>CAUJGY010000129.1:0-1473555 GCA_963170745.1 Phymatocera aterrima | reverse complement strand
CAAGCATATTTTCGGTCATCGATGTTCGGATTTTCGGATTCAGCGGGTCGGAATACACCTAGAAACTCACCCATCAAAGTCCGATTTTGATTCTGAAAAAAAATATTTTCGATCATCTCTTTTTCGTACCATGCGGAATAACTTCTTTCCAGGTGTATTTTCGTGTAACAAAGGTTGGATTTTTGGATTCAGCGGGTCAAAATACACCTATAAACCCAGCCATCAAAGTTCGATTTCGATTCTGGAGACAGATATTTTCGATCATCTCTTTTTCGTACCATGCGGAATAACTTTTTTCCAAGCATATTTTTGGTCATCAAAGCTGGATTTTCGGATTCAGCGAGTCGAAATACACCTAGAAACTCACCCATCAAAGTCCGATTTTGATTCTGAAAAAAAATATTTTCGATCATCTCTTTCTCGTACCATGCGAAATAACTTTTTTCCAAGCATATTTTTGGTCATCAGAGGTCGGATTTTCGGATTCAGCGGGTCGGAATACACCTAGAAACTCACCCATTAAAGTCCGATATTGATTCTGAAAAAAAATATTTTCGATCATCTCTTTTTCGGACCATGCGAAATAACTTCTTTCCAGGTGTATTTTCGTGTAACGAAGGTTGGATTTTTGGATTCAGCGGGTCAAAATACACCTATGAACCCACCCATCAAAGTTCGACTTCGATTCTGGAGAAAGATATTTCCGATCATCTCGTTTTCGTACCATGCGAAATAACTTTTTCCCAAGCATATTTTTGGTCATCAAAGCTTGGATTCTCGGATTCAGCGGGTCAAAATACACCTATAAACCCACCCATCAAAGTTCGATTTCAATTCTGTAGACAGATATTTTCGATCATCTCTTTTTCGTACCATGCGAAATAACTTTTTTGCAAGCATATTGTTGGTCATCAAAGATCGGATTTTCAGATTCAGCGGGTCGAAATACACCTAGAAACTCACCCATCAAAGTCCGATTTTGATTCTGAAAAAAAATATTTTCGATCATCTCTTTCTCGTACCATGTGAAATAACTTTTTTCCAAGCATATTTTTGGTAATCAGAGGTTGGATTTTCGGATTCAGCGGGTCGAAATACACCTAGAAACTCACCCATTGAAGTCCGATATTGATTCTGAAAAAAAAAATTTTCGATCATCTCTTTTTCGTACCATGCGAAATTACTTCGTTCCAGGTGTATTTTCCTGTAACAAAGGTTAGATCTTCGGATTCAGCGGGTCAAAATACACCTATAAACCCACCCATCGAAGTTCGATTTCGATTCTGGAGACAGATATTTTCGATCATCTCTTTTTCGTACCATGCGAAATAACTTTTTTCCAAGCATATTTTTGGTCATCAAAGGTTGGATTTTCGCATTCAGCGGGTCGAAATACACCCAGAAACTCACCCATCAAAGTCCGATTCCGATTCTGAAAAAAAATATTTTCGATCATCTCTTTTTCGTACCATGCGGAATAACTTCTTTCCAGGTGTATTTTCGTGTAACAAAGGTTGGATTTTTTGATTCAGCGGGTCAAGGTACACCTATAAACCCAGCCATCAAAGTTCGATTCCGATTCTGGAGACAGATATTTTCGATCATCTCTTTTTCGTACCATGCGAAATAACTTTTTTCCAAGCATATTTTCGGTCATCGATGTTCGGATTTTCGGATTCAGCGGGTCGGAATACACCTAGAAACTCACCCATCAAAGTCCGATTTTGATTCTGAAAAAAAATATTTTCGATCATCTCTTTTTCGTACCATGCGGAATAACTTCTTTCCAGGTGTATTTTCGTGTAACAAAGGTTGGATTTTTGGATTCAGCGGGTCAAAATACACCTATAAACCCAGCCATCAAAGTTCGATTTCGATTCTGGAGACAGATATTTTCGATCATCTCTTTTTCGTACCATGCGGAATAACTTTTTTCCAAGCATATTTTTGGTCATCAAAGCTGGATTTTCGGATTCAGCGAGTCGAAATACACCTAGAAACTCACCCATCAAAGTCCGATTTTGATTCTGAAAAAAAATATTTTCGATCATCTCTTTCTCGTACCATGCAAAATAACTTTTTTCCAAGCATATTTTTGGTCATCAGAGGTCGGATTTTCGGATTCAGCGGGTCGAAATACACCTAGAAACTCACCCATTAAAGTCCGATATTGATTCTGAAAAAAAAAAATTTCGATCATCTCTTTTTCGTACCATGCGAAATAACTTCGTTCCAGGTGTATTTTCCTGTAACAAAGGTTAGATTTTCGGATTCAGCGGGTCAAAATACACCTATAAACCCACCCATCAAAGTTCGATTTCGATTCTGGAGACAGATATTTTCGATCATCTCTTTTTCGTACCATGCGAAATAACTTTTTTCCAAGCATATTTTTGGTCATCAGAGGTTGGATTTTCGGATGCAGCGGGTCGAAATACACCTAGAAACTGACCCATTAAAGTCCGATTTTGATTCTGAAAAAAAATATTTTCGATCATCTCTTTTTCGTACCATGCGGAATAACTTCTTTCCAGGTGTATTTTCGTGTAACAAAGGTTGGATTTTTGGATTCAGCGGGTCAAAATACACCTATGAACCCACCCATCACAGTTCGATTTTGATTCTGGAGACAGATAATTTCGATCATCTCTTTTTCGTACCATGCGAAATAACTTTTTTCCAAGCATATTTTTGGTCATCAACGGTTGGATTTTCGCATCCAGCGGGTCGAAATACACCCAGAAACTCACCCATCAAAGTCCGATTTCGATTCTGAAAAAAAATATTTTCGATCATCTCTTTTTCGGACCATGTGAAATAACTTCTTTCCAGGTGTATTTTCGTGTAACGAAGGTTGAATTTTTGGATTCAACGGGTCAAAATACACCTATGAACCCACCCATCAAAGTTCGACTTCGATTCTGGAGAAAGATATTTCCGATCATCTCTTTTTCGTACCATGCGAAATAACTTTTTTCCAAGCATATTTTTGGTCATCAAAGCTTGGATTCTCGGATTCAGCGGGTCAAAATACACCTATAAACCCACACATCAAAGTTCGATTTCAATTCTGGAGACAGATATTTTCGATCATCTCTTTTTCGTACCATGCGAAATAACTTTTTTCCAAGCATATTGTTGGTCATCAGAGGTTGGATTTTCGGATTCAGCGGGTCGGAATACACCTAGAAACTCACCCATTAAAGTCCGATTTTGATTCTGAAAAAAAATATTTTCGATCATCTCTTTTTCGTACCATGCGAAATAACTTCTGTCCAGGTGTATTTTCGTGTAACGAAGGTTTGATTTTTGGATTCAGCGGGTCAAAATACACCTATAAACCCACCCATCAAAGTTCGATTTCGATTCTGGAGACAGATATTTTCGATCATCTCTTTTTCGTACCATGCGAAATAACTTTTTTCCAAGCATATTTTTGGTCATCAGAATTCGGATTTTCGGATTCAGCGGGTCGAAATACACCCAAAAACTCACCCATCAAAGTCCGATTTTGATTCTGAAAAAAAAATTTTCGATCATCTTTTTTTCGTACCATGCGAAATAACTTCTTTCCAGGTGTATTTTCGTGTAACAAAGGTTGGATTTTTGGATTCAGCGGGTCAAAATACACATATGAACCCACCCATCAAAGTTCGATTTTTATTCTGGAGACAGATATTTTCGATCATCTCTTTTTCGTACCATGCGAAATAACTTTTTTCCAATCCTATTTTTGGTTATCTAAGGTTGGATTTTCGGATTTAGCGGGTCGAAATACACCCAAAAACTCACCCATCAAAGTCCGATTTTGATTCTGAAAAAAAATATTTTCGATCATCTTTTTTTCGTACCATGCGAAATAACTTTTTTCCAAGCATATTTTTGGTCATCAAAGTTTGGATTTTCGGATTCAGCGGGTCGGAATACACCTAGGAACTCACCCATCAAAGTCCGATTTCTATTCTGAAAAAAAATATTTTCGATCATCTCTTTTTCGGACCATGCGAAATAACTTCTTTCCAGGTGTATTTTCGTGTAACGAAGGTTGGATTTTTTCATTCAGCGGGTCAAAATACACCCATGAACCCACCCATCAAAGTTCGACTTCGATTCTGGAGAAAGATATTTCCGATCATCTCTTTTTCGTACCATGCGAAATAACTTTTTTCCAAGCATATTTTTGGTCATCAAAGCTTGGATTCTCGGATTCAGCGGGTCAAAATACACCTATAAACCCACCCATCAAAGTTCGATTTCAATTCTGTACACAGATATTTTCGATCATCTCTTTTTCGTACCATGCGAAATAACTTTTTTCCAAGCATATTGTTGGTCATCAAAGATCGGATTTTCAGATTCAGCGGGTCGAAAAACACCTAGAAACTCACCCATCAAAGTCCGATTTTGATTCTGAAAAAAAATATTTTCGATCATCTCTTTCTCGTACCATGCGAAATAACTTTTTTCCGAGCATATTTTTGGTCATCAGAGGTTGGATTTCCGGATTCAGCGGGTCGAAATACACCTAGAAACTCACCCATTAAAGTCCGATATTGATTCTGAAAAAAAAAATTTTCGATCATCTCTTTTTCGTACCATGCGAAATTACTTCGTTCCAGGTGTATTTTCCTGTAACAAAGGTCAGATTTCCGGATTCAGCGGGTCAAAATACACCTATAAACCCACCCATCAAAGTTCGATTTCGATTCTGGAGACAGATATTTTCGATCATCTCTTTTTCGTACCATGCGAAATAACTTTTTTCCAAGCATATTTTTGGTCATCAGAGGTTATATTTTCGGATTCAGCGGGTCGAAATACACCTAGAAACTCACCCATTAAAGTCCGATTTTGATTCTGAAAAAAAATATTTTCGATCATCTCTTTTTCGTACCATGCGAAATAACTTCTTTCCAGGTGTATTTTCGTGTAACAAAGGTTGGATTTTTCGATTCAGCGGGTCAAAATACACCTATAAACCCACCCATCAAAGTTCGATTTCGATTCTGGAGACAGATATTTTCGATCATCTCTTTTTCGTACCATGCGAAATAACTTTTTTCCAAGCATATTTTTGGTAATCAGAGGTTGGATTTTCGGATTCAGCGGGTCGAAATACACCTAGAAACTCACCCATTGAAGTCCGATATTGATTCTGAAAAAAAAAAATTTCGATCATCTCTTTTTCGTACCATGCGAAATTACTTCGTTCCAGGTGTATTTTCCTGTAACAAAGGTTAGATCTTCGGATTCAGCGGGTCAAAATACACCTATAAACCCACCCATCGAAGTTCGATTTCGATTCTGGAGACAGATATTTTCGATCATCTCTTTTTCGTACCATGCGAAATAACTTTTTTCCAAGCATATTTTTGGTCACCAAAGGTTGGATTTTCGCATTCAGCGGGTCGAAATACACCCAGAAACTCACCCATCAAAGTCCGATTTCGATTCTGAAAAAAAATATTTTCGATCATCTCTTTTTCGTACCATGCGGAATAACTTCTTTCCAGGTGTATTTTCGTGTAACAAAGGTTGGATTTTTTGATTCAGCGGGTCAAGGTACACCTATGAACCCACCCATCAACGTTCGATTTTGATTCTGGAGACAGATATTTTCGATCATCTCTTTTTCGAACCATGCGAAATAACTTTTTTCCAAGCATATTTTCGGTCATCGATGTTCGGATTTTCGGATTCAGCGGGTCGGAATACACCTAGAAACTCACCCATCAAAATCCGATTTTGATTCTGAAAAAAAATATTTTCGATCATCTCTTTTTCGTACCATGCGGAATAACTTCTTTCCAGGTGTATTTTCGTGTAACAAAGGTTGGATTTTTGGATTCAGCGGGTCAAAATACACCTATAAACCCAGCCATCAAAGTTCGATTTCGATTCTGGAGACAGATATTTTCGATCATCTCTTTTTCGTACCATGCGGAATAACTTTTTTCCAAGCATATTTTTGGTCATCAAAGCTGGATTTTCGGATTCAGCGAGTCGAAATACACCTAGAAACTCACCCATCAAAGTCCGATTTTGATTCTGAAAAAAAATATTTTCGATCATCTCTTTCTCGTACCATGCGAAATAACTTTTTTCCAAGCATATCTTTGGTCATCAGAGGTTGGATTTTCGGATTCAGCGGGTCGAAATACACCTAGAAACTCACCCATTAAAGTCCGATATTGATTCTGAAAAAAAAAAATTTCGATCATCTCTTTTTCGTACCATGCGAAATAACTTCGTTCCAGGTGTATTTTCCTGTAACAAAGGTTGGATTTTTGGATTCAGCGGGTCAAAATACACATATGAACCCACCCATCAAAGTTCGATTTTTATTCTGGAGACAGATATTTTCGATCATCTCTTTTTCGTACCATGCGAAATAACTTTTTTCCAATCCTATTTTTGGTTATCTAAGGTTGGATTTTCGGATTTAGCGGGTCGAAATACACCCAAAAACTCACCCATCAAAGTCCGATTTTGATTCTGAAAAAAAATATTTTCGATCATCTTTTTTTCGTACCATGCGAAATAACTTTTTTCCAAGCATATTTTTGGTCATCAAAGTTTGGATTTTCGGATTCAGCGGGTCGGAATACACCTAGGAACTCACCCATCAAAGTCCGATTTCTATTCTGAAAAAAAATATTTTCGATCATCTCTTTTTCGGACCATGCGAAATAACTTCTTTCCAGGTGTATTTTCGTGTAACGAAGGTTGGATTTTTTCATTCAGCGGGTCAAAATACACACATGAACCCACCCATCAAAGTTCGACTTCGATTCTGGAGAAAGATATTTCCGATCATCTCTTTTTCGTACCATGCGAAATAACTTTTTCCCAAGCATATTTTTGGTCATCAAAGCTTGGATTCTCGGATTCAGCGGGTCAAAATACACCTATAAACCCACCCATCAAAGTTCGATTTCAATTCTGTACACAGATATTTTCGATCATCTCTTTTTCGTACCATGCGAAATAACTTTTTTCCAAGCATATTGTTGGTCATCAAAGATCGGATTTTCAGATTCAGCGGGTCGAAAAACACCTAGAAACTCACCCATCAAAGTCCGATTTTGATTCTGAAAAAAAATATTTTCGATCATCTCTTTCTCGTACCATGCGAAATAACTTTTTTCCGAGCATATTTTTGGTCATCAGAGGTTGGATTTCCGGATTCAGCGGGTCGAAATACACCTAGAAACTCACCCATTAAAGTCCGATATTGATTCTGAAAAAAAAAATTTTCGATCATCTCTTTTTCGTACCATGCGAAATTACTTCGTTCCAGGTGTATTTTCCTGTAACAAAGGTCAGATTTCCGGATTCAGCGGGTCAAAATACACCTATAAACCCACCCATCAAAGTTCGATTTCGATTCTGGAGACAGATATTTTCGATCATCTCTTTTTCGTACCATGCGAAATAACTTTTTTCCAAGCATATTTTTGGTCATCAGAGGTTATATTTTCGGATTCAGCGGGTCGAAATACACCTAGAAACTCACCCATTAAAGTCCGATTTTGATTCTGAAAAAAAATATTTTCGATCATCTCTTTTTCGTACCATGCGAAATAACTTCTTTCCAGGTGTATTTTCGTGTAACAAAGGTTGGATTTTTCGATTCAGCGGGTCAAAATACACCTATAAACCCACCCATCAAAGTTCGATTTCGATTCTGGAGACAGATATTTTCGATCATCTCTTTTTCGTACCATGCGAAATAACTTTTTTCCAAGCATATTTTTGGTAATCAGAGGTTGGATTTTCGGATTCAGCGGGTCGAAATACACCTAGAAACTCACCCATTGAAGTCCGATATTGATTCTGAAAAAAAAAAATTTCGATCATCTCTTTTTCGTACCATGCGAAATTACTTCGTTCCAGGTGTATTTTCCTGTAACAAAGGTTAGATCTTCGGATTCAGCGGGTCAAAATACACCTATAAACCCACCCATCGAAGTTCGATTTCGATTCTGGAGACAGATATTTTCGATCATCTCTTTTTCGTACCATGCGAAATAACTTTTTTCCAAGCATATTTTTGGTCACCAAAGGTTGGATTTTCGCATTCAGCGGGTCGAAATACACCCAGAAACTCACCCATCAAAGTCCGATTTCGATTCTGAAAAAAAATATTTTCGATCATCTCTTTTTCGTACCATGCGGAATAACTTCTTTCCAGGTGTATTTTCGTGTAACAAAGGTTGGATTTTTTGATTCAGCGGGTCAAGGTACACCTATGAACCCACCCATCAACGTTCGATTTTGATTCTGGAGACAGATATTTTCGATCATCTCTTTTTCGAACCATGCGAAATAACTTTTTTCCAAGCATATTTTCGGTCATCGATGTTCGGATTTTCGGATTCAGCGGGTCGGAATACACCTAGAAACTCACCCATCAAAATCCGATTTTGATTCTGAAAAAAAATATTTTCGATCATCTCTTTTTCGTACCATGCGGAATAACTTCTTTCCAGGTGTATTTTCGTGTAACAAAGGTTGGATTTTTGGATTCAGCGGGTCAAAATACACCTATAAACCCAGCCATCAAAGTTCGATTTCGATTCTGGAGACAGATATTTTCGATCATCTCTTTTTCGTACCATGCGGAATAACTTTTTTCCAAGCATATTTTTGGTCATCAAAGCTGGATTTTCGGATTCAGCGAGTCGAAATACACCTAGAAACTCACCCATCAAAGTCCGATTTTGATTCTGAAAAAAAATATTTTCGATCATCTCTTTCTCGTACCATGCGAAATAACTTTTTTCCAAGCATATTTTTGGTCATCAGAGGTTGGATTTTCGGATTCAGCGGGTCGAAATACACCTAGAAACTCACCCATTAAAGTCCGATATTGATTCTGAAAAAAAAAAATTTCGATCATCTCTTTTTCGTACCATGCGAAATAACTTCGTTCCAGGTGTATTTTCCTGTAACAAAGGTTGGATTTTTGGATTCAGCGGGTCAAAATACACATATGAACCCACCCATCAAAGTTCGATTTTTATTCTGGAGACAGATATTTTCGATCATCTCTTTTTCGTACCATGCGAAATAACTTTTTTCCAATCCTATTTTTGGTTATCTAAGGTTGGATTTTCGGATTTAGCGGGTCGAAATACACCCAAAAACTCACCCATCAAAGTCCGATTTTGATTCTGAAAAAAAATATTTTCGATCATCTTTTTTTCGTACCATGCGAAATAACTTTTTTCCAAGCATATTTTTGGTCATCAGAGGTTGGATTTTCGGATGCAGCGGGTCGAAATACACCTAGAAACTGACCCATTAAAGTCCGATTTTGATTCTGAAAAAAAATATTTTCGATCATCTCTTTTTCGTACCATGCGGAATAACTTCTTTCCAGGTGTATTTTCGTGTAACAAAGGTTGGATTTTTGGATTCAGCGGGTCAAAATACACCTATGAACCCACCCATCACAGTTCGATTTTGATTCTGGAGACAGATAATTTCGATCATCTCTTTTTCGTACCATGCGAAATAACTTTTTTCCAAGCATATTTTTGGTCATCAAAGGTTGGATTCTCGGATTCAGCGGGTCAAAATACACCTATAAACCCACACATCAAAGTTCGATTTCAATTCTGGAGACAGATATTTTCGATCATCTCTTTTTCGTACCATGCGAAATAACTTTTTTCCAAGCATATTTTTGGTCATCAGAGGTTGGATTTTCGGATGCAGCGGGTCGAAATACACCTAGAAACTGACCCATTAAAGTCCGATTTTGATTCTGAAAAAAAATATTTTCGATCATCTCTTTTTCGTACCATGCGGAATAACTTCTTTCCAGGTGTATTTTCGTGTAACAAAGGTTGGATTTTTGGATTCAGCGGGTCAAAATACACCTATGAACCCACCCATCACAGTTCGATTTTGATTCTGGAGACAGATAATTTCGATCATCTCTTTTTCGTACCATGCGAAATAACTTTTTTCCAAGCATATTTTTGGTCATCAAAGGTTGGATTTTCGCATCCAGCGGGTCGAAATACACCCAGAAACTCACCCATCAAAGTCCGATTTCGATTCTGAAAAAAAATATTTTCGATCATCTCTTTTTCGGACCATGTGAAATAACTTCTTTCCAGGTGTATTTTCGTGTAACGAAGGTTGAATTTTTGGATTCAGCGGGTCAAAATACACCTATGAACCCACCCATCAAAGTTCGACTTCGATTCTGGAGAAAGATATTTCCGATCATCTCTTTTTCGTACCATGCGAAATAACTTTTTTCCAAGCATATTTTTGGTCATCAAAGCTTGGATTCTCGGATTCAGCGGGTCAAAATACACCTATAAACCCACACATCAAAGTTCGATTTCAATTCTGGAGACAGATATTTTCGATCATCTCTTTTTCGTACCATGCGAAATAACTTTTTTCCAAGCATATTGTTGGTCATCAGAGGTTGAATTTTCGGATTCAGCGGGTCGGAATACACCTAGAAACTCACCCATTAAAGTCCGATTTTGATTCTGAAAAAAAATATTTTCGATCATCTCTTTTTCGCACCATGCGAAATAACTTCTGTCCAGGTGTATTTTCGTGTAACGAAGGTTGGATTTTTGGATTCAGCGGGTCAAAATACACCTATAAACCCACCCATCAAAGTTCGATTTCGATTCTGGAGACAGATATTTTCGATCATCTCTTTTTCGTACCATGCGAAATAACTTTTTTCCAAGCATATTTTTGGTCATCAAAGTTCGGATTTTCGGATTCAGCGGGTCGAAATACACCCAAAAACTCACCCATCAAAGTCCGATTTTGATTCTGAAAAAAAAATTTTCGATCATCTTTTTTTCGTACCATGCGAAATAACTTCTTTCCAGGTGTATTTTCGTGTAACAAAGGTTGGATTTTTGGATTCAGCGGGTCAAAATACACATATGAACCCACCCATCAAAGTTCGATTTTTATTCTGGAGACAGATATTTTCGATCATCTCTTTTTCGTACCATGCGAAATAACTTTTTTCCAATCCTATTTTTGGTCATCTAAGGTTGGATTTTCGGATTTAGCGGGTCGAAATACACCCAAAAACTCACCCATCAAAGTCCGATTTTGATTCTGAAAAAAAATATTTTCGATCATCTTTTTTTCGTACCATGCGAAATAACTTTTTTCCAAGCATATTTTTGGTCATCAAAGCTTGGATTCTCGGATTCAGCGGGTCAAAATACACCTATAAACCCACCCATCGAAGTTCGATTTCGATTCTGGAGACAGATATTTTCGATCATCTCTTTTTCGTACCATGCGAAATAACTTTTTTCCAAGCATATTTTTGGTCACCAAAGGTTGGATTTTCGCATTCAGCGGGTCGAAATACACCCAGAAACTCACCCATCAAAGTCCGATTTCGATTCTGAAAAAAAATATTTTCGATCATCTCTTTTTCGTACCATGCGGAATAACTTCTTTCCAGGTGTATTTTCGTGTAACAAAGGTTGGATTTTTTGATTCAGCGGGTCAAGGTACACCTATGAACCCACCCATCAACGTTCGATTTTGATTCTGGAGACAGATATTTTCGATCATCTCTTTTTCGAACCATGCGAAATAACTTTTTTCCAAGCATATTTTCGGTCATCGATGTTCGGATTTTCGGATTCAGCGGGTCGGAATACACCTAGAAACTCACCCATCAAAATCCGATTTTGATTCTGAAAAAAAATATTTTCGATCATCTCTTTTTCGTACCATGCGGAATAACTTCTTTCCAGGTGTATTTTCGTGTAACAAAGGTTGGATTTTTGGATTCAGCGGGTCAAAATACACCTATAAACCCAGCCATCAAAGTTCGATTTCGATTCTGGAGACAGATATTTTCGATCATCTCTTTTTCGTACCATGCGGAATAACTTTTTTCCAAGCATATTTTTGGTCATCAAAGCTGGATTTTCGGATTCAGCGAGTCGAAATACACCTAGAAACTCACCCATCAAAGTCCGATTTTGATTCTGAAAAAAAATATTTTCGATCATCTCTTTCTCGTACCATGCGAAATAACTTTTTTCCAAGCATATTTTTGGTCATCAGAGGTTGGATTTTCGGATTCAGCGGGTCGAAATACACCTAGAAACTCACCCATTAAAGTCCGATATTGATTCTGAAAAAAAAAAATTTCGATCATCTCTTTTTCGTACCATGCGAAATAACTTCGTTCCAGGTGTATTTTCCTGTAACAAAGGTTGGATTTTTGGATTCAGCGGGTCAAAATACACATATGAACCCACCCATCAAAGTTCGATTTTTATTCTGGAGACAGATATTTTCGATCATCTCTTTTTCGTACCATGCGAAATAACTTTTTTCCAATCCTATTTTTGGTTATCTAAGGTTGGATTTTCGGATTTAGCGGGTCGAAATACACCCAAAAACTCACCCATCAAAGTCCGATTTTGATTCTGAAAAAAAATATTTTCGATCATCTTTTTTTCGTACCATGCGAAATAACTTTTTTCCAAGCATATTTTTGGTCATCAAAGTTTGGATTTTCGGATTCAGCGGGTCGGAATACACCTAGGAACTCACCCATCAAAGTCCGATTTCTATTCTGAAAAAAAATATTTTCGATCATCTCTTTTTCGGACCATGCGAAATAACTTCTTTCCAGGTGTATTTTCGTGTAACGAAGGTTGGATTTTTTCATTCAGCGGGTCAAAATACACACATGAACCCACCCATCAAAGTTCGACTTCGATTCTGGAGAAAGATATTTCCGATCATCTCTTTTTCGTACCATGCGAAATAACTTTTTTCCAAGCATATTTTTGGTCATCAAAGCTTGGATTCTCGGATTCAGCGGGTCAAAATACACCTATAAACCCACCCATCAAAGTTCGATTTCAATTCTGTACACAGATATTTTCGATCATCTCTTTTTCGTACCATGCGAAATAACTTTTTTCCAAGCATATTGTTGGTCATCAAAGATCGGATTTTCAGATTCAGCGGGTCGAAAAACACCTAGAAACTCACCCATCAAAGTCCGATTTTGATTCTGAAAAAAAATATTTTCGATCATCTCTTTCTCGTACCATGCGAAATAACTTTTTTCCGAGCATATTTTTGGTCATCAGAGGTTGGATTTCCGGATTCAGCGGGTCGAAATACACCTAGAAACTCACCCATTAAAGTCCGATATTGATTCTGAAAAAAAAAATTTTCGATCATCTCTTTTTCGTACCATGCGAAATTACTTCGTTCCAGGTGTATTTTCCTGTAACAAAGGTCAGATTTCCGGATTCAGCGGGTCAAAATACACCTATAAACCCACCCATCAAAGTTCGATTTCGATTCTGGAGACAGATATTTTCGATCATCTCTTTTTCGTACCATGCGAAATAACTTTTTTCCAAGCATATTTTTGGTCATCAGAGGTTATATTTTCGGATTCAGCGGGTCGAAATACACCTAGAAACTCACCCATTAAAGTCCGATTTTGATTCTGAAAAAAAATATTTTCGATCATCTCTTTTTCGTACCATGCGAAATAACTTCTTTCCAGGTGTATTTTCGTGTAACAAAGGTTGGATTTTTCGATTCAGCGGGTCAAAATACACCTATAAACCCACCCATCAAAGTTCGATTTCGATTCTGGAGACAGATATTTTCGATCATCTCTTTTTCGTACCATGCGAAATAACTTTTTTCCAAGCATATTTTTGGTAATCAGAGGTTGGATTTTCGGATTCAGCGGGTCGAAATACACCTAGAAACTCACCCATTGAAGTCCGATATTGATTCTGAAAAAAAAAAATTTCGATCATCTCTTTTTCGTACCATGCGAAATTACTTCGTTCCAGGTGTATTTTCCTGTAACAAAGGTTAGATCTTCGGATTCAGCGGGTCAAAATACACCTATAAACCCACCCATCGAAGTTCGATTTCGATTCTGGAGACAGATATTTTCGATCATCTCTTTTTCGTACCATGCGAAATAACTTTTTTCCAAGCATATTTTTGGTCACCAAAGGTTGGATTTTCGCATTCAGCGGGTCGAAATACACCCAGAAACTCACCCATCAAAGTCCGATTTCGATTCTGAAAAAAAATATTTTCGATCATCTCTTTTTCGTACCATGCGGAATAACTTCTTTCCAGGTGTATTTTCGTGTAACAAAGGTTGGATTTTTTGATTCAGCGGGTCAAGGTACACCTATGAACCCACCCATCAACGTTCGATTTTGATTCTGGAGACAGATATTTTCGATCATCTCTTTTTCGAACCATGCGAAATAACTTTTTTCCAAGCATATTTTCGGTCATCGATGTTCGGATTTTCGGATTCAGCGCGTCGGAATACACCTAGAAACTCACCCATCAAAATCCGATTTTGATTCTGAAAAAAAATATTTTCGATCATCTCTTTTTCGTACCATGCGGAATAACTTCTTTCCAGGTGTATTTTCGTGTAACAAAGGTTGGATTTTTGGATTCAGCGGGTCAAAATACACCTATAAACCCAGCCATCAAAGTTCGATTTCGATTCTGGAGACAGATATTTTCGATCATCTCTTTTTCGTACCATGCGGAATAACTTTTTTCCAAGCATATTTTTGGTCATCAAAGCTGGATTTTCGGATTCAGCGAGTCGAAATACACCTAGAAACTCACCCATCAAAGTCCGATTTTGATTCTGAAAAAAAATATTTTCGATCATCTCTTTCTCGTACCATGCGAAATAACTTTTTTCCAAGCATATTTTTGGTCATCAGAGGTTGGATTTTCGGATTCAGCGGGTCGAAATACACCTAGAAACTCACCCATTAAAGTCCGATATTGATTCTGAAAAAAAAAAATTTCGATCATCTCTTTTTCGTACCATGCGAAATAACTTCGTTCCAGGTGTATTTTCCTGTAACAAAGGTTGGATTTTTGGATTCAGCGGGTCAAAATACACATATGAACCCACCCATCAAAGTTCGATTTTTATTCTGGAGACAGATATTTTCGATCATCTCTTTTTCGTACCATGCGAAATAACTTTTTTCCAATCCTATTTTTGGTTATCTAAGGTTGGATTTTCGGATTTAGCGGGTCGAAATACACCCAAAAACTCACCCATCAAAGTCCGATTTTGATTCTGAAAAAAAATATTTTCGATCATCTTTTTTTCGTACCATGCGAAATAACTTTTTTCCAAGCATATTTTTGGTCATCAGAGGTTGGATTTTCGGATGCAGCGGGTCGAAATACACCTAGAAACTGACCCATTAAAGTCCGATTTTGATTCTGAAAAAAAATATTTTCGATCATCTCTTTTTCGTACCATGCGGAATAACTTCTTTCCAGGTGTATTTTCGTGTAACAAAGGTTGGATTTTTGGATTCAGCGGGTCAAAATACACCTATGAACCCACCCATCACAGTTCGATTTTGATTCTGGAGACAGATAATTTCGATCATCTCTTTTTCGTACCATGCGAAATAACTTTTTTCCAAGCATATTTTTGGTCATCAAAGGTTGGATTCTCGGATTCAGCGGGTCAAAATACACCTATAAACCCACCCATCACAGTTCGATTTTGATTCTGGAGACAGATAATTTCGATCATCTCTTTTTCGTACCATGCGAAATAACTTTTTTCCAAGCATATTTTTGGTCATCAAAGGTTGGATTTTCGCATCCAGCGGGTCGAAATACACCCAGAAACTCACCCATCAAAGTCCGATTTCGATTCTGAAAAAAAATATTTTCGATCATCTCTTTTTCGGACCATGTGAAATAACTTCTTTCCAGGTGTATTTTCGTGTAACGAAGGTTGAATTTTTGGATTCAGCGGGTCAAAATACACCTATGAACCCACCCATCAAAGTTCGACTTCGATTCTGGAGAAAGATATTTCCGATCATCTCTTTTTCGTACCATGCGAAATAACTTTTTTCCAAGCATATTTTTGGTCATCAAAGCTTGGATTCTCGGATTCAGCGGGTCAAAATACACCTATAAACCCACACATCAAAGTTCGATTTCAATTCTGGAGACAGATATTTTCGATCATCTCTTTTTCGTACCATGCGAAATAACTTTTTTCCAAGCATATTGTTGGTCATCAGAGGTTGAATTTTCGGATTCAGCGGGTCGGAATACACCTAGAAACTCACCCATTAAAGTCCGATTTTGATTCTGAAAAAAAATATTTTCGATCATCTCTTTTTCGCACCATGCGAAATAACTTCTGTCCAGGTGTATTTTCGTGTAACGAAGGTTGGATTTTTGGATTCAGCGGGTCAAAATACACCTATAAACCCACCCATCAAAGTTCGATTTCGATTCTGGAGACAGATATTTTCGATCATCTCTTTTTCGTACCATGCGAAATAACTTTTTTCCAAGCATATTTTTGGTCATCAAAGTTCGGATTTTCGGATTCAGCGGGTCGAAATACACCCAAAAACTCACCCATCAAAGTCCGATTTTGATTCTGAAAAAAAAATTTTCGATCATCTTTTTTTCGTACCATGCGAAATAACTTCTTTCCAGGTGTATTTTCGTGTAACAAAGGTTGGATTTTTGGATTCAGCGGGTCAAAATACACATATGAACCCACCCATCAAAGTTCGATTTTTATTCTGGAGACAGATATTTTCGATCATCTCTTTTTCGTACCATGCGAAATAACTTTTTTCCAATCCTATTTTTGGTCATCTAAGGTTGGATTTTCGGATTTAGCGGGTCGAAATACACCCAAAAACTCACCCATCAAAGTCCGATTTTGATTCTGAAAAAAAATATTTTCGATCATCTTTTTTTCGTACCATGCGAAATAACTTTTTTCCAAGCATATTTTTGGTGATCAAAGTTTGGATTTCCGGATTCAGCGGGTCGGAATACACCTAGAAACTCACCCATTAAAGTCCGATATTGATTCTGAAAAAAAATATTTTCGATCATCTCTTTTTCGGACCATGCGAAATAACTTCTTTCCAGGTGTATTTTCGTGTAACGAAGGTTGGATTTTTGGATTCAGCGGGTCAAAATACACCTATGAACCCACCCATCAAAGTTCGACTTCGATTCTGGAGAAAGATATTTCCGATCATCTCGTTTTCGTACCATGCGAATTAACTTTTTCCCAAGCATATTTTTGGTCATCAAAGCTTGGATTCTCGGATTCAGCGGGTCAAAATACACCTATAAACCCACCCATCAAAGTTCGATTTCAATTCTGTAGACAGATATTTTCGATCATCTCTTTTTCGTACCATGCGAAATAACTTTTTTGCAAGCATATTGTTGGTCATCAAAGATCGGATTTTCAGATTCAGCGGGTCGAAATACACCTAGAAACTCACCCATCAAAGTCCGATTTTGATTCTGAAAAAAAATATTTTCGATCATCTCTTTCTCGTACCATGCGAAATAACTTTTTTCCAAGCATATTTTTGGTAATCAGAGGTTGGATTTTCGGATTCAGCGGGTCGAAATACACCTAGAAACTCACCCATCGAAGTCCGATATTGATTCTGAAAAAAAAAATTTTCGATCATCTCTTTTTCGTACCATGCGAAATTACTTCGTTCCAGGTGTATTTTCCTGTGACAAAGGTTAGATCTTCGGATTCAGCGGGTCAAAATACACCTATAAACCCACGCATCGAAGTTCGATTTCGATTCTGGAGACAGATATTTTCGATCATCTCTTTTTCGTACCATGCGAAATAACTTTTTTCCAAGCATATTTTTGGTCATCAAAGGTTGGATTTTCGCATTCAGCGGGTCGAAATACACCCAGAAACTCACCCATCAAAGTCCGATTTCGATTCTGAAAAAAAATATTTTCGATCATCTCTTTTTCGTACCATGCGGAATAACTTCTTTCCAGGTGTATTTTCGTGTAACAAAGGTTGGATTTTTTGATTCAGCGGGTCAAGGTACACCTATAAACCCAGCCATCAAAGTTCGATTTCGATTCTGGAGACAGATATTTTCGATCATCTCTTTTTCGTACCATGCGAAATAACTTTTTTCCAAGCATATTTTCGGTCATCGATGTTCGGATTTTCGGATTCAGCGGGTCGGAATACACCTAGAAACTCACCCATCAAAGTCCGATTTTGATTCTGAAAAAAAATATTTTCGATCATCTCTTTTTCGTACCATGCGGAATAACTTCTTTCCAGGTGTATTTTCGTGTAACAAAGGTTGGATTTTTGGATTCAGCGGGTCAAAATACACCTATAAACCCAGCCATCAAAGTTCGATTTTGATTCTGGAGACAGATAATTTCGATCATCTCTTTTTCGTACCATGCGAAATAACTTTTTTCCAAGCATATTTTTGGTCATCAAAGGTTGGATTTTCGCATCCAGCGGGTCGAAATACACCCAGAAACTCACCCATCAAAGTCCGATTTCGATTCTGAAAAAAAAATTTTCGATCATCTCTTTTTCGTACCATGCGAAATAACTTTTTTCCAAGCATATTTTTGGTCACCAAGGGTTGGATTTTCGCATTCAGCGGGTCGAAATACACCCAGAAACTCACCCATCAAAGTCCGATTTCGATTCTGAAAAAAAATATTTTCGATCATCTCTTTTTCGTACCATGCGGAATAACTTCTTTCCAGGTGTATTTTCGTGTAACAAAGGTTGGATTTTTTTATTCAGCGGGTCAAGGTACACCTATGAACCCACCCATCAACGTTCGATTTTGATTCTGGAGACAGATATTTTCGATCATCTCTTTTTCGAACCATGCGAAATAACTTTTTTCCAAGCATATTTTCGGTCATCGATGTTCGGATTTTCGGATTCAGCGGGTCGGAATACACCTAGAAACTCACCCATCAAAGTCCGATTTTGATTCTGAAAAAAAATATTTTCGATCATCTCTTTTTCGTACCATGCGGAATAACTTCTTTCCAGGTGTATTTTCGTGTAACAAAGGTTGGATTTTTGGATTCAGCGGGTCAAAATACACCTATAAACCCAGCCATCAAAGTTCGATTTCGATTCTGGAGACAGATATTTTCGATCATCTCTTTTTCGTACCATGCGGAATAACTTTTTTCCAAGCATATTTTTGGTCATCAAAGCTGGATTTTCGGATTCAGCGAGTCGAAATACACCTAGAAACTCACCCATCAAAGTCCGATTTTGATTCTGAAAAAAAATATTTTCGATCATCTCTTTCTCGTACCATGCGAAATAACTTTTTTCCAAGCATATTTTTGGTCATCAGAGGTTGGATTTTCGGATTCAGCGGGTCGAAATACACCTAGAAACTCACCCATTAAAGTCCGATATTGATTCTGAAAAAAAAAAATTTCGATCATCTCTTTTTCGTACCATGCGAAATAACTTCGTTCCAGGTGTATTTTCCTGTAACAAAGGTTAGATTTTCGGATTCAGCGGGTCAAAATACACCTATAAACCCACCCATCAAAGTTCGATTTCGATTCAGGAGACAGATATTTTCGATCATCTCTTCTTCGTACCATGCGAAATAACTTTTTTCCAAGCATATTTTTGGTCATCAGAGGTTGGATTTTCGGATGCAGCGGGTCGAAATACACCTAGAAACTGACCCATTAAAGTCCGATTTTGATTCTGGAAAAAAATATTTTCGATCATCTCTTTTTCGTACCATGCGGAATAACTTCTTTCCAGGTGTATTTTCGTGTAACAAAGGTTGGATTTTTGGATTCAGCGGGTCAAAATACACCTATGAACCCACCCATCACAGTTCGATTTTGATTCTGGAGACAGATAATTTCGATCATCTCTTTTTCGTACCATGCGAAATAACTTTTTTCCAAGCATATTTTTGGTCATCAAAGGTTGGATTCTCGGATTCAGCGGGTCAAAATACACCTATAAACCCACACATCAAAGTTCGATTTCAATTCTGGAGACAGATATTTTCGATCATCTCTTTTTCGTACCATGCGAAATAACTTTTTTCCAAGCATATTTTTGGTCATCAGAGGTTGGATTTTCGGATGCAGCGGGTCGAAATACACCTAGAAACTGACCCATTAAAGTCCGATTTTGATTCTGAAAAAAAATATTTTCGATCATCTCTTTTTCGTACCATGCGGAATAACTTCTTTCCAGGTGTATTTTCGTGTAACAAAGGTTGGATTTTTGGATTCAGCGGGTCAAAATACACCTATGAACCCACCCATCACAGTTCGATTTTGATTCTGGAGACAGATAATTTCGATCATCTCTTTTTCGTACCATGCGAAATAACTTTTTTCCAAGCATATTTTTGGTCATCAAAGGTTGGATTTTCGCATCCAGCGGGTCGAAATACACCCAGAAACTCACCCATCAAAGTCCGATTTCGATTCTGAAAAAAAATATTTTCGATCATCTCTTTTTCGGACCATGTGAAATAACTTCTTTCCAGGTGTATTTTCGTGTAACGAAGGTTGAATTTTTGGATTCAGCGGGTCAAAATACACCTATGAACCCACCCATCAAAGTTCGACTTCGATTCTGGAGAAAGATATTTCCGATCATCTCTTTTTCGTACCATGCGAAATAACTTTTTTCCAAGCATATTTTTGGTCATCAAAGCTTGGATTCTCGGATTCAGCGGGTCAAAATACACCTATAAACCCACACATCAAAGTTCGATTTCAATTCTGGAGACAGATATTTTCGATCATCTCTTTTTCGTACCATGCGAAATAACTTTTTTCCAAGCATATTGTTGGTCATCAGAGGTTGAATTTTCGGATTCAGCGGGTCGGAATACACCTAGAAACTCACCCATTAAAGTCCGATTTTGATTCTGAAAAAAAATATTTTCGATCATCTCTTTTTCGTACCATGCGAAATAACTTCTGTCCAGGTGTATTTTCGTGTAACGAAGGTTGGATTTTTGGATTCAGCGGGTCAAAATACACCTATAAACCCACCCATCAAAGTTTGATTTCGATTCTGGAGACAGATATTTTCGATCATCTCTTTTTCGTACCATGCGAAATAACTTTTTTCCAAGCATATTTTTGGTCATCAAAGTTCGGATTTTCGGATTCAGCGGGTCGAAATACACCCAAAAACTCACCCATCAAAGTCCGATTTTGATTCTGAAAAAAAAATTTTCGATCATCTTTTTTTCGTACCATGCGAAATAACTTCTTTCCAGGTGTATTTTCGTGTAACAAAGGTTGGATTTTTGGATTCAGCGGGTCAAAATACACATATGAACCCACCCATCAAAGTTCGATTTTTATTCTGGAGACAGATATTTTCGATCATCTCTTTTTCGTACCATGCGAAATAACTTTTTTCCAATCCTATTTTTGGTTATCTAAGGTTGGATTTTCGGATTTAGCGGGTCGAAATACACCCAAAAACTCACCCATCAAAGTCCGATTTTGATTCTGAAACAAAATATTTTCGATCATCTTTTTTTCGTACCATGCGAAATAACTTTTTTCCAAGCATATTTTTGGTCATCAAAGTTTGGATTTTCGGATTCAGCGGGTCGGAATACACCTAGGAACTCACCCATTAAAGTCCGATTTCTATTCTGAAAAAAAATATTTTCGATCATCTCTTTTTCGGACCATGCGAAATAACTTCTTTCCAGATGTATTTTCGTGTAACGAAGGTTGGATTTTTGGATTCAGCGGGTCAAAATACACCCATGAACCCACCCATCAAAGTTCGACTTCGATTCTGGAGAAAGATATTTCCGATCATCTCTTTTTCGTACCATGCGAAATAACTTTTTTCCAAGCATATTTTTGGTCATCAAAGCTTGGATTCTCGGATTCAGCGGGTCAAAATACACCTATAAACCCACCCATCAAAGTTCGATTTCAATTCTGTACACAGATATTTTCGATCATCTCTTTTTCGTACCATGCGAAATAACTTTTTTCCAAGCATATTGTTGGTCATCAAAGATCGGATTTTCAGATTCAGCGGGTCGAAAAACACCTAGAAACTCACCCATCAAAGTCCGATTTTGATTCTGAAAAAAAATATTTTCGATCATCTCTTTTTCGTACCATGCGGAATAACTTCTTTCCAGGCGTATTTTCGTGTAACAAAGGTTGGATTTTTGGATTCAGCGGGTCAAAATACACCTTTAAACCCAGCCATCAAAGTTCGATTTCGATTCTGGAGACAGATATTTTCGATCATCTCTTTTTCGTACCATGCGGAATAACTTTTTTCCAAGCATATTTTTGGTCATCAAAGCTGGATTTTCGGATTCAGCGAGTCGAAATACACCTAGAAACTCACCCATCAAAGTCCGATTTTGATTCTGAAAAAAAATATTTTCGATCATCTCTTTCTCGTACCATGCGAAATAACTTCTTTCCAAGCATATTTTTGGTCATCAGAGGTCGGATTTCCGGATTCAGCGGGTCGAAATACACCTAGAAACTCACCCAGTAAAGTCCGATATTGATTCTGAAAAAAAAAAATTTCGATCATCTCTTTTTCGTACCATGCGAAATAACTTCGTTCCAGGTGTATTTTCCTGTAACAAAGGTTAGATTTTCGAATTCAGCGGGTCAAAATACACCTATAAACCCACCCATCAAAGTTCTATTTCGATTCTGGAGACAGATATTTTCGATCATCTCTTTTTCGTACCATGCGAAATAACTTTTTTCCAAGCATATTTTTGGTCATCAGAGGTTGGATTTTCGGATGCAGCGGGTCGAAATACACCTAGAAACTGACCCATTAAAGTCCGATTTTGATTCTGAAAAAAAATATTTTCGATCATCTCTTTTTCGTACCATGCGGAATAACTTTTTTCCAAGCATATTTTTGGTCACCAAAGGTTGGATTTTCGCATTCAGCGGGTCGAAATACACCCAGAAACTCACCCATCAAAGTCCGATTTTGATTCTGAAAAAAAATATTTTCGATCATCTCTTTTTCGTACCATGCGGAATAACTTCTTTCCAGGTGTATTTTCGTGTAACAAAGGTTGGATTTTTTGATTCAGCGGGTCAAGGTACACCTATGAACCCACCCATCAACGTTCGATTTTGATTCTGGAGACAGATATTTTCGATCATCTCTTTTTCGAACCATGCGAAATAACTTTTTTCCAAGCATATTTTCGGTCATCGATGTTCGGATTTTCGGATTCAGCGGGTCGGAATACACCTAGAAACTCACCCATCAATGTCCGATTTTGATTCTGAAAAAAAATATTTTCGATCATCTCTTTTTCGTACCATGCGGAATAACTTCTTTCCAGGTGTATTTTCGTGTAACAAAGGTTGGATTTTTGGATTCAGCGGGTCAAAATACACCTATAAACCCAGCCATCAAAGTTCGATTTCGATTCTGGAGACAGATATTTTCGATCATCTCTTTTTCGTACCATGCGGAATAACTTTTTTCCAAGCATATTTTTGGTCATCAAAGCTGGATTTTCGGATTCAGCGAGTCGAAATACACCTAGAAACTCACCCATCAAAGTCCGATTTTGATTCTGAAAAAAAATATTTTCGATCATCTCTTTCTCGTACCATGCGAAATAACTTTATTCCAAGCATATTTTTGGTCATCAGAGGTTGGATTTTCGGATTCAGCGGGTCGAAATACACCTAGAAACTCACCCATTAAAGTCCGATATTGATTCTGAAAAAAAAAAATTTCGATCATCTCTTTTTCGTACCATGCGAAATAACTTCGTTCCAGGTGTATTTTCCTGTAACAAAGGTTAGATTTTCGGATTCAGCGGGTCAAAATACACCTATAAACCCACCCATCAAAGTTCGATTTCGATTCTGGAGACAGATATTTTCGATCATCTCTTTTTCGTACCATGCGAAATAACTTTTTTCCAAGCATATTTTTGGTCATCAGAGGTTGGATTTTCGGATGCAGCGGGTCGAAATACACCTAGAAACTGACCCATTAAAGTCCGATTTTGATTCTGGAAAAAAATATTTTCGATCATCTCTTTTTCGTACCATGCGGAATAACTTCTTTCCAGGTGTATTTTCGTGTAACAAAGGTTGGATTTTTGGATTCAGCGGGTCAAAATACACCTATGAACCCACCCATCACAGTTCGATTTTGATTCTGGAGACAGATAATTTCGATCATCTCTTTTTCGTACCATGCGAAATAACTTTTTTCCAAGCATATTTTTGGTCATCAAAGGTTGGATTCTCGGATTCAGCGGGTCAAAATACACCTATAAACCCACACATCAAAGTTCGATTTCAATTCTGGAGACAGATATTTTCGATCATCTCTTTTTCGTACCATGCGAAATAACTTTTTTCCAAGCATATTTTTGGTCATCAGAGGTTGGATTTTCGGATGCAGCGGGTCGAAATACACCTAGAAACTGACCCATTAAAGTCCGATTTTGATTCTGAAAAAAAATATTTTCGATCATCTCTTTTTCGTACCATGCGGAATAACTTCTTTCCAGGTGTATTTTCGTGTAACAAAGGTTGGATTTTTGGATTCAGCGTGTCAAAATACACCTATGAACCCACCCATCACAGTTCGATTTTGATTCTGGAGACAGATAATTTCGATCATCTCTTTTTCGTAACATGCGAAATAACTTTTTTCCAAGCATATTTTTGGTCATCAAAGGTTGGATTTTCGCATCCAGCGGGTCGAAATACACCCAGAAACTCACCCATCAAAGTCCGATTTCGATTCTGAAAAAAAATATTTTCGATCATCTCTTTTTCGGACCATGTGAAATAACTTCTTTCCAGGTGTATTTTCGTGTAACGAAGGTTGAATTTTTGGATTCAGCGGGTCAAAATACACCTATGAACCCACCCATCAAAGTTCGACTTCGATTCTGGAGAAAGATATTTCCGATCATCTCTTTTTCGTACCATGCGAAATAACTTTTTTCCAAGCATATTTTTGGTCATCAAAGCTTGGATTCTCGGATTCAGCGGGTCAAAATACACCTATAAACCCACACATCAAAGTTCGATTTCAATTCTGGAGACAGATATTTTCGATCATCTCTTTTTCGTACCATGCGAAATAACTTTTTTCCAAGCATATTGTTGGTCATCAGAGGTTGAATTTTCGGATTCAGCGGGTCGGAATACACCTAGAAACTCACCCATTAAAGTCCGATTTTGATTCTGAAAAAAAATATTTTCGATCATCTCTTTTTCGTACCATGCGAAATAACTTCTGTCCAGGTGTATTTTCGTGTAACGAAGGTTGGATTTTTGGATTCAGCGGGTCAAAATACACCTATAAACCCACCCATCAAAGTTCGATTTCGATTCTGGAGACAGATATTTTCGATCATCTCTTTTTCGTACCATGCGAAATAACTTTTTTCCAAGCATATTTTTGGTCATCAAAGTTCGGATTTTCGGATTCAGCGGGTCGAAATACACCCAAAAACTCACCCATCAAAGTCCGATTTTGATTCTGAAAAAAAAATTTTCGATCATCTTTTTTTCGTACCATGCGAAATAACTTCTTTCCAGGTGTATTTTCGTGTAACAAAGGTTGGATTTTTGGATTCAGCGGGTCAAAATACACATATGAACCCACCCATCAAAGTTCGATTTTTATTCTGGAGACAGATATTTTCGATCATCTCTTTTTCGTACCATGCGAAATAAGTTTTTTCCAATCCTATTTTTGGTTATCTAAGGTTGGATTTTCGGATTTAGCGGGTCGAAATACACCCAAAAACTCACCCATCAAAGTCCGATTTTGATTCTGAAAAAAAATATTTTCGATCATCTTTTTTTCGTACCATGCGAAATAACTTTTTTCCAAGCATATTTTTGGTCATCAAAGTTTGGATTTTCGGATTCAGCGGGTCGGAATACACCTAGGAACTCACCCATTAAAGTCCGATTTCTATTCTGAAAAAAAATATTTTCGATCATCTCTTTTTCGGACCATGCGAAATAACTTCTTTCCAGGTGTATTTTCGTGTAACGAAGGTTGGATTTTTGGATTCAGCGGGTCAAAATACACCCATGAACCCACCCATCAAAGTTCGACTTCGATTCTGGAGAAAGATATTTCCGATCATCTCTTTTTCGTACCATGCGAAATAACTTTTTTCCAAGCATATTTTTGGTCATCAAAGCTTGGATTCTCGGATTCAGCGGGTCAAAATACACCTATAAACCCAGCCATCAAAGTTCGATTTCGATTCTGGAGACAGATATTTTCGATCATCTCTTTTTCGTACCATGCGGAATAACTTTTTTCCAAGCATATTTTTGGTCATCAAAGCTGGATTTTCGGATTCAGCGAGTCGAAATACACCTAGAAACTCACCCATCAAAGTCCGATTTTGATTCTGAAAAAAAATATTTTCGATCATCTCTTTCTCGTACCATGCGAAATAACTTCTTTCCAAGCATATTTTTGGTCATCAGAGGTCGGATTTTCGGATTCAGCGGGTCGAAATACACCTAGAAACTCACCCATTAAAGTCCGATATTGATTCTGAAAAAAAAAAATTTCGATCATCTCTTTTTCGTACCATGCGAAATAACTTCGTTCCAGGTGTATTTTCCTGTAACAAAGGTTAGATTTTCGGATTCAGCGGGTCAAAATACACCTATAAACCCACCCATCAAAGTTCGATTTCGATTCTGGAGACAGATATTTTCGATCATCTCTTTTTCGTACCATGCGAAATAACTTTTTTCCAAGCATATTTTTGGTCATCAGAGGTTGGATTTTCGGATGCAGCGGGTCGAAATACACCTAGAAACTGACCCATTAAAGTCCGATTTTGATTCTGAAAAAAAATATTTTCGATCATCTCTTTTTCGTACCATGCGGAATAACTTCTTTCCAGGTGTATTTTCGTGTAACAAAGGTTGGATTTTTGGATTCAGCGGGTCAAAATACACCTATGAACCCACCCATCACAGTTCGATTTTGATTCTGGAGACAGATAATTTCGATCATCTCTTTTTCGTACCATGCGAAATAACTTTTTTCCAAGCATATTTTTGGTCATCAAAGGTTGGATTCTCGGATTCAGCGGGTCAAAATACACCTATAAACCCACACATCAAAGTTCGATTTCAATTCTGGAGACAGATATTTTCGATCATCTCTTTTTCGTACCATGCGAAATAACTTTTTTCCAAGCATATTTTTGGTCATCAGAGGTTGGATTTTCGGATGCAGCGGGTCGAAATACACCTAGAAACTGACCCATTAAAGTCCGATTTTGATTCTGAAAACAAATATTTTCGATCATCTCTTTTTCGTACCATGCGGAATAACTTCTTTCCAGGTGTATTTTCGTGTAACAAAGGTTGGATTTTTGGATTCAGCGGGTCAGAATACACCTATGAACCCACCCATCACAGTTCGATTTTGATTCTGGAGACAGATAATTTCGATCATCTCTTTTTCGTACCATGCGAAATAACTTTTTTCCAAGCATATTTTTGGTCATCAAAGGTTGGATTTTCGCATCCAGCGGGTCGAAATACACCCAGAAACTCACCCATCAAAGTCCGATTTCGATTCTGAAAAAAAATATTTTCGATCATCTCTTTTTCCGACCATGTGAAATAACTTCTTTCCAGGTGTATTTTCGTGTAACGAAGGTTGAATTTTCGGATTCAGCGGGTCAAAATACACCTATGAACCCACCCATCAAAGTTCGACTTCGATTCTGGAGAAAGATATTTCCGATCATCTCTTTTTCGTACCATGCGAAATAACTTTTTTCCAAGCATATTTTTGGTCATCAAAGCTTGGATTCTCGGATTCAGCGGGTCAAAATACACCTATAAACCCACACATCAAAGTTCAATTTCAATTCTGGAGACAGATATTTTCGATCATCTCTTTTTCGTACCATGCGAAATAACTTTTTTCCAAGCATATTTTTGGTCATCAGAGGTTGGATTTTCGGATGCAGCGGGTCGAAATACACCTAGAAACTGACCCATTAAAGTCCGATTTTGATTCTGAAAAAAAATATTTTCGATCATCTCTTTTTCGTACCATGCGGAATAACTTCTTTCCAGGTGTATTTTCGTGTAACAAAGGTTGGATTTTTGGATTCAGCGGGTCAAAATACACCTATGAACCCACCCATCACAGTTCGATTTTGATTCTGGAGACAGATAATTTCGATCATCTCTTTTTCGTACCATGCGAAATAACTTTTTTCCAAGCATATTTTTGGTCATCAAAGGTTGGATTTTCGCATCCAGCGGGTCGAAATACACCCAGAAACTCACCCATCAAAGTCCGATTTCGATTCTGAAAAAAAATATTTTCGATCATCTCTTTTTCCGACCATGTGAAATAACTTCTTTCCAGGTGTATTTTCGTGTAACGAAGGTTGAATTTTCGGATTCAGCGGGTCAAAATACACCTATGAACCCACCCATCAAAGTTCGACTTCGATTCTGGAGAAAGATATTTCCGATCATCTCTTTTTCGTACCATGCGAAATAACTTTTTTCCAAGCATATTTTTGGTCATCAAAGCTTGGATTCTCGGATTCAGCGGGTCAAAATACACCTATAAACCCACACATCAAAGTTCGATTTCAATTCTGGAGACAGATATTTTCGATCATCTCTTTTTCGTACCATGCGAAATAACTTTTTTCCAAGCATATTGTTGGTCATCAGAGGTTGAATTTTCGGATTCAGCGGGTCGGAATACACCTAGAAACTCACCCATTAAAGTCCGATTTTGATTCTGAAAAAAAATATTTTCGATCATCTCTTTTTCGTACCATGCGAAATAACTTCTGTCCAGGTGTATTTTCGTGTAACGAAGGTTGGATTTTTGGATTCAGCGGGTCAAAATACACCTATAAACCCACCCATCAAAGTTCGATTTCGATTCTGGAGACAGATATTTTCGATCATCTCTTTTTCGTACCATGCGAAATAACTTTTTTCCAAGCATATTTTTGGTCATCAAAGTTCGGATTTTCGGATTCAGCGGCTCGAAATACACCCAAAAACTCACCCATCAAAGTCCGATTTTGATTCTGAAAAAAAAATTTTCGATCATCTTTTTTTCGTACCATGCGAAATAACTTCTTTCCAGGTGTATTTTCGTGTAACAAAGGTTGGATTTTTGGATTCAGCGGGTCAAAATACACATATGAACCCACCCATCAAAGTTCGATTTTTATTCTGGAGACAGATATTTTCGATCATCTCTTTTTCGTACCATGCGAAATAACTTTTTTCCAATCCTATTTTTGGTTATCTAAGGTTGGATTTTCGGATTTAGCGGGTCGAAATACACCCAAAAACTCACCCATCAAAGTCCGATTTTGATTCTGAAAAAAAATATTTTCGATCATCTTTTTTTCGTACCATGCGAAATAACTTTTTTCCAAGCATATTTTTGGTCATCAAAGTTTGGATTTTCGGATTCAGCGGGTCGGAATACACCTAGGAACTCACCCATTAAAGTCCGATTTCTATTCTGAAAAAAAATATTTTCGATCATCTCTTTTTCGGACCATGCGAAATAACTTCTTTCCAGGTGTATTTTCGTGTAACGAAGGTTGGATTTTTGGATTCAGCGGGTCAAAATACACCCATGAACCCACCCATCAAAGTTCGACTTCGATTCTGGAGAAAGATATTTCCGATCATCTCTTTTTCGTACCATGCGAAATAACTTTTTTCCAAGCATATTTTTGGTCATCAAAGCTTGGATTCTCGGATTCAGCGGGTCAAAATACACCTATAAACCCACCCATCAAAGTTCGATTTCAATTCTGTACACAGATATTTTCGATCATCTCTTTTTCGTACCATGCGAAATAACTTTTTTCCAAGCATATTGTTGGTCATCAAAGATCGGATTTTCAGATTCAGCGGGTCGAAAAACACCTAGAAACTCACCCATCAAAGTCCGATTTTGATTCTGAAAAAAAATATTTTCGATCATCTCTTTTTCGTACCATGCGGAATAACTTCTTTCCAGGTGTATTTTCGTGTAACAAAGGTTGGATTTTTGAATTCAGCGGGTCAAAATACACCTATAAACCCAGCCATCAAAGTTCGATTTCGATTCTGGAGACAGATATTTTCGATCATCTCTTTTTCGTACCATGCGGAATAACTTTTTTCCAAGCATATTTTTGGTCATCAAAGCTGGATTTTCGGATTCAGCGAGTCGAAATACACCTAGAAACTCACCCATCAAAGTCCGATTTTGATTCTGAAAAAAAATATTTTCGATCATCTCTTTCTCGTACCATGCGAAATAACTTCTTTCCAAGCATATTTTTGGTCATCAGAGGTCGGATTTTCGGATTCAGCGGGTCGAAATACACCTAGAAACTCACCCATTAAAGTCCGATATTGATTCTGAAAAAAAAAAATTTCGATCATCTCTTTTTCGTACCATGCGAAATAACTTCGTTCCAGGTGTATTTTCCTGTAACAAAGGTTAGATTTTCGGATTCAGCGGGTCAAAATACACCTATAAACCCACCCATCAAAGTTCGATTTCGATTCTGGAGACAGATATTTTCGATCATCTCTTTTTCGTACCATGCGAAATAACTTTTTTCCAAGCATATTTTTGGTCATCAGAGGTCTGATTTTCGGATGCAGCGGGTCGAAATACACCTAGAAACTGACCCATTAAAGTCCGATTTTGATTCTGAAAAAAAATATTTTCGATCATCTCTTTTTCGTACCATGCGGAATAACTTCTTTCCAGGTGTATTTTCGTGTAACAAAGGTTGGATTTTTGGATTCAGCGGGTCAAAATACACCTATGAACCCACCCATCACAGTTCGATTTTGATTCTGGAGACAGATAATTTCGATCATCTCTTTTTCGTACCATGCGAAATAACTTTTTTCCAAGCATATTTTTGGTCATCAAAGGTTGGATTTTCGCATCCAGCGGGTCGAAATACACCCAGAAACTCACCCATCAAAGTCCGATTTCGATTCTGAAAAAAAAATTTTCGATCATCTCTTTTTCGTACCATGCGAAATAACTTTTTTCCAAGCATATTTTTGGTCACCAAAGGTTGGATTTTCGCATTCAGCGGGTCGAAATACACCCAGAAACTCACCCATCAAAGTCCGATTTCGATTCTGAAAAAAAATATTTTCGATCATCTCTTTTTCGTACCATGCGGAATAACTTCTTTCCAGGTGTATTTTCGTGTAACAAAGGTTGGATTTTTTGATTCAGCGGGTCAAGGTACACCTATGAACCCACCCATCAACGTTCGATTTTGATTCTGGAGACAGATATTTTCGATCATCTCTTTTTCGAACCATGCGAAATAACTTTTTTCCAAGCATATTTTCGGTCATCGATGTTCGGATTTTCGGATTCAGCGGGTCGGAATACACCTAGAAACTCACCCATCAAAGTCCGATTTTGATTCTGAAAAAAAATATTTTCGATCATCTCTTTTTCGTACCATGCGGAATAACTTCTTTCCAGGTGTATTTTCGTGTAACAAAGGTTGGATTTTTGGATTCAGCGGGTCAAAATACACCTATAAACCCAGCCATCAAAGTTCGATTTCGATTCTGGAGACAGATATTTTCGATCATCTCTTTTTCGTACCATGCGGAATAACTTTTTTCCAAGCATATTTTTGGTCATCAAAGCTGGATTTTCGGATTCAGCGAGTCGAAATACACCTAGAAACTCACCCATCAAAGTCCGATTTTGATTCTGAAAAAAAATATTTTCGATCATCTCTTTCTCGTACCATGCGAAATAACTTTTTTCCAAGCATATTTTTGGTCATCAGAGGTTGGATTTTCGGATTCAGCGGGTCGAAATACACCTAGAAACTCACCCATTAAAGTCCGATATTGATTCTGAAAAAAAAAAATTTCGATCATCTCTTTTTCGTACCATGCGAAATAACTTCGTTCCAGGTGTATTTTCCTGTAACAAAGGTTAGATTTTCGGATTCAGCGGGTCAAAATACACCTATAAACCCACCCATCAAAGTTCGATTTCGATTCTGGAGACAGATATTTTCGATCATCTCTTTTTCGTACCATGCGAAATAACTTTTTTCCAAGCATATTTTTGGTCATCAGAGGTTGGATTTTCGGATGCAGCGGGTCGAAATACACCTATAAACCCAGCCATCAAAGTTCGATTTCGATTCTGGAGACAGATATTTTCGATCATCTCTTTTTCGTACCATGCGAAATAACTTTTTTCCAAGCATATTTTTGGTCATCAAAGTTCGGATTTTCGGATTCAGCGGGTCGAAATACACCCAAAAACTCACCCATCAAAGTCCGATTTTGATTCTGAAAAAAAAATTTTCGATCATCTTTTTTTCGTACCATGCGAAATAACTTCTTTCCAGGTGTATTTTCGTGTAACAAAGGTTGGATTTTTGGATTCAGCGGGTCAAAATACACATATGAACCCACCCATCAAAGTTCGATTTTTATTCTGGAGACAGATATTTTCGATCATCTCTTTTTCGTACCATGCGAAATAACTTTTTTCCAATCCTATTTTTGGTTATCTAAGGTTGGATTTTCGGATTTAGCGGGTCGAAATACACCCAAAAACTCACCCATCAAAGTCCGATTTTGATTCTGAAAAAAAATATTTTCGATCATCTTTTTTTCGTACCATGCGAAATAACTTTTTTCCAAGCATATTTTTGGTCATCAGAGGTTGGATTTTCGGATGCAGCGGGTCGAAATACACCTATAAACCCACCCATCAAAGTTCGATTTCGATTCTGGAGACAGATATTTTCGATCATCTCTTTTTCGTACCATGCGAAATAACTTTTTTCCAAGCATATTTTTGGTCATCAGAGGTCTGATTTTCGGATGCAGCGGGTCGAAATACACCTAGAAACTGACCCATTAAAGTCCGATTTTGATTCTGAAAAAAAATATTTTCGATCATCTCTTTTTCGTACCATGCGGAATAACTTCTTTCCAGGTGTATTTTCGTGTAACAAAGGTTGGATTTTTGGATTCAGCGGGTCAAAATACACCTATGAACCCACCCATCACAGTTCGATTTTGATTCTGGAGACAGATAATTTCGATCATCTCTTTTTCGTACCATGCGAAATAACTTTTTTCCAAGCATATTTTTGGTCATCAAAGGTTGGATTTTCGCATCCAGCGGGTCGAAATACACCCAGAAACTCACCCATCAAAGTCCGATTTCGATTCTGAAAAAAAAATTTTCGATCATCTCTTTTTCGTACCATGCGAAATAACTTTTTTCCAAGCATATTTTTGGTCACCAAAGGTTGGATTTTCGCATTCAGCGGGTCGAAATACACCCAGAAACTCACCCATCAAAGTCCGATTTCGATTCTGAAAAAAAATATTTTCGATCATCTCTTTTTCGTACCATGCGGAATAACTTCTTTCCAGGTGTATTTTCGTGTAACAAAGGTTGGATTTTTTGATTCAGCGGGTCAAGGTACACCTATGAACCCACCCATCAACGTTCGATTTTGATTCTGGAGACAGATATTTTCGATCATCTCTTTTTCGAACCATGCGAAATAACTTTTTTCCAAGCATATTTTCGGTCATCGATGTTCGGATTTTCGGATTCAGCGGGTCGGAATACACCTAGAAACTCACCCATCAAAGTCCGATTTTGATTCTGAAAAAAAATATTTTCGATCATCTCTTTTTCGTACCATGCGGAATAACTTCTTTCCAGGTGTATTTTCGTGTAACAAAGGTTGGATTTTTGGATTCAGCGGGTCAAAATACACCTATAAACCCAGCCATCAAAGTTCGATTTCGATTCTGGAGACAGATATTTTCGATCATCTCTTTTTCGTACCATGCGGAATAACTTTTTTCCAAGCATATTTTTGGTCATCAAAGCTGGATTTTCGGATTCAGCGAGTCGAAATACACCTAGAAACTCACCCATCAAAGTCCGATTTTGATTCTGAAAAAAAATATTTTCGATCATCTCTTTCTCGTACCATGCGAAATAACTTTTTTCCAAGCATATTTTTGGTCATCAGAGGTTGGATTTTCGGATTCAGCGGGTCGAAATACACCTAGAAACTCACCCATTAAAGTCCGATATTGATTCTGAAAAAAAAAAATTTCGATCATCTCTTTTTCGTACCATGCGAAATAACTTCGTTCCAGGTGTATTTTCCTGTAACAAAGGTTAGATTTTCGGATTCAGCGGGTCAAAATACACCTATAAACCCACCCATCAAAGTTCGATTTCGATTCTGGAGACAGATATTTTCGATCATCTCTTTTTCGTACCATGCGAAATAACTTTTTTCCAAGCATATTTTTGGTCATCAGAGGTTGGATTTTCGGATGCAGCGGGTCGAAATACACCTATAAACCCAGCCATCAAAGTTCGATTTCGATTCTGGAGACAGATATTTTCGATCATCTCTTTTTCGTACCATGCGAAATAACTTTTTTCCAAGCATATTTTTGGTCATCAAAGTTCGGATTTTCGGATTCAGCGGGTCGAAATACACCCAAAAACTCACCCATCAAAGTCCGATTTTGATTCTGAAAAAAAAATTTTCGATCATCTTTTTTTCGTACCATGCGAAATAACTTCTTTCCAGGTGTATTTTCGTGTAACAAAGGTTGGATTTTTGGATTCAGCGGGTCAAAATACACATATGAACCCACCCATCAAAGTTCGATTTTTATTCTGGAGACAGATATTTTCGATCATCTCTTTTTCGTACCATGCGAAATAACTTTTTTCCAATCCTATTTTTGGTTATCTAAGGTTGGATTTTCGGATTTAGCGGGTCGAAATACACCCAAAAACTCACCCATCAAAGTCCGATTTTGATTCTGAAAAAAAATATTTTCGATCATCTTTTTTTCGTACCATGCGAAATAACTTTTTTCCAAGCATATTTTTGGTCATCAAAGTTTGGATTTTCGGATTCAGCGGGTCGGAATACACCTAGGAACTCACCCATTAAAGTCCGATTTCTATTCTGAAAAAAAATATTTTCGATCATCTCTTTTTCGGACCATGCGAAATAACTTCTTTCCAGGTGTATTTTCGTGTAACGAAGGTTGGATTTTTGGATTCAGCGGGTCAAAATACACCCATGAACCCACCCATCAAAGTTCGACTTCGATTCTGGAGAAAGATATTTCCGATCATCTCTTTTTCGTACCATGCGAAATAACTTTTTTCCAAGCATATTTTTGGTCATCAAAGCTTGGATTCTCGGATTCAGCGGGTCAAAATACACCTATAAACCCAGCCATCAAAGTTCGATTTCGATTCTGGAGACAGATATTTTCGATCATCTCTTTTTCGTACCATGCGGAATAACTTTTTTCCAAGCATATTTTTGGTCATCAAAGCTGGATTTTCGGATTCAGCGAGTCGAAATACACCTAGAAACTCACCCATCAAAGTCCGATTTTGATTCTGAAAAAAAATATTTTCGATCATCTCTTTCTCGTACCATGCGAAATAACTTCTTTCCAAGCATATTTTTGGTCATCAGAGGTCGGATTTTCGGATTCAGCGGGTCGAAATACACCTAGAAACTCACCCATTAAAGTCCGATATTGATTCTGAAAAAAAAAAATTTCGATCATCTCTTTTTCGTACCATGCGAAATAACTTCGTTCCAGGTGTATTTTCCTGTAACAAAGGTTAGATTTTCGGATTCAGCGGGTCAAAATACACCTATAAACCCACCCATCAAAGTTCGATTTCGATTCTGGAGACAGATATTTTCGATCATCTCTTTTTCGTACCATGCGAAATAACTTTTTTCCAAGCATATTTTTGGTCATCAGAGGTTGGATTTTCGGATGCAGCGGGTCGAAATACACCTAGAAACTGACCCATTAAAGTCCGATTTTGATTCTGAAAAAAAATATTTTCGATCATCTCTTTTTCGTACCATGCGGAATAACTTCTTTCCAGGTGTATTTTCGTGTAACAAAGGTTGGATTTTTGGATTCAGCGGGTCAAAATACACCTATGAACCCACCCATCACAGTTCGATTTTGATTCTGGAGACAGATAATTTCGATCATCTCTTTTTCGTACCATGCGAAATAACTTTTTTCCAAGCATATTTTTGGTCATCAAAGGTTGGATTCTCGGATTCAGCGGGTCAAAATACACCTATAAACCCACACATCAAAGTTCGATTTCAATTCTGGAGACAGATATTTTCGATCATCTCTTTTTCGTACCATGCGAAATAACTTTTTTCCAAGCATATTTTTGGTCATCAGAGGTTGGATTTTCGGATGCAGCGGGTCGAAATACACCTAGAAACTGACCCATTAAAGTCCGATTTTGATTCTGAAAAAAAATATTTTCGATCATCTCTTTTTCGTACCATGCGGAATAACTTCTTTCCAGGTGTATTTTCGTGTAACAAAGGTTGGATTTTTGGATTCAGCGGGTCAAAATACACCTATGAACCCACCCATCACAGTTCGATTTTGATTCTGGAGACAGATAATTTCGATCATCTCTTTTTCGTACCATGCGAAATAACTTTTTTCCAAGCATATTTTTGGTCATCAAAGGTTGGATTTTCGCATCCAGCGGGTCGAAATACACCCAGAAACTCACCCATCAAAGTCCGATTTCGATTCTGAAAAAAAATATTTTCGATCATCTCTTTTTCCGACCATGTGAAATAACTTCTTTCCAGGTGTATTTTCGTGTAACGAAGGTTGAATTTTCGGATTCAGCGGGTCAAAATACACCTATGAACCCACCCATCAAAGTTCGACTTCGATTCTGGAGAAAGATATTTCCGATCATCTCTTTTTCGTACCATGCGAAATAACTTTTTTCCAAGCATATTTTTGGTCATCAAAGTTCGGATTTTCGGATTCAGCGGGTCGAAATACACCCAAAAACTCACCCATCAAAGTCCGATTTTGATTCTGAAAAAAAAATTTTCGATCATCTTTTTTTCGTACCATGCGAAATAACTTCTTTCCAGGTGTATTTTCGTGTAACAAAGGTTGGATTTTTGGATTCAGCGGGTCAAAATACACATATGAACCCACCCATCAAAGTTCGATTTTTATTCTGGAGACAGATATTTTCGATCATCTCTTTTTCGTACCATGCGAAATAACTTTTTTCCAATCCTATTTTTGGTTATCTAAGGTTGGATTTTCGGATTTAGCGGGTCGAAATACACCCAAAAACTCACCCATCAAAGTCCGATTTTGATTCTGAAAAAAAATATTTTCGATCATCTCTTTTTCGTACCATGCGAAATAACTTTTTTCCAAGCATATTTTTGGTCATCAAAGCTTGGATTCTCGGATTCAGCGGGTCAAAATACACCTATAAACCCAGCCATCAAAGTTCGATTTCGATTCTGGAGACAGATATTTTCGATCATCTCTTTTTCGTACCATGCGGAATAACTTTTTTCCAAGCATATTTTTGGTCATCAAAGCTGGATTTTCGGATTCAGCGAGTCGAAATACACCTAGAAACTCACCCATCAAAGTCCGATTTTGATTCTGAAAAAAAATATTTTCGATCATCTCTTTCTCGTACCATGCGAAATAACTTCTTTCCAAGCATATTTTTGGTCATCAGAGGTCGGATTTTCGGATTCAGCGGGTCGAAATACACCTAGAAACTCACCCATTAAAGTCCGATATTGATTCTGAAAAAAAAAAATTTCGATCATCTCTTTTTCGTACCATGCGAAATAACTTCGTTCCAGGTGTATTTTCCTGTAACAAAGGTTAGATTTTCGGATTCAGCGGGTCAAAATACACCTATAAACCCACCCATCAAAGTTCGATTTCGATTCTGGAGACAGATATTTTCGATCATCTCTTTTTCGTACCATGCGAAATAACTTTTTTCCAAGCATATTTTTGGTCATCAGAGGTTGGATTTTCGGATGCAGCGGGTCGAAATACACCTAGAAACTGACCCATTAAAGTCCGATTTTGATTCTGAAAAAAAATATTTTCGATCATCTCTTTTTCGTACCATGCGGAATAACTTCTTTCCAGGTGTATTTTCGTGTAACAAAGGTTGGATTTTTGGATTCAGCGGGTCAAAATACACCTATGAACCCACCCATCACAGTTCGATTTTGATTCTGGAGACAGATAATTTCGATCATCTCTTTTTCGTACCATGCGAAATAACTTTTTTCCAAGCATATTTTTGGTCATCAAAGGTTGGATTCTCGGATTCAGCGGGTCAAAATACACCTATAAACCCACACATCAAAGTTCGATTTCAATTCTGGAGACAGATATTTTCGATCATCTCTTTTTCGTACCATGCGAAATAACTTTTTTCCAAGCATATTTTTGGTCATCAGAGGTTGGATTTTCGGATGCAGCGGGTCGAAATACACCTAGAAACTGACCCATTAAAGTCCGATTTTGATTCTGAAAAAAAATATTTTCGATCATCTCTTTTTCGTACCATGCGGAATAACTTCTTTCCAGGTGTATTTTCGTGTAACAAAGGTTGGATTTTTGGATTCAGCGGGTCAAAATACACCTATGAACCCACCCATCACAGTTCGATTTTGATTCTGGAGACAGATAATTTCGATCATCTCTTTTTCGTACCATGCGAAATAACTTTTTTCCAAGCATATTTTTGGTCATCAAAGGTTGGATTTTCGCATCCAGCGGGTCGAAATACACCCAGAAACTCACCCATCAAAGTCCGATTTCGATTCTGAAAAAAAATATTTTCGATCATCTCTTTTTCCGACCATGTGAAATAACTTCTTTCCAGGTGTATTTTCGTGTAACGAAGGTTGAATTTTCGGATTCAGCGGGTCAAAATACACCTATGAACCCACCCATCAAAGTTCGACTTCGATTCTGGAGAAAGATATTTCCGATCATCTCTTTTTCGTACCATGCGAAATAACTTTTTTCCAAGCATATTTTTGGTCATCAAAGGTTGGATTCTCGGATTCAGCGGGTCAAAATACACCTATAAACCCACACATCAAAGTTCGATTTCAATTCTGGAGACAGATATTTTCGATCATCTCTTTTTCGTACCATGCGAAATAACTTTTTTCCAAGCATATTTTTGGTCATCAGAGGTTGGATTTTCGGATGCAGCGGGTCGAAATACACCTAGAAACTGACCCATTAAAGTCCGATTTTGATTCTGAAAAAAAATATTTTCGATCATCTCTTTTTCGTACCATGCGGAATAACTTCTTTCCAGGTGTATTTTCGTGTAACAAAGGTTGGATTTTTGGATTCAGCGGGTCAAAATACACCTATGAACCCACCCATCACAGTTCGATTTTGATTCTGGAGACAGATAATTTCGATCATCTCTTTTTCGTACCATGCGAAATAACTTTTTTCCAAGCATATTTTTGGTCATCAAAGGTTGGATTTTCGCATCCAGCGGGTCGAAATACACCCAGAAACTCACCCATCAAAGTCCGATTTCGATTCTGAAAAAAAATATTTTCGATCATCTCTTTTTCCGACCATGTGAAATAACTTCTTTCCAGGTGTATTTTCGTGTAACGAAGGTTGAATTTTCGGATTCAGCGGGTCAAAATACACCTATGAACCCACCCATCAAAGTTCGACTTCGATTCTGGAGAAAGATATTTCCGATCATCTCTTTTTCGTACCATGCGAAATAACTTTTTTCCAAGCATATTTTTGGTCATCAAAGCTTGGATTCTCGGATTCAGCGGGTCAAAATACACCTATAAACCCACACATCAAAGTTCGATTTCAATTCTGGAGACAGATATTTTCGATCATCTCTTCTTCGTACCATGCGAAATAACTTTTTTCCAAGCATATTGTTGGTCATCAGAGGTTGAATTTTCGGATTCAGCGGGTCGGAATACACCTAGAAACTCACCCATTAAAGTCCGATTTTGATTCTGAAAAAAAATATTTTCGATCATCTCTTTTTCGTACCATGCGAAATAACTTCTGTCCAGGTGTATTTTCGTGTAACGAAGGTTGGATTTTTGGATTCAGCGGGTCAAAATACACCTATAAACCCACCCATCAAAGTTCGATTTCGATTCTGGAGACAGATATTTTCGATCATCTCTTTTCCGTACCATGCGAAATAACTTTTTTCCAAGCATATTTTTGGTCATCAAAGTTCGGATTTTCGGATTCAGCGGGTCGAAATACACCCAAAAACTCACCCATCAAAGTCCGATTTTGATTCTGAAAAAAAAATTTTCGATCATCTTTTTTTCGTACCATGCGAAATAACTTCTTTCCAGGTGTATTTTCGTGTAACAAAGGTTGGATTTTTGGATTCAGCGGGTCAAAATACACATATGAACCCACCCATCAAAGTTCGATTTTTATTCTGGAGACAGATATTTTCGATCATCTCTTTTTCGTACCATGCGAAATAACTTTTTTCCAATCCTATTTTTGGTTATCTAAGGTTGGATTTTCGGATTTAGCGGGTCGAAATACACCCAAAAACTCACCCATCAAAGTCCGATTTTGATTCTGAAAAAAAATATTTTCGATCATCTTTTTTTCGTACCATGCGAAATAACTTTTTTCCAAGCATATTTTTGGTCATCAAAGTTTGGATTTTCGGATTCAGCGGGTCGGAATACACCTAGGAACTCACCCATTAAAGTCCGATTTCTATTCTGAAAAAAAATATTTTCGATCATCTCTTTTTCGGACCATGCGAAATAACTTCTTTCCAGGTGTATTTTCGTGTAACGAAGGTTGGATTTTTGGATTCAGCGGGTCAAAATACACCCATGAACCCACCCATCAAAGTTCGACTTCGATTCTGGAGAAAGATATTTCCGATCATCTCTTTTTCGTACCATGCGAAATAACTTTTTTCCAAGCATATTTTTGGTCATCAAAGCTTGGATTCTCGGATTCAGCGGGTCAAAATACACCTATAAACCCACCCATCAAAGTTCGATTTCAATTCTGTACACAGATATTTTCGATCATCTCTTTTTCGTACCATGCGAAATAACTTTTTTCCAAGCATATTGTTGGTCATCAAAGATCGGATTTTCAGATTCAGCGGGTCGAAAAACACCTAGAAACTCACCCATCAAAGTCCGATTTTGATTCTGAAAAAAAATATTTTCGATCATCTCTTTTTCGTACCATGCGGAATAACTTCTTTCCAGGTGTATTTTCGTGTAACAAAGGTTGGATTTTTGAATTCAGCGGGTCAAAATACACCTATAAACCCAGCCATCAAAGTTCGATTTCGATTCTGGAGACAGATATTTTCGATCATCTCTTTTTCGTACCATGCGGAATAACTTTTTTCCAAGCATATTTTTGGTCATCAAAGCTGGATTTTCGGATTCAGCGAGTCGAAATACACCTAGAAACTCACCCATCAAAGTCCGATTTTGATTCTGAAAAAAAATATTTTCGATCATCTCTTTCTCGTACCATGCGAAATAACTTCTTTCCAAGCATATTTTTGGTCATCAGAGGTCGGATTTTCGGATTCAGCGGGTCGAAATACACCTAGAAACTCACCCATTAAAGTCCGATATTGATTCTGAAAAAAAAAAATTTCGATCATCTCTTTTTCGTACCATGCGAAATAACTTCGTTCCAGGTGTATTTTCCTGTAACAAAGGTTAGATTTTCGGATTCAGCGGGTCAAAATACACCTATAAACCCACCCATCAAAGTTCGATTTCGATTCTGGAGACAGATATTTTCGATCATCTCTTTTTCGTACCATGCGAAATAACTTTTTTCCAAGCATATTTTTGGTCATCAGAGGTCTGATTTTCGGATGCAGCGGGTCGAAATACACCTAGAAACTGACCCATTAAAGTCCGATTTTGATTCTGAAAAAAAATATTTTCGATCATCTCTTTTTCGTACCATGCGGAATAACTTCTTTCCAGGTGTATTTTCGTGTAACAAAGGTTGGATTTTTGGATTCAGCGGGTCAAAATACACCTATGAACCCACCCATCACAGTTCGATTTTGATTCTGGAGACAGATAATTTCGATCATCTCTTTTTCGTACCATGCGAAATAACTTTTTTCCAAGCATATTTTTGGTCATCAAAGGTTGGATTTTCGCATCCAGCGGGTCGAAATACACCCAGAAACTCACCCATCAAAGTCCGATTTCGATTCTGAAAAAAAAATTTTCGATCATCTCTTTTTCGTACCATGCGAAATAACTTTTTTCCAAGCATATTTTTGGTCACCAAAGGTTGGATTTTCGCATTCAGCGGGTCGAAATACACCCAGAAACTCACCCATCAAAGTCCGATTTCGATTCTGAAAAAAAATATTTTCGATCATCTCTTTTTCGTACCATGCGGAATAACTTCTTTCCAGGTGTATTTTCGTGTAACAAAGGTTGGATTTTTTGATTCAGCGGGTCAAGGTACACCTATGAACCCACCCATCAACGTTCGATTTTGATTCTGGAGACAGATATTTTCGATCATCTCTTTTTCGAACCATGCGAAATAACTTTTTTCCAAGCATATTTTCGGTCATCGATGTTCGGATTTTCGGATTCAGCGGGTCGGAATACACCTAGAAACTCACCCATCAAAGTCCGATTTTGATTCTGAAAAAAAATATTTTCGATCATCTCTTTTTCGTACCATGCGGAATAACTTCTTTCCAGGTGTATTTTCGTGTAACAAAGGTTGGATTTTTGGATTCAGCGGGTCAAAATACACCTATAAACCCAGCCATCAAAGTTCGATTTCGATTCTGGAGACAGATATTTTCGATCATCTCTTTTTCGTACCATGCGGAATAACTTTTTTCCAAGCATATTTTTGGTCATCAAAGCTGGATTTTCGGATTCAGCGAGTCGAAATACACCTAGAAACTCACCCATCAAAGTCCGATTTTGATTCTGAAAAAAAATATTTTCGATCATCTCTTTCTCGTACCATGCGAAATAACTTTTTTCCAAGCATATTTTTGGTAATCAGAGGTTGGATTTTCGGATTCAGCGGGTCGATATACACCTAGAAACTCACCCATTGAAGTCCGATATTGATTCTGAAAAAAAAAATTTTCGATCATCTCTTTTTCGTACCATGCGAAATTACTTCGTTCCAGGTGTATTTTCCTGTAACAAAGGTTAGATTTTCGGATTCAGCGGGTCAAAATACACCTATAAACCCACCCATCAAAGTTCGATTTCGATTCTGGAGACAGATATTTTCGATCATCTCTTTTTCGTACCATGCGAAATAACTTTTTTCCAAGCATATTTTTGGTCATCAGAGGTTGGATTTTCGGATGCAGCGGGTCGAAATACACCTAGAAACTGACCCATTAAAGTCCGATTTTGATTCTGGAAAAAAATATTTTCGATCATCTCTTTTTCGTACCATGCGGAATAACTTCTTTCCAGGTGTATTTTCGTGTAACAAAGGTTGGATTTTTGGATTCAGCGGGTCAAAATACACCTATGAACCCACCCATCACAGTTCGATTTTGATTCTGGAGACAGATAATTTCGATCATCTCTTTTTCGTACCATGCGAAATATCTTTTTTCCAAGCATATTTTTGGTCATCACAGGTTGGATTCTCGGATTCAGCGGGTCAAAATACACCTATAAACCCACACATCAAAGTTCGATTTCAATTCTGGAGACAGATATTTTCGATCATCTCTTTTTCGTACCATGCGAAATAACTTTTTTCCAAGCATATTTTTGGTCATCAGAGGTTGGATTTTCGGATGCAGCGGGTCGAAATACACCTAGAAACTGACCCATTAAAGTCCGATTTTGATTCTGAAAAAAAATATTTTCGATCATCTCTTTTTCGTACCATGCGGAATAACTTCTTTCCAGGTGTATTTTCGTGTAACAAAGGTTGGATTTTTGGATTCAGCGGGTCAAAATACACCTATGAACCCACCCATCACAGTTCGATTTTGATTCTGGAGACAGATAATTTCGATCATCTCTTTTTCGTACCATGCGAAATAACTTTTTTCCAAGCATATTTTTGGTCATCAAAGGTTGGATTTTCGCATCCAGCGGGTCGAAATACACCCAGAAACTCACCCATCAAAGTCCGATTTCGATTCTGAAAAAAAATATTTTCGATCATCTCTTTTTCGGACCATGTGAAATAACTTTTTTCCAGGTGTATTTTCGTGTAACGAAGGTTGAATTTTTGGATTCAGCGGGTCAAAATACACCTATGAACCCACCCATCAAAGTTCGACTTCGATTCTGGAGAAAGATATTTCCGATCATCTCTTTTTCGTACCATGCGAAATAACTTTTTTCCAAGCATATTTTTGGTCATCAAAGCTTGGATTCTCGGATTCAGCGGGTCAAAATACACCTATAAACCCACACATCAAAGTTCGATTTCAATTCTGGAGACAGATATTTTCGATCATCTCTTTTTCGTACCATGCGAAATAACTTTTTTCCAAGCATATTGTTGGTCATCAGAGGTTGAATTTTCGGATTCAGCGGGTCGGAATACACCTAGAAACTCACCCATTAAAGTCCGATTTTGATTCTGAAAAAAAATATTTTCGATCATCTCTTTTTCGTACCATGCGAAATAACTTCTGTCCAGGTGTATTTTCGTGTAACGAAGGTTGGATTTTTGGATTCAGCGGGTCAAAATACACCTATAAACCCACCCATCAAAGTTCGATTTCGATTCTGGAGACAGATATTTTCGATCATCTCTTTTTCGTACCATGCGAAATAACTTTTTTCCAAGCAAATTTTTGGCCATCAAAGTTCGGATTTTCGGATTCAGCGGGTCGAAATACACCCAAAAACTCACCCATCAAAGTCCGATTTTGATTCTGAAAAAAAAATTTTCGATTATCTTTTTTTCGTACCATGCGAAATAACTTCTTTCCAGGTGTATTTTCGTGTAACAAAGGTTGGATTTTTGGATTCAGCGGGTCAAAATACACATATGAACCCACCCATCAAAGTTCGATTTTTATTCTGGAGACAGATATTTTCGATCATCTCTTTTTCGTACCATGCGAAATAACTTTTTTCCAATCCTATTTTTGGTTATCTAAGGTTGGATTTTCGGATTTAGCGGGTCGAAAAACACCCAAAAACTCACCCATCAAAGTCCGATTTTGATTCTGAAAAAAAATATTTTCGATCATCTTTTTTTCGTACCATGCGAAATAACTTTTTTCCAAGCATATTTTTGGTCATCAAAGTTTGGATTTTCGGATTCAGCGGGTCGGAATACACCTAGGAACTCACCCATTAAAGTCCGATTTCTATTCTGAAAAAAAATATTTTCGATCATCTCTTTTTCGTACCATGCGAAATAACTTCTGTCCAGGTGTATTTTCGTGTAACGAAGGTTGGATTTTTGGATTCAGCGGGTCAAAATACACCTATAAACCCACCCATCAAAGTTCGATTTCGATTCTGGAGACAGATATTTTCGATCATCTCTTTTTCGTACCATGCGAAATAACTTTTTTCCAAGCATATTTTTGGTCATCAAAGTTCGGATTTTCGGATTCAGCGGGTCGAAATACACCCAAAAACTCACCCATCAAAGTCCGATTTTGATTCTGAAAAAAAAATTTTCGATCATCTTTTTTTCGTACCATGCGAAATAACTTCTTTCCAGGTGTATTTTCGTGTAACAAAGGTTGGATTTTTGGATTCAGCGGGTCAAAATACACATATGAACCCACCCATCGAAGTTCGATTTTTATTCTGGAGACAGATATTTTCGATCATCTCTTTTTCGTACCATGCGAAATAACTTTTTTCCAATCCTATTTTTGGCTATCTAAGGTCAGATTTCCGGATTCAGCGGGTCAAAATACACCTATAAACCCACCCATCAAAGTTTGATTTCGATTCTGGAGACAGATATTTTCGATCATCTCTTTTTCGTACCATGCGAAATAACTTTTTTCCAAGCATATTTTTGGTCATCAGAGGTTGGATTTTCGGATTCAGCGGGTCGAAATACACCTAGAAACTCACCCATTAAAGTCCGATTTTGATTCTGAAAAAAAATATTTTCGATCATCTCTTTTTCGTACCATGCGAAATAACTTCTTTCCAGGTGTATTTTCGTGTAACAAAGGTTGGATTTTCCGATTTAGCGGGTCAAAATACACCTATAAACCCACCCATCAAAGTTCGATTTCGATTCTGGAGACAGATATTTTCGATCATCTCTTTTTCGTACCATGCGAAATAACTTTTTTCCAAGCATATTTTTGGTAATCAGAGGTTGGATTTTCGGATTCAGCGGGTCGAAATACACCTAGAAACTCACCCATTGAAGTCCGATGTTGATTCTGAAAAAAAAAATTTTCGATCATCTCTTTTTCGTACCATGCGAAATTACTTCGTTCCAGGTGTATTTTCCTGTAACAAAGGTTAGATCTTCGGATTCAGCGGGTCAAAATACACCTATAAACCCACCCATCGAAGTTCGATTTCGATTCTGGAGACAGATATTTTCGATCATCTCTTTTTCGTACCATGCGAAATAACTTTTTTCCAAGCATATTTTTGGTCATCAAAGGTTGGATTTTCGCATTCAGCGGGTCGAAATACACCCAGAAACTCACCCATCAAAGTCCGATTTCGATTCTGAAAAAAAATATTTTCGATCATCTCTTTTTCGAACCATGCGAAATAACTTTTTTCCAAGCATATTTTCGGTCATCGATGTTCGGATTTTCGGATTCAGCGGGTCGGAATACACCTAGAAACTCACCCATCAAAGTCCGATTTTGATTCTGAAAAAAAATATTTTCGATCATCTCTTTTTCGTACCATGCGGAATAACTTCTTTCCAGGTGTATTTTCGTGTAACAAAGGTTGGATTTTTGGATTCAGCGGGTCAAAATACACCTATAAACCCAGCCATCAAAGTTCGATTTCGATTCTGGAGACAGATATTTTCGATCATCTCTTTTTCGTACCATGCGGAATAACTTCTTTCCAGGTGTATTTTCGTGTAACAAAGGTTGGATTTTTGGATTCAGCGGGTCAAAATACACCTATGAACCCACCCATCACAGTTCGATTTTGATTCTGGAGACAGATAATTTCGATCATCTCTTTTTCGTACCATGCGAAATAACTTTTTTCCAAGCATATTTTTGGTCATCAAAGGTTGGATTTTCGCATCCAGCGGGTCGAAATACACCCAGAAACTCACCCATCAAAGTCCGATTTCGATTCTGAAAAAAAATATTTTCGATCATCTCTTTTTCGGACCATGTGAAATAACTTCTTTCCAGGTGTATTTTCGTGTAACGAAGGTTGAATTTTTGGATTCAGCGGGTCAAAATACACCTATGAACCCACCCATCAAAGTTCGACTTCGATTCTGGAGAAAGATATTTCCGATCATCTCTTTTTCGTACCATGCGAAATAACTTTTTTCCAAGCATATTTTTGGTCATCAAAGCTTGGATTCTCGGATTCAGCGGGTCAAAATACACCTATAAACCCACACATCAAAGTTCGATTTCGATTCTGGAGACAGATATTTTCGATCATCTCTTTTTCGTACCATGCGAAATAACTTTTTTCCAAGCATATTTTTGGTCATCGATGTTCGGATTTTCGGATTCAGCGGGTCGGAATACACCTAGAAACTCACCCATTAAAGTCCGATTTTGATTCTGAAAAAAAATATTTTCGATCATCTCTTTTTCGTACCATGCGAAATAACTTCTGTCCAGGTGTATTTTCGTGTAACGAAGGTTGGATTTTTGGATTCAGCGGGTCAAAATACACCTATAAACCCACCCATCAAAGTTCGATTTCGATTCTGGAGACAGATATTTTCGATCATCTCTTTTTCGTACCATGCGAAATAACTTTTTTCCAAGCATATTTTTGGTCATCGATGTTCGGATTTTCGGATTCAGCGGGTCGAAATACACCTAGAAACTCACCCATCAAAGTCCGATTTTGATTCTGAAAAAAAATATTTTCGATCATCTCTTTTTCGTACCATGCGGAATAACTTCTTTACAGGTGTATTTTCGTGTAACAAAGGTTGGATTTTTGTATTTAGCGGGTCAAAATACACCTATGAACCCACCCATCACAGTTCGATTTTGATTCTGGAGACAGATAATTTCGATCATCTCTTTTTCGTACCATGCGAAATAACTTTTTTCCAAGCATATTTTTGGTCATCAAAGGTTGGATTTTCGCATTCAGCGGGTCGAAATACACCCAGAAACTCACCCATCAAAGTCCGATTTCGATTCTGAAAAAAAATATTGTCGATCATCTCTTTTTCGTTCCATGCGGGATAACTTCTTTCCAGGTGTATTTTCGTGTAACAAAGGTTGGATTTTTGGATTCAGCGGGTCAAAATACACCTATAAACCCACCCATCAAAGTTCGATTTCGATTCTGGAAACAGATATTTTCGATCATCTCTTTTTCGTACCATGCGAAATAACTTTTTTCCAAGCATATTTTTGGTCATCGATGTTCGGATTTTCGGAGTCAGCGGGTCGGAATACACCTAGAAACTCACCCATTGAAGTCCGATTTTTATTCTGAAAAAAAATATTTTCGATCATCTCTTTTTCGTACCATGCGAAATAACTTCTGTCCAGGTGTATTTTCGTGTAACGAAGGTTGGATTTCTGGATTCAGCGGGTCAAAATACACCTATAAACCCACCCATCAAAGTTCGATTTCGATTCTGGAGACAGATATTTTCGATCATCTCTTTTTCGTACCATGCGAAATAACTTTTTTCCAAGCATATTTTTGGTCATCGATGTTCGGATTTTCGGATTCAGCGGGTCGGAATACACCTAGAAACTCACCCATTAAAGTCCGATTTTGATTCTGAAAAAAAATATTTTCGATCATCTCTTTTTCGTACCATGCGAAATAACTTCTGTCCAGGTGTATTTTCGTGTAACGAAGGTTGGATTTTTGGATTCAGCGGGTCAAAATACACCTATAAACCCACCCATCAAAGTTCGATTTCGATTCTGGAGACAGATATTTTCGATCATCTCTTTTTCGTACCATGCGAAATAACTTTTTTCCAAGCATATTTTTGGTCATCGATGTTCGGATTTTCGGATTCAGCGGGTCGGAATACACCTAGAAACTCACCCATCAAAGTCCGATTTTGATTCTGAAAAAAAATATTTTCGATCATCTCTTTTTCGTAACATGCGGAATAACTTCTTTCCAGGTGTATTTTCGTGTAACAAAGGTTGGATTTTTGGATTCAGCGGGTCAAAATACACCTATGAACCCACCCATCACAGTTCGATTTTGATTCTGGAGACAGATAATTTCGATCATCTCTTTTTCGTACCATGCGAAATAACTTTTTTCCATGCATATTTTTGGTCATCAAAGGTTGGATTTTCGCATTCAGCGGGTCGAAATACACCCAGAAACTCACCCATCAAAGTCCGATTTCAATTCTGAAAAAAAATATTTTCGATCATCTCTTTTTCGTTCCATGCGAAATAACTCCTTTCCAGGTGTATTTTCGTGTAACAAAGGTTGGATTTTTGGATTCAGCGGGTCAAAATACACCCATAAACCCACCCATCAAAGTTCGATTTCGATTCTGGAGACAGATATTTCCGATCATCTCTTTTTCGTACCATGCGAAATAACTTTTTTCCAAGCATATTTTTGGTCATCGATGTTCGGATTTTCGGATTCAGCGGGTCGAAATACACCTAGAAACTCACCCATCAAAGTCCGATTTTGATTCTGAAAAAAAATATTTTCGATCATCTCTTTTTCGTACCATGCGGAATAACTTCTTTACAGGTGTATTTTCGTGTAACAAAGGTTGGATTTTTGTATTTAGCGGGTCAAAATACACCTATGAACCCACCCATCACAGTTCGATTTTGATTCTGGAGACAGATAATTTCGATCATCTCTTTTTCGTACCATGCGAAATAACTTTTTTCCAAGCATATTTTTGGTCATCAAAGGTTGGATTTTCGCATTCAGCGGGTCGAAATACACCTATAAACCCACCCATCAAAGTTCGATTTCAATTCTGGAGACAGATATTTTCGATCATCTCTTTTTCGTACCATGCGAAATAACTTTTTTCCAAGCATATTTTTGGTCATCGATGTTCGGATTTTCGGATTCAGCGGGTCGAAATACACCTAGAAACTCACCCATCAAAGTCCGATTTTGATTCTGAAAAAAAAAATTTTCGATCATCTCTTTCTCGTACCATGCGAAATAACTTTTTTCCAAGCATATTTTTGGTCATCAGAGGTTGGATTTCCGGATTCAGCGGGTCGAAATACACCTAGAAACTGACCCATTAAAGTCCGATTTTGATTCTGGAAAAAAATATTTTCGATCATCTCTTTTTCGTACCATGCGGAATAACTTCTTTCCAGGTGTATTTTCGTGTAACAAAGGTTGGATTTTTGGATTCAGCGGGTCAAAATACACCTATGAACCCACCCATCACAGTTCGATTTTGATTCTGGAGACAGATAATTTCGATCATCTCTTTTTCGTACCATGCGAAATAACTTTTTTCCAAGCATATTTTTGGTCATCACAGGTTGGATTCTCGGATTCAGCGGGTCAAAATACACCTATAAACCCACACATCAAAGTTCGATTTCAATTCTGGAGACAGATATTTTCGATCATCTCTTTTTCGTACCATGCGAAATAACTTTTTTCCAAGCATATTTTTGGTCATCAGAGGTTGGATTTTCGGATGCAGCGGGTCGAAATACACCTAGAAACTGACCCATTAAAGTCCGATTTTGATTCTGAAAAAAAATATTTTCGATCATCTCTTTTTCGTACCATGCGGAATAACTTCTTTCCAGGTGTATTTTCGTGTAACAAAGGTTGGATTTTTGGATTCAGCGGGTCAAAATACACCTATGAACCCACCCATCACAGTTCGATTTTGATTCTGGAGACAGATAATTTCGATCATCTCTTTTTCGTACCATGCGAAATAACTTTTTTCCAAGCATATTTTTGGTCATCAAAGGTTGGATTTTCGCATCCAGCGGGTCGAAATACACCCAGAAACTCACCCATCAAAGTCCGATTTCGATTCTGAAAAAAAATATTTTCGATCATCTCTTTTTCGGACCATGTGAAATAACTTTTTTCCAGGTGTATTTTCGTGTAACGAAGGTTGAATTTTTGGATTCAGCGGGTCAAAATACACCTATGAACCCACCCATCAAAGTTCGACTTCGATTCTGGAGAAAGATATTTCCGATCATCTCTTTTTCGTACCATGCGAAATAACTTTTTTCCAAGCATATTTTTGGTCATCAAAGCTTGGATTCTCGGATTCAGCGGGTCAAAATACACCTATAAACCCACACATCAAAGTTCGATTTCAATTCTGGAGACAGATATTTTCGATCATCTCTTTTTCGTACCATGCGAAATAACTTTTTTCCAAGCATATTGTTGGTCATCAGAGGTTGAATTTTCGGATTCAGCGGGTCGGAATACACCTAGAAACTCACCCATTAAAGTCCGATTTTGATTCTGAAAAAAAATATTTTCGATCATCTCTTTTTCGTACCATGCGAAATAACTTCTGTCCAGGTGTATTTTCGTGTAACGAAGGTTGGATTTTTGGATTCAGCGGGTCAAAATACACCTATAAACCCACCCATCAAAGTTCGATTTCGATTCTGGAGACAGATATTTTCGATCATCTCTTTTTCGTACCATGCGAAATAACTTTTTTCCAAGCAAATTTTTGGCCATCAAAGTTCGGATTTTCGGATTCAGCGGGTCGAAATACACCCAAAAACTCACCCATCAAAGTCCGATTTTGATTCTGAAAAAAAAATTTTCGATTATCTTTTTTTCGTACCATGCGAAATAACTTCTTTCCAGGTGTATTTTCGTGTAACAAAGGTTGGATTTTTGGATTCAGCGGGTCAAAATACACATATGAACCCACCCATCAAAGTTCGATTTTTATTCTGGAGACAGATATTTTCGATCATCTCTTTTTCGTACCATGCGAAATAACTTTTTTCCAATCCTATTTTTGGTTATCTAAGGTTGGATTTTCGGATTTAGCGGGTCGAAAAACACCCAAAAACTCACCCATCAAAGTCCGATTTTGATTCTGAAAAAAAATATTTTCGATCATCTTTTTTTCGTACCATGCGAAATAACTTTTTTCCAAGCATATTTTTGGTCATCAAAGTTTGGATTTTCGGATTCAGCGGGTCGGAATACACCTAGGAACTCACCCATTAAAGTCCGATTTCTATTCTGAAAAAAAATATTTTCGATCATCTCTTTTTCGTACCATGCGAAATAACTTCTGTCCAGGTGTATTTTCGTGTAACGAAGGTTGGATTTTTGGATTCAGCGGGTCAAAATACACCTATAAACCCACCCATCAAAGTTCGATTTCGATTCTGGAGACAGATATTTTCGATCATCTCTTTTTCGTACCATGCGAAATAACTTTTTTCCAAGCATATTTTTGGTCATCAAAGTTCGGATTTTCGGATTCAGCGGGTCGAAATACACCCAAAAACTCACCCATCAAAGTCCGATTTTGATTCTGAAAAAAAAATTTTCGATCATCTTTTTTTCGTACCATGCGAAATAACTTCTTTCCAGGTGTATTTTCGTGTAACAAAGGTTGGATTTTTGGATTCAGCGGGTCAAAATACACATATGAACCCACCCATCGAAGTTCGATTTTTATTCTGGAGACAGATATTTTCGATCATCTCTTTTTCGTACCATGCGAAATAACTTTTTTCCAATCCTATTTTTGGCTATCTAAGGTCAGATTTCCGGATTCAGCGGGTCAAAATACACCTATAAACCCACCCATCAAAGTTTGATTTCGATTCTGGAGACAGATATTTTCGATCATCTCTTTTTCGTACCATGCGAAATAACTTTTTTCCAAGCATATTTTTGGTCATCAGAGGTTGGATTTTCGGATTCAGCGGGTCGAAATACACCTAGAAACTCACCCATTAAAGTCCGATTTTGATTCTGAAAAAAAATATTTTCGATCATCTCTTTTTCGTACCATGCGAAATAACTTCTTTCCAGGTGTATTTTCGTGTAACAAAGGTTGGATTTTCCGATTTAGCGGGTCAAAATACACCTATAAACCCACCCATCAAAGTTCGATTTCGATTCTGGAGACAGATATTTTCGATCATCTCTTTTTCGTACCATGCGAAATAACTTTTTTCCAAGCATATTTTTGGTAATCAGAGGTTGGATTTTCGGATTCAGCGGGTCGAAATACACCTAGAAACTCACCCATTGAAGTCCGATGTTGATTCTGAAAAAAAAAATTTTCGATCATCTCTTTTTCGTACCATGCGAAATTACTTCGTTCCAGGTGTATTTTCCTGTAACAAAGGTTAGATCTTCGGATTCAGCGGGTCAAAATACACCTATAAACCCACCCATCGAAGTTCGATTTCGATTCTGGAGACAGATATTTTCGATCATCTCTTTTTCGTACCATGCGAAATAACTTTTTTCCAAGCATATTTTTGGTCATCAAAGGTTGGATTTTCGCATTCAGCGGGTCGAAATACACCCAGAAACTCACCCATCAAAGTCCGATTTCGATTCTGAAAAAAAATATTTTCGATCATCTCTTTTTCGAACCATGCGAAATAACTTTTTTCCAAGCATATTTTCGGTCATCGATGTTCGGATTTTCGGATTCAGCGGGTCGGAATACACCTAGAAACTCACCCATCAAAGTCCGATTTTGATTCTGAAAAAAAATATTTTCGATCATCTCTTTTTCGTACCATGCGGAATAACTTCTTTCCAGGTGTATTTTCGTGTAACAAAGGTTGGATTTTTGGATTCAGCGGGTCAAAATACACCTATAAACCCAGCCATCAAAGTTCGATTTCGATTCTGGAGACAGATATTTTCGATCATCTCTTTTTCGTACCATGCGGAATAACTTCTTTCCAGGTGTATTTTCGTGTAACAAAGGTTGGATTTTTGGATTCAGCGGGTCAAAATACACCTATGAACCCACCCATCACAGTTCGATTTTGATTCTGGAGACAGATAATTTCGATCATCTCTTTTTCGTACCATGCGAAATAACTTTTTTCCAAGCATATTTTTGGTCATCAAAGGTTGGATTTTCGCATCCAGCGGGTCGAAATACACCCAGAAACTCACCCATCAAAGTCCGATTTCGATTCTGAAAAAAAATATTTTCGATCATCTCTTTTTCGGACCATGTGAAATAACTTCTTTCCAGGTGTATTTTCGTGTAACGAAGGTTGAATTTTTGGATTCAGCGGGTCAAAATACACCTATGAACCCACCCATCAAAGTTCGACTTCGATTCTGGAGAAAGATATTTCCGATCATCTCTTTTTCGTACCATGCGAAATAACTTTTTTCCAAGCATATTTTTGGTCATCAAAGCTTGGATTCTCGGATTCAGCGGGTCAAAATACACCTATAAACCCACACATCAAAGTTCGATTTCGATTCTGGAGACAGATATTTTCGATCATCTCTTTTTCGTACCATGCGAAATAACTTTTTTCCAAGCATATTTTTGGTCATCGATGTTCGGATTTTCGGATTCAGCGGGTCGGAATACACCTAGAAACTCACCCATTAAAGTCCGATTTTGATTCTGAAAAAAAATATTTTCGATCATCTCTTTTTCGTACCATGCGAAATAACTTCTGTCCAGGTGTATTTTCGTGTAACGAAGGTTGGATTTTTGGATTCAGCGGGTCAAAATACACCTATAAACCCACCCATCAAAGTTCGATTTCGATTCTGGAGACAGATATTTTCGATCATCTCTTTTTCGTACCATGCGAAATAACTTTTTTCCAAGCATATTTTTGGTCATCGATGTTCGGATTTTCGGATTCAGCGGGTCGAAATACACCTAGAAACTCACCCATCAAAGTCCGATTTTGATTCTGAAAAAAAATATTTTCGATCATCTCTTTTTCGTACCATGCGGAATAACTTCTTTACAGGTGTATTTTCGTGTAACAAAGGTTGGATTTTTGTATTTAGCGGGTCAAAATACACCTATGAACCCACCCATCACAGTTCGATTTTGATTCTGGAGACAGATAATTTCGATCATCTCTTTTTCGTACCATGCGAAATAACTTTTTTCCAAGCATATTTTTGGTCATCAAAGGTTGGATTTTCGCATTCAGCGGGTCGAAATACACCCAGAAACTCACCCATCAAAGTCCGATTTCGATTCTGAAAAAAAATATTGTCGATCATCTCTTTTTCGTTCCATGCGGGATAACTTCTTTCCAGGTGTATTTTCGTGTAACAAAGGTTGGATTTTTGGATTCAGCGGGTCAAAATACACCTATAAACCCACCCATCAAAGTTCGATTTCGATTCTGGAAACAGATATTTTCGATCATCTCTTTTTCGTACCATGCGAAATAACTTTTTTCCAAGCATATTTTTGGTCATCGATGTTCGGATTTTCGGAGTCAGCGGGTCGGAATACACCTAGAAACTCACCCATTGAAGTCCGATTTTTATTCTGAAAAAAAATATTTTCGATCATCTCTTTTTCGTACCATGCGAAATAACTTCTGTCCAGGTGTATTTTCGTGTAACGAAGGTTGGATTTCTGGATTCAGCGGGTCAAAATACACCTATAAACCCACCCATCAAAGTTCGATTTCGATTCTGGAGACAGATATTTTCGATCATCTCTTTTTCGTACCATGCGAAATAACTTTTTTCCAAGCATATTTTTGGTCATCGATGTTCGGATTTTCGGATTCAGCGGGTCGGAATACACCTAGAAACTCACCCATTAAAGTCCGATTTTGATTCTGAAAAAAAATATTTTCGATCATCTCTTTTTCGTACCATGCGAAATAACTTCTGTCCAGGTGTATTTTCGTGTAACGAAGGTTGGATTTTTGGATTCAGCGGGTCAAAATACACCTATAAACCCACCCATCAAAGTTCGATTTCGATTCTGGAGACAGATATTTTCGATCATCTCTTTTTCGTACCATGCGAAATAACTTTTTTCCAAGCATATTTTTGGTCATCGATGTTCGGATTTTCGGATTCAGCGGGTCGGAATACACCTAGAAACTCACCCATCAAAGTCCGATTTTGATTCTGAAAAAAAATATTTTCGATCATCTCTTTTTCGTAACATGCGGAATAACTTCTTTCCAGGTGTATTTTCGTGTAACAAAGGTTGGATTTTTGGATTCAGCGGGTCAAAATACACCTATGAACCCACCCATCACAGTTCGATTTTGATTCTGGAGACAGATAATTTCGATCATCTCTTTTTCGTACCATGCGAAATAACTTTTTTCCATGCATATTTTTGGTCATCAAAGGTTGGATTTTCGCATTCAGCGGGTCGAAATACACCCAGAAACTCACCCATCAAAGTCCGATTTCAATTCTGAAAAAAAATATTTTCGATCATCTCTTTTTCGTTCCATGCGAAATAACTCCTTTCCAGGTGTATTTTCGTGTAACAAAGGTTGGATTTTTGGATTCAGCGGGTCAAAATACACCCATAAACCCACCCATCAAAGTTCGATTTCGATTCTGGAGACAGATATTTCCGATCATCTCTTTTTCGTACCATGCGAAATAACTTTTTTCCAAGCATATTTTTGGTCATCGATGTTCGGATTTTCGGATTCAGCGGGTCGAAATACACCTAGAAACTCACCCATCAAAGTCCGATTTTGATTCTGAAAAAAAATATTTTCGATCATCTCTTTTTCGTACCATGCGGAATAACTTCTTTACAGGTGTATTTTCGTGTAACAAAGGTTGGATTTTTGTATTTAGCGGGTCAAAATACACCTATGAACCCACCCATCACAGTTCGATTTTGATTCTGGAGACAGATAATTTCGATCATCTCTTTTTCGTACCATGCGAAATAACTTTTTTCCAAGCATATTTTTGGTCATCAAAGGTTGGATTTTCGCATTCAGCGGGTCGAAATACACCTATAAACCCACCCATCAAAGTTCGATTTCAATTCTGGAGACAGATATTTTCGATCATCTCTTTTTCGTACCATGCGAAATAACTTTTTTCCAAGCATATTTTTGGTCATCGATGTTCGGATTTTCGGATTCAGCGGGTCGAAATACACCTAGAAACTCACCCATCAAAGTCCGATTTTGATTCTGAAAAAAAAAATTTTCGATCATCTCTTTCTCGTACCATGCGAAATAACTTTTTTCCAAGCATATTTTTGGTCATCAGAGGTTGGATTTCCGGATTCAGCGGGTCGAAATACACCTAGAAACTCACCCATTAAAGTCCGATATTGATTCTGAAAAAAAAAATTTTCGATCATCTCTTTTTCGTACCATGCGAAATTACTTCGTTCCAGGTGTATTTTCCTGTAACAAAGGTTAGATTTTTGGATTCAGCGGGTCAAAATACACCTATAAACCAGCCCATCAAAGTTCGATTTCGATTCTGGAGACAGATATTTTCGATCATCTCTTTTTCGTACCATGCGAAATAACTTTTTTCCAAGCATATTTTTGGTCATCAGAGGTTGGATTTTCGGATTCAGCGGGTCGAAATACACCTAGAAACTCACCCATTAAAGTCCGATTTTGATTTTGAAAAAAAATATTTTCGATCATCACTTTTTCGTACCATGCAAAATAACTTCTTTCCAGGTGTATTTTCGTGTAACAAAGGTTGGATTTTTGGATTCAGCGGGTCAAAATACACCTATAAACCCACCCATCAAAGTTCGATTTCGATTCTGGAGACAGATATTTTCGATCATCTCTTTTTCGTACCATGCGAAATAACTTTTTTCCAAGCATATTTTTGGTCATCGATGTTCGGATTTTCGGATTCAGCGGGTCGGAATACACCTAGAAACTCACCCATCAAAGTCCGATTTTGATTCTGAAAAAAAATATTTTCGATCATCTCTTTTTCGTACCATGCGGAATAACTTCTTTACAGGTGTATTTTCGTGTAACAAAGGTTGGATTTTTGTATTCAGCGGGTCGAAATATACCTATGAACCCACCCATCACAGTTCGATTTTGATTCTGGAGACAGATAATTTCGATCATCTCTTTTTCGTACCATGCGAAATAACTTTTTTCCAAGCATATTTTTGGTCATCAAAGGTTGGATTTTCGCATTCAGCGGGTCGAAATACACCCAGAAACTCACCCATCAAAGTCCGATTTCGATTCTGAAAAAAAATATTTTCGATCATCTCTTTTTCGTTCCATGCGGAATAACTTCTTTCCAGGTGTATTTTCGTGTATCAAAGGTTGGATTTTTTGATTCAGCGGGTCAAAGTACACCCATGAACCCACCCATCAAAGTTCGATTTCGATTCTGGAGACAGATATTTTCGATCATCTCTTTTTCGTACCATGCGAAATAACTTTTTTCCAAGCATATTTTTGGTCATCAAAGTTCGGATTTTCGGATTCAGCGGGTCGAAATACACCCAAAATCTCACCCATCAAAGTCCGATTTGGATTCTGAAAAAAAATATTTTCGATCATCTTTTTTTCGTACCATGCGAAATAACTTCTTTCCAGGTGTATTTTTGTGTAACAGAAGTTGGATTTTTGGATTCAGCGGGTCAAAATACACATATGAACCCACCCATCAAAGTTCGATTTTGATTCTGGAGACAGATATTTTCGATCATCTCTTTTTCGTACCATGCGAAATAACTTTTTTCCAATCCTATTTTTGGTCATCTAAGGTTGGATTTTCGGATTTAGCGGGTCGAAATACACCCAAAAACTCACCCATCAAAGTCCGATTTCGATTCTGAAAAAAAATATTTTCGATCATCTTTTTTTCGTACCATGCGAAATAACTTTTTTCCAAGCATATTTTTGGTCATCAAAGTTTGGATTTTCGGATTCAGCGGGTCGGAATACACCTAGGAACTCACCCATTAAAGTCCGATTTCTATTCTGAAAAAAAATATTTTCGATCATCTCTTTTTCGGACCATGCGAAATAACTTCTTTCCAGGTGTATTTTCGTGTAACGAAGGTTGGATTTTTGGATTCAGCGGGTCAAAATACACCCATGAACCCACCCATCAAAGTTCGACTTCGATTCTGGAGAAAGATATTTCCGATCATCTCTTTTTCGTACCATGCGAAATAACTTTTTTCCAAGCATATTTTTGGTCATCAAAGCTTGGATTCTCGGATTCAGCGGGTCAAAATACACCTATAAACCCACCCATCAAAGTTCGATTTCAATTCTGTACACAGATATTTTCGATCATCTCTTTTTCGTACCATGCGAAATAACTTTTTTCCAAGCATATTGTTGGTCATCAAAGATCGGATTTTCAGATTCAGCGGGTCGAAAAACACCTAGAAACTCACCCATCAAAGTCCGATTTTTATTCTGAAAAAAAATATTTTCGATCATCTCTTTCTCGTACCATGCGAAATAACTTTTTTCCGAGCATATTTTTGGTCATCAGAGGTTGGATTTCCGGATTCAGCGGGTCGAAATACACCTAGAAACTCACCCATTAAAGTCCGATATTGATTCTGAAAAAAAAAATTTTCGATCATCTCTTTTTCGTACCATGCGAAATTACTTCGTTCCAGGTGTATTTTCCTGTAACAAAGGTCAGATTTCCGGATTCAGCGGGTCGAAATACACCTATAAACCCACCCATCGAAGTTCGATTTCGATTCTGGAGACAGATATTTTCGATCATCTCTTTTTCGTACCATGCGAAATAACTTTTTTCCAAGCATATTTTTGGTCATCAGAGGTTGGATTTTCGGATTCAGCGGGTCGGAATACACCTAGAAACTCACCCATCAAAGTCCGATTTTGATTCTGAAAAAAAATATTTTCGATCATCTCTTTTTCGTACCATGCGGAATAACTTCTTTACAGGTGTATTTTCGTGTAACAAAGGTTGGATTTTTGTATTCAGCGGGTCAAAATACACCTATGAACCCACCCATCACAGTTCGATTTTGATTCTGAAGACAGATAATTTCGATCATCTCTTTTTCGTACCATGCGAAATAACTTTTTTCCAAGCATATTTTTGGTCATCGAAGGTTGGATTTTCGCATTCAGCGGGTCGAAATACACCCAGAAACTCACCCATCAAAGTCCGATTTCGATTCTGAAAAAAAATATTTTCGATCATCTCTTTTTCGTTCCATGCGGAATAACTTCTTTCCAGGTGTATTTTCGTGTATCAAAGGTTGGATTTTTTGATTCAGCGGGTCAAAGTACACCTATGAACCCACCCATCAAAGTTCGATTTCGATTCTGGAGACAGATATTTTCGATCATCTCTTTTTCGTACCATGCGAAATAACTTTTTTCCAAGCATATTTTTGGTCATCGATGTTCGGATTTTCGGATTCAGCGGGTCGGAATACACCTAGAAACTCACCCATCAAAGTCCGATTTTGATTCTGAAAAAAAATATTTTCGATCATCTCTTTTTCGTTCCATGCGGAATAACTTCTTTCCAGGTGTATTTTCGTTTAACAAAGGTTGGATTTTTGGATTCAGCGGGTCAAAATACACCTATGAACCCACCCATCACAGTTCGATTTTGATTCTGGAGACAGATAATTTCGATCATCTCTTTTTCGTACCATGCGAAATAACTTTTTTCCAAGCATATTTTTGGTCATCAAAGGTTGGATTTTCGCATTCAGCGGGTCGAAATACACCCAGAAACTCACCCATCAAAGTCCGATTTCGATTCTGAAAAAAAATATTTTCGATCATCTCTTTTTCGTTCCATGCGAAATAACTCCTTTCCAGGTGTATTTTCGTGTAACAAAGGTTGGATTTTTGGATTCAGCGGGTCAAAATACACCTATAAACCCACCCATCAAAGTTCGATTTCGATTCTGGAGACAGATATTTTCGATCATCTCTTTTTCGTACCATGCGAAATAACTTTTTTCCAAGCATATTTTTGGTCATCAAAGTTCGGATTTTCGGATTCAGCGGGTCGAAATACACCCAAAAACTCACCCATCAAAGTCCGATTTGGATTCTGAAAAAAAATATTTCCGATCATCTTTTTTTCGTACCATGCGAAATCACTTCTTTCCAGGTGTATTTTCGTGTAACGAAGGTTGGATTTTTGGATTCAGCGGGTCAAAATAGACCTATAAACCCACCCATCAAAGTTCGATTTCGATTCTGGAGACAGATATTTTCGATCATCTCTTTTTCGTACCATGCGAAATAACTTTTTTCCAAGCATATTTTTGGTCATCGATGTTCGGATTTTCGGATTCAGCGGGTCGGAATACACCTAGAAACTCACCCATCAAAGTCCGATTTTGATTCTGAAAAAAAATATTTTCGATCATCTCTTTTTCGTACCATGCGGAATAACTTCTTTCCAGGTGTATTTTCGTTTAACAAAGGTTGGATTTTTGGATTCAGCGGGTCAAAATACACCTATGAACCCACCCATCACAGTTCGATTTTGATTCTGGAGACAGATAATTTCGATCATCTCTTTTTCGTACCATGCGAAATAACTTTTTTCCAAGCATATTTTTGGTCATCAAAGTTTGGATTTTCGCATTCAGCGGGTCGAAATACACCCAGAAACTCACCCATCAAAGTCCGATTTCGATTCTGAAAAAAAATATTTTCGATCATCTCTTTTTCGTTTCATGCGAAATAACTCCTTTCCAGGTGTATTTTCGTGTAACAAAGGTCGGATTTTTGGATTCAGCGGGTCAAAATACACCTATAAACCCACCCATCAAAGTTCGATTTCGATTCTGGAGACAGATATTTTCGATCATCTCTTTTTCGTACCATGCGAAATAACTTTTTTCCAAGCATATTTTTGGTCATCGATGTTCGGATTTTCGGATTCAGCGGGTCGGAATACACCTAGAAACTCACCCATTAAAGTCCGATATTGATTCTGAAAAAAAAAATTTTCGATCATCTCTTTTTCGTACCATGCGAAATAACTTCGTTCCAGGTGTATTTTCCTGTAACAAAGGTTAGATTTTCGGATTCAGCGGGTCAAAATACACCTATAAACCCACCCATCAAAGTTCGATTTCGATTCTGGAGACAGATATTTTCGATCATCTCTTTTTCGTACCATGCGAAATAACTTTTTTCCAAGCATATTTTTGGTCATCAGAGGTTGGATTTTCGGATGCAGCGGGTCGAAATACACCTAGAAACAAACCCATTAAAGTCCGATTTTGATTCTGAAAAAAAATATTTTCGATCATCTCTTTTTCGTACCATGCGAAATAACTTCTTTCCAGGTGTATTTTCGTGTAACAAAGGTTGGATTTTTGGATTCAGCGGGTCAAAATACACCTATAAACCCACCCATCAGAGTTCGATTTCGATTCTGGAGACAGATATTTTCGATCATCTCTTTTTCGTACCATGCGAAATAACTTTTTTCCAAGCATATTTTCGGTCATCGATGTTCGGATTTTCGGATTCAGCGGGTCGGAATACACCTAGAAACTCACTCATCAAAGTCCGATTTTGATTCTGAAAAAAAATATTTTCGATCATCTCTTTTTCGTACCATGCGGAATAACTTCTTTCCAAGCATATTTTTGGTCATCAAAGGTTCGATTTTCGGATGCAGCGGGTCGAAATACACCTAGAAACTGACCCATCACAGTTCGATTTTGATTCTGGAGACAGATAAATTCGATCATCTCTTTTTCGTACCATGCGAAATAACTTTTTTCCAAGCATATTTTTGGTCATCGATGTTCGGATTTTCGGATTCAGCGGGTCGGAATACACCTAGAAACTCACCCATCAAAGTCCGATTTTGATTCTGAAAAAAAATATTTTCGATCATCTCTTTTTCGTACCATGCGGAATAACTTCTTTACAGGTGTATTTTCGTGTAACAAAGGTTGGATTTTTGTATTTAGCGGGTCAAAATACACCTATGAACCCACCCATCACAGTTCGATTTTGATTCTGGAGACAGATAATTTCGATCATCTCTTTTTCGTACCATGCGAAATAACTTTTTTCCAAGCATATTTTTGGTCATCAAAGGTTGGATTTTCGCATTCAGCGGGTCGAATCACACCTATAAACCCACCCATCAAAGTTCGATTTCAATTCTGGAGACAGATATTTTCGATCATCTCTTTTTCGTAACATGCGAAATAACTTTTTTCCAAGCATATTGTTGGTCATCAAAGATCGGATTTTCAGATTCAGCGGGTCGAAATACACCTAGAAACTCACCCATCAAAGTCTGATTTTGATTCTGAAAAAAAAAATTTTCGATCATCTCTTTCTCGTACCATGCGAAATAACTTTTTTCCAAGCATATTTTTGGTCATCAGAGGTTGGATTTCCGGATTCAGCGGGTCGAAATACACCTAGAAACTCACCCATTAAAGTCCGATATTGATTCTGAAAAAAAAAATTTTCGATCATCTCTTTTTCGTACCATGCGAAATTACTTCGTTCCAGGTGTATTTTCCTGTAACAAAGGTTAGATTTTCGGATTCAGCGGGTCAAAATACACCTATAAACCCACCCATCAAAGTTCGATTTCGATTCTGGAGACAGATATTTTCGATCATCTCTTTTTCGTACCATGCGAAATAACTTTTTTCCAAGCATATTTTTGGTCATCAGAGGTTGGATTTTTGGATTCAGCGGGTCGAAATACACCTAGAAACTCACCCATTAAATTCCGATTTTGATTTTGAAAAAAAATATTTTCGATCATCTCTTTTTCGTACCATGCAAAATAACTTCTTTCCAGGTGTATTTTCGTGTAACAAAGGTTGGATTTTTGGATTCAGCGGGTCAAAATACACCTATAAACCCACCCATCAAAGTTCGATTTCGATTCTGGAGACAGATATTTTCGATCATCTCCTTTTCGTACCATGCGGAATAACTTTTTTCCAAGCATATTTTTGGTCATCGATGTTCGGATTTTCGGATTCAGCGGGTCGGAATACACCTAGAAACTCACCCATCAAAGTCCGATATTGATTCTGAAAAAAAATATTTTCGATCATCTCTTTTTCGTACCATGCGGAATAATTTCTTTACAGGTGTATTTTCGTGTAACAAAGGTTGGATTTTTGTATTCAGCGGGTCAAAATACACCTATGAACCCACCCATCACGGTTCGATTTTGATTCTGGAGACAGATAATTTCGATCATCTCTTTTTCGTACCATGCGAAATAACTTTTTTCCAAGCATATTTTTGGTCATCAAAGGTTGGATTTTCGCATTCAGCGGGTCGAAATACACCCAGAAACTCACCCATCAAAGTCCGATTTCGATTCTGAAAAAAAATATTTTCGATCATCTCTTTTTCGTTCCATGCGGAATACCTTCTTTCCAGGTGTATTTTCGTGTAACAAAGGTTGGATTTTTTGATTCAGCGGGTCAAAATACACCTATAAACCCACCCATCAAAGTTCGATTTCGATTCTGGAGACAGATATTTTCGATCATCTCTTTTTCGTACCATGCTAAATAACTTTTTTCCAAGCATATTTTTGGTCATCAAAGTTCGGATTTTCGGATTCAGCGGGTCGAAATACACCCAAAAACTCACCCATCAAAGTCCGATTTGGATTCTGAAAAAAAATATTTTCGATCATCTTTTTTTCGTACCATGCGAAATAACTTCTTTCCAGGTGTATTTTCGTGTAACGAAGGTTGGATTTTTGGATTCAGCGGGTCAAAATACACCTATAAACCCACCCATCAAAGTTCGATTTCGATTCTGGAGACAGATATTTTCGATCATCTCTTTTTCGTACCATGCGAAATAACTTTTTTCCAAGCATATTTTTGGTCATCGATGTTCGGATTTTCGGATTCAGCGGGTCGGAATACACCTAGAAACTCACCCATCAAAGTCCGATTTTGATTCTGAAAAAAAATATTTTCGATCATCTCTTTTTCGTTCCATGCGGAATAACTTCTTTCCAGGTGTATTTTCGGTCAACAAAGGTTGGATTTTTGGATTCAGCGGGTCAAAATACACCTATGAACCCACCCATCACAGTTCGATTTTGATTCTGGAGACAGATAATTTCGATCATCTCTTTTTCGTACCATGCGAAATAACTTTTTTCCAAGCATATTTTTGGTCATCAAAGGTTGGATTTTCGCATTCAGCGGGTCGAAATACACCCAGAAACTCACCCATCAAAGTCCGATTTCGATTCTGGAAAAAAATATTTTCGATCATCTCTTTTTCGTTCCATGCGAAATAACTTTTTTCCAAGCATATTTTCGGTCATCGATGTTCGGATTTTCGGATTCAGCGGGTCGGAATACACCTAGAAACTCACTCATCAAAGTCCGATTTTGATTCTGAAAAAAAATATTTTCGATCATCTCTTTTTCGTACCATGCGAAATAACTTCTTTCCAGGTGTATTTTCGTGTAACAAAGGTTGGATTTTTGGATTCAGCGGGTCAAAATACACCTATAAACCCACCCATCAGAGTTCGATTTCGATTCTGGAGACAGATATTTTCGATCATCTCTTTTTCGTACCATGCGAAATAACTTTTTTCCAAGCATATTTTCGGTCATCGATGTTCGGATTTTCGGATTCAGCGGGTCGGAATACACCTAGAAACTCACTCATCAAAGTCCGATTTTGATTCTGAAAAAAAATATTTTCGATCATCTCTTTTTCGTACCATGCGGAATAACTTCTTTCCAAGCATATTTTTGGTCATCAAAGGTTGGATTTTCGGATGCAGCGGGTCGAAATACACCTAGAAACTGACCCATCACAGTTCGATTTTGATTCTGGAGACAGATAATTTCGATCATCTCTTTTTCGTACCATGCGAAATAACTTTTTTCCAAGCATATTTTTGGTCATCGATGTTCGGATTTTCGGATTCAGCGGGTCGGAATACACCTAGAAACTCACCCATCAAAGTCCAATTTTGATTCTGAAAAAAAATATTTTCGATCATCTCTTTTTCGTACCATGCGGAATAACTTCTTTACAGGTGTATTTTCGTGTAACAAAGGTTGGATTTTTGTATTTAGCGGGTCAAAATACACCTATGAACCCACCCATCACAGTTCGATTTTGATTCTGGAGACAGATAATTTCGATCATCTCTTTTTCGTACCATGCGAAATAACTTTTTTCCAAGCATATTTTTGGTCATCAGAGGTTGGATTTTCGCATTCAGCGGGTCGAATCACACCTATAAACCCACCCATCAAAGTTCGATTTCAATTCTGAAAAAAAATATTTTCGATCATCTCTTTTTCGTTCCATGCGAAATAACTCCTTTCCAGGTGTATTTTCGTGTAACAAAGGTTGGATTTTTGGATTCAGCGGGTCAAAATACACCTATAAACCCACCCATCAAAGTTCGATTTCGATTCTGGAGACAGATATTTTCGATCATCTCTTTTTCGTACCATGCGAAATAACTTTTTTCCAAGCATATTTTTGGTCATCAAAGTTCGGATTTTCGGATTCAGCGGGTTGAAATACACCCAAAAACTCACCCATCAAAGTCCGATTTGGATTCTGAAAAAAAATATTTCCGATCATCTTTTTTTCGTACCATGCGAAATCACTTCTTTCCAGGTGTATTTTCGTGTAACGAAGGTTGGATTTTTGGATTCAGCGGGTCAAAATACACCTATAAACCCACCCATCAAAGTTCGATTTCGATTCTGGAGACAGATATTTTCGATCATCTCTTTTTCGTACCATGCGAAATAACTTTTTTCCAAGCATATTTTTGGTCATCGATGTTCGGATTTTCGGATTCAGCGGGTCGGAATACACCTAGAAACTCACCCATCAAAGTCCGATTTTGATTCTGAAAAAAAATATTTTCGATCATCTCTTTTTCGTACCATGCGGAATAACTTCTTTCCAGGTGGATTTTCGTTTAACAAAGGTTGGATTTTTGGATTCAGCGGGTCAAAATACACCTATGAACCCACCCATCACAGTTCGATTTTGATTCTGGAGACAGATAATTTCGATCATCTCTTTTTCGTACCATGCGAAATAACTTTTTTCCAAGCATATTTTTGGTCATCAAAGGTTGGATTTTCGCATTCAGCGGGTCGAATCACACCTATAAACCCACCCATCAAAGTTCGATTTCAATTCTGGAGACAGATATTTTCGATCATCTCTTTTTCGTAACATGCGAAATAACTTTTTTCCAAGCATATTGTTGGTCATCAAAGATCGGATTTTCAGATTCAGCGGGTCGAAATACACCTAGAAACTCACCCATCAAAGTCCGATTTTGATTCTGAAAAAAAAAATTTTCGATCATCTCTTTCTCGTACCATGCGAAATAACTTTTTTCCAAGCATATTTTTGGTCATCAGAGGTTGGATTTCCGGATTCAGCGGGTCGAAATACACCTAGAAACTCACCCATTGAAGTCCGATATTGATTCTGAAAAAAAAAATTTTCGATCATCTCTTTTTCGTACCATGCGAAATTACTTCGTTCCAGGTGTATTTTCCTGTAACAAAGGTTAGATTTTCGGATTCAGCGGGTCAAAATACACCTATAAACCCACCCATCAAAGTTCGATTTCGATTTTGGAGACAGATATTTTCGATCATCTCTTTTTCGTACCATGCGAAATAACTTTTTTCCAAGCATATTTTTGGTCATCAGAGGTTGGATTTTTGGATTCAGCGGGTCGAAATACACCTAGAAACTCACCCATTAAAGTCCGATTTTGATTTTGAACAAAAATATTTTCGATCATCTCTTTTTCGTACCATGCAAAATAACTTCTTTCCAGGTGTATTTTCGTGTAACAAAGGTTGGATTTCTGGATTCAGCGGGTCAAAATACACCTATAAACCCACCCATCAAAGTTCGATTTCGATTCTGGAGACAGATATTTTCGATCATCTCCTTTTCGTACCATGCGGAATAACTTTTTTCCAAGCATATTTTTGGTCATCGATGTTCGGATTTTCGGATTCAGCGGGTCGGAATACACCTAGAAACTCACCCATCAAAGTCCGATATTGATTCTGAAAAAAAATATTTTCGATCATCTCTTTTTCGTACCATGCGGAATAATTTCTTTACAGGTGTATTTTCGTGTAACAAAGGTTGGATTTTTGTATTCAGCGGGTCAAAATACACCTATGAACCCACCCATCACAGTTCGATTTTGATTCTGGAGACAGATAATTTCGATCATCTCTTTTTCGTACCATGCGAAATAACTTTTTTCCAAGCATATTTTTGGTCATCAAAGGTTGGATTTTCGCATTCAGCGGGTCGAAATACACCCAGAAACTCACCCATCAAAGTCCGATTTCGATTCTGAAAAAAAATATTTTCGATCATCTCTTTTTCGTTCCATGCGGAATAACTTCTTTCCAGGTGTATTTTCGTGTAACAAAGGTTGGATTTTTTGATTCAGCGGGTCAAAATACACCTATAAACCCACCCATCAAAGTTCGATTTCGATTCTGGAGACAGATATTTTCGATCATCTCTTTTTCGTACCATGCTAAATAACTTTTTTCCAAGCATATTTTTGGTCATCAAAGTTCGGATTTTCGGATTCAGCGGGTCGAAATACACCCAAAAACTCACCCATCAAAGTCCGATTTGGATTCTGAAAAAAAATATTTTCGATCATCTTTTTTTCGTACCATGCGAAATAACTTCTTTCCAGGTGTATTTTCGTGTAACGAAGGTTGGATTTTTGGATTCAGCGGGTCAAAATACACCTTTAAACCCACCCATCAAAGTTCGATTTTGATTCTGGAGACAGATATTTTCGATCATCTCTTTTTCGTACCATGCGAAATAACTTTTTTCCAAGCATATTTTTGGTCATCGATGTTCGGATTTTCGGATTCAGCGGGTCGGAATACACCTAGAAACTCACCCATCAAAGTCCGATTTTGATTCTGAAAAAAAATATTTTCGATCATCTCTTTTTCGTTCCATGCGGAATAACTTCTTTCCAGGTGTATTTTCGTTTAACAAAGGTTGGATTTTTGGATTCAGCGGGTCAAAATACACCTATGAACCCACCCATCACAGTTCGATTTTGATTCTGGAGACAGATAATTTCGATCATCTCTTTTTCGTACCATGCGAAATAACTTTTTTCCAAGCATATTTTTGGTCATCAAAAGTTGGATTTTCGCATTCAGCGGGTCGAAATACACCCAGAAACTCACCCATCAAAGTCCGATTTCGATTCTGAAAAAAAATATTTTCGATCATCTCTTTTTCGTTCCATGCGAAATAACTCCTTTCCAGGTGTATTTTCGTGTAACAAAGGTTGGATTTTTGGATTCAGCGGGTCAAAATACACCTATAAACCCACCCATCAAAGTTCGATTTCGATTCTGGAGACAGATATTTTCGATCATCTCTTTTTCGTACCATGCGAAATAACTTTTTTCCAAGCATATTTTTGGTCATCAAAGTTCGGATTTTCGGATTCAGTGGGTTGAAATACACCCAAAAACTCACCCATCAAAGTCCGATTTGGATTCTGAAAAAAAATATTTCCGATCATCTTTTTTTCGTACCATGCGAAATCACTTCTTTCCAGGTGTATTTTCGTGTAACGAAGGTTGGATTTTTGGATTCAGCGGGTCAAAATACACCTATAAACCCACCCATCAAAGTTCGATTTCGATTCTGGAGACAGATATTTTCGATCATCTCTTTTTCGTACCATGCGAAATAACTTTTTTCCAAGCATATTTTTGGTCATCGATGTTCGGATTTTCGGATTCAGCGGGTCGGAATACACCTAGAAACTCACCCATCAAAGTCCGATTTTGATTCTGAAAAAAAATATTTTCGATCATCTCTTTTTCGTACCATGCGGAATAACTTCTTTCCAGGTGGATTTTCGTTTAACAAAGGTTGGATTTTTGGATTCAGCGGGTCAAAATACACCTATGAACCCACCCATCACAGTTCGATTTTGATTCTGGAGACAGATAATTTCGATCATCTCTTTTTCGTACCATGCGAAATAACTTTTTTCCAAGCATATTTTTGGTCATCAAAGGTTGGATTTTCGCATTCAGCGGGTCGAATCACACCTATAAACCCACCCATCAAAGTTCGATTTCAATTCTGGAGACAGATATTTTCGATCATCTCTTTTTCGTAACATGCGAAATAACTTTTTTCCAAGCATATTGTTGGTCATCAAAGATCGGATTTTCAGATTCAGCGGGTCGAAATACACCTAGAAACTCACCCATCAAAGTCCGATTTTGATTCTGAAAAAAAAAATTTTCGATCATCTCTTTCTCGTACCATGCGAAATAACTTTTTTCCAAGCATATTTTTGGTCATCAGAGGTTGGATTTCCGGATTCAGCGGGTCGAAATACACCTAGAAACTCACCCATTAAAGTCCGATATTGATTCTGAAAAAAAAAATTTTCGATCATCTCTTTTTCGTACCATGCGAAATTACTTCGTTCCAGGTGTATTTTCCTGTAACAAAGGTTAGATTTTCGGATTCAGCGGGTCAAAATACACCTATAAACCCACCCATCAAAGTTCGATTTCGATTTTGGAGACAGATATTTTCGATCATCTCTTTTTCGTACCATGCGAAATAACTTTTTTCCAAGCATATTTTTGGTCATCAGAGGTTGGATTTCTGGATTCAGCGGGTCGAAATACACCTAGAAACTCACCCATTAAAGTCCGATTTTGATTTTGAACAAAAATATTTTCGATCATCTCTTTTTCGTACCATGCAAAATAACTTCTTTCCAGGTGTATTTTCGTGTAACAAAGGTTGGATTTTTGGATTCAGCGGGTCAAAATACACCTATAAACCCACCCATCAAAGTTCGATTTCGATTCTGGAGACAGATATTTTCGATCATCTCCTTTTCGTACCATGCGGAATAACTTTTTTCCAAGCATATTTTTGGTCATCGATGTTCGGATTTTCGGATTCAGCGGGTCGGAATACACCTAGAAACTCACCCATCAAAGTCCGATATTGATTCTGAAAAAAAATATTTTCGATCATCTCTTTTTCGTACCATGCGGAATAATTTCTTTACAGGTGTATTTTCGTGTAACAAAGGTTGGATTTTTGTAATTCAGCGGGTCAAAATACACCTATGAACCCACCCATCACAGTTCGATTTTGATTCTGGAGACAGATAATTTCGATCATCTCTTTTTCGTACCAATGCGAAATAACTTTTTCCAAGCATATTTTTGGTCATCAAAGGTTGGATTTTCGCATTCAGCGGGTCGAAATACACCCAGAAACTCACCCATCAAAGTCCGATTTCGATTCTGAAAAAAAAATATTTTCGATCATCTCTTTTCGTTCCATGCGGAATAACTTCTTTCCAGGTGTATTTTCGTGTAACAAAGGTTGGATTTTTTGATTCAGCGGGTCAAAATACACCTATAAACCCACCCATCACAGTTCGATTTTGATTCTGGAGACAGATAATTTCGATCATCTCTTTTTCGTACCATGCGAAATAACTTTTTTCCAAGCATATTTTTGGTCATCAGAGGTTGGATTTTTGGATTCAGCGGGTCGAAATACACCTAGAAACTCACCCATTAAAGTCCGATTTTGATTTTGAAAAAAATATTGTCGATCATCTCTTTTTCGTACCATGCAAAATAACTTCTTTCCAGGTGTATTTCGTGTAACAAAGGTTGGATTTTTGGATTCAGCGGGTCAAAATACACCTATAAACCCACCCATCAAAGTGTCGATTTCGATTCTGGAGACAGATATTTTCGATCATCTCCTTTTCGTACCATGCGGAATAACTTTTTTCCAAGCATATTTTTGGTCATCGATGTTCGGATTTTCGGATTCAGCGGGTCGGAATACACCTAGAAACTCACCCATCAAAGGTCCGATATTGATTCTGAAAAAAATATTTTCGATCATCTCTTTTTCGTACCATGCGGAATAATTTCTTTACAGGTGTATTTTTCGTGTAACAAAGGTTGGATTTTTGTATTCAGCGGGTCAAAATACACCTATGAACCCACCCATCACAGTTCGATTTTGATTCTGGAGACAGATAATTTCGATCATCTCTTTTTCGTACCATGCGAAATAACTTTTTTCCAAGCATATTTTTGGTCATCAAAGGTTGGATTTTCGCATTCAGCGGGTCGAAATACACCCAGAAACTCACCCATCAAAGTCCGATTTCGATTCTGAAAAAAAATATTTTCGATCATCTCTTTTTCGTTCCATGCGGAATACCTTCTTTCCAGGTGTATTTTCGTGTAACAAAGGTTGGATTTTTTGATTCAGCGGGTCAAAATACACCTATAAACCCACCCATCAAAGTTCGATTTCGATTCTGGAGACAGATATTTTCGATCATCTCTTTTTCGTACCATGCTAAATAACTTTTTTCCAAGCATATTTTTGGTCATCAAAGTTCGGATTTTCGGATTCAGCGGGTCGAAATACACCCAAAAACTCACCCATCAAAGTCCGATTTGGATTCTGAAAAAAAATATTTTCGATCATCTTTTTTTCGTACCATGCGAAATAACTTCTTTCCAGGTGTATTTTCGTGTAACGAAGGTTGGATTTTTGGATTCAGCGGGTCAAAATACACCTATAAACCCACCCATCAAAGTTCGATTTCGATTCTGGAGACAGATATTTTCGATCATCTCTTTTTCGTACCATGCGAAATAACTTTTTTCCAAGCATATTTTGGTCATCGATGTTCGGATTTTCGGATTCAGCGGGTCGGAATACACCTAGAAACTCACCCATCAAAGTCCGATTTGATTCTGAAAAAAAATATTTTCGATCATCTCTTTTTTCGTTCCATGCGGAATAACTTCTTTCCAGGTGTATTTTCGGTCAACAAAGGTTGGATTTTTGGATTCAGCGGGTCAAAATACACCTATGAACCCACCCATCACAGTTCGATTTTGATTCTGGAGACAGATAATTTCGATCATCTCTTTTTCGTACCATGCGAAATAACTTTTTTCCAAGCATATTTTTGGTCATCAAAGGTTGGATTTTCGCATTCAGCGGGTCGAAATACACCCAGAAACTCACCCATCAAAGTCCGATTTCGATTCTGGAAAAAAATATTTTCGATCATCTCTTTTTCGTTCCATGCGAAATAACTTTTTTCCAAGCATATTTTCGGTCATCGATGTTCGGATTTTCGGATTCAGCGGGTCGGAATACACCTAGAAACTCACTCATCAAAGTCCGATTTTGATTCTGAAAAAAAATATTTTCGATCATCTCTTTTTCGTACCATGCGAAATAACTTCTTTCCAGGTGTATTTTCGTGTAACAAAGGTTGGATTTTTGGATTCAGCGGGTCAAAATACACCTATAAACCCACCCATCAGAGTTCGATTTCGATTCTGGAGACAGATATTTTCGATCATCTCTTTTTCGTACCATGCGAAATAACTTTTTTCCAAGCATATTTTCGGTCATCGATGTTCGGATTTTCGGATTCAGCGGGTCGGAATACACCTAGAAACTCACTCATCAAAGTCCGATTTTGATTCTGAAAAAAAATATTTTCGATCATCTCTTTTTCGTACCATGCGGAATAACTTCTTTCCAAGCATATTTTTGGTCATCAAAGGTTGGATTTTCGGATGCAGCGGGTCGAAATACACCTAGAAACTGACCCATCACAGTTCGATTTTGATTCTGGAGACAGATAATTTCGATCATCTCTTTTTCGTACCATGCGAAATAACTTTTTTCCAAGCATATTTTTGGTCATCGATGTTCGGATTTTCGGATTCAGCGGGTCGGAATACACCTAGAAACTCACCCATCAAAGTCCAATTTTGATTCTGAAAAAAAATATTTCGATCATCTCTTTTTCGTACCATGCGGAATAACTTCTTTACAGGTGTATTTTCGTGTAACAAAGGTTGGATTTTTGTATTTAGCGGGTCAAAATACACCTATGAACCCACCCATCACAGTTCGATTTTGATTCTGGAGACAGATAATTTCGATCATCTCTTTTTCGTACCATGCGAAATAACTTTTTTCCAAGCATATTTTTGGTCATCAGAGGTTGGATTTTCGCATTCAGCGGGTCGAATCACACCTATAAACCCACCCATCAAAGTTCGATTTCAATTCTGAAAAAAAATATTTTCGATCATCTCTTTTTCGTTCCATGCGAAATAACTCCTTTCCAGGTGTATTTTCGTGTAACAAAGGTTGGATTTTTGGATTCAGCGGGTCAAAATACACCTATAAACCCACCCATCAAAGTTCGATTTCGATTCTGGAGACAGATATTTTCGATCATCTCTTTTTCGTACCATGCGAAATAACTTTTTTCCAAGCATATTTTTGGTCATCAAAGTTCGGATTTTCGGATTCAGCGGGTTGAAATACACCCAAAAACTCACCCATCAAAGTCCGATTTGGATTCTGAAAAAAATATTTCCGATCATCTTTTTTTCGTACCATGCGAAATCACTTCTTTCCAGGTGTATTTTCGTGTAACGAAGGTTGGATTTTTGGATTCAGCGGGTCAAAATACACCTATAAACCCACCCATCAAAGTTCGATTTCGATTCTGGAGACAGATATTTTCGATCATCTCTTTTTCGTACCATGCGAAATAACTTTTTTCCAAGCATATTTTTGGTCATCGATGTTCGGATTTTCGGATTCAGCGGGTCGGAATACACCTAGAAACTCACCCATCAAAGTCCGATTTTGATTCTGAAAAAAAATATTTTCGATCATCTCTTTTTCGTACCATGCGGAATAACTTCTTTCCAGGTGGATTTTCGTTTAACAAAGGTTGGATTTTTGGATTCAGCGGGTCAAAATACACCTATGAACCCACCCATCACAGTTCGATTTTGATTCTGGAGACAGATAATTTCGATCATCTCTTTTTCGTACCATGCGAAATAACTTTTTTCCAAGCATATTTTGGTCATCAAAGGTTGGATTTTCGCATTCAGCGGGTCGAATCACACCTATAAACCCACCCATCAAAGTTCGATTTCAATTCTGGAGACAGATATTTTCGATCATCTCTTTTTCGTAACATGCGAAATAACTTTTTTCCAAGCATATTGTTGGTCATCAAAGATCGGATTTTCAGATTCAGCGGGTCGAAATACACCTAGAAACTCACCCATCAAAGTCCGATTTTGATTCTGAAAAAAAAATTTTCGATCATCTCTTTCTCGTACCATGCGAAATAACTTTTTTCCAAGCATATTTTTGGTCATCAGAGGTTGGATTTCCGGATTCAGCGGGTCGAAATACACCTAGAAACTCACCCATTGAAGTCCGATATTGATTCTGAAAAAAAAAATTTTCGATCATCTCTTTTTCGTACCATGCGAAATTACTTCGTTCCAGGTGTATTTTCCTGTAACAAAGGTTAGATTTTCGGATTCAGCGGGTCAAAATACACCTATAAACCCACCCATCAAAGTTCGATTTCGATTTTGGAGACAGATATTTTCGATCATCTCTTTTTCGTACCATGCGAAATAACTTTTTTCCAAGCATATTTTTGGTCATCAGAGGTTGGATTTTTGGATTCAGCGGGTCGAAATACACCTAGAAACTCACCCATTAAAGTCCGATTTTGATTTTGAACAAAAATATTTTCGATCATCTCTTTTTCGTACCATGCAAAATAACTTCTTTCCAGGTGTATTTTCGTGTAACAAAGGTTGGATTTCTGGATTCAGCGGGTCAAAATACACCTATAAACCCACCCATCAAAGTTCGATTTCGATTCTGGAGACAGATATTTTCGATCATCTCCTTTTCGTACCATGCGGAATAACTTTTTTCCAAGCATATTTTTGGTCATCGATGTTCGGATTTTCGGATTCAGCGGGTCGGAATACACCTAGAAACTCACCCATCAAAGTCCGATATTGATTCTGAAAAAAAATATTTTCGATCATCTCTTTTTCGTACCATGCGGAATAATTTCTTTACAGGTGTATTTTCGTGTAACAAAGGTTGGATTTTTGTATTCAGCGGGTCAAAATACACCTATGAACCCACCCATCACAGTTCGATTTTGATTCTGGAGACAGATAATTTCGATCATCTCTTTTTCGTACCATGCGAAATAACTTTTTTCCAAGCATATTTTTGGTCATCAAAGGTTGGATTTTCGCATTCAGCGGGTCGAAATACACCCAGAAACTCACCCATCAAAGTCCGATTTCGATTCTGAAAAAAAATATTTTCGATCATCTCTTTTTCGTTCCATGCGGAATAACTTCTTTCCAGGTGTATTTTCGTGTAACAAAGGTTGGATTTTTTGATTCAGCGGGTCAAAATACACCTATAAACCCACCCATCAAAGTTCGATTTCGATTCTGGAGACAGATATTTTCGATCATCTCTTTTTCGTACCATGCTAAATAACTTTTTTCCAAGCATATTTTTGGTCATCAAAGTTCGGATTTTCGGATTCAGCGGGTCGAAATACACCCAAAAACTCACCCATCAAAGTCCGATTTGGATTCTGAAAAAAAATATTTTCGATCATCTTTTTTTCGTACCATGCGAAATAACTTCTTTCCAGGTGTATTTTCGTGTAACGAAGGTTGGATTTTTGGATTCAGCGGGTCAAAATACACCTTTAAACCCACCCATCAAAGTTCGATTTTGATTCTGGAGACAGATATTTTCGATCATCTCTTTTTCGTACCATGCGAAATAACTTTTTTCCAAGCATATTTTTGGTCATCGATGTTCGGATTTTCGGATTCAGCGGGTCGGAATACACCTAGAAACTCACCCATCAAAGTCCGATTTTGATTCTGAAAAAAAATATTTTCGATCATCTCTTTTTCGTTCCATGCGGAATAACTTCTTTCCAGGTGTATTTTCGTTTAACAAAGGTTGGATTTTTGGATTCAGCGGGTCAAAATACACCTATGAACCCACCCATCACAGTTCGATTTTGATTCTGGAGACAGATAATTTCGATCATCTCTTTTTCGTACCATGCGAAATAACTTTTTTCCAAGCATATTTTTGGTCATCAAAAGTTGGATTTTCGCATTCAGCGGGTCGAAATACACCCAGAAACTCACCCATCAAAGTCCGATTTCGATTCTGAAAAAAAATATTTTCGATCATCTCTTTTTCGTTCCATGCGAAATAACTCCTTTCCAGGTGTATTTTCGTGTAACAAAGGTTGGATTTTTGGATTCAGCGGGTCAAAATACACCTATAAACCCACCCATCAAAGTTCGATTTCGATTCTGGAGACAGATATTTTCGATCATCTCTTTTTCGTACCATGCGAAATAACTTTTTTCCAAGCATATTTTTGGTCATCAAAGTTCGGATTTTCGGATTCAGTGGGTTGAAATACACCCAAAAACTCACCCATCAAAGTCCGATTTGGATTCTGAAAAAAAATATTTCCGATCATCTTTTTTTCGTACCATGCGAAATCACTTCTTTCCAGGTGTATTTTCGTGTAACGAAGGTTGGATTTTTGGATTCAGCGGGTCAAAATACACCTATAAACCCACCCATCAAAGTTCGATTTCGATTCTGGAGACAGATATTTTCGATCATCTCTTTTTCGTACCATGCGAAATAACTTTTTTCCAAGCATATTTTTGGTCATCGATGTTCGGATTTTCGGATTCAGCGGGTCGGAATACACCTAGAAACTCACCCATCAAAGTCCGATTTTGATTCTGAAAAAAAATATTTTCGATCATCTCTTTTTCGTACCATGCGGAATAACTTCTTTCCAGGTGGATTTTCGTTTAACAAAGGTTGGATTTTTGGATTCAGCGGGTCAAAATACACCTATGAACCCACCCATCACAGTTCGATTTTGATTCTGGAGACAGATAATTTCGATCATCTCTTTTTCGTACCATGCGAAATAACTTTTTTCCAAGCATATTTTTGGTCATCAAAGGTTGGATTTTCGCATTCAGCGGGTCGAATCACACCTATAAACCCACCCATCAAAGTTCGATTTCAATTCTGGAGACAGATATTTTCGATCATCTCTTTTTCGTAACATGCGAAATAACTTTTTTCCAAGCATATTGTTGGTCATCAAAGATCGGATTTTCAGATTCAGCGGGTCGAAATACACCTAGAAACTCACCCATCAAAGTCCGATTTTGATTCTGAAAAAAAAAATTTTCGATCATCTCTTTCTCGTACCATGCGAAATAACTTTTTTCCAAGCATATTTTTGGTCATCAGAGGTTGGATTTCCGGATTCAGCGGGTCGAAATACACCTAGAAACTCACCCATTAAAGTCCGATATTGATTCTGAAAAAAAAAATTTTCGATCATCTCTTTTTCGTACCATGCGAAATTACTTCGTTCCAGGTGTATTTTCCTGTAACAAAGGTTAGATTTTCGGATTCAGCGGGTCAAAATACACCTATAAACCCACCCATCAAAGTTCGATTTCGATTTTGGAGACAGATATTTTCGATCATCTCTTTTTCGTACCATGCGAAATAACTTTTTTCCAAGCATATTTTTGGTCATCAGAGGTTGGATTTCTGGATTCAGCGGGTCGAAATACACCTAGAAACTCACCCATTAAAGTCCGATTTTGATTTTGAACAAAAATATTTTCGATCATCTCTTTTTCGTACCATGCAAAATAACTTCTTTCCAGGTGTATTTTCGTGTAACAAAGGTTGGATTTTTGGATTCAGCGGGTCAAAATACACCTATAAACCCACCCATCAAAGTTCGATTTCGATTCTGGAGACAGATATTTTCGATCATCTCCTTTTCGTACCATGCGGAATAACTTTTTTCCAAGCATATTTTTGGTCATCGATGTTCGGATTTTCGGATTCAGCGGGTCGGAATACACCTAGAAACTCACCCATCAAAGTCCGATATTGATTCTGAAAAAAAATATTTTCGATCATCTCTTTTTCGTACCATGCGGAATAATTTCTTTACAGGTGTATTTTCGTGTAACAAAGGTTGGATTTTTGTATTCAGCGGGTCAAAATACACCTATGAACCCACCCATCACAGTTCGATTTTGATTCTGGAGACAGATAATTTCGATCATCTCTTTTTCGTACCATGCGAAATAACTTTTTTCCAAGCATATTTTTGGTCATCAAAGGTTGGATTTTCGCATTCAGCGGGTCGAAATACACCCAGAAACTCACCCATCAAAGTCCGATTTCGATTCTGAAATAAAATATTTTCGATCATCTCTTTTTCGTTCCATGCGGAATAACTTCTTTCCAGGTGTATTTTCGTGTAACAAAGGTTGGATTTTTTGATTCAGCGGGTCAAAATACACCTATAAACCCACCCATCACAGTTCGATTTTGATTCTGGAGACAGATAATTTCGATCATCTCTTTTTCGTACCATGCGAAATAACTTTTTTCCAAGCATATTTTTGGTCATCAAAGGTTGGATTTTTGCATTCAGCGGGTCGAAATACACCTATAAACCCACCCATCAAAGTTCGATTTCAATTCTGGAGACAGATATTTTCGATCATCTCTTTTTCGTACCATGCGGAATAACTTTTTTCCAAGCATATTGTTGGTCATCAAAGATCGGATTTTCAGATTCAGCGGGTCGAAATACACCTAGAAACTCACCCATCAAAGTCCGATTTTGATTCTGAAAAAAAAAATTTTCGATCATCTCTTTCTCGTACCATGCAAAATAACTTTTTTCCAAGCATATTTTTGGTCATCAGAGGTTGGATTTCCGGATTCAGCGGGTCGAAATACACCTAGAAACTCACCCATTAAATTCCGATATTGATTCTGAAAAAAAAAATTTTCGATCATCTCTTTTTCGTACCATGCGAAATTACTTCGTTCCAGGTGTATTTTCCCGTAACTAAGGTTAGATTTTCGGATTCAGCGGGTCAAAATACACCTATAAACCCACCCATCAAAGTTCGATTTCGATCCTGGAGACAGATATTTTCGATCATCTCTTTTTCGTACCATGCGAAATAACTTTTTTCCAAGCATATTATCGGTCATCAGAGGTTGGATTTTCGGATTCAGTGGGTCGAAATACACCTAGAAACTCACCCATTAAAGTCCGATTTTGATTTTGAAAAAAAATATTTTCGATCATCTCTTTTTCGTACCATGCAAAATAACTTCATTCGAGGTGTATTTTCGTGTAACAAAGGTTGGATTTTTGGATTCAGCGGGTCAAAATACACCTATAATCCCACCCATCAAAGTTCGATTTCGATTCTGGAGACAGATATTTTCGATCATCTCTTTTCCGTACCATGCGAAATAACTTTTTTCCAAGCATATTTTTGGTCATCGATGTTCGGATTTCCGGATTCAGCGGGTCGGAATACACCTAGAAACTCACCCATTAAATTCCGATATTGATTCTGAAAAAAAAAATTTTCGATCATCTCTTTTTCGTACCATGCGAAATTACTTCGTTCCAGGTGTATTTTCCCGTAACTAAGGTTAGATTTTCGGATTCAGCGGGTCAAAATACACCTATAAACCCACCCATCAAAGTTCGATTTCGATCCTGGAGACAGATATTTTCGATCATCTCTTTTTCGTACCATGCGAAATAACTTTTTTCCAAGCATATTTTTGGTCATCAAAGGTTGGATTTTCGCATTCAGCGGGTCGAAATACACCCAGAAACTCACCCATCAAAGTCCGATTTCGATTCTGAAAAAAAATATTTTCGATCATCTCTTTTTCGTTCCATGCGGAATAACTTCTTTCCAGGTGTATTTTCGTGTATCAAAGGTTGGATTTTTTGATTCAGCGGGTCAAAGTACACCTATGAACCCACCCATCAAAGTTCGATTTCGATTCTGGAGACAGATATTTTCGATCATCTCTTTTTCGTACCATGCGAAATAACTTTTTTCCAAGCATATTTTTGGTCATCAAAGTTCGGATTTTCGGATTCAGCGGGTCGAAATACACCCAAAAACTCACCCATCAAAGTCCGATTTGGATTCTGAAAAAAAATATTTTCGATCATCTTTTTTTCGTACCATGCGAAATAACTTCTTTCCAGGTGTATTTTCGTGTAACGACGGTAGGATTTTTGGATTCAGCGGGTCAAAATACACCTATAAACCCACCCACCAAAGTTCGATTTCGATTCTGGAGACAGATATTTTCGATCATCTCTTTTTCGTACCATGCGAAATAACTTTTTTCCAAGCATATTTTTGGTCATCGATGTTCGGATTTTCGGATTCAGCGGGTCGAAATACACCTAGAAACTCACCCATCAAAGTCCGATTTTGATTCTGAAAAAAAATATTTTCGATCATCTCTTTTTCGTACCATGCGGAATAACTTCTTTCCAGGTGTATTTTCGTTTAACAAAGGTTGGATTTTTGGATTCAGCGGGTCAAAATACACCTATGAACCCACCCATCACAGTTCGATTTTGATTCTGGAGACAGATAATTTCGATCATCTCTTTTTCGTACCATGCGAAATAACTTTTTTCCAAGCATATTTTTGGTCATCAAAGGTTGGATTTTCGCATTCAGCGGGTCGAATCACACCTATAAACCCACCCATCAAAGTTCGATTTCAATTCTGGAGACAGATATTTTCGATCATCTCTTTTTCGTAACATGCGAAATAACTTTTTTCCAAGCATATTGTTGGTCATCAAAGATCGGATTTTCAGATTCAGCGGGTCGAAATACACCTAGAAACTCACCCATCAAAGTCCGATTTTGATTCTGAAAAAAAAAATTTTCGATCATCTCTTTCTCGTACCATGCGAAATAACTTTTTTCCAAGCATATTTTTGGTCATCAGAGGTTGGATTTCCGGATTCAGCGGGTCGAAATACACCTAGAAACTCACCCATTAAAGTCCGATATTGATTCTGAAAAAAAAAATTTTCGATCATCTCTTTTTCGTACCATGCGAAATTACTTCGTTCCAGGTGTATTTTCCTGTAACAAAGGTTAGATTTTCGGATTCAGCGGGTCAAAATACACCTATAAACCCACCCATCAAAGTTCGATTTCGATTTTGGAGACAGATATTTTCGATCATCTCTTTTTCGTACCATGCGAAATAACTTTTTTCCAAGCATATTTTTGGTCATCAGAGGTTGGATTTCTGGATTCAGCGGGTCGAAATACACCTAGAAACTCACCCATTAAAGTCCGATTTTGATTTTGAACAAAAATATTTTCGATCATCTCTTTTTCGTACCATGCAAAATAACTTCTTTCCAGGTGTATTTTCGTGTAACAAAGGTTGGATTTTTGGATTCAGCGGGTCAAAATACACCTATAAACCCACCCATCAAAGTTCGATTTCGATTCTGGAGACAGATATTTTCGATCATCTCCTTTTCGTACCATGCGGAATAACTTTTTTCCAAGCATATTTTTGGTCATCGATGTTCGGATTTTCGGATTCAGCGGGTCGGAATACACCTAGAAACTCACCCATCAAAGTCCGATATTGATTCTGAAAAAAAATATTTTCGATCATCTCTTTTTCGTACCATGCGGAATAATTTCTTTACAGGTGTATTTTCGTGTAACAAAGGTTGGATTTTTGTATTCAGCGGGTCAAAATACACCTATGAACCCACCCATCACAGTTCGATTTTGATTCTGGAGACAGATAATTTCGATCATCTCTTTTTCGTACCATGCGAAATAACTTTTTTCCAAGCATATTTTTGGTCATCAAAGGTTGGATTTTCGCATTCAGCGGGTCGAAATACACCCAGAAACTCACCCATCAAAGTCCGATTTCGATTCTGAAAAAAAATATTTTCGATCATCTCTTTTTCGTTCCATGCGGAATAACTTCTTTCCAGGTGTATTTTCGTGTAACAAAGGTTGGATTTTTTGATTCAGCGGGTCAAAATACACCTATAAACCCACCCATCACAGTTCGATTTTGATTCTGGAGACAGATAATTTCGATCATCTCTTTTTCGTACCATGCGAAATAACTTTTTTCCAAGCATATTTTTGGTCATCAAAGGTTGGATTTTTGCATTCAGCGGGTCGAAATACACCTATAAACCCACCCATCAAAGTTCGATTTCAATTCTGGAGACAGATATTTTCGATCATCTCTTTTTCGTACCATGCGGAATAACTTTTTTCCAAGCATATTGTTGGTCATCAAAGATCGGATTTTCAGATTCAGCGGGTCGAAATACACCTAGAAACTCACCCATCAAAGTCCGATTTTGATTCTGACAAAAAAAATTTTCGATCATCTCTTTCTCGTACCATGCAAAATAACTTTTTTCCAAGCATATTTTTGGTCATCAGAGGTTGGATTTCCGGATTCAGCGGGTCGAAATACACCTAGAAACTCACCCATTAAATTCCGATATTGATTCTGAAAAAAAAAATTTTCGATCATCTCTTTTTCGTACCATGCGAAATTACTTCGTTCCAGGTGTATTTTCCCGTAACTAAGGTTAGATTTTCGGATTCAGCGGGTCAAAATACACCTATAAACCCACCCATCAAAGTTCGATTTCGATCCTGGAGACAGATATTTTCGATCATCTCTTTTTCGTACCATGCGAAATAACTTTTTTCCAAGCATATTATCGGTCATCAGAGGTTGGATTTTCGGATTCAGTGGGTCGAAATACACCTAGAAACTCACCCATTAAAGTCCGATTTTGATTTTGAAAAAAAATATTTTCGATCATCTCTTTTTCGTACCATGCAAAATAACTTCATTCGAGGTGTATTTTCGTGTAACAAAGGTTGGATTTTTGGATTCAGCGGGTCAAAATACACCTATAATCCCACCCATCAAAGTTCGATTTCGATTCTGGAGACAGATATTTTCGATCATCTCTTTTCCGTACCATGCGAAATAACTTTTTTCCAAGCATATTTTTGGTCATCGATGTTCGGATTTCCGGATTCAGCGAGTCGGAATACACCTAGAAACTCACCCATTAAATTCCGATATTGATTCTGAAAAAAAAAATTTTCGATCATCTCTTTTTCGTACCATGCGAAATTACTTCGTTCCAGGTGTATTTTCCCGTAACTAAGGTTAGATTTTCGGATTCAGCGGGTCAAAATACACCTATAAACCCACCCATCAAAGTTCGATTTCGATCCTGGAGACAGATATTTTCGATCATCTCTTTTTCGTACCATGCGAAATAACTTTTTTCCAAGCGTATTTTTGGTCATCAAAGGTTGGATTTTCGCATTCAGCGGGTCGAAATACACCCAGAAACTCACCCATCAAAGTCCGATTTCGATTCTGAAAAAAAATATTTTCGATCATCTCTTTTTCGTTCCATGCGGAATAACTTCTTTCCAGGTGTATTTTCGTGTATCAAAGGTTGGATTTTTTGATTCAGCGGGTCAAAGTACACCTATGAACCCACCCATCAAAGTTCGATTTCGATTCTGGAGACAGATATTTTCGATCATCTCTTTTTCGTACCATGCGAAATAACTTTTTTCCAAGCATATTTTTGGTCATCAAAGTTCGGATTTTCGGATTCAGCGGGTCGAAATACACCCAAAAACTCACCCATCAAAGTCCGATTTGGATTCTGAAAAAAAATATTTTCGATCATCTTTTTTTCGTACCATGCGAAATAACTTCTTTCCAGGTGTATTTTCGTGTAACGACGGTAGGATTTTTGGATTCAGCGGGTCAAAATACACCTATAAACCCACCCACCAAAGTTCGATTTCGATTCTGGAGACAGATATTTTCGATCATCTCTTTTTCGTACCATGCGAAATAACTTTTTTCCAAGCATATTTTTGGTCATCGATGTTCGGATTTTCGGATTCAGCGGGTCGAAATACACCTAGAAACTCACCCATCAAAGTCCGATTTTGATTCTGAAAAAAAATATTTTCGATCATCTCTTTTTCGTACCATGCGGAATAACTTCTTTCCAGGTGTATTTTCGTTTAACAAAGGTTGGATTTTTGGATTCAGCGGGTCAAAATACACCTATGAACCCACCCATCACAGTTCGATTTTGATTCTGGAGACAGATAATTTCGATCATCTCTTTTTCGTACCATGCGAAATAACTTTTTTCCAAGCATATTTTTGGTCATCAAAGGTTGGATTTTCGCATTCAGCGGGTCGAATCACACCTATAAACCCACCCATCAAAGTTCGATTTCAATTCTGGAGACAGATATTTTCGATCATCTCTTTTTCGTAACATGCGAAATAACTTTTTTCCAAGCATATTGTTGGTCATCAAAGATCGGATTTTCAGATTCAGCGGGTCGAAATACACCTAGAAACTCACCCATCAAAGTCCGATTTTGATTCTGAAAAAAAAAATTTTCGATCATCTCTTTCTCGTACCATGCGAAATAACTTTTTTCCAAGCATATTTTTGGTCATCAGAGGTTGGATTTCCGGATTCAGCGGGTCGAAATACACCTAGAAACTCACCCATTAAAGTCCGATATTGATTCTGAAAAAAAAAATTTTCGATCATCTCTTTTTCGTACCATGCGAAATTACTTCGTTCCAGGTGTATTTTCCTGTAACAAAGGTTAGATTTTCGGATTCAGCGGGTCAAAATACACCTATAAACCCACCCATCAAAGTTCGATTTCGATTTTGGAGACAGATATTTTCGATCATCTCTTTTTCGTACCATGCGAAATAACTTTTTTCCAAGCATATTTTTGGTCATTAGAGGTTGGATTTCTGGATTCAGCGGGTCGAAATACACCTAGAAACTCACCCATTAAAGTCCGATTTTGATTTTGAACAAAAATATTTTCGATCATCTCTTTTTCGTACCATGCAAAATAACTTCTTTCCAGGTGTATTTTCGTGTAACAAAGGTTGGATTTTTGGATTCAGCGGGTCAAAATACACCTATAAACCCACCCATCAAAGTTCGATTTCGATTCTGGAGACAGATATTTTCGATCATCTCCTTTTCGTACCATGCGGAATAACTTTTTTCCAAGCATATTTTTGGTCATCGATGTTCGGATTTTCGGATTCAGCGGGTCGGAATACACCTAGAAACTCACCCATCAAAGTCCGATATTGATTCTGAAAAAAAATATTTTCGATCATCTCTTTTTCGTACCATGCGGAATAATTTCTTTACAGGTGTATTTTCGTGTAACAAAGGTTGGATTTTTGTATTCAGCGGGTCAAAATACACCTATGAACCCACCCATCACAGTTCGATTTTGATTCTGGAGACAGATAATTTCGATCATCTCTTTTTCGTACCATGCGAAATAACTTTTTTCCAAGCATATTTTTGGTCATCAAAGGTTGGATTTTCGCATTCAGCGGGTCGAAATACACCCAGAAACTCACCCATCAAAGTCCGATTTCGATTCTGAAAAAAAATATTTTCGATCATCTCTTTTTCGTTCCATGCGGAATAACTTCTTTCCAGGTGTATTTTCGTGTAACAAAGGTTGGATTTTTTGATTCAGCGGGTCAAAATACACCTATAAACCCACCCATCACAGTTCGATTTTGATTCTGGAGACAGATAATTTCGATCATCTCTTTTTCGTACCATGCGAAATAACTTTTTTCCAAGCATATTTTTGGTCATCAAAGGTTGGATTTTTGCATTCAGCGGGTCGAAATACACCTATAAACCCACCCATCAAAGTTCGATTTCAATTCTGGAGACAGATATTTTCGATCATCTCTTTTTCGTACCATGCGGAATAACTTTTTTCCAAGCATATTGTTGGTCATCAAAGATCGGATTTTCAGATTCAGCGGGTCGAAATACACCTAGAAACTCACCCATCAAAGTCCGATTTTGATTCTGAAAAAAAAAATTTTCGATCATCTCTTTCTCGTACCATGCAAAATAACTTTTTTCCAAGCATATTTTTGGTCATCAGAGGTTGGATTTCCGGATTCAGCGGGTCGAAATACACCTAGAAACTCACCCATTAAATTCCGATATTGATTCTGAAAAAAAAAATTTTCGATCATCTCTTTTTCGTACCATGCGAAATTACTTCGTTCCAGGTGTATTTTCCCGTAACTAAGGTTAGATTTTCGGATTCAGCGGGTCAAAATACACCTATAAACCCACCCATCAAAGTTCGATTTCGATCCTGGAGACAGATATTTTCGATCATCTCTTTTTCGTACCATGCGAAATAACTTTTTTCCAAGCATATTATCGGTCATCAGAGGTTGGATTTTCGGATTCAGTGGGTCGAAATACACCTAGAAACTCACCCATTAAAGTCCGATTTTGATTTTGAAAAAAAATATTTTCGATCATCTCTTTTTCGTACCATGCAAAATAACTTCATTCGAGGTGTATTTTCGTGTAACAAAGGTTGGATTTTTGGATTCAGCGGGTCAAAATACACCTATAATCCCACCCATCAAAGTTCGATTTCGATTCTGGAGACAGATATTTTCGATCATCTCTTTTCCGTACCATGCGAAATAACTTTTTTCCAAGCATATTTTTGGTCATCGATGTTCGGATTTCCGGATTCAGCGGGTCGGAATACACCTAGAAACTCACCCATTAAATTCCGATATTGATTCTGAAAAAAAAAATTTTCGATCATCTCTTTTTCGTACCATGCGAAATTACTTCGTTCCAGGTGTATTTTCCCGTAACTAAGGTTAGATTTTCGGATTCAGCGGGTCAAAATACACCTATAAACCCACCCATCAAAGTTCGATTTCGATCCTGGAGACAGATATTTTCGATCATCTCTTTTTCGTACCATGCGAAATAACTTTTTTCCAAGCATATTTTTGGTCATCAAAGGTTGGATTTTCGCATTCAGCGGGTCGAAATACACCCAGAAACTCACCCATCAAAGTCCGATTTCGATTCTGAAAAAAAATATTTTCGATCATCTCTTTTTCGTTCCATGCGGAATAACTTCTTTCCAGGTGTATTTTCGTGTATCAAAGGTTGGATTTTTTGATTCAGCGGGTCAAAGTACACCTATGAACCCACCCATCAAAGTTCGATTTCGATTCTGGAGACAGATATTTTCGATCATCTCTTTTTCGTACCATGCGAAATAACTTTTTTCCAAGCATATTTTTGGTCATCAAAGTTCGGATTTTCGGATTCAGCGGGTCGAAATACACCCAAAAACTCACCCATCAAAGTCCGATTTGGATTCTGAAAAAAAATATTCTCGATCATCTTTTTTTCGTACCATGCGAAATAACTTCTTTCCAGGTGTATTTTCGTGTAACGACGGTAGGATTTTTGGATTCAGCGGGTCAAAATACACCTATAAACCCACCCACCAAAGTTCGATTTCGATTCTGGAGACAGATATTTTCGATCATCTCTTTTTCGTACCATGCGAAATAACTTTTTTCCAAGCATATTTTTGGTCATCGATGTTCGGATTTTCGGATTCAGCGGGTCGAAATACACCTAGAAACTCACCCATCAAAGTCCGATTTTGATTCTGAAAAAAAATATTTTCGATCATCTCTTTTTCGTACCATGCGGAATAACTTCTTTCCAGGTGTATTTTCGTTTAACAAAGGTTGGATTTTTGGATTCAGCGGGTCAAAATACACCTATGAACCCACCCATCACAGTTCGATTTTGATTCTGGAGACAGATAATTTCGATCATCTCTTTTTCGTACCATGCGAAATAACTTTTTTCCAAGCATATTTTTGGTCATCAAAGGTTGGATTTTCGCATTCAGCGGGTCGAAATACACCCAGAAACTCACCCATCAAAGTCCGATTTCGATTCTGAAAAAAAATATTTTCGATCATCTCTTTTTCGTTCCATGCGAAATAACTCCTTTCCAGGTGTATTTTCGTGTGACAAAGGTTGGATTTTTGGATTCAGCGGGTCAAAATACACCTATAAACCCACCCATCAAAGTTCGATTTCGATTCTGGAGACAGATATTTTCGATCATCTCTTTTTCGTACCATGCGAAATAACTTTTGTCCAAGCATATTTTTGGTCATCGATGTTCGGATTTTCGGATTCAGCGGGTCGGAATACACCTAGAAACTCACCCATCGAAGTCCGATTTTGATTCTGAAAAAAAATATTTTCGATCATCTCTTTTTCGTACTATGCGGAATAACTTCTTTCCAGGTGTATTTTCGTGTAACAAAGGTTGGATTTTTGGATTCAGCGGGTCAAAATACACCTATGAACCCACCCATCACAGTTCGATTTTGATTCTGGAGACAGATAATTTCGATCATCTCTTTTTCGTACCATGCGAAATAACTTTTTTCCAAGCATATTTTTGGTCATCAAAGGTTGGATTTTCGCATTCAGCGGGTCGAAATACACCCAGAAACTCACCCATCAAAGTCCGATTTCGATTCTGAAAAAAAATATTTTCGATCATCTCTTTTTCGTTCCATGCGAAATAACTCCTTTCCAGGTGTATTTTCGTGTAACAAAGGTTGGATTTTTGGATTCAGCGGGTCAAAATACACCTATAAACCCACCCATCAAAGTTCGATTCCGATTCTGGAGACAGATATTTTCGATCATCTCTTTTTCGTACCATGCGAAATAACTTTTTTCCAAGCATATTTTTGGTCATCGATGTTCGGATTTTCGGATTCAGCGGGTCGGAATACACCTAGAAACTCACCCATCAAAGTCCGATTTTGATTCTGAAAAAAAATATTTTCGATCATCTCTTTTTCGTACCATGCGGAATAACTTCTTTACAGGTGTATTTTCGTGTAACAAAGGTTGGATTTTTGTATTCAGCGGGTCAAAATACACCTATGAACCCACCCATCACAGTTCGATTTTGATTCTGGAGACAGATAATTTCGATCATCTCTTTTTCGTACCATGCGAAATAACTTTTTTCCAAGCATATTTTTGGTCATCAAAGGTTGGATTTTCGCATTCAGCGGGTCGAAATACACCTATAAACCCACCCATCAAAGTTCGATTTCAATTCTGGAGACAGATATTTTCGATCATCTCTTTTTCGTACCATGCGAAATAACTTTTTTCCAAGCATATTGTTGGTCATCAAAGATCGGATTTTCAGATTCAGCGGGTCGAAATACACCTAGAAACTCACCCATCAAAGTCCTATTTTGATTCTGAAAAAAAAAATTTTCGATCATCTCTTTCTCGTACCATGCGAAATAACTTTTTTCCAAGCATATTTTTGGTCATCAGAGGTTGGATTTCCGGATTCAGCGGGTCGAAATACACCTAGAAACTCACCCATTAAAGTCCGATATTGATTCTGAAAAAAAAAATTTTCGATCATCTCTTTTTCGTACCATGCGAAATTACTTCGTTCCAGGTGTATTTTCCTGTAACAAAGGTTAGATTTTCGGATTCAGCGGGTCAAAATACACCTATAAACCCACCCATCAAAGTTCGATTTCGATTCTGGAGACAGATATTTTCGATCATCTCTTTTTCGTACCATGCGAAATAACTTTTTTCCAAGCATATTTTTGGTCATCAGAGGTTGGATTTTCGGATTCAGCGGGTCGAAATACACCTAGAAACTCACCCATTAAAGTCCGATTTTGATTTTGAAAAAAAATATTTTCGATCATCTCTTCTTCGTACCATGCAAAATAACTTCATTCGAGGTGTATTTTCGTGTAACAAAGGTTGGATTTTTGGATTCAGCGGGTCAAAATACACCTATAAACCCACCCATCAAAGTTCGATTTCGATTCTGGAGACAGATATTTTCGATCATCTCTTTTTCGTACCATGCGAAATAACTTTTTTCCAAGCATATTTTTGGTCATCGATGTTCGGATTTCCGGATTCAGCGGGTCGGAATACACCTAGAAACTCACCCATCAAAGTCCGATTTTGATTCTGAAAAAAAATATTTTCGATCATCTCTTTTTCGTACCGTGCGGAATAACTTCTTTACAGGTGTATTTTCGTGTAACAAAGGTTGGATTTTTGTATTCAGCGGGTCAAAATACACCTATGAACCCACCCATCACAGTTCGATTTTGATTCTGGAGACAGATAATTTCGATCATCTCTTTTTCGTACCATGCGAAATAACTTTTTTCCAAGCATATTTTTGGTCATCAAAGGTTGGATTTTCGCATTCAGCGGGTCGAAATACACCCAGAAACTCACCCATCAAAGTCCGATTTCGATTCTGAAAAAAAATATTTTCGATCATCTCTTTTTCGTTCCATGCGGAATAACTTCTTTCCAGGTGTATTTTCGTGTATCAAAGGTTGGATTTTTTGATTCAGCGGGTCAAAGTACACCTATGAACCCACCCATCAAAGTTCGATTTCGATTCTGGAGACAGATATTTTCGATCATCTCTTTTTCGTACCATGCGAAATAACTTTTTTCCAAGCATATTTTTGGTCATCAAAGTTCGGATTTTCGGATTCAGCGGGTCGAAATACACCCAAAAACTCACCCATCAAAGTCCGATTTGGATTCTGAAAAAAAATATTTTCGATCATCTTTTTTTCGTACCATGCGAAATAACTTCTTTCCAGGTGTATTTTCGTCTAACAAAGGTTGGATTTTTGGATTCAGCGGGTCAAAATACACCTATGAATCCACCCATCACAGTTCGATTTTGATTCTGGAGACAGATAATTTCGATCATCTCTTTTTCGTACCATGCGAAATAACTTTTTTCCAAGCATATTTTTGGTCATCAAAGGTTGGATTCTCGCATTCAGCGGGTCGAAATACACCCAGAAACTCACCCATCAAAGTCCAATTTTGATTCTGAAAAAAAATATTTTCGATCATCTCTTTCTCGTACCATGCGAAATAACTTTTTTCCGAGCATATTTTTGGTCATCAGAGGTTGGATTTCCGGATTCAGCGGGTCGAAATACACCTAAAAACTTACCCATTAAAGTCCGATATTGATTCTGAACAAAAAAATTTTCGATCATCTCTTTTTCGTACCATGCGAAATAACTTTTTTCCAAGCATATTTTCGGTCATCGATGTTCGGATTTTCGGATTCAGCGGGTCGGAATACACCTAGAAACTCACCCATCAAAGTCCGATTTTGATTCTGAAAAAAAATATTTTCGATCATCTCTTTTTCGTACCATGCGGAATAACTTCTTTCCAGGTGTATTTTCGTGTAACAAAGGTTGGTTTTCTGGATTCAGCGGGTCAAAATACACCTATGAACCCACCCATCACAGTTCGATTTTGATTCTGGAGACAGATAATTTCGATCATCTCTTTTTCGTACCATGCGAAATAACTTTTTTCCAAGCATATTTTCGGTCATCGATGTTCGGATTTTCGGATTCAGCGGGTCGGAATACACCTAGAAACTCACCCATCAAAGTCCGATTTTGATTCTGAAAAAAAATATTTTCGATCATCTCTTTTTCGTACCATGCGGAATAACTTCTTTCCAGGTGTATTTTCGTCTAACAAAGGTTGGATTTTTGGATTCAGCGGGTCAAAATACACCTATGAACCCACCCATCACAGTTCGATTTTGATTCTGGAGACAGATAATTTCGATCATCTCTTTTTCGTACCATGCGAAATAACTTTTTTCCAAGCATATTTTTGGTCATCAAAGGTTGGATTTTCGCATTCAGCGGGTCGAAATACACCCAGAAACTCACCCATCAAAGTCCGATTTTGATTCTGAAAAAAAATATTTTCGATCATCTCTTTCTCGTACCATGCGAAATAACTTTTTTCCGAGCATATTTTTGGTCATCAGAGGTTGGATTTCCGGATTCAGCGGGTCGGAATACACCTAGAAACTTACCCATTAAAGTCCGATATTGATTCTGAAAAAAAAAATTTTCGATCATCTCTTTTTCGTACCATGCGAAATAACTTTTTTCCAAGCATATTTTCGGTCATCGATGTTCGGATTTTCGGATTCAGCGGGTCGGAATACACCTAGAAACTCACCCATCAAAGTCCGATTTTGATTCTGAAAAAAAATATTTTCGATCATCTCTTTTTCGTACCATGCGGAATAACTTCTTTCCAGGTGTATTTTCGTGTAACAAAGGTTGGTTTTCTGGATTCAGCTGGTCAAAATACACCTATGAACCCACCCATCACAGTTCGATTTTGATTCTGGAGACAGATAATTTCGATCATCTCTTTTTCGTACCATGCGAAATAACTTTTTTCCAAGCATATTTTCGGTCATCGATGTTCGGATTTTCGGATTCAGCGGGTCGGAATACACCTAGAAACTCACCCATCAAAGTCCGATTTTGATTCTGAAAAAAAATATTTTCGATCATCTCTTTTTCGTACCATGCGGAATAACTTCTTTACAGGTGTATTTTCGTGTAACAAAGGTTGGATTTTTGTATTCAGCGGGTCAAAATATACCTATGAACCCACCCATCACAGTTCGATTTTGATTCTGGAGACAGATAATTTCGATCATCTCTTTTTCGTACCATGCGAAATAACTTTTTTCCAAGCATATTTTTGGTCATCAAAGGTTGGATTTTCGCATTCAGCGGGTCGAAATACACCCAGAAACTCACCCATCAAAGTCCGATTTCGATTCTGAAAAAAAATATTTTCGATCATCTCTTTTTCGTTCCATGCGGAATAACTTCTTTCCAGGTGTATTTTCGTGTATCAAAGGTTGGATTTTTTGATTCAGCGGGTCAAAGTACACCCATGAACCCACCCATCAAAGTTCGATTTCGATTCTGGAGACAGATATTTTCGATCATCTCTTTTTCGTACCATGCGAAATAACTTTTTTCCAAGCATATTTTTGGTCATCAAAGTTCGGATTTTCGGATTCAGCGGGTCGAAATACACCCAAAATCTCACCCATCAAAGTCCGATTTGGATTCTGAAAAAAAATATTTTCGATCATCTTTTTTTCGTACCATGCGAAATAACTTCTTTCCAGGTGTATTTTTGTGTAACAGAAGTTGGATTTTTGGATTCAGCGGGTCAAAATACACATATGAACCCACCCATCAAAGTTCGATTTTGATTCTGGAGACAGATATTTTCGATCATCTCTTTTTCGTACCATGCGAAATAACTTTTTTCCAATCCTATTTTTGGTCATCTAAGGTTGGATTTTCGGATTTAGCGGGTCGAAATACACCCAAAAACTCACCCATTAAAGTCCGATTTTGATTCTGAAAAAAAATATTTTCGATCATCTTTTTTTCGTACCATGCGAAATAACTTTTTTCCAAGCATATTTTTGGTGATCAAAGTTTGGATTTTCGGATTCAGCGGGTCGGAATACACCTAGAAACTCACCCATTAAAGTCCGATCTTGATTCTGAAAAAAAAATATTTTCGATCATCTCTTTTTCGGACCATGCGAAATAACTTCTTTCCAGGTGTATTTTCGTGTAACGAAGGTTGGATTTTTGGATTCAGTGGGTCAAAATACACCTATGAACCCACCCATCAAAGTTTGACTTCGATTCTGGAGAAAGATATTTCCGATCATCTCTTTTTCGTACCATGCGAAATAACTTTTTTCCAAGCATATTTTTGGTCATCAAGGCTTGGATTCTCGGATTCAGCGGGTCAAAATACACCTATAAACCCACCCATCAAAGTTCGATTTCAATTCTGTAGACAGATATTTTCGATCATCTCGTTTTCGTACCATGCGAAATAACTTTTTTCCAAGCATACTAATGGTCATCAAAGATCGGATTTTCAGATTCAGCGGGTCGAAATACACCTAGAAACTCACCCATCAAAGTCCGATTTTGATTCTGAAAAAGAATATTTTCGATCATCTCTTTCTCGTACCATGCGAAATAACTTTTTTCCAAGCATATTTTTGGTCATCAGAGGTTGGATTTTCGGATTCAGCGGGTCGAAATACACCTAGAAACTCACCCATTAAAGTCCGATATTGATTCTGAAAAAAAAAAATTTCGATCATCTCTTTTTCGTACCATGCGAAATTACTTCGTTCCAGGTGTATTTTCCTGTAACAAAGGTTAGATTTTCGGATTCAGCGGGTCAAAATACACCTATAAACCCACCCATCAAAGTTCGATTTCGATTCTGGAGACAGATATTTTCGATCATCTCTTTTTCGTACCATGCGAAATAACTTTTTTCCAAGCATGTTGCTGGTCATCAAAGTTTGGATTTTCAGATTCAGCGGGTCGGAATACACCTAGGAACTCACCAATCAAAGTCCGATTTTGATTCTGAGAAAAAATATTTTCGATCATCTCTTTCTCGTACCATGCGAAACAACTTTTTTCCAAGCATATTTTTGGTCATCAGAGGTTGGATTTTCGGATTCAGCGGGTCGAAATACACCTAGAAACTCACCCATTAAAGTCCGATATTGATTCTGAAAAAAAATATTTTCGATCATCTCTTTTTCGTACCATGCGAAATAACTTCGTTCCAGGTGTATTTTCCTGTAACAAAGGTTAGATTTTCGGATTCAGCGGGTCAAAATACACCTATAAACCCACCCATCAAAGTTCGATTTCGATTCTGGAGACAGATATTTTCGATCATCTCTTTTTCGTACCATGCGAAATAACTTTTTTCCAAGCATATTTTTGGTCATCAGAGGTTGGATTTTCGGATTCAGCGGGTCAGAATACACCTAGAAACTCACCCATTAAAGTCCGATTTTGATTCTGAAAAAAAATATTTTCGATCATCTCTTTTTCGTACCATGCGAAATAACTTCTGTCCAGGTGTATTTTCCTGTAACGAAGGTTGGATTTTTGGATTCAGCGGGTCAAAATACACCTATAAACCCACCCATCAAAGTTCGATTTCGATTCTGGAGACAGATATTTTCGATCATCTCTTTTTCGTACCATGCGAAATAACTTTTTTCCACGCATATTTTTGGTCATCAAAGTTCGGATTTTCGAATTCAGCGGGTCGAAATACACCCAAAAACTCAGCCATCAAAGTCCGATTTTGATTCTGAAAAAAAAATTTTCGATCATCTTTTTTTCGTACCATGCGAAATAACTTCTTTCCAGGTGTATTTTCGTGTAACAAAGGTTGGATTTTTGGATTCAGCGGGTCAAAATACACATATGAACTCACCCATCAAAGTTCGATTTTTATTCTGGAGACAGATATTTTCGATCATCTCTTTTTCGTACCATGCGAAATAACTTTTTTCCAATCCTATTTTTGGTCATCTAAGGTTGGATTTTCGGATTTAGCGGGTCGAAATACACCCAAAAACTCACCCATCAAAGTCCGATTTTGATTCTGAAAAAAAATATTTTCGATCATCTTTTTTTCGTACCATGCGAAATAACTTTTTTCCAAGCATATTTTTGGTCATCAAAGTTTGGATTTTCGGATTCAGCGGGTCGGAATACACCTAGGAACTCACCCATTAAAGTCCGATTTCTATTCTGAAAAAAAATATTTCCGATCATCTCTTTTTCGGACCATGCGAAATAACTTCTTCCAGGTGTATTTTCGTGTAACGAAGGTTGGATTTTTGGATTCAGCGGGTCAAAATACACCTATGAACCCACCCATCAAAGTTCGACTTCGATTCTGGAGACAGATATTTTCGATCATCTCTTTTTCGTACCATGCGAAATAACTTTTTTCCAAGCATATTGTTGGTCATCAAAGATCGGATTTTCAGATTCAGCGGGTCGAAAAACACCTAGAAACTCACCCATCAAAGTCCGATTTTGATTCTGAAAAAAAATATTTTCGATCATCTCTTTCTCGTACCATGCGAAATAACTTTTTTCCGAGCATATTTTTGGTCATCAAAGCTTGGATTCTCGGATTCAGCGGGTCAAAATACACCTATAAACCCACCCATCAAAGTTCGATTTCAATTCTGGAGACAGATATTTTCGATCATCTCTTTTTCGTACCATGCGAAATAACTTTTTTCCAAGCATATTGTTGGTCATCAAAGATCGGATTTTCAGATTCAGCGGGTCGAAAAACACCTAGAAACTCACCCATCAAAGTCCGATTTTGATTCTGAAAAAAAATATTTTCGATCATCTCTTTCTCGTACCATGCGAAATAACTTTTTTCCGAGCATATTTTTGGTCATCAGAGGTTGGATTTCCGGATTCAGCGGGTCGAAATACACCTAGAAACTCACCCATTGAAGTCCGATATTGATTCTGAAAAAAAAAATTTTCGATCATCTCTTTTTCGTACCATGCGAAATTACTTCGTTCCAGGTGTATTTTCCTGTAACAAAGGATAGATTTCCGGATTCAGCGGGTCAAAATACACCTATAAACCCACCCATCAAAGTTCGATTTCGATTCTGGAGACAGATATTTTCGATCATCTCTTTTTCGTACCATGCGAAATAACTTTTTTCCAAGCATATTTTCGGTCATCGATGTTCGGATTTTCGGATTCAGCGGGTCGGAATACACCTAGAAACTCACTCATCAAAGTCCGATTTTGATTCTGACAAAAAATATTTTCGATCATCTCTTTTTCGTACCATGCGGAATAACTTCATTCCAGGTGTATTTTCGTGTAACAAAGGTTGGATTTTTGGATTCAGCGGGTCAAAATACACCTATGAACCCACCCATCACAGTTCGATTTTGATTCTGGAGACAGATAATTTCGATCATCTCTTTTTCGTACCATGCGAAATAACTTTTTTTCAAGCATATTTTTGGTCATCAAAGATCGGATTTTCAGATTCAGCGGGTCGAAATACACCTAGAAACTCACCCATCAAAGTCCGATTTTGATTCTGAAAAAAAATATTTTCGATCATCTCTTTCTCGTACCATGCGAAATAACTTTTTTCCAAGCATATTTTTGGTCATCAGAGCTTGGATTTCCGGATTCAGCGGGTCGAAATACACCTAGAAACTCACCCATTAAAGTCCGATATTGATTCTGAAAAAAAAAATTTTCGATCATCTCTTTTTCGTACCATGCGAAATTACTTCGTTCCAGGTGTATTTTCCTGTAACAAAGGTTAGATTTTCGGATTCAGCGGGTCAAAATACACTTATAAACCCACCCATCAAAGTTCGATTTCGATTCTGGAGACAGATATTTTCGATCATCTCTTTTTCGTACCATGCGAAATAACTTTTTTCCAAGCATATTTTTGGTCATCAGAGGTTGGATTTTCGGATTCAGCGGGTCGAAATACACCTAGAAACTCACCCATTAAAGTCCGATTTTGAATCTGAAAAAAAATATTTTCGATCATCTCTTTTTCGTACCATGCAAAATAACTTCTTTCCAGGTGTATTTTCGTGTAACACAGGTAGGATTTTTGGATTCAGCGGGTCAAAATACACCTATAAACCCACCCATCAAAGTTCGATTTCGATTCTGGAGACAGATATTTTCGATCATCTCTTTTTCGTACCATGCGAAATAACTTTTTTCCAAGCATATTTTTGATCATCGATGTTCGGATTTCCGGATTCAGCGGGTCGAAATACACCTAGAAACTCACCCATCAAAGTCCGATTTTGATTCTGAAAAAAAATATTTTCGATCATCTCTTTTTCGTACCATGCGGAATAACTTCTTTACAGGTGTATTTTCGTGTAACAAAGGTTGGATTTTTGTATTCAGCGGGACAAAATACACCTATGAACCCACCCATCACAGTTCGATTTTGATTCTGGAGACAGATAATTTCGATCATCTCTTTTTCGTACCATGCGAAATAACTTTTTTCCAAGCATATTTTTGGTCATCAAAGGTTGGATTTTCGCATTCAGCGGGTCGAAATACACCCAGAAACTCACCCATCAAAGTCCGATTTCGATTCTGAAAAAAAATATTTTCGATCATCTCTTTTTCGTTCCATGCGGAATAACTTCTTTCCAGGTGTATTTTCGTGTATCAAAGGTTGGATTTTTTGATTCAGCGGGTCAAAGTACACCTATGAACCCACCCATCAAAGTTCGATTTCGATTCTGGAGACAGATATTTTCGATCATCTCTTTTTCGTACCATGCGAAATAACTTTTTTCCAAGCATATTTTTGGTCATCAGAGGTTGGATTTCCGGATTCAGCGGGTCGAAATACACCTAGAAACTCACCGATCAAAGTCCGATTTTGATTCTGAAAAAAAATATTTTCGATCATCTCTTTTTCGTTCCATGCGGAATAACTTCTTTCCAGGTGTATTTTCGTGTATCAAAGGTTGGATTTTTTGATTCAGCGGGTCAAAGTACACCTATGAACCCACCCATCAAAGTTCGATTTCGATTCTGGAGACAGATATTTTCGATCATCTCTTTTTCGTACCATGCGAAATAACTTTTTTCCAAGCAGATTTTTGGTCATCAAAGGTTGGATTTTCGCATTCAGCGGGTCGAAATACACCCAGAAACTCACCCATCAAAGTCCGATTTCGATTCTGAAAAAAAATATTTTCGATCATCTCTTTTTCGTTCGATGCGGAATAACTTCTTTCCAGGTGTATTTTCGTGTATCAAAGGTTGGATTTTTTGATTCAGCGGGTCAAAGTACACCTATGAACCCACCCATCAGAGTTCGATTTCGATTCTGGAGACAGATATTTTCGATCATCTCTTTTTCGTACCATGCGAAATAACTTTTTTCCAAGCATATTTTTGGTCATCAGAGGTTGGATTTTCGGATTTAGCGGGTCGAAATACACCTAGAAACTCACCCATTAAAGTCCGATATTGATTCTGAAAAAAAATATTTTCGATCATCTCTTTTTCGTACCATGCGAAATAACTTTTTTCCAAGCATATTTTTGTTCATCAAAGTTCGGATTTTCGGATTCAGCGGGTCGAAATACACCCAAAAACTCACCGATCAAAGTCCGATTTTGATTCTGAAAAAAAAATTTTCGATCATCTTTTTTTCGTACCATGCGAAATAACTTCTTTCCAGGTGTATTTTCGTGTAACAAAGGTTGGATTTTTGGATTCAGCGGGTCAAAATACACATATGAACCCACCCATCAAAGTTCGATTTTTATTCTGGAGACAGATATTTTCGATCATCTCTTTTTCGTACCATGCGAAATAACTTTTTTCCAATCCTATTTTTGGTCATCTAAGGTTGGATTTTCGGATTTAGCGGGTCAAAATACACCCAAAAACTCACCCATCATAGTCCGATTCTGATTCTGAAAAAAAATATTTTCGATCATCTTTTTTTCGTACCATGCGAAATAACTTTTTTCCAAGCATATTTTTGGTCATCAAAGTTTGGATTTTCGGATTCAGCGGGTCGGAATACACCTAGAAACTCACCCATTAAAGTCCGATTTTGATTCTGGAAAAAAATATTTTCGATCATCTCTTTCTCGTTCCATGCGAAATAACTTTTTTCAAATCCTATTTTTGGTCATCGAAGATCGGATTTTCAGATTCAGCGGGTCGAAATACACCTAGAAACTCACCCATCAAAGTCCGATTTTGATTCTGAAAAAAAATATTTTCGATCATCTCTTTCTCGTACCATGCGAAATAACTTTTTTCCAAGCATATTTTTGGTCATCAGAGGTTGGATTTCCGGATTCAGCGGGTCGAAATACACCTAGAAACTCACCCATTAAAGTCCGATATTGATTCTGAAAAAAAAAATTTTCGATCATCTCTTTTTCGTACCATGCGAAATTACTTCGTTCCAGGTGTATTTTCCTGTAACAAAGGTTAGATTTTCGGATTCAGCGGGTGAAAATACACTTATAAACCCACCCATCAAAGTTCGATTTCGATTCTGGAGACAGATATTTTCGATCATCTCTTTTTCGTACCATGCGAAATAACTTTTTTCCAAGCATATTTTTGATCATCGATGTTCGGATTTCCGGATTCAGCGGGTCGAAATACACCTAGAAACTCACCCATCAAAGTCCGATTTTGATTCTGAAAAAAAATATTTTCGATCATCTCTTTTTCGTACCATGCGGAATAACTTCTTTACAGGTGTATTTTCGTGTAACAAAGGTTGGATTTTTGTATTCAGCGGGTCAAAATACACCTATGAACCCACCCATCACAGTTCGATTTTGATTCTGGAGACAGATAATTTCGATCATCTCTTTTTCGTACCATGCGAAATAACTTTTTTCCAAGCATATTTTTGGTCATCAAAGGTTGGATTTTCGCATTCAGCGGGTCGAAATACACCCAGAAACTCACCCATCAAAGTCCGATTTCGATTCTGAAAAAAAATATTTTCGATCATCTCTTTTTCGTTCCATGCGGAATAACTTCTTTCCAGGTGTATTTTCGTGTATCAAAGGTTGGATTTTTTGATTCAGCGGGTCAAAGTACACCTATGAACCCACCCATCAAAGTTCGATTTCGATTCTGGAGACAGATATTTTCGATCATCTCTTTTTCGTACCATGCGAAATAACTTTTTTCCAAGCATATTTTTGGTCATCAGAGGTTGGATTTTCGGATTCAGCGGGTCGAAATACACCTAGAAACTCACCGATCAAAGTCCGATTTTGATTCTGAAAAAAAATATTTTCGATCATCTCTTTTTCGTTCCATGCGGAATAACTTCTTTCCAGGTGTATTTTCGTGTATCAAAGGTTGGATTTTTTGATTCAGCGGGTCAAAGTACACCTATGAACCCACCCATCAAAGTTCGATTTCGATTCTGGAGACAGATATTTTCGATCATCTCTTTTTCGTACCATGCGAAATAACTTTTTTCCAAGCATATTTTTGGTCATCAAAGGTTGGATTTTCGCATTCAGCGGGTCGAAATACATCCAGAAACTCACCCATCAAAGTCCGATTTCGATTCTGAAAAAAAATATTTTCGATCATCTCTTTTTCGTTCGATGCGGAATAACTTCTTTCCAGGTGTATTTTCGTGTATCAAAGGTTGGATTTTTTGATTCAGCGGGTCAAAGTACACCTATGAACCCACCCATCAGAGTTCGATTTCGATTCTGGAGACAGATATTTTCGATCATCTCTTTTTCGTACCATGCGAAATAACTTTTTTCCAAGCATATTTTTGGTCATCAGAGGTTGGATTTTCGGATTCAGCGGGTCGAAATACACCTAGAAACTCACCCATTAAAGTCCGATATTGATTCTGAAAAAAAATATTTTCGATCATCTCTTTTTCGTACCATGCGAAATAACTTTTTTCCAAGCATATTTTTGTTCATCAAAGTTCGGATTTTCGGATTCAGCGGGTCGAAATACACCCAAAAACTCACCGATCAAAGTCCGATTTTGATTCTGAAAAAAAAATTTTCGATCATCTTTTTTTCGTACCATGCGAAATAACTTCTTTCCAGGTGTATTTTCGTGTAACAAAGGTTGGATTTTTGGATTCAGCGGGTCAAAATACACATATGAACCCACCCATCAAAGTTCGATTTTTATTCTGGAGACAGATATTTTCGATCATCTCTTTTTCGTACCATGCGAAATAACTTTTTTCCAATCCTATTTTTGGTCATCTAAGGTTGGATTTTCGGATTTAGCGGGTCAAAATACACCCAAAAACTCACCCATCATAGTCCGATTCTGATTCTGAAAAAAAATATTTTCGATCATCTTTTTTTCGTACCATGCGAAATAACTTTTTTCCAAGCATATTTTTGGTCATCAAAGTTTGGATTTTCGGATTCAGCGGGTCGGAATACACCTAGAAACTCACCCATTAAAGTCCGATTTTGATTCTGGAAAAAAATATTTTCGATCATCTCTTTCTCGTTCCATGCGAAATAACTTTTTTCAAATCCTATTTTTGGTCATCGAAGATCGGATTTTCAGATTCAGCGGGTCGAAATACACCTAGAAACTCACCCATCAAAGTCCGATTTTGATTCTGAAAAAAAATATTTTCGATCATCTCTTTCTCGTACCATGCGAAATAACTTTTTTCCAAGCATATTTTTGGTCATCAGAGGTTGGATTTCCGGATTCAGCGGGTCGAAATACACCTAGAAACTCACCCATTAAAGTCCGATATTGATTCTGAAAAAAAAAATTTTCGATCATCTCTTTTTCGTACCATGCGAAATTACTTCGTTCCAGGTGTATTTTCCTGTAACAAAGGTTAGATTTTCGGATTCAGCGGGTGAAAATACACTTATAAACCCACCCATCAAAGTTCGATTTCGATTCTGGAGACAGATATTTTCGATCATCTCTTTTTCGTACCATGCGAAATAACTTTTTTCCAAGCATATTTTTGATCATCGATGTTCGGATTTCCGGATTCAGCGGGTCGAAATACACCTAGAAACTCACCCATCAAAGTCCGATTTTGATTCTGAAAAAAAATATTTTCGATCATCTCTTTTTCGTACCATGCGGAATAACTTCTTTACAGGTGTATTTTCGTGTAACAAAGGTTGGATTTTTGTATTCAGCGGGTCAAAATACACCTATGAACCCACCCATCACAGTTCGATTTTGATTCTGGAGACAGATAATTTCGATCATCTCTTTTTCGTACCATGCGAAATAACTTTTTTCCAAGCATATTTTTGGTCATCAAAGGTTGGATTTTCGCATTCAGCGGGTCGAAATACACCCAGAAACTCACCCATCAAAGTCCGATTTCGATTCTGAAAAAAAATATTTTCGATCATCTCTTTTTCGTTCCATGCGGAATAACTTCTTTCCAGGTGTATTTTCGTGTATCAAAGGTTGGATTTTTTGATTCAGCGGGTCAAAGTACACCTATGAACCCACCCATCAAAGTTCGATTTCGATTCTGGAGACAGATATTTTCGATCATCTCTTTTTCGTACCATGCGAAATAACTTTTTTCCAAGCATATTTTTGGTCATCAGAGGTTGGATTTTCGGATTCAGCGGGTCGAAATACACCTAGAAACTCACCGATCAAAGTCCGATTTTGATTCTGAAAAAAAATATTTTCGATCATCTCTTTTTCGTTCCATGCGGAATAACTTCTTTCCAGGTGTATTTTCGTGTATCAAAGGTTGGATTTTTTGATTCAGCGGGTCAAAGTACACCTATGAACCCACCCATCAAAGTTCGATTTCGATTCTGGAGACAGATATTTTCGATCATCTCTTTTTCGTACCATGCGAAATAACTTTTTTCCAAGCATATTTTTGGTCATCAAAGGTTGGATTTTCGCATTCAGCGGGTCGAAATACACCCAGAAACTCACTCATCAAAGTCCGATTTCGATTCTGAAAAAAAATATTTTCGATCATCTCTTTTTCGTTCGATGCGGAATAACTTCTTTCCAGGTGTATTTTCGTGTATCAAAGGTTGGATTTTTTGATTCAGCGGGTCAAAGTACACCTATGAACCCACCCATCAGAGTTCGATTTCGATTCTGGAGACAGATATTTTCGATCATCTCTTTTTCGTACCATGCGGAATAACTTTTTTCCAAGCATATTTTTGGTCATCAGAGGTTGGATTTTCGGATTCAGCGGGTCGAAATACACCTAGAAACTCACCCATTAAAGTCCGATATTGATTCTGAAAAAAAATATTTTCGATCATCTCTTTTTCGTACCATGCGAAATAACTTCGTTCCAGGTGTATTTTCCTGTAACAAAGGTTAGATTTTCGGATTCAGCGGGTCAAAATACACCTATAAACCCACCCATCAAAGTTCGATTTCGATTCTGGAGACAGATATTTTCGATCATCTCTTTTTCGTACCATGCGAAATAACTTTTTTCCATGCATATTTTTGGTCATCAGAGGTTGGATTTTCGGATTCAGCGGGTCGAAATACACCTAGAAACTCACCCATTAAAGTCCGATTTTGATTCTGAAAAAAAATATTTTCGATCATCTCTTTTTCGTACCATGCGGAATAACTTCTGTCCAGGTGTATTTTCGTGTAACGAAGGTTGGATTTTTGGATTCAGCGGGTCAAAATACACCTATAAACCCACCCATCAAAGTTCGATTTCGATTCTGGAGACAGATATTTTCGATCATCTCTTTTTCGTACCATGCGAAATAACTTTTTTCCAAGCATATTTTTGATCATCGATGTTCGGATTTCCGGATTCAGCGGGTCGAAATACACCTAGAAACTCACCCATCAAAGTCCGATTTTGATTCTGAAAAAAAATATTTTCGATCATCTCTTTTTCGTACCATGCGGAATAACTTCTTTACAGGTGTATTTTCGTGTAACAAAGGTTGGATTTTTGTATTCAGCGGGTCAAAATACACCTATGAACCCATCCATCACAGTTCGATTTTGATTCTGGAGACAGATAATTTCGATCATCTCTCTTTCGTACCATGCGAAATAACTTTTTTCCAAGCATATTTTTGGTCATCAAAGGTTGGATTTTCGCATTCAGCGGGTCGAAATACACCCAGAAACTCACCCATCAAAGTCCGATTTCGATTCTGAAAAAAAATATTTTCGATCATCTCTTTTTCGTTCCATGCGGAATAACTTTTTTCCAGGTGTATTTTCGTGTATCAAAGGTTGGATTTTTTGATTCAGCGGGTCAAAGTACACCTATGAACCCACCCATCAAAGTTCGATTTCGATTCTGGAGACAGATATTTTCGATCATCTCTTTTTCGTACCATGCGAAATAACTTTTTTCCAAGCATATTTTTGGTCATCAGAGGTTGGATTTTCGGATTCAGCGGGTCGAAATACACCTAGAAACTCACCCATTAAAGTCCGATATTGATTCTGAAAAAAAATATTTTCGATCATCTCTTTTTCGTACCATGCGAAATAACTTCGTTCCAGGTGTATTTTCCTGTGACAAAGGTTAGATTTTCGGATTCAGCGGGTCAAAATACACCTATAAACCCACCCATCAAAGTTCGATTTCGATTCTGGAGACAGATATTTTCGATCATCTCTTTTTCGTACCATGCGAAATAACTTTTTTCCATGCATATTTTTGGTCATCAGAGGTTGGATTTTCGGATTCAGCGGGTCGAAATACACCTAGAAACTCACCCATTAAAGTCCGATTTTGATTCTGAAAAAAAATATTTTCGATCATCTCTTTTTCGTACCATGCGGAATAACTTCTGTCCAGGTGTATTTTCGTGTAACGAAGGTTGGATTTTTGGATTCAGCGGGTCAAAATACACCTATAAACCCACCCATCAAAGTTCGATTTTTATTCTGGAGACAGATATTTTCGATCATCTCTTTTTCGTACCATGCGAAATAACTTTTTTCCAATCCTATTTTTGGTCATCTAAGGTTGGATTTTCGGATTTAGCGGGTCAAAATACACCCAAAAACTCACCCATCATAGTCCGATTCTGATTCTGAAAAAAAATATTTTCGATCATCTTTTTTTCGTACCATGCGAAATAACTTTTTTCCAAGCATATTTTTGGTCATCAAAGTTTGGATTTTCGGATTCAGCGGGTCGGAATACACCTAGAAACTCACCCATTAAAGTCCGATTTTGATTCTGGAAAAAAATATTTTCGATCATCTCTTTCTCGTACCATGCGAAATAACTTTTTTCCAATCCTATTTTTGGTCATCAAAGATCGGATTTTCAGATTCAGCGGGTCGAAATACACCTAGAAACTCACCCATCAAAGTCCGATTTTGATTCTGAAAAAAAATATTTTCGATCATCTCTTTCTCGTACCATGCGAAATAACTTTTTTCCAAGCATATTTTTGGTCATCAGAGGTTGGATTTCCGGATTCAGCGGGTCGAAATACACCTAGAAACTCACCCATTAAAGTCCGATATTGATTCTGAAAAAAAAAATTTTCGATCATCTCTTTTTCGTACCATGCGAAATTACTTCGTTCCAGGTGTATTTTCCTGTAACAAAGGTTAGATTTTCGGATTCAGCGGGTCAAAATACACTTATAAACCCACCCATCAAAGTTCGATTTCGATTCTGGAGACAGATATTTTCGATCATCTCTTTTTCGTACCATGCGAAATAACTTTTTTCCAAGCATATTTTTGGTCATCAGAGGTTGGATTTTCGGATTCAGCGGGTCGAAATACACCTAGAAACTCACCCATGAAAGTCCGATTTTGAATCTGAAAAAAAATATTTTCGATCATCTCTTTTTCGTACCATGCAAAATAACTTCTTTCCAGGTGTATTTTCGTGTAACACAGGTTGGATTTTTGGATTCAGCGGGTCAAAATACACCTATAAACCCACCCATCAAAGTTCGATTTCGATTCTGGAGACAGATATTTTCGATCATCTCTTTTTCGTACCATGCGAAATAACTTTTTTCCAAGCATATTTTTGATCATCGATGTTCGGATTTCCGGATTCAGCGGGTCGAAATACACCTAGAAACTCACCCATCAAAGTCCGATTTTGATTCTGAAAAAAAATATTTTCGATCATCTCTTTTTCGTACCATGCGGAATAACTTCTTTACAGGTGTATTTTCGTGTAACAAAGGTTGGATTTTTGTATTCAGCGGGTCAAAATACACCTATGAACCCACCCATCACAGTTCGATTTTGATTCTGGAGACAGATAATTTCGATCATCTCTTTTTCGTACCATGCGAAATAACTTTTTTCCAAGCATATTTTTGGTCATCAAAGGTTGGATTTTCGCATTCAGCGGGTCGAAATACACCCAGAAACTCACCCATCAAAGTCCGATTTCGATTCTGAAAAAAAATATTTTCGATCATCTCTTTTTCGTTCCATGCGGAATAACTTCTTTCCAGGTGTATTTTCGTGTATCAAAGGTTGGATTTTTTGATTCAGCGGGTCAAAGTACACCTATGAACCCACCCATCAAAGTTCGATTTCGATTCTGGAGACAGATATTTTCGATCATCTCTTTTTCGTACCATGCGAAATAACTTTTTTCCAAGCATATTTTTGGTCATCAGAGGTTGGATTTTCGGATTCAGCGGGTCGAAATACACCTAGAAACTCACCGATCAAAGTCCGATTTTGATTCTGAAAAAAAATATTTTCGAACATCTCTTTTTCGTTCCATGCGGAATAACTTCTTTCCAGGTGTATTTTCGTGTATCAAAGGTTGGATTTTTTGATTCAGCGGGTCAAAGTACACCTATGAACCCACCCATCAAAGTTCGATTTCGATTCTGGAGACAGATATTTTCGATCATCTCTTTTTCGTACCATGCGAAATAACTTTTTTCCAAGCATATTTTTGGTCATCAAAGGTTGGATTTTCGCATTCAGCGGGTCGAAATACACCCAGAAACTCACTCATCAAAGTCCGATTTCGATTCTGAAAAAAAATATTTTCGATCATCTCTTTTTCGTTCGATGCGGAATAACTTCTTTCCAGGTGTATTTTCGTGTATCAAAGGTTGGATTTTTTGATTCAGCGGGTCAAAGTACACCTATGAACCCACCCATCAGAGTTCGATTTCGATTCTGGAGACAGATATTTTCGATCATCTCTTTTTCGTACCATGCGAAATAACTTTTTTCCAAGCATATTTTTGGTCATCAGAGGTTGGATTTTCGGATTCAGCGGGTCGAAATACACCTAGAAACTCACCCATTAAAGTCCGATATTGATTCTGAAAAAAAATATTTTCGATCATCTCTTTTTCGTACCATGCGAAATAACTTCGTTCCAGGTGTATTTTCCTGTAACAAAGGTTAGATTTTCGGATTCAGCGGGTCAAAATACACCTATAAACCCACCCATCAAAGTTCGATTTCGATTCTGGAGACAGATATTTTCGATCATCTCTTTTTCGTACCATGCGAAATAACTTTTTTGCATGCATATTTTTGGTCATCAGAGGTTGGATTTTCGGATTCAGCGGGTCGAAATACACCTAGAAACTCACCCATTAAAGTCCGATTTTGATTCTGAAAAAAAATATTTTCGATCATCTCTTTTTCGTACCATGCGGAATAACTTCTGTCCAGGTGTATTTTCGTGTAACGAAGGTTGGATTTTTGGATTCAGCGGGTCAAAATACACCTATAAACCCACCCATCAAAGTTCGATTTCGATTCTGGAGACAGATATTTTCGATCATCTCTTTTTCGTACCATGCGAAATAACTTTTTTCCAAGCATATTTTTGGTCATCAAAGATCGGATTTTCAGATTCAGCGGGTCGAAATACACCTAGAAACTCACCCATCAAAGTCCGATTTTGATTCTGAAAAAAAATATTTTCGATCATCTCTTTCTCGTACCATGCGAACTAACTTTTTTCCAAGCATATTTTTGGTCATCAGAGGTTGGATTTCCGGATTCAGCGGGTCGCAATACACCTAGAAACTCACCCATTCAAGTCCGATATTGATTCTGAAAAAAAAAATTTTCGATCATCTCTTTGTCGTACCATGCGAAATTACTTCGTTCCAGGTGTATTTTCCTGTAACAAAGGTTAGATTTTCGGATTCAGCGGGTCAAAATACACCTATAAACCCACCCATCAAAGTTCGATTTCGATTCTGGAGACAGATATTTTCGATCATCTCTTTTTCGTACCATGCGAAATAACTTTTTTCCAAGCATATTTTTGGTCATCAGAGGTTGGATTTTCGGATTCAGCGGGTCGAAATACACCTAGAAACTCACCCATTAAAGTCCGATTTTGAATCTGAAAAAAAATATTTTCGATCATCTCTTTTTCGTACCATGCAAAATAACTTCTTTCCAGGTGTATTTTCGTGTAACAAAGGTTGGATTTTTGGATTCAGCGGGTCAAAATACACCTATAAACCCACCCATCAAAGTTCGATTTCGATTCTGGAGACAGATATTTTCGATCATCTCTTTTTCGTACCATGCGAAATAACTTTTTTCCAAGCATATTTTTGGTCATCGATGTTCGGATTTTTAAATTCAGCGGGTCGGAATACACCTAGAAACTCACCCATCAAAGTCCGATTTTGGTTCTGAAAAAAAATATTTTCGATCATCTCTTTTTCGTACCATGCGAAATAACTTCTTTCCAGGTGTATTTTCGTGTAACAAAGGTTGGATTTTTGGATTCAGCGGGTCAAAATACACCTATGAACCCACCCATCACAGTTCGATTTTGATTCTGGAGACAGATAATTTCGATCATCTCTTTTTCGTACCATGCGAAATAACTTTTTTCCAAGCATATTTTTGATCATCGATGTTCGGATTTCCGGATTCAGCGGGTCGAAATACACCTAGAAACTCACCCATCAAAGTCCGATTTTGATTCTGAAAAAAAATATTTTCGATCATCTCTTTTTCGTACCATGCGGAATAACTTCTTTACAGGTGTATTTTCGTGTGACAAAGGTTGGATTTTTGTATTCAGCGGGTCAAAATACACCTATGAACCCATCCATCACAGTTCGATTTTGATTCTGGAGACAGATAATTTCGATCATCTCTCTTTCGTACCATGCGAAATAACTTTTTTCCAAGCATATTTTTGGTCATCAAAGGTTGGATTTTCGCATTCAGCGGGTCGAAATACACCCAGAAACTCACCCATCAAAGTCCGATTTCGATTCTGAAAAAAAATATTTTCGATCATCTCTTTTTCGTTCCATGCGGAATAACTTTTTTCCAGGTGTATTTTCGTGTATCAAAGGTTGGATTTTTTGATTCAGCGGGTCAAAGTACACCTATGAACCCACCCATCAAAGTTCGATTTCGATTCTGGAGACAGATATTTTCGATCATCTCTTTTTCGTACCATGCGAAATAACTTTTTTCCAAGCATATTTTTGGTCATCAGAGGTTGGATTTTCGGATTCAGCGGGTCGAAATACACCTAGAAACTCACCCATTAAAGTCCGATATTGATTCTGAAAAAAAATATTTTCGATCATCTCTTTTTCGTACCATGCGAAATAACTTCGTTCCAGGTGTATTTTCCTGTGACAGAGGTTAGATTTTCGGATTCAGCGGGTCAAAATACACCTATAAACCCACCCATCAAAGTTCGATTTCGATTCTGGAGACAGATATTTTCGATCATCTCTTTTTCGTACCATGCGAAATAACTTTTTTCCATGCATATTTTTGGTCATCAGCGGTTGGATTTTCGGATTCAGCGGGTCGAAATACACCTAGAAACTCACCCATTAAAGTCCGATTTTGATTCTGAAAAAAAATATTTTCGATCATCTCTTTTTCGTACCATGCGGAATAACTTCTGTCCAGGTGTATTTTCGTGTAACGAAGGTTGGATTTTTGGATTCAGCGGGTCAAAATACACCTATAAACCCACCCATCAAAGTTCGATTTCGATTCTGGAGACAGATATTTTCGATCATCTCTTTTTCGTACCATGCGAAATAACTTTTTTCCAAGCATATTTTTGGTCATCAAAGTTCGGATTTTCGGATTCAGCGGGTCGAAATACACCCAAAAACTCACCGATCAAAGTCCGATTTTGATTCTGAAAAAAAAATTTTCGATCATCTTTTTTTCGTACCATGCGAAATAACTTCTTTCCAGGTGTATTTTCGTGTAACAAAGGTTAGATTTTTGGATTCAGCGGGTCAAAATACACATATGAACCCACCCATCAAAGTTCGATTTTTATTCTGGAGACAGATATTTTCGATCATCTCTTTTTCGTACCATGCGAAATAACTTTTTTCCAATCCTATTTTTGGTCATCAAAGATCGGATTTTCAGATTCAGCGGGTCGAAATACACCTAGAAACTCACCCATCAAAGTCCGATTTTGATTCTGAAAAAAAATATTTTCGATCATCTCTTTCTCGTACCATGCGAAATAACTTTTTTCCAAGCATATTTTTGGTCATCAGAGGTTGGATTTCCGGATTCAGCGGGTCGAAATACACCTAGAAACTCACCCATCAAAGTTCGATTTCGATTCTGGAGACAGATATTTTCGATCATCTCTTTTTCGTACCATGCGAAATAACTTTTTTCCAAGCATATTTTTGGTCATCGATGTTCGGATTTTCGGATTCAGCGGGTCGGAATACACCTAGAAACTCACCCATCAAAGTCCGATTTTGATTCTGAAAAAAAATATTTTTGATCATCTCTTTTTCGTACCATGCGAAATAACTTCTTTCCAGGTGTATTTTCGTGTAACAAAGGTTGGATTTTTGGATTCAGCGGGTCAAAATACACCTATGAACCCACCCATCACAGTTCGATTTTGATTCTGGAGACAGATAATTTCGATCATCTCTTTTTCGTACCATGCGAAATAACTTTTTTCCAAGCATATTTTTGGTCATCAAAGGTTGGATTTTCGCATCCAGCGGGTCGAAATACACCCAGAAACTCACCCATCAAAGTCCGATTTCGATTCTGAAAAAAAATATTTTCGATCATCTCTTTTTCGTTCCATGCGGAATAACTCCTTTCCAGGTGTATTTTCGTTTAACAAAGGTTGGATTTTTGGATTCAGCGGGTCAAAATACACCTATAAACCCACCCATCAAAGTTCGATTTCGATTCTGGAGACAGATATTTTCGATCATCTCTTTTTCGTACCATGCGAAATAACTTTTTTCCAAGCATATTTTTGATCATCGATGTTCGGATTTCCGGATTCAGCGGGTCGAAATACACCTAGAAACTCACCCATCAAAGTCCGATTTTGATTCTGAAAAAAAATATTTTCGATCATCTCTTTTTCGTACCATGCGGAATAACTTCTTTACAGGTGTATTTTCGTGTAACAAATGTTGGATTTTTGTATTCAGCGGGTCAAAATACACCTATGAACCCACCCATCACAGTTCGATTTTGATTCTGGAGACAGATAATTTCGATCATCTCTTTTTCGTACCATGCGAAATAACTTTTTTCCAAGCATATTTTTGGTCATCAAAGGTTGGATTTTCGCATTCAGCGGGTCGAAATACACCCAGAAACTCACCCATCAAAGTCCGATTTCGATTCTGAAAAAAAATATTTTCGATCATCTCTTTTTCGTTCCATGCGGAATAACTTCTTTCCAGGTGTATTTTCGTGTATCAAAGGTTGGATTTTTTGATTCAGCCGGTCAAAGTACACCTATGAACCCACCCATCAAAGTTCGATTTCGATTCTGGAGACAGATATTTTCGATCATCTCTTTTTCGTACCATGCAAAATAACTTTTTTCCAAGCATATTTTTGGTCATCAGAGGTTGGATTTTCGGATTCAGCGGGTCGAAATACACCTAGAATCTCACCCATTAAAGTCCGATATTGATTCTGAAAAAAAATATTTTCGATCATCTCTTTTTCGTACCATGCGAAATAACTTCGTTCCAGGTGTATTTTCCTGTAACAAAGGTTAGATTTTCGGATTCAGCGGGTCAAAATACACCTATGAACCCACCCATCAAAGTTCGATTTCGATTCTGGAGACAGATATTTTCGATCATCTCTTTTTCGTACCATGCGAAATAACTTTTTTCCATGCATATTTTTGGTCATCAGAGGTTGGATTTTCGGATTCAGCGGGTCGAAATACACCTAGAAACTCACCCATTAAAGTCCGATTTTGATTCTGAAAAAAAATATTTTCGATCATCTCTTTTTCGTACCATGCGGAATAACTTCTGTCCAGGTGTATTTTCGTGTAACGAAGGTTGGATTTTTGGATTCAGCGGGTCAAAACACACCTATAAACCCACCCATCAAAGTTCGATTTCGATTCTGGAGACAGATATTTTCGATCATCTCTTTTTCGTACCATGCGAAATAACTTTTTTCCAAGCATATTTTTGGTCATCAAAGTTCGGATTTTCGGATTCAGCGGGTCGAAATACACCCAAAAACTCACCGATCAAAGTCCGATTTTGATTCTGAAAAAAAAATTTTCGATCATCTTTTTTTCGTACCATGCGAAATAACTTCTTTCCAGGTGTATTTTCGTGTAACAAAGGTTAGATTTTTGGATTCAGCGGGTCAAAATACACATATGAACCCACCCATCAAAGTTCGATTTTTATTCTGGAGACAGATATTTTCGATCATCTCTTTTTCGTACCATGCGAAATAACTTTTTTCCAATCCTATTTTTGGTCATCAAAGATCGGATTTTCAGATTCAGCGGGTCGAAATACACCTAGAAACTCACCCATCAAAGTCCGATTTTGATTCTGAAAAAAAATATTTTCGATCATCTCTTTCTCGTACCATGCGAAATAACTTTTTTCCAAGCATATTTTTGGTCATCAGAGGTTGGATTTCCGGATTCAGCGGGTCGAAATACACCTAGAAACTCACCCATCAAAGTTCGATTTCGATTCTGGAGACAGATATTTTCGATCATCTCTTTTTCGTACCATGCGAAATAACTTTTTTCCAAGCATATTTTTGGTCATCGATGTTCGGATTTTCGGATTCAGCGGGTCGGAATACACCTAGAAACTCACCCATCAAAGTCCGATTTTGATTCTGAAAAAAAATATTTTTGATCATCTCTTTTTCGTACCATGCGAAATAACTTCTTTCCAGGTGTATTTTCGTGTAACAAAGGTTGGATTTTTGGATTCAGCGGGTCAAAATACACCTATGAACCCACCCATCACAGTTCGATTTTGATTCTGGAGACAGATAATTTCGATCATCTCTTTTTCGTACCATGCGAAATAACTTTTTTCCAAGCATATTTTTGGTCATCAAAGGTTGGATTTTCGCATCCAGCGGGTCGAAATACACCCAGAAACTCACCCATCAAAGTCCGATTTCGATTCTGAAAAAAAATATTTTCGATCATCTCTTTTTCGTTCCATGCGGAATAACTCCTTTCCAGGTGTATTTTCGTTTAACAAAGGTTGGATTTTTGGATTCAGCGGGTCAAAATACACCTATAAACCCACCCATCAAAGTTCGATTTCGATTCTGGAGACAGATATTTTCGATCATCTCTTTTTCGTACCATGCGAAATAACTTTTTTCCAAGCATATTTTTGATCATCGATGTTCGGATTTCCGGATTCAGCGGGTCGAAATACACCTAGAAACTCACCCATCAAAGTCCGATTTTGATTCTGAAAAAAAATATTTTCGATCATCTCTTTTTCGTACCATGCGGAATAACTTCTTTACAGGTGTATTTTCGTGTAACAAATGTTGGATTTTTGTATTCAGCGGGTCAAAATACACCTATGAACCCACCCATCACAGTTCGATTTTGATTCTGGAGACAGATAATTTCGATCATCTCTTTTTCGTACCATGCGAAATAACTTTTTTCCAAGCATATTTTTGGTCATCAAAGGTTGGATTTTCGCATTCAGCGGGTCGAAATACACCCAGAAACTCACCCATCAAAGTCCGATTTCGATTCTGAAAAAAAATATTTTCGATCATCTCTTTTTCGTTCCATGCGGAATAACTTCTTTCCAGGTGTATTTTCGTGTATCAAAGGTTGGATTTTTTGATTCAGCCGGTCAAAGTACACCTATGAACCCACCCATCAAAGTTCGATTTCGATTCTGGAGACAGATATTTTCGATCATCTCTTTTTCGTACCATGCAAAATAACTTTTTTCCAAGCATATTTTTGGTCATCAGAGGTTGGATTTTCGGATTCAGCGGGTCGAAATACACCTAGAATCTCACCCATTAAAGTCCGATATTGATTCTGAAAAAAAATATTTTCGATCATCTCTTTTTCGTACCATGCGAAATAACTTCGTTCCAGGTGTATTTTCCTGTAACAAAGGTTAGATTTTCGGATTCAGCGGGTCAAAATACACCTATGAACCCACCCATCAAAGTTCGATTTCGATTCTGGAGACAGATATTTTCGATCATCTCTTTTTCGTACCATGCGAAATAACTTTTTTCCATGCATATTTTTGGTCATCAGAGGTTGGATTTTCGGATTCAGCGGGTCGAAATACACCTAGAAACTCACCCATTAAAGTCCGATTTTGATTCTGAAAAAAAATATTTTCGATCATCTCTTTTTCGTACCATGCGGAATAACTTCTGTCCAGGTGTATTTTCGTGTAACGAAGGTTGGATTTTTGGATTCAGCGGGTCAAAACACACCTATAAACCCACCCATCAAAGTTCGATTTCGATTCTGGAGACAGATATTTTCGATCATCTCTTTTTCGTACCATGCGAAATAACTTTTTTCCAAGCATATTTTTGGTCATCAAAGTTCGGATTTTCGGATTCAGCGGGTCGAAATACACCCAAAAACTCACCGATCAAAGTCCGATTTTGATTCTGAAAAAAAATATTTTCGATCATCTCTTTCTCGTACCATGCGAAATAACTTTTTTCCAAACATATTTTTGGTCATCAGAGGTTGGATTTCCGGATTCAGCGGGTCGAAATACACCTAGAAACTCACCCATTAAAGTCCGATATTGATTCTGAAAAAAAAAATTTTCGATCATTTCTTTTTCGTACCATGCGAAATTACTTCGTTCCAGGTGTATTTTCCTGTAACAAAGGTTAGATTTTCGGATTCAGCGGGTCAAAATACACCTATAAACCCACCCATCAAAGTTCGATTTCGATTCTGGAGACAGATATTTTCGATCATCTCTTTTTCGTACCATGCGAAATAACTTTTTTCCAAGCATATTTTTGGTCATCAGAGGTTGGATTTTCGGATTCAGCGGGTCGAAATACACCTAGAAACTCACCCATTAAATTCCGATTTTGATTCTGAAAAAAAATATTTTCGATCATCTCTTTTTCGTACCATGCGAAATAACTTCTGTCCAGGTGTATTTTCGTGTAACGAAGGTTGGATTTTTGGATTCAGCGGGTCAAAATACACCTATAAACCCACCCATCAAAGTTCGATTTCGATTCTGGAGACAGATATTTTCGATCATCTCTTTTTCGTACCATGCGAAATAACTTTTTTCCAAGCATATTTTTGGTCATCAAAGTTCGGATTTTCGGATTCAGCGGGTCGAAATACACCCAAAAACTCACCCATCAAAGTCCGATTTTGATTCTGAAAAAAAATTTTTCGATCATCTTTTTTTCGTACCATGCGAAATAACTTCTTTCCAGGTGTATTTTCGTGTAACAAAGGTTGGATTTTTGGATTCAGCGGGTCAAAATACACATATGAACCCACCCATCACAGTTCGATTTTGATTCTGGAGACAGATAATTTCGATCATCTCTTTTTCGTACCATGCGAAATAACTTTTTTCCAAGCATATTTTTGATCATCGATGTTCGGATTTCCGGATTCAGCGGGTCGAAATACACCTAGAAACTCACCCATCAAAGTCCGATTTTGATTCTGAAAAAAAATATTTTCGATCATCTCTTTTTCGTACCATGCGGAATAACTTCTTTACAGGTGTATTTTCGTGTGACAAAGGTTGGATTTTTGTATTCAGCGGGTCAAAATACACCTATGAACCCATCCATCACAGTTCGATTTTGATTCTGGAGACAGATAATTTCGATCATCTCTCTTTCGTACCATGCGAAATAACTTTTTTCCAAGCATATTTTTGGTCATCAAAGGTTGGATTTTCGCATTCAGCGGGTCGAAATACACCCAGAAACTCACCCATCAAAGTCCGATTTCGATTCTGAAAAAAAATATTTTCGATCATCTCTTTTTCGTTCCATGCGGAATAACTTTTTTCCAGGTGTATTTTCGTGTATCAAAGGTTGGATTTTTTGATTCAGCGGGTCAAAGTACACCTATGAACCCACCCATCAAAGTTCGATTTCGATTCTGGAGACAGATATTTTCGATCATCTCTTTTTCGTACCATGCGAAATAACTTTTTTCCAAGCATATTTTTGGTCATCAGAGGTTGGATTTTCGGATTCAGCGGGTCGAAATACACCTAGAAACTCACCCATTAAAGTCCGATATTGATTCTGAAAAAAAATATTTTCGATCATCTCTTTTTCGTACCATGCGAAATAACTTCGTTCCAGGTGTATTTTCCTGTGACAGAGGTTAGATTTTCGGATTCAGCGGGTCAAAATACACCTATAAACCCACCCATCAAAGTTCGATTTCGATTCTGGAGACAGATATTTTCGATCATCTCTTTTTCGTACCATGCGAAATAACTTTTTTCCATGCATATTTTTGGTCATCAGCGGTTGGATTTTCGGATTCAGCGGGTCGAAATACACCTAGAAACTCACCCATTAAAGTCCGATTTTGATTCTGAAAAAAAATATTTTCGATCATCTCTTTTTCGTACCATGCGGAATAACTTCTGTCCAGGTGTATTTTCGTGTAACGAAGGTTGGATTTTTGGATTCAGCGGGTCAAAATACACCTATAAACCCACCCATCAAAGTTCGATTTCGATTCTGGAGACAGATATTTTCGATCATCTCTTTTTCGTACCATGCGAAATAACTTTTTTCCAAGCATATTTTTGGTCATCAAAGTTCGGATTTTCGGATTCAGCGGGTCGAAATACACCCAAAAACTCACCGATCAAAGTCCGATTTTGATTCTGAAAAAAAAAATTTCGATCATCTTTTTTTCGTACCATGCGAAATAACTTCTTTCCAGGTGTATTTTCGTGTAACAAAGGTTAGATTTTTGGATTCAGCGGGTCAAAATACACATATGAACCCACCCATCAAAGTTCGATTTTTATTCTGGAGACAGATATTTTCGATCATCTCTTTTTCGTACCATGCGAAATAACTTTTTTCCAATCCTATTTTTGGTCATCAAAGATCGGATTTTCAGATTCAGCGGGTCGAAATACACCTAGAAACTCACCCATCAAAGTCCGATTTTGATTCTGAAAAAAAATATTTTCGATCATCTCTTTCTCGTACCATGCGAAATAACTTTTTTCCAAGCATATTTTTGGTCATCAGAGGTTGGATTTCCGGATTCAGCGGGTCGAAATACACCTAGAAACTCACCCATCAAAGTTCGATTTCGATTCTGGAGACAGATATTTTCGATCATCTCTTTTTCGTACCATGCGAAATAACTTTTTTCCAAGCATATTTTTGGTCATCGATGTTCGGATTTTCGGATTCAGCGGGTCGGAATACACCTAGAAACTCACCCATCAAAGTCCGATTTTGATTCTGAAAAAAAATATTTTTGATCATCTCTTTTTCGTACCATGCGAAATAACTTCTTTCCAGGTGTATTTTCGTGTAACAAAGGTTGGATTTTTGGATTCAGCGGGTCAAAATACACCTATGAACCCACCCATCACAGTTCGATTTTGATTCTGGAGACAGATAATTTCGATCATCTCTTTTTCGTACCATGCGAAATAACTTTTTTCCAAGCATATTTTTGGTCATCAAAGGTTGGATTTTCGCATCCAGCGGGTCGAAATACACCCAGAAACTCACCCATCAAAGTCCGATTTCGATTCTGAAAAAAAATATTTTCGATCATCTCTTTTTCGTTCCATGCGGAATAACTCCTTTCCAGGTGTATTTTCGTTTAACAAAGGTTGGATTTTTGGATTCAGCGGGTCAAAATACACCTATAAACCCACCCATCAAAGTTCGATTTCGATTCTGGAGACAGATATTTTCGATCATCTCTTTTTCGTACCATGCGAAATAACTTTTTTCCAAGCATATTTTTGATCATCGATGTTCGGATTTCCGGATTCAGCGGGTCGAAATACACCTAGAAACTCACCCATCAAAGTCCGATTTTGATTCTGAAAAAAAATATTTTCGATCATCTCTTTTTCGTACCATGCGGAATAACTTCTTTACAGGTGTATTTTCGTGTAACAAATGTTGGATTTTTGTATTCAGCGGGTCAAAATACACCTATGAACCCACCCATCACAGTTCGATTTTGATTCTGGAGACAGATAATTTCGATCATCTCTTTTTCGTACCATGCGAAATAACTTTTTTCCAAGCATATTTTTGGTCATCAAAGGTTGGATTTTCGCATTCAGCGGGTCGAAATACACCCAGAAACTCACCCATCAAAGTCCGATTTCGATTCTGAAAAAAAATATTTTCGATCATCTCTTTTTCGTTCCATGCGGAATAACTTCTTTCCAGGTGTATTTTCGTGTATCAAAGGTTGGATTTTTTGATTCAGCCGGTCAAAGTACACCTATGAACCCACCCATCAAAGTTCGATTTCGATTCTGGAGACAGATATTTTCGATCATCTCTTTTTCGTACCATGCAAAATAACTTTTTTCCAAGCATATTTTTGGTCATCAGAGGTTGGATTTTCGGATTCAGCGGGTCGAAATACACCTAGAATCTCACCCATTAAAGTCCGATATTGATTCTGAAAAAAAATATTTTCGATCATCTCTTTTTCGTACCATGCGAAATAACTTCGTTCCAGGTGTATTTTCCTGTAACAAAGGTTAGATTTTCGGATTCAGCGGGTCAAAATACACCTATGAACCCACCCATCAAAGTTCGATTTCGATTCTGGAGACAGATATTTTCGATCATCTCTTTTTCGTACCATGCGAAATAACTTTTTTCCATGCATATTTTTGGTCATCAGAGGTTGGATTTTCGGATTCAGCGGGTCGAAATACACCTAGAAACTCACCCATTAAAGTCCGATTTTGATTCTGAAAAAAAATATTTTCGATCATCTCTTTTTCGTACCATGCGGAATAACTTCTGTCCAGGTGTATTTTCGTGTAACGAAGGTTGGATTTTTGGATTCAGCGGGTCAAAACACACCTATAAACCCACCCATCAAAGTTCGATTTCGATTCTGGAGACAGATATTTTCGATCATCTCTTTTTCGTACCATGCGAAATAACTTTTTTCCAAGCATATTTTTGGTCATCAAAGTTCGGATTTTCGGATTCAGCGGGTCGAAATACACCCAAAAACTCACCGATCAAAGTCCGATTTTGATTCTGAAAAAAAAATTTTCGATCATCTTTTTTTCGTACCATGCGAAATAACTTCTTTCCAGGTGTATTTTCGTGTAACAAAGGTTAGATTTTTGGATTCAGCGGGTCAAAATACACATATGAACCCACCCATCAAAGTTCGATTTTTATTCTGGAGACAGATATTTTCGATCATCTCTTTTTCGTACCATGCGAAATAACTTTTTTCCAATCCTATTTTTGGTCATCAAAGATCGGATTTTCAGATTCAGCGGGTCGAAATACACCTAGAAACTCACCCATCAAAGTCCGATTTTGATTCTGAAAAAAAATATTTTCGATCATCTCTTTCTCGTACCATGCGAAATAACTTTTTTCCAAGCATATTTTTGGTCATCAGAGGTTGGATTTCCGGATTCAGCGGGTCGAAATACACCTAGAAACTCACCCATCAAAGTTCGATTTCGATTCTGGAGACAGATATTTTCGATCATCTCTTTTTCGTACCATGCGAAATAACTTTTTTCCAAGCATATTTTTGGTCATCGATGTTCGGATTTTCGGATTCAGCGGGTCGGAATACACCTAGAAACTCACCCATCAAAGTCCGATTTTGATTCTGAAAAAAAATATTTTTGATCATCTCTTTTTCGTACCATGCGAAATAACTTCTTTCCAGGTGTATTTTCGTGTAACAAAGGTTGGATTTTTGGATTCAGCGGGTCAAAATACACCTATGAACCCACCCATCACAGTTCGATTTTGATTCTGGAGACAGATAATTTCGATCATCTCTTTTTCGTACCATGCGAAATAACTTTTTTCCAAGCATATTTTTGGTCATCAAAGGTTGGATTTTCGCATCCAGCGGGTCGAAATACACCCAGAAACTCACCCATCAAAGTCCGATTTCGATTCTGAAAAAAAATATTTTCGATCATCTCTTTTTCGTTCCATGCGGAATAACTCCTTTCCAGGTGTATTTTCGTTTAACAAAGGTTGGATTTTTGGATTCAGCGGGTCAAAATACACCTATAAACCCACCCATCAAAGTTCGATTTCGATTCTGGAGACAGATATTTTCGATCATCTCTTTTTCGTACCATGCGAAATAACTTTTTTCCAAGCATATTTTTGATCATCGATGTTCGGATTTCCGGATTCAGCGGGTCGAAATACACCTAGAAACTCACCCATCAAAGTCCGATTTTGATTCTGAAAAAAAATATTTTCGATCATCTCTTTTTCGTACCATGCGGAATAACTTCTTTACAGGTGTATTTTCGTGTAACAAATGTTGGATTTTTGTATTCAGCGGGTCAAAATACACCTATGAACCCACCCATCACAGTTCGATTTTGATTCTGGAGACAGATAATTTCGATCATCTCTTTTTCGTACCATGCGAAATAACTTTTTTCCAAGCATATTTTTGGTCATCAAAGGTTGGATTTTCGCATTCAGCGGGTCGAAATACACCCAGAAACTCACCCATCAAAGTCCGATTTCGATTCTGAAAAAAAATATTTTCGATCATCTCTTTTTCGTTCCATGCGGAATAACTTCTTTCCAGGTGTATTTTCGTGTATCAAAGGTTGGATTTTTTGATTCAGCCGGTCAAAGTACACCTATGAACCCACCCATCAAAGTTCGATTTCGATTCTGGAGACAGATATTTTCGATCATCTCTTTTTCGTACCATGCAAAATAACTTTTTTCCAAGCATATTTTTGGTCATCAGAGGTTGGATTTTCGGATTCAGCGGGTCGAAATACACCTAGAATCTCACCCATTAAAGTCCGATATTGATTCTGAAAAAAAATATTTTCGATCATCTCTTTTTCGTACCATGCGAAATAACTTCGTTCCAGGTGTATTTTCCTGTAACAAAGGTTAGATTTTCGGATTCAGCGGGTCAAAATACACCTATGAACCCACCCATCAAAGTTCGATTTCGATTCTGGAGACAGATATTTTCGATCATCTCTTTTTCGTACCATGCGAAATAACTTTTTTCCATGCATATTTTTGGTCATCAGAGGTTGGATTTTCGGATTCAGCGGGTCGAAATACACCTAGAAACTCACCCATTAAAGTCCGATTTTGATTCTGAAAAAAAATATTTTCGATCATCTCTTTTTCGTACCATGCGGAATAACTTCTGTCCAGGTGTATTTTCGTGTAACGAAGGTTGGATTTTTGGATTCAGCGGGTCAAAACACACCTATAAACCCACCCATCAAAGTTCGATTTCGATTCTGGAGACAGATATTTTCGATCATCTCTTTTTCGTACCATGCGAAATAACTTTTTTCCAAGCATATTTTTGGTCATCAAAGTTCGGATTTTCGGATTCAGCGGGTCGAAATACACCCAAAAACTCACCGATCAAAGTCCGATTTTGATTCTGAAAAAAAATATTTTCGATCATCTCTTTCTCGTACCATGCGAAATAACTTTTTTCCAAACATATTTTTGGTCATCAGAGGTTGGATTTCCGGATTCAGCGGGTCGAAATACACCTAGAAACTCACCCATTAAAGTCCGATATTGATTCTGAAAAAAAAAATTTTCGATCATCTCTTTTTCGTACCATGCGAAATTACTTCGTTCCAGGTGTATTTTCCTGTAACAAAGGTTAGATTTTCGGATTCAGCGGGTCAAAATACACCTATAAACCCACCCATCAAAGTTCGATTTCGATTCTGGAGACAGATATTTTCGATCATCTCTTTTTCGTACCATGCGAAATAACTTTTTTCCAAGCATATTTTTGGTCATCAGAGGTTGGATTTTCGGATTCAGCGGGTCGAAATACACCTAAAAACTCACCCATTAAAGTCCGATTTTGAATCTGAAAAAAAATATTTTCGATCATCTCTTTTTCGTACCATGCAAAATAACTTCTTTCCAGGTGTATTTTCGTGTAACAAAGGTTGGATTTTTGGATTCAGCGGGTCAAAATACACCTATAAACCCACCCATCAAAGTTCGATTTCGATTCTGGAGACAGATATTTTCGATCATCTCTTTTTCGTACCATGCGAAATAACTTTTTTCCAAGCATATTTTTGGTCATCGATGTTCGGATTTTCGGATTCAGCGGGTCGGAATACCCCTAGAAACTCACCCATCAAAGTCCGATTTTGATTCTGAAAAAAAATATTTTCGATCATCTCTTTTTCGTACCATGCGAAATAACTTCTTTCCAGGTGTATTTTCGTGTAACAAAGGTTGGATTTTTGGATTCAGCGGGTCAAAATACACCTATGAACCCACCCATCACAGTTCGATTTTGATTCTGGAGACAGATAATTTCGATCATCTCTTTTTCGTACCATGCGAAATAACTTTTTTCCAAGCATATTTTTGGTGATCAAAGTTTGGATTTTCGGATTCAGCGGGTCGGAATACGCCTAGAACCTCACCCATTAAAGTCCGATCTTGATTCTGAAAAAAAATATTTTCGATCATCTCTTTTTCGGACCATGCGAAATAACTTCTTTCCAGGTGTATTTTCGTGTAACGAAGGTTGGATTTTTGGATTCAGCGGGTCAAAATACACCTATAAACCCACCCATCAAAGTTCGATTTCGATTCTGGAGACAGATATTTTCGATCATCTCTTTTTCGTACCATGCGAAATAACTTTTTTCCAAGCATATTTTTGATCATCGATGTTCGGATTTCCGGATTCAGCGGGTCGAAATACACCTAGAAACTCACCCATCAAAGTCCGATTTTGATTCTGAAAAAAAATATTTTCGATCATCTCTTTTTCGTACCATGCGGAATAACTTCTTTACAGGTGTATTTTCGTGTAACAAATGTTGGATTTTTGTATTCAGCGGGTCAAAATACACCTATGAACCCACCCATCACAGTTCGATTTTGATTCTGGAGACAGATAATTTCGATCATCTCTTTTTCGTACCATGCGAAATAACTTTTTTCCAAGCATATTTTTGGTCATCAAAGGTTGGATTTTCGCATTCAGCGGGTCGAAATACACCCAGAAACTCACCCATCAAAGTCCGATTTCGATTCTGAAAAAAAATATTTTCGATCATCTCTTTTTCGTTCCATGCGGAATAACTTCTTTCCAGGTGTATTTTCGTGTATCAAAGGTTGGATTTTTTGATTCAGCGGGTCAAAGTACTTCTATGAACCCACCCATCAAAGTTCGATTTCGATTCTGGAGACAGATATTTTCGATCATCTCTTTTTCGTACCATGCGAAATAACTTTTTTCCAAGCATATTTTTGGTCATCAAAGTTCGGATTTTCGGATTCAGCGGGTCGAAATACACCCAAAAACTCACCCATCAAAGTCCGATTTGGATTCTGAAACAAAATATTTTCGATCATCTTTTTTTCGTACCATGCGAAATAACTTCTTTCCAGGTGTATTTTTGTGTAACAGAAGTTGGATTTTTGGATTCAGCGGGTCAAAATACACATATGAACCCACCCATCAAAGTTCGATTTTGATTCTGGAGACAGATATTTTCGATCATCTCTTTTTCGTACCATCCGAAATAACTTTTTTCCAATCCTATTTTTGGTCATCTAAGGTTGGATTTTCGGATTTAGCGTGTCGAAATACACCCAAAAACTCACCCATTAAAGTCCGATTTTGATTCTGAAAAAAAATATTTTCGATCATCTTTTTTTCGTACCATGCGAAATAACTTTTTTCCAAGCATATTTTTGGTGATCAAAGTTTGGATTTTCGGATTCAGCGGGTCGGAATACGCCTAGAACCTCACCCATTAAAGTCCGATCTTGATTCTGAAAAAAAATATTTTCGATCATCTCTTTTTCGGACCATGCGAAATAACTTCTTTCCAGGTGTATTTTCGTGTAACGAAGGTTGGATTTTTGGATTCAGCGGGTCAAAATACACCTATAAACCCACCCATCAAAGTTCGATTTCGATTCTGGAGACAGATATTTTCGATCATCTCTTTTTCGTACCATGCGAAATAACTTTTTTCCAAGCATATTTTTGATCATCGATGTTCGGATTTCCGGATTCAGCGGGTCGAAATACACCTAGAAACTCACCCATCAAAGTCCGATTTTGATTCTGAAAAAAAATATTTTCGATCATCTCTTTTTCGTACCATGCGGAATAACTTCTTTACAGGTGTATTTTCGTGTAACAAATGTTGGATTTTTGTATTCAGCGGGTCAAAATACACCTATGAACCCACCCATCACAGTTCGATTTTGATTCTGGAGACAGATAATTTCGATCATCTCTTTTTCGTACCATGCGAAATAACTTTTTTCCAAGCATATTTTTGGTCATCAAAGGTTGGATTTTCGCATTCAGCGGGTCGAAATACACCCAGAAACTCACCCATCAAAGTCCGATTTCGATTCTGAAAAAAAATATTTTCGATCATCTCTTTTTCGTTCCATGCGGAATAACTTCTTTCCAGGTGTATTTTCGTGTATCAAAGGTTGGATTTTTTGATTCAGCCGGTCAAAGTACACCTATGAACCCACCCATCAAAGTTCGATTTCGATTCTGGACACAGATATTTTCGATCATCTCTTTTTCGTACCATGCAAAATAACTTTTTTCCAAGCATATTTTTGGTCATCAGAGGTTGGATTTTCGGATTCAGCGGGTCGAAATACACCTAGAATCTCACCCATTAAAGTCCGATATTGATTCTGAAAAAAAATATTTTCGATCATCTCTTTTTCGTACCCTGCGAAATAACTTCGTTCCAGGTGTATTTTCCTGTAACAAAGGTTAGATTTTCGGATTCAGCGAGTCAAAATACACCTATGAACCCACCCATCAAAGTTCGATTTCGATTCTGGAGACAGATATTTTCGATCATCTCTTTTTCGTACCATGCGAAATAACTTTTTTCCATGCATATTTTTGGTCATCAGAGGTTGGATTTTCGGATTCAGCGGGTCGAAATACACCTAGAAACTCACCCATTAAAGTCCGATTTTGATTCTGAAAAAAAATATTTTCGATCATCTCTTTTTCGTACCATGCGGAATAACTTCTGTCCAGGTGTATTTTCGTGTAACGAAGGTTGGATTTTTGGATTCAGCGGGTCAAAATACACCTATAAACCCACCCATCAAAGTTCGATTTCGATTCTGGAGACAGATATTTTCGATCATCTCTTTTTCGTACCATGCGAAATAACTTTTTTCCAAGCATATTTTTGGTCATCAAAGTTCGGATTTTCGGATTCAGCGGGTCGAAATACACCCAAAAACTCACCGATCAAAGTCCGATTTTGATTCTGAAAAAAAAATTTTCGATCATCTTTTTTTCGTACCATGCGAAATAACTTCTTTCCAGGTGTATTTTCGTGTAACAAAGGTTAGATTTTTGGATTCAGCGGGTCAAAATACACATATGAACCCACCCATCAAAGTTCGATTTTTATTCTGGAGACAGATATTTTCGATCATCTCTTTTTCGTACCATGCGAAATAACTTTTTTCCAATCCTATTTTTGGTCATCAAAGATCGGATTTTCAGATTCAGCGGGTCGAAATACACCCAAAAACTCACCGATCGAAGTCCGATTTTGATTCTGAAAAAAAAATTTTCGATCATCTTTTTTTCGTACCATGCAAAATAACTTCTTTCCAGGTGTATTTTCGTGTAACAAAGGTTGGATTTTTGGATTCAGCGGGTCAAAATACACCTATAAACCCACCCATCAAAGTTCGATTTCGATTCTGGAGACAGATATTTTCGATCATCTCTTTTTCGTACCATGCGAAATAACTTTTTTCCAAGCATATTTTTGGTCATCGATGTTCGGATTTTCGGATTCAGCGGGTCGGAATACCCCTAGAAACTCACCCATCAAAGTCCGATTTTGATTCTGAAAAAAAATATTTTCGATCATCTCTTTTTCGTACCATGCGGAATAACTTCTTTACAGGTGTATTTTCGTGTAACAAATGTTGGATTTTTGTATTCAGCGGGTCAAAATACACCTATGAACCCACCCATCACAGTTCGATTTTGATTCTGGAGACAGATAATTTCGATCATCTCTTTTTCGTACCATGCGAAATAACTTTTTTCCAAGCATATTTTTGGTCATCAAAGGTTGGATTTTCGCATTCAGCGGGTCGAAATACACCCAGAAACTCACCCATCAAAGTCCGATTTCGATTCTGAAAAAAAATATTTTCGATCATCTCTTTTTCGTTCCATGCGGAATAACTTCTTTCCAGGTGTATTTTCGTGTATCAAAGGTTGGATTTTTTGATTCAGCCGGTCAAAGTACACCTATGAACCCACCCATCAAAGTTCGATTTCGATTCTGGACACAGATATTTTCGATCATCTCTTTTTCGTACCATGCAAAATAACTTTTTTCCAAGCATATTTTTGGTCATCAGAGGTTGGATTTTCGGATTCAGCGGGTCGAAATACACCTAGAATCTCACCCATTAAAGTCCGATATTGATTCTGAAAAAAAATATTTTCGATCATCTCTTTTTCGTACCATGCGAAATAACTTCGTTCCAGGTGTATTTTCCTGTAACAAAGGTTAGATTTTCGGATTCAGCGAGTCAAAATACACCTATGAACCCACCCATCAAAGTTCGATTTCGATTCTGGAGACAGATATTTTCGATCATCTCTTTTTCGTACCATGCGAAATAACTTTTTTCCATGCATATTTTTGGTCATCAGAGGTTGGATTTTCGGATTCAGCGGGTCGAAATACACCTAGAAACTCACCCATTAAAGTCCGATTTTGATTCTGAAAAAAAATATTTTCGATCATCTCTTTTTCGTACCATGCGGAATAACTTCTGTCCAGGTGTATTTTCGTGTAACGAAGGTTGGATTTTTGGATTCAGCGGGTCAAAATACACCTATAAACCCACCCATCAAAGTTCGATTTCGATTCTGGAGACAGATATTTTCGATCATCTCTTTTTCGTACCATGCGAAATAACTTTTTTCCAAGCATATTTTTGGTCATCAAAGTTCGGATTTTCGGATTCAGCGGGTCGAAATACACCCAAAAACTCACCGATCAAAGTCCGATTTTGATTCTGAAAAAAAAATTTTCGATCATCTTTTTTTCGTACCATGCGAAATAACTTCTTTCCAGGTGTATTTTCGTGTAACAAAGGTTAGATTTTTGGATTCAGCGGGTCAAAATACACATATGAACCCACCCATCAAAGTTCGATTTTTATTCTGGAGACAGATATTTTCGATCATCTCTTTTTCGTACCATGCGAAATAACTTTTTTCCAATCCTATTTTTGGTCATCAAAGATCGGATTTTCAGATTCAGCGGGTCGAAATACACCCAAAAACTCACCGATCGAAGTCCGATTTTGATTCTGAAAAAAAAATTTTCGATCATCTTTTTTTCGTACCATGCAAAATAACTTCTTTCCAGGTGTATTTTCGTGTAACAAAGGTTGGATTTTTGGATTCAGCGGGTCAAAATACACCTATAAACCCACCCATCAAAGTTCGATTTCGATTCTGGAGACAGATATTTTCGATCATCTCTTTTTCGTACCATGCGAAATAACTTTTTTCCAAGCATATTTTTGGTCATCGATGTTCGGATTTTCGGATTCAGCGGGTCGGAATACCCCTAGAAACTCACCCATCAAAGTCCGATTTTGATTCTGAAAAAAAATATTTTCGATCATCTCTTTTTCGTACCATGCGAAATAACTTCTTTCCAGGTGTATTTTCGTGTAACAAAGGTTGGATTTTTGGATTCAGCGGGTCAAAATACACCTATGAACCCACCCATCACAGTTCGATTTTGATTCTGGAGACAGATAATTTCGATCATCTCTTTTTCGTACCATGCGAAATAACTTTTTTCCAAGCATATTTTTGGTCATCAAAGGTTGGATTTTCGCATTCAGCGGGTCGAAATACACCCAGAAACTCACCCATCAAAGTCCGATTTCGATTCCGAAAAAAAATATTTTCGATCATCTCTTTTTCGTTCCATGCGGAATAACTCCTTTCCAGGTGTATTTTCGTGTAACAAAGGTTGGATTTTTGGATTCAGCGGGACAAAATACACCTATAAACCCACCCATCAAAGTTCGATTTCGATTCTGGAGACAGATATTTTCGATCATCTCTTTTTCGTACCATGCGAAATAACTTTTTTCCAAGCATATTTTTGATCATCGATGTTCGGATTTCCGGATTCAGCGGGTCGAAATACACCTAGAAACTCACCCATCAAAGTCCGATTTTGATTCTGAAAAAAAATATTTTCGATCATCTCTTTTTCGTACCATGCGGAATAACTTCTTTACAGGTGTATTTTCGTGTAACAAAGGTTGGATTTTTGTATTCAGCGGGTCAAAATACACCTATGAACCCACCCATCACAGTTCGATTTTGATTCTGGAGACAGATAATTTCGATCATCTCTTTTTCGTACCATGCGAAATAACTTTTTTCCAAGCATATTTTTGGTCATCAAAGGTTGGATTTTCGCATTCAGCGGGTCGAAATACACCCAGAAACTCACCCATCAAAGTCCGATTTCGATTCTGAAAAAAAATATTTTCGATCATCTCTTTTTCGTTCCATGCGGAATAACTTCTTTCCAGGTGTATTTTCGTGTATCAAAGGTTGGATTTTTTGATTCAGCGGGTCAAAGTACACCTATGAACCCACCAATCAAAGTTCGATTTCGATTCTGGAGACAGATATTTTCGATCATCTCTTTTTCGTACCATGCGAAATAACTTTTTTCCAAGCATATTTTTGGTCATCAAAGTTCGGATTTTCGGATTCAGCGGGTCGAAATACACCCAAAAACTCACCCATCAAAGTCCGATTTGGATTCTGAAACAAAATATTTTCGATCATCTTTTTTTCGTACCATGCGAAATAACTTCTTTCCAGGTGTATTTTTGTGTAACAGAAGTTGGATTTTTGGATTCAGCGGGTCAAAATACACATATGAACCCACCCATCAAAGTTCGATTTTGATTCTGGAGACAGATATTTTCGATCATCTCTTTTTCGTACCATCCGAAATAACTTTTTTCCAATCCTATTTTTGGTCATCTAAGGTTGGATTTTCGGATTTAGCGTGTCGAAATACACCCAAAAACTCACCCATTAAAGTCCGATTTTGATTCTGAAAAAAAATATTTTCGATCATCTTTTTTTCGTACCATGCGAAATAACTTTTTTCCAAGCATATTTTTGTTGATCAAAGTTTGGATTTTCGGATTCAGCGGGTCGGAATACGCCTAGAACCTCACCCATTAAAGTCCGATCTTGATTCTGAAAAAAAATATTTTCGATCATCTCTTTTTCGGACCATGGGAAATAACTTCTTTCCAGGTGTATTTTCGTGTAACGAAGGTTGGATTTTTGGATTCAGCGGGTCAAAATACACCTATAAACCCACCCATCAAAGTTCGATTTCGATTCTGGAGACAGATATTTTCGATCATCTCTTTTTCGTACCATGCGAAATAACTTTTTTCCAAGCATATTTTTGATCATCGATGTTCGGATTTCCGGATTCAGCGGGTCGAAATACACCTAGAAACTCACCCATCAAAGTCCGATTTTGATTCTGAAAAAAAATATTTTCGATCATCTCTTTTTCGTACCATGCGGAATAACTTCTTTACAGGTGTATTTTCGTGTAACAAATGTTGGATTTTTGTATTCAGCGGGTCAAAATACACCTATGAACCCACCCATCACAGTTCGATTTTGATTCTGGAGACAGATAATTTCGATCATCTCTTTTTCGTACCATGCGAAATAACTTTTTTCCAAGCATATTTTTGGTCATCAAAGGTTGGATTTTCGCATTCAGCGGGTCGAAATACACCCAGAAACTCACCCATCAAAGTCCGATTTCGATTCTGAAAAAAAATATTTTCGATCATTTTTTTTTCGTTCCATGCGGAATAACTTCTTTCCAGGTGTATTTTCGTGTATCAAAGGTTGGATTTTTTGATTCAGCCCTTCAAAGTACACCTATGAACCCACCCATCAAAGTTCGATTTCGATTCTGGAGACAGATATTTTCGATCATCTCTCTTTCGTACCATGCGAAATAACTTTTTTCCATGCATATTTTTGGTCATCAGAGGTTGGATTTTCGGATTCAGCGGGTCGAAATACACCTAGAAACTCACCCATTAAAGTCCGATTTTGATTCTGAAAAAAAATATTTTCGATCATCTCTTTTTCGTACCATGCGGAATAACTTCTGTCCAGGTGTATTTTCGTGTAACGAAGGTTGGATTTTTGGATTCAGCGGGTCAAAATACACCTATAAACCCACCCATCAAAGTTCGATTTCGATTCTGGAGACAGATATTTTCGATCATCTCTTTTTCGTACCATGCGAAATAACTTTTTTCCAAGCATATTTTTGGTCATCAAAGTTCGGATTTTCGGATTCAGCGGGTCGAAATACACCCAAAAACTCACCGATCAAAGTCCGATTTTGATTCTGAAAAAAAAATTTTCGATCATCTTTTTTTCGTACCATGCGAAATAACTTCTTTCCAGGTGTATTTTCGTGTAACAAAGGTTAGATTTTTGGATTCAGCGGGTCAAAATACACATATGAACCCACCCATCAAAGTTCGATTTTTATTCTGGAGACAGATATTTTCGATCATCTCTTTTTCGTACCATGCGAAATAACTTTTTTCCAATCCTATTTTTGGTCATCAAAGATCGGATTTTCAGATTCAGCGGGTCGAAATACACCCAAAAACTCACCGATCAAAGTCCGATTTTGATTCTGAAAAAAAAATTTTCGATCATCTTTTTTTCGTACCATGCAAAATAACTTCTTTCCAGGTGTATTTTCGTGTAACAAAGGTTGGATTTTTGGATTCAGCGGGTCAAAATACACCTATAAACCCACCCATCAAAGTTCGATTTCGATTCTGGAGACAGATATTTTCGATCATCTCTTTTTCGTACCATGCGAAATAACTTTTTTCCAAGCATATTTTTGGTCATCGATGTTCGGATTTTCGGATTCAGCGGGTCGGAATACCCCTAGAAACTCACCCATCAAAGTCCGATTTCGATTCCGAAAAAAAATATTTTCGATCATCTCTTTTTCGTTCCATGCGGAATAACTCCTTTCCAGGTGTATTTTCGTGTAACAAAGGTTGGATTTTTGGATTCAGCGGGTCAAAATACACCTATAAACCCACCCATCAAAGTTCGATTTCGATTCTGGAGACAGATATTTTCGATCATCTCTTTTTCGTACCATGCGAAATAACTTTTTTCCAAGCATATTTTTGATCATCGATGTTCGGATTTCCGGATTCAGCGGGTCGAAATACACCTAGAAACTCACCCATCAAAGTCCGATTTTGATTCTGAAAAAAAATATTTTCGATCATCTCTTTTTCGTACCATGCGGAATAACTTCTTTACAGGTGTATTTTCGTGTAACAAAGGTTGGATTTTTGTATTCAGCGGGTCAAAATACACCTATGAACCCACCAATTACAGTTCGATTTTGATTCTGGAGACAGATAATTTCGATCATCTCTTTTTCGTACCATGCGAAATAACTTTTTTCCAAGCATATTTTTGGTCATCAAAGGTTGGATTTTCGCATTCAGCGGGTCGAAATACACCCAGAAACTCACCCATCAAAGTCCGATTTCGATTCTGAAAAAAAATATTTTCGATCATCTCTTTTTCGTTCCATGCGGAATAACTTCTTTCCAGGTGTATTTTCGTGTATCAAAGGTTGGATTCTTTGATTCAGCGGGTCAAAGTACACCTATGAACCCACCAATCAAAGTTCGATTTCGATTCTGGAGACAGATATTTTCGATCATCTCTTTTTCGTACCATGCGAAATAACTTTTTTCCAAGCATATTTTTGGTCATCAAAGTTCGGATTTTCGGATTCAGCGGGTCGAAATACACCCAAAAACTCACCCATCAAAGTCCGATTTGGATTCTGAAACAAAATATTTTCGATCATCTTTTTTTCGTACCATGCGAAATAACTTCTTTCCAGGTGTATTTTTGTGTAACAGAAGTTGGATTTTTGGATTCAGCGGGTCAAAATACACATATGAACCCACCCATCAAAGTTCGATTTTGATTCTGGAGACAGATATTTTCGATCATCTCTTTTTCGTACCATCCGAAATAACTTTTTTCCAATCCTATTTTTGGTCATCTAAGGTTGGATTTTCGGATTTAGCGTGTCGAAATACACCCAAAAACTCACCCATTAAAGTCCGATTTTGATTCTGAAAAAAAATATTTTCGATCATCTTTTTTTCGTACCATGCGAAATAACTTTTTTCCAAGCATATTTTTGGTGATCAAAGTTTGGATTTCCGGATTCAGCGCGTCGGAATACGCCTAGAACCTCACCCATTAAAGTCCGATCTTGATTCTGAAAAAAAATATTTTCGATCATCTCTTTTTCGGACCATGCGAAATAACTTCTTTCCAGGTGTATTTTCGTGTAACGAAGGTTGGATTTTTGGATTCAGCGGGTCAAAATACACCTATAAACCCACCCATCAAAGTTCGATTTCGATTCTGGAGACAGATATTTTCGATCATCTCTTTTTCGTACCATGCGAAATAACTTTTTTCCAAGCGTATTTTTGACCATCGATGTACGGATTTCCGGATTCAGCGGGTCGAAATACACCTAGAAACTCACCCATCAAAGTCCGATTTTGATTCTGAAAAAAAATATTTTCGATCATCTCTTTTTCGTACCATGCGGAATAACTTCTTTACAGGTGTATTTTCGTGTAACAAATGTTGGATTTTTGTATTCAGCGGGTCAAAATACACCTATGAACCCACCCATCACAGTTCGATTTTGATTCTGGAGACAGATAATTTCGATCATCTCTTTTTCGTACCATGCGAAATAACTTTTTTCCAAGCATATTTTTGGTCATCAAAGGTTGGATTTTCGCATTCAGCGGGTCGAAATACACCCAGAAACTCACCCATCAAAGTCCGATTTCGATTCTGAAAAAAAATATTTTCGATCATCTCTTTTTCGTTCCATGCGGAATAACTTCTTTCCAGGTGTATTTTCGTGTATCAAAGGTTGGATTTTTTGATTCAGCCGGTCAAAGTACACCTATGAACCCACCCATCAAAGTTCGATTTCGATTCTGGAGACAGATATTTTCGATCATCTCTTTTTCGTACCATGCAAAATAACTTTTTTCCAAGCATATTTTTGGTCATCAGAGGTTGGATTTTCGGATTCAGCGGGTCGAAATACACCTAGAATCTCACCCATTAAAGTCCGATATTGATTCTGAAAAAAAATATTTTCGATCATCTCTTTTTCGTACCATGCGAAATAACTTCGTTCCAGGTGTATTTTCCTGTAACAAAGGTTAGATTTTCGGATTCAGCGGGTCAAAATACACCTATGAACCCACCCATCAAAGTTCGATTTCGATTCTGGAGACAGATATTTTCGATCATCTCTTTTTCGTACCATGCGAAATAACTTTTTTCCATGCATATTTTTGGTCATCAGAGGTTGGATTTTCGGATTCAGCGGGTCGAAATACACCTAGAAACTCACCCATTAAAGTCCGATTTTGATTCTGAAAAAAAATATTTTCGATCATCTCTTTTTCGTACCATGCGGAATAACTTCTGTCCAGGTGTATTTTCGTGTAACGAAGGTTGGATTTTTGGATTCAGCGGGTCAAAATACACCTATAAACCCACCCATCAAAGTTCGATTTCGATTCTGGAGACAGATATTTTCGATCATCTCTTTTTCGTACCATGCGAAATAACTTTTTTCCAAGCATATTTTTGGTCATCAAAGTTCGGATTTTCGGATTCAGCGGGTCGAAAGACACCCAAAAACTCACCGATCAAAGTCCGATTTTGATTCTGAAAAAAAAATTTTCGATCATCTTTTTTTCGTACCATGCGAAATAACTTCGTTCCAGGTGTATTTTCGTGTAACAAAGGTTAGATTTTTGGATTCAGCGGGTCAAAATACACATATGAACCCACCCATCAAAGTTCGATTTTTATTCTGGAGACAGATATTTTCGATCATCTCTTTTTCGTACCATGCGAAATAACTTTTTTCCAATCCTATTTTTGGTCATCAAAGATCGGATTTTCAGATTCAGCGGGTCGAAATACACCTAGAAACTCACCCATCAAAGTCCGATTTTGATTCTGAAAAAAAATATTTTCGATCATCTCTTTCTCGTACCATGCGAAATAACTTTTTTCCAAGCATATTTTTGGTCATCGATGTTCGGATTTTCGGATTCAGCGGGTCGGAATACCCCTAGAAACTCACCCATCAAAGTCCGATTTTGATTCTGAAAAAAAATATTTTCGATCATCTCTTTTTCGTACCATGCGAAATAACTTCTTTCCAGGTGTAATTTCGTGTAACAAAGGTTGGATTTTTGGATTCAGCGGGTCAAAATACACCTATGAACCCACCCATCACAGTTCGATTTTGATTCTGGAGACAGATAATTTCGATCATCTCTTTTTCGTACCATGCGAAATAACTTTTTTCCAAGCATATTTTTGGTCATCAAAGGTTGGATTTTCGCATTCAGCGGGTCGAAATACACCCAGAAACTCACCCATCAAAGTCCGATTTCGATTCCGAAAAAAAATATTTTCGATCATCTCTTTTTCGTTCCATGCGGAATAACTCCTTTCCAGGTGTATTTTCGTGTAACAAAGGTTGGATTTTTGGATTCAGCGGGTCAAAATACACCTATAAACCCACCCATCAAAGTTCGATTTCGATTCTGGAGACAGATATTTTCGATCATCTCTTTTTCGTACCATGCGAAATAACTTTTTTCCAAGCATATTTTTGATCATCGATGTTCGGATTTCCGGATTCAGCGGGTCGAAATACACCTAGAAACTCACCCATCAAAGTCCGATTTTGATTCTGAAAAAAAATATTTTCGATCATCTCTTTTTCGTACCATGCGGAATAACTTCTTTACAGGTGTATTTTCGTGTAACAAAGGTTGGATTTTTGTATTCAGCGGGTCAAAATACACCTATGAACCCACCCATCACAGTTCGATTTTGATTCTGGAGACAGATAATTTCGATCATCTCTTTTTCGTACCATGCGAAATAACTTTTTTCCAAGCATATTTTTGGTCATCAAAGGTTGGATTTTCGCATTCAGCGGGTCGAAATACACCCAGAAACTCACCCATCAAAGTCCGATTTCGATTCTGAAAAAAAATATTTTCGATCATCTCTTTTTCGTTCCATGCGGAATAACTTCTTTCCAGGTGTATTTTCGTGTATCAAAGGTTGGATTTTTTGATTCAGCGGGTCAAAGTACACCTATGAACCCACCAATCAAAGTTCGATTTCGATTCTGGAGACAGATATTTTCGATCATCTCTTTTTCGTACCATGCGAAATAACTTTTTTCCAAGCATATTTTTGGTCATCAAAGTTCGGATTTTCGGATTCAGCGGGTCGAAATACACCCAAAAACTCACCCATCAAAGTCCGATTTGGATTCTGAAAAAAAATATTTTCGATCATCTTTTTTTCGTACCATGCGGAATAACTTCTTTCCAGGTGTATTTTTGTGTAACAGAAGTTGGATTTTTGGATTCAGCGGGTCAAAATACACATATGAACCCACCCATCAAAGTTCGATTTTGATTCTGGAGACAGATATTTTCGATCATCTCTTTTTCGTACCATCCGAAATAACTTTTTTCCAATCCTATTTTTGGTCATCTAAGGTTGGATTTTCGGATTTAGCGTGTCGAAATACACCCAAAAACTCACCCACTAAAGTCCGATTTTGATTCTGAAAAAAAATATTTTCGATCATCTTTTTTTCGTACCATGCGAAATAACTTTTTTCCAAGCATATTTTTGGTGATCAAAGTTTGGATTTTCGGATTCAGCGGGTCGGAATACGCCTAGAACCTCACCCATTAAAGTCCGATCTTGATTCTGAAAAAAAATATTTTCGATCATCTCTTTTTCGGACCATGCGAAATAACTTCTTTCCAGGTGTATTTTCGTGTAACGAAGGTTGGATTTTTGGATTCAGCGGGTCAAAATACACCTATAAACCCACCCATCAAAGTTCGATTTCGATTCTGGAGACAGATATTTTCGATCATCTCTTTTTCGTACCATGCGAAATAACTTTTTTCCAAGCATATTTTTGATCATCGATGTTCGGATTTCCGGATTCAGCGGGTCGAAATACACCTAGAAACTCACCCATCAAAGTCCGATTTTGATTCTGAAAAAAAATATTTTCGATCATCTCTTTTTCGTACCATGCGGAATAACTTCTTTACAGGTGTATTTTCGTGTAACAAATGTTGGATTTTTGTATTCAGCGGGTCAAAATACACCTATGAACCCACCCATCACAGTTCGATTTTGATTCTGGAGACAGATAATTTCGATCATCTCTTTTTCGTACCATGCGAAATAACTTTTTTCCAAGCATATTTTTGGTCATCAAAGGTTGGATTTTCGCATTCAGCGGGTCGAAATACACCCAGAAACTCACCCATCAAAGTCCGATTTCGATTCTGAAAAAAAATATTTCCGATCATCTCTTTTTCGTTCCATGCGGAATAACTTCTTTCCAGGTGTATTTTCGTGTATCAAAGGTTGGATTTTTTGATTCAGCCGGTCAAAGTACACCTATGAACCCACCCATCAAAGTTCGATTTCGATTCTGGAGACAGATATTTTCGATCATCTCTTTTTCGTACCATGCAAAATAACTTTTTTCCAAGCATATTTTTGGTCATCAGAGGTTGGATTTTCGGATTCAGCGGGTCGAAATACACCTAGAATCTCACCCATTAAAGTCCGATATTGATTCTGAAAAAAAATATTTTCGATCATCTCTTTTTCGTACCATGCGAAATAACTTCGTTCCAGGTGTATTTTCCTGTAACAAAGGTTAGATTTTCGGATTCAGCGGGTCAAAATACACCTATGAACCCACCCATCAAAGTTCGATTTCGATTCTGGAGACAGATATTTTCGATCATCTCTTTTTCGTACCATGCGAAATAACTTTTTTCCATGCATATTTTTGGTCATCAGAGGTTGGATTTTCGGATTCAGCGGGTCGAAATACACCTAGAAACTCACCCATTAAAGTCCGATTTTGATTCTGAAAAAAAATATTTTCGATCATCTCTTTTTCGTACCATGCGGAATAACTTCTGTCCAGGTGTATTTTCGTGTAACAAAGGTTGGATTTTTGGATTCAGCGGGTCAAAATACACCTATAAACCCACCCATCAAAGTTCGATTTCGATTCTGGAGACAGATATTTTCGATCATCTCTTTTTCGTACCATGCGAAATAACTTTTTTCCAAGCATATTTTTGGTCATCAAAGTTCGGATTTTCGGATTCAGCGGGTCGAAATACACCCAAAAACTCACCGATCAAAGTCCGATTTTGATTCTGAAAAAAAAATTTTCGATCATCTTTTTTTCGTACCATGCGAAATAACTTCGTTCCAGGTGTATTTTCGTGTAACAAAGGTTAGATTTTTGGATTCAGCGGGTCAAAATACACATATGAACCCACCCATCAAAGTTCGATTTTTATTCTGGAGACAGATATTTTCGATCATCTCTTTTTCGTACCATGCGAAATAACTTTTTTCCAATCCTATTTTTGGTCATCAAAGATCGGATTTTCAGATTCAGCGGGTCGAAATACACCTAGAAACTCACCCATCATAGTCCGATTTTGATTCTGAAAAAAAATATTTTCGATCATCTCTTTCTCGTACCATGCGAAATAACTTTTTTCCACGCATATTTTTGGTCATCAGAGGTTGGATTTCCGGATTCAGCGGGTCGAAATACACCTAGAAACTCACCCATTAAAGTCCGATATTGATTCTGAAAAAAAAAATTTTCGATCATCTCTTTTTCGTACCATGCGAAATTACTTCGTTCCAGGTGTATTTTCCTGTAACAAAGGCTAGATTTTCGGATTCAGCGGGTCAAAATACACCTGTAAACCCACCCATCAAAGTTCGATTTCGATTCTGGAGACAGATATTTTCGATCATCTCTTTTTCGTACCATGCGAAATAACTTTTTTCCAAGCATATTTTTGGTCATCAGAGGTTGGATTTTCGGATTCAGCGGGTCGAAATACACCTAAAAACTCACCCATTAAAGTCCGATTTTGAATCTGAAAAAAAATATTTTCGATCATCTCTTTTTCGTACCATGCAAAATAACTTCTTTCCAGGTGTATTTTCGTGTAACAAAGGTTGGATTTTTGGATTCAGCGGGTCAAAATACACCTATAAACCCACCCATCAAAGTTCGATTTCGATTCTGGAGACAGATATTTTCGATCATCTCTTTTTCGTACCATGCGAAATAACTTTTTTCCAAGCATATTTTTGGTCATCGATGTTCGGATTTTCGGATTCAGCGGGTCGGAATACCCCTAGAAACTCACCCATCAAAGTCCGATTTTGATTCTGAAAAAAAATATTTTCGATCATCTCTTTTTCGTACCATGCGAAATAACTTCTTTCCAGGTGTATTTTCGTGTAACAAAGGTTGGATTTTTGGATTCAGCGGGTCAAAATACACCTATGAACCCACCCATCACAGTTCGATTTTGATTCTGGAGACAGATAATTTCGATCATCTCTTTTTCGTACCATGCGAAATAACTTTTTTCCAAGCATATTTTTGGTCATCAAAGGTTGGATTTTCGCATTCAGCGGGTCGAAATACACCCAGAAACTCACCCATCAAAGTCCGATTTCGATTCCGAAAAAAAATATTTTCGATCATCTCTTTTTCGTTCCATGCGGAATAACTCCTTTCCAGGTGTATTTTCGTGTAACAAAGGTTGGATTTTTGGATTCAGCGGGTCAAAATACACCTATAAACCCACCCATCAAAGTTCGATTTCGATTCTGGAGACAGATATTTTCGATCATCTCTTTTTCGTACCATGCGAAATAACTTTTTTCCAAGCATATTTTTGATCATCGATGTTCGGATTTCCGGATTCAGCGGGTCGAAATACACCTAGAAACTCACCCATCAAAGTCCGATTTTGATTCTGAAAAAAAATATTTTCGATCATCTCTTTTTCGTACCATGCGGAATAACTTCTTTACAGGTGTATTTTCGTGTAACACAGGTTGGATTTTTGTATTCAGCGGGTCAAAATACACCTATGAACCCACCCATCACAGTTCGATTTTGATTCTGGAGACAGATAATTTCGATCATCTCTTTTTCGTACCATGCGAAATAACTTTTTTCCAAGCATATTTTTGGTCATCAAAGGTTGGATTTTCGCATTCAGCGGGTCGAAATACACCCAGGAACTCACCCATCAAAGTCCGATTTCGATTCTGAAAAAAAATATTTTCGATCATCTCTTTTTCGTTCCATGCGGAATAACTTCTTTCCAGGTGTATTTTCGTGTATCAAAGGTTGGATTTTTTGATTCAGCGGGTCAAAGTACACCTATGAACCCACCCATCAAAGTTCGATTTCGATTCTGGAGACAGATATTTTCGATCATCTCTTTTTCGTACCATGCGAAATAACTTTTTTCCAAGCATATTTTTGGTCATCAAAGTTCGGATTTTCGGATTCAGCGGGTCGAAATACACCCAAAAACTCACCCATCAAAGTCCGATTTGGATTCTGAAACAAAATATTTTCGATCATCTTTTTTTCGTACCATGCGAAATAACTTCTTTCCAGGTGTATTCTCGTGTAACGAAGGTTGGATTTTTGGATTCAGCGGGTCAAAATACACCTATGAACCCACCCATCAAAGTTCGATTTCGATTCTGGAGACAGATATTTTCGATCATCTCTTTTTCGTACCATGCGAAATAACTTTTTTCCAAGCATATTTTTGGTGATCAAAGTTTGGATTTTCGGATTCAGCGGGTCGGAATACGCCTAGAACCTCACCCATTAAAGTCCGATCTTGATTCTGAAAAAAAATATTTTCGATCATCTCTTTTTCGGACCATGCGAAATAACTTCTTTCCAGGTGTATTTTCGTGTAACGAAGGTTGGATTTTTGGATTCAGCGGGTCAAAATACACCTATGAACCCACCCATCAAAGTTCGATTTCGATTCTGGAGTCAGATATTTTCGATCATCTCTTTTTCGTACCATGCGAAATAACTTTTTTCCAAGCATATTTTTGGTCATCAGAGGTTAGATTATCGGATTCAGCGGGTCGAAATACACCTAGAAACTCACCCATTAAAGTCCGATAATGATTCTGAAAAAAAATATTTTCGATCATCTCTTTTTCGTACCATGCGAAATAACTTCGTTCCAGGTGTATTTTCCTGTAACAAAGGTTAGATTTTCGGATTCAGCGGGTCAAAATACACCTATAAACCCACCCATCAAAGTTCGATTTCGATTCTGGAGACAGATATTTTCGATCATCTCTTTTTCGTACCATGCGAAATAACTTTTTTCCAAGCATATTTTTGGTCATCAGAGGTTGGATTATCGGATTCAGCGGGTCGAAATACACCTAGAAACTCACCCATTAAAGTCCGATTTTGATTCTGAAAAAAAATATTTTCGATCATCTCTTTTTCGTACCATGCGGAATAACTTCTGTCCAGGTGTATTCTCGTGTAACGAAGGTTGGATTTTTGGATTCAGCGGGTCAAAATACACCTATAAACCCACCCATCAAAGTTCGATTTCGATTCTGGAGACAGATATTTTCGATCATCTCTTTTTCGTACCATGCGAAATAACTTTTTTCCAAGCATATTTTTGGTCATCAAAGTTCGGATTTTCGGATTCAGCGGGTCGAAATACACCCAAAAACTCACCGATCAAAGTCCGATTTTGATTCTGAAAAAAAAATTTTCGATCATCTTTTTTTCGTACCATGCGAAATAACTTCTTTCCAGGTGTATTTTCGTGTAACGAAGGTTAGATTTTTGGATTCAGCGGGTCAAAATACACATATGAACCCACCCATCAAAGTTCGATTTTTATTCTGGAGACAGATATTTTCGATCATCTCTTTTTCGTACCATGCGAAATAACTTTTTTCCAATCCTATTTTTGGTCATCAAAGATCGGATTTTCAGATTCAGCGGGTCGAAATACACCTAGAAACTCACCCATCAAAGTCCGATTTTGATTCTGAAAAAAAATATTTTCGATCATCTCTTTCTCGTACCATGCGAAATAACTTTTTTCCAAGCATATTTTTGGTCATCAGAGGTTGGATTTCCGGATTCAGCGGGTCGAAATACACCTAGAAACTCACCCATTAAAGTCCGATATTGATTCTGAAAAAAAAAATTTTCGATCATCTCTTTTTCGTACCATGCGAAATTACTTCGTTCCAGGTGTATTTTCCTGTAACAAAGGTTAGATTTTCGGATTCAGCGGGTCAAAATACACCTATAAACCCACCCATCAAAGTTCGATTTCGATTCTGGAGACAGATATTTTCGATCATCTCTTTTTCGTACCATGCGAAATAACTTTTTTCCAAGCATATTTTTGGTCATCAGAGGTTGGATTTTCGGATTCAGCGGGTCGAAATACACCTAGAAACTCACCCATTAAAGTCCGATTTTGAATCTGAAAAAAAATATTTTCGATCATCTCTTTTTCGTACCATGCAAAATAACTTTTTTCCAAGCATATTTTTGGTCATCAAAGTTTGGATTTTCGGATTCAGCGGGTCGGAATACACCTAGAAACTCACCCATTAAAGTCCGATTTTGATTCTGAAAAAAAATATTTTCGATCATCTCTTTTTCGTACCATGCGAAATAACTTTTTTCCAATCCTATTTTTGGTCATCAAAGATCGGATTTTCAGATTCAGCGGGTCGAAATACACCTAGAAACTCACCCATCAAAGTCCGATTTTGATTCTGAAAAAAAATATTTTCGATCATCTCTTTCTCGTACCATGCGAAATAACTTTTTTCCAAGCATATTTTTGGTCATCAGAGGTTGGATTTCCGGATTCAGCGGGTCGAAATACACCTAGAAACTCACCCATTAAAGTCCGATATTGATTCTGAAAAAAAAAATTTTCGATCATCTCTTTTTCGTACCATGCGAAATTACTTCGTTCCAGGTGTATTTTCCTGTAACAAAGGTTAGATTTTCGGATTCAGCGGGTCAAAATACACCTATAAACCCACCCATCAAAGTTCGATTTCGATTCTGGAGACAGATATTTTCGATCATCTCTTTTTCGTACCATGCGAAATAACTTTTTTCCAAGCATATTTTTGGTCATCAGAGGTTGGATTATCGGATTCAGCGGGTCGAAATACACCTAGAAACTCACCCATTAAAGTCCGATTTTGATTCTGAAAAAAAATATTTTCGATCATCTCTTTTTCGTACCATGCGGAATAACTTCTGTCCAGGTGTATTCTCGTGTAACGAAGGTTGGATTTTTGGATTCAGCGGGTCAAAATACACCTATAAACCCACCCATCAAAGTTCGATTTCGATTCTGGAGACAGATATTTTCGATCATCTCTTTTTCGTACCATGCGAAATAACTTTTTTCCAAGCATATTTTTGGTCATCAAAGTTCGGATTTTCGGATTCAGCGGGTCGAAATACACCCAAAAACTCACCGATCAAAGTCCGATTTTGATTCTGAAAAAAAAATTTTCGATCATCTTTTTTTCGTACCATGCGAAATAACTTCTTTCCAGGTGTATTTTCGTGTAACAAAGGTTAGATTTTTGGATTCAGCGGGTCAAAATACACATATGAACCCACCCATCAAAGTTCGATTTTTATTCTGGAGACAGATATTTTCGATCATCTCTTTTTCGTACCATGCGAAATAACTTTTTTCCAATCCTATTTTTGGTCATCAAAGATCGGATTTTCAGATTCAGCGGGTCGAAATACACCTAGAAACTCACCCATCAAAGTCCGATTTTGATTCTGAAAAAAAATATTTTCGATCATCTCTTTCTCGTACCATGCGAAATAACTTTTTTCCAAGCATATTTTTGGACATCAGAGGTTGGATTTCCGGATTCAGCGGGTCGAAATACACCTAGAAACTCACCCATTAAAGTCCGATATTGATTCTGAAAAAAAAAATTTTCGATCATCTCTTTTTCGTACCATGCGAAATTACTTCGTTCCAGGTGTATTTTCCTGTAACAAAGGTTAGATTTTTGGATTCAGCGGGTCAAAATACACATATGAACCCACCCATCAAAGTTCGATTTTTATTCTGGAGACAGATATTTTCGATCATCTCTTTTTCGTACCATGCGAAATAACTTTTTTCCAATCCTATTTTTGGTCATCAAAGATCGGATTTTCAGATTCAGCGGGTCGGAATACACCTAGAAACTCACCCATCAAAGTCCGATTTTGATTCTGAAAAAAAATATTTTCGATCATCTCTTTCTCGTACCATGCGAAATAACTTTTTTCCAAGCATATTTTTGGTCATCAGAGGTTGGATTTCCGGATTCAGCGGGTCGAAATACACCTAGAAACTCACCCATTGAAGTCCGATATTGATTCTGAAAAAAAAAATTTTCGATCATCTCTTTTTCGTACCATGCGAAATTACTTCGTTCCAGGTGTATTTTCCTATAACAAAGGTTAGATTTTCGGATTCAGCGGGTCAAAATACACCTATAAACCCACCCATCAAAGTTCGATTTCGATTCTGGAGACAGATATTTTCGATCATCTCTTTTTCGTACCATGCGAAATAACTTTTTTCCAAGCATATTTTTGGTCATCAGAGGTTGGATTTTCGGATTCAGCGGGTCGAAATACACCTAGAAACTCACCCATTAAAGTCCGATTTTGAATCTGAAAAAAAATATTTTCGATCATCTCTTTTTCGTACCATGCAAAATAACTTTTTTCCAAGCATATTTTTGGTCATCAAAGTTTGGATTTTCGGATTCAGCGGGTCGGAATACACCTAGAAACTCACCCATTAAAGTCCGATTTTGATTCTGAAAAAAAATATTTTCGATCATCTCTTTCTCGTACCATGCGAAATAACTTTTTTCCAATCCTATTTTTGGTCATCAAAGATCGGATTTTCAGATTCAGCGGGTCGAAATACACCTAGAAACTCACCCATCAAAGTCCGATTTTGATTCTGAAAAAAAATATTTTCGATCATCTCTTTCTCGTACCATGCGAAATAACTTTTTTCCAAGCATATTTTTGGTCATCAGAGGTTGGATTTCCGGATTCAGCGGGTCGAAATACACCTAGAAACTCACCCATTAAAGTCCGATATTGATTCTGAAAAAAAAAATTTTCGATCATCTCTTTTTCGTACCATGCGAAATTACTTCGTTCCAGGTGTATTTTACTGTAACAAAGGTTAGATTTTCGGATTCAGCGGGTCAAAATACACCTATAAACCCACCCATCAAAGTTCGATTTCGATTCTGGAGACAGATATTTTCGATCATCTCTTTTTCGTACCATGCGAAATAACTTTTTTCCAAGCATATTTTTGGTCATCAGAGGTTGGATTTTCGGATTCAGCGGGTCGAAATACACCTAGAAACTCACCCATTAAAGTCCGATTTTGAATCTGAAAAAAAATATTTTCGATCATCTCTTTTTCGTACCATGCAAAATAACTTCTTTCCAGGTGTATTTTCGTGTAACAAAGGTTGGATTTTTGGATTCAGCGGGTCAAAATACACCTATAAACCCACCCATCAAAGTTCGATTTCGATTCTGGAGACAGATATTTTCGATCATCTCTTTTTCGTACCATGCGAAATAACTTTTTTCCAAGCATATTTTTGGTCATCAGAGGTTGGATTTTCGGATTCAGCGGGTCGAAATACACCTAGAAACTCACCCATTAAAGTCCGATTTTGAATCTGAAAAAAAATATTTTCGATCATCTCTTTTTCGTACCATGCGAAATAACTTTTTTCCAAGCATATTTTTGGTCATCAGAGGTTGGATTTCCGGATTCAGCGGGTCGAAATACACCTAGAAACTCACCCATTAAAGTCCGATATTGATTCTGAAAAAAAAAATTTTCGATCATCTCTTTTTCGTACCATGCGAAATTACTTCGTTCCAGGTGTATTTTCCTGTAACAAAGGTTAGATTTTCGGATTCAGCGGGTCAGAATACACCTATAAACCCACCCATCAAAGTTCGATTTCGATTCTGGAGTCAGATATTTTCGATCATCTCTTTTTCGTACCATGCGAAATAACTTTTTTCCAAGCATATTTTTGATCATCGATGTTCGGATTTCCGGATTCAGCGGGTCGAAATACACCTAGAAACTCACCCATCCAAGTCCGATTTTGATTCTGAAAAAAAATATTTTCGATCATCTCTTTTTCGTACCATGCGGAATAACTTCTTTACAGGTGTATTTTCATGTAACAAAGGTTGGATTTTTGTATTCAGCGGGTCAAAATACACCTATGAACCCACCCATCACAGTTCGATTTTGATTCTGGAGACAGATAATTTCGATCATCTCTTTTTCGTACCATGCGAAATAACTTTTTTCCAAGCATATTTTTGGTCATCAAAGGTCGGATTTTCGCATTCAGCGGGTCGAAATACACCCAGAAACTCACCCATCAAAGTCCGATTTCGATTCTGAAAAAAAATATTTTCGATCATCTATTTTTCGTTCCATACGGAATAACTTCTTTCCAGGTGTATTTTCGTGTATCAAAGGTTGGATTTTTTGATTCAGCGGGTCAAAGTACACCTATGAACCCACCCATCAAAGTTCGATTTCGATTCTGGAGACAGATATTTTCGATCATCTCTTTTTCGTACCATGCGACATAACTTTTTTCCAAGCATATTTTTGGTCATCAGAGGTTGGATTTTCGGATTCAGCGGGTCGAAATACACCTAGAAACTCACCCATTGAAGTCCAATATTGATTCTGAAAAAAAATATTTTCGATCATCTCTTTTTCGTACCATGCGAAATAACTTCGTTCCAGGTGTATTTTCCTGTAACAAAGGTTAGATTTTCGGATTCAGCGGGTCAAAATACACCTATAAACCCACCCATCAAAGTTCGATTTCGATTCTGGAGACAGATATTTTCGATCATCTCTTTTTCGTACCATGCGAAATAACTTTTTTCCATGCATATTTTTAGTCATCAGAGGTTGGATTTTCGGATTCAGCGGGTCGAAATACACCTAGAAACTCACCCATTAAAGTCCGATTTTGAATCTGAAAAAAAATATTTTCGATCATCTCTTTTTCGTACCATGCAAAATAACTTCTTTCCAGGTGTATTTTCGTGTAACAAAGGTTGGATTTTTGGATTCAGCGGGTCAAAATACACCTATAAACCCACCCATCAAAGTTCGATTTCGATTCTGGAGACAGATATTTTCGATCATCTCTTTTTCGTACCATGCGAAATAACTTTTTTCCAAGCATATTTTTGGTCATCGATGTTCGGATTTTCGGATTCAGCGGGTCGGAATACCCCTAGAAACTCACCCATCAAAGTCCGATTTTGATTCTGAAAAAAAATATTTTCGATCATCTCTTTTTCGTACCATGCGAAATAACTTCTTTCCAGGTGTATTTTCGTGTAACAAAGGTTGGATTTTTGGATTCAGCGGGTCAAAATACACCTATGAACCCACCCATCACAGTTCGATTTTGATTCTGGAGACAGATAATTTCGATCATCTCTTTTTCGTACCATGCGAAATAACTTTTTTCCAAGCATATTTTTGATCATCAAAGGTTGGATTTTCGCATTCAGCGGGTCGAAATACACCCAGAAACTCACCCATCAAAGTCCGATTTCGATTCCGAAAAAAAATATTTTCGATCATCTCTTTTTCGTTCCATGCGGACTAACTCCTTTCCAGGTGTATTTTCGTGTAACAAAGGTTGGATTTTTGGATTCAGCGGGTCAAAATACACCTATAAACCCACCCATCAAAGTTCGATTTCGATTGTGGAGACAGATATTTTCGATCATCTCTTTTTCGTACCATGCGAAATAACTTTTTTCCAAGCATATTTTTGATCATCAAAGATCGGATTTTCAGATTCAGCGGGTCGAAATACACCTAGAAACTCACCCATCAAAGTCCGATTTTGATTCTGAAAAAAAATATTTTCGATCATCTCTTTCTCGTACCATGCGAAATAACTTTTTTCCAAGCATATTTTTGGACATCAGAGGTTGGATTTCCGGATTCAGCGGGTCGAAATACACCTAGAAACTCACCCATTAAAGTCCGATATTGATTCTGAAAAAAAAAATTTTCGATCATCTCTTTTTCGTACCATGCGAAATTACTTCGTTCCAGGTGTATTTTCCTGTAACAAAGGTTAGATTTTTGGATTCAGCGGGTCAAAATACACATATGAACCCACCCATCAAAGTTCGATTTTTATTCTGGAGACAGATATTTTCGATCATCTCTTTTTCGTACCATGCGAAATAACTTTTTTCCAATCCTATTTTTGGTCATCAAAGATCGGATTTTCAGATTCAGCGGGTCGGAATACACCTAGAAACTCACCCATCAAAGTCCGATTTTGATTCTGAAAAAAAATATTTTCGATCATCTCTTTCTCGTACCATGCGAAATAACTTTTTTCCAAGCATATTTTTGGTCATCAGAGGTTGGATTTCCGGATTCAGCGGGTCGAAATACACCTAGAAACTCACCCATTGAAGTCCGATATTGATTCTGAAAAAAAAAATTTTCGATCATCTCTTTTTCGTACCATGCGAAATTACTTCGTTCCAGGTGTATTTTCCTATAACAAAGGTTAGATTTTCGGATTCAGCGGGTCAAAATACACCTATAAACCCACCCATCAAAGTTCGATTTCGATTCTGGAGACAGATATTTTCGATCATCTCTTTTTCGTACCATGCGAAATAACTTTTTTCCAAGCATATTTTTGGTCATCAGAGGTTGGATTTTCGGATTCAGCGGGTCGAAATACACCTAGAAACTCACCCATTAAAGTCCGATTTTGAATCTGAAAAAAAATATTTTCGATCATCTCTTTTTCGTACCATGCAAAATAACTTTTTTCCAAGCATATTTTTGGTCATCAAAGTTTGGATTTTCGGATTCAGCGGGTCGGAATACACCTAGAAACTCACCCATTAAAGTCCGATTTTGATTCTGAAAAAAAATATTTTCGATCATCTCTTTCTCGTACCATGCGAAATAACTTTTTTCCAATCCTATTTTTGGTCATCAAAGATCGGATTTTCAGATTCAGCGGGTCGAAATACACCTAGAAACTCACCCATCAAAGTCCGATTTTGATTCTGAAAAAAAATATTTTCGATCATCTCTTTCTCGTACCATGCGAAATAACTTTTTTCCAAGCATATTTTTGGTCATCAGAGGTTGGATTTCCGGATTCAGCGGGTCGAAATACACCTAGAAACTCACCCATTAAAGTCCGATATTGATTCTGAAAAAAAAAATTTTCGATCATCTCTTTTTCGTACCATGCGAAATTACTTCGTTCCAGGTGTATTTTACTGTAACAAAGGTTAGATTTTCGGATTCAGCGGGTCAAAATACACCTATAAACCCACCCATCAAAGTTCGATTTCGATTCTGGAGACAGATATTTTCGATCATCTCTTTTTCGTACCATGCGAAATAACTTTTTTCCAAGCATATTTTTGGTCATCAGAGGTTGGATTTTCGGATTCAGCGGGTCGAAATACACCTAGAAACTCACCCATTAAAGTCCGATTTTGAATCTGAAAAAAAATATTTTCGATCATCTCTTTTTCGTACCATGCAAAATAACTTCTTTCCAGGTGTATTTTCGTGTAACAAAGGTTGGATTTTTGGATTCAGCGGGTCAAAATACACCTATAAACCCACCCATCAAAGTTCGATTTCGATTCTGGAGACAGATATTTTCGATCATCTCTTTTTCGTACCATGCGAAATAACTTTTTTCCAAGCATATTTTTGGTCATCAGAGGTTGGATTTTCGGATTCAGCGGGTCGAAATACACCTAGAAACTCACCCATTAAAGTCCGATTTTGAATCTGAAAAAAAATATTTTCGATCATCTCTTTTTCGTACCATGCGAAATAACTTTTTTCCAAGCATATTTTTGGTCATCAGAGGTTGGATTTCCGGATTCAGCGGGTCGAAATACACCTAGAAACTCACCCATTAAAGTCCGATATTGATTCTGAAAAAAAAAATTTTCGATCATCTCTTTTTCGTACCATGCGAAATTACTTCGTTCCAGGTGTATTTTCCTGTAACAAAGGTTAGATTTTCGGATTCAGCGGGTCAGAATACACCTATAAACCCACCCATCAAAGTTCGATTTCGATTCTGGAGTCAGATATTTTCGATCATCTCTTTTTCGTACCATGCGAAATAACTTTTTTCCAAGCATATTTTTGATCATCGATGTTCGGATTTCCGGATTCAGCGGGTCGAAATACACCTAGAAACTCACCCATCCAAGTCCGATTTTGATTCTGAAAAAAAATATTTTCGATCATCTCTTTTTCGTACCATGCGGAATAACTTCTTTACAGGTGTATTTTCATGTAACAAAGGTTGGATTTTTGTATTCAGCGGGTCAAAATACACCTATGAACCCACCCATCACAGTTCGATTTTGATTCTGGAGACAGATAATTTCGATCATCTCTTTTTCGTACCATGCGAAATAACTTTTTTCCAAGCATATTTTTGGTCATCAAAGGTCGGATTTTCGCATTCAGCGGGTCGAAATACACCCAGAAACTCACCCATCAAAGTCCGATTTCGATTCTGAAAAAAAATATTTTCGATCATCTATTTTTCGTTCCATACGGAATAACTTCGTTCCAGGTGTATTTTCGTGTATCAAAGGTTGGATTTTTTGATTCAGCGGGTCAAAGTACACCTATGAACCCACCCATCAAAGTTCGATTTCGATTCTGGAGACAGATATTTTCGATCATCTCTTTTTCGTACCATGCGAAATAACTTTTTTCCAAGCATATTTTTGGTCATCAGAGGTTGGATTTTCGGACTCAGCGGGTCGAAATACACCTAGAAACTCACCCATTGAAGTCCAATATTGATTCTGAAAAAAAATATTTTCGATCATCTCTTTTTCGTACCATGCGAAATAACTTCGTTCCAGGTGTATTTTCCTGTAACAAAGGTTAGATTTTCGGATTCAGCGGGTCAAAATACACCTATAAACCCACCCATCAAAGTTCGATTTCGATTCTGGAGACAGATATTTTCGATCATCTCTTTTTCGTACCATGCGAAATAACTTTTTTCCATGCATATTTTTAGTCATCAGAGGTTGGATTTTCGGATTCAGCGGGTCGAAATACACCTAGAAACTCACCCATTAAAGTCCGATTTTGAATCTGAAAAAAAATATTTTCGATCATCTCTTTTTCGTACCATGCAAAATAACTTCTTTCCAGGTGTATTTTCGTGTAACAAAGGTTGGATTTTTGGATTCAGCGGGTTAAAATACACCTATAAACCCACCCATCAAAGTTCGATTTCGATTCTGGAGACAGATATTTTCGATCATCTCTTTTTCGTACCATGCGAAATAACTTTTTTCCAAGCATATTTTTGGTCATCGATGTTCGGATTTTCGGATTCAGCGGGTCGGAATACCCCTAGAAACTCACCCATCAAAGTCCGATTTTGATTCTGAAAAAAAATATTTTCGATCATCTCTTTTTCGTACCATGCGAAATAACTTCTTTCCAGGTGTATTTTCGTGTAACAAGGGTTGGATTTTTGGATTCAGCGGGTCAAAATACACCTATGAACCCACCCATCACAGTTCGATTTTGATTCTGGAGACAGATAATTTCGATCATCTCTTTTTCGTACCATGCGAAATAACTTTTTTCCAAGCATATTTTTGGTCATCAAAGGTTGGATTTTCGCATTCAGCGGGTCGAAATACACCCAGAAACTCACCCATCAAAGTCCGATTTCGATTCCGAAAAAAAATATTTTCGATCATCTCTTTTTCGTTCCATGCGGAATAACTCCTTTCCAGGTGTATTTTCGTGTAACAAAGGTTGGATTTTTGGATTCAGCGGGTCAAAATACACCTATAAACCCACCCATCAAAGTTCGATTTCGATTCTGGAGACAGATATTTTCGATCATCTCTTTTTCGTACCATGCGAAATAACTTTTTTCCAAGCATATTTTTGATCATCGATGTTCGGATTTCCGGATTCAGCGGGTCGAAATACACCTAGAAACTCACCCATCAAAGTCCGATTTTGATTCTGAAAAAAAATATTTTCGATCATCTCTTTTTCGTACCATGCGGAATAACTTCTTTACAGGTGTATTTTCGTGTAACACAGGTTGGATTTTTGTATTCAGCGGGTCAAAATACACCTATGAACCCACCCATCACAGTTCGATTTTGATTCTGGAGACAGATAATTTCGATCATCTCTTTTTCGTACCATGCGAAATAACTTTTTTCCAAGCATATTTTTGGTCATCAAAGGTTGGATTTTCGCATTCAGCGGGTCGAAATACACCCAGGAACTCACCCATCAAAGTCCGATTTCGATTCTGAAAAAAAATATTTTCGATCATCTCTTTTTCGTTCCATGCGGAATAACTTCTTTCCAGGTGTATTTTCGTGTATCAAAGGTTGGATTTTTTGATTCAGCGGGTCAAAGTACACCTATGAACCCACCCATCAAAGTTCGATTTCGATTCTGGAGACAGATATTTTCGATCATCTCTTTTTCGTACCATGCGAAATAACTTTTTTCCAAGCATATTTTTGGTCATCAAAGTTCGGATTTTCGGATTCAGCGGGTCGAAATACACCCAAAAACTCACCCATCAAAGTCCGATTTGGATTCTGAAACAAAATATTTTCGATCATCTTTTTTTCGTACCATGCGAAATAACTTCTTTCCAGGTGTATTCTCGTGTAACGAAGGTTGGATTTTTGGATTCAGCGGGTCAAAATACACCTATGAACCCACCCATCAAAGTTCGATTTCGATTCTGGAGACAGATATTTTCGATCATCTCTTTTTCGTACCATGCGAAATAACTTTTTTCCAAGCATATTTTTGGTGATCACAGTTTGGATTTTCGGATTCAGCGGGTCGGAATACGCCTAGAACCTCACCCATTAAAGTCCGATCTTGATTCTGAAAAAAAATATTTTCGATCATCTCTTTTTCGGACCATGCGAAATAACTTCTTTCCAGGTGTATTTTCGTGTAACGAAGGTTGGATTTTTGGATTCAGCGGGTCAAAATACACCTATGAACCCACCCATCAAAGTTCGATTTCGATTCTGGAGTCAGATATTTTCGATCATCTCTTTTTCGTACCATGCGAAATAACTTTTTTCCAAGCATATTTTTGGTCATCAGAGGTTGGATTATCGGATTCAGCGGGTCGAAATACACCTAGAAACTCACCCATTAAAGTCCGATAATGATTCTGAAAAAAAATATTTTCGATCATCTCTTTTTCGTACCATGCGAAATAACTTCGTTCCAGGTGTATTTTCCTGTAACAAAGGTTAGATTTTCGGATTCAGCGGGTCAAAATACACCTATAAACCCACCCATCAAAGTTCGATTTCGATTCTGGAGACAGATATTTTCGATCATCTCTTTTTCGTACCATGCGAAATAACTTTTTTCCAAGCATATTTTTGGTCATCAGAGGTTGGATTATCGGATTCAGCGGGTCGAAATACACCTAGAAACTCACCCATTAAAGTCCGATTTTGATTCTGAAAAAAAATATTTTCGATCATCTCTTTTTCGTACCATGCGGAATAACTTCTGTCCAGGTGTATTCTCGTGTAACGAAGGTTGGATTTTTGGATTCAGCGGGTCAAAATACACCTATAAACCCACCCATCAAAGTTCGATTTCGATTCTGGAGACAGATATTTTCGATCATCTCTTTTTCGTACCATGCGAAATAACTTTTTTCCAATCCTATTTTTGGTCATCAAAGATCGGATTTTCAGATTCAGCGGGTCGAAATACACCTAGAAACTCACCCATCAAAGTCCGATTTTGATTCTGAAAAAAAATATTTTCGATCATCTCTTTCTCGTACCATGCGAAATAACTTTTTTCCAAGCATATTTTTGGTCATCAGAGGTTGGATTTCCGGATTCAGCGGGTCGAAATACACCTAGAAACTCACCCATTAAAGTCCGATATTGATTCTGAAAAAAAAAATTTTCGATCATCTCTTTTTCGTACCATGCGAAATTACTTCGTTCCAGGTGTATTTTACTGTAACAAAGGTTAGATTTTCGGATTCAGCGGGTCAAAATACACCTATAAACCCACCCATCAAAGTTCGATTTCGATTCTGGAGACAGATATTTTCGATCATCTCTTTTTCGTACCATGCGAAATAACTTTTTTCCAAGCATATTTTTGGTCATCAGAGGTTGGATTTTCGGATTCAGCGGGTCGAAATACACCTAGAAACTCACCCATTAAAGTCCGATTTTGAATCTGAAAAAAAATATTTTCGATCATCTCTTTTTCGTACCATGCAAAATAACTTCTTTCCAGGTGTATTTTCGTGTAACAAAGGTTGGATTTTTGGATTCAGCGGGTCAAAATACACCTATAAACCCACCCATCAAAGTTCGATTTCGATTCTGGAGACAGATATTTTCGATCATCTCTTTTTCGTACCATGCGAAATAACTTTTTTCCAAGCATATTTTTGGTCATCAGAGGTTGGATTTTCGGATTCAGCGGGTCGAAATACACCTAGAAACTCACCCATTAAAGTCCGATTTTGAATCTGAAAAAAAATATTTTCGATCATCTCTTTTTCGTACCATGCGAAATAACTTTTTTCCAAGCATATTTTTGGTCATCAGAGGTTGGATTTCCGGATTCAGCGGGTCGAAATACACCTAGAAACTCACCCATTAAAGTCCGATATTGATTCTGAAAAAAAAAATTTTCGATCATCTCTTTTTCGTACCATGCGAAATTACTTCGTTCCAGGTGTATTTTCCTGTAACAAAGGTTAGATTTTCGGATTCAGCGGGTCAGAATACACCTATAAACCCACCCATCAAAGTTCGATTTCGATTCTGGAGTCAGATATTTTCGATCATCTCTTTTTCGTACCATGCGAAATAACTTTTTTCCAAGCATATTTTTGATCATCGATGTTCGGATTTCCGGATTCAGCGGGTCGAAATACACCTAGAAACTCACCCATCCAAGTCCGATTTTGATTCTGAAAAAAAATATTTTCGATCATCTCTTTTTCGTACCATGCGGAATAACTTCTTTACAGGTGTATTTTCATGTAACAAAGGTTGGATTTTTGTATTCAGCGGGTCAAAATACACCTATGAACCCACCCATCACAGTTCGATTTTGATTCTGGAGACAGATAATTTCGATCATCTCTTTTTCGTACCATGCGAAATAACTTTTTTCCAAGCATATTTTTGGTCATCAAAGGTCGGATTTTCGCATTCAGCGGGTCGAAATACACCCAGAAACTCACCCATCAAAGTCCGATTTCGATTCTGAAAAAAAATATTTTCGATCATCTATTTTTCGTTCCATACGGAATAACTTCGTTCCAGGTGTATTTTCGTGTATCAAAGGTTGGATTTTTTGATTCAGCGGGTCAAAGTACACCTATGAACCCACCCATCAAAGTTCGATTTCGATTCTGGAGACAGATATTTTCGATCATCTCTTTTTCGTACCATGCGAAATAACTTTTTTCCAAGCATATTTTTGGTCATCAGAGGTTGGATTTTCGGATTCAGCGGGTCGAAATACACCTAGAAACTCACCCATTGAAGTCCAATATTGATTCTGAAAAAAAATATTTTCGATCATCTCTTTTTCGTACCATGCGAAATAACTTCGTTCCAGGTGTATTTTCCTGTAACAAAGGTTAGATTTTCGGATTCAGCGGGTCAAAATACACCTATAAACCCACCCATCAAAGTTCGATTTCGATTCTGGAGACAGATATTTTCGATCATCTCTTTTTCGTACCATGCGAAATAACTTTTTTCCATGCATATTTTTAGTCATCAGAGGTTGGATTTTCGGATTCAGCGGGTCGAAATACACCTAGAAACTCACCCATTAAAGTCCGATTTTGAATCTGAAAAAAAATATTTTCGATCATCTCTTTTTCGTACCATGCAAAATAACTTCTTTCCAGGTGTATTTTCGTGTAACAAAGGTTGGATTTTTGGATTCAGCGGGTCAAAATACACCTATAAACCCACCCATCAAAGTTCGATTTCGATTCTGGAGACAGATATTTTCGATCATCTCTTTTTCGTACCATGCGAAATAACTTTTTTCCAAGCATATTTTTGGTCATCGATGTTCGGATTTTCGGATTCAGCGGGTCGGAATACCCCTAGAAACTCACCCATCAAAGTCCGATTTTGATTCTGAAAAAAAATATTTTCGATCATCTCTTTTTCGTACCATGCGAAATAACTTCTTTCCAGGTGTATTTTCGTGTAACAAAGGTTGGATTTTTGGATTCAGCGGGTCAAAATACACCTATGAACCCACCCATCACAGTTCGATTTTGATTCTGGAGACAGATAATTTCGATCATCTCTTTTTCGTACCATGCGAAATAACTTTTTTCCAAGCATATTTTTGGTCATCAAAGGTTGGATTTTCGCATTCAGCGGGTCGAAATACACCCAGAAACTCACCCATCAAAGTCCGATTTCGATTCCGAAAAAAAATATTTTCGATCATCTCTTTTTCGTTCCATGCGGAATAACTCCTTTCCAGGTGTATTTTCGTGTAACAAAGGTTGGATTTTTGGATTCAGCGGGTCAAAATACACCTATAAACCCACCCATCAAAGTTCGATTTCGATTCTGGAGACAGATATTTTCGATCATCTCTTTTTCGTACCATGCGAAATAACTTTTTTCCAAGCATATTTTTGATCATCGATGTTCGGATTTCCGGATTCAGCGGGTCGAAATACACCTAGAAACTCACCCATCAAAGTCCGATTTTGATTCTGAAAAAAAATATTTTCGATCATCTCTTTTTCGTACCATGCGGAATAACTTCTTTACAGGTGTATTTTCGTGTAACACAGGTTGGATTTTTGTATTCAGCGGGTCAAAATACACCTATGAACCCACCCATCACAGTTCGATTTTGATTCTGGAGACAGATAATTTCGATCATCTCTTTTTCGTACCATGCGAAATAACTTTTTTCCAAGCATATTTTTGGTCATCAAAGGTTGGATTTTCGCATTCAGCGGGTCGAAATACACCCAGGAACTCACCCATCAAAGTCCGATTTCGATTCTGAAAAAAAATATTTTCGATCATCTCTTTTTCGTTCCATGCGGAATAACTTCTTTCCAGGTGTATTTTCGTGTATCAAAGGTTGGATTTTTTGATTCAGCGGGTCAAAGTACACCTATGAACCCACCCATCAAAGTTCGATTTCGATTCTGGAGACAGATATTTTCGATCATCTCTTTTTCGTACCATGCGAAATAACTTTTTTCCAAGCATATTTTTGGTCATCAAAGTTCGGATTTTCGGATTCAGCGGGTCGAAATACACCCAAAAACTCACCCATCAAAGTCCGATTTGGATTCTGAAACAAAATATTTTCGATCATCTTTTTTTCGTACCATGCGAAATAACTTCTTTCCAGGTGTATTCTCGTGTAACGAAGGTTGGATTTTTGGATTCAGCGGGTCAAAATACACCTATGAACCCACCCATCAAAGTTCGATTTCGATTCTGGAGACAGATATTTTCGATCATCTCTTTTTCGTACCATGCGAAATAACTTTTTTCCAAGCATATTTTTGGTGATCACAGTTTGGATTTTCGGATTCAGCGGGTCGGAATACGCCTAGAACCTCACCCATTAAAGTCCGATCTTGATTCTGAAAAAAAATATTTTCGATCATCTCTTTTTCGGACCATGCGAAATAACTTCTTTCCAGGTGTATTTTCGTGTAACGAAGGTTGGATTTTTGGATTCAGCGGGTCAAAATACACCTATGAACCCACCCATCAAAGTTCGATTTCGATTCTGGAGTCAGATATTTTCGATCATCTCTTTTTCGTACCATGCGAAATAACTTTTTTCCAAGCATATTTTTGGTCATCAGAGGTTGGATTATCGGATTCAGCGGGTCGAAATACACCTAGAAACTCACCCATTAAAGTCCGATAATGATTCTGAAAAAAAATATTTTCGATCATCTCTTTTTCGTACCATGCGAAATAACTTCGTTCCAGGTGTATTTTCCTGTAACAAAGGTTAGATTTTCGGATTCAGCGGGTCAAAATACACCTATAAACCCACCCATCAAAGTTCGATTTCGATTCTGGAGACAGATATTTTCGATCATCTCTTTTTCGTACCATGCGAAATAACTTTTTTCCAAGCATATTTTTGGTCATCAGAGGTTGGATTATCGGATTCAGCGGGTCGAAATACACCTAGAAACTCACCCATTAAAGTCCGATTTTGATTCTGAAAAAAAATATTTTCGATCATCTCTTTTTCGTACCATGCGGAATAACTTCTGTCCAGGTGTATTCTCGTGTAACGAAGGTTGGATTTTTGGATTCAGCGGGTCAAAATACACCTATAAACCCACCCATCAAAGTTCGATTTCGATTCTGGAGACAGATATTTTCGATCATCTCTTTTTCGTACCATGCGAAATAACTTTTTTCCAAGCATATTTTTGGTCATCAAAGTTCGGATTTTCGGATTCAGCGGGTCGGAATACACCCAAAAACTCACCGATCAAAGTCCGATTTTGATTCTGAAAAAAACATTTTCGATCATCTTTTTTTCGTACCATGCGAAATAACTTCTTTCCAGGTGTATTTTCGTGTAACAAAGGTTAGATTTTTGGATTCAGCGGGTCAAAATACACATATGAACCCACCCATCAAAGTTCGATTTTTATTCTGGAGACAGATATTTTCGATCATCTCTTTTTCGTACCATGCGAAATAACTTTTTTCCAATCCTATTTTTGGTCATCAAAGATCGGATTTTCAGATTCAGCGGGTCGAAATACACCTAGAAACTCACCCATCAAAGTCCGATTTTGATTCTGAAAAAAAATATTTTCGATCATCTCTTTCTCGTACCATGCGAAATAACTTTTTTCCAAGCATATTTTTGGTCATCAGAGGTTGGATTTCCGGATTCAGCGGGTCGAAATACACCTAGAAACTCACCCATTAAAGTCCGATATTGATTCTGAAAAAAAAAATTTTCGACCATCTCTTTTTCGTACCATGCGAAATTACTTCGTTCCAGGTGTATTTTCCTGTAACAAAGGTTAGATTTTCGGATTCAGCGGGTCAAAATACACCTATAAACCCACCCATCAAAGTTCGATTTCGATTCTGGAGACAGATATTTTCGATCATCTCTTTTTCGTACCATGCGAAATAACTTTTTTCCAAGCATATTTTTGGTCATCAGAGGTTGGATTTTCGGATTCAGCGGGTCGAAATACACCTAGAAACTCACCCATTAAAGTCCGATTTTGAATCTGAAAAAAAATATTTTCGATCATCTCTTTTTCGTACCATGCAAAATAACTTCTTTCCAGGTGTATTTTCGTGTAACGAAGGTTGGATTTTTGGATTCAGCGGGTCAAAATACACATATGAACCCACCCATCAAAGTTCGATTTTTATTCTGGAGACAGATATTTTCGATCATCTCTTTTTCGTACCATGCGAAATAACTTTTTTCCAATCCTATTTTTGGTCATCAAAGATCGGATTTTCAGATTCAGCGGGTCGAAATACACCTAGAAACTCACCCATCAAAGTCCGATTTTGATTCTGAAAAAAAATATTTTCGATCATCTCTTTCTCGTACCATGCGAAATAACTTTTTTCCAAGCATATTTTTGGTCATCAGAGGTTGGATTTCCGGATTCAGCGGGTCGAAATACACCTAGAAACTCACCCATTAAAGTCCGATATTGATTCTGAAAAAAAAAATTTTCGATCATCTCTTTTTCGTACCATGCGAAATTACTTCGTTCCAGGTGTATTTTCCTGTAACAAAGGTTAGATTTTCGGATTCAGCGGGTCAAAATACACCTATAAACCCACCCATCAAAGTTCGATTTCGATTCTGGAGACAGATATTTTCGATCATCTCTTTTTCGTACCATGCGAAATAACTTTTTTCCAAGCATATTTTTGGTCATCAGAGGTTGGATTATCGGATTCAGCGGGTCGAAATACACCTAGAAACTCACCCATTAAAGTCCGATTTTGATTCTGAAAAAAAATATTTTCGATCATCTCTTTTTCGTACCATGCGGAATAACTTCTGTCCAGGTGTATTCTCGTGTAACGAAGGTTGGATTTTTGGATTCAGCGGGTCAAAATACACCTATAAACCCACCCATCAAAGTTCGATTTCGATTCTGAAGACAGATATTTTCGATCATCTCTTTTTCGTACCATGCGAAATAACTTTTTTCCAAGCATATTTTTGGTCATCAAAGTTCGGATTTTCGGATTCAGCGGGTCGAAATACACCCAAAAACTCACCGATCAAAGTCCGATTTTGATTCTGAAAAAAAAATTTTCGATCATCTTTTTTTCGTACCATGCGAAATAACTTCTTTCCAGGTGTATTTTCGTGTAACAAAGGTTAGATTTTTGGATTCAGCGGGTCAAAATACACATATGAACCCACCCATCAAAGTTCGATTTTTATTCTGGAGACAGATATTTTCGATCATCTCTTTTTCGTACCATGCGAAATAACTTTTTTCCAATCCTATTTTTGGTCATCAAAGATCGGATTTTCAGATTCAGCGGGTCGAAATACACCTAGAAACTCACCCATCAAAGTCCGATTTTGATTCTGAAAAAAAATATTTTCGATCATCTCTTTCTCGTACCATGCGAAATAACTTTTTTCCAAGCATATTTTTGGACATCAGAGGTTGGATTTCCGGATTCAGCGGGTCGAAATACACCTAGAAACTCACCCATTAAAGTCCGATATTGATTCTGAAAAAAAAAATTTTCGATCATCTCTTTTTCGTACCATGCGAAATTACTTCGTTCCAGGTGTATTTTCCTGTAACAAAGGTTAGATTTTTGGATTCAGCGGGTCAAAATACACATATGAACCCACCCATCAAAGTTCGATTTTTATTCTGGAGACAGATATTTTCGATCATCTCTTTTTCGTACCATGCGAAATAACTTTTTTCCAATCCTATTTTTGGTCATCAAAGATCGGATTTTCAGATTCAGCGGGTCGGAATACACCTAGAAACTCACCCATCAAAGTCCGATTTTGATTCTGAAAAAAAATATTTTCGATCATCTCTTTCTCGTACCATGCGAAATAACTTTTTTCCAAGCATATTTTTGGTCATCAGAGGTTGGATTTCCGGATTCAGCGGGTCGAAATACACCTAGAAACTCACCCATTAAAGTCCGATATTGATTCTGAAAAAAAAAATTTTCGATCATCTCTTTTTCGTACCATGCGAAATTACTTCGTTCCAGGTGTATTTTCCTATAACAAAGGTTAGATTTTCGGATTCAGCGGGTCAAAATACACCTATAAACCCACCCATCAAAGTTCGATTTCGATTCTGGAGACAGATATTTTCGATCATCTCTTTTTCGTACCATGCGAAATAACTTCTTTCCAGGTGTATTCTCGTGTAACGAAGGTTGGATTTTTGGATTCAGCGGGTCAAAATACACCTATGAACCCACCCATCAAAGTTCGATTTCGATTCTGGAGACAGATATTTTCGATCATCTCTTTTTCGTACCATGCGAAATAACTTTTTTCCAAGCATATTTTTGGTGATCACAGTTTGGATTTTCGGATTCAGCGGGTCGGAATACGCCTAGAACCTCACCCATTAAAGTCCGATCTTGATTCTGAAAAAAAATATTTTCGATCATCTCTTTTTCGGACCATGCGAAATAACTTCTTTCCAGGTGTATTTTCGTGTAACGAAGGTTGGATTTTTGGATTCAGCGGGTCAAAATACACCTATGAACCCACCCATCAAAGTTCGATTTCGATTCTGGAGTCAGATATTTTCGATCATCTCTTTTTCGTACCATGCGAAATAACTTTTTTCCAAGCATATTTTTGGTCATCAGAGGTTGGATTATCGTATTCAGCGGGTCGAAATACACCTAGAAACTCACCCATTAAAGTCCGATAATGATTCTGAAAAAAAATATTTTCGATCATCTCTTTTTCGTACCATGCGAAATAACTTCGTTCCAGGTGTATTTCCCTGTAACAAAGGTTAGATTTTCGGATTCAGCGGGTCAAAATACACCTATAAACCCACCCATCAAAGTTCGATTTCGATTCTGGAGACAGATATTTTCGATCATCTCTTTTTCGTACCATGCGAAATAACTTTTTTCCAAGCATATTTTTGGTCATCAGAGGTTGGATTATCGGATTCAGCGGGTCGAAATACACCTAGAAACTCACCCATTAAAGTCCGATTTTGATTCTGAAAAAAAATATTTTCGATCATCTCTTTTTCGTACCATGCGGAATAACTTCTGTCCAGGTGTATTCTCGTGTAACGAAGGTTGGATTTTTGGATTCAGCGGGTCAAAATACACCTATAAACCCACCCATCAAAGTTCGATTTCGATTCTGGAGACAGATATTTTCGATCATCTCTTTTTCGTACCATGCGAAATAACTTTTTTCCAAGCATATTTTTGGTCATCAAAGTTCGGATTTTCGGATTCAGCGGGTCGGAATACACCCAAAAACTCACCGATCAAAGTCCGATTTTGATTCTGAAAAAAAAATTTTCGATCATCTTTTTTTCGTACCATGCGAAATAACTTCTTTCCAGGTGTATTTTCGTGTAACAAAGGTTAGATTTTTGGATTCAGCGGGTCAAAATACACATATGAACCCACCCATCAAAGTTCGATTTTTATTCTGGAGACAGATATTTTCGATCATCTCTTTTTCGTACCATGCGAAATAACTTTTTTCCAATCCTATTTTTGGTCATCAAAGATCGGATTTTCAGATTCAGCGGGTCGAAATACACCTAGAAACTCACCCATCAAAGTCCGATTTTGATTCTGAAAAAAAATATTTTCGATCATCTCTTTCTCGTACCATGCGAAATAACTTTTTTCCACGCATATTTTTGGTCATCAGAGGTTGGATTTCCGGATTCAGCGGGTCGAAATACACCTAGAAACTCACCCATTAAAGTCCGATATTGATTCTGAAAAAAAAAATTTTCGACCATCTCTTTTTCGTACCATGCGAAATTACTTCGTTCCAGGTGTATTTTCCTGTAACAAAGGTTAGATTTTCGGATTCAGCGGGTCAAAATACACCTATAAACCCACCCATCAAAGTTCGATTTCGATTCTGGAGACAGATATTTTCGATCATCTCTTTTTCGTACCATGCGAAATAACTTTTTTCCAAGCATATTTTTGGTCATCAGAGGTTGGATTTTCGGATTCAGCGGGTCGAAATACACCTAGAAACTCACCCATTAAAGTCCGATTTTGAATCTGAAAAAAAATATTTTCGATCATCTCTTTTTCGTACCATGCAAAATAACTTCTTTCCAGGTGTATTTTCGTGTAACGAAGGTTGGATTTTTGGATTCAGCGGGTCAAAATACACATATGAACCCACCCATCAAAGTTCGATTTTTATTCTGGAGACAGATATTTTCGATCATCTCTTTTTCGTACCATGCGAAATAACTTTTTTCCAATCCTATTTTTGGTCATCAAAGATCGGATTTTCAGATTCAGCGGGTCGAAATACACCTAGAAACTCACCCATCAAAGTCCGATTTTGATTCTGAAAAAAAATATTTTCGATCATCTCTTTCTCGTACCATGCGAAATAACTTTTTTCCAAGCATATTTTTGGTCATCAGAGGTTGGATTTCCGGATTCAGCGGGTCGAAATACACCTAGAAACTCACCCATTAAAGTCCGATATTGATTCTGAAAAAAAAAATTTTCGATCATCTCTTTTTCGTACCATGCGAAATTACTTCTGTCCAGGTGTATTCTCGTGTAACGAAGGTTGGATTTTTGGATTCAGCGGGTCAAAATACACCTATAAACCCACCCATCAAAGTTCGATTTCGATTCTGGAGACAGATAATTTCGATCATCTCTTTTTCGTACCATGCGAAATAACTTTTTTCCAAGCATATTTTTGGTCATCAAAGGTTGGATTTTCGCATTCAGCGGGTCGAAATACACCCAGAAACTCACCCATTAAAGTCCGATTTCGATTCCGAAAAAAAATATTTTCGATCATCTCTTTTTCGTTCCATGCGGAATAACTCCTTTCCAGGTGTATTTTCGTGTAACAAAGGTTGGATTTTTGGATTCAGCGGGTCAAAATACACCTATAAACCCACCCATCAAAGTTCGATTTCGATTCTGGAGACAGATATTTTCGATCATCTCTTTTTCGTACCATGCGAAATAACTTTTTTCCAAGCATATTTTTGATCATCGATGTTCGGATTTCCGGATTCAGCGGGTCGAAATACACCTAGAAACTCACCCATCAAAGTCCGATTTTGATTCTGAAAAAAAATATTTTCGATCATCTCTTTTTCGTACCATGCGGAATAACTTCTTTACAGGTGTATTTTCGTGTAACACAGGTTGGATTTTTGTATTCAGCGGGTCAAAATACACCTATGAACCCACCCATCACAGTTCGATTTTGATTCTGGAGACAGATAATTTCGATCATCTCTTTTTCGTACCATGCGAAATAACTTTTTTCCAAGCATATTTTTGGTCATCAAAGGTTGGATTTTCGCATTCAGCGGGTCGAAATACACCCAGGAACTCACCCATCAAAGTCCGATTTCGATTCTGAAAAAAAATATTTTCGATCATCTCTTTTTCGTTCCATGCGGAATAACTTCTTTCCAGGTGTATTTTCGTGTATCAAAGGTTGGATTTTTTGATTCAGCGGGTCAAAGTACACCTATGAACCCACCCATCAAAGTTCGATTTCGATTCTGGAGACAGATATTTTCGATCATCTCTTTTTCGTACCATGCGAAATAACTTTTTTCCAAGCATATTTTTGGTCATCAAAGTTCGGATTTTCGGATTCAGCGGGTCGAAATACACCCAAAAACTCACCCATCAAAGTCCGATTTGGATTCTGAAACAAAATATTTTCGATCATCTTTTTTTCGTACCATGCGAAATAACGTCTTTCCAGGTGTATTCTCGTGTAACGAAGGTTGGATTTTTGGATTCAGCGGGTCAAAATACACCTATGAACCCACTCATCAAAGTTCGATTTCGATTCTGGAGACAGATATTTTCGATCATCTCTTTTTCGTACCATGCGAAATAACTTTTTTCCAAGCATATTTTTGGTGATCACAGTTTGGATTTTCGGATTCAGCGGGTCGGAATACGCCTAGAACCTCACCCATTAAAGTCCGATCTTGATTCTGAAAAAAAATATTTTCGATCATCTCTTTTTCGGACCATGCGAAATAACTTCTTTCCAGGTGTATTTTCGTGTAACGAAGGTTGGATTTTTGGATTCAGCGGGTCAAAATACACCTATGAACCCACCCATCAAAGTTCGATTTCGATTCTGGAGTCAGATATTTTCGATCATCTCTTTTTCGTACCATGCGAAATAACTTTTTTCCAAGCATATTTTTGGTCATCAGAGGTTGGATTATCGGATTCAGCGGGTCGAAATACACCTAGAAACTCACCCATTAAAGTCCGATAATGATTCTGAAAAAAAATATTTTCGATCATCTCTTTTTCGTACCATGCGAAATAACTTCGTTCCAGGTGTATTTTCCTGTAACAAAGGTTAGATTTTCGGATTCAGCGGGTCAAAATACACCTATAAACCCACCCATCAAAGTTCGATTTCGATTCTGGAGACAGATATTTTCGATCATCTCTTTTTCGTACCATGCGAAATAACTTTTTTCCAAGCATATTTTTGGTCATCAGAGGTTGGATTATCGGATTCAGCGGGTCGAAATACACCTAGAAACTCACCCATTAAAGTCCGATTTTGATTCTGAAAAAAAATATTTTCGATCATCTCTTTTTCGTACCATGCGGAATAACTTCTGTCCAGGTGTATTCTCGTGTAACGAAGGTTGGATTTTTGGATTCAGCGGGTCAAAATACACCTATAAACCCACCCATCAAAGTTCGATTTCGATTCTGGAGACAGATATTTTCGATCATCTCTTTTTCGTACCATGCGAAATAACTTTTTTCCAAGCATATTTTTGGTCATCAAAGTTCGGATTTTCGGATTCAGCGGGTCGGAATACACCCAAAAACTCACCGATCAAAGTCCGATTTTGATTCTGAAAAAAAAATTTTCGATCATCTTTTTTTCGTACCATGCGAAATAACTTCTTTCCAGGTGTATTTTCGTGTAACAAAGGTTAGATTTTTGGATTCAGCGGGTCAAAATACACATATGAACCCACCCATCAAAGTTCGATTTTTATTCTGGAGACAGATATTTTCGATCATCTCTTTTTCGTACCATGCGAAATAACTTTTTTCCAATCCTATTTTTGGTCATCAAAGATCGGATTTTCAGATTCAGCGGGTCGAAATACACCTAGAAACTCACCCATCAAAGTCCGATTTTGATTCTGAAAAAAAATATTTTCGATCATCTCTTTCTCGTACCATGCGAAATAACTTTTTTCCAAGCATATTTTTGGTCATCAGAGGTTGGATTTCCGGATTCAGCGGGTCGAAATACACCTAGAAACTCACCCATTAAAGTCCGATATTGATTCTGAAAAAAAAAATTTTCGACCATCTCTTTTTCGTACCATGCGAAATTACTTCGTTCCAGGTGTATTTTCCTGTAACAAAGGTTAGATTTTCGGATTCAGCGGGTCAAAATACACCTATAAACCCACCCATCAAAGTTCGATTTCGATTCTGGAGACAGATATTTTCGATCATCTCTTTTTCGTACCATGCGAAATAACTTTTTTCCAAGCATATTTTTGGTCATCAGAGGTTGGATTTTCGGATTCAGCGGGTCGAAATACACCTAGAAACTCACCCATTAAAGTCCGATTTTGAATCTGAAAAAAAATATTTTCGATCATCTCTTTTTCGTACCATGCAAAATAACTTCTTTCCAGGTGTATTTTCGTGTAACGAAGGTTGGATTTTTGGATTCAGCGGGTCAAAATACACATATGAACCCACCCATCAAAGTTCGATTTTTATTCTGGAGACAGATATTTTCGATCATCTCTTTTTCGTACCATGCGAAATAACTTTTTTCCAATCCTATTTTTGGTCATCAAAGATCGGATTTTCAGATTCAGCGGGTCGAAATACACCTAGAAACTCACCCATCAAAGTCCGATTTTGATTCTGAAAAAAAATATTTTCGATCATCTCTTTCTCGTACCATGCGAAATAACTTTTTTCCAAGCATATTTTTGGTCATCAGAGGTTGGATTTCCGGATTCAGCGGGTCGAAATACACCTAGAAACTCACCCATTAAAGTCCGATATTGATTCTGAAAAAAAAAATTTTCGATCATCTCTTTTTCGTACCATGCGAAATTACTTCTGTCCAGGTGTATTCTCGTGTAACGAAGGTTGGATTTTTGGATTCAGCGGGTCAAAATACACCTATAAACCCACCCATCAAAGTTCGATTTCGATTCTGGAGACAGATAATTTCGATCATCTCTTTTTCGTACCATGCGAAATAACTTTTTTCCAAGCATATTTTTGGTCATCAAAGGTTGGATTTTCGCATTCAGCGGGTCGAAATACACCCAGAAACTCACCCATTAAAGTCCGATTTCGATTCCGAAAAAAAATATTTTCGATCATCTCTTTTTCGTTCCATGCGGAATAACTCCTTTCCAGGTGTATTTTCGTGTAACAAAGGTTGGATTTTTGGATTCAGCGGGTCAAAATACACCTATAAACCCACCCATCAAAGTTCGATTTCGATTCTGGAGACAGATATTTTCGATCATCTCTTTTTCGTACCATGCGAAATAACTTTTTTCCAAGCATATTTTTGATCATCGATGTTCGGATTTCCGGATTCAGCGGGTCGAAATACACCTAGAAACTCACCCATCAAAGTCCGATTTTGATTCTGAAAAAAAATATTTTCGATCATCTCTTTTTCGTACCATGCGGAATAACTTCTTTACAGGTGTATTTTCGTGTAACACAGGTTGGATTTTTGTATTCAGCGGGTCAAAATACACCTATGAACCCACCCATCACAGTTCGATTTTGATTCTGGAGACAGATAATTTCGATCATCTCTTTTTCGTACCATGCGAAATAACTTTTTTCCAAGCATATTTTTGGTCATCAAAGGTTGGATTTTCGCATTCAGCGGGTCGAAATACACCCAGGAACTCACCCATCAAAGTCCGATTTCGATTCTGAAAAAAAATATTTTCGATCATCTCTTTTTCGTTCCATGCGGAATAACTTCTTTCCAGGTGTATTTTCGTGTATCAAAGGTTGGATTTTTTGATTCAGCGGGTCAAAGTACACCTATGAACCCACCCATCAAAGTTCGATTTCGATTCTGGAGACAGATATTTTCGATCATCTCTTTTTCGTACCATGCGAAATAACTTTTTTCCAAGCATATTTTTGGTCATCAAAGTTCGGATTTTCGGATTCAGCGGGTCGAAATACACCCAAAAACTCACCCATCAAAGTCCGATTTGGATTCTGAAACAAAATATTTTCGATCATCTTTTTTTCGTACCATGCGAAATAACGTCTTTCCAGGTGTATTCTCGTGTAACGAAGGTTGGATTTTTGGATTCAGCGGGTCAAAATACACCTATGAACCCACTCATCAAAGTTCGATTTCGATTCTGGAGACAGATATTTTCGATCATCTCTTTTTCGTACCATGCGAAATAACTTTTTTCCAAGCATATTTTTGGTGATCACAGTTTGGATTTTCGGATTCAGCGGGTCGGAATACGCCTAGAACCTCACCCATTAAAGTCCGATCTTGATTCTGAAAAAAAATATTTTCGATCATCTCTTTTTCGGACCATGCGAAATAACTTCTTTCCAGGTGTATTTTCGTGTAACGAAGGTTGGATTTTTGGATTCAGCGGGTCAAAATACACCTATGAACCCACCCATCAAAGTTCGATTTCGATTCTGGAGTCAGATATTTTCGATCATCTCTTTTTCGTACCATGCGAAATAACTTTTTTCCAAGCATATTTTTGGTCATCAGAGGTTGGATTATCGGATTCAGCGGGTCGAAATACACCTAGAAACTCACCCATTAAAGTCCGATAATGATTCTGAAAAAAAATATTTTCGATCATCTCTTTTTCGTACCATGCGAAATAACTTCGTTCCAGGTGTATTTTCCTGTAACAAAGGTTAGATTTTCGGATTCAGCGGGTCAAAATACACCTATAAACCCACCCATCAAAGTTCGATTTCGATTCTGGAGACAGATATTTTCGATCATCTCTTTTTCGTACCATGCGAAATAACTTTTTTCCAAGCATATTTTTGGTCATCAGAGGTTGGATTATCGGATTCAGCGGGTCGAAATACACCTAGAAACTCACCCATTAAAGTCCGATTTTGATTCTGAAAAAAAATATTTTCGATCATCTCTTTTTCGTACCATGCGGAATAACTTCTGTCCAGGTGTATTCTCGTGTAACGAAGGTTGGATTTTTGGATTCAGCGGGTCAAAATACACCTATAAACCCACCCATCAAAGTTCGATTTCGATTCTGGAGACAGATATTTTCGATCATCTCTTTTTCGTACCATGCGAAATAACTTTTTTCCAAGCATATTTTTGGTCATCAAAGTTCGGATTTTCGGATTCAGCGGGTCGGAATACACCCAAAAACTCACCGATCAAAGTCCGATTTTGATTCTGAAAAAAAAATTTTCGATCATCTTTTTTTCGTACCATGCGAAATAACTTCTTTCCAGGTGTATTTTCGTGTAACAAAGGTTAGATTTTTGGATTCAGCGGGTCAAAATACACATATGAACCCACCCATCAAAGTTCGATTTTTATTCTGGAGACAGATATTTTCGATCATCTCTTTTTCGTACCATGCGAAATAACTTTTTTCCAATCCTATTTTTGGTCATCAAAGATCGGATTTTCAGATTCAGCGGGTCGAAATACACCTAGAAACTCACCCATCAAAGTCCGATTTTGATTCTGAAAAAAAATATTTTCGATCATCTCTTTCTCGTACCATGCGAAATAACTTTTTTCCAAGCATATTTTTGGTCATCAGAGGTTGGATTTCCGGATTCAGCGGGTCGAAATACACCTAGAAACTCACCCATTAAAGTCCGATATTGATTCTGAAAAAAAAAATTTTCGACCATCTCTTTTTCGTACCATGCGAAATTACTTCGTTCCAGGTGTATTTTCCTGTAACAAAGGTTAGATTTTCGGATTCAGCGGGTCAAAATACACCTATAAACCCACCCATCAAAGTTCGATTTCGATTCTGGAGACAGATATTTTCGATCATCTCTTTTTCGTACCATGCGAAATAACTTTTTTCGAAGCATATTTTTGGTCATCAGAGGTTGGATTTTCGGATTCAGCGGGTCGAAATACACCTAGAAACTCACCCATTAAAGTCCGATTTTGAATCTGAAAAAAAATATTTTCGATCATCTCTTTTTCGTACCATGCAAAATAACTTCTTTCCAGGTGTATTTTCGTGTAACGAAGGTTGGATTTTTGGATTCAGCGGGTCAAAATACACATATGAACCCACCCATCAAAGTTCGATTTTTATTCTGGAGACAGATATTTTCGATCATCTCTTTTTCGTACCATGCGAAATAACTTTTTTCCAATCCTATTTTTGGTCATCAAAGATCGGATTTTCAGATTCAGCGGGTCGAAATACACCTAGAAACTCACCCATCAAAGTCCGATTTTGATTCTGAAAAAAAATATTTTCGATCATCTCTTTCTCGTACCATGCGAAATAACTTTTTTCCAAGCATATTTTTGGTCATCAGAGGTTGGATTTCCGGATTCAGCGGGTCGAAATACACCTAGAAACTCACCCATTAAAGTCCGATATTGATTCTGAAAAAAAAAATTTTCGATCATCTCTTTTTCGTACCATGCGAAATTACTTCGTTCCAGGTGTATTTTCCTGTAACAAAGGTTAGATTTTCGGATTCAGCGGGTCAAAATACACCTATAAACCCACCCATCAAAGTTCGATTTCGATTCTGGAGACAGATATTTTCGATCATCTCTTTTTCGTACCATGCGAAATAACTTTTTTCCAAGCATATTTTTGGTCATCAGAGGTTGGATTATCGGATTCAGCGGGTCGAAATACACCTAGAAACTCACCCATTAAAGTCCGATTTTGATTCTGAAAAAAAATATTTTCGATCATCTCTTTTTCGTACCATGCGGAATAACTTCTGTCCAGGTGTATTCTCGTGTAACGAAGGTTGGATTTTTGGATTCAGCGGGTCAAAATACACCTATAAACCCACCCATCAAAGTTCGATTTCGATTCTGAAGACAGATATTTTCGATCATCTCTTTTTCGTACCATGCGAAATAACTTTTTTCCAAGCATATTTTTGGTCATCAAAGTTCGGATTTTCGGATTCAGCGGGTCGAAATACACCCAAAAACTCACCGATCAAAGTCCGATTTTGATTCTGAAAAAAAAATTTTCGATCATCTTTTTTTCGTACCATGCGAAATAACTTCTTTCCAGGTGTATTTTCGTGTAACAAAGGTTAGATTTTTGGATTCAGCGGGTCAAAATACACATATGAACCCACCCATCAAAGTTCGATTTTTATTCTGGAGACAGATATTTTCGATCATCTCTTTTTCGTACCATGCGAAATAACTTTTTTCCAATCCTATTTTTGGTCATCAAAGATCGGATTTTCAGATTCAGCGGGTCGAAATACACCTAGAAACTCACCCATCAAAGTCCGATTTTGATTCTGAAAAAAAATATTTTCGATCATCTCTTTCTCGTACCATGCGAAATAACTTTTTTCCAAGCATATTTTTGGACATCAGAGGTTGGATTTCCGGATTCAGCGGGTCGAAATACACCTAGAAACTCACCCATTAAAGTCCGATATTGATTCTGAAAAAAAAAATTTTCGATCATCTCTTTTTCGTACCATGCGAAATTACTTCGTTCCAGGTGTATTTTCCTGTAACAAAGGTTAGATTTTTGTATTCAGCGGGTCAAAATACACATATGAACCCACCCATCAAAGTTCGATTTTTATTCTGGAGACAGATATTTTCGATCATCTCTTTTTCGTACCATGCGAAATAACTTTTTTCCAATCCTATTTTTGGTCATCAAAGATCGGATTTTCAGATTCAGCGGGTCGGAATACACCTAGAAACTCACCCATCAAAGTCCGATTTTGATTCTGAAAAAAAATATTTTCGATCATCTCTTTCTCGTACCATGCGAAATAACTTTTTTCCAAGCATATTTTTGGTCATCAGAGGTTGGATTTCCGGATTCAGCGGGTCGAAATACACCTAGAAACTCACCCATTAAAGTCCGATATTGATTCTGAAAAAAAAAATTTTCGATCATCTCTTTTTCGTACCATGCGAAATTACTTCGTTCCAGGTGTATTTTCCTATAACAAAGGTTAGATTTTCGGATTCAGCGGGTCAAAATACACCTATAAACCCACCCATCAAAGTTCGATTTCGATTCTGGAGACAGATATTTTCGATCATCTCTTTTTCGTACCATGCGAAATAACTTCTTTCCAGGTGTATTCTCGTGTAACGAAGGTTGGATTTTTGGATTCAGCGGGTCAAAATACACCTATGAACCCACCCATCAAAGTTCGATTTCGATTCTGGAGACAGATATTTTCGATCATCTCTTTTTCGTACCATGCGAAATAACTTTTTTCCAAGCATATTTTTGGTGATCACAGTTTGGATTTTCGGATTCAGCGGGTCGGAATACGCCTAGAACCTCACCCATTAAAGTCCGATCTTGATTCTGAAAAAAAATATTTTCGATCATCTCTTTTTCGGACCATGCGAAATAACTTCTTTCCAGGTGTATTTTCGTGTAACGAAGGTTGGATTTTTGGATTCAGCGGGTCAAAATACACCTATGAACCCACCCATCAAAGTTCGATTTCGATTCTGGAGTCAGATATTTTCGATCATCTCTTTTTCGTACCATGCGAAATAACTTTTTTCCAAGCATATTTTTGGTCATCAGAGGTTGGATTATCGTATTCAGCGGGTCGAAATACACCTAGAAACTCACCCATTAAAGTCCGATAATGATTCTGAAAAAAAATATTTTCGATCATCTCTTTTTCGTACCATGCGAAATAACTTCGTTCCAGGTGTATTTCCCTGTAACAAAGGTTAGATTTTCGGATTCAGCGGGTCAAAATACACCTATAAACCCACCCATCAAAGTTCGATTTCGATTCTGGAGACAGATATTTTCGATCATCTCTTTTTCGTACCATGCGAAATAACTTTTTTCCAAGCATATTTTTGGTCATCAGAGGTTGGATTATCGGATTCAGCGGGTCGAAATACACCTAGAAACTCACCCATTAAAGTCCGATTTTGATTCTGAAAAAAAATATTTTCGATCATCTCTTTTTCGTACCATGCGGAATAACTTCTGTCCAGGTGTATTCTCGGTAACGAAGGTTGGATTTTTGGATTCAGCGGGTCAAAATACACCTATAAACCCACCCATCAAAGTTCGATTTCGATTCTGGAGACAGATATTTTCGATCATCTCTTTTTCGTACCATGCGAAATAACTTTTTTCCAAGCATATTTTTGGTCATCAAAGTTCGGATTTTCGGATTCAGCGGGTCGGAATACACCCAAAAACTCACCGATCAAAGTCCGATTTTGATTCTGAAAAAAAAATTTTCGATCATCTTTTTTTCGTACCATGCGAAATAACTTCTTTCCAGGTGTATTTTCGTGTAACAAAGGTTAGATTTTTGGATTCAGCGGGTCAAAATACACATATGAACCCACCCATCAAAGTTCGATTTTTATTCTGGAGACAGATATTTTCGATCATCTCTTTTTCGTACCATGCGAAATAACTTTTTTCCAATCCTATTTTTGGTCATCAAAGATCGGATTTTCAGATTCAGCGGGTCGAAATACACCTAGAAACTCACCCATCAAAGTCCGATTTTGATTCTGAAAAAAAATATTTTCGATCATCTCTTTCTCGTACCATGCGAAATAACTTTTTTCCAAGCATATTTTTGGTCATCAGAGGTTGGATTTCCGGATTCAGCGGGTCGAAATACACCTAGAAACTCACCCATTAAAGTCCGATATTGATTCTGAAAAAAAAAATTTTCGACCATCTCTTTTTCGTACCATGCGAAATTACTTCGTTCCAGGTGTATTTTCCTGTAACAAAGGTTAGATTTTCGGATTCAGCGGGTCAAAATACACCTATAAACCCACCCATCAAAGTTCGATTTCGATTCTGGAGACAGATATTTTCGATCATCTCTTTTTCGTACCATGCGAAATAACTTTTTTCCAAGCATATTTTTGGTCATCAGAGGTTGGATTTTCGGATTCAGCGGGTCGAAATACACCTAGAAACTCACCCATTAAAGTCCGATTTTGAATCTGAAAAAAAATATTTTCGATCATCTCTTTTTCGTACCATGCAAAATAACTTCTTTCCAGGTGTATTTTCGTGTAACGAAGGTTGGATTTTTGGATTCAGCGGGTCAAAATACACATATGAACCCACCCATCAAAGTTCGATTTTTATTCTGGAGACAGATATTTTCGATCATCTCTTTTTCGTACCATGCGAAATAACTTTTTTCCAATCCTATTTTTGGTCATCAAAGATCGGATTTTCAGATTCAGCGGGTCGAAATACACCTAGAAACTCACCCATCAAAGTCCGATTTTGATTCTGAAAAAAAATATTTTCGATCATCTCTTTCTCGTACCATGCGAAATAACTTTTTTCCAAGCATATTTTTGGTCATCAGAGGTTGGATTTCCGGATTCAGCGGGTCGAAATACACCTAGAAACTCACCCATTAAAGTCCGATATTGATTCTGAAAAAAAAAATTTTCGATCATCTCTTTTTCGTACCATGCGAAATTACTTCGTTCCAGGTGTATTTTCCTGTAACAAAGGTTAGATTTTCGGATTCAGCGGGTCAAAATACACCTATAAACCCACCCATCAAAGTTCGATTTCGATTCTGGAGACAGATATTTTCGATCATCTCTTTTTCGTACCATGCGAAATAACTTTTTTCCAAGCATATTTTTGGTCATCAGAGGTTGGATTATCGGATTCAGCGGGTCGAAATACACCTAGAAACTCACCCATTAAAGTCCGATTTTGATTCTGAAAAAAAATATTTTCGATCATCTCTTTTTCGTACCATGCGGAATAACTTCTGTCCAGGTGTATTCTCGTGTAACGAAGGTTGGATTTTTGGATTCAGCGGGTCAAAATACACCTATAAACCCACCCATCAAAGTTCGATTTCGATTCTGAAGACAGATATTTTCGATCATCTCTTTTTCGTACCATGCGAAATAACTTTTTTCCAAGCATATTTTTGGTCATCAAAGTTCGGATTTTCGGATTCAGCGGGTCGAAATACACCCAAAAACTCACCGATCAAAGTCCGATTTTGATTCTGAAAAAAAAATTTTCGATCATCTTTTTTTCGTACCATGCGAAATAACTTCTTTCCAGGTGTATTTTCGTGTAACAAAGGTTAGATTTTTGGATTCAGCGGGTCAAAATACACATATGAACCCACCCATCAAAGTTCGATTTTTATTCTGGAGACAGATATTTTCGATCATCTCTTTTTCGTACCATGCGAAATAACTTTTTTCCAATCCTATTTTTGGTCATCAAAGATCGGATTTTCAGATTCAGCGGGTCGGAATACACCTAGAAACTCACCCATCAAAGTCCGATTTTGATTCTGAAAAAAAATATTTTCGATCATCTCTTTCTCGTACCATGCGAAATAACTTTTTTCCAAGCATATTTTTGGTCATCAGAGGTTGGATTTCCGGATTCAGCGGGTCGAAATACACCTAGAAACTCACCCATTAAAGTCCGATATTGATTCTGAAAAAAAAAATTTTCGACCATCTCTTTTTCGTACCATGCGAAATTACTTCGTTCCAGGTGTATTTTCCTGTAACAAAGGTTAGATTTTCGGATTCAGCGGGTCAAAATACACCTATAAACCCACCCATCAAAGTTCGATTTCGATTCTGGAGACAGATATTTTCGATCATCTCTTTTTCGTACCATGCGAAATAACTTTTTTCCAAGCATATTTTTGGTCATCAGAGGTTGGATTTTCGGATTCAGCGGGTCGAAATACACCTAGAAACTCACCCATTAAAGTCCGATTTTGAATCTGAAAAAAAATATTTTCGATCATCTCTTTTTCGTACCATGCAAAATAACTTCTTTCCAGGTGTATTTTCGTGTAACGAAGGTTGGATTTTTGGATTCAGCGGGTCAAAATACACATATGAACCCACCCATCAAAGTTCGATTTTTATTCTGGAGACAGATATTTTCGATCATCTCTTTTTCGTACCATGCGAAATAACTTTTTTCCAATCCTATTTTTGGTCATCAAAGATCGGATTTTCAGATTCAGCGGGTCGAAATACACCTAGAAACTCACCCATCAAAGTCCGATTTTGATTCTGAAAAAAAATATTTTCGATCATCTCTTTCTCGTACCATGCGAAATAACTTTTTTCCAAGCATATTTTTGGTCATCAGAGGTTGGATTTCCGGATTCAGCGGGTCGAAATACACCTAGAAACTCACCCATTAAAGTCCGATATTGATTCTGAAAAAAAAAATTTTCGATCATCTCTTTTTCGTACCATGCGAAATTACTTCGTTCCAGGTGTATTTTCCTGTAACAAAGGTTAGATTTTCGGATTCAGCGGGTCAAAATACACCTATAAACCCACCCATCAAAGTTCGATTTCGATTCTGGAGACAGATATTTTCGATCATCTCTTTTTCGTACCATGCGAAATAACTTTTTTCCAAGCATATTTTTGGTCATCAGAGGTTGGATTATCGGATTCAGCGGGTCGAAATACACCTAGAAACTCACCCATTAAAGTCCGATTTTGATTCTGAAAAAAAATATTTTCGATCATCTCTTTTTCGTACCATGCGGAATAACTTCTGTCCAGGTGTATTCTCGTGTAACGAAGGTTGGATTTTTGGATTCAGCGGGTCAAAATACACCTATAAACCCACCCATCAAAGTTCGATTTCGATTCTGAAGACAGATATTTTCGATCATCTCTTTTTCGTACCATGCGAAATAACTTTTTTCCAAGCATATTTTTGGTCATCAAAGTTCGGATTTTCGGATTCAGCGGGTCGAAATACACCCAAAAACTCACCGATCAAAGTCCGATTTTGATTCTGAAAAAAAAATTTTCGATCATCTTTTTTTCGTACCATGCGAAATAACTTCTTTCCAGGTGTATTTTCGTGTAACAAAGGTTAGATTTTTGGATTCAGCGGGTCAAAATACACATATGAACCCACCCATCAAAGTTCGATTTTTATTCTGGAGACAGATATTTTCGATCATCTCTTTTTCGTACCATGCGAAATAACTTTTTTCCAATCCTATTTTTGGTCATCAAAGATCGGATTTTCAGATTCAGCGGGTCGGAATACACCTAGAAACTCACCCATCAAAGTCCGATTTTGATTCTGAAAAAAAATATTTTCGATCATCTCTTTCTCGTACCATGCGAAATAACTTTTTTCCAAGCATATTTTTGGTCATCAGAGGTTGGATTTCCGGATTCAGCGGGTCGAAATACACCTAGAAACTCACCCATTAAAGTCCGATATTGATTCTGAAAAAAAAAATTTTCGATCATCTCTTTTTCGTACCATGCGAAATTACTTCGTTCCAGGTGTATTTTCCTATAACAAAGGTTAGATTTTCGGATTCAGCGGGTCAAAATACACCTATAAACCCACCCATCAAAGTTCGATTTCGATTCTGGAGACAGATATTTTCGATCATCTCTTTTTCGTACCATGCGAAATAACTTTTTTCCAAGCATATTTTTGGTCATCAGAGGTTGGATTTTCGGATTCAGCGGGTCGAAATACACCTAGAAACTCACCCATTAAAGTCCGATTTTGAATCTGAAAAAAAATATTTTCGATCATCTCTTTTTCGTACCATGCAAAATAACTTTTTTCCAAGCATATTTTTGGTCATCAAAGTTTGGATTTTCGGATTCAGCGGGTCGGAATACACCTAGAAACTCACCCATTAAAGTCCGATTTTGATTCTGAAAAAAAATATTTTCGATCATCTCTTTCTCGTACCATGCGAAATAACTTTTTTCCAATCCTATTTTTGGTCATCAAAGATCGGATTTTCAGATTCAGCGGGTCGAAATACACCTAGAAAGTCACCCATCAAAGTCCGATTTTGATTCTGAAAAAAAATATTTTCGATCATCTCTTTCTCGTACCATGCGAAATAACTTTTTTCCAAGCATATTTTTGGTCATCAGAGGTTGGATTTCCGGATTCAGCGGGTCGAAATACACCTAGAAACTCACCCATTAAAGTCCGATATTGATTCTGAAAAAAAAATTTTCGATCATCTCTTTTTCGTACCATGCGAAATTACTTCGTTCCAGGTGTATTTTCCTGTAACAAAGGTTAGATTTTCGGATTCAGCGGGTCAAAATACACCTATAAACCCACCCATCAAAGTTCGATTTCGATTCTGGAGACAGATATTTTCGATCATCTCTTTTTCGTACCATGCGAAATAACTTTTTTCCAAGCATATTTTTGGTCATCAGAGGTTGGATTTTCGGATTCAGCGGGTCGAAATACACCTAGAAACTCACCCATTAAAGTCCGATTTTGAATCTGAAAAAAAATATTTTCGATCATCTCTTTTTCGTACCATGCAAAATAACTTCTTTCCAGGTGTATTTTCGTGTAACAAAGGTTGGATTTTTGGATTCAGCGGGTCAAAATACACCTATAAACCCACCCATCAAAGTTCGATTTCGATTCTGGAGACAGATATTTTCGATCATCTCTTTTTCGTACCATGCGAAATAACTTTTTTCCAAGCATATTTTTGGTCATCAGAGGTTGGATTTTCGGATTCAGCGGGTCGAAATACACCTAGAAACTCACCCATTAAAGTCCGATTTTGAATCTGAAAAAAAATATTTTCGATCATCTCTTTTTCGTACCATGCGAAATAACTTTTTTCCAAGCATATTTTTGGTCATCAGAGGTTGGATTTCCGGATTCAGCGGGTCGAAATACACCTAGAAACTCACCCATTAAAGTCCGATATTGATTCTGAAAAAAAAAATTTTCGATCATCTCTTTTTCGTACCATGCGAAATTACTTCGTTCCAGGTGTATTTTCCTGTAACAAAGGTTAGATTTTCGGATTCAGCGGGTCAGAATACACTTATAAACCCACCCATCAAAGTTCGATTTCGATTCTGGAGACAGATATTTTCGATCATCTCTTTTTCGTACCATGCGAAATAACTTTTTTCCAAGCATATTTTTGATCATCGATGTTCGGATTTCCGGATTCAGCGGGTCGAAATACACCTAGAAACTCACCCATCCAAGTCCGATTTTGATTCTGAAAAAAAATATTTTCGATCATCTCTTTTTCGTACCATGCGGAATAACTTCTTTACAGGTGTATTTTCATGTAACAAAGGTTGGATTTTTGTATTCAGCGGGTCAAAATACACCTATGAACCCACCCATCACAGTTCGATTTTGATTCTGGAGACAGATAATTTCGATCATCTCTTTTTCGTACCATGCGAAATAACTTTTTTCCAAGCATATTTTTGGTCATCAAAGGTCGGATTTTCGCATTCAGCGGGTCGAAATACACCCAGAAACTCACCCATCAAAGTCCGATTTCGATTCTGAAAAAAAATATTTTCGATCATCTATTTTTCGTTCCATACGGAATAACTTCTTTCCAGGTGTATTTTCGTGTATCAAAGGTTGGATTTTTTGATTCAGCGGGTCAAAGTACACCTATGAACCCACCCATCAAAGTTCGATTTCGATTCTGGAGACAGATATTTTCGATCATCTCTTTTTCGTACCATGCGAAATAACTTTTTTCCAAGCATATTTTTGGTCATCAGAGGTTGGATTTTCGGATTCAGCGGGTCGAAATACACCTAGAAACTCACCCATTGAAGTCCAATATTGATTCTGAAAAAAAATATTTTCGATCATCTCTTTTTCGTACCATGCGAAATAACTTCGTTCCAGGTGTATTTTCCTGTAACAAAGGTTAGATTTTCGGATTCAGCGGGTCAAAATACACCTATAAACCCACCCATCAAAGTTCGATTTCGATTCTGGAGACAGATATTTTCGATCATCTCTTTTTCGTACCATGCGAAATAACTTTTTTCCATGCATATTTTTAGTCATCAGAGGTTGGATTTTCGGATTCAGCGGGTCGAAATACACCTAGAAACTCACCCATTAAAGTCCGATTTTGATTCTGAAAAAAAATATTTTCGATCATCTCTTTTTCGTACCATGCGGAATAACTTCTGTCCAGGTGTATTTTCGTGTAACGAAGGTTGGATTTTTGGATTCAGCGGGTCAAAATACACCTATAAACCCACCCATCAAAGTTCGATTTCGATTCTGGAGACAGATATTTTCGATCATCTCTTTTTCGTACCATGCGAAATAACTTTTTTCCAAGCATATTTTTGGTCATCAAAGTTCGGATTTTCGGATTCAGCGGGTCGAAATACACCCAAAAACTCACCGATCAAAGTCCGATTTTGATTCTGAAAAAAAAATTTTCGATCATCTTTTTTTCGTACCATGCGAAATAACTTCTTTCCAGGTGTATTTTCGTGTAACAAAGGTTAGATTTTTGGATTCAGCGGGTCAAAATACACATATGAACCCACCCATCAAAGTTCGATTTTTATTCTGGAGACAGATATTTTCGATCATCTCTTTTTCGTACCATGCGAAATAACTTTTTTCCAATCCTATTTTTGGTCATCAAAGATCGGATTTTCAGATTCAGCGGGTCGAAATACACCTAGAAACTCACCCATCAAAGTCCGATTTTGATTCTGAAAAAAAATATTTTCGATCATCTCTTTCTCGTACCATGCGAAATAACTTTTTTCCAAGCATATTTTTGGTCATCAGAGGTTGGATTTCCGTATTCAGCGGGTCGAAATACACCTAGAAACTCACCCATTAAAGTCCGATATTGATTCTGAAAAAAAAAATTTTCGATCATCTCTTTTTCGTACCATGCGAAATTACTTCGTTCCAGGTGTATTTTCCTGCAACAAAGGTTAGATTTTCGGATTCAGCGGGTCAAAATACACCTATAAACCCACCCATCAAAGTTCGATTTCGATTCTGGAGACAGATATTTTCGATCATCTCTTTTTCGTACCATGCGAAATAACTTTTTTCCAAGCATATTTTTGGTCATCGATGTTCGGATTTTCGGATTCAGCGGGTCGGAATACACCTAGAAACTCACCCATCAAAGTCCGATTTTGATTCTGAAAAAAAATATTTTCGATCATCTCTTTTTCGTACCATGCGAAATAACTTCTTTCCAGGTGTATTTTCGTGTAACATAGGTTGGATTTTTGGATTCAGCGGGTCAAAATACACCTATGAACCCACCCATCACAGTTCGATTTTGATTCTGGAGACAGATAATTTCGATCATCTCTTTTTCGTACCATGCGAAATAACTTTTTTCCAAGCATATTTTTGGTCATCAAAGGTTGGATTTTCGCATTCAGCGGGTCGAAATACACCCAGAAACTCACCCATCAAAGTCCGATTTCGATTCTGAAAAAAAATATTTTCGATCATCTCTTTTTCGTTCCATGCGGAATAACTCCTTTCCAGGTGTATTTTCGTGTAACAAAGGTTGGATTTTTGGATTCAGCGGGTCAAAATACACCTATAAACCCACCCATCAAAGTTCGATTTCGATTCTGGAGACAGATATTTTCGATCATCTCTTTTTCGTACCATGCGAAATAACTTTTTTCCAAGCATATTTTTGGTCATCAGAGGTTGGATTTTCGGATTCAGCGGGTCGAAATACACCTAGAAACTCACCCATTAAAGTCCGATATTGATTCTGAAAAAAAATATTTTCGATCATCTCTTTTTCGTACCATGCGAAATAACTTCGTTCCAGGTGTATTTTCCTGTAACAAAGGTTAGATTTTCGGATTCAGCGGGTCAAAATACACCTATAAACCCACCCATCAAAGTTCGATTTCGATTCTGGAGACAGATATTTTCGATCATCTCTTTTTCGTACCATGCGAAATAACTTTTTTCCATGCATATTTTTGGTCATCAGAGGTTGGATTTTCGGATTCAGCGGGTCGAAATACACCTAGAAACTCACCCATTAAAGTCCGATTTTGATTCTGAAAAAAAATATTTTCGATCATCTCTTTTTCGTACCATGCGGAATAACTTCTGTCCAGGTGTATTTTCGTGTAACGAAGGTTGGATTTTTGGATTCAGCGGGTCAAAATACACCTATAAACCCACCCATCAAAGTTCGATTTCGATTCTGGAGACAGATATTTTCGATCATCTCTTTTTCGTACCATGCGAAATAACTTTTTTCCAAGCATATTTTTGGTCATCAAAGTTCGGATTTTCGGATTCAGCGGGTCGAAATACACCCAAAAACTCACCGATCAAAGTCCGATTTTGATTCTGAAAAAAAAATTTTCGATCATCTCTTTTTCGTTCCATGCGGAATAACTCCTTTCCAGGTGTATTTTCGTGTAACGAAGGTTGGATTTTTGGATTCAGCGGGTCAAAATACACCTATAAACCCACCCATCAAAGTTCGATTTCGATTCTGGAGACAGATATTTTCGATCATCTCTTTTTCGTACCATGCGAAATATTTTTTTTCCAAGCATATTTTTGGTCATCAAAGTTCGGATTTTCGGATTCAGCGGGTCGAAATACACCCAAAAACTCACCGATCAAAGTCCGATTTTGATTCTGAAAGAAAAATTTTCGATCATCTTTTTTTCGTACCATGCGAAATAACTTCTTTCCAGGTGTATTTTCGTGTAACAAAGGTTAGATTTTTGGATTCAGCGGGTCAAAATACACATATGAACCCACCCATCAAAGTTCGATTTTTATTCTGGAGACAGATATTTTCGATCATCTCTTTTTCGTACCATGCGAAATAACTTTTTTCCAATCCTATTTTTGGTCATCAAAGATCGGATTTTCAGATTCAGCGGGTCGAAATACACCTAGAAACTCACCCATCAAAGTCCGATTTTGATTCTGAAAAAAAATATTTTCGATCATCTCTTTCTCGTACCATGCGAAATAACTTTTTTCCAAGCATATTTTTGGTCATCAGAGGTTGGATTTCCGGATTCAGCGGGTCGAAATACACCTAGAAACTCACCCATTAAAGTCCGATATTGATTCTGAAAAAAAAAATTTTCGATCATCTCTTTTTCGTACCATGCGAAATTACTTCGTTCCAGGTGTATTTTCCTGTAACAAAGGTTAGATTTTCGGATTCAGCGGGTCAAAATACACCTATAAACCCACCCATCAAAGTTCGATTTCGATTCTGGAGACAGATATTTTCGATCATCTCTTTTTCGTACCATGCGAAATAACTTTTTTCCAAGCATATTTTTGGTCATCGATGTTCGGATTTTCGGATTCAGCGGGTCGGAATACACCTAGAAACTCACCCATCAAAGTCCGATTTTGATTCTGAAAAAAAATATTTTCGATCATCTCTTTTTCGTACCATGCGAAATAACTTCTTTCCAGGTGTATTTTCGTGTAACATAGGTTGGATTTTTGGATTCAGCGGGTCAAAATACACCTATGAACCCACCCATCACAGTTCGATTTTGATTCTGGAGACAGATAATTTCGATCATCTCTTTTTCGTACCATGCGAAATAACTTTTTTCCAAGCATATTTTTGGTCATCAAAGGTTGGATTTTCGCATTCAGCGGGTCGAAATACACCCAGAAACTCACCCATCAAAGTCCGATTTCGATTCTGAAAAAAAATATTTTCGATCATCTCTTTTTCGTTCCATGCGGAATAACTCCTTTCCAGGTGTATTTTCGTGTAACAAAGGTTGGATTTTTGGATTCAGCGGGTCAAAATACACCTATAAACCCACCCATCAAAGTTCGATTTCGATTCTGGAGACAGATATTTTCGATCATCTCTTTTTCGTACCATGCGAAATAACTTTTTTCCAAGCATATTTTTGATCATCGATGTTCGGATTTCCGGATTCAGCGGGTCGAAATACACCTAGAAACTCACCCATCAAAGTCCGATTTTCATTCTGAAAAAAAATATTTTCGATCATCTCTTTTTCGTACCATGCGGAATAACTTCTTTACAGGTGTATTTTCGTGTAACAAAGGTTGGATTTTTGTATTCAGCGGGTCAAAATACACCTATGAACCCACCCATCACAGTTCGATCTTGATTCTGGAGACAGATAATTTCGATCATCTCTTTTTCGTACCATGCGAAATAACTTTTTTCCAAGCATATTTTTGGTCATCAAAGGTTGGATTTTCGCATTCAGCGGGTCGAAATACACCCAGAAACTCACCCATCAAAGTCCGATTTCGATTCTGAAAAAAAATATTTTCGATCATCTCTTTTTCGTTCCATGCGAAATAACTTCTTTCCAGGTGTATTTTCGTGTATCAAAGGTTGGATTTTTTGATTCAGCGGGTCAAAGTACACCTATGAACCCACCCATCAAAGTTCGATTTCGATTCTGGAGACAGATATTTTCGATCATCTCTTTTTCGTACCATGCGAAATAACTTTTTTCCAAGCATATTTTTGGTCATCAAAGTTCGGATTTTCGGATTCAGCGGGTCGAAATACACCCAAAAACTCACCCATCAAAGTCCGATTTGGATTCTGAAACAAAATATTTTCGATCATCTTTTTTTCGTACCATGCGAAATAACTTCTTTCCAGGTGTATTTTTGTGTAACAGAAGTTGGATTTTTGGATTCAGCGGGTCAAAATACACATATGAACCCACCCATCAAAGTTCAATTTTGATTCTGGAGACAGATATTTTCGATCATCTCTTTTTCGTACCATGCGAAATAACTTTTTTCCAATCCTATTTTTGGTCATCTAAGGTTGGATTTTCGGATTGAGCGGGTCGAAATACACCCAAAAACTCACCCATTAAAGTCCGATTTTGATTCTGAAAAAAAATATTTTCGATCATCTTTTTTTCGTACCATGCGAAATAACTTTTTTCCAAGCATATTTTTGGTGATCAAAGTTTGGATTTTCGGATTCAGCGGGTCGGAATACACCTAGAACCTCACCCATTAAAGTCCGATCTTGATTCTGAAAAAAAATATTTTCGATCATCTCTTTTTCGGACCATGCGAAATAACTTCTTTCCAGGTGTATTTTCGTGTAACGAAGGTTGGATTTTTGGATTCAGCGGGTCAAAATACACCTATGAACCCACCCATCAAAGTTCGACTTCGATTCTGGAGAAAGATATTTCCGATCATCTCTTTTTCGTACCATGCGAAATAACTTTTTTCCAAGCATATTTTTGGTCATCAAAGCTTGGATTCCTGGATTCAGCGGGTCAAAATACACCTATAAACCCACCCATCAAAGTTCGATTTCAATTCTGTAGACAGATATTTTCGATCATCTCTTTTTCGTACCATGCGAAATAACTTTTTTCCACGCATATTGTTGGTCATCAAAGATCGGATTTTCAGATTCAGCGGGTCGAAATACACCTAGAAACTCACCCATCAAAGTCCGATTTTGATTCTGAAAAAAAATATTTTCGATCATCTCTTTCTCGTACCATGCGAAATAACTTTTTTCCAAGCATATTTTCGGTCATCGATGTTCGGATTTTCGGATTCAGCGGGTCGAAATACACCTAGAAACTCACTCATCAAAGTCCGATTTCGATTCTGAAAAAAAATATTTTCGATCATCTCTTTTTCGTACCATGCGGAATAACTTCTTTCCAGGTGTATTTTCGTGTAACAAAGGTAGGATTTTTGGATTCAGCGGGTTAAAATACACCTATGAACCCACCCATCACAGTTCGATTTTGATTCTGGAGACAGATAATTTCGATCATCTCTTTTTCGTACCATGCGAAATAACTTTTTTGCAAGCATATTTTTGGTCATCAAAGGTTGGATTTTCGCATCCAGCGGGTCGAAATACACCCAGAAACTCACCCATCAAAGTCCGATTTCGATTCTGAAAAAAAATATTTTCGATCATCTCTTTTTCGGACCATGCGAAATAACTTCTTTCCAGGTGTATTTTCGTGTAACGAAGGTTGAATTTTTGGATTCAGCGGGTCAAAATACACCTATGAACCCACCCATCAAAGTTCGACTTCGATTCTGGAGAAAGATATTTCCGATCATCTCTTTTTCGTACCATGCGAAATAACTTTTTTCCAAGCATATTTTTGGTCATCAAAGCTTGGATTCTCGGATTCAGCGGGTCAAAATACACCTATAAACCCACACATCAAAGTTCGATTTCAATTCTGGAGACAGATATTTTCGATCATCTCTTTTTCGTACCATGCGAAATAACTTTTTTCCAAGCATGTTGTTGGTCATCAAAGTTTGGATTTTCAGATTCAGCGGGTCGAAATACACCTAGGAACTCACCAATCAAAGTCCGATTTTGATTCTGAAAAAAAATATTTCCGATCATCTCTTTCTCGTACCATGCGAAATAACTTTTTTCCAAGCATATTTTTGGTCATCAGAGGTTGGATTTTCGGATTCAGCGGGTCGAAATACACCTAGAAACTCACCCATTAAAGTCCGATATTGATTCTGAAAAAAAATATTTTCGATCATCTCTTTTGCGTACCATGCGAAATAACTTCGTTCCAGGTGTATTTTCCCGTAACAAAGGTTAGATTTTCGGATTCAGCGGGTCAAAATACACCTATAAACCCACCCATCAAAGTTCGATTTCGATTCTGGAGACAGATATTTTCGATCATCTCTTTTTCGTACCATGCGAAATAACTTTTTTCCAAGCATATTTTTGGTCATCAGAGGTTGGATTTTCGGATTCAGCGGGTCGGAATACACCTAGAAACTCACCCATTAAAGTCCGATTTTGATTCTGAAAAAAAATATTTTCGATCATCTCTTTTTCGTACCATGCGAAATAACTTCTGTCCAGGTGTATTTTCGTGTAACGAAGGTTGGATTTTTGGATTCAGCGGGTCAAAATACACCTATAAACCCACCCATCAAAGTTCGATTTCGATTCTGGAGACAGATATTTTCGATCATCTCTTTTTCGTACCATGCGAAATAACTTTTTCCCAAGCATATTTTTGGTCAGCAAAGTTCGGATTTTCGGATTCAGCGGGTCGAAATACACCCAAAAACTCACCCATCAAAGTCCGATTTTGATTCTGAAAAAAAAATTTTCGATCATCTTTTTTTCGTACCATGCGAAATAACTTCTTTCCAGGTGTATTTTCGTGTAACAAAGGTTGGATTTTTGGATTCAGCGGGTCAAAATACACATATGAACCCACCCATCAAAGTTCGATTTTTATTCTGGAGACAGATATTTTCGATCATCTCTTTTTCGTACCATGCGAAATAACTTTTTTCCAATCCTATTTGTGGTCATCTAAGGTTGAATTTTCGGATTTAGCGGGTCGAAATACACCCAAAAACTCACCCATCAAAGTCCGATTTTGATTCTTAAAAAAAATATTTTCGATCATCTCTTTTGCGTACCATGCGAAATAACTTCGTTCCGGGTGTATTTTCCCGTAACAAAGGTTAGATTTTCGGATTCAGCGGGTCAAAATACACCTATAAACCCACCCATCAAAGTTCGATTTCGATTCTGGAGACAGATATTTTCGATCATCTCTTTTTCGTACCATGCGAAATAACTTTTTTCCAAGCATATTTTTGGTCATCAGAGGTTGGATTTTCGGATTCAGCGGGTCGAAATACACCTAGAAACTCACCCATTAAAGTCCGATTTTGAATCTGAAAAAAAATATTTTCGATCATCTCTTTTTCGTACCATGCAAAATAACTTCTTTCCAGGTGTATTTTCGTGTAACAAAGGTTGGATTTTTGGATTCAGCGGGTCAAAATACACCTATAAACCCACCCATCAAAGTTCGATTTCGATTCTGGAGACAGATATTTTCGATCATCTCTTTTTCGTACCATGCGAAATAACTTTTTTCCAAGCATATTTTTGGTCATCGATGTTCGGATTTTCGGATTCAGCGGGTCGGAATACACCTAGAAACTCACCCATCAAAGTCCGATTTTGATTCTGAAAAAAAATATTTTCGATCATCTCTTTTTCGTACCATGCGAAATAACTTCTTTCCAGGTGTATTTTCGTGTAACAAAGGTTGGATTTTTGGATTCAGCGGGTCAAAATACACCTATGAACCCACCCATCACAGTTCGATTTTGATTCTGGAGACAGATAATTTCGATCATCTCTTTTTCGTACCATGCGAAATAACTTTTTTCCAAGCATATTTTTGGTCATCAAAGGTTGGATTTTCGCATTCAGCGGGTCGAAATACACCCAGGAACTCACCCATCAAAGTCCGATTTCGATTCTGAAAAAAAATATTTTCGATCATCTCTTTTTCGTTCCATGCGGAATAACTTCTTTCCAGGTGTATTTTCGTGTATCAAAGGTTGGATTTTTTGATTCAGCGGGTCAAAGTACACCTATGAACCCACCCATCAAAGTTCGATTTCGATTCTGGAGACAGATATTTTCGATCATCTCTTTTTCGTACCATGCGAAATAACTTTTTTCCAAGCATATTTTTGGTCATCAAAGTTCGGATTTTCGGATTCAGCGGGTCGAAATACACCCAAAAACTCACCCATCAAAGTCCGATTTGGATTCTGAAACAAAATATTTTCGATCATCTTTTTTTCGTACCATGCGAAATAACTTCTTTCCAGGTGTATTTTTGTGTAACAGAAGTTGGATTTTTGGATTCAGCGGGTCAAAATACACATATGAACCCACCCATCAAAGTTCGATTTTGATTCTGGAGACAGATATTTTCGATCATCTCTTTTTCGTACCATGCGAAATAACTTTTTTCCAATCCTATTTTTGGTCATCTAAGGTTGGATTTTCGGATTTAGCGGGTCGAAATACACCCAAAAACTCACCCATTAAAGTCCGATTTTGATTCTGAAAAAAAATATTTTCGATCATCTTTTTTTCGTACCATGCGAAATAACTTTTTTCCGAGCATATTTTTGGTGATCAAAGTTTGGATTTTCGGATTCAGCGGGTCGGAATACACCTAGAACCTCACCCATTAAAGTCCGATCTTGATTCTGAAAAAAAATATTTTCGATCATCTCTTTTTCGGACCATGCGAAATAACTTTTTTCCAGGTGTATTTTCGTGTAACGAAGGTTGGATTTTTGGATTCAGCGGGTCAAAATACACCTATGAACCCACCCATCAAAGTTCGACTTCGATTCTGGAGAAAGATATTTCCGATCATCTCTTTTTCGTACCATGCGAAATAACTTTTTTCCAAGCATATTTTTGGTCATCAAAGCTTGGATTCTCGGATTCAGCGGGTCAAAATACACCTATAAACCCACCCATCAAAGTTCGATTTCAATTCTGTAGACAGATATTTTCGATCATCTCTTTTTCGTACCATGCGGAATAACTTTTTTCCACGCATATTGTTGGTCATCAAAGATCGGATTTTCCGATTCAGCGGGTCGAAATACACCTAGAAACTCACCCATCAAAGTCCGATTTTGATTCTGAAAAAAAATATTTTCGATCATCTCTTTTTCGTACCATGCGAAATAACTTCTTTCCAGGTGTATTTTCGTGTAACAAAGGTTGGATTTTTGGATTCAGCGGGTCGGAATACACCTAGAAACTCACTCATCAAAGTCCGATTTCGATTCTGAAAAAAAATATTTTCGATCATCTCTTTTTCGTACCATGCGGAATAACTTCTTTCCAGGTGTATTTTCGTGTAACAAAGGTTGGATTTTTGGATTCAGCGGGTTAAAATACACCTATGAACCCACCCATCACAGTTCGATTTTGATTCTGGAGACAGATAATTCCGATCATCTCTTTTTCGTACCATGCGAAATAACTTTTTTCCAAGCATATTTTTGGTCATCAAAGGTTGGATTTTCGCATCCAGCGGGTCGAAATACACCCAGAAACTCAGCCATCAAAGTCCGATTTCGATTCTGAAAAAAAATATTTTCGATCATCTCTTTTTCGGACCATGCGGAATAACTTCTTTCCAGGTGTATTTTCGTGTAACGAAGGTTGAATTTTTGGATTCAGCGGGTCAGTATACACCTATGAACCCACCCATCAAAGTTCGACTTCGATTCTGGAGAAAGACATTTCCGATCATCTCTTTTTCGTACCATGCGAAATAACTTTTTTCCAAGCATATTTTTGGTCATCAAAGCTTGGATTCTCGGATTCAGCGGGTCAAAATACACCTATAAACCCACACATCAAAGTTCGATTTCAATTCTGGAGACAGATATTTTCGATCATCTCTTTTTCGTACCATGCGAAATAACTTTTTTCCAAGCATGTTGTTGGTCATCAAAGTTTGGATTTTCAGATTCAGCGGGTCGAAATACACATAGGAACTCACCAATCAAAGTCCGATTTTGATTCTGAAAAAAAATATTTTCGATCATCTCTTTCTCGTACCATGCGAAATAACTTTTTTCCAAGCATATTTTTGGTCATCAGAGGTTGGATTTTTGGATTCAGCGGGTCGAAATACACCTAGAAACTCACCCATTTAAGTCCGATATTGATTCTGAAAAAAAATATTTTCGATCATCTCTTTTGCGTACCATGCGAAATAACTTCGTTCCAGGTGTATTTTCCCGTAACAAAGGTTAGATTTTCGGATTCAGCGGGTCAAAATACACATATAAACCCACCCATCAAAGTTCGATTTCGATTCTGGAGACAGATATTTTCGATCATCTCTTTTTCGTACCATGCGAAATAACTTTTTTCCAAGCATATTTTTGGCCATCAGAGGTTGGATTTTCGGATTCAGCGGGTCAGAATACACCTAGAAACTCACCCATTAAAGTCCGATTTTGATTCTGAAAAAAAATATTTTCGATCATCTCTTTTTCGTACCATGCGAAATAACTTCTGTCCAGGTGTATTTTCGTGTAACGAAGGTTGGATTTTTGGATTCAGCGGGTCAAAATACACCTATAAACCCACCCATCAAAGTTCGATTTCGATTCTGGAGACAGATATTTTCGATCATCTCTTTTTCGTACCATGCGAAATAACTTTTTTCCAAGCATATTTTTGGTCATCAAAGTTCGGATTTTCGGATTCAGCGGGTCGAAATACACCCAAAAACTCACCCATCAAAGTCCGATTTGGATTCTGAAACAAAATATTTTCGATCATCTTTTTTTCGTACCATGCGAAATAACTTCTTTCCAGGTGTATTTTTGTGTAACAGAAGTTGGATTTTTGGATTCAGCGGGTCAAAATACACATATGAACCCACCCATCAAAGTTCGATTTTGATTCTGGAGACAGATATTTTCGATCATCTCTTTTTCGTACCATGCGAAATAACTTTTTTCCAATCCTATTTTTGGTCATCTAAGGTTGGATTTTCGGATTTAGCGGGTCGAAATACACCCAAAAACTCACCCATTAAAGTCCGATTTTGATTCTGAAAAAAAATATTTTCGATCATCTTTTTTTCGTACCATGCGAAATAACTTTTTTCCGAGCATATTTTTGGTGATCAAAGTTTGGATTTTCGGATTCAGCGGGTCGGAATACACCTAGAACCTCACCCATTAAAGTCCGATCTTGATTCTGAAAAAAAATATTTTCGATCATCTCTTTTTCGGACCATGCGAAATAACTTCTTTCCAGGTGTATTTTCGTGTAACGAAGGTTGGATTTTTGGATTCAGCGGGTCAAAATACACCTATGAACCCACCCATCAAAGTTCGACTTCGATTCTGGAGAAAGATATTTCCGATCATCTCTTTTTCGTACCATGCGAAATAACTTTTTTCCAAGCATATTTTTGGTCATCAAAGCTTGGATTCTCGGATTCAGCGGGTCAAAATACACCTATAAACCCACCCATCAAAGTTCGATTTCAATTCTGTAGACAGATATTTTCGATCATCTCTTTTTCGTACCATGCGGAATAACTTTTTTCCACGCATATTGTTGGTCATCAAAGATCGGATTTTCAGATTCAGCGGGTCGAAATACACCTAGAAACTCACCCATCAAAGTCCGATTTTGATTCTGAAAAAAAATATTTTCGATCATCTCTTTTTCGTACCATGCGAAATAACTTCTTTCCAGGTGTATTTTCGTGTAACAAAGGTTGGATTTTTGGATTCAGCGGGTCGGAATATACCTAGAAACTCACTCATCAAAGTCCGATTTCGATTCTGAAAAAAAATATTTTCGATCATCTCTTTTTCGTACCATGCGGAATAACTTCTTTCCAGGTGTATTTTCGTGTAACAAAGGTTGGATTTTTGGATTCAGCGGGTTAAAATACACCTATGAACCCACCCATCACAGTTCGATTTTGATTCTGGAGACAGATAATTTCGATCATCTCTTTTTCGTACCATGCGAAATAACTTTTTTCCAAGCATATTTTTGGTCATCAAAGGTTGGATTTTCGCATCCAGCGGGTCGAAATACACCCAGAAACTCACCCATCAAAGTCCGATTTCGATTCTGAAAAAAAATATTTTCGATCATCTCTTTTTCGGACCATGCGGAATAACTTCTTTCCAGGTGTATTTTCGTGTATCGAAGGTTGAATTTTTGGATTCAGCGGGTCAGTATACACCTATGAACCCACCCATCAAAGTTCGACTTCGATTCTGGAGAAAGACATTTCCGATCATCTCTTTTTCGTACCATGCGAAATAACTTTTTTCCAAGCATATTTTTGGTCATCAAAGCTTGGATTCTCGGATTCAGCGGGTCAAAATACACCTATAAACCCACACATCAAAGTTCGATTTCAATTCTGGAGACAGATATTTTCGATCATCTCTTTTTCGTACCATGCGAAATAACTTTTTTCCAAGCATGTTGTTGGTCATCAAAGTTTGGATTTTCAGATTCAGCGGGTCGAAATACACATAGGAACTCACCAATCAAAGTCCGATTTTGATTCTGAAAAAAAATATTTTCGATCATCTCTTTCTCGTACCATGCGAAATAACTTTTTTCCAAGCATATTTTTGGTCATCAGAGGTTGGATTTTCGGATTCAGCGGGTCGAAATACACCTAGAAACTCACCCATTTAAGTCCGATATTGATTCTGAAAAAAAATATTTTCGATCATCTCTTTTGCGTACCATGCGAAATAACTTCGTTCCAGGTGTATTTTCCCGTAACAAAGGTTAGATTTTCGGATTCAGCGGGTCAAAATACACATATAAACCCACCCATCAAAGTTCGATTTCGATTCTGGAGACAGATATTTTCGATCATCTCTTTTTCGTACCATGCGAAATAACTTTTTTCCAAGCATATTTTTGGCCATCAGAGGTTGGATTTTCGGATTCAGCGGGTCAGAATACACCTAGAAACTCACCCATTAAAGTCCGATTTTGATTCTGAAAAAAAATATTTTCGATCATCTCTTTTTCGTACCATGCGAAATAACTTCTGTCCAGGTGTATTTTCGTGTAACGAAGGTTGGATTTTTGGATTCAGCGGGTCAAAATACACCTATAAACCCACCCATCAAAGTTCGATTTCGATTCTGGAGACAGATATTTTCGATCATCTCTTTTTCGTACCATGCGAAATAACTTTTTTCCAAGCATATTTTTGGTCATCAAAGTTCGGATTTTCGGATTCAGCGGGTCGAAATACACCCAAAAACTCACCCATCAAAGTCCGATTTTGATTCTGAAAAAAAAATTTTCGATCATCTTTTTTTCGTACCATGCGAAATAACTTCTTTCCAGGTGTATTTTCGTGTAACAAAGGTTGGATTTTTGGATTCAGCGGGTCAAAATACACATATGAACCCACCCATCAAAGTTCGATTTTTATTCTGGAGACAGATATTTTCGATCATCTCTTTTTCGTACCATGCGAAATAACTTTTTTCCAATCCTATTTTTGGTCATCTAAGGTTGGATTTTCGGATTTAGCGGGTCGACATACACCCAAAAACTCACCCATCACAGTCCGATTTTGATTCTTAAAAAAAATATTTTCGATCATCTCTTTTGCGTACCATGCGAAATAACTTCGTTCCAGGTGTATTTTCCCGTAACAAAGGTTAGATTTTCGGATTCAGCGGGTCAAAATACACCTATAAACCCACCCATCAAAGTTCGATTTCGATTCTGGAGACAGATATTTTCGATCATCTCTTTTTCGTACCATGCGAAATAACTTTTTTCCAAGCATATTTTTGGTCATCAAAGGTTGGATTTTCGCATTCAGCGGGTCGAAATACACCTAGGAACTCACCCATTAAAGTCCGATATTGATTCTGAAAAAAAAAATTATCGATCATCTCTTTTTCGTACCATGCGAAATTACTTCGTTCCAGGTGTATTTTCCTGTAACAAAGGTTAGATTTCCGGATTCAGCGGGTCAAAATACACCTATAAACCGACCCATCAAAGTTCGATTTCGATTCTGGAGACAGATATTTTCGATCATCTCTTTTTCGTACCATGCGAAATAACTTTTTTCCAAGCATATTTTTGGTCATCAGAGGTTGGATTTCCGGATTCAGCGGGTCGAAATACACCTAGAAACTCACCCATTAAAGTCCGATTTTAATTCTGAAAAAAAATATTTTCGATCATCTCTTTTTCGTACCGTGCGGAATAACTTCTTTCCAGGTGTATTTTCGTGTAACACAGGTTGGATTTTTGGATTCAGCGGGTCAAAATACACCTATAAACCCACCCATCAAAGTTCGATTTCGATTCTGGAGACAGATATTTTCGATCATCTCTTTTTCGTACCATGCGAAATAACTTTTTTCCAAGCATATTTTTGGTCATCGATGTTCGGATTTTCGGATTCAGCGGGTCGGAATACACCTAGAAACTCACCCATCAAAGTCCGATTTTGATTCTGAAAAAAAATATTTTCGATTATCTCTTTTTCGTACCATGCGGAATAACTTCCTTCCAGGTGTATTTTCGTGTAACAAAGAGTGGATTTTTGGATTCAGCGGGTCAAAATACACCTATGAACCCACCCATCACAGTTCGATTTTGATTCTGGAGACAGATAATTTCGATCATCTCTTTTTCGTACCATGCGAAATAACTTTTTTCCAAGCATATTTTTGGTCATCAAAGGTTGGATTTTCGCATTGAGCGGGTCGAAATACACCCAGAAACTCACCCATCAAAGTCCGATTTCGATTCTGAAAAAAAATATTTTCGATTATCTCTTTTTCGTTCCATGCGGAATAACTTCTTTACAGGTGTATTTTCGTGTAGCAAAGGTTGGATTTTTTGATTCAGCGGTTCAAAGTACACCTATGAACCCACCCATCAAAGTTCGATTTCGATTCTGGAGACAGATATTTTCGATCATCTCTTTTTCGTACCATGCGAAATAACTTTTTTCCAAGCATATTTTTGGTCATCAAAGTTCGGATTTTCGGATTCAGCGGGTCGAAATACACCCACAAACTCACCCATCAAAGTCCGATTTTGATTCTGAAAAAAAATATTTTCGATCATCTTTTTTTCGTACCATGCGAAATAACTTCTTTCCAGGTGTATTTTTGTGTAACAAAGGTTGGATTTTTGGATTCAGCGGGTCAAAATACACATTTGAACCCACCCATCAAAGTTCGATTTCGATTCTGGAGACAGATATTTTCGATCATCTCTTTTTCGTACCATGCGAAATAACTTTTTTCCAATCCTATTTTTGGTCATCTAAGGTTGGATTTTCGGATTTAGCGGGTCGAAATACACCCAAAAACTCACCCATCAAAGTCCGATTTTGATTCTGAAAAAAAATATTTTCGATCATATTTTTTTCGTACCATGCGAAATAACTTTTTTCCAAGCATATTTTTGGTGATCACAGTTTGGATTTTCGGATTCAGCGGGTCGAAATACACCTAGAAACTCACCCATTAAAGTTCGATATTGATTCTGAAAAAAAATATTTTCGATCATCTCTTTCTCGGACCATGCGAAATAACTTCTTTCCAGGTGTATTTTCGTGTAACGAAGGTTGGATTTTTGGATTCAGCGGGTCAAAATACACCTATGAACCCACCCATCAAAGTTCGACTTCGATTCTGGAGAAAGATATTTCCGATCATCTCGTTTTCGTACCATGCGAAATAACTTTTTTCCAAGCATATTTTTGGTCATCAAAGCTTGGATTCTCGGATTCAGCGGGTCAAAATACACCTATAAACCCACCCATCAAAGTTCGATTTCAATTCTGTAGACAGATATTTTCGATCATCTCTTTTTCGTACCATGCGAAATAACTTTTTTGCAAGCATATTGTTGGTCATCAAAGATCGGATTTTCAGATTCAGCGGGTCGAAATACACCTAGAAACTCACCCATCAAAGTCCGATTTTGATTCTGAAAAAAAATATTTTCGATCATCTCTTTCTCGTACCATGCGAAATAACTTTTTTCCAAGCATATTTTTGGTAATCAGAGGTTGGATTTCCGGATTCAGCGGGTCGAAATACACCTAGAAACTCACCCATTGAAGTCCGATATTGATTCTGAAAAAAAAAATTTTCGATCATCTCTTTTTCGTACCATGCGAAATTACTTCGTTCCAGGTGTATTTTCCTGTAACAAAGGTTAGATCTTCGGATTCAGCGGGTCAAAATACACCTATAAACCCACCCATCGAAGTTCGATTTCGATTCTGGAGACAGATATTTTCGATCATCTCTTTTTCGTACCATGCGAAATAACTTTTTTCCAAGCATATTTTTGGTCATCAAAGGATGGATTTTCGCATTCAGCGGGTCGAAATACACCCAGAAACTCACCCATCAAAGTCCGATTTCGATTCTGAAAAAAAATATTTTCGATCATCTCTTTTTCGTACCATGCGGAATAACTTCTTTCCAGGTGTATTTTCGTGTAACAAAGGTTGGATTTTTTGATTCAGCGGGTCAAAATACACCTATAAACCCAGCCATCAAAGTTCGATTTCGATTCTGGAGACAGATATTTTCGATCATCTCTTTTTCGTACCATGCGGAATAACTTTTTTCCAAGCATATTTTTGGTCATCAAAGCTGGATTTTCGGATTCAGCGAGTCGAAATACACCTAGAAACTCACCCATCAAAGTCCGATTTTGATTCTGAAAAAAAATATTTTCGATCATCTCTTTCTCGTACCATGCGAAATAACTTTTTTCCAAGCATATTTTTGGTCATCAGGGGTTGGATTTTCGGATTCAGCGGGTCGAAATACACCTAGAAACTCACCCATTAAAGTCCGATATTGATTCTGAAAAAAAAAATTTCCGATCATCTCTTTTTCGTACCATGCGAAATAACTTCGTTCCAGGTGTATTTTCCTGTAACAAAGGTTAGATTTTCGGATTCAGCGGGTCAAAATACACCTATAAACCCACCCATCAAAGTTCGATTTCGATTCTGGAGACAGATATTTTCGATCATCTCTTTTTCGTACCATGCGAAATAACTTTTTTCCAAGCATATTTTTGGTCATCAGAGGTTGGATTTTCGGATGCAGCGTGTCGAAATACACCTAGAAACTGACCCATTAAAGTCCGATTTTGATTCTGAAAAAAAATATTTTCGATCATCTCTTTTTCGTACCATGCGGAATAACTTCTTTCCAGGTGTATTTTCGTGTAACAAAGGTTGGATTTTTGGATTCAGCGGGTCAAAATACACCTATGAACCCACCCATCACAGTTCGATTTTGATTCTGGAGACAGATAATTTCGATCATCTCTTTTTCGTACCATGCGAAATAACTTTTTTCCACGCATATTTTTGGTCATCAAAGGTTGGATTTTCGCATCCAGCGGGTCGAAATACACCCAGAAACTCACCCATCAAAGTCCGATTTCGATTCTGAAAAAAAATATTTTCGATCATCTCTTTTTCGGACCATGTGAAATAACTTCTTTCCAGGTGTATTTTCGTGTAACGAAGGTTGAATTTTTGGATTCAGCGGGTCAAAATACACCTATGAACCCACCCATCAAAGTTCGACTTCGATTCTGGAGAAAGATATTTCCGATCATCTCTTTTTCGTACCATGCGAAATAACTTTTTTCCAAGCATATTTTTGGTCATCAAAGCTTGGATTCTCGGATTCAGCGGGTCAAAATACACCTATAAACCCACACATCAAAGTTCGATTTCAATTCTGGAGACAGATATTTTCGATCATCTCTTTTTCGTACCATGCGAAATAACTTTTTTCCAAGCATGTTGTTGGTCATCAAAGTTTGGATTTTCAGATTCAGCGGGTCGAAATACACCTAGGAACTCACCAATCAAAGTCCGATTTTGATTCTGAAAAAAAATATTTTCGATCATCTCTTTCTCGTACCATGCGAAATAACTTTTTTCCAAGCATATTTTTGGTCATCAGGGGTTGGATTTTCGGATTCAGCGGGTCGAAATACACCTAGAAACTCACCCATTGAAGTCCGATATTGATTCTGAAAAAAAAAATTTCCGATCATCTCTTTTTCGTACCATGCGAAATAACTTCGTTCCAGGTGTATTTTCCTGTAACAAAGGTTAGATTTTCGGATTCAGCGGGTCAAAATACACCTATAAACCCACCCATCAAAGTTCGATTTCGATTCTGGAGACAGATATTTTCGATCATCTCTTTTTCGTACCATGCGAAATAACTTTTTTCCAAGCATATTTTTGGTCATCAGAGGTTGGATTTTCGGATGCAGCGGGTCGAAATACACCTAGAAACTGACCCATTAAAGTCCGATTTTGATTCTGAAACAAAATATTTTCGATCATCTCTTTTTCGTACCATGCGGAATAACTTCTTTCCAGGTGTATTTTCGTGTAACAAAGGTTGGATTTTTGGATTCAGCGGGTCAAAATACACCTATGAACCCACCCATCACAGTTCGATTTTGATACTGGAGACAGATAATTTCGATCATCTCTTTTTCGTACCATGCGAAATAACTTTTTTCCAAGCATATTTTTGGTCATCAAAGGTTGGATTTTCGCATCCAGCGGGTCGAAATACACCCAGAAACTCACCCATCAAAGTCCGATTTCGATTCTGAAAAAAAATATTTTCGATCATCTCTTTTTCGGACCATGTGAAATAACTTCTTTCCAGGTGTATTTTCGTGTAACGAAGGTTGAATTTTTGGATTCAGCGGGTCAAAATACACCTATGAACCCACCCATCAAAGTTCGACTTCGATTCTGGAGAAAGATATTTCCGATCATCTCTTTTTCGTACCATGCGAAATAACTTTTTTCCAAGCATATTTTTGGTCATCAAAGCTTGGATTCTCGGATTCAGCGGGTCAAAATACACCTATAAACCCACACATCAAAGTTCGATTTCAATTCTGGAGACAGATATTTTCGATCATCTCTTTTTCGTACCATGCGAAATAACTTTTTTCCAAGCATGTTGTTGGTCATCAAAGTTTGGATTTTCAGATTCAGCGGGTCGAAATACACCTAGGAACTCACCAATCAAAGTCCGATTTTGATTCTGAAAAAAAATATTTTCGATCATCTCTTTCTCGTACCATGCGAAACAACTTTTTTCCAAGCATATTTTTGGTCATCAGAGGTTGGATTTTCGGATTCAGCGGGTCGAAATACACGTAGAAACTCACCCATTAAAGTCCGATATTGATTCTGAAAAAAAATATTTTCGATCATCTCTTTTTCGTACCATGCGAAATAACTTCGTTCCAGGTGTATTTTCCTGTAACAAAGGTTAGATTTCCGGATTCAGCGGGTCAAAATACACCTATAAACCCACCCATCAAAGTTCGATTTCGATTCTGGAGACAGATATTTTCGATCATCTCTTTTTCGTACCATGCGAAATAACTTTTTTCCAAGCATATTTTTGGTCATCAGAGATTGGATTTTCGGATTCAGCGGGTCGGAATACACCTAGAAACTCACCCATTAAAGTCCGATCTTGATTCTGAAAAAAAATATTTTCGATCATCTCTTTTTCGTACCATGCGGAATAACTTCTTTCCTGGTGTATTTTCGTGTAACAAAGGTTGGATTTTTGGATTCAGCGGGTCAAAATACACCTATGAACCCACCCATCACAGTTCGATTTTGATTCTGGAGACAGATAATTTCGATCATCTCTTTTTCGTACCATGCGAAATAACTTTTTTCCAAGCATATTTTTGGTCATCAAAGGTTGGATTTTCGCATCCAGCGGGTCGAAATACACCCAGAAACTCACCCATCAAAGTCCGATTTCGATTCTGAAAAAAAATATTTTCGATCATCTCTTTTTCGGACCATGTGAAATAACTTCTTTCCAGGTGTATTTTCGTGTAACGAAGGTTGAATTTTTGGATTCAGCGGGTCAAAATACACCTATGAACCCACCCATCAAAGTTCGACTTCGATTCTGGAGAAAGATATTTCCGATCATCTCTTTTTCGTACCATGCGAAATAACTTTTTTCCAAGCATATTTTTGGTCATCAAAGCTTGGATTCTCGGATTCAGCGGGTCAAAATACACCTATAAACCCACACATCAAAGTTCGATTTCAATTCTGGAGACAGATATTTTCGATCATCTCTTTTTCGTACCATGCGAAATAACTTTTTTCCAAGCATGTTGTTGGTCATCAAAGTTTGGATTTTCAGATTCAGCGGGTCGAAATACACCTAGGAACTCACCAATCAAAGTCCGATTTTGATTCTGAAAAAAAATATTTTCGATCATCTCTTTCTCGTACCATGCGAAATAACTTTTTTCCAAGCATATTTTTGGTCATCAGAGGTTGGATTTTCGGATTCAGCGGGTCGAAATACACGTGGAAACTCACCCATTAAAGTCCGATATTGATTCTGAAAAAAAATATTTTCGATCATCTCTTTTTCGTACCATGCGAAATAACTTCGTTCCAGGTGTATTTTCCTGTAACAAAGGTTAGATTTTCGGATTCAGCGGGTCAAAATACACCTATAAACCCACCCATCAAAGTTCGATTTCGATTCTGGAGACAGATATTTTCGATCATCTCTTTTTCGTACCATGCGAAATAACTTTTTTCCAAGCATATTTTTGGTCATCAGAGATTGGATTTTCGGATTCAGCGGGTCGGAATACACCTAGAAACTCACCCATTAAAGTCCGATCTTGATTCTGAAAAAAAATATTTTCGATCATCTCTTTTTCGGACCATGCGAAATAACTTCTTTCCAGGTGTATTTTCGTGTAACGAAGGTTGGATTTTTGGATTCAGCGGGTCAAAATACACCTATGAACCCACCCATCAAAGTTCGACTTCGATTCTGGAGAAAGATATTTCCGATCATCTCTTTTTCGTACCATGCGAAATAACTTTTTTCCAATCATATTTTTGGTCATCAAAGCTTGGATTCTCGGATTCAGCGGGTCAAAATACACCTATTAACCCACCCATCAAAGTTCGATTTCAATTCTGTAGACAGATATTTTCGATCATCTCTTTTTCGTACCATGCGAAATAACTTTTTTCCAAGCATATTGTTGGTCATCAAATATCGGATTTTCAGATTCAGCGGGTCGAGATACACCTAGAAACTCACCCATCAAAGTCCGATTTTGATTCTGAAAAAAAATATTTTCGATCATCTCTTTCTCGTACCATGCGAAATAACTTTTTTCCAAGCATATTTTTGGTCATCAGAGGTTCGATTTCCGTATTCAGCGGGTCGAAATACACCTAGAAACTCACCCATTAAAGTCCGATATTGATTCTGAAAAAAAAAATTTTCGATCATCTCTTTTTCGTACCATGCGAAATTACTTCGTTCCAGGTGTATTTTCCTGTAACAATGGTTAGATTTTCGGATTCAGCGGGTCAAAATACACCTATAAACCCACCCATCGAAGTTCGATTTCGATTCTGGAGACAGATATTTTCGTTCATCTCTTTTTCGTACCATGCGAAATAACTTTTTTCCAAGCATATTTTTGGTCATCAGAGGTTGGATTTTCGGATTCAGCGGGTCGAAATACACCTAGAAACTCACCCATTAAAGTCCGATTTTGATTCTGAAAAAAAATATTTTCGATCATCTCTTTTTCGTACCATGCGAAATAACTTCTTTCCAGGTGTATTTTCGTGTAACAAAGGTTGGATTTTTGGATTCAGCGGGTCAAAATACACCTTTAAACCCACCCATCAAAGTTCGATTTCGATTCTGGAGACAGATATTTTCGATCATCTCTTTTTCGTACCATGCGAAATAACTTTTTTCCAAGCATATTTTTGGTCATTGATGTTCGGATTTTCGGATTCAGCGGGTCGGAATACAACTAGGAACTCACCCATCGAAGTCCGATTCCGATTCTGAAAAAAAATATTTTCGATCATCTCTTTTTCGTACCATGCGAAATAACTTCTTTCCAGGTGTATTTTCGTGTAACAAAGGTTGGATTTTTGGATTCAGCGGGTCAAAATACACCTATAAACCCACCCATCAAAGTTCGATTTCGATTCTGGAGACAGATATTTTCGATCATCTCTTTTTCGTACCATGCGAAATAACTTTTTTCCAATCCTATTTTTGGCCATCTAAGGTTGGATTTTCGGATTCAGCGGGTCAAAATACACCTATAAACCCACCCATCAAAGTTCGATTTCAATTCTGGAGACAGATATTTTCGATCATCTCTTTTCCGTACCATGCGAAATAACTTTTTTCCAAGCATATTGTTGGTCATCAAAGATCGGATTTTCAGATTCAGCGGGTCGAAATACACCTAGAAACTCACCCATCAAAGTCCGATTTTGATTCTGATAAAAAATATTTTCGATCATCTCTTTCTCGTACCATGCGAAATAACTTTTTTCCAAGCATATTTTTGGTCATCAGAGGTTGGATTTCCGGATTCAGCGGGTCGAAATACACCTAGGAACTCACCCATTAAAGTCCGATATTGATTCTGAAAAAAAAAATTATCGATCATCTCTTTTTCGTACCATGCGAAATTACTTCGTTCCAGGTGTATTTTCCTGTAACAAAGGTTAGATTTCCGGATTCAGCGGGTCAAAATACACCTATAAACCGACCCATCAAAGTTCGATTTCGATTCTGGAGACAGATATTTTCGATCATCTCTTTTTCGTACCATGCGAAATAACTTTTTTCCAAGCATATTTTTGGTCATCAGAGGTTGGATTTCCGGATTCAGCGGGTCGAAATACACCTAGAAACTCACCCATTAAAGTCCGATTTTAATTCTGAAAAAAAATATTTTCGATCATCTCTTTTTCGTACCATGCGGAATAACTTCTTTCCAGGTGTATTTTCGTGTAACAAAGGTTGGATTTTTGGATTCAGCGGGTCAAAATACACCTATAAACCCACCCATCAAAGTTCGATTTCGATTCTGGAGACAGATATTTTCGATCATCTCTTTTTCGTACCATGCGAAATAACTTCTTTCCAAGCATATTTTTGGTCATCGATGTTCGGATTTTCGGATTCAGCGGGTCGGAATACACCTAGAAACTCACCCATCAAAGTCCGATTTTGATTCTGAAAAAAAATATTTTCGATCATCTCTTTTTCGTACCATGCGGAATAACTTCTTTCCAGGTGTATTTTCGTGTAACGAAGGTTGGATTTTTGGATTCAGCGGGTCAAAATACACCTATGAACCCACCCATCAAAGTTCGACTTCGATTCTGGAGAAAGATATTTCCGATCATCTCTTTTTCGTACCATGCGAAATAACTTTTTTCCAAGCATATTTTTGGTCATCAAAGCTTGGATTCTCGGATTCAGCGGGTCAAAATACACCTATTAACCCACCCATCAAAGTTCGATTTCAATTCTGTAGACAGATATTTTCGATCATCTCTTTTTCGTACCATGCGAAATAACTTTTTTCCAAGCATATTGTTGGTCATCAAATATCGGATTTTCAGATTCAGCGGGTCGAGATACACCTAGAAACTCACCCATCAAAGTCCGATTTTGATTCTGAAAAAAAATATTTTCGATCATCTCTTTCTCGTACCATGCGGAATAACTTTTTTCCAAGCATATTTTTGGTCATCGATGTTCGGATTTTCGGATTCAGCGGGTCGGAATACACCTAGAAACTCACCCATCAAAGTCCGATTTTGATTCTGAAAAAAAATATTTTCGATCATCTCTTTTTCGTACCATGCGGAATAACTTCTTTCCAGGTGTATTTTCGTGTAACAAAGAGTGGATTTTTGGATTCAGCGGGTCAAAATACACCTATGAACCCACCCATCACAGTTCGATTTTGATTCTGGAGACAGATAATTTCGATCATCTCTTTTTCGTACCATGCGAAATAACTTTTTTCCAAGCATATTTTTGGTCATCAAAGGTTGGATTTTCGCATTCAGCGGGTCGAAATACACCCAGAAACTCACCCATCAAAGTCCGATTTCGATTCTGAAAAAAAATATTTTCGATCATCTCTTTTTCGTTCCATGCGGAATAACTTCTTTACAGGTGTATTTTCGTGTAACAAAGGTTGGATTTTTTGATTCAGCGGGTCAAAGTACACCTATGAACCCACCCATCAAAGTTCGATTTCGATTCTGGAGACAGATATTTTCGATCATCTCTTTTTCGTACCATGCGAAATAACTTTTTTCCAAGCATATTTTTGGTCATCAAAGTTCGGATTTTCGGATTCAGCGGGTCGAAATACACCCAAAAACTCACCCATCAAAGTCCGATTTTGATTCTGAAAAAAAATATTTTCGATCATCTTTTTTTCGTACCATGCGAAATAACTTCTTTCCAGGTGTATTTTTTTGTAACAAAGGTTGGATTTTTGGATTCAGCGGGTCAAAATACACATATGAACCCACCCATCAAAGTTCGATTTCGATTCTGGAGACAGATATTTTCGATCATCTCTTTTTCGTACCATGCGGAATAACTTTTTTCCAATCCTATTTTTGGTCATCTAAGGTTGGATTTTCGGATTTAGCGGGTCGAAATACACCCAAAAACTCACCCATCAAAGTCCGATTTTGATTCTGAAAAAAAATATTTTCGATCATCTTTTTTTCGTACCATGCGAAATAACTTTTTTCCAAGCATATTTTTGGTGATCAAAGTTTGGATTCTCGGATTCAGCGGGTCAAAATACACCTATAAACCCACACATCAAAGTTCGATTTCAATTCTGGAGACAGATATTTTCGATCATCTCTTTTTCGTACCATGCGAAATAACTTTTTTCCAAGCATGTTGTTGGTCATCAAAGTTTGGATTTTCAGATTCAGCGGGTCGAAATACACCTAGGAACTCACCAATCAAAGTATGATTTTGATTCTGAAAAAAAATATTTTCGATCATCTCTTTCTCGTACCATGCGGAATAACTTTTTTCCAAGCATATTTTTGGTCATCAGAGGTTGGATTTTCGGATTCAGCGGGTCGAAATACACGTAGAAACTCACCCATTAAAGTCCGATATTGATTCTGAAAAAAAATATTTTCGATCATCTCTTTTTCGTAGCATGCGAAATAACTTCGTTCCAGGTGTATTTTCCTGTAACAAAGGTTAGATTTTCGGATTCAGCGGGTCAAAATACACCTATAAACCCACCCATCAAAGTTCGATTTCGATTCTGGAGACAGATATTTTCGATCATCTCTTTTTCGTACCATGCGAAATAACTTTTTTCCAAGCATATTTTTGGTCATCAGAGATTGGATTTTCGGATTCAGCGGGTCGAAATACACCTAGAAACTCACCCATTAAAGTCCGATCTTGATTCTGAAAAAAAATATTTTCGATCATCTCTTTTTCGGACCATGCGAAATAACTTCTTTCCAGGTGTATTTTCGTGTAACGAAGGTTGGATTTTTGGATTCAGCGGGTCAAAATACACCTATGAACCCACCCATCGAAGTTCGACTTCGATTCTGGAGAAAGATATTTCCGATCATCTCTTTTTCGTACCATGCGAAATAACTTTTTTCCAAGCATATTTTTGGTCATCAAAGCTTGGATTCTCGGATTCAGCGGGTCAAAATACACCTATTAACCCACCCATCAAAGTTCGATTTCAATTCTGTAGACAGATATTTTCGATCATCTCTTTTTCGTACCATGCGAAATAACTTTTTTCCAAGCATATTGTTGGTCATCAAATATCGGATTTTCAGATTCAGCGGGTCGAGATACACCTAGAAACTCACCCATCAAAGTCCGATTTTGATTCTGAAAAAAAATATTTTCGATCATCTCTTTCTCGTACCATGCGAAATAACTTTTTTCCAAGCATATTGTTGGTCATCAGAGGTTCGATTTTCGGATTCAGCGGGTCGAAATACACCTAGAAACTCACCCATTAAAGTCCGATATTGATTCTGAAAAAAAAAATTTTCGATCATCTCTTTTTCGTACCATGCGAAATTACTTCGTTCCAGGTGTATTTTCCTGTAACAAAGGTTAGATTTTCGGATTCAGCGGGTCAAAATACACCTATAAACCCACCCATCGAAGTTCGATTTCGATTCTGGAGACAGATATTTTCGTTCATCTCTTTTTCGTACCATGCGAAATAACTTTTTTCCAAGCATATTTTTGGTCATCAGAGGTTGGATTTTCGGATTCAGCGGGTCGAAATACACCTAGAAACTCACCCATTAAAGTCCGATTTTGATTCTGAAAAAAAATATCTTCGATCATCTCTTTTTCGTACCATGCGAAATAACTTCTTTCCAGGTGTATTTTCGTGTAACAAAGGTTGGATTTTTGGATTCAGCGGGTCAAAATACACCTTTAAACCCACCCATCGAAGTTCGATTTCGATTCTGGAGACAGATATTTTCGATCATCTCTTTTTCGTACCATGCGAAATAACTTTTTTCCAAGCATATTTTTGGTCATTGATGTTCGGATTTTCGGATTCAGCGGGTCGAAATACAACTAGGAACTCACCCATCGAAGTCCGATTCCGATTCTGAAAAAAAATATTTTCGATCATCTCTTTTTCGTACCATGCGAAATAACTTCTTTCCAGGTGTATTTTCGTGTAACAAAGGTTGGATTTTTGGATTCAGCGGGTCAAAATACACCTATAAACCCACCCATCAAAGTTCGATTTCGATTCTGGAGACAGATATTTTCGATCATCTCTTTTTCGTACCATGCGAAATAACTTTTTTCCAATCCTATTTTTGGCCATCTAAGGTTGGATTTTCGGATTCAGCGGGTCAAAATACACCTATAAACCCACCCATCAAAGTTCGATTTCAATTCTGGAGACAGATATTTTCGATCATCTCTTTTTCGTACCATGCGAAATAACTTTTTTCCAAGCATATTGTTGGTCATCAAAGATCGGATTTTCAGATTCAGCGGGTCGAAATACACCTAGAAACTCACCCATCAAAGTCCGATTTTGATTCTGATAAAAAATATTTTCGATCATCTCTTTCTCGTACCATGCGAAATAACTTTTTTCCAAGCATATTTTTGGTCATCAGAGGTTGGATTTCCGGATTCAGCGGGTCGAAATACACCTAGGAACTCACCCATTAAAGTCCGATATTGATTCTGAAAAAAAAAATTATCGATCATCTCTTTTTCGTACCATGCGAAATTACTTCGTTCCAGGTGTATTTTCCTGTAACAAAGGTTAGATTTCCGGATTCAGCGGGTCAAAATACACCTATAAACCGACCCATCAAAGTTCGATTTCGATTCTGGAGACAGATATTTTCGATCATCTCTTTTTCGTACCATGCGAAATAACTTTTTTCCAAGCATATTTTTGGTCATCAGAGGTTGGATTTCCGGATTCAGCGGGTCGAAATACACCTAGAAACTCACCCATTAAAGTCCGATTTTAATTCTGAAAAAAAATATTTTCGATCATCTCTTTTTCGTACCATGCGGAATAACTTCTTTCCAGGTGTATTTTCGTGTAACAAAGAGTGGATTTTTGGATTCAGCGGGTCAAAATACACCTATGAACCCACCCATCACAGTTCGATTTTGATTCTGGAGACAGATAATTTCGATCATCTCTTTTTCGTACCATGCGAAATAACTTTTTTCCAAGCATATTTTTGGTCATCAAAGCTGGATTTTCGGATTCAGCGAGTCGAAATACACCTAGAAACTCACCCATCAAAGTCCGATTTTGATTCTGAAAAAAAATATTTTCGATCATCTCTTTTTCGTACCATGCGAAATAACTTCTTTCCAGGTGTATTTTCGTGTAACAAAGGTTGGATTTTTGGATTCAGCGGGTCAAAATACACCTATGAACCCACCCATCAAAGTTCGACTTCGATTCTGGAGAAAGATATTTCCGATCATCTCTTTTTCGTACCATGCGAAATAACTTTTTTCCAAGCATATTTTTGGTCATCAAAGCTTGGATTCTCGGATTCAGCGGGTCAAAATACACCTATTAACCCACCCATCAAAGTTCGATTTCAATTCTGTAGACAGATATTTTCGATCATCTCTTTTTCGTACCATGCGAAATAACTTTTTTCCAAGCATATTGTTGGTCATCAAATATCGGATTTTCAGATTCAGCGGGTCGAGATACACCTAGAAACTCACCCATCAAAGTCCGATTTTGATTCTGAAAAAAAATATTTTCGATCATCTCTTTCTCGTACCATGCGAAATAACTTTTTTCCAAGCATATTTTTGGTCATCAGAGGTTCGATTTCCGGATTCAGCGGGTCGAAATACACCTAGAAACTCACCCATTAAAGTCCGATATTGATTCTGAAAAAAAAAATTTTCGATCATCTCTTTTTCGTACCATGCGAAATTACTTCGTTCCAGGTGTATTTTCCTGTAACAAAGGTTAGATTTTCGGATTCAGCGGGTCAAAATACACCTATAAACCCACCCATCGAAGTTCGATTTCGATTCTGGAGACAGATATTTTCGTTCATCTCTTTTTCGTACCATGCGAAATAACTTTTTTCCAAGCATATTTTTGGTCATCAGAGGTTGGATTTTCGGATTCAGCGGGTCGAAATACACCTAGAAACTCACCCATTAAAGTCCGATTTTGATTCTGAAAAAAAATATTTTCGATCATCTCTTTTTCGTACCATGCGAAATAACTTCTTTCCAGGTGTATTTTCGTGTAACAAAGGTTGGATTTTTGGATTCAGCGGGTCAAAATACACCTTTAAACCCACCCATCAAAGTTCGATTTCGATTCTGGAGACAGATATTTTCGATCATCTCTTTTTCGTACCATGCGAAATAACTTTTTTCCAAGCATATTTTTGGTCATTGATGTTCGGATTTTCGGATTCAGCGGGTCGGAATACAACTAGGAACTCACCCATCGAAGTCCGATTCCGATTCTGAAAAAAAATATTTTCGATCATCTCTTTTTCGTACCATGCGAAATAACTTCTTTCCAGGTGTATTTTCGTGTAACAAAGGTTGGATTTTTGGATTCAGCGGGTCAAAATACACCTATAAACCCACCCATCAAAGTTCGATTTCGATTCTGGAGACAGATATTTTCGATCATCTCTTTTTCGTACCATGCGAAATAACTTTTTTCCAATCCTATTTTTGGCCATCTAAGGTTGGATTTTCGGATTCAGCGGGTCAAAATACACCTATAAACCCACCCATCAAAGTTCGATTTCAATTCTGGAGACAGATATTTTCGATCATCTCTTTTCCGTACCATGCGAAATAACTTTTTTCCAAGCATATTGTTGGTCATCAAAGATCGGATTTTCAGATTCAGCGGGTCGAAATACACCTAGAAACTCACCCATCAAAGTCCGATTTTGATTCTGATAAAAAATATTTTCGATCATCTCTTTCTCGTACCATGCGAAATAACTTTTTTCCAAGCATATTTTTGGTCATCAGAGGTTGGATTTCCGGATTCAGCGGGTCGAAATACACCTAGGAACTCACCCATTAAAGTCCGATATTGATTCTGAAAAAAAAAATTATCGATCATCTCTTTTTCGTACCATGCGAAATTACTTCGTTCCAGGTGTATTTTCCTGTAACAAAGGTTAGATTTCCGGATTCAGCGGGTCAAAATACACCTATAAACCGACCCATCAAAGTTCGATTTCGATTCTGGAGACAGATATTTTCGATCATCTCTTTTTCGTACCATGCGAAATAACTTTTTTCCAAGCATATTTTTGGTCATCAGAGGTTGGATTTCCGGATTCAGCGGGTCGAAATACACCTAGAAACTCACCCATTAAAGTCCGATTTTAATTCTGAAAAAAAATATTTTCGATCATCTCTTTTTCGTACCATGCGGAATAACTTCTTTCCAGGTGTATTTTCGTGTAACAAAGGTTGGATTTTTGGATTCAGCGGGTCAAAATACACCTATAAACCCACCCATCAAAGTTCGATTTCGATTCTGGAGACAGATATTTTCGATCATCTCTTTTTCGTACCATGCGAAATAACTTCTTTCCAAGCATATTATTGGTCATCGATGTTCGGATTTTCGGATTCAGCGGGTCGGAATACACCTAGAAACTCACCCATCAAAGTCCGATTTTGATTCTGAAAAAAAATATTTTCGATCATCTCTTTTTCGTACCATGCGGAATAACTTCTTTCCAGGTGTATTTTCGTGTAACAAAGAGTGGATTTTTGGATTCAGCGGGTCAAAATACACCTATGAACCCACCCATCACAGTTCGATTTTGATTCTGGAGACAGATAATTTCGATCATCTCTTTTTCGTACCATGCGAAATAACTTTTTTCCAAGCATATTTTTGGTCATCAAAGGTTGGATTTTCGCATTCAGCGGGTCGAAATACACCCAGAAACTCACCCATCAAAGTCCGATTTCGATTCTGAAAAAAAATATTTTCGATCATCTCTTTTTCGTTCCATGCGGAATAACTTCTTTACAGGTGTATTTTCGTGTAACAAAGGTTGGATTTTTTGATTCAGCGGGTCAAAGTACACCTATGAACCCACCCATCCAAGTTCGATCTCGATTCTGGAGACAGATATTTTCGATCATCTCTTTTTCGTACCATGCGAAATAACTTTTTTCCAAGCATATTTTTGGTCATCAAAGTTCGGATTTTCGGATTCAGCGGGTCGAAATACACCCAAAAACTCACCCATCAAAGTCCGATTTTGATTCTGAAAAAAAATATTTTCGATCATCTTTTTTTCGTACCATGCGAAATAACTTCTTTCCAGGTGTATTTTCGTGTAACAAAGGTTGGATTTTTGGATTCAGCGGGTCAAAATACACATATGAACCCACCCATCAAAGTTCGATTTCGATTCTGGAGACAGATATTTTCGATCATCTCTTTTTCGTACCATGCGGAATAACTTTTTTCCAATCCTATTTTTGGTCATCTAAGGTTGGATTTTCGGATTTAGCGGGTCGAAATACACCCAAAAACTCACCCATCAAAGTCCGATTTTGATTCTGAAAAAAAATATTTTCGATCATCTTTTTTTCGTACCATGCGAAATAACTTTTTTCCAAGCATATTTTTGGTGATCAAAGTTTGGATTTTCGGATTCAGCGGGTCAAAATACACCTATAAACCCACACATCAAAGTTCGATTTCAATTCTGGAGACAGATATTTTCGATCATCTCTTTTTCGTACCATGCGAAATAACTTTTTTCCAAGCATGTTGTTGGTCATCAAAGTTTGGATTTTCAGATTCAGCGGGTCGAAATACACCTAGGAACTCACCAATCAAAGTCCGATTTTGATTCTGAAAAAAAATATTTTCGATCATCTCTTTCTCGTACCATGCGGAATAACTTTTTTCCAAGCATATTTTTGGTCATCAGAGGTTGGATTTTCGGATTCAGCGGGTCGAAATACACGTAGAAACTCACCCATTAAAGTCCGATATTGATTCTGAAAAAAAATATTTTCGATCATCTCTTTTTCGTAGCATGCGAAATAACTTCGTTCCAGGTGTATTTTCCTGTAACAAAGGTTAGATTTTCGGATTCAGCGGGTCAAAATACACCTATAAACCCACCCATCAAAGTTCGATTTCGATTCTGGAGACAGATATTTTCGATCATCTCTTTTTCGTACCATGCGAAATAACTTTTTTCCAAGCATATTTTTGGTCATCAGAGATTGGATTTTCGGATTCAGCGGGTCGGAATACACCTAGAAACTCACCCATTAAAGTCCGATCTTGATTCTGAAAAAAAATATTTTCGATCATCTCTTTTTCGGACCATGCGAAATAACTTCTTTCCAGGTGTATTTTCGTGTAACGAAGGTTGGATTTTTGGATTCAGCGGGTCAAAATACACCTATGAACCCACCCATCAAAGTTCGACTTCGATTCTGGAGAAAGATATTTCCGATCATCTCTTTTTCGTACCATGCGAAATAACTTTTTTCCAAGCATATTTTTGGTCATCAAAGCTTGGATTCTCGGATTCAGCGGGTCAAAATACACCTATTAACCCACCCATCAAAGTTCGATTTCAATTCTGTAGACAGATATTTTCGATCATCTCTTTTTCGTACCATGCGAAATAACTTTTTTCCAAGCATATTTTTGGTCATTGATGTTCGGATTTTCGGATTCAGCGGGTCGAAATACAACTAGGAACTCACCCATCGAAGTCCGATTCCGATTCTGAAAAAAAATATTTTCGATCATCTCTTTTTCGTACCATGCGAAATAACTTCTTTCCAGGTGTATTTTCGTGTAACAAAGGTTGGATTTTTGGATTCAGCGGGTCAAAATACACCTATAAACCCACCCATCAAAGTTCGATTTCGATTCTGGAGACAGATATTTTCGATCATCTCTTTTTCGTACCATGCGAAATAACTTTTTTCCAATCCTATTTTTGGCCATCTAAGGTTGGATTTTCGGATTCAGCGGGTCAAAATACACCTATAAACCCACCCATCAAAGTTCGATTTCAATTCTGGAGACAGATATTTTCGATCATCTCTTTTTCGTACCATGCGAAATAACTTTTTTCCAAGCATATTGTTGGTCATCAAAGATCGGATTTTCAGATTCAGCGGGTCGAAATACACCTAGAAACTCACCCATCAAAGTCCGATTTTGATTCTGATAAAAAATATTTTCGATCATCTCTTTCTCGTACCATGCGAAATAACTTTTTTCCAAGCATATTTTTGGTCATCAGAGGTTGGATTTCCGGATTCAGCGGGTCGAAATACACCTAGGAACTCACCCATTAAAGTCCGATATTGATTCTGAAAAAAAAAATTATCGATCATCTCTTTTTCGTACCATGCGAAATTACTTCGTTCCAGGTGTATTTTCCTGTAACAAAGGTTAGATTTCCGGATTCAGCGGGTCAAAATACACCTATAAACCGACCCATCAAAGTTCGATTTCGATTCTGGAGACAGATATTTTCGATCATCTCTTTTTCGTACCATGCGAAATAACTTTTTTCCAAGCATATTTTTGGTCATCAGAGGTTGGATTTCCGGATTCAGCGGGTCGAAATACACCTAGAAACTCACCCATTAAAGTCCGATTTTAATTCTGAAAAAAAATATTTTCGATCATCTCTTTTTCGTACCATGCGGAATAACTTCTTTCCAGGTGTATTTTCGTGTAACAAAGGTTGGATTTTTGGATTCAGCGGGTCAAAATACACCTATAAACCCACCCATCAAAGTTCGATTTCGATTCTGGAGACAGATATTTTCGATCATCTCTTTTTCGTACCATGCGAAATAACTTTTTTCCAAGCATATTTTTGGTCATCGATGTTCGGATTTTCGGATTCAGCGGGTCGGAATACACGTAGAAACTCACCCATCAAAGTCCGATTTTGATTCTGAAAAAAAATATTTACGATCATCTCTTTTTCGTACCATGCGGAATAACTTCTTTCCAGGTGTATTTTCGTGTAACAAAGAGTGGATTTTTGGATTCAGCGGGTCAAAATACACCTATGAACCCACCCATCACAGTTCGATTTTGATTCTGGAGACAGATAATTTCGATCATCTCTTTTTCGTACCATGCGAAATAACTTTTTTCCAAGCATATTTTTGGTCATCAAAGCTGGATTTTCGGATTCAGCGAGTCGAAATACACCTAGAAACTCACCCATCAAAGTCCGATTTTGATTCTGAAAAAAAATATTTTCGATCATCTCTTTTTCGTACCATGCGAAATAACTTCTTTCCAGGTGTATTTTCGTGTAACAAAGGTTGGATTTTTGGATTCAGCGGGTCAAAATACACCTATGAACCCACCCATCAAAGTTCGACTTCGATTCTGGAGAAAGATATTTCCGATCATCTCTTTTTCGTACCATGCGAAATAACTTTTTTCCAAGCATATTTTTGGTCATCAAAGCTTGGATTCTCGGATTCAGCGGGTCAAAATACACCTATTAACCCACCCATCAAAGTTCGATTTCAATTCTGTAGACAGATATTTTCGATCATCTCTTTTTCGTACCATGCGAAATAACTTTTTTCCAAGCATATTGTTGGTCATCAAATATCGGATTTTCAGATTCAGCGGGTCGAGATACACCTAGAAACTCACCCATCAAAGTCCGATTTTGATTCTGAAAAAAAATATTTTCGATCATCTCTTTCTCGTACCATGCGAAATAACTTTTTTCCAAGCATATTTTTGGTCATCAGAGGTTCGATTTCCGAATTCAGCGGGTCGAAATACACCTAGAAACTCACCCATTAAAGTCCGATATTGATTCTGAAAAAAAAAATTTTCGATCATCTCTTTTTCGTACCATGCGAAATTACTTCGTTCCAGGTGTATTTTCCTGTAACAAAGGTTAGATTTTCGGATTCAGCGGGTCAAAATACACCTATAAACCCACCCATCGAAGTTCGATTTCGATTCTGGAGACAGATATTTTCGTTCATCTCTTTTTCGTACCATGCGAAATAACTTTTTTCCAAGCATATTTTTGGTCATCAGAGGTTGGATTTTCGGATTCAGCGGGTCGAAATACACCTAGAAACTCACCCATTAAAGTTCGATTTTGATTCTGAAAAAAAATATTTTCGATCATCTCTTTTTCGTACCATGCGAAATAACTTCTTTCCAGGTGTATTTTCGTGTAACAAAGGTTGGATTTTTGGATTCAGCGGGTCAAAATACACCTTTAAACCCACCCATCAAAGTTCGATTTCGATTCTGGAGACAGATATTTTCGATCATCTCTTTTTCGTACCATGCGAAATAACTTTTTTCCAAGCATATTTTTGGTCATTGATGTTCGGATTTTCGGATTCAGCGGGTCGGAATACAACTAGGAACTCACCCATCGAAGTCCGATTCCGATTCTGAAAAAAAATATTTTCGATCATCTCTTTTTCGTACCATGCGAAATAACTTCTTTCCAGGTGTATTTTCGTGTAACAAAGGTTGGATTTTTGGATTCAGCGGGTCAAAATACACCTATAAACCCACCCATCAAAGTTCGATTTCGATTCTGGAGACAGATATTTTCGATCATCTCTTTTTCGTACCATGCGAAATAACTTTTTTCCAATCCTATTTTTGGCCATCTAAGGTTGGATTTTCGGATTCAGCGGGTCAAAATACACCTATAAACCCACCCATCAAAGTTCGATTTCAATTCTGGAGACAGATATTTTCGATCATCTCTTTTCCGTACCATGCGAAATAACTTTTTTCCAAGCATATTGTTGGTCATCAAAGATCGGATTTTCAGATTCAGCGGGTCGAAATACACCTAGAAACTCACCCATCAAAGTCCGATTTTGATTCTGATAAAAAATATTTTCGATCATCTCTTTCTCGTACCATGCGAAATAACTTTTTTCCAAGCATATTTTTGGTCATCAGAGGTTGGATTTCCGGATTCAGCGGGTCGAAATACACCTAGGAACTCACCCATTAAAGTCCGATATTGATTCTGAAAAAAAAAATTATCGATCATCTCTTTTTCGTACCATGCGAAATTACTTCGTTCCAGGTGTATTTTCCTGTAACAAAGGTTAGATTTCCGGATTCAGCGGGTCAAAATACACCTATAAACCGACCCATCAAAGTTCGATTTCGATTCTGGAGACAGATATTTTCGATCATCTCTTTTTCGTACCATGCGAAATAACTTTTTTCCAAGCATATTTTTGGTCATCAGAGGTTGGATTTCCGGATTCAGCGGGTCGAAATACACCTAGAAACTCACCCATTAAAGTCCGATTTTAATTCTGAAAAAAAATATTTTCGATCATCTCTTTTTCGTACCATGCGGAATAACTTCTTTCCAGGTGTATTTTCGTGTAACAAAGGTTGGATTTTTGGATTCAGCGGGTCAAAATACACCTATAAACCCACCCATCAAAGTTCGATTTCGATTCTGGAGACAGATATTTTCGATCATCTCTTTTTCGTACCATGCGAAATAACTTCTTTCCAAGCATATTATTGGTCATCGATGTTCGGATTTTCGGATTCAGCGGGTCGGAATACACCTAGAAACTCACCCATCAAAGTCCGATTTTGATTCTGAAAAAAAATATTTTCGATCATCTCTTTTTCGTACCATGCGGAATAACTTCTTTCCAGGTGTATTTTCGTGTAACAAAGAGTGGATTTTTGGGTTCAGCGGGTCAAAATACACCTATGAACCCACCCATCACAGTTCGATTTTGATTCTGGAGACAGATAATTTCGATCATCTCTTTTTCGTACCATGCGAAATAACTTTTTTCCAAGCATATTTTTGGTCATCAAAGGTTGGATTTTCGCATTCAGCGGGTCGAAATACACCCAGAAACTCACCCATCAAAGTCCGATTTCGATTCTGAAAAAAAATATTTTCGATCATCTCTTTTTCGTTCCATGCGGAATAACTTCTTTACAGGTGTATTTTCGTGTAACAAAGGTTGGATTTTTTGATTCAGCGGGTCAAAGTACACCTATGAACCCACCCATCCAAGTTCGATCTCGATTCTGGAGACAGATATTTTCGATCATCTCTTTTTCGTACCATGCGAAATAACTTTTTTCCAAGCATATTTTTGGTCATCAAAGTTCGGATTTTCGGATTCAGCGGGTCGAAATACACCCAAAAACTCACCCATCAAAGTCCGATTTTGATTCTGAAAAAAAATATTTTCGATCATCTTTTTTTCGTACCATGCGAAATAACTTCTTTCCAGGTGTATTTTTGTGTAACAAAGGTTGGATTTTTGGATTCAGCGGGTCAAAATACACATATGAACCCACCCATCAAAGTTCGATTTCGATTCTGGAGACAGATATTTTCGATCATCTCTTTTTCGTACCATGCGGAATAACTTTTTTCCAATCCTATTTTTGGTCATCTAAGGTTGGATTTTCGGATTTAGCGGGTCGAAATACACCCAAAAACTCACCCATCAAAGTCCGATTTTGATTCTGAAAAAAAATATTTTCGATCATCTTTTTTTCGTACCATGCGAAATAACTTTTTTCCAAGCATATTTTTGGTGATCAAAGTTTGGATTCTCGGATTCAGCGGGTCAAAATACACCTATAAACCCACACATCGAAGTTCGATTTCAATTCTGGAGACAGATATTTTCGATCATCTCTTTTTCGTACCATGCGAAATAACTTTTTTCCAAGCATGTTGTTGGTCATCAAAGTTTGGATTTTCAGATTCAGCGGGTCGAAATACACCTAGGAACTCACCAATCAAAGTCCGATTTTGATTCTGAAAAAAAATATTTTCGATCATCTCTTTCTCGTACCATGCGGAATAACTTTTTTCCAAGCATATTTTTGGTCATCAGAGGTTGGATTTTCGGATTCAGCGGGTCGAAATACACGTAGAAACTCACCCATTAAAGTCCGATATTGATTCTGAAAAAAAATATTTTCGATCATCTCTTTTTCGTAGCATGCGAAATAACTTCGTTCCAGGTGTATTTTCCTGTAACAAAGGTTAGATTTTCGGATTCAGCGGGTCAAAATACACCTATAAACCCACCCATCAAAGTTCGATTTCGATTCTGGAGACAGATATTTTCGATCATCTCTTTTTCGTACCATGCGAAATAACTTTTTTCCAAGCATATTTTTGGTCATCAGAGATTGGATTTTCGGATTCAGCGGGTCGGAATACACCTAGAAACTCACCCATTAAAGTCCGATCTTGATTCTGAAAAAAAATATTTTCGATCATCTCTTTTTCGGACCATGCGAAATAACTTCTTTCCAGGTGTATTTTCGTGTAACGAAGGTTGGATTTTTGGATTCAGCGGGTCAAAATGCACCTATGAACCCACCCATCAAAGTTCGACTTCGATTCTGGAGAAAGATATTTCCGATCATCTCTTTTTCGTACCATGCGAAATAACTTTTTTCCAAGCATATTTTTGGTCATCAAAGCTTGGATTCTCGGATTCAGCGGGTCAAAATACACCTATTAACCCACCCATCAAAGTTCGATTTCAATTCTGTAGACAGATATTTTCGATCATCTCTTTTTCGTACCATGCGAAATAACTTTTTTCCAAGCATATTGTTGGTCATCAAATATCGGATTTTCAGATTCAGCGGGTCGAGATACACCTAGAAACTCACCCATCAAAGTCCGATTTTGATTCTGAAAAAAAATATTTTCGATCATCTCTTTCTCGTACCATGCGAAATAACTTTTTTCCAAGCATATTTTTGGTCATCAGAGGTTCGATTTTCGGATTCAGCGGGTCGAAATACACCTTTAAACCCACCCATCAAAGTTCGATTTCGATTCTGGAGACAGATATTTTCGATCATCTCTTTTTCGTACCATGCGAAATAACTTTTTTCCAAGCATATTTTTGGTCATTGATGTTCGGATTTTCGGATTCAGCGGGTCGGAATACAACTAGGAACTCACCCATCGAAGTCCGATTCCGATTCTGAAAAAAAATATTTTCGATCATCTCTTTTTCGTACCATGCGAAATAACTTCTTTCCAGGTGTATTTTCGTGTAACAAAGGTTGGATTTTTGGATTCAGCGGGTCAAAATACACCTATAAACCCACCCATCAAAGTTCGATTTCGATTCTGGAGACAGATATTTTCGATCATCTCTTTTTCGTACCATGCGAAATAACTTTTTTCCAATCCTATTTTTGGCCATCTAAGGTTGGATTTTCGGATTCAGCGGGTCAAAATACACCTATAAACCCACCCATCAAAGTTCGATTTCAATTCTGGAGACAGATATTTTCGATCATCTCTTTTTCGTACCATGCGAAATAACTTTTTTCCAAGCATATTGTTGGTCATCAAAGATCGGATTTTCAGATTCAGCGGGTCGAAATACACCTAGAAACTCACCCATCAAAGTCCGATTTTGATTCTGATAAAAAATATTTTCGATCATCTCTTTCTCGTACCATGCGAAATAACTTTTTTCCAAGCATATTTTTGGTCATCAGAGGTTGGATTTCCGGATTCAGCGGGTCGAAATACACCTAGGAACTCACCCATTAAAGTCCGATATTGATTCTGAAAAAAAAAATTATCGATCATCTCTTTTTCGTACCATGCGAAATTACTTCGTTCCAGGTGTATTTTCCTGTAACAAAGGTTAGATTTCCGGATTCAGCGGGTCAAAATACACCTATAAACCGACCCATCAAAGTTCGATTTCGATTCTGGAGACAGATATTTTCGATCATCTCTTTTTCGTACCATGCGAAATAACTTTTTTCGAAGCATATTTTTGGTCATCAGAGGTTGGATTTCCGGATTCAGCGGGTCGAAATACACCTAGAAACTCACCCATTAAAGTCCGATTTTAATTCTGAAAAAAAATATTTTCGATCATCTCTTTTTCGTACCATGCGGAATAACTTCTTTCCAGGTGTATTTTCGTGTAACAAAGGTTGGATTTTTGGATTCAGCGGGTCAAAATACACCTATAAACCCACCCATCAAAGTTCGATTTCGATTCTGGAGACAGATATTTTCGATCATCTCTTTCTCGTACCATGCGGAATAACTTTTTTCCAAGCATATTTTTGGTCATCAGAGGTTGGATTTTCGGATTCAGCGGGTCGAAATACACGTAGAAACTCACCCATTAAAGTCCGATATTGATTCTGAAAAAAAATATTTTCGATCATCTCTTTTTCGTAGCATGCGAAATAACTTCGTTCCAGGTGTATTTTCCTGTAACAAAGGTTAGATTTTCGGATTCAGCGGGTCAAAATACACCTATAAACCCACCCATCAAAGTTCGATTTCGATTCTGGAGACAGATATTTTCGATCATCTCTTTTTCGTACCATGCGAAATAACTTTTTTCCAAGCATATTTTTGGTCATCAGAGATTGGATTTTCGGATTCAGCGGGTCGGAATACACCTAGAAACTCACCCATTAAAGTCCGATCTTGATTCTGAAAAAAAATATTTTCGATCATCTCTTTTTCGGACCATGCGAAATAACTTCTTTCCAGGTGTATTTTCGTGTAACGAAGGTTGGATTTTTGGATTCAGCGGGTCAAAATACACCTATGAACCCACCCATCAAAGTTCGACTTCGATTCTGGAGAAAGATATTTCCGATCATCTCTTTTTCGTACCATGCGAAATAACTTTTTTCCAAGCATATTTTTGGTCATCAAAGCTTGGATTCTCGGATTCAGCGGGTCAAAATACACCTATTAACCCACCCATCAAAGTTCGATTTCAATTCTGTAGACAGATATTTTCGATCATCTCTTTTTCGTACCATGCGAAATAACTTTTTTCCAAGCATATTGTTGGTCATCAAATATCGGATTTTCAGATTCAGCGGGTCGAGATACACCTAGAAACTCACCCATCAAAGTCCGATTTTGATTCTGAAAAAAAATATTTTCGATCATCTCTTTCTCGTACCATGCGAAATAACTTTTTTCCAAGCATATTTTTGGTCATCAGAGGTTCGATTTTCGGATTCAGCGGGTCGAAATACACCTTTAAACCCACCCATCAAAGTTCGATTTCGATTCTGGAGACAGATATTTTCGATCATCTCTTTTTCGTACCATGCGAAATAACTTTTTTCCAAGCATATTTTTGGTCATTGATGTTCGGATTTTCGGATTCAGCGGGTCGGAATACAACTAGGAACTCACCCATCGAAGTCCGATTCCGATTCTGAAAAAAAATATTTTCGATCATCTCTTTTTCGTACCATGCGAAATAACTTCTTTCCAGGTGTATTTTCGTGTAACAAAGGTTGGATTTTTGGATTCAGCGGGTCAAAATACACCTATAAACCCACCCATCAACGTTCGATTTCGATTCTGGAGACAGATATTTTCGATCATCTCTTTTTCGTACCATGCGAAATAACTTTTTTCCAATCCTATTTTTGGCCATCTAAGGTTGGATTTTCGGATTCAGCGGGTCAAAATACACCTATAAACCCACCCATCAAAGTTCGATTTCAATTCTGGAGACAGATATTTTCGATCATCTCTTTTTCGTACCATGCGAAATAACTTTTTTCCAAGCATATTGTTGGTCATCAAAGATCGGATTTTCAGATTCAGCGGGTCGAAATACACCTAGAAACTCACCCATCAAAGTCCGATTTTGATTCTGATAAAAAATATTTTCGATCATCTCTTTCTCGTACCATGCGAAATAACTTTTTTCCAAGCATATTTTTGGTCATCAGAGGTTGGATTTCCGGATTCAGCGGGTCGAAATACACCTAGGAACTCACCCATTAAAGTCCGATATTGATTCTGAAAAAAAAAATTATCGATCATCTCTTTTTCGTACCATGCGAAATTACTTCGTTCCAGGTGTATTTTCCTGTAACAAAGGTTAGATTTCCGGATTCAGCGGGTCAAAATACACCTATAAACCGACCCATCAAAGTTCGATTTCGATTCTGGAGACAGATATTTTCGATCATCTCTTTTTCGTACCATGCGAAATAACTTTTTTCCAAGCATATTTTTGGTCATCAGAGGTTGGATTTCCGGATTCAGCGGGTCGAAATACACCTAGAAACTCACCCATTAAAGTCCGATTTTAATTCTGAAAAAAAATATTTTCGATCATCTCTTTTTCGTACCATGCGGAATAACTTCTTTCCAGGTGTATTTTCGTGTAACAAAGGTTGGATTTTTGGATTCAGCGGGTCAAAATACACCTATAAACCCACCCATCAAAGTTCGATTTCGATTCTGGAGACAGATATTTTCGATCATCTCTTTTTCGTACCATGCGAAATAACTTTTTTCCAAGCATATTTTTGGTCATCGATGTTCGGATTTTCGGATTCAGCGGGTCGGAATACACGTAGAAACTCACCCATCAAAGTCCGATTTTGATTCTGAAAAAAAATATTTACGATCATCTCTTTTTCGTACCATGCGGAATAACTTCTTTCCAGGTGTATTTTCGTGTAACAAAGAGTGGATTTTTGGATTCAGCGGGTCAAAATACACCTATGAACCCACCCATCACAGTTCGATTTTGATTCTGGAGACAGATAATTTCGATCATCTCTTTTTCGTACCATGCGAAATAACTTTTTTCCAAGCATATTTTTGGTCATCAAAGCTGGATTTTCGGATTCAGCGAGTCGAAATACACCTAGAAACTCACCCATCAAAGTCCGATTTTGATTCTGAAAAAAAATATTTTCGATCATCTCTTTTTCGTACCGTGCGAAATAACTTCTTTCCAGGTGTATTTTCGTGTAACAAAGGTTGGATTTTTGGATTCAGCGGGTCAAAATACACCTATGAACCCACCCATCAAAGTTCGACTTCGATTCTGGAGAAAGATATTTCCGATCATCTCTTTTTCGTACCATGCGAAATAACTTTTTTCCAAGCATATTTTTGGTCATCAAAGCTTGGATTCTCGGATTCAGCGGGTCAAAATACACCTATTAACCCACCCATCGAAGTTCGATTTCAATTCTGTAGACAGATATTTTCGATCATCTCTTTTTCGTACCATGCGAAATAACTTTTTTCCAAGCATATTGTTGGTCATCAAATATCGGATTTTCAGATTCAGCGGGTCGAGATACACCTAGAAACTCACCCATCAAAGTCCGATTTTGATTCTGAAAAAAAATATTTTCGATCATCTCTTTCTCGTACCATGCGAAATAACTTTTTTCCAAGCATATTTTTGGTCATCAGAGGTTCGATTTCCGGATTCAGCGGGTCGAAATACACCTAGAAACTCACCCATTAAAGTCCGATATTGATTCTGAAAAAAAAAATTTTCGATCATCTCTTTTTCGTACCATGCGAAATTACTTCGTTCCAGGTGTATTTTCCTGTAACAAAGGTTAGATTTTCGGATTCAGCGGGTCAAAATACACCTATAAACCCACCCATCGAAGTTCGATTTCGATTCTGGAGACAGATATTTTCGTTCATCTCTTTTTCGTACCATGCGAAATAACTTTTTTCCAAGCATATTTTTGGTCATCAGAGGTTGGATTTTCGGATTCAGCGGGTCGAAATACACCTAGAAACTCACCCATTAAAGTCCGATTTTGATTCTGAAAAAAAATATTTTCGATCATGTCTTTTTCGTACCATGCGAAATAACTTCTTTCCAGGTGTATTTTCGTGTAACAAAGGTTGGATTTTTGGATTCAGCGGGTCAAAATACACCTTTAAACCCACCCATCAAAGTTCGATTTCGATTCTGGAGACAGATATTTTCGATCATCTCTTTTTCGTACCATGCGAAATAACTTTTTTCCAAGCATATTTTTGGTCATTGATGTTCGGATTTTCGGATTCAGCGGGTCGGAATACAACTAGGAACTCACCCATCGAAGTCCGATTCCGATTCTGAAAAAAAATATTTTCGATCATCTCTTTTTCGTACCATGCGAAATAACTTCTTTCCAGGTGTATTTTCGTGTAACAAAGGTTGGATTTTTGGATTCAGCGGGTCAAAATACACCTATAAACCCACCCATCAAAGTTCGATTTCGATTCTGGAGACAGATATTTTCGATCATCTCTTTTTCGTACCATGCGAAATAACTTTTTTCCAATCCTATTTTTGGCCATCTAAGGTTGGATTTTCGGATTCAGCGGGTCAAAATACACCTATAAACCCACCCATCAAACTTCGATTTCAATTCTGGAGACAGATATTTTCGATCATCTCTTTTCCGTACCATGCGAAATAACTTTTTTCCAAGCATATTGTTGGTCATCAAAGATCGGATTTTCAGATTCAGCGGGTCGAAATACACCTAGAAACTCACCCATCAAAGTCCGATTTTGATTCTGATAAAAAATATTTTCGATCATCTCTTTCTCGTACCATGCGAAATAACTTTTTTCCAAGCATATTTTTGGTCATCAGAGGTTGGATTTCCGGATTCAGCGGGTCGAAATACAATTAGGAACTCACCCATTAAAGTCCGATATTGATTCTGAAAAAAAAAATTATCGATCATCTCTTTTTCGTACCATGCGAAATTACTTCGTTCCAGGTGTATTTTCCTGTAACAAAGGTTAGATTTCCGGATTCAGCGGGTCAAAATACACCTATAAACCGACCCATCAAAGTTCGATTTCGATTCTGGAGACAGATATTTTCGATCATCTCTTTTTCGTACCATGCGAAATAACTTTTTTCCAAGCATATTTTTGGTCATCAGAGGTTGGATTTCCGGATTCAGCGGGTCGAAATACACCTAGAAACTCACCCATTAAAGTCCGATTTTAATTCTGAAAAAAAATATTTTCGATCATCTCTTTTTCGTACCATGCGGAATAACTTCTTTCCAGGTGTATTTTCGTGTAACAAAGGTTGGATTTTTGGATTCAGCGGGTCAAAATACACCTATAAACCCACCCATCAAAGTTCGATTTCGATTCTGGAGACAGATATTTTCGATCATCTCTTTTTCGTACCATGCGAAATAACTTCTTTCCAAGCATATTTTTGGTCATCGATGTTCGGATTTTCGGATTCAGCGGGTCGGAATACACCTAGAAACTCACCCATCAAAGTCCGATTTTGATTCTGAAAAAAAATATTTTCGATCATCTCTTTTTCGTACCATGCGGAATAACTTCTTTCCAGGTGTATTTTCGTGTAACAAAGAGTGGATTTTTGGATTCAGCGGGTCAAAATACACCTATGAACCCACCCATCACAGTTCGATTTTGATTCTGGAGACAGATAATTTCGATCATCTCTTTTTCGTACCATGCGAAATAACTTTTTTCCAAGCATATTTTTGGTCATCAAAGGTTGGATTTTCGCATTCAGCGGGTCGAAATACACCCAGAAACTCACCCATCAAAGTCCGATTTCGATTCTGAAAAAAAATATTTTCGATCATCTCTTTTTCGTTCCATGCGGAATAACTTCTTTACAGGTGTATTTTCGTGTAACAAAGGTTGGATTTTTTGATTCAGCGGGTCAAAGTACACCTATGAACCCACCCATCGAAGTTCGATTTCGATTCTGGAGACAGATATTTTCGATCATCTCTTTTCGTACCATGCGAAATAACTTCTTTCCAAGCATATTTTTGGTCATCAAAGTTCGGATTTTCGGATTCAGCGGGTCGAAATACACCCAAAAACTCACCCATCAAAGTCCGATTTTGATTCTGAAAAAAAATATTTTCGATCATCTTTTTTTCGTACCATGCGAAATAACTTCTTTCCAGGTGTATTTTTGTGTAACAAAGGTTGGATTTTTGGATTCAGCGGGTCAAAATACACATATGAACCCACCCATCAAAGTTCGATTTCGATTCTGGAGACAGATATTTTCGATCATCTCTTTTTCGTACCATGCGGAATAACTTTTTTCCAATCCTATTTTTGGTCATCTAAGGTTGGATTTTCGGATTTAGCGGGTCGAAATACACCCAAAAACTCACCCATCAAAGTCCGATTTTGATTCTGAAAAAAAATATTTTCGATCATCTTTTTTTCGTACCATGCGAAATAACTTTTTTCCAAGCATATTTTTGGTGATCAAAGTTTGGATTCTCGGATTCAGCGGGTCAAAATACACCTATAAACCCACACATCAAAGTTCGATTTCAATTCTGGAGACAGATATTTTCGATCATCTCTTTTTCGTACCATGCGAAATAACTTTTTTCCAAGCATGTTGTTGGTCATCAGAGGTTGGATTTTCGGATTCAGCGGGTCGAAATACACGTAGAAACTCACCCATTAAAGTCCGATATTGATTCTGAAAAAAAATATTTTCGATCATCTCTTTTTCGTAGCATGCGAAATAACTTCGTTCCAGGTGTATTTTCCTGTAACAAAGGTTAGATTTTCGGATTCAGCGGGTCAAAATACACCTATAAACCCACCCATCAAAGTTCGATTTCGATTCTGGAGACAGATATTTTCGATCATCTCTTTTTCGTACCATGCGAAATAACTTTTTTCCAAGCATATTTTTGGTCATCAGAGATTGGATTTTCGGATTCAGCGGGTCGGAATACACCTAGAAACTCACCCATTAAAGTCCGATCTTGATTCTGAAAAAAAATATTTTCGATCATCTCTTTTTCGGACCATGCGAAATAACTTCTTTCCAGGTGTATTTTCGTGTAACGAAGGTTGGATTTTTGGATTCAGCGGGTCAAAATACACCTATGAACCCACCCATCAAAGTTCGACTTCGATTCTGGAGAAAGATATTTCCGATCATCTCTTTTTCGTACCATGCGAAATAACTTTTTTCCAAGCATATTTTTGGTCATCAAAGCTTGGATTCTCGGATTCAGCGGGTCAAAATACACCTATTAACCCACCCATCAAAGTTCGATTTCAATTCTGTAGACAGATATTTTCGATCATCTCTTTTTCGTACCATGCGAAATAACTTTTTTCCAAGCATATTGTTGGTCATCAAATATCGGATTTTCAGATTCAGCGGGTCGAGATACACCTAGAAACTCACCCATCAAAGTCCGATTTTGATTCTGAAAAAAAATATTTTCGATCATCTCTTTCTCGTACCATGCGAAATAACTTTTTTCCAAGCATATTTTTGGTCATCAGAGGTTCGATTTTCGGATTCAGCGGGTCGAAATACACCTAGAAACTCACCCATTAAAGTCCGATATTGATTCTGAAAAAAAAAATTTTCGATCATCTCTTTTTCGTACCATGCGAAATTACTTCGTTCCAGGTGTATTTTCCTGTAACAAAGGTTAGATTTTCGGATTCAGCGGGTCAAAATACACCTATAAACCCACCCATCGAAGTTCGATTTCGATTCTGGAGACAGATATTTTCGTTCATCTCTTTTTCGTACCATGCGAAATAACTTTTTTCCAAGCATATTTTTGGTCATCAGAGGTTGGATTTTCGGATTCAGCGGGTCGAAATACACCTAGAAACTCACCCATTAAAGTCCGATTTTGATTCTGAAAAAAAATATTTTCGATCATGTCTTTTTCGTACCATGCGAAATAACTTCTTTCCAGGTGTATTTTCGTGTAACAAAGGTTGGATTTTTGGATTCAGCGGGTCAAAATACACCTTTAAACCCACCCATCAAAGTTCGATTTCGATTCTGGAGACAGATATTTTCGATCATCTCTTTTTCGTACCATGCGAAATAACTTTTTTCCAAGCATATTTTTGGTCATTGATGTTCGGATTTTCGGATTCAGCGGGTCGGAATACAACTAGGAACTCACCCATCGAAGTCCGATTCCGATTCTGAAAAAAAATATTTTCGATCATCTCTTTTTCGTACCATGCGAAATAACTTCTTTCCAGGTGTATTTTCGTGTAACAAAGGTTGGATTTTTGGATTCAGCGGGTCAAAATACACCTATAAACCCACCCATCAAAGTTCGATTTCGATTCTGGAGACAGATATTTTCGATCATCTCTTTTTCGTACCATGCGAAATAACTTTTTTCCAATCCTATTTTTGGCCATCTAAGGTTGGATTTTCGGATTCAGCGGGTCAAAATACACCTATAAACCCACCCATCAAACTTCGATTTCAATTCTGGAGACAGATATTTTCGATCATCTCTTTTCCGTACCATGCGAAATAACTTTTTTCCAAGCATATTGTTGGTCATCAAAGATCGGATTTTCAGATTCAGCGGGTCGAAATACACCTAGAAACTCACCCATCAAAGTCCGATTTTGATTCTGATAAAAAATATTTTCGATCATCTCTTTCTCGTACCATGCGAAATAACTTTTTTCCAAGCATATTTTTGGTCATCAGAGGTTGGATTTCCGGATTCAGCGGGTCGAAATACAATTAGGAACTCACCCATTAAAGTCCGATATTGATTCTGAAAAAAAAAATTATCGATCATCTCTTTTTCGTACCATGCGAAATTACTTCGTTCCAGGTGTATTTTCCTGTAACAAAGGTTAGATTTCCGGATTCAGCGGGTCAAAATACACCTATAAACCGACCCATCAAAGTTCGATTTCGATTCTGGAGACAGATATTTTCGATCATCTCTTTTTCGTACCATGCGAAATAACTTTTTTCCAAGCATATTTTTGGTCATCAGAGGTTGGATTTCCGGATTCAGCGGGTCGAAATACACCTAGAAACTCACCCATTAAAGTCCGATTTTAATTCTGAAAAAAAATATTTTCGATCATCTCTTTTTCGTACCATGCGGAATAACTTCTTTCCAGGTGTATTTTCGTGTAACAAAGGTTGGATTTTTGGATTCAGCGGGTCAAAATACACCTATAAACCCACCCATCAAAGTTCGATTTCGATTCTGGAGACAGATATTTTCGATCATCTCTTTTTCGTACCATGCGAAATAACTTCTTTCCAAGCATATTTTTGGTCATCGATGTTCGGATTTTCGGATTCAGCGGGTCGGAATACACCTAGAAACTCACCCATCAAAGTCCGATTTTGATTCTGAAAAAAAATATTTTCGATCATCTCTTTTTCGTACCATGCGGAATAACTTCTTTCCAGGTGTATTTTCGTGTAACAAAGAGTGGATTTTTGGATTCAGCGGGTCAAAATACACCTATGAACCCACCCATCACAGTTCGATTTTGATTCTGGAGACAGATAATTTCGATCATCTCTTTTTCGTACCATGCGAAATAACTTTTTTCCAAGCATATTTTTGGTCATCAAAGGTTGGATTTTCGCATTCAGCGGGTCGAAATACACCCAGAAACTCACCCATCAAAGTCCGATTTCGATTCTGAAAAAAAATATTTTCGATCATCTCTTTTTCGTTCCATGCGGAATAACTTCTTTACAGGTGTATTTTCGTGTAACAAAGGTTGGATTTTTTGATTCAGCGGGTCAAAGTACACCTATGAACCCACCCATCGAAGTTCGATTTCGATTCTGGAGACAGATATTTTCGATCATCTCTTTTTCGTACCATGCGAAATAACTTCTTTCCAAGCATATTTTTGGTCATCAAAGTTCGGATTTTCGGATTCAGCGGGTCGAAATACACCCAAAAACTCACCCATCAAAGTCCGATTTTGATTCTGAAAAAAAATATTTTCGATCATCTTTTTTTCGTACCATGCGAAATAACTTCTTTCCAGGTGTATTTTTGTGTAACAAAGGTTGGATTTTTGGATTCAGCGGGTCAAAATACACATATGAACCCACCCATCAAAGTTCGATTTCGATTCTGGAGACAGATATTTTCGATCATCTCTTTTTCGTACCATGCGGAATAACTTTTTTCCAATCCTATTTTTGGTCATCTAAGGTTGGATTTTCGGATTTAGCGGGTCGAAATACACCCAAAAACTCACCCATCAAAGTCCGATTTTGATTCTGAAAAAAAATATTTTCGATCATCTTTTTTTCGTACCATGCGAAATAACTTTTTTCCAAGCATATTTTTGGTGATCAAAGTTTGGATTCTCGGATTCAGCGGGTCAAAATACACCTATAAACCCACACATCAAAGTTCGATTTCAATTCTGGAGACAGATATTTTCGATCATCTCTTTTTCGTACCATGCGAAATAACTTTTTTCCAAGCATGTTGTTGGTCATCAGAGGTTGGATTTTCGGATTCAGCGGGTCGAAATACACGTAGAAACTCACCCATTAAAGTCCGATATTGATTCTGAAAAAAAATATTTTCGATCATCTCTTTTTCGTAGCATGCGAAATAACTTCGTTCCAGGTGTATTTTCCTGTAACAAAGGTTAGATTTTCGGATTCAGCGGGTCAAAATACACCTATAAACCCACCCATCAAAGTTCGATTTCGATTCTGGAGACAGATATTTTCGATCATCTCTTTTTCGTACCATGCGAAATAACTTTTTTCCAAGCATATTTTTGGTCATCAGAGATTGGATTTTCGGATTCAGCGGGTCGGAATACACCTAGAAACTCACCCATTAAAGTCCGATCTTGATTCTGAAAAAAAATATTTTCGATCATCTCTTTTTCGGACCATGCGAAATAACTTCTTTCCAGGTGTATTTTCGTGTAACGAAGGTTGGATTTTTGGATTCAGCGGGTCAAAATACACCTATGAACCCACCCATCAAAGTTCGACTTCGATTCTGGAGAAAGATATTTCCGATCATCTCTTTTTCGTACCATGCGAAATAACTTTTTTCCAAGCATATTTTTGGTCATCAAAGCTTGGATTCTCGGATTCAGCGGGTCAAAATACACCTATTAACCCACCCATCAAAGTTCGATTTCAATTCTGTAGACAGATATTTTCGATCATCTCTTTTTCGTACCATGCGAAATAACTTTTTTCCAAGCATATTGTTGGTCATCAAATATCGGATTTTCAGATTCAGCGGGTCGAGATACACCTAGAAACTCACCCATCAAAGTCCGATTTTGATTCTGAAAAAAAATATTTTCGATCATCTCTTTCTCGTACCATGCGAAATAACTTTTTTCCAAGCATATTTTTGGTCATCAGAGGTTCGATTTTCGGATTCAGCGGGTCGAAATACACCTAGAAACTCACCCATTAAAGTCCGATATTGATTCTGAAAAAAAAAATTTTCGATCATCTCTTTTTCGTACCATGCGAAATTACTTCGTTCCAGGTGTATTTTCCTGTAACAAAGGTTAGATTTTCGGATTCAGCGGGTCAAAATACACCTATAAACCCACCCATCGAAGTTCGATTTCGATTCTGGAGACAGATATTTTCGTTCATCTCTTTTTCGTACCATGCAAAATAACTTTTTTCCAAGCATATTTTTGGTCATCAGAGGTTGGATTTTCGGATTCAGCGGGTCGAAATACACCTAGAAACTCACCCATTAAAGTCCGATTTTGATTCTGAAAAAAAATATCTTCGATCATCTCTTTTTCGTACCATGCGAAATAACTTCTTTCCAGGTGTATTTTCGTGTAACAAAGGTTGGATTTTTGGATTCAGCGGGTCAAAATACACCTTTAAACCCACCCATCAAAGTTCGATTTCGATTCTGGAGACAGATATTTTCGATCATCTCTTTTTCGTACCATGCGAAATAACTTTTTTCCAAGCATATTTTTGGTCATTGATGTTCGGATTTTCGGATTCAGCGGGTCGGAATACAACTAGGAACTCACCCATCGAAGTCCGATTCCGATTCTGAAAAAAAATATTTTCGATCATCTCTTTTTCGTACCATGCGAAATAACTTCTTTCCAGGTGTATTTTCGTGTAACAAAGGTTGGATTTTTGGATTCAGCGGGTCAAAATACACCTATAAACCCACCCATCAAAGTTCGATTTCGATTCTGGAGACAGATATTTTCGATCATCTCTTTTTCGTACCATGCGAAATAACTTTTTTCCAATCCTATTTTTGGCCATCTAAGGTTGGATTTTCGGATTCAGCGGGTCAAAATACACCTATAAACCCACCCATCAAAGTTCGATTTCAATTCTGGAGACAGATATTTTCGATCATCTCTTTTTCGTACCATGCGAAATAACTTTTTTCCAAGCATATTGTTGGTCATCAAAGATCGGATTTTCAGATTCAGCGGGTCGAAATACACCTAGAAACTCACCCATCAAAGTCCGATTTTGATTCTGATAAAAAATATTTTCGATCATCTCTTTCTCGTACCATGCGAAATAACTTTTTTCCAAGCATATTTTTGGTCATCAGAGGTTGGATTTCCGGATACAGCGGGTCGAAATACACCTAGGAACTCACCCATTGAAGTCCGATATTGATTCTGAAAAAAAAAATTATCGATCATCTCTTTTTCGTACCATGCGAAATTACTTCGTTCCAGGTGTATTTTCCTGTAACAAAGGTTAGATTTCCGGATTCAGCGGGTCAAAATACACCTATAAACCGACCCATCAAAGTTCGATTTCGATTCTGGAGACAGATATTTTCGATCATCTCTTTTTCGTACCATGCGAAATAACTTTTTTCCAAGCATATTTTTGGTCATCAGAGGTTGGATTTCCGGATACAGCGGGTCGAAATACACCTAGAAACTCACCCATTAAAGTCCGATTTTAATTCTGAAAAAAAATATTTTCGATCATCTCTTTTTCGTACCATGCGGAATAACTTCTTTCCAGGTGTATTTTCGTGTAACAAAGGTTGGATTTTTGGATTCAGCGGGTCAAAATACACCTATAAACCCACCCATCAAAGTTCGATTTCGATTCTGGAGACAGATATTTTCGATCATCTCTTTTTCGTACCATGCGAAATAACTTTTTTCCAAGCATATTTTTGGTCATCGATGTTCGGATTTTCGGATTCAGCGGGTCGGAATACACGTAGAAACTCACCCATCAAAGTCCGATTTTGATTCTGAAAAAAAATATTTACGATCATCTCTTTTTCGTACCATGCGGAATAACTTCTTTCCAGGTGTATTTTCGTTTAACAAAGAGTGGATTTTTGGATTCAGCGGGTCAAAATACACCTATGAACCCACCCATCACAGTTCGATTTTGATTCTGGAGACAGATAATTTCGATCATCTCTTTTTCGTACCATGCGAAATAACTTTTTTCCAAGCATATTTTTGTTCATCAAAGCTGGATTTTCGGATTCAGCGAGTCGAAATACACCTAGAAACTCACCCATCAAAGTCCGATTTTGATTCTGAAAAAAAATATTTTCGATCATCTCTTTCTCGTACCATGCGAAATAACTTTTTTCCAAGCATATTTTTGGTCATCAGGGGTTGGATTTTCGGATTCAGCGGGTCGAAATACACCTAGAAACTCACCCATTAAAGTCCGATATTGATTCTGAAAAAAAAAATTTCCGATCATCTCTTTTTCGTACCATGCGAAATAACTTCGTTCTGTAACAAAGGTTAGATTTTCGGATTCAGCGGGTCAAAATACACCTATAAACCCACCCATCAAAGTTCGATTTCGATTCTGGAGACAGATATTTTCGATCATCTCTTTTTTGTACCATGCGAAATAACTTTTTTCCAAGCATATTTTTGGTCATCAGAGGTTGGATTTTCGGATGCAGCGGGTCGAAATACACCTAGAAACTGACCCATTAAAGTCCGATTTTGATTCTGAAAAAAAATATTTTCGATCATCTCTTTTTCGTACCATGCGGAATAACTTCTTTCCAGGTGTATTTTCGTGTAACAAAGGTTGGATTTTTGGATTCAGCGGGTCAAAATACACCTATGAACCCACCCATCACAGTTCGATTTTGATTCTGGAGACAGATAATTTCGATCATCTCTTTTTCGTACCATGCGAAATAACTTTTTTCCAAGCATATTTTTGGTCATCAAAGGTTGGATTTTCGCATCCAGCGGGTCGAAATACACCCAGAAACTCACCCATCAAAGTCCGATTTCGATTCTGAAAAAAAATATTTTCGATCATCTCTTTTTCGGACCATGTGAAATAACTTCTTTCCAGGTGTATTTTCGTGTAACGAAGGTTGAATTTTTGGATTCAGCGGGTCAAAATACACCTATGAACCCACCCATCAAAGTTCGACTTCGATTCTGGAGAAAGATATTTCCGATCATCTCTTTTTCGTACCATGCGAAATAACTTTTTTCCAAGCATATTTTTGGTCATCAAAGCTTGGATTCTCGGATTCAGCGGGTCAAAATACACCTATAAACCCACACATCAAAGTTCGATTTCAATTCTGGAGACAGATATTTTCGATCATCTCTTTTTCGTACCATGCGAAATAACTTTTTTCCAATCCTATTTTTGGTCATCTAAGGTTGGATTTTCGGATTTAGCGGGTCGAAATACACCCAAAAACTCACCCATCAAAGTCCGATTTTGATTCTGAAAAAAAATATTTTCGATCATCTTTTTTTCGTACCATGCGAAATAACTTTTTTCCAAGCATATTTTTGGTGATCAAAGTTTGGATTTTCGGATTCAGCGGGTCAAAATACACCTATAAACCCACACATCAAAGTTCGATTTCAATTCTGGAGACAGATATTTTCGATCATCTCTTTTTCGTACCATGCGAAATAACTTTTTTCCAAGCATGTTGTTGGTCATCAAAGTTTGGATTTTCAGATTCAGCGGGTCGAAATACACCTAGGAACTCACCAATCAAAGTCCGATTTTGATTCTGAAAAAAAATATTTTCGATCATCTCTTTCTCGTACCATGCGAAATAACTTTTTTCCAAGCATATTTTTGGTCATCAGAGGTTGGATTTTCGGATTCAGCGGGTCGAAATACACGTAGAAACTCACCCATTAAAGTCCGATATTGATTCTGAAAAAAAATATTTTCGATCATCTCTTTTTCGTACCATGCGAAATAACTTCGTTCCAGGTGTATTTTCCTGTAACAAAGGTTAGATTTTCGGATTCAGCGGGTCAAAATACACCTATAAACCCACCCATCAAAGTTCGATTTCGATTCTGGAGACAGATATTTTCGATCATCTCTTTTTCGTACCATGCGAAATAACTTTTTTCCAAGCATATTTTTGGTCATCAGAGATTGGATTTCCGGATTCAGCGGGTCGGAATACACCTAGAAACTCACCCATTAAAGTCCGATTTTGATTCTGAAAAAAAATATTTTCGATCATCTCTTTTTCGTACCATGCGAAATAACTTCTGTCCAGGTGTATTTTCGTGTAACGAAGGTTGGATTTTTGGATTCAGCGGGTCAAAATACACCTATAAACCCACCCATCAAAGTTCGATTTCGATTCTGGAGACAGATATTTTCGATCATCTCTTTTTCGTACCATGCGAAATAACTTTTTTCCAAGCATATTTTTGGTCATCAAAGCTGGATTTTCGGATTCAGCGAGTCGAAATACACCTAGAAACTCACCCATCAAAGTCCGATTTTGATTCTGAAAAAAAATATTTTCGATCATCTCTTTCTCGTACCATGCGAAATAACTTTTTTCCAAGCATATTTTTGGTCATCAGGGGTTGGATTTTCGGATTCAGCGGGTCGAAATACACCTAGAAACTCACCCATTAAAGTCCGATATTGATTCTGAAAAAAAAAATTTCCGATCATCTCTTTTTCGTACCATGCGAAATAACTTCGTTCTGTAACAAAGGTTAGATTTTCGGATTCAGCGGGTCAAAATACACCTATAAACCCACCCATCAAAGTTCGATTTCGATTCTGGAGACAGATATTTTCGATCATCTCTTTTTTGTACCATGCGAAATAACTTTTATCCAAGCATATTTTTGGTCATCAGAGGTTGGATTTTCGGATGCAGCGGGTCGAAATACACCTAGAAACTGACCCATTAAAGTCCGATTTTGATTCTGAAAAAAAATATTTTCGATCATCTCTTTTTCGTACCATGCGGAATAACTTCTTTCCAGGTGTATTTTCGTGTAACAAAGGTTGGATTTTTGGATTCAGCGGGTCGAAATACACCCAGAAACTCACCCATCAAAGTCCGATTTCGATTCTGAAAAAAAATATTTTCGATCATCTCTTTTTCGGACCATGTGAAATAACTTCTTTCCAGGTGTATTTTCGTGTAACGAAGGTTGAATTTTTGGATTCAGCGGGTCAAAATACACCTATGAACCCACCCATCAAAGTTCGACTTCGATTCTGGAGAAAGATATTTCCGATCATCTCTTTTTCGTACCATGCGAAATAACTTTTTTCCAAGCATATTTTTGGTCATCAAAGCTTGGATTCTCGGATTCAGCGGGTCAAAATACACCTATAAACCCACACATCAAAGTTCGATTTCAATTCTGGAGACAGATATTTTCGATCATCTCTTTTTCGTACCATGCGAAATAACTTTTTTCCAATCCTATTTTTGGTCATCTAAGGTTGGATTTTCGGATTTAGCGGGTCGAAATACACCCAAAAACTCACCCATCAAAGTCCGATTTTGATTCTGAAAAAAAATATTTTCGATCATCTTTTTTTCGTACCATGCGAAATAACTTTTTTCCAAGCATATTTTTGGTGATCAAAGTTTGGATTCTCGGATTCAGCGGGTCAAAATACACCTATAAACCCACACATCAAAGTTCGATTTCAATTCTGGAGACAGATATTTTCGATCATCTCTTTTTCGTACCATGCGAAATAACTTTTTTCCAAGCATGTTGTTGGTCATCAAAGTTTGGATTTTCAGATTCAGCGGGTCGAAATACACCTAGGAACTCACCAATCAAAGTCCGATTTTGATTCTGAAAAAAAATATTTTCGATCATCTCTTTCTCGTACCATGCGAAATAACTTTTTTCCAAGCATATTTTTGGTCATCAGAGGTTGGACTTTCGGATTCAGCGGGTTCGAAATACACGTAGAAACTCACCCATTAAAGTCCGATATTGATTCTGAAAAAAAATATTTTCGATCATCTCTTTTTCGTACCATGCGAAATAACTTCGTTCCAGGTGTATTTTCCTGTAACAAAGGTTAGATTTTCGGATTCAGCGGGTCAAAATACACCTATAAACCCACCCATCAAAGTTCGATTTCGATTCTGGAGACAGATATTTTCGATCATCTCTTTTTCGTACCATGCGAAATAACTTTTTTCCAAGCATATTTTTGGTCATCAGAGATTGGATTTCCGGATTCAGCGGGTCGGAATACACCTAGAAACTCACCCATTAAAGTCCGATTTTGATTCTGAAAAAAAATATTTTCGATCATCTCTTTTTCGTACCATGCGAAATAACTTCTGTCCAGGTGTATTTTCGTGTAACGAAGGTTAGATTTTTGGATTCAGCGGGTCAAAATACACCTATAAACCCACCCATCAAAGTTCGATTTCGATTCTGGAGACAGATATTTTCGATCATCTCTTTTTCGTACCATGCGAAATAACTTTTTTCCAAGCATATTTTTGGTCATCAAAGTTCGGATTTTCGGATTCAGCGGGTCGAAATACACCCAAAAACTCACCCATCAAAGTCCGATTTTGATTCTGAAAAAAAAATTTTCGATCATCTTTTTTTCGTACCATGCGAAATAACTTCTTTCCAGGTGTATTTTCGTGTAACAAAGGTTGGATTTTTGGATTCAGCGGGTCAAAATACACATATGAACCCACCCATCAAAGTTCAATTTTTATTCTGGAGACAGATATTTTCGATCATCTCTTTTTCGTACCATGCGAAATAACTTTTTTCCAATCCTATTTTTGGTCATCTAAGGTTGGATTTTCGTATTTAGCGGGTCGAAATACACCCAAAAACTCACCCATCAAAGTCCGATTTTGATTCTGAAAAAAAATATTTTCGATCATCTTTTTTTCGTACCATGCGAAATAACTTTTTTCCAAGCATATTTTTGGTCATCAAAGTTTGGATTTTCGGATTCAGCGGGTCGGAATACACCTAGGAACTCACCCATTGAAGTCCGATTTCTATTCTGAAAAAAAATATTTTCGATCATCTCTTTTTCGGACCATGCGAAATAACTTCTTTCCAGGTGTATTTTCGTGTAACGAAGGTTGGATTTTTGGATTCAGCGGGTCAAAATACACCCATGAACCCACCCATCAAAGTTCGACTTCGATTCTGGAGAAAGATATTTCCGATCATCTCTTTTTCGTACCATGCGAAATAACTTTTTTCCAAGCATATTTTTGGTCATCAAAGCTTGGATTCTCGGATTCAGCGGGTCAAAATACACCCAAAAACTCACCCATCAAAGTCCGATTTTGATTCTGAAAAAAAATATTTTCGATCATCTTTTTTTCGTACCATGCGAAATAACTTCTTTCCAGGTGTATTTTTGTGTAACAAAGGTTGGATTTTTGGATTCAGCGGGTCAAAATACACATATGAACCCACCCATCAAAGTTCGATTTCGATTCTGGAGACAGATATTTTCGATCATCTCTTTTTCGTACCATGCGGAATAACTTTTTTCCAATCCTATTTTTGGTCATCTAAGGTTGGATTTTCGGATTTAGCGGGTCGAAATACACCCAAAAACTCACCCATCAAAGTCCGATTTTGATTCTGAAAAAAAATATTTTCGATCATCTTTTTTTCGTACCATGCGAAATAACTTTTTTCCAAGCATATTTTTGGTGATCAAAGTTTGGATTCTCGGATTCAGCGGGTCAAAATACACCTATAAACCCACACATCAAAGTTCGATTTCAATTCTGGAGACAGATATTTTCGATCATCTCTTTTTCGTACCATGCGAAATAACTTTTTTCCAAGCATGTTGTTGGTCATCAAAGTTTGGATTTTCAGATTCAGCGGGTCGAAATACACCTAGGAACTCACCAATCAAAGTCCGATTTTGATTCTGAAAAAAAATATTTTCGATCATCTCTTTCTCGTACCATGCGGAATAACTTTTTTCCAAGCATATTTTTGGTCATCAGAGGTTGGATTTTCGGATTCAGCGGGTCGAAATACACGTAGAAACTCACCCATTAAAGTCCGATATTGATTCTGAAAAAAAATATTTTCGATCATCTCTTTTTCGTAGCATGCGAAATAACTTCGTTCCAGGTGTATTTTCCTGTAACAAAGGTTAGATTTTCGGATTCAGCGGGTCAAAATACACCTATAAACCCACCCATCAAAGTTCGATTTCGATTCTGGAGACAGATATTTTCGATCATCTCTTTTTCGTACCATGCGAAATAACTTTTTTCCAAGCATATTTTTGGTCATCAGAGATTGGATTTTCGGATTCAGCGGGTCGGAATACACCTAGAAACTCACCCATTAAAGTCCGATCTTGATTCTGAAAAAAAATATTTTCGATCATCTCTTTTTCGGACCATGCGAAATAACTTCTTTCCAGGTGTATTTTCGTGTAACGAAGGTTGGATTTTTGGATTCAGCGGGTCAAAATACACCTATGAACCCACCCATCAAAGTTCGACTTCGATTCTGGAGAAAGATATTTCCGATCATCTCTTTTTCGTACCATGCGAAATAACTTTTTTCCAAGCATATTTTTGGTCATCAAAGCTTGGATTCTCGGATTCAGCGGGTCAAAATACACCTATTAACCCACCCATCAAAGTTCGATTTCAATTCTGTAGACAGATATTTTCGATCATCTCTTTTTCGTACCATGCGAAATAACTTTTTTCCAAGCATATTGTTGGTCATCAAATATCGGATTTTCAGATTCAGCGGGTCGAGATACACCTAGAAACTCACCCATCAAAGTCCGATTTTGATTCTGAAAAAAAATATTTTCGATCATCTCTTTCTCGTACCATGCGAAATAACTTTTTTCCAAGCATATTTTTGGTCATCAGAGGTTCGATTTTCGGATTCAGCGGGTCGAAATACACCTAGAAACTCACCCATTAAAGTCCGATATTGATTCTGAAAAAAAAAATTTTCGATCATCTCTTTTTCGTACCATGCGAAATTACTTCGTTCCAGGTGTATTTTCCTGTAACAAAGGTTAGATTTTCGGATTCAGCGGGTCAAAATACACCTATAAACCCACCCATCGAAGTTCGATTTCGATTCTGGAGACAGATATTTTCGTTCATCTCTTTTTCGTACCATGCGAAATAACTTTTTTCCAAGCATATTTTTGGTCATCAGAGGTTGGATTTTCGGATTCAGCGGGTCGAAGTACACCTAGAAACTCACCCATTAAAGTCCGATTTTGATTCTGAAAAAAAATATCTTCGATCATCTCTTTTTCGTACCATGCGAAATAACTTCTTTCCAGGTGTATTTTCGTGTAACAAAGGTTGGATTTTTGGATTCAGCGGGTCAAAATACACCTTTAAACCCACCCATCAAAGTTCGATTTCGATTCTGGAGACAGATATTTTCGATCATCTCTTTTTCGTACCATGCGAAATAACTTTTTTCCAAGCATATTTTTGGTCATTGATGTTCGGATTTTCGGATTCAGCGGGTCGGAATACAACTAGGAACTCACCCATCGAAGTCCGATTCCGATTCTGAAAAAAAATATTTTCGATCATCTCTTTTTCGTACCATGCGAAATAACTTCTTTCCAGGTGTATTTTCGTGTAACAAAGGTTGGATTTTTGGATTCAGCGGGTCAAAATACACCTATAAACCCACCCATCAAAGTTCGATTTCGATTCTGGAGACAGATATTTTCGATCATCTCTTTTTCGTACCATGCGAAATAACTTTTTTCCAATCCTATTTTTGGCCATCTAAGGTTGGATTTTCGGATTCAGCGGGTCAAAATACACCTATAAACCCACCCATCAAAGTTCGATTTCAATTCTGGAGACAGATATTTTCGATCATCTCTTTTTCGTACCATGCGAAATAACTTTTTTCCATGCATATTGTTGGTCATCAAAGATCGGATTTTCAGATTCAGCGGGTCGAAATACACCTAGAAACTCACCCATCAAAGTCCGATTTTGATTCTGATAAAAAATATTTTCGATCATCTCTTTCTCGTACCATGCGAAATAACTTTTTTCCAAGCATATTTTTGGTCATCAGAGGTTGGATTTCCGGATTCAGCGGGTCGAAATACACCTAGGAACTCACCCATTGAAGTCCGATATTGATTCTGAAAAAAAAAATTATCGATCATCTCTTTTTCGTACCATGCGAAATTACTTCGTTCCAGGTGTATTTTCCTGTAACAAAGGTTAGATTTCCGGATTCAGCGGGTCAAAATACACCTATAAACCGACCCATCAAAGTTCGATTTCGATTCTGGAGACAGATATTTTCGATCATCTCTTTTTCGTACCATGCGAAATAACTTTTTTCCAAGCATATTTTTGGTCATCAGAGGTTGGATTTCCGGATTCAGCGGGTCGAAATACACCTAGAAACTCACCCATTAAAGTCCGATTTTAATTCTGAAAAAAAATATTTTCGATCATCTCTTTTTCGTACCATGCGGAATAACTTCTTTCCAGGTGTATTTTCGTGTAACAAAGGTTGGATTTTTGGATTCAGCGGGTCAAAATACACCTATAAACCCACCCATCAAAGTTCGATTTCGATTCTGGAGACAGATATTTTCGATCATCTCTTTTTCGTACCATGCGAAATAACTTTTTTCCAAGCATATTTTTGGTCATCGATGTTCGGATTTTCGGATTCAGCGGGTCGGAATACACGTAGAAACTCACCCATCAAAGTCCGATTTTGATTCTGAAAAAAAATATTTACGATCATCTCTTTTTCGTACCATGCGGAATAACTTCTTTCCAGGTGTATTTTCGTGTAACAAAGAGTGGATTTTTGGATTCAGCGGGTCAAAATACACCTATGAACCCACCCATCACAGTTCGATTTTGATTCTGGAGACAGATAATTTCGATCATCTCTTTTTCGTACCATGCGAAATAACTTTTTTCCAAGCATATTTTTGGTCATCAAAGCTGGATTTTCGGATTCAGCGAGTCGAAATACACCTAGAAACTCACCCATCAAAGTCCGATTTTGATTCTGAAAAAAAATATTTTCGATCATCTCTTTCTCGTACCATGCGAAATAACTTTTTTCCAAGCATATTTTTGGTCATCAGGGGTTGGATTTTCGGATTCAGCGGGTCGAAATACACCTAGAAACTCACCCATTAAAGTCCGATATTGATTCTGAAAAAAAAAATTTCCGATCATCTCTTTTTCGTACCATGCGAAATAACTTCGTTCTGTAACAAAGGTTAGATTTTCGGATTCAGCGGGTCAAAATACACCTATAAACCCACCCATCAAAGTTCGATTTCGATTCTGGAGACAGATATTTTCGATCATCTCTTTTTCGTACCATGCGAAATAACTTTTTTCCAAGCATATTTTTGGTCATCAGAGGTTGGATTTTCGGATGCAGCGGGTCGAAATACACCTAGAAACTGACCCATTAAAGTCCGATTTTGATTCTGAAAAAAAATATTTTCGATCATCTCTTTTTCGTACCATGCGGAATAACTTCTTTCCAGGTGTATTTTCGTGTAACAAAGGTTGGATTTTTGGATTCAGCGGGTCAAAATACACCTATGAACCCACCCATCACAGTTCGATTTTGATTCTGGAGACAGATAATTTCGATCATCTCTTTTTCGTACCATGCGAAATAACTTTTTTCCAAGCATATTTTTGGTCATCAAAGGTTGGATTTTCGCATCCAGCGGGTCGAAATACACCCAGAAACTCACCCATCAAAGTCCGATTTCGATTCTGAAAAAAAATATTTTCGATCATCTCTTTTTCGGACCATGTGAAATAACTTCTTTCCAGGTGTATTTTCGTGTAACGAAGGTTGAATTTTTGGATTCAGCGGGTCAAAATACACCTATGAACCCACCCATCAAAGTTCGACTTCGATTCTGGAGAAAGATATTTCCGATCATCTCTTTTTCGTACCATGCGAAATAACTTTTTTCCAAGCATATTTTTGGTCATCAAAGCTTGGATTCTCGGATTCAGCGGGTCGAAATACACCTATAAACCCACACATCAAAGTTCGATTTCAATTCTGGAGACAGATATTTTCGATCATCTCTTTTTCGTACCATGCGAAATAACTTTTTTCCAATCCTATTTTTGGTCATCTAAGGTTGGATTTTCGGATTTAGCGGGTCGAAATACACCCAAAAACTCACCCATCAAAGTCCGATTTTGATTCTGAAAAAAAATATTTTCGATCATCTTTTTTTCGTACCATGCGAAATAACTTTTTTCCAAGCATATTTTTGGTGATCAAAGTTTGGATTCTCGGATTCAGCGGGTCAAAATACACCTATAAACCCACACATCAAAGTTCGATTTCAATTCTGGAGACAGATATTTTCGATCATCTCTTTTTCGTACCATGCGAAATAACTTTTTTCCAAGCATGTTGTTGGTCATCAAAGTTTGGATTTTCAGATTCAGCGGGTCGAAATACACCTAGGAACTCACCAATCAAAGTCCGATTTTGATTCTGAAAAAAAATATTTTCGATCATCTCTTTCTCGTACCATGCGAAATAACTTTTTTCCAAGCATATTTTTGGTCATCAGAGGTTGGATTTTCGGATTCAGCGGGTCGAAATACACGTAGAAACTCACCCATTAAAGTCCGATATTGATTCTGAAAAAAAATATTTTCGATCATCTCTTTTTCGTACCATGCGAAATAACTTCGTTCCAGGTGTATTTTCCTGTAACAAAGGTTAGATTTTCGGATTCAGCGGGTCAAAATACACCTATAAACCCACCCATCAAAGTTCGATTTCGATTCAGGAGACAGATATTTTCGATCATCTCTTTTTCGTACCATGCGAAATAACTTTTTTCCAAGCATATTTTTGGTCATCAGAGATTGGATTTCCGGATTCAGCGGGTCGGAATACACCTAGAAACTCACCCATTAAAGTCCGATTTTGATTCTGAAAAAAAATATTTTCGATCATCTCTTTTTCGTACCATGCGAAATAACTTCTGTCCAGGTGTATTTTCGTGTAACGAAGGTTGGATTTTTGGATTCAGCGGGTCAAAATACACCTATAAACCCACCCATCAAAGTTCGATTTCGATTCTGGAGACAGATATTTTCGATCATCTCTTTTTCGTACCATGCGAAATAACTTTTTTCCAAGCATATTTTTGGTCATCAAAGTTCGGATTTTCGGATTCAGCGGGTCGAAATACACCCAAAAACTCACCCATCAAAGTCCGATTTTGATTCTGAAAAAAAAATTTTCGATCATCTTTTTTTCGTACCATGCGAAATAACTTCTTTCCAGGTGTATTTTCGTGTAACAAAGGTTGGATTTTTGGATTCAGCGGGTCAAAATACACATATGAACCCACCCATCAAAGTTCAATTTTTATTCTGGAGACAGATATTTTCGATCATCTCTTTTTCGTACCATGCGAAATAACTTTTTTCCAATCCTATTTTTGGTCATCTAAGGTTGGATTTTCGTATTTAGCGGGTCGAAATACACCCAAAAACTCACCCATCAAAGTCCGATTTTGATTCTGAAAAAAAATATTTTCGATCATCTTTTTTTCGTACCATGCGAAATAACTTTTTTCCAAGCATATTTTTGGTCATCAAAGTTTGGATTTTCGGATTCAGCGGGTCGGAATACACCTAGGAACTCACCCATTAAAGTCCGATTTCTATTCTGAAAAAAAATATTTTCGATCATCTCTTTTTCGGACCATGCGAAATAACTTCTTTCCAGGTGTATTTTCGTGTAACGAAGGTTGGATTTTTGGATTCAGCGGGTCAAAATACACCCATGAACCCACCCATCAAAGTTCGACTTCGATTCTGGAGAAAGATATTTCCGATCATCTCTTTTTCGTACCATGCGAAATAACTTTTTTCCAAGCATATTTTTGGTCATCAAAGCTTGGATTCTCGGATTCAGCGGGTCAAAATACACCTATAAACCCACCCATCAAAGTTCGATTTCAATTCTGTACACAGATATTTCCGATCATCTCTTTTTCGTACCATGCGAAATAACTTTTTTCCAAGCATATTGTTGGTCATCAAAGATCGGATTTTCAGATTCAGCGGGTCGAAAAACACCTAGAAACTCACCCATCAAAGTCCGATTTTGATTCTGAAAAAAAATATTTTCGATCATCTCTTTCTCGTACCATGCGAAATAACTTTTTTCCGAGCATATTTTTGGTCATCAGAGGTTGGATTTCCGGATTCAGCGGGTCGAAATACACCTAGAAACTCACCCATTAAAGTCCGATATTGATTCTGAAAAAAAAAATTTTCGATCATCTCTTTTTCGTACCATGCGAAATTACTTCGTTCCAGGTGTATTTTCCTGTAACAAAGGTCAGATTTCCGGATTCAGCGGGTCAAAATACACCTATAAACCCACCCATCAAAGTTCGATTTCGATTCTGGAGACAGATATTTTCGATCATCTCTTTTTCGTACCATGCGAAATAACTTTTTTCCAAGCATATTTTTGGTCATCAGAGGTTGGATTTTCGGATTCAGCGGGTCGAAATACACCTAGAAACTCACCCATTGAAGTCCGATTTTGATTCTGAAAAAAAATATTTTCGATCATCTCTTTTTCGTACCATGCGAAATAACTTCTTTCCAGGTGTATTTTCGTGTAACAAAGGTTGGATTTTTAGATTCAGCGGGTCAAAATACACCTATAAACCCACCCATCAAAGTTCGATTTTTATTCTGGAGACAGATATTTTCGATCATCTCTTTTTCGTACCATGCGAAATAACTTTTTTCCAATCCTATTTTTGGTCATCTAAGGTTGGATTTTCGGATTGAGCGGGTCGAAATACACACAAAAACTCACCCATCAAAGTCCGATTCTGATTCTGAAAAAAAATATTTTCGATCATCTTTTTTTCGTACCATGCGAAATAACTTTTTTCCAAGCATATTTTTGGTCATCAAAGTTCGGATTTTCGGATTCAGCGGGTCGAAATACACCCAAAAACTCACCCATCAAAGTCCGATTTTGATTCTGAAAAAAAAATTTTCGATCATCTTTTTTTCGTACCATGCGAAATAACTTCTTTCCAGGTGTATTTTCGTGTAACAAAGGTTGGATTTTTGGATTCAGCGGGTCAAAATACACATATGAACCCACCCATCAAAGTTCAATTTTTATTCTGGAGACAGATATTTTCGATCATCTCTTTTTCGTACCATGCGAAATAACTTTTTTCCAATCCTATTTTTGGTCATCTAAGGTTGGATTTTCGTATTTAGCGGGTCGAAATACACCCAAAAACTCACCCATCAAAGTCCGATTTTGATTCTGAAAAAAAATATTTTCGATCATCTTTTTTTCGTACCATGCGAAATAACTTTTTTCCAAGCATATTTTTGGTCATCAAAGTTTGGATTTTCGGATTCAGCGGGTCGGAATACACCTAGGAACTCACCCATTAAAGTCCGATTTCTATTCTGAAAAAAAATATTTTCGATCATCTCTTTTTCGGACCATGCGAAATAACTTCTTTCCAGGTGTATTTTCGTGTAACGAAGGTTGGATTTTTGGATTCAGCGGGTCAAAATACACCCATGAACCCACCCATCAAAGTTCGACTTCGATTCTGGAGAAAGATATTTCCGATCATCTCTTTTTCGTACCATGCGAAATAACTTTTTTCCAAGCATATTTTTGGTCATCAAAGCTTGGATTCTCGGATTCAGCGGGTCAAAATACACCTATAAACCCACCCATCAAAGTTCGATTTCAATTCTGTACACAGATATTTCCGATCATCTCTTTTTCGTACCATGCGAAATAACTTTTTTCCAAGCATATTGTTGGTCATCAAAGATCGGATTTTCAGATTCAGCGGGTCGAAAAACACCTAGAAACTCACCCATCAAAGTCCGATTTTGATTCTGAAAAAAAATATTTTCGATCATCTCTTTCTCGTACCATGCGAAATAACTTTTTTCCGAGCATATTTTTGGTCATCAGAGGTTGGATTTCCGGATTCAGCGGGTCGAAATACACCTAGAAACTCACCCATTAAAGTCCGATATTGATTCTGAAAAAAAAAATTTTCGATCATCTCTTTTTCGTACCATGCGAAATTACTTCGTTCCAGGTGTATTTTCCTGTAACAAAGGTCAGATTTCCGGATTCAGCGGGTCAAAATACACCTATAAACCCACCCATCAAAGTTCGATTTCGATTCTGGAGACAGATATTTTCGATCATCTCTTTTTCGTACCATGCGAAATAACTTTTTTCCAAGCATATTTTTGGTCATCAGAGGTTGGATTTTCGGATTCAGCGGGTCGAAATACACCTAGAAACTCACCCATTGAAGTCCGATTTTGATTCTGAAAAAAAATATTTTCGATCATCTCTTTTTCGTACCATGCGAAATAACTTCTTTCCAGGTGTATTTTCGTGTAACAAAGGTTGGATTTTTAGATTCAGCGGGTCAAAATACACCTATAAACCCACCCATCAAAGTTCGATTTTTATTCTGGAGACAGATATTTTCGATCATCTCTTTTTCGTACCATGCGAAATAACTTTTTTCCAATCCTATTTTTGGTCATCTAAGGTTGGATTTTCGGATTGAGCGGGTCGAAATACACCCAAAAACTCACCCATCAAAGTCCGATTCTGATTCTGAAAAAAAATATTTTCGATCATCTTTTTTTCGTACCATGCGAAATAACTTTTTTCCAAGCATATTTTTGGTCATCAAAGTTTGGATTTTCGGATTCAGCGGGTCGGAATACACCTAGGAACTCACCCATTAAAGTCCGATTTCTATTCTGAAAAAAAATATTTTCGATCATCTCTTTTTCGGACCATGCGAAATAACTTCTTTCCAGGTGTATTTTCGTGTAACGAAGGTTGGATTTTTGGATTCAGCGGGTCAAAATACACCCATGAACCCACCCATCAAAGTTCGACTTCGATTCTGGAGAAAGATATTTTCGATCATCTCTTTTTCGTACCATGCGAAATAACTTCTTTCCAAGCATATTTTTGGTCATTGATGTTCGGATTTTCGGATTCAGCGGGTCGAAATACACCTAGAAACTCACCCATTAAAGTCCGATATTGATTCTGAAAAAAAAAATTTTCGATCATCTCTTTTTCGTACCATGCGAAATTACTTCGTTCCAGGTGTATTTTCCTGTAACAAAGGTCAGATTTCCGGATTCAGCGGGTCAAAATACACCTATAAACCCACCCATCAAAGTTCGATTTCGATTCTGGAGACAGATATTTTCGATCATCTCTTTTTCGTACCATGCGAAATAACTTTTTTCCAAGCATATTTTTGGTCATCAGAGGTTGGATTTTCGGATTCAGCGGGTCGAAATACACCTAGAAACTCACCCATTAAAGTCCGATTTTGATTCTGAAAAAAAATATTTTCGATCATCTCCTTTTCGTACCATGTGAAATAACTTCTTTCCAGGTGTATTTTCGTGTAACAAAGGTTGGATTTTTGGATTCAGCGGGTCAAAATACACCTATAAACCCACCCATCAAAGTTCGATTTCGATTCTGGAGACAGATATTTTCGATCATCTCTTTTTCGTACCATGCGAAATAACTTCTTTCCAAGCATATTTTTGGTCATTGATGTTCGGATTTTCGGATTCAGCGGGTCGGAATACAACTAGGAACTCACCCATCAAAGTCCGATTCCGATTCTGAAAAAAAATATTTTCGATCATCTCTTTTTCGTACCATGCGAAATAACTTCATTCCAGGTGTATTTTCGTGTAACAAAGGTTGGATTTTTGGATTCAGCGGGTCAAAATACACCTATAAACCAGCCCATCAAAGTTCGATTTCGATTCTGGAGACAGATATTTTCGATCATCTCTTTTTCGTACCATGCGAAATAACTTTTTTCCAATCCTATTTTCGGTCATCTAAGGTTGGATTTTCGGATTTAGCGGGTCGAAATACACCCAAAAACTCACCCATCAAAGTCCGATTTTGATTCTGAAGAAAAATATTTTCGATCATCTTTTTTTCGTACCATGCGAAATAACTTTTTTCCAAGCATGTTTTTGGTCATCAAAGTTTGGATTTTCGGATTCAGCGGGTCGGAATACACCTAGAAACTCACCCATTAAAGTCCGATTTTGATTCTGAAAAAAAATATTTTCGATCATCTCTTTTTCGGACCATGCGAAATAACTTCTTTCCAGGTGTATTTTCGTGTAACGAAGGTTGGATTTTTGGATTCAGCGGGTCAAAATACACCTATGAACCCACCCATCAAAGTTCGACTTCGATTCTGGAGAAAGATATTTCCGATCATCTCTTTTTCGTACCATGCGAAATAACTTTTTTCCAAGCATATTTTTGGTCATCAAAGCTTGGATTCTCGGATTCAGCGGGTCAAAATACACCTATAAACCCACCCATCAAAGTTCGATTTCAATTCTGGAGACAGATATTTCCGATCATCTCTTTTTCGTACCATGCGAAATAACTTTTTTCCAAGCATATTGTTGGTCATCAAAGATCGGATTTTCAGATTCAGCGGGTCGAAATACACCTAGAAACTCACCCATCAAAGTCCGATTTTGATTCTGATAAAAAATATTTTCGATCATCTCTTTCTCGTACCATGCGAAATAACTTTTTTCCAAGCATATTTTTGGTCATCAGAGGTTGGATTTCCGGATTCAGCGGGTCGAAATACACCTAGGAACTCACCCATTAAAGTCCGATATTGATTCTGAGAAAAAAAATTATCGATCATCTCTTTTTCGTACCATGCGAAATTACTTCGTTCCAGGTGTATTTTCCTGTAACAAAGGTTAGATTTCCGGATTCAGCGGGTCAAAATACACCTATAAACCCACCCATCAAAGTTCGATTTCGATTCTGGAGACAGATATTTTCGATCATCTCTTTTTCGTACCATGCGAAATAACTTTTTTCCAAGCATATTTTTGGTCATCAGAGGTTGGATTTCCGGATTCAGCGGGTCGAAATACACCTAGAAACTCACCCATTAAAGTCCGATTTTAATTCTGAAAAAAAATATTTTCGATCATCTCTTTTTCGTACCATGCGGAATAACTTCTTTCCAGGTGTATTTTCGTGTAACAAAGGTTGGATTTTTGGATTCAGCGGGTCAAAATACACCTATAAACCCACCCATCAAAGTTCGATTTCGATTCTGGAGACAGATATTTTCGATCATCTCTTTTTCGTACCATGCGAAATAACTTTTTTCCAAGCATATTTTTGGTCATCGATGTTCGGATTTTCGGATTCAGCGGGTCGAAATACACCTAGAAACTCACCCATCAAAGTCCGATTTTGATTCTGAAAAAAAATATTTTCGATCATCTCTTTTTCGTACCATGCGGAATAACTTCTTTCCAGGTGTATTTTCGTGTAACAAAGAGTGGATTTTTGGATTCAGCGGGTCAAAATACACCTATGAACCCACCCATCACAGTTCGATTTTGATTCTGGAGACAGATAATTTCGATCATCTCTTTTTCGTACCATGCGAAATAACTTTTTTCCAAGCATATTTTTGGTCATCAAAGGTTGGATTTTCGCATTCAGCGGGTCGAAATACACCCAGAAACTCACCCATCAAAGTCCGATTTCGATTCTGAAAAAAAATATTTTCGATCATCTCTTTTTCGTTCCATGCGGAATAACTTCTTTACAGGTGTATTTTCGTGTAACAAAGGTTGGATTTTTTGATTCAGCGGGTCAAAGTACACCTATGAACCCACCCATCGAAGTTCGATTTCGATTCTGGAGACAGATATTTTCGATCATCTCTTTTTCGTACCATGCGAAATAACTTTTTTCCAAGCATATTTTTGGTCATCAAAGTTCGGATTTTCGGATTCAGCGGGTCGAAATACACCCAAAAACTCACCCATCAAAGTCCGATTTTGATTCTGAAAAAAAAAATTTTCGATCATCTCTTTTTCGTACCATGCGACATTACTTCGTTCCAGGTGTATTTTCGTGTAACAAAGGTTGGATTTTTTGATTCAGCGGGTCAAAGTACACCTATGAACCCACCCATCGAAGTTCGATTTCGATTCTGGAGACAGATATTTTCGATCATCTCTTTTTCGTACCATGCGAAATAACTTTTTTCCAATCCTATTTTTGGTCATCTAAGGTTGGATTTTCGGATTTAGCGGGTCGAAATACACCCAAAAACTCACCCATCAAAGTCCGATTTTGATTCTGAAAAAAAATATTTTCGATCATCTTTTTTTCGTACCATGCGAAATAACTTTTTTCCAAGCATATTTTTGGTCATCAAAGTTTGGATTTTCGGATTCAGCGGGTCGGAATACACCTAGGAACTCACCCATTAAAGTCCGATTTCTATTCTGAAAAAAAATATTTTCGATCATCTCTTTTTTGGACCATGCGAAATAACTTCTTTCCAGGTGTATTTTCGTGTAACGAAGGTTGGATTTTTGGATTCAGCGGGTCAAAATACACCCATGAACCCACCCATCAAAGTTCGACTTCGATTCTGGAGAAAGATATTTCCGATCATCTCTTTTTCGTACCATGCGAAATAACTTTTTTCCAAGCATATTTTTGGTCATCAAAGCTTGGATTCTCGGATTCAGCGGGTCAAAATACACCTATAAACCCACCCATCAAAGTTCGATTTCAATTCTGTACACAGATATTTCCGATCATCTCTTTTTCGTACCATGCGAAATAACTTTTTTCCAAGCATATTGTTGGTCATCAAAGATCGGATTTTCAGATTCAGCGGGTCGAAAAACACCTAGAAACTCACCCATCAAAGTCCGATTTTGATTCTGAAAAAAAATATTTTCGATCATCTCTTTCTCGTACCATGCGAAATAACTTTTTTCCGAGCATATTTTTGGTCATCAGAGGTTGGATTTCCGGATTCAGCGGGTCGAAATACACCTAGAAACTCACCCATTAAAGTCCGATATTGATTCTGAAAAAAAAAATTTTCGATCATCTCTTTTTCGTACCATGCGAAATTACTTCGTTCCAGGTGTATTTTCCTGTAACAAAGGTCAGATTTCCGGATTCAGCGGGTCAAAATACACCTATAAACCCACCCATCAAAGTTCGATTTCGATTCTGGAGACAGATATTTTCGATCATCTCTTTTTCGTACCATGCGAAATAACTTTTTTCCAAGCATATTTTTGGTCATCAGAGGTTGGATTTTCGGATTCAGCGGGTCGAAATACACCTAGAAACTCACCCATTGAAGTCCGATTTTGATTCTGAAAAAAAATATTTTCGATCATCTCTTTTTCGTACCATGCGAAATAACTTCTTTCCAGGTGTATTTTCGTGTAACAAAGGTTGGATTTTTAGATTCAGCGGGTCAAAATACACCTATAAACCCACCCATCAAAGTTCGATTTTTATTCTGGAGACAGATATTTTCGATCATCTCTTTTTCGTACCATGCGAAATAACTTTTTTCCAATCCTATTTTTGGTCATCTAAGGTTGGATTTTCGGATTGAGCGGGTCGAAATACACCCAAAAACTCACCCATCAAAGTCCGATTCTGATTCTGAAAAAAAATATTTTCGATCATCTTTTTTTCGTACCATGCGAAATAACTTTTTTCCAAGCATATTTTTGGTCATCAAAGTTTGGATTTTCGGATTCAGCGGGTCGGAATACACCTAGGAACTCACCCATTAAAGTCCGATTTCTATTCTGAAAAAAAATATTTTCGATCATCTCTTTTTCGGACCATGCGAAATAACTTCTTTCCAGGTGTATTTTCGTGCAACGAAGGTTGGATTTTTGGATTCAGCGGGTCAAAATACACCCATGAACCCACCCATCAAAGTTCGACTTCGATTCTGGAGAAAGATATTTTCGATCATCTCTTTTTCGTACCATGCGAAATAACTTCTTTCCAAGCATATTTTTGGTCATTGATGTTCGGATTTTCGGATTCAGCGGGTCGAAATACACCTAGAAACTCACCCATTAAAGTCCGATATTGATTCTGAAAAAAAAAATTTTCGATCATCTCTTTTTCGTACCATGCGAAATTACTTCGTTCCAGGTGTATTTTCCTGTAACAAAGGTCAGATTTCCGGATTCAGCGGGTCAAAATACACCTATAAACCCACCCATCAAAGTTCGATTTCGATTCTGGAGACAGATATTTTCGATCATCTCTTTTTCGTACCATGCGAAATAACTTTTTTCCAAGCATATTTTTGGTCATCAGAGGTTGGATTTTCGGATTCAGCGGGTCGAAATACACCTAGAAACTCACCCATTAAAGTCCGATTTTGATTCTGAAAAAAAATATTTTCGATCATCTCCTTTTCGTACCATGTGAAATAACTTCTTTCCAGGTGTATTTTCGTGTAACAAAGGTTGGATTTTTGGATTCAGCGGGTCAAAATACACCTATAAACCCACCCATCAAAGTTCGATTTCGATTCTGGAGACAGATATTTTCGATCATCTCTTTTTCGTACCATGCGAAATAACTTCTTTCCAAGCATATTTTTGGTCATTGATGTTCGGATTTTCGGATTCAGCGGGTCGGAATACAACTAGGAACTCACCCATCAAAGTCCGATTCCGATTCTGAAAAAAAATATTTTCGATCATCTCTTTTTCGTACCATGCGAAATAACTTCATTCCAGGTGTATTTTCGTGTAACAAAGGTTGGATTTTTGGATTCAGCGGGTCAAAATACACCTATAAACCAGCCCATCAAAGTTCGATTTCGATTCTGGAGACAGATATTTTCGATCATCTCTTTTTCGTACCATGCGAAATAACTTTTTTCCAATCCTATTTTCGGTCATCTAAGGTTGGATTTTCGGATTTAGCGGGTCGAAATACACCCAAAAACTCACCCATCAAAGTCCGATTTTGATTCTGAAGAAAAATATTTTCGATCATCTTTTTTTCGTACCATGCGAAATAACTTTTTTCCAAGCATGTTTTTGGTCATCAAAGTTTGGATTTTCGGATTCAGCGGGTCGGAATACACCTAGAAACTCACCCATTAAAGTCCGATTTTGATTCTGAAAAAAAATATTTTCGATCATCTCTTTTTCGGACCATGCGAAATAACTTCTTTCCAGGTGTATTTTCGTGTAACGAAGGTTGGATTTTTGGATTCAGCGGGTCAAAATACACCTATGAACCCACCCATCAAAGTTCGACTTCGATTCTGGAGAAAGATATTTCCGATCATCTCTTTTTCGTACCATGCGAAATAACTTTTTTCCAAGCATATTTTTGGTCATCAAAGCTTGGATTCTCGGATTCAGCGGGTCAAAATACACCTATAAACCCACCCATCAAAGTTCGATTTCAATTCTGGAGACAGATATTTCCGATCATCTCTTTTTCGTACCATGCGAAATAACTTTTTTCCAAGCATATTGTTGGTCATCAAAGATCGGATTTTCAGATTCAGCGGGTCGAAATACACCTAGAAACTCACCCATCAAAGTCCGATTTTGATTCTGATAAAAAATATTTTCGATCATCTCTTTCTCGTACCATGCGAAATAACTTTTTTCCAAGCATATTTTTGGTCATCAGAGGTTGGATTTCCGGATTCAGCGGGTCGAAATACACCTAGGAACTCACCCATTAAAGTCCGATATTGATTCTGAGAAAAAAAATTATCGATCATCTCTTTTTCGTACCATGCGAAATTACTTCGTTCCAGGTGTATTTTCCTGTAACAAAGGTTAGATTTCCGGATTCAGCGGGTCAAAATACACCTATAAACCCACCCATCAAAGTTCGATTTCGATTCTGGAGACAGATATTTTCGATCATCTCTTTTTCGTACCATGCGAAATAACTTTTTTCCAAGCATATTTTTGGTCATCAGAGGTTGGATTTCCGGATTCAGCGGGTCGAAATACACCTAGAAACTCACCCATTAAAGTCCGATTTTAATTCTGAAAAAAAATATTTTCGATCATCTCTTTTTCGTACCATGCGGAATAACTTCTTTCCAGGTGTATTTTCGTGTAACAAAGGTTGGATTTTTGGATTCAGCGGGTCAAAATACACCTATAAACCCACCCATCAAAGTTCGATTTCGATTCTGGAGACAGATATTTTCGATCATCTCTTTTTCGTACCATGCGAAATAACTTTTTTCCAAGCATATTTTTGGTCATCGATGTTCGGATTTTCGGATTCAGCGGGTCGAAATACACCTAGAAACTCACCCATCAAAGTCCGATTTTGATTCTGAAAAAAAATATTTTCGATCATCTCTTTTTCGTACCATGCGGAATAACTTCTTTCCAGGTGTATTTTCGTGTAACAAAGAGTGGATTTTTGGATTCAGCGGGTCAAAATACACCTATGAACCCACCCATCACAGTTCGATTTTGATTCTGGAGACAGATAATTTCGATCATCTCTTTTTCGTACCATGCGAAATAACTTTTTTCCAAGCATATTTTTGGTCATCAAAGGTTGGATTTTCGCATTCAGCGGGTCGAAATACACCCAGAAACTCACCCATCAAAGTCCGATTTCGATTCTGAAAAAAAATATTTTCGATCATCTCTTTTTCGTTCCATGCGGAATAACTTCTTTACAGGTGTATTTTCGTGTAACAAAGGTTGGATTTTTTGATTCAGCGGGTCAAAGTACACCTATGAACCCACCCATCGAAGTTCGATTTCGATTCTGGAGACAGATATTTTCGATCATCTCTTTTTCGTACCATGCGAAATAACTTTTTTCCAAGCATATTTTTGGTCATCAAAGTTCGGATTTTCGGATTCAGCGGGTCGAAATACACCCAAAAACTCACCCATCAAAGTCCGATTTTGATTCTGAAAAAAAAAATTTTCGATCATCTCTTTTTCGTACCATGCGACATTACTTCGTTCCAGGTGTATTTTCGTGTAACAAAGGTTGGATTTTTTGATTCAGCGGGTCAAAGTACACCTATGAACCCACCCATCGAAGTTCGACTTCGATTCTGGAGAAAGATATTTCCGATCATCTCTTTTTCGTACCATGCGAAATAACTTTTTTCCAAGCATATTTTTGGTCATCAAAGCTTGGATTCTCGGATTCAGCGGGTCAAAATACACCTATAAACCCACCCATCAAAGTTCGATTTCAATTCTGTACACAGATATTTCCGATCATCTCTTTTTCGTACCATGCGAAATAACTTTTTTCCAAGCATATTGTTGGTCATCAAAGATCGGATTTTCAGATTCAGCGGGTCGAAAAACACCTAGAAACTCACCCATCAAAGTCCGATTTTGATTCTGAAAAAAAATATTTTCGATCATCTCTTTCTCGTACCATGCGAAATAACTTTTTTCCGAGCATATTTTTGGTCATCAGAGGTTGGATTTCCGGATTCAGCGGGTCGAAATACACCTAGAAACTCACCCATTAAAGTCCGATATTGATTCTGAAAAAAAAAATTTTCGATCATCTCTTTTTCGTACCATGCGAAATTACTTCGTTCCAGGTGTATTTTCCTGTAACAAAGGTCAGATTTCCGGATTCAGCGGGTCAAAATACACCTATAAACCCACCCATCAAAGTTCGATTTCGATTCTGGAGACAGATATTTTCGATCATCTCTTTTTCGTACCATGCGAAATAACTTTTTTCCAAGCATATTTTTGGTCATCAGAGGTTGGATTTTCGGATTCAGCGGGTCGAAATACACCTAGAAACTCACCCATTGAAGTCCGATTTTGATTCTGAAAAAAAATATTTTCGATCATCTCTTTTTCGTACCATGCGAAATAACTTCTTTCCAGGTGTATTTTCGTGTAACAAAGGTTGGATTTTTAGATTCAGCGGGTCAAAATACACCTATAAACCCACCCATCAAAGTTCGATTTTTATTCTGGAGACAGATATTTTCGATCATCTCTTTTTCGTACCATGCGAAATAACTTTTTTCCAATCCTATTTTTGGTCATCTAAGGTTGGATTTTCGGATTGAGCGGGTCGAAATACACCCAAAAACTCACCCATCAAAGTCCGATTCTGATTCTGAAAAAAAATATTTTCGATCATCTTTTTTTCGTACCATGCGAAATAACTTTTTTCCAAGCATATTTTTGGTCATCAAAGTTTGGATTTTCGGATTCAGCGGGTCGGAATACACCTAGGAACTCACCCATTAAAGTCCGATTTCTATTCTGAATAAAAATATTTTCGATCATCTCTTTTTCGGACCATGCGAAATAACTTCTTTCCAGGTGTATTTTCGTGTAACGAAGGTTGGATTTTTGGATTCAGCGGGTCAAAATACACCCATGAACCCACCCATCAAAGTTCGACTTCGATTCTGGAGAAAGATATTTTCGATCATCTCTTTTTCGTACCATGCGAAATAACTTCTTTCCAAGCATATTTTTGGTCATTGATGTTCGGATTTTCGGATTCAGCGGGTCGAAATACACCTAGAAACTCACCCATTAAAGTCCGATATTGATTCTGAAAAAAAAAAATTTTCGATCATCTCTTTTTCGTACCATGCGAAATTACTTCGTTCCAGGTGTATTTTCCTGTAACAAAGGTCAGATTTCCGGATTCAGCGGGTCAAAATACACCTATAAACCCACCCATCAAAGTTCGATTTCGATTCTGGAGACAGATATTTTCGATCATCTCTTTTTCGTACCATGCGAAATAACTTTTTTCCAAGCATATTTTTGGTCATCAGAGGTTGGATTTTCGGATTCAGCGGGTCGAAATACACCAAGAAACTCACCCATTAAAGTCCGATTTTGATTCTGAAAAAAAATATTTTCGATCATCTCCTTTTCGTACCATGTGAAATAACTTCTTTCCAGGTGTATTTTCGTGTAACAAAGGTTGGATTTTTGGATTCAGCGGGTCAAAATACACCTATAAACCCACCCATCAAAGTTCGATTTCGATTCTGGAGACAGATATTTTCGATCATCTCTTTTTCGTACCATGCGAAATAACTTCTTTCCAAGCATATTTTTGGTCATTGATGTTCGGATTTTCGGATTCAGCGGGTCGGAATACAACTAGGAACTCACCCATCAAAGTCCGATTCCGATTCTGAAAAAAAATATTTTCAATCATCTCTTTTTCGTACCATGCGAAATAACTTCTTTCCAGGTGTATTTTCGTGTAACAAAGGTTGGATTTTTGGATTCAGCGGGTCAAAATACACCTATAAACCGAACCATCAAAGTTCGATTTCGATTCTGGAGACAGATATTTTCGATCATCTCTTTTTCGTACCATGCGAAATAACTTTTTTCCAATCCTATTTTCGGTCATCTAAGGTTGGATTTTCGGATTTAGCGGGTCGAAATACACCCAAAAACTCACCCATCAAAGTCCGATTTTGATTCTGAAGAAAAATATTTTCGATCATCTTTTTTTCGTACCATGCGAAATAACTTTTTTCCAAGCATGTTTTTGGTCATCAAAGTTTGGATTTTCGGATTCAGCGGGTCGGAATACACCTAGAAACTCACCCATTAAAGTCCGATTTTGATTCTGAAAAAAAATATTTTCGATCATCTCTTTTTCGGACCATGCGAAATAACTTCTTTCCAGGTGTATTTTCGTGTAACGAAGGTTGGATTTTTGGATTCAGCGGGTCAAAATACACCTATGAACCCACCCATCAAAGTTCGACTTCGATTCTGGAGAAAGATATTTCCGATCATCTCTTTTTCGTACCATGCGAAATAACTTTTTTCCAAGCATATTTTTGGTCATCAAAGCTTGGATTCTCGGATTCAGCGGGTCAAAATACACCTATAAACCCACCCATCAAAGTTCGATTTCAATTCTGGAGACAGATATTTTCGATCATCTCTTTTTCGTACCATGCGAAATAACTTTTTTCCAAGCATATTGTTGGTCATCAAAGATCGGATTTTCAGATTCAGCGGGTCGAAATACACCTAGAAACTCACCCATCAAAGTCCGATTTTGATTCTGATAAAAAATATTTTCGATCATCTCTTTCTCGTACCATGCGAAATAACTTTTTTCCAAGCATATTTTTGGTCATCAGAGGTTGGATTTCCGGATTCAGCGGGTCGAAATACACCTAGGAACTCACCCATTAAAGTCCGATATTGATTCTGAGAAAAAAAATTATCGATCATCTCTTTTTCGTACCATGCGAAATTACTTCGTTCCAGGTGTATTTTCCTGTAACAAAGGTTAGATTTCCGGATTCAGCGGGTCAAAATACACCTATAAACCCACCCATCAAAGTTCGATTTCGATTCTGGAGACAGATATTTTCGATCATCTCTTTTTCGTACCATGCGAAATAACTTTTTTCCAAGCATATTTTTGGTCATCAGAGGTTGGATTTCCGGATTCAGCGGGTCGAAATACACCTAGAAACTCACCCATTAAAGTCCGATTTTAATTCTGAAAAAAAATATTTTCGATCATCTCTTTTTCGTACCATGCGGAATAACTTCTTTCCAGGTGTATTTTCGTGTAACAAAGGTTGGATTTTTGGATTCAGCGGGTCAAAATACACCTATAAACCCACCCATCAAAGTTCGATTTCGATTCTGGAGACAGATATTTTCGATCATCTCTTTTTCGTACCATGCGAAATAACTTTTTTCCATGCATATTTTTGGTCATCGATGTTCGGATTTTCGGATTCAGCGGGTCGAAATACACCTAGAAACTCACCCATCAAAGTCCGATTTTAATTCTGAAAAAAAATATTTTCGATCATCTCTTTTTCGTACCATGCGGAATAACTTCTTTCCAGGTGTATTTTCGTGTAACAAAGAGTGGATTACTGGATTCAGCGGGTCAAAATACACCTATGAACCCACCCATCACAGTTCGATTTTGATTCTGGAGACAGATAATTTCGATCATCTCTTTTTCGTACCATGCGAAATAACTTTTTTCCAAGCATATTTTTGGTCATCAAAGGTTGGATTTTCGCATTCAGCGGGTCGAAATACACCCAGAAACTCACCCATCAAAGTCCGATTTCGATTCTGAAAAAAAATATTTTCGATCATCTCTTTTTCGTTCCATGCGGAATAACTTCTTTACAGGTGTATTTTCGTGTAACAAAGGTTGGATTTTTTGATTCAGCGGGTCAAAGTACACCTATGAACCCACCCATCGATGTTCGATTTCGATTCTGGAGACAGATATTTTCGATCATCTCTTTTTCGTACCATGCGAAATAACTTTTTTCCAAGCATATTTTTGTTCATCAAAGTTCGGATTTTCGGATTCAGCGGGTCGAAATACACCCAAAAACTCACCCATCAAAGTCCGATTTTGATTCTGAAAAAAAAAATTTTCGATCATCTCTTTTTCGTACCATGCGACATTACTTCGTTCCAGGTGTATTTTCCTGTAACAAAGGTCAGATTTCCGGATTCAGCGGGTCAAAATACACCTATAAACCCACCCATCAAAGTTCGATTTCGATTCTGGAGACAGATATTTTCGATCATCTCTTTTTCGTACCATGCGAAATAACTTTTTTCCAATCCTATTTTTGGTCATCTAAGGTTGGATTTTCGGATTTAGCGGGTCGAAATACACCCAAAAACTCACCCATCAAAGTCCGATTTTGATTCTGAAAAAAAATATTTTCGATCATCTTTTTTTCGTACCATGCGAAATAACTTTTTTCCAAGCATATTTTTGGTGATCAAAGTTTGGATTTTCGGATTCAGCGGGTCGGAATACACCTAGAAACTCACCCATTAAAGTCCGATATTGATTCTGAAAAAAAATATTTTCGATCATCTCTTTTTCGGACCATGCGAAATAACTTCGTTCCAGGTGTATTTTCGTGTAACGAAGGTTGGATTTTTGGATTCAGCGGGTCAAAATACACCTATGAACCCACCCATCAAAGTTCGACTTCGATTCTGGAGAAAGATATTTCCGATCATCTCGTTTTCGTACCATGCGAAATAACTTTTTCCCAAGCATATTTTTGGTCATCAAAGCTTGGATTCTCGGATTCAGCGGGTCAAAATACACCTATAAACCCACCCATCAAAGTTCGATTTCAATTCTGTAGACAGATATTTTCGATCATCTCTTTTTCGTACCATGCGAAATAACTTTTTTGCAAGCATATTGTTGGTCATCAAAGATCGGATTTTCAGATTCAGCGGGTCGAAATACACCTAGAAACTCACCCATCAAAGTCCGATTTTGATTCGGAAAAAAAATATTTTCGATCATCTCTTTCTCGTACCATGCGAAATAACTTTTTTCCAAGCATATTTTTGGTAATCAGAGGTTGGATTTTCGGATTCAGCGGGTCGAAATACACCCAGAAACTCACCCATCAAAGTCCGATTTCGATTCTGAAAAAAAATATTTTCGATCATCTCTTTTTCGTACCATGCGGAATAACTTCTTTCCAGGTGTATTTTCGTGTAACAAAGGTTGGATTTTTTGATTCAGCGGGTCAAGGTACACCTATAAACCCAGCCATTAAAGTTCGATTTCGATTCTGGAGACAGATATTTTCGATCATCTCTTTTTCGTACCATGCGAAATAACTTTTTTCCAAGCATATTTTCGGTCATCGATGTTTGGATTTTCGGATTCAGCGGGTCGGAATACACCTAGAAACTCACCCATCAAAGTCCGATTTTGATTCTGAAAAAAAATATTTTCGATCATCTCTTTCTCGTACCATGCGAAATAACTTTTTTCCAAGCATATTTTTGGTCATCAGAGGTCGGATTTTCGGATTCAGCGGGTCGAAATACACCTAGAAACTCACCCATTAAAGTCCGATATTGATCCTGAAAAAAAAAAATTTCGATCATCTCTTTTTCGTACCATGCGAAATAACTTCGTTCCAGGTGTATTTTCCTGTAACAAAGGTTAGATTTTCGGATTCAGCGGGTCAAAATACACCTATAAACCCACCCATCAAAGTTCGATTTCGATTCTGGAGACAGATATTTTCGATCATCTCTTTTTCGTACCATGCGAAATAACTTTTTTCCAAGCATATTTTTGGTCATCAGAGGTTGGATTTTCGGATGCAGCGGGTCGAAATACACCTAGAAACTGACCCATTAAAGTCCGATTTTGATTCTGAAAAAAAATATTTTCGATCATCTCTTTTTCGTACCATGCGGAATAACTTCTTTCCAGGTGTATTTTCGTGTAACAAAGGTTGGATTTTTGGATTCAGCGGGTCAAAATACACCTATCAACCCACCCATCACAGTTCGATTTTGATTCTGGAGACAGATAATTTCGATCATCTCTTTTTCGTACCATGCGAAATAACTTTTTTCCAAGCATATTTTTGGTCATCAAAGGTTGGATTTTCGCATCCAGCGGGTCGAAATACACCCAGAAACTCACCCATCAAAGTCCGATTTCGATTCTGAAAAAAAATATTTTCGATCATCTCTTTTTCGGACCATGTGAAATAACTTCTTTCCAGGTGTATTTTCGTGTAACGAAGGTTGAATTTTTGGATTCAGCGGGTCAAAATACACCTATGAACCCACCCATCAAAGTTCGACTTCGATTCTGGAGAAAGATATTTCCGATCATCTCTTTTTCGTACCATGCGAAATAACTTTTTTCCAAGCATATTTTTGGTCATCAAAGCTTGGATTCTCGGATTCAGCGGGTCAAAATACACCTATAAACCCACACATCAAAGTTCGATTTCAATTCTGGAGACAGATATTTTCGATCATCTCTTTTTCGTACCATGCGAAATAACTTTTTTCCAAGCATATTGTTGGTCATCAGAGGTTGGATTTTCGGATTCAGCGGGTCGGAATACACCTAGAAACTCACCCATTAAAGTCCGATTTTGATTCTGAAAAAAAATATTTTCGATCATCTCTTTTTCGTACCATGCGAAATAACTTCTGTCCAGGTGAATTTTCGTGTAACGAAGGTTGGATTTTTGGATTCAGCGGGTCAAAATACACCTATAAACCCACCCATCAAAGTTCGATTTCGATTCTGGAGACAGATATTTTCGATCATCTCTTTTTCGTACCATGCGAAATAACTTTTTTCCAAGCATATTTTTGGTCATCAAAGTTCGGATTTTCGGATTCAGCGGGTCGAAATACACCCAAAAACTCACCCATCAAAGTCCGATTTTGATTCTGAAAAAAAAATTTTCGATCATCTTTTTTTCGTACCATGCGAAATAACTTCTTTCCAGGTGTATTTTCGTGTAACAAAGGTTGAATTTTTGGATTCAGCGGGTCAAAATACACATATGAACCCACCCATCAAAGTTCGATTTTTATTCTGGAGACAGATATTTTCGATCATCTCTTTTTCGTACCATGCGAAATAACTTTTTTCCAATCCTATTTTTGGTTATCTAAGGTTGGATTTTCGGATTTAGCGGGTCGAAATACACCCAAAAACTCACCCATCAAAGTCCGATTTTGATTCTGAAAAAAAATATTATCGATCATCTTTTTTTCGTACCATGCGAAATAACTTTTTTCCAAGCATATTTTTGGTCATCAAAGTTTGGATTTTCGGATTCAGCGGGTCGGAATACACCTAGGAACTCACCCATCAAAGTCCGATTTCTATTCTGAAAAAAAATATTTTCGATCATCTCTTTTTCGGACCATGCGAAATAACTTCTTTCCAGGTGTATTTTCGTGTAACGAAGGTTGGATTTTTTCATTCAGCGGGTCAAAATACACCCATGAACCCACCCATCAAAGTTCGACTTCGATTCTGGAGAAAGATATTTCCGATCATCTCTTCTTCGTACCATGCGAAATAACTTTTTTCCAAGCATATTTTTGGTCATCAAAGCTTGGATTCTCGGATTCAGCGGGTCAAAATACACCTATAAACCCACCCATCAAAGTTCGATTTCAATTCTGTACACAGATATTTTCGATCATCTCTTTTTCGTACCATGCGAAATAACTTTTTTCCAAGCATATTTTTGGTCATTGATGTTCGGATTTTCGGATTCAGCGGGTCGGAATACAACTAGGAACTCACCCATCAAAGTCCGATTCCGATTCTGAAAAAAAATATTTTCGATCATCTCTTTTTCGTACCATGCGAAATAACTTCTTTCCAGGTGTATTTTCGTGTAACAAAGGTTGGATTTTTGGATTCAGCGGGTCAAAATACACCTATAAACCAGCCCATCAAAGTTCGATTTCGATTCTGGAGACAGATATTTTCGATCATCTCTTTTTCGTACCATGCGAAATAACTTTTTTCCAATCCTATTTTCGGTCATCTAAGGTTGGATTTTCGGATTTAGCGGGTCGAAATACACCCAAAAACTCACCCATCAAAGTCCGATTTTGATTCTGAAGAAAAATATTTTCGATCATCTTTTTTTCGTACCATGCGAAATAACTTTTTTCCAAGCATGTTTTTGGTCATCAAAGTTTGGATTTTCGGATTCAGCGGGTCGGAATACACCTAGAAACTCACCCATTAAAGTCCGATTTTGATTCTGAAAAAAAATATTTTCGATCATCTCTTTTTCGGACCATGCGAAATAACTTCTTTCCAGGTGTATTTTCGTGTAACGAAGGTTCGATTTTTGGATTCAGCGGGTCAAAATACACCTATGAACCCACCCATCAAAGTTCGACTTCGATTCTGGAGAAAGATATTTCCGATCATCTCTTTTTCGTACCATGCGAAATAACTTTTTTCCAAGCATATTTTTGGTCATCAAAGCTTGGATTCTCGGATTCAGCGGGTCAAAATACACCTATAAACCCACCCATCAAAGTTCGATTTCAATTCTGGAGACAGATATTTTCGATCATCTCTTTTTCGTACCATGCGAAATAACTTTTTTCCAAGCATATTGTTGGTCATCAAAGATCGGATTTTCAGATTCAGCGGGTCGAAATACACCTAGAAACTCACCCATCAAAGTCCGATTTTGATTCTGATAAAAAATATTTTCGATCATCTCTTTCTCGTACCATGCGAAATAACTTTTTTCCAAGCATATTTTTGGTCATCAGAGGTTGGATTTCCGGATTCAGCGGGTCGAAATACACCTAGGAACTCACCCATTAAAGTCCGATATTGATTCTGAAAAAAAAAATTATCGATCATCTCTTTTTCGTACCATGCGAAATTACTTCGTTCCAGGTGTATTTTCCTGTAACAAAGGTTAGATTTCCGGATTCAGCGGGTCAAAATACACCTATAAACCCACCCATCAAAGTTCGATTTCGATTCTGGAGACAGATATTTTCGATCATCTCTTTTTCGTACCATGCGAAATAACTTTTTTCCAAGCATATTTTTGGTCATCAGAGGTTGGATTTCCGGATTCAGCGGGTCGAAATACACCTAGAAACTCACCCATTAAAGTCCGATTTTAATTCTGAAAAAAAATATTTTCGATCATCTCTTTTTCGTACCATGCGGAATAACTTCTTTCCAGGTGTATTTTCGTGTAACAAAGGTTGGATTTTTGGATTCAGCGGGTCAAAATACACCTATAAACCCACCCATCAAAGTTCGATTTCGATTCTGGAGACAGATATTTTCGATCATCTCTTTTTCGTACCATGCGAAATAACTTTTTTCCAAGCATATTTTTGGTCATCGATGTTCGGATTTTCGGATTCAGCGGGTCGAAATACACCTAGAAACTCACCCATCAAAGTCCGATTTTGATTCTGAAAAAAAATATTTTCGATCATCTCTTTTTCGTACCATGCGGAATAACTTCTTTCCAGGTGTATTTTCGTGTAACAAAGCGTGGATTTTTGGATTCAGCGGGTCAAAATACACCTATGAACCCACCCATCACAGTTCGATTTTGATTCTGGAGACAGATAATTTCGATCATCTCTTTTTCGTACCATGCGAAATAACTTTTTTCCAAGCATATTTTTGGTCATCAAAGGTTGGATTTTCGCATTCAGCGGGTCGAAATACACCCAGAAACTCACCCATCAAAGTCCGATTTCGATTCTGAAAAAAAATATTTTCGATCATCTCTTTTTCGTTCCATGCGGAATAACTTCTTTACAGGTGTATTTTCGTGTAACAAAGGTTGGATTTTTTGATTCAGCGGGTCAAAGTACACCTATGAACCCACCCATCGAAGTTCGATTTCGATTCTGGAGACAGATATTTTCGATCATCTCTTTTTCGTACCATGCGAAATAACTTTTTTCCAAGCATATTTTTGGTCATCAAAGTTCGGATTTTCGGATTCAGCGGGTCGAAATACACCCAAAAACTCACCCATCAAAGTCCGATTTTGATTCTGAAAAAAAAAATTTTCGATCATCTCTTTTTCGTACCATGCGACATTACTTCGTTCCAGGTGTATTTTCCTGTAACAAAGGTCAGATTTCCGGATTCAGCGGGTCAAAATACACCTATAAACCCACCCATCAAAGTTCGATTTCGATTCTGGAGACAGATATTTTCAATCATCTCTTTTTCGTACCATGCTAAATAACTTTTTTCCAATCCTATTTTTGGTCATCTAAGGTTGGATTTTCGAATTTAGCGGGTCGAAATACACCCAAAAACTCACCCATCAAAGTCCGATTTTGATTCTGAAAAAAAATATTTTCGATCATCTTTTTTTCGTACCATGCGAAATAACTTTTTTCCAAGCATATTTTTGGTGATCAAAGTTTGGATTTTCGGATTCAGCGGGTCGGAATACACCTAGAAACTCACCCATTAAAGTCCGATATTGATTCTGAAAAAAAATATTTTCGATCATCTCTTTTTCGGACCATGCGAAATAACTTCGTTCCAGGTGTATTTTCGTGTAACGAAGGTTGGATTTTTGGATTCAGCGGGTCAAAATACACCTATGAACCCACCCATCAAAGTTCGACTTCGATTCTGGAGAAAGATATTTCCGATCATCTCGTTTTCGTACCATGCGAAATAACTTTTTCCCAAGCATATTTTTGGTCATCAAAGGTTGGATTTTCGCATCCAGCGGGTCGAAATACACCCAGAAACTCACCCATCAAAGTCCGATTTCGATTCTGAAAAAAAATATTTTCGATCATCTCTTTTTCGGACCATGTGAAATAACTTCTTTCCAGGTGTATTTTCGTGTAACGAAGGTTGAATTTTTGGATTCAGCGGGTCAAAATACACCTATGAACCCACCCATCAAAGTTCGACTTCGATTCTGGAGAAAGATATTTCCGATCATCTCTTTTTCGTACCATGCGAAATAACTTTTTTCCAAGCATATTTTTGGTCATCAAAGCTTGGATTCTCGGATTCAGCGGGTCAAAATACACCTATAAACCCACACATCAAAGTTCGATTTCAATTCTGGAGACAGATATTTTCGATCATCTCTTTTTCGTACCATGCGAAATAACTTTTTTCCAAGCATATTGTTGGTCATCAGAGGTTGGATTTTCGGATTCAGCGGGTCGAAATACACCTAGAAACTCACCCATTAAAGTCCGATTTTGATTCTGAAAAAAAATATTTTCGATCATCTCTTTTTCGTACCATGCGAAATAACTTCTGTCCAGGTGAATTTTCGTGTAACGAAGGTTGGATTTTTGGATTCAGCGGGTCAAAATACACATATGAACCCACCCATCAAAGTTCGATTTTTATTCTGGAGACAGATATTTTCGATCATCTCTTTTTCGTACCATGCGAAATAACTTTTCTCCAATCCTATTTTTGGTTATCTAAGGTTGGATTTTCGGATTTAGCGGGTCGAAATACACCCAAAAACTCACCCATCAAAGTCCGATTTTGATTCTGAAAAAAAATATTATCGATCATCTTTTTTTCGTACCATGCGAAATAACTTTTTTCCAAGCATATTTTTGGTCATCAAAGTTTGGATTTTCGGATTCAGCGGGTCGGAATACACCTAGGAACTCACCCATCAAAGTCCGATTTCTATTCTGAAAAAAAATATTTTCGATCATCTCTTTTTCGGACCATGCGAAATAACTTCTTTCCAGGTGTATTTTCGTGTAACGAAGGTTGGATTTTTTCATTCAGCGGGTCAAAATACACCCATGAACCCACCCATCAAAGTTCGACTTCGATTCTGGAGAAAGATATTTCCGATCATCTCTTCTTCGTACCATGCGAAATAACTTTTTTCCAAGCATATTTTTGGTCATCAAAGCTTGGATTCTCGGATTCAGCGGGTCAAAATACACCTATAAACCCACCCATCAAAGTTCGATTTCAATTCTGTACACAGATATTTTCGATCATCTCTTTTTCGTACCATGCGAAATAACTTTTTTCCAAGCATATTGTTGGTCATCAAAGATCGGATTTTCAGATTCAGCGGGTCGAAAAACACCTAGAAACTCACCCATCAAAGTCCGATTTTGATTCTGAAAAAAAATATTTTCGATCATCTCTTTCTCGTACCATGCGAAATAACTTTTTTCCGAGCATATTTTTGGTCATCAGAGGTTGGATTTCCGGATTCAGCGGGTCGAAATACACCTAGAAACTCACCCATTAAAGTCCGATATTGATTCTGAAAAAAAAAATTTTCGATCATCTCTTTTTCGTACCATGCGAAATTACTTCGTTCCAGGTGTATTTTCCTGTAACAAAGGTCAGATTTCCGGATTCAGCGGGTCAAAATACACCTATAAACCCACCCATCAAAGTTCGATTTCGATTCTGGAGACAGATATTTTCGATCATCTCTTTTTCGTACCATGCGAAATAACTTTTTTCCAAGCATATTTTTGGTCATCAGAGGTTGGATTTTCGGATTCAGCGGGTCGGAATACACCTAGAAACTCACCCATTAAAGTCCGATTTTGATTCTGAAAAAAAATATTTTCGATCATCTCTTTTTCGTACCATGCGAAATAACTTCTTTCCAGGTGTATTTTCGTGTAACAAAGGTTGGATTTTTCGATTCAGCGGGTCAAAATACACCTATAAACCCACACATCAAAGTTCGATTTCGATTCTGGAGACAGATATTTTCGATCATCTCTTTTTCGTACCATGCGAAATAACTTTTTTCCAAGCATATTTTTGGTAATCAGAGGTTGGATTTTCAGATTCAGCGGGTCGAAATACACCTAGAAACTCACCCATTGAAGTCCGATATTGATTCTGAAAAAAAAAATTTTCGATCATCTCTTTTTCCTACCATGCGAAATTACTTCGTTCCAGGTGTATTTTCCTGTAACAAAGGTTAGATCTTCGGATTCAGCGGGTCAAAATACACCTATAAACCCACCCATCGAAGTTCGATTTCGATTCTGGAGACAGATATTTTCGATCATCTCTTTTTCGTACCATGCGAAATAACTTTTTTCCAAGCATATTTTTGGTCATCAAAGGTTGGATTTTCGTATTCAGCGGGTCGAAATACACCCAGAAACTCACCCATCAAAGTCCGATTTCGATTCTGGAGACAGATATTTTCGATCATCTCTTTTTCGTACCATGCGAAATAACTTTTTTCCAAGCATATTTTTGGTCATCAGAGGTTGGATTTTCGGATGCAGCGGGTCGAAATACACCTAGAAACTGACCCATTAAAGTCCGATTTTGATTCTGAAAAAAAATATTTTCGATCATCTCTTTTTCGTACCATGCGGAATAACTTCTTTCCAGGTGTATTTTCGTGTAACAAAGGTTGGATTTTTGGATTCAGCGGGTCAAAATACACCTATGAACCCACCCATCACAGTTCGATTTTGATTCTGGAGACAGATAATTTCGATCATCTCTTTTTCGTACCATGCGAAATAACTTTTTTCCAAGCATATTTTTGGTCATCAAAGGTTGGATTTTCGCATCCAGCGGGTCGAAATACACCCAGAAACTCACCCATCAAAGTCCGATTTCGATTCTGAAAAAAAATATTTTCGATCATCTCTTTTTCGGACCATGTGAAATAACTTCTTTCCAGGTGTATTTTCGTGTAACGAAGGTTGAATTTTTGGATTCAGCGGGTCAAAATACACCTATGAACCCACCCATCAAAGTTCGACTTCGATTCTGGAGAAAGATATTTCCGATCATCTCTTTTTCGTACCATGCGAAATAACTTTTTTCCAAGCATATTTTTGGTCATCAAAGCTTGGATTCTCGGATTCAGCGGGTCAAAATACACCTATAAACCCACACATCAAAGTTCGATTTCAATTCTGGAGACAGATATTTTCGATCATCTCTTTTTCGTACCATGCGAAATAACTTTTTTCCAAGCATATTGTTGGTCATCAGAGGTTGGATTTTCGGATTCAGCGGGTCGGAATACACCTAGAAACTCACCCATTGAAGTCCGATTTTGATTCTGAAAAAAAATATTTTCGATCATCTCTTTTTCGTACCATGCGAAATAACTTCTGTCCAGGTGTATTTTCGTGTAACGAAGGTTGGATTTTTGGATTCAGCGGGTCAAAATACACCTATAAACCCACCCATCAAAGTTCGATTTCGATTCTGGAGACAGATATTTTCGATCATCTCTTTTTCGTACCATGCCAAATAACTTTTTTCCAAGCATATTTTTGGTCATCAAAGTTCGGATTTTCGGATTCAGCGGGTCGAAATACACCCAAAATCTCACCCATCAAAGTCCGATTTTGATTCTGAAAAAAAAATTTTCGATCATCTTTTTTTCGTACCATGCGAAATAACTTCTTTCCAGGTGTATTTTCGTGTAACAAAGGTTGGATTTTTGGATTCAGCGGGTCAAAATACACATATGAACCCACCCATCAAAGTTCGATTTTTATTCTGGAGACAGATATTTTCGATCATCTCTTTTTCGTACCATGCGAAATAACTTTTTTCCAATCCTATTTTTGGTTATCTAAGGTTGGATTTTCGGATTTAGCGGGTCGAAATACACCCAAAAACTCACCCATCAAAGTCCGATTTTGATTCTGAAAAAAAATAGTTTCGATCGCCTTTTTTTCGTACCATGGGAAATAACTTTTTTCCAATCATATTTTTGGTCATCAAAGTTTGGATTTTCGGATTCAGCGGGTCGGAATACACCTAGGAACTCACCCATTAAAGTCCGATTTCTATTCTGAAAAAAAATATTTTCGATCATCTCTTTTTCGGACCATGCGAAATAACTTCTTTCCAGGTGTATTTTCGTGTAACGAAAGTTGGATTTTTGGATTCAGCGGGTCAAAATACACCCATGAACCCACCCATCAAAGTTCGACTTCGATTCTGGAGAAAGATATTTCCGATCATCTCTTTTTCGTACCATGCGAAATAACTTTTTTCCAAGCATATTTTTGGTCATCAAAGCTTGGATTCTCGGATTCAGCGGGTCAAAATACACCTATAAACCCACCCATCAAAGTTCGATTTCAATTCTGTACACAGATATTTTCGATCATCTCTTTTTCGTACCATGCGAAATAACTTTTTTCCAAGCATATTGTTGGTCATCAAAGATCGGATTTTCAGATTCAGCGGGTCGAAAAACACCTAGAAACTCACCCATCAAAGTCCGATTTTGATTCTGAAAAAAAATATTTTCGATCATCTCTTTCTCGTACCATGCGAAATAACTTTTTTCCGAGCATATTTTTGGTCATCAGAGGTTGGATTTCCGGATTCAGCGGGTCGAAATACACCTAGAAACTCACCCATTAAAGTCCGATATTGATTCTGAAAAAAAAAATTTTCGATCATCTCTTTTTCGTACCATGCGAAATTACTTCGTTCCAGGTGTATTTTCCTGTAACAAAGGTCAGATTTCCGGATTCAGCGGGTCAAAATACACCTATAAACCCACCCATCAAAGTTCGATTTCGATTCTGGAGACAGATATTTTCGATCATCTCTTTTTCGTACCATGCGAAATAACTTTTTTCCAAGCATATTTTTGGCCATCAGAGGTTGGATTTTCGGATTCAGCGGGTCGAAATACACCTAGAAACTCACCCATTAAAGTCCGATTTTGATTCTGAAAAAAAATATTTTCGATCATCTCTTTTTCGTACCATGCGAAATAACTTCTTTCCAGGTGTATTTTCGTGTAACAAAGGTTGGATTTTTCGATTCAGCGGGTCAAAATACACCTATAAACCCACCCATCAAAGTTCGATTTCGATTCTGGAGACAGATATTTTCGATCATCTCTTTTTCGTACCATGCGAAATAACTTTTTTCCAAGCATATTTTTGGTAATCAGAGGTTGGATTTTCGGATTCAGCGGGTCGAAATACACCTAGAAACTCACCCATTGAAGTCCGATATTGATTCTGAAAAAAAAAATTTTCGATCATCTCTTTTTCGTACCATGCGAAATTACTTCGTTCCAGGTGTATTTTCCTGTAACAAAGGTTAGATCTTCGGATTCAGCGGGTCAAAATACACCTATAAACCCACCCATCGAAGTTCGATTTCGATTCTGGAGACAGATATTTTCGATCATCTCTTTTTCGTACCATGCGAAATAACTTTTTTCCAAGCATATTTTTGGTCATCAAAGGTTGGATTTTCGCATTCAGCGGGTCGAAATACACCCAGAAACTCACCCATCAAAGTCCGATTTCGATTCTGAAAAAAAATATTTTCGATCATCTCTTTTTCGTACCATGCGGAATAACTTCTTTCCAGGTGTATTTTCGTGTAACAAAGGTTGGATTTTTTGATTCAGGGGGTCAAGGTACACCTATGAACCCACGCATCAAAGTTCGATTTTGATTCTGGAGACAGATATTTTCGATCATCTCTTTTGCGAACCATGCGAAATAACTTTCTTCCAAGCATATTTTCGGTCATCGATGTTCGGATTTTCGGATTCAGCGGGTCGGAATACACCTAGAAACTCACCCATCAAAGTCCGATTTTGATTCTGAAAAAAAATATTTTCGATCATCTCTTTTTCGTACCATGCGGAATAACTTCTTTCCAGGTGTATTTTCGTGTAACAAAGGTTGGATTTTTGGATTCAGCGGGTCAAAATACACCTATAAACCCAGCCATCAAAGTTCGATTTCGATTCTGGAGACAGATATTTTCGATCATCTCTTTTTCGTACCATGCGGAATAACTTTTTTCCAAGCATATTTTTGGTCATCAAAGCTGGATTTTCGGATTCAGCGAGTCGAAATACACCTAGAAACTCACCCATCAAAGTCCGATTTTGATTCTGAAAAAAAATATTTTCGATCATCTCTTTCTCGTACCATGCGAAATAACTTTTTTCCAAGCATAATTTTGGTCATCAGAGGTTGGATTTTCGGATTCAGCGGGTCGAAATACACCTAGAAACTCACCCATTAAAGTCCGATATTGATTCTGAAAAAAAAAAATTTCGATCATCTCTTTTTCGTACCATGCGAAATAACTTCGTTCCAGGTGTATTTTCCTGTAACAAAGGTTAGATTTTCGGATTTAGCGGGTCAAAATACACCTATAAACCCACCCATCAAAGTTCGATTTCGATTCTGGAGACAGATATTTTCGATCATCTCTTTTTCGTACCATGCGAAATAACTTTTTTCCAAGCATATTTTTGGTCATCAGAGGTTGGATTTTCGGATGCAGCGGGTCGAAATACACCTAGAAACTGACCCATTAAAGTCCGATTTTGATTCTGAAAAAAAATATTTTCGATCATCTCTTTTTCGTACCATGCGGAATAACTTCTTTCCAGGTGTATTTTCGTGTAACAAAGGTTGGATTTTTGGATTCAGCGGGTCAAAATACACCTATGAACCCACCCATCACAGTTCGATTTTGATTCTGGAGACAGATAATTTCGATCATCTCTTTTTCGTACCATGCGAAATAACTTTTTTCCAAGCATATTTTTGGTCATCAAAGGTTGGATTTTTGCATCCAGCGGGTCGAAATACACCCAAAAACTCACCCATCAAAGTCCGATTTTGATTCTGAAAAAAAAATTTTCGATCATCTTTTTTTCGTACCATGCGAAATAACTTCTTTCCAGGTGTATTTTCGTGTAACAAAGGTTGGATTTTTGGATTCAGCGGGTCAAAATACACATATGAACCCACCCATCATAGTTCGATTTTTATTCTGGAGACAGATATTTTCGATCATCTCTTTTTCGTACCATGCGAAATAACTTTTTTCCAATCCTATTTTTGGTCATCTAAGGTTGGATTTTCGGATTTAGCGGGTCGAAATACACCCAAAAACTCACCCATCAAAGTCCGATTTTGATTCTGAAAAAAAATATTTTCGATCATCTTTTTTTCGTACCATGCGAAATAACTTTTTTCCAAGCATATTTTTGGTCATCAAAGTTTGGATTTTCGGATTCAGCGGGTCGGAATACACCTAGGAACTCACCCATTAAAGTCCGATTTCTATTCTGAAAAAAAATATTTTCGATCATCTCTTTTTCGGACCATGCGAAATAACTTCTTTCCAGGTGTATTTTCGTGTAACGAAGGTTGGATTTTTGGATTCAGCGGGTCAAAATACACCCATGAACCCACCCATCAAAGTTCGACTTCGATTCTGGAGAGAGATATTTCCGATCATCTCTTTTTCGTACCATGCGAAATAACTTTTTTCCGAGCATATTTTTGGTCATCAGAGGTTGGATTTTTGGATTCAGCGGGTCAAAATACACCTATAAACCCACCCATCAAAGTTCGATTTCGATTCTGGAAACAGATATTTTCGATCATCTCTTTTTCGTACCATGCGAAATAACTTTTTTCCAAGCATATTTTTGGTCATCGATGTTCGGATTTTCGGATTCAGCGGGTCGGAATACACCTAGAAACTCACCCATTGAAGTCCGATTTTGATTCTGAAAAAAAATATTTTCGATCATCTCTTTTTCGTACCATGCGAAATAACTTCTGTCCAGGTGTATTTTCGTGGAACGAAGGTTGGATTTCTGGATTCAGCGGGTCAAAATACACCTATAAACCCACCCATCAAAGTTCGATTTCGATTCTGGAGACAGATATTTTCGATCATCTCTTTTTCGTACCATGCGAAATAACTTTTTTCCAAGCATATTTTTGGTCATCGATGTTCGGATTTTCGGATTCAGCGGGTCGCAATACACCTAGAAACTCACCCATTAAAGTCCGATTTTGATTCTGAAAAAAAATATTTTCGATCATCTCTTTTTCGTACCATGCGAAATAACTTCTGTCCAGGTGTATTTTCGTGTAACGAAGGTTGGATTTTTGGATTCAGCGGGTCAAAATACACCTATAAACCCACCAATCAAAGTTCGATTTCGATTCTGGAGACAGATATTTTCGATCATCTCTTTTTCGTACCATGCCAAATAACTTTTTTCCAAGCATATTTTTGGTCATCGATGTTCGGATTTTCGGATTCAGCGGGTCGGAATACACCTAGAATCTCACCCATCAAAGTCCGATTTTGATTCTGAAAAAAAATATTTTCGATCATCTCTTTTTCGTACCATGCGGAATAACTTCTTTCCAGGTGTATTTTCGTGTAACAAAGGTTTGATTTTTGGATTCAGCGGTTCAAAATACACCTATGAACCCACCCATCACAGTTCGATTTTGATTCTGGAGACAGATAATTTCGATCATCTCTTTTTCGTACCATGCGAAATAACTTTTTTCCAAGCATATTTTTGGTCATCAAAGGTTGGATTTTCGTATTCAGCGGGTCGAAATACACCCAGAAACTCACCCATCAAAGTCCGATTTTGATTCTGAAAAAAAATATTTTCGATCATCTCTTTCTCGTACCATGCGAAATAACTTTTTTCCGAGCATATTTTTGGTCATCAGAGGTTGGATTTCCGGATTCAGCGGGTCGAAATACACCTAGAAACTTACCCATTGAAGTCCGATATTGATTCTGAAAAAAAAAATTTTCGATCATATCTTTTTCGTACCATGCGAAATTACTTCGTTCCAGGTGTATTTTCCTGTAACAAAGGTCAGATTTCCGGATTCAGCGGGTCAAAATACACCTATAAACCCACCCATCAAAGTTCGATTTCAATTCTGTACACAGATATTTTCGATCATCTCTTTTTCGTACCATGCGAAATAACTTTTTTCCAAGCATATTGTTGGTCATCAAAGATCGGATTTTCAGATTCAGCGGGTCGAAAAACACCTAGAAACTCACCCATCAAAGTCCGATTTTGATTCTGAAAAAAAATATTTTCGATCATCTCTTTCTCGTACCATGCGAAATAACTTTTTTCCGAGCATATTTTTGGTCATCAGAGGTTGGATTTCCGGATTCAGCGGGTCGAAATACACCTAGAAACTCACCCATTAAAGTCCGATATTGATTCTGAAAAAAAAAATTTTCGATCATCTCTTTTTCGTACCATGCGAAATTACTTCGTTCCAGGTGTATTTTCCTGTAACAAAGGTCAGATTTCCGGATTCAGCGGGTCAAAATACACCTATAAACCCACCCATCAAAGTTCGATTTCGATTCTGGAGACAGATATTTTCGATCATCTCTTTTTCGTACCATGCGAAATAACTTTTTTCCAAGCATATTTTTGGCCATCAGAGGTTGGATTTTCGGATTCAGCGGGTCGAAATACACCTAGAAACTCACCCATTAAAGTCCGATTTTGATTCTGAAAAAAAATATTTTCGATCATCTCTTTTTCGTACCATGCGAAATAACTTCTTTCCAGGTGTATTTTCGTGTAACAAAGGTTGGATTTTTCGATTCAGCGGGTCAAAATACACCTATAAACCCACCCATCAAAGTTCGATTTCGATTCTGGAGACAGATATTTTCGATCATCTCTTTTTCGTACCATGCGAAATAACTTTTTTCCAAGCATATTTTTGGTAATCAGAGGTTGGATTTTCGGATTCAGCGGGTCGAAATACACCTAGAAACTCACCCATTGAAGTCCGATATTGATTCTGAAAAAAAAAATTTTCGATCATCTCTTTTTCGTACCATGCGAAATTACTTCGTTCCAGGTGTATTTTCCTGTAACAAAGGTTAGATCTTCGGATTCAGCGGGTCAAAATACACCTATAAACCCACCCATCGAAGTTCGATTTCGATTCTGGAGACAGATATTTTCGATCATCTCTTTTTCGTACCATGCGAAATAACTTTTTTCCAAGCATATTTTTGGTCATCAAAGGTTGGATTTTCGCATTCAGCGGGTCGAAATACACCCAGAAACTCACCCATCAAAGTCCGATTTCGATTCTGAAAAAAAATATTTTCGATCATCTCTTTTTCGTACCATGCGGAATAACTTCTTTCCAGGTGTATTTTCGTGTAACAAAGGTTGGATTTTTTGATTCAGGGGGTCAAGGTACACCTATGAACCCACGCATCAAAGTTCGATTTTGATTCTGGAGACAGATATTTTCGATCATCTCTTTTGCGAACCATGCGAAATAACTTTCTTCCAAGCATATTTTCGGTCATCGATGTTCGGATTTTCGGATTCAGCGGGTCGGAATACACCTAGAAACTCACCCATCAAAGTCCGATTTTGATTCTGAAAAAAAATATTTTCGATCATCTCTTTTTCGTACCATGCGGAATAACTTCTTTCCAGGTGTATTTTCGTGTAACAAAGGTTGGATTTTTGGATTCAGCGGGTCAAAATACACCTATAAACCCAGCCATCAAAGTTCGATTTCGATTCTGGAGACAGATATTTTCGATCATCTCTTTTTCGTACCATGCGGAATAACTTTTTTCCAAGCATATTTTTGGTCATCAAAGCTGGATTTTCGGATTCAGCGAGTCGAAATACACCTAGAAACTCACCCATCAAAGTCCGATTTTGATTCTGAAAAAAAATATTTTCGATCATCTCTTTCTCGTACCATGCGAAATAACTTTTTTCCAAGCATAATTTTGGTCATCAGAGGTTGGATTTTCGGATTCAGCGGGTCGAAATACACCTAGAAACTCACCCATTAAAGTCCGATATTGATTCTGAAAAAAAAAAATTTCGATCATCTCTTTTTCGTACCATGCGAAATAACTTCGTTCCAGGTGTATTTTCCTGTAACAAAGGTTAGATTTTCGGATTTAGCGGGTCAAAATACACCTATAAACCCACCCATCAAAGTTCGATTTCGATTCTGGAGACAGATATTTTCGATCATCTCTTTTTCGTACCATGCGAAATAACTTTTTTCCAAGCATATTTTTGGTCATCAGAGGTTGGATTTTCGGATGCAGCGGGTCGAAATACACCTAGAAACTGACCCATTAAAGTCCGATTTTGATTCTGAAAAAAAATATTTTCGATCATCTCTTTTTCGTACCATGCGGAATAACTTCTTTCCAGGTGTATTTTCGTGTAACAAAGGTTGGATTTTTGGATTCAGCGGGTCAAAATACACCTATGAACCCACCCATCACAGTTCGATTTTGATTCTGGAGACAGATAATTTCGATCATCTCTTTTTCGTACCATGCGAAATAACTTTTTTCCAAGCATATTTTTGGTCATCAAAGGTTGGATTTTTGCATCCAGCGGGTCGAAATACACCCAAAAACTCACCCATCAAAGTCCGATTTTGATTCTGAAAAAAAAATTTTCGATCATCTTTTTTTCGTACCATGCGAAATAACTTCTTTCCAGGTGTATTTTCGTGTAACAAAGGTTGGATTTTTGGATTCAGCGGGTCAAAATACACATATGAACCCACCCATCATAGTTCGATTTTTATTCTGGAGACAGATATTTTCGATCATCTCTTTTTCGTACCATGCGAAATAACTTTTTTCCAATCCTATTTTTGGTCATCTAAGGTTGGATTTTCGGATTTAGCGGGTCGAAATACACCCAAAAACTCACCCATCAAAGTCCGATTTTGATTCTGAAAAAAAATATTTTCGATCATCTTTTTTTCGTACCATGCGAAATAACTTTTTTCCAAGCATATTTTTGGTCATCAAAGTTTGGATTTTCGGATTCAGCGGGTCGGAATACACCTAGGAACTCACCCATTAAAGTCCGATTTCTATTCTGAAAAAAAATATTTTCGATCATCTCTTTTTCGGACCATGCGAAATAACTTCTTTCCAGGTGTATTTTCGTGTAACGAAGGTTGGATTTTTGGATTCAGCGGGTCAAAATACACCCATGAACCCACCCATCAAAGTTCGACTTCGATTCTGGAGAGAGATATTTCCGATCATCTCTTTTTCGTACCATGCGAAATAACTTTTTTCCGAGCATATTTTTGGTCATCAGAGGTTGGATTTTTGGATTCAGCGGGTCAAAATACACCTATAAACCCACCCATCAAAGTTCGATTTCGATTCTGGAAACAGATATTTTCGATCATCTCTTTTTCGTACCATGCGAAATAACTTTTTTCCAAGCATATTTTTGGTCATCGATGTTCGGATTTTCGGATTCAGCGGGTCGGAATACACCTAGAAACTCACCCATTGAAGTCCGATTTTGATTCTGAAAAAAAATATTTTCGATCATCTCTTTTTCGTACCATGCGAAATAACTTCTGTCCAGGTGTATTTTCGTGGAACGAAGGTTGGATTTCTGGATTCAGCGGGTCAAAATACACCTATAAACCCACCCATCAAAGTTCGATTTCGATTCTGGAGACAGATATTTTCGATCATCTCTTTTTCGTACCATGCGAAATAACTTTTTTCCAAGCATATTTTTGGTCATCGATGTTCGGATTTTCGGATTCAGCGGGTCGCAATACACCTAGAAACTCACCCATTAAAGTCCGATTTTGATTCTGAAAAAAAATATTTTCGATCATCTCTTTTTCGTACCATGCGAAATAACTTCTGTCCAGGTGTATTTTCGTGTAACGAAGGTTGGATTTTTGGATTCAGCGGGTCAAAATACACCTATAAACCCACCAATCAAAGTTCGATTTCGATTCTGGAGACAGATATTTTCGATCATCTCTTTTTCGTACCATGCGAAATAACTTTTTTCCAAGCATATTTTTGGTCATCGATGTTCGGATTTTCGGATTCAGCGGGTCGGAATACACCTAGAATCTCACCCATCAAAGTCCGATTTTGATTCTGAAAAAAAATATTTTCGATCATCTCTTTTTCGTACCATGCGGAATAACTTCTTTCCAGGTGTATTTTCGTGTAACAAAGGTTTGATTTTTGGATTCAGCGGTTCAAAATACACCTATGAACCCACCCATCACAGTTCGATTTTGATTCTGGAGACAGATAATTTCGATCATCTCTTTTTCGTACCATGCGAAATAACTTTTTTCCAAGCATATTTTTGGTCATCAAAGGTTGGATTTTCGTATTCAGCGGGTCGAAATACACCCAGAAACTCACCCATCAAAGTCCGATTTTGATTCTGAAAAAAAATATTTTCGATCATCTCTTTCTCGTACCATGCGAAATAACTTTTTTCCGAGCATATTTTTGGTCATCAGAGGTTGGATTTCCGGATTCAGCGGGTCGAAATACACCTAGAAACTTACCCATTGAAGTCCGATATTGATTCTGAAAAAAAAAATTTTCGATCATATCTTTTTCGTACCATGCGAAATTACTTCGTTCCAGGTGTATTTTCCTGTAACAAAGGTCAGATTTCCGGATTCAGCGGGTCAAAATACACCTATAAACCCACCCATCAAAGTTCGATTTCGATTCTGGAGACAGATATTTTCGATCATCTCTTTTTCGTACCATGCGAAATAACTTTTTTCCAAGCATATTTTTGGTCATCGATGTTCGGATTTTCGGATTCAGCGGGTCGGAATACACCTAGAAACTCACCCATCAAAGTCCGATTTTGATTCTGAAAAAAAATATTTTCGATCATCTCTTTTTCGTACCATGCGGAATAACTTCTTTCCAGGTGTATTTTCGTGTAACAAAGAGTGGATTCTTGGATTCAGCGGGTCAAAATACACCTATGAACCCACCCATCACAGTTCGATTTTGATTCTGGAGACAGATAATTTCGATCATCTCTTTTTCGTACCATGCGAAATAACTTTTTTCCAAGCATATTTTTGGTCATCAAAGGTTGGATTTTCGCATTCAGCGGGTCGAAATACACCCAGAAACTCACCCATCAAAGTCCGATTTCGATTCTGAAAAAAAATATTTTCGATCATCTCTTTTTCGTTCCATGCGGAATAACTTCTTTACAGGTGTATTTTCGTGTAACAAAGGTTGGATTTTTTGATTCAGCGGGTCAAAGTACACCTATGAACCCACCCATCAAAGTTCGATTTCGATTCTGGAGACAGATATTTTCGATCATCTCTTTTTCGTACCATGCGAAATAACTTTTTTCCAAGCATATTTTTGGTCATCAAAGTTCGGATTTTCGGATTCAGCGGGTCGAAATACACCCAAAAACTCACCCATCAAGGTCCGATTTTGATTCTGAAAAAAAAAATTTTCGATCATCTCTTTTTCGTACCATGCGAAATTACTTCGTTCCAGGTGTATTTTCCTGTAACAAAGGTCAGATTTCCGGATTCAGCGGGTCAAAATACACCTATAAACCCACCCATCAAAGTTCGATTTCGATTCTGGAGACAGATATTTTCGATCATCTCTTTTTCGTACCATGCGAAATAACTTTTTTGCAAGCATATTGTTGGTCATCAAAGATCGGATCTTCGGATTCAGCGGGTCAAAATACACCTATAAACCCACCCATCGAAGTTCGATTTCGATTCTGGAGACAGATATTTTCGATCATCTCTTTTTCGTACCATGCGAAATAACTTTTTTCCAAGCATATTTTTGGTCATCAAAGGTTGGATTTTCGCATTCAGCGGGTCGAAATACACCCAGAAACTCACCCATCAAAGTCCGATTCCGATTCTGAAAAAAAATATTTTCGATCATCTCTTTTTCGTACCATGCGGAATAACTTCTTTCCAGGTGTATTTTCGTGTAACAAAGGTTGGATTTTTTGATTCAGCGGGTCAAGGTACACCTATAAACCCAGCCATCAAAGTTCGATTCCGATTCTGGAGACAGATATTTTCGATCATCTCTTTTTCGTACCATGCGAAATAACTTTTTTCCAAGCATATTTTCGGTCATCGATGTTCGGATTTTCGGATTCAGCGGGTCGGAATACACCTAGAAACTCACCCATCAAAGTCCGATTTTGATTCTGAAAAAAAATATTTTCGATCATCTCTTTTTCGTACCATGCGGAATAACTTCTTTCCAGGTGTATTTTCGTGTAACAAAGGTTGGATTTTTGGATTCAGCGGGTCAAAATACACCTATAAACCCAGCCATCAAAGTTCGATTTCGATTCTGGAGACAGATATTTTCGATCATCTCTTTTTCGTACCATGCGGAATAAATTTTTTCCAAGCATATTTTTGGTCATCAAAGCTGGATTTTCGGATTCAGCGAGTCGAAATACACCTAGAAACTCACCCATCAAAGTCCGATTTTGATTCTGAAAAAAAATATTTTCGATCATCTCTTTCTCGTACCATGCGAAATAACTTTTTTCCAAGCATATTTTTGGTCATCAGAGGTCGGATTTTCGGATTCAGCGGGTCGGAATACACCTAGAAACTCACCCATTAAAGTCCGATATTGATTCTGAAAAAAAATATTTTCGATCATCTCTTTTTCGGACCATGCGAAATAACTTCTTTCCAGGTGTATTTTCGTGTAACGAAGGTTGGATTTTTGGATTCAGCGGGTCAAAATACACCTATGAACCCACCCATCAAAGTTCGACTTCGATTCTGGAGAAAGATATTTCCGATCATCTCGTTTTCGTACCATGCGAAATAACTTTTTCCCAAGCATATTTTTGGTCATCAAAGCTTGGATTCTCGGATTCAGCGGGTCAAAATACACCTATAAACCCACCCATCAAAGTTCGATTTCAATTCTGTAGACAGATATTTTCGATCATCTCTTTTTCGTACCATGCGAAATAACTTTTTTGCAAGCATATTGTTGGTCATCAAAGATCGGATTTTCAGATTCAGCGGGTCGAAATACACCTAGAAACTCACCCATCAAAGTCCGATTTTGATTCTGAAAAAAAATATTTTCGATCATCTCTTTCTCGTACCATGCGAAATAACTTTTTTCCAAGCATATTTTTGGTAATCAGAGGTTGGATTTTCGGATTCAGCGGGACGAAATACACCTGGAAACTCACCCATTGAAGTCCGATATTGATTCTGAAAAAAAAAATTTTCGATCATCTCTTTTTCGTACCATGCGAAATCACTTCGTTCCAGGTGTATTTTCCTGTAACAAAGGTTAGATCTTCGGATTCAGCGGGTCAAAATACACCTATAAACCCACCCATCGAAGTTCGATTTCGATTCTGGAGACAGATATTTTCGATCATCTCTTTTTCGTACCATGCGAAATAACTTTTTTCCAAGCATATTTTTGGTCATCAAAGGTTGGATTTTCGCATTCAGCGGGTCGAAATACACCCAGAAACTCACCCATCAAAGTCCGATTCCGATTCTGAAAAAAAATATTTTCGATCATCTCTTTTTCGTACCATGCGGAATAACTTCTTTCCAGGTGTATTTTCGTGTAACAAAGGTTGGATTTTTTGATTCAGCGGGTCAAGGTACACCTATAAACCCAGCCATCAAAGTTCGATTCCGATTCTGGAGACAGATATTTTCGATCATCTCTTTTTCGTACCATGCGAAATAACTTTTTTCCAAGCATATTTTCGGTCATCGATGTTCGGATTTTCGGATTCAGCGGGTCGGAATACACCTAGAAACTCACCCATCAAAGTCCGATTTTGATTCTGAAAAAAAATATTTTCGATCATCTCTTTTTCGTACCATGCGGAATAACTTCTTTCCAGGTGTATTTTCGTGTAACAAAGGTTGGATTTTTGGATTCAGCGGGTCAAAATACACCTATGAACCCAGCCATCAAAGTTCGATTTCGATTCTGGAGACAGATATTTTCGATCATCTCTTTTTCGTACCATGCGGAATAACTTTTTTCCAAGCATATTTTTGGTCATCAAAGCTGGATTTTCGGATTCAGCGAGTCGAAATACACCTAGAAACTCACCCATCAAAGTCCGATTTTGATTCTGAAAAAAAATATTTTCGATCATCTCTTTCTCGTACCATGCGAAATAACTTTTTTCCAAGCATATTTTTGGTCATCAGAGGTCGGATTTTCGGATTCAGCGGGTCGAAATACACCTAGAAACTCACCCATTAAAGTCCGATATTGATTCTGAAAAAAAAAATTTCGATCATCTCTTTTTCGTACCATGCGAAATAACTTCGTTCCAGGTGTATTTTCCTGTAACAAAGGTTAGATTTTCGGATTCAGCGGGTCAAAATACACCTATAAACCCACCCATCAAAGTTCAATTTCGATTCTGGAGACAGATATTTTCGATCATCTCTTTTTCGTACCATGCGAAATAACTTTTTTCCAAGCATATTTTTGGTCATCAGAGGTTGGATTTTCGGATGCAGCGGGTCGAAATACACCTAGAAACTGACCCATTAAAGTCCGATTTTGATTCTGAAAAAAAATATTTTCGATCATCTCTTTTTCGTACCATGCGGAATAACTTCTTTCCAGGTGTATTTTCGTGTAACAAAGGTTGGATTTTTGGATTCAGCGGGTCAAAATACACCTATGAACCCACCCATCACAGTTCGATTTTGATTCTGGAGACAGATAATTTCGATCATCTCTTTTTCGTACCATGCGAAATAACTTTTTTCCAAGCATATTTTTGGTCATCAACGGTTGGATTTTCGCATCCAGCGGGTCGAAATACACCCAGAAACTCACCCATCAAAGTCCGATTTCGATTCTGAAAAAAAATATTTTCGATCATCTCTTTTTCGGACCATGTGAAATAACTTCTTTCCAGGTGTATTTTCGTGTAACGAAGGTTGAATTTTTGGATTCAGCGGGTCAAAATACACCTATGAACCCACCCATCAAAGTTCGACTTCGATTCTGGAGAAAGATATTTCCGATCATCTCTTTTTCGTACCATGCGAAATAACTTTTTTCCAAGCATATTTTTGGTCATCAAAGCTTGGATTCTCGGATTCAGCGGGTCAAAATACACCTATAAACCCACACATCAAAGTTCGATTTCAATTCTGGAGACAGATATTTTCGATCATCTCTTTTTCGTACCATGCGAAATAACTTTTTTCCAAGCATATTGTTGGTCATCAGAGGTTGGATTTTCGGATTCAGCGGGTCGGAATACACCTAGAAACTCACCCATTAAAGTCCGATTTTGATTCTGAAAAAAAATATTTTCGATCATCTCTTTTTCGTACCATGCGAAATAACTTCTGTCCAGGTGTATTTTCGTGTAACGAAGGTTGGATTTTTGGATTCAGCGGGTCAAAATACACCTATAAACCCACCCATCAAAGTTCGATTTCGATTCTGGAGACAGATATTTTCGATCATCTCTTTTTCGTACCATGCGAAATAACTTTTTTCCAAGCATATTTTTGGTCATCAAAGTTCGGATTTTCGGATTCAGCGGGTCGAAATACACCCAAAAACTCACCCATCAAAGTCCGATTTTGATTCTGAAAAAAAAATTTTCGATCATCTTTTTTTCGTACCATGCGAAATAACTTCTTTCCAGGTGTATTTTCGTGTAACAAAGGTTGGATTTTTGGATTCAGCGGGTCAAAATACACATATGAACCCACCCATCAAAGTTCGATTTTTATTCTGGAGACAGATATTTTCGATCATCTCTTTTTCGTACCATGCGAAATAACTTTTTTCCAATCCTATTTTTGGTTATCTAAGGTTGGATTTTCGGATTTAGCGGGTCGAAATACACCCAAAAACTCACCCATCAAAGTCCGATTTTGATTCTGAAAAAAAATATTTTCGATCATCTTTTTTTCGTACCATGCGAAATAACTTTTTTCCAAGCACATTTTTGGTCATCAAAGTTTGGATTTTCGGATTCAGCGGGTCGGAATACACCTAGGAACTCACCCATCAAAGTCCGATTTCTATTCTGAAAAAAAATATTTTCGATCATCTCTTTTTCGGACCATGCGAAATAACTTCTTTCCAGGTGTATTTTCGTGTAACGAAGGTTGGATTTTTTCATTCAGCGGGTCAAAATACACCCATGAACCCACCCATCAAAGTTCGACTTCGATTCTGGAGAAAGATATTTCCGATCATCTCTTTTTCGTACCATGCGAAATAACTTTTTTCCAAGCATATTTTTGGTCATCAAAGCTTGGATTCTCGGATTCAGCGGGTCAAAATACACCTATAAACCCACCCATCAAAGTTCGATTTCAATTCTGTACACAGATATTTTCGATCATCTCTTTTTCGTACCATGCGAAATAACTTTTTTCCAAGCATATTGTTGGTCATCAAAGATCGGATTTTCAGATTCAGCGGGTCGAAAAACACCTAGAAACTCACCCATCAAAGTCCGATTTTGATTCTGAAAAAAAATATTTTCGATCATCTCTTTCTCGTACCATGCGAAATAACTTTTTTCCGAGCATATTTTTGGTCATCAGAGGTTGGATTTCCGGATTCAGCGGGTCGAAATACACCTAGAAACTCACCCATTAAAGTCCGATATTGATTCTGAAAAAAAAAATTTTCGATCATCTCTTTTTCGTACCATGCGAAGTTACTTCGTTCCAGGTGTATTTTCCTGTAACAAAGGTCAGATTTCCGGATTCAGCGGGTCAAAATACACCTATAAACCCACCCATCAAAGTTCGATTTCGATTCTGGAGACAGATATTTTCGATCATCTCTTTTTCGTACCATGCGAAATAACTTTTTTCCAAGCATATTTTTGGTCATCAGAGGTTATATTTTCGGATTCAGCGGGTCGAAATACACCTAGAAACTCACCCATTAAAGTCCGATTTTGATTCTGAAAAAAAATATTTTCGATCATCTCTTTTTCGTACCATGCGAAATAACTTCTTTCCAGGTGCATTTTCGTGTAACAAAGGTTGGATTTTTCGATTCAGCGGGTCAAAATACACCTATAAACCCACCCATCAAAGTTCGATTTCGATTCTGGAGACAGATATTTTCGATCATCTCTTTTTCGTACCACGCGAAATAACTTTTTTCCAAGCATATTTTTGGTAATCAGAGGTTGGATTTTCGGATTCAGCGGGTCGAAATACACCTAGAAACTCACCCATTGAAGTCCGATATTGATTCTGAAAAAAAAAAATTTCGATCATCTCTTTTTCGTACCATGCGAAATTACTTCGTTCCAGGTGTATTTTCCTGTAACAAAGGTTAGATCTTCGGATTCAGCGGGTCAAAATACGCCTATAAACCCACCCATCGAAGTTCGATTTCGATTCTGGAGACAGATATTTTCGATCATCTCTTTTTCGAACCATGCGAAATAACTTTTTTCCAAGCATATTTTCGGTCATCGATGTTCGGATTTTCGGATTCAGCGGGTCGGAATACACCTAGAAACTCACCCATCAAAATCCGATTTTGATTCTGAAAAAAAATATTTTCGATCATCTCTTTTTCGTACCATGCGGAATAACTTCTTTCCAGGTGTATTTTCGTGTAACAAAGGTTGGATTTTTTGATTCAGCGGGTCAAGGTACACCTATGAACCCACCCATCAACGTTCGATTTTGATTCTGGAGACAGATATTTTCGATCATCTCTTTTTCGAACCATGCGAAATAACTTTTTTCCAAGCATATTTTCGGTCATCGATGTTCGGATTTTCGGATTCAGCGGGTCGGAATACACCTAGAAACTCACCCATCAAAATCCGATTTTGATTCTGAAAAAAAATATTTTCGATCATCTCTTTTTCGTACCATGCGGAATAACTTCTTTCCAGGTGTATTTTCGTGTAACAAAGGTTGGATTTTTGGATTCAGCGGGTCAAAATACACCTATAAACCCAGCCATCAAAGTTCGATTTCGATTCTGGAGACAGATATTTTCGATCATCTCTTTTTCGTACCATGCGGAATAACTTCTTTCCAGGTGTATTTTCGTGTAACAAAGGTTGGATTTTTTGATTCAGCGGGTCAAGGTACACCTATGAACCCACCCATCAACGTTCGATTTTGATTCTGGAGACAGATATTGTCGATCATCTCTTTTTCGAACCATGCGAAATAACTTTTTTCCAAGCATATTTTCGGTCATCGATGTTCGGATTTTCGGATTCAGCGGGTCGAAATACACCTAGAAACTCACCCATCAAAATCCGATTTTGATTCTGAAAAAAAATATTTTCGATCATCTCTTTTTCGTACCATGCGGAATAACTTCTTTCCAGGTGTATTTTCGTGTAACAAAGGTTGGATTTTTGGATTCAGCGGGTCAAAATACACCTATAAACCCAGCCATCAAAGTTCGATTTCGATTCTGGAGACAGATATTTTCGATCATCTCTTTTTCGTACCATGCGGAATAACTTTTTTCCAAGCATATTTTTGGTCATCAAAGCTGGATTTTCGGATTCAGCGAGTCGAAATACACCTAGAAACTCACCCATCAAAGTCCGATTTTGATTCTGAAAAAAAATATTTTCGATCATCTCTTTCTCGTACCATGCGAAATAACTTTTTTCCAAGCATATTTTTGGTCATCAGAGGTTGGATTTTCGGATTCAGCGGGTCGAAATACACCTAGAAACTCACCCATTAAAGTCCGATATTGATTCTGAAAAAAAAAAATTTCGATCATCTCTTTTTCGTACCATGCGAAATAACTTCGTTCCAGGTGTATTTTCCTGTAACAAAGGTTAGATTTTCGGATTCAGCGGGTCAAAATACACCTATAAACCCACCCATCAAAGTTCGATTTCGATTCTGGAGACAGATATTTTCGATCATCTCTTTTTCGTACCATGCGAAATAACTTTTTTCCAAGTTTATTTTTGGTCATCAGAGGTTGGATTTTCGGATGCAGCGGGTCGAAATACACCTAGAAACTGACCCATTAAAGTCCGATTTTGATTCTGAAAAAAAATATTTTCGATCATCTCTTTTTCGTACCATGCGGAATAACTTCTTTCCAGGTGTATTTTCGTGTAACAAAGGTTGGATTTTTTGATTCAGCGGGTCAAAATACACCTATGAACCCACCCATCACAGTTCGATTTTGATTCTGGAGACAGATAATTTCGATCATCTCTTTTTCGTACCATGCGAAATAACTTTTTTCCAAGCATATTTTTGGTCATCAAAGGTTGGATTCTCGGATTCAGCGGGTCAAAATACACCTATAAACCCACACATCAAAGTTCAATTTCAATTCTGGAGACAGATATTTTCGATCATCTCTTTTTCGTACCATGCGAAATAACTTTTTTCCAAGCATATTTTTGGTCATCAGAGGTTGGATTTTCGGATGCAGCGGGTCGAAATACACCTAGAAACTGACCCATTAAAGTCCGATTTTGATTCTGAAAAAAAATATTTTCGATCATCTCTTTTTCGTACCATGCGGAATAACTTCTTTCCAGGTGTATTTTCGTGTAACAAAGGTTGGATTTTTGGATTCAGCGGGTCAAAATACACCTATGAACCCACCCATCACAGTTCGATTTTGATTCTGGAGACAGATAATTTCGATCATCTCTTTTTCGTACCATGCGAAATAACTTTTTTCCAAGCATATTTTTGGTCATCAAAGGTTGGATTTTCGCATCCAGCGGGTCGAAATACACCCAGAAACTCACCCATCAAAGTCCGATTTCGATTCTGAAAAAAAATATTTTCGATCATCTCTTTTTCGGACCATGTGAAATAACTTCTTTCCAGGTGTATTTTCGTGTAACGAAGGTTGAATTTTTGGATTCAGCGGGTCAAAATACACCTATGAACCCACCCATCAAAGTTCGACTTCGATTCTGGAGAAAGATATTTCCGATCATCTCTTTTTCGTACCATGCGGAATAACTTTTTTCCAAGCATATTTTTGGTCATCAAAGCTTGGATTCTCGGATTCAGCGGGTCAAAATACACCTATAAACCCACACATCAAAGTTCGATTTCAATTCTGGAGACAGATATTTTCGATCATCTCTTTTTCGTACCATGCGAAATAACTTTTTTCCAAGCATATTGTTGGTCATCAGAGGTTGAATTTTCGGATTCAGCGGGGCGGAATACACCTAGAAACTCACCCATTAAAGTCCGATTTTGATTCTGAAAAAAAATATTTTCGATCATCTCTTTTTCGCACCATGCGAAATAACTTCTGTCCAGGTGTATTTTCGTGTAACAAAGGTTGGATTTTTCGATTCAGCGGGTCAAAATACACCTATAAACCCACCCATCAAAGTTCGATTTCGATTCTGGAGACAGATATTTTCGATCATCTCTTTTTCGTACCACGCGAAATAACTTTTTTCCAAGCATATTTTTGGTAATCAGAGGTTGGATTTTCGGATTCAGCGGGTCGAAATACACCTAGAAACTCACCCATTGAAGTCCGATATTGATTCTGAAAAAAAAAAATTTCGATCATCTCTTTTTCGTACCATGCGAAATTACTTCGTTCCAGGTGTATTTTCCTGTAACAAAGGTTAGATCTTCGGATTCAGCGGGTCAAAATACGCCTATAAACCCACCCATCGAAGTTCGATTTCGATTCTGGAGACAGATATTTTCGATCATCTCTTTTTCGAACCATGCGAAATAACTTTTTTCCAAGCATATTTTCGGTCATCGATGTTCGGATTTTCGGATTCAGCGGGTCGGAATACACCTAGAAACTCACCCATCAAAATCCGATTTTGATTCTGAAAAAAAATATTTTCGATCATCTCTTTTTCGTACCATGCGGAATAACTTCTTTCCAGGTGTATTTTCGTGTAACAAAGGTTGGATTTTTTGATTCAGCGGGTCAAGGTACACCTATGAACCCACCCATCAACGTTCGATTTTGATTCTGGAGACAGATATTTTCGATCATCTCTTTTTCGAACCATGCGAAATAACTTTTTTCCAAGCATATTTTCGGTCATCGATGTTCGGATTTTCGGATTCAGCGGGTCGGAATACACCTAGAAACTCACCCATCAAAATCCGATTTTGATTCTGAAAAAAAATATTTTCGATCATCTCTTTTTCGTACCATGCGGAATAACTTCTTTCCAGGTGTATTTTCGTGTAACAAAGGTTGGATTTTTGGATTCAGCGGGTCAAAATACACCTATAAACCCAGCCATCAAAGTTCGATTTCGATTCTGGAGACAGATATTTTCGATCATCTCTTTTTCGTACCATGCGGAATAACTTCTTTCCAGGTGTATTTTCGTGTAACAAAGGTTGGATTTTTTGATTCAGCGGGTCAAGGTACACCTATGAACCCACCCATCAACGTTCGATTTTGATTCTGGAGACAGATATTTTCGATCATCTCTTTTTCGAACCATGCGAAATAACTTTTTTCCAAGCATATTTTCGGTCATCGATGTTCGGATTTTCGGATTCAGCGGGTCGAAATACACCTAGAAACTCACCCATCAAAATCCGATTTTGATTCTGAAAGAAAATATTTTCGATCATCTCTTTTTCGTACCATGCGGAATAACTTCTTTCCAGGTGTATTTTCGTGTAACAAAGGTTGGATTTTTGGATTCAGCGGGTCAAAATACACCTATAAACCCAGCCATCAAAGTTCGATTTCGATTCTGGAGACAGATATTTTCGATCATCTCTTTTTCGTACCATGCGGAATAACTTTTTTCCAAGCATATTTTTGGTCATCAAAGCTGGATTTTCGGATTCAGCGAGTCGAAATACACCTAGAAACTCACCCATCAAAGTCCGATTTTGATTCTGAAAAAAAATATTTTCGATCATCTCTTTCTCGTACCATGCGAAATAACTTTTTTCCAAGCATATTTTTGGTCATCAGAGGTTGGATTTTCGGATTCAGCGGGTCGAAATACACCTAGAAACTCACCCATTAAAGTCCGATATTGATTCTGAAAAAAAAAAATTTCGATCATCTCTTTTTCGTACCATGCGAAATAACTTCGTTCCAGGTGTATTTTCCTGTAACAAAGGTTAGATTTTCGGATTCAGCGGGTCAAAATACACCTATAAACCCACCCATCAAAGTTCGATTTCGATTCTGGAGACAGATATTTTCGATCATCTCTTTTTCGTACCATGCGAAATAACTTTTTTCCAAGTTTATTTTTGGTCATCAGAGGTTGGATTTTCGGATGCAGCGGGTCGAAATACACCTAGAAACTGACCCATTAAAGTCCGATTTTGATTCTGAAAAAAAATATTTTCGATCATCTCTTTTTCGTACCATGCGGAATAACTTCTTTCCAGGTGTATTTTCGTGTAACAAAGGTTGGATTTTTTGATTCAGCGGGTCAAAATACACCTATGAACCCACCCATCACAGTTCGATTTTGATTCTGGAGACAGATAATTTCGATCATCTCTTTTTCGTACCATGCGAAATAACTTTTTTCCAAGCATATTTTTGGTCATCAAAGGTTGGATTCTCGGATTCAGCGGGTCAAAATACACCTATAAACCCACACATCAAAGTTCAATTTCAATTCTGGAGACAGATATTTTCGATCATCTCTTTTTCGTACCATGCGAAATAACTTTTTTCCAAGCATATTTTTGGTCATCAGAGGTTGGATTTTCGGATGCAGCGGGTCGAAATACACCTAGAAACTGACCCATTAAAGTCCGATTTTGATTCTGAAAAAAAATATTTTCGATCATCTCTTTTTCGTACCATGCGGAATAACTTCTTTCCAGGTGTATTTTCGTGTAACAAAGGTTGGATTTTTGGATTCAGCGGGTCAAAATACACCTATGAACCCACCCATCACAGTTCGATTTTGATTCTGGAGACAGATAATTTCGATCATCTCTTTTTCGTACCATGCGAAATAACTTTTTTCCAAGCATATTTTTGGTCATCAAAGGTTGGATTTTCGCATCCAGCGGGTCGAAATACACCCAGAAACTCACCCATCAAAGTCCGATTTCGATTCTGAAAAAAAATATTTTCGATCATCTCTTTTTCGGACCATGTGAAATAACTTCTTTCCAGGTGTATTTTCGTGTAACGAAGGTTGAATTTTTGGATTCAGCGGGTCAAAATACACCTATGAACCCACCCATCAAAGTTCGACTTCGATTCTGGAGAAAGATATTTCCGATCATCTCTTTTTCGTACCATGCGGAATAACTTTTTTCCAAGCATATTTTTGGTCATCAAAGCTTGGATTCTCGGATTCAGCGGGTCAAAATACACCTATAAACCCACACATCAAAGTTCGATTTCAATTCTGGAGACAGATATTTTCGATCATCTCTTTTTCGTACCATGCGAAATAACTTTTTTCCAAGCATATTGTTGGTCATCAGAGGTTGAATTTTCGGATTCAGCGGGTCGGAATACACCTAGAAACTCACCCATTAAAGTCCGATTTTGATTCTGAAAAAAAATATTTTCGATCATCTCTTTTTCGCACCATGCGAAATAACTTCTGTCCAGGTGTATTTTCGTGTAACGAAGGTTGGATTTTTGGATTCAGCGGGTCAAAATACACCTATAAACCCACCCATCAAAGTTCGATTTCGATTCTGGAGACAGATATTTTCGATCATCTCTTTTTCGTACCATGCGAAATAACTTTTTTCCAAGCATATTTTTGGTCATCAAAGTTCGGATTTTCGGATTCAGCGGGTCGAAATACACCCAAAAACTCACCCATCAAAGTCCGATTTTGATTCTGAAAAAAAAATTTTCGATCATCTTTTTTTCGTACCATGCGAAATAACTTCTTTCCAGGTGTATTTTCGTGTAACAAAGGTTGGATTTTTGGATTCAGCGGGTCAAAATACACATATGAACCCACCCATCAAAGTTCGATTTTTATTCTGGAGACAGATATTTTCGATCATCTCTTTTTCGTACCATGCGAAATAACTTTTTTCCCATCCTATTTTTGGTGATCAAAGTTTGGATTTTCGGATTCAGCGGGTCGGAATACACCTAGAAACTCACCCATTAAAGTCCGATATTGATTCTGAAAAAAAATATTTTCGATCATCTCTTTTTCGGACCATGCGAAATAACTTCTTTCCAGGTGTATTTTCGTGTAACGAAGGTTGGATTTTTGGATTCAGCGGGTCAAAATACACCTATGAACCCACCCATCAAAGTTCGACTTCGATTCTGGAGAAAGATATTTCCGATCATCTCGTTTTCGTACCATGCGAATTAACTTTTTCCCAAGCATATTTTTGGTCATCAAAGCTTGGATTCTCGGATTCAGCGGGTCAAAATACACCTATAAACCCACCCATCAAAGTTCGATTTCAATTCTGTAGACAGATATTTTCGATCATCTCTTTTTCGTACCATGCGAAATAACTTTTTTGCAAGCATATTGTTGGTCATCAAAGATCGGATTTTCAGATTCAGCGGGTCGAAATACACCTAGAAACTCACCCATCAAAGTCCGATTTTGATTCTGAAAAAAAATATTTTCGATCATCTCTTTCTCGTACCATGCGAAATAACTTTTTTCCAAGCATATTTTTGGTAATCAGAGGTTGGATTTTCGGATTCAGCGGGTCGAAATACACCTAGAAACTCACCCATTGAAGTCCGATATTGATTCTGAAAAAAAAAATTTTCGATCATCTCTTTTTCGTACCATGCGAAATTACTTCGTTCCAGGTGTATTTTCCTGTAACAAAGGTTAGATCTTCGGATTCAGCGGGTCAAAATACACCTATAAACCCACCCATCGAAGTTCGATTTCGATTCTGGAGACAGATATTTTCGATCATCTCTTTTTCGTACCATGCGAAATAACTTTTTTCCAAGCATATTTTTGGTCATCAAAGGTTGGATTTTCGCATTCAGCGGGTCGAAATACACCCAGAAACTCACCCATCAAAGTCCGATTTCGATTCTGAAAAAAAATATTTTCGATCATCTCTTTTTCGTACCATGCGGAATAACTTCTTTCCAGGTGTATTTTCGTGTAACAAAGGTTGGATTTTTTGATTCAGCGGGTCAAGGTACACCTATAAACCCAGCCATCAAAGTTCGATTTCGATTCTGGAGACAGATAATTTCGATCATCTCTTTTTCGTACCATGCGAAATAACTTTTTTCCAAGTTTATTTTTGGTCATCAGAGGTTGGATTTTCGGATGCAGCGGGTCGAAATACACCTAGAAACTGACCCATTAAAGTCCGATTTTGATTCTGAAAAAAAATATTTTCGATCATCTCTTTTTCGTACCATGCGGAATAACTTCTTTCCAGGTGTATTTTCGTGTAACAAAGGTTGGATTTTTTGATTCAGCGGGTCAAAATACACCTATGAACCCACCCATCACAGTTCGATTTTGATTCTGGAGACAGATAATTTCGATCATCTCTTTTTCGTACCATGCGAAATAACTTTTTTCCAAGCATATTTTTGGTCATCAAAGGTTGGATTCTCGGATTCAGCGGGTCAAAATACACCTATAAACCCACACATCAAAGTTCAATTTCAATTCTGGAGACAGATATTTTCGATCATCTCTTTTTCGTACCATGCGAAATAACTTTTTTCCAAGCATATTTTTGGTCATCAGAGGTTGGATTTTCGGATGCAGCGGGTCGAAATACACCTAGAAACTGACCCATTAAAGTCCGATTTTGATTCTGAAAAAAAATATTTTCGATCATCTCTTTTTCGTACCATGCGGAATAACTTCTTTCCAGGTGTATTTTCGTGTAACAAAGGTTGGATTTTTGGATTCAGCGGGTCAAAATACACCTATGAACCCACCCATCACAGTTCGATTTTGATTCTGGAGACAGATAATTTCGATCATCTCTTTTTCGTACCATGCGAAATAACTTTTTTCCAAGCATATTTTTGGTCATCAAAGGTTGGATTTTCGCATCCAGCGGGTCGAAATACACCCAGAAACTCACCCATCAAAGTCCGATTTCGATTCTGAAAAAAAATATTTTCGATCATCTCTTTTTCGGACCATGTGAAATAACTTCTTTCCAGGTGTATTTTCGTGTAACGAAGGTTGAATTTTTGGATTCAGCGGGTCAAAATACACCTATGAACCCACCCATCAAAGTTCGACTTCGATTCTGGAGAAAGATATTTCCGATCATCTCTTTTTCGTACCATGCGGAATAACTTTTTTCCAAGCATATTTTTGGTCATCAAAGCTTGGATTCTCGGATTCAGCGGGTCAAAATACACCTATAAACCCACACATCAAAGTTCGATTTCAATTCTGGAGACAGATATTTTCGATCATCTCTTTTTCGTACCATGCGAAATAACTTTTTTCCAAGCATATTGTTGGTCATCAGAGGTTGAATTTTCGGATTCAGCGGGTCGGAATACACCTAGAAACTCACCCATTAAAGTCCGATTTTGATTCTGAAAAAAAATATTTTCGATCATCTCTTTTTCGCACCATGCGAAATAACTTCTGTCCAGGTGTATTTTCGTGTAACGAAGGTTGGATTTTTGGATTCAGCGGGTCAAAATACACCTATAAACCCACCCATCAAAGTTCGATTTCGATTCTGGAGACAGATATTTTCGATCATCTCTTTTTCGTACCATGCGAAATAACTTTTTTCCAAGCATATTTTTGGTCATCAAAGTTCGGATTTTCGGATTCAGCGGGTCGAAATACACCCAAAAACTCACCCATCAAAGTCCGATTTTGATTCTGAAAAAAAAATTTTCGATCATCTTTTTTTCGTACCATGCGAAATAACTTCTTTCCAGGTGTATTTTCGTGTAACAAAGGTTGGATTTTTGGATTCAGCGGGTCAAAATACACATATGAACCCACCCATCAAAGTTCGATTTTTATTCTGGAGACAGATATTTTCGATCATCTCTTTTTCGTACCATGCGAAATAACTTTTTTCCCATCCTATTTTTGGTGATCAAAGTTTGGATTTTCGGATTCAGCGGGTCGGAATACACCTAGAAACTCACCCATTAAAGTCCGATATTGATTCTGAAAAAAAATATTTTCGATCATCTCTTTTTCGGACCATGCGAAATAACTTCTTTCCAGGTGTATTTTCGTGTAACGAAGGTTGGATTTTTGGATTCAGCGGGTCAAAATACACCTATGAACCCACCCATCAAAGTTCGACTTCGATTCTGGAGAAAGATATTTCCGATCATCTCGTTTTCGTACCATGCGAATTAACTTTTTCCCAAGCATATTTTTGGTCATCAAAGCTTGGATTCTCGGATTCAGCGGGTCAAAATACACCTATAAACCCACCCATCAAAGTTCGATTTCAATTCTGTAGACAGATATTTTCGATCATCTCTTTTTCGTACCATGCGAAATAACTTTTTTGCAAGCATATTGTTGGTCATCAAAGATCGGATTTTCAGATTCAGCGGGTCGAAATACACCTAGAAACTCACCCATCAAAGTCCGATTTTGATTCTGAAAAAAAATATTTTCGATCATCTCTTTCTCGTACCATGCGAAATAACTTTTTTCCAAGCATATTTTTGGTGATCAGAGGTTGGATTTTCGGATTCAGCGGGTCGAAATACACCTAGAAACTCACCCATTGAAGTCCGATATTGATTCTGAAAAAAAAAATTTTCGATCATCTCTTTTTCGTACCATGCGAAATTACTTCGTTCCAGGTGTATTTTCCTGTAACAAAGGTTAGATCTTCGGATTCAGCGGGTCAAAATACACCTATAAACCCACCCATCGAAGTTCGATTTCGATTCTGGAGACAGATATTTTCGATCATCTCTTTTTCGTACCATGCGAAATAACTTTTTTCCAAGCATATTTTTGGTCATCAAAGGTTGGATTTTCGCATTCAGCGGGTCGAAATACACCCAGAAACTCACCCATCAAAGTCCGATTTCGATTCTGAAAAAAAATATTTTCGATCATCTCTTTTTCGTACCATGCGGAATAACTTCTTTCCAGGTGTATTTTCGTGTAACAAAGGTTGGATTTTTTGATTCAGCGGGTCAAGGTACACCTATAAACCCAGCCATCAAAGTTCGATTTCGATTCTGGAGACAGATATTTTCGATCATCTCTTTTTCGTACCATGCGAAATAACTTTTTTCCAAGCATATTTTCGGTCATCGATGTTCGGATTTTCGGATTCAGCGGGTCGAAATACACCTAGAAACTCACCCATCAAAGTCCGATTTTGATTCTGAAAAAAAATATTTTCGATCATCTCTTTTTCGTACCATGCGGAATAACTTCTTTCCAGGTGTATTTTCGTGTAACAAAGAGTGGATTTTTGGATTCAGCGGGTCAAAATACACCTATGAACCCACCCATCACAGTTCGATTTTGATTCTGGAGACAGATAATTTCGATCATCTCTTTTTCGTACCATGCGAAATAACTTTTTTCCAAGCATATTTTTGGTCATCAAAGGTTGGATTTTCGCATTCAGCGGGTCGAAATACACCCAGAAACTCACCCATCAAAGTCCGATTTCGATTCTGAAAAAAAATATTTTCGATCATCTCTTTTTCGTTCCATGCGGAATAACTTCTTTACAGGTGTATTTTCGTGTAACAAAGGTTGGATTTTTTGATTCAGCGGGTCAAAGTACACCTATGAACCCACCCATCGAAGTTCGATTTCGATTCTGGAGACAGATATTTTCGATCATCTCTTTTTCGTACCATGCGAAATAACTTTTTTCCAATCCTATTTTTGGTCATCTAAGGTTGGATTTTCGGATTTAGCGGGTCGAAATACACCCAAAAACTCACCCATCAAAGTCCGATTTTGATTCTGAAAAAAAATATTTTCGATCATCTTTTTTTCGTACCATGCGAAATAACTTTTTTCCAAGCATATTTTTGGTGATCAAAGTTTGGATTTTCGGATTCAGCGGGTCGGAATACACCTAGAAACTCACCCATTAAAGTCCGATATTGATTCTGAAAAAAAATATTTTCGATCATCTCTTTTTCGGACCATGCGAAATAACTTCGTTCCAGGTGTATTTTCGTGTAACGAAGGTTGGATTTTTGGATTCAGCGGGTCAAAATACACCTATGAACCCACCCATCAAAGTTCGACTTCGATTCTGGAGAAAGATATTTCCGATCATCTCGTTTTCGTACCATGCGAAATAACTTTTTCCCAAGCATATTTTTGGTCATCAAAGCTTGGATTCTCGGATTCAGCGGGTCAAAATACACCTATAAACCCACCCATCAAAGTTCGATTTCAATTCTGTAGACAGATATTTTCGATCATCTCTTTTTCGTACCATGCGAAATAACTTTTTTGCAAGCATATTGTTGGTCATCAAAGATCGGATTTTCAGATTCAGCGGGTCGAAATACACCTAGAAACTCACCCATCAAAGTCCGATTTTGATTCTGAAAAAAAATATTTTCGATCATCTCTTTCTCGTACCATGCGAAATAACTTTTTTCCAAGCATATTTTTGGTAATCAGAGGTTGGATTTTCGGATTCAGCGGGTCGAAATACACCCAGAAACTCACCCATCAAAGTCCGATTTCGATTCTGAAAAAAAATATTTTCGATCATCTCTTTTTCGTACCATGCGGAATAACTTCTTTCCAGGTGTATTTTCGTGTAACAAAGGTTGGATTTTTTGATTCAGCGGGTCAAGGTACACCTCTAAACCCAGCCATTAAAGTTCGATTTCGATTCTGGAGACAGATATTTTCGATCATCTCTTTTTCGTACCATGCGAAATAACTTTTTTCCAATCCTATTTTTGGTCATCTAAGGTTGGATTTTCGTATTTAGCGGGTCGAAATACACCCAAAAACTCACCCATCAAAGTCCGATTTTGATTCTGAAAAAAAATATTTTCGATCATCTTTTTTTCGTACCATGCGAAATAACTTTTTTCCAAGCATATTTTTGGTCATCAAAGTTTGGATTTTCGGATTCAGCGGGTCGGAATACACCTAGGAACTCACCCATCAAAGTCCGATTTCTATTCTGAAAAAAAATATTTTCGATCATCTCTTTTTTGGACCATGCGAAATAACTTCTTTCCAGGTGTATTTTCGTGTAACGAAGGTTGAATTTTTGGATTCAGCGGGTCAAAATACACCTATGAACCCACCCATCAAAGTTCGACTTCGATTCTGGAGAAAGATATTTCCGATCATCTCGTTTTCGTACCATGCGAATTAACTTTTTCCCAAGCATATTTTTGGTCATCAAAGCTTGGATTCTCGGATTCAGCGGGTCAAAATACACCTATAAACCCACCCATCAAAGTTCGATTTCAATTCTGTAGACAGATATTTTCGATCATCTCTTTTTCGTACCATGCGAAATAACTTTTTTGCAAGCATATTGTTGGTCATCAAAGATCGGATTTTCAGATTCAGCGGGTCGAAATACACCTAGAAACTCACCCATCAAAGTCCGATTTTGATTCTGAAAAAAAATATTTTCGATCATCTCTTTCTCGTACCATGCGAAATAACTTTTTTCCAAGCATATTTTTGGTAATCAGAGGTTGGATTTTCGGATTCAGCGGGTCGAAATACACCTAGAAACTCACCCATTGAAGTCCGATATTGATTCTGAAAAAAAAAATTTTCGATCATCTCTTTTTCGTACCATGCGAAATTACTTCGTTCCAGGTGTATTTTCCTGTAACAAAGGTTAGATCTTCGGATTCAGCGGGTCAAAATACACCTATAAACCCACCCATCGAAGTTCGATTTCGATTCTGGAGACAGATATTTTCGATCATCTCTTTTTCGTACCATGCGAAATAACTTTTTTCCAAGCATATTTTTGGTCATCAAAGGTTGGATTTTCGCATTCAGCGGGTCGAAATACACCCAGAAACTCACCCATCAAAGTCCGATTTCGATTCTGAAAAAAAATATTTTCGATCATCTCTTTTTCGTACCATGCGGAATAACTTCTTTCCAGGTGTATTTTCGTGTAACAAAGGTTGGATTTTTTGATTCAGCGGGTCAAGGTACACCTATAAACCCAGCCATCAAAGTTCGATTTCGATTCTGGAGACAGATATTTTCGATCATCTCTTTTTCGTACCATGCGAAATAACTTTTTTCCAAGCATATTTTTGGTCATCAAAGGTTGGATTTTCGCATCCAGCGGGTCGAAATACACCCAGAAACTCACCCATCAAAGTCCGATTTCGATTCTGAAAAAAAAATTTTCGATCATCTCTTTTTCGTACCATGCGAAATAACTTTTTTCCAAGCATATTTTTGGTCACCAAAGGTTGGATTTTCGCATTCAGCGGGTCGAAATACACCCAGAAACTCACCCATCAAAGTCCGATTTCGATTCTGAAAAAAAATATTTTCGATCATCTCTTTTTCGTACCATGCGGAATAACTTCTTTCCAGGTGTATTTTCGTGTAACAAAGGTTGGATTTTTTGATTCAGCGGGTCAAGGTACACCTATGAACCCACCCATCAACGTTCGATTTTGATTCTGGAGACAGATATTTTCGATCATCTCTTTTTCGAACCATGCGAAATAACTTTTTTCCAAGCATATTTTCGGTCATCGATGTTCGGATTTTCGGATTCAGCGGGTCGGAATACACCTAGAAACTCACCCATCAAAGTCCGATTTTGATTCTGAAAAAAAATATTTTCGATCATCTCTTTTTCGTACCATGCGGAATAACTTCTTTCCAGGTGTATTTTCGTGTAACAAAGGTTGGATTTTTGGATTCAGCGGGTCAAAATACACCTATAAACCCAGCCATCAAAGTTCGATTTCGATTCTGGAGACAGATATTTTCGATCATCTCTTTTTCGTACCATGCGGAATAACTTTTTTCCAAGCATATTTTTGGTCATCAAAGCTGGATTTTCGGATTCAGCGAGTCGAAATACACCTAGAAACTCACCCATCAAAGTCCGATTTTGATTCTGAACAAAAATATTTTCGATCATCTCTTTCTCGTACCATGCGAAATAACTTTTTTCCAAGCATATTTTTGGTCATCAGAGGTTGGATTTTCGGATTCAGCGGGTCGAAATACACCTAGAAACTCACCCATTAAAGTCCGATATTGATTCTGAAAAAAAAAAATTTCGATCATCTCTTTTTCGTACCATGCGGAATAACTTCGTTCCAGGTGTATTTTCCTGTAACAAAGGTTAGATTTTCGGATTCAGCGGGTCAAAATACACCTATAATCCCACCCATCAAATTTCGATTTCGATTCTGGAGACAGATATTTTCGATCATCTCTTTTTCGTACCATGCGAAATAACTTTTTTCCAAGCATATTTTTGGTCATCAGAGGTTGGATTTTCGGATGCAGCGGGTCGAAATACACCTAGAAACTGACCCATTAAAGTCCGATTTTGATTCTGGAAAAAAATATTTTCGATCATCTCTTTTTCGTACCATGCGGAATAACTTCTTTCCAGGTGTATTTTCGTGTAACAAAGGTTGGATTTTTGGATTCAGCGGGTCAAAATACACCTATGAACCCACCCATCACAGTTCGATTTTGATTCTGGAGACAGATAATTTCGATCATCTCTTTTTCGTACCATGCGAAATAACTTTTTTCCAAGCATATTTTTGGTCATCAAAGGTTGGATTCTCGGATTCAGCGGGTCAAAATACACCTATAAACCCACACATCAAAGTTCGATTTCAATTCTGGAGACAGATATTTTCGATCATCTCTTTTTCGTACCATGCGAAATAACTTTTTTCCAAGCATATTTTTGGTCATCAAAGGTTGGATTTTCGCATCCAGCGGGTCGAAATACACCCAGAAACTCACCCATCAAAGTCCGATTTCGATTCTGAAAAAAAATATTTTCGATCATCTCTTTTTCGGACCATGTGAAATAACTTCTTTCCAGGTGTATTTTCGTGTAACGAAGGTTGAATTTTTGGATTCAGCGGGTCAAAATACACCTATGAACCCACCCATCAAAGTTCGACTTCGATTCTGGAGAAAGATATTTCCGATCATCTCTTTTTCGTACCATGCGAAATAACTTTTTTCCAAGCATATTTTTGGTCATCAAAGCTTGGATTCTCGGATTCAGCGGGTCAAAATACACCTATAAACCCACACATCAAAGTTCGATTTCAATTCTGGAGACAGATATTTTCGATCATCTCTTTTTCGTACCATGCGAAATAACTTTTTTCCAAGCATATTGTTGGTCATCAGAGGTTGAATTTTCGGATTCAGCGGGTCGGAATACACCTAGAAACTCACCCATTAAAGTCCGATTTTGATTCTGAAAAAAAATATTTTCGATCATCTCTTTTTCGTACCATGCGAAATAACTTCTGTCCAGGTGTATTTTCGTGTAACGAAGGTTGGATTTTTGGATTCAGCGGGTCAAAATACACCTATAAACCCACCCATCAAAGTTCGATTTCGATTCTGGAGACAGATATTTTCGATCATCTCTTTTTCGTACCATGCGAAATAACTTTTTTCCAAGCATATTTTTGGTCATCAAAGTTCGGATTTTCGGATTCAGCGGGTCGAAATACACCCAAAAACTCACCCATCAAAGTCCGATTTTGATTCTGAAAAAAAAATTTTCGATCATCTTTTTTTCGTACCATGCGAAATAACTTCTTTCCAGGTGTATTTTCGTGTAACAAAGGTTGGATTTTTGGATTCAGCGGGTCAAAATACACATATGAACCCACCCATCAAAGTTCGATTTTTATTCTGGAGACAGATATTTTCGATCATCTCTTTTTCGTACCATGCGAAATAACTTTTTTCCAATCCTATTTTTGGTTATCTAAGGTTGGATTTTCGGATTTAGCGGGTCGAAATACACCCAAAAACTCACCCATCAAAGTCCGATTTTGATTCTGAAAAAAAATATTTTCGATCATCTTTTTTTCGTACCATGCGAAATAACTTTTTTCCAAGCATATTTTTGGTCATCAAAGTTTGGATTTTCGGATTCAGCGGGTCGGAATACACCTAGGAACTCACCCATTAAAGTCCGATTTCTATTCTGAAAAAAAATATTTTCGATCATCTCTTTTTCGGACCATGCGAAATAACTTCTTTCCAGGTGTATTTTCGTGTAACGAAGGTTGGATTTTTGGATTCAGCGGGTCAAAATACACCCATGAACCCACCCATCAAAGTTCGACTTCGATTCTGGAGAAAGATATTTCCGATCATCTCTTTTTCGTACCATGCGAAATAACTTTTTTCCAAGCATATTTTTGGTCATCAAAGCTTGGATTCTCGGATTCAGCGGGTCAAAATACACCTATAAACCCACCCATCAAAGTTCGATTTCAATTCTGTACACAGATATTTTCGATCATCTCTTTTTCGTACCATGCGAAATAACTTTTTTCCAAGCATATTGTTGGTCATCAAAGATCGGATTTTCAGATTCAGCGGGTCGAAAAACACCTAGAAACTCACCCATCAAAGTCCGATTTTGATTCTGAAAAAAAATATTTTCGATCATCTCTTTTTCGTACCATGCGGAATAACTTCTTTCCAGGTGTATTTTCGTGTAACAAAGGTTGGATTTCTGGATTCAGCGGGTCAAAATACACCTATAAACCCAGCCATCAAAGTTCGATTTCGATTCTGGAGACAGATATTTTCGATCATCTCTTTTTCGTACCATGCGGAATAACTTTTTTCCAAGCATATTTTTGGTCATCAAAGCTGGATTTTCGGATTCAGCGAGTCGAAATACACCTAGAAACTCACCCATCAAAGTCCGATTTTGATTCTGAAAAAAAATATTTTCGATCATCTCTTTCTCGTACCATGCGAAATAACTTTTTTCCAAGCATATTTTTGGTCATCAGAGGTTGGATTTTCGGATTCAGCGGGTCGAAATACACCTAGAAACTCACCCATTAAAGTCCGATATTGATTCTGAAAAAAAAAAATTTCGATCATCTCTTTTTCGTACCATGCGAAATAACTTCGTTCCAGGTGTATTTTCCTGTAACAAAGGTTAGATTTTCGGATTCAGCGGGTCAAAATACACCTATAAACCCACCCATCAAAGTTCGATTTCGATTCTGGAGACAGATATTTTCGATCATCTCTTTTTCGTACCATGCGAAATAACTTTTTTCCAAGCATATTTTTGGTCATCAGAGGTTGGATTTTCGGATGCAGCGGGTCGAAATACACCTAGAAACTGACCCATTAAAGTCCGATTTTGATTCTGGAAAAAAATATTTTCGATCATCTCTTTTTCGTACCATGCGGAATAACTTCTTTCCAGGTGTATTTTCGTGTAACAAAGGTTGGATTTTTGGATTCAGCGGGTCAAAATACACCTATGAACCCACCCATCACAGTTCGATTTTGATTCTGGAGACAGATAATTTCGATCATCTCTTTTTCGTACCATGCGAAATAACTTTTTTCCAAGCATATTTTTGGTCATCAAAGGTTGGATTCTCGGATTCAGCGGGTCAAAATACACCTATAAACCCACACATCAAAGTTCGATTTCAATTCTGGAGACAGATATTTTCGATCATCTCTTTTTCGTACCATGCGAAATAACTTTTTTCCAAGCATATTTTTGGTCATCAGAGGTTGGATTTTCGGATGCAGCGGGTCGAAATACACCTAGAAACTGACCCATTAAAGTCCGATTTTGATTCTGAAAAAAAATATTTTCGATCATCTCTTTTTCGTACCATGCGGAATAACTTCTTTCCAGGTGTATTTTCGTGTAACAAAGGTTGGATTTTTGGATTCAGCGGGTCAAAATACACCTATGAACCCACCCATCACAGTTCGATTTTGATTCTGGAGACAGATAATTTCGATCATCTCTTTTTCGTACCATGCGAAATAACTTTTTTCCAAGCATATTTTTGGTCATCAAAGGTTGGATTTTCGCATCCAGCGGGTCGAAATACACCCAGAAACTCACCCATCAAAGTCCGATTTCGATTCTGAAAAAAAATATTTTCGATCATCTCTTTTTCGGACCATGTGAAATAACTTCTTTCCAGGTGTATTTTCGTGTAACGAAGGTTGAATTTTTGGATTCAGCGGGTCAAAATACACCTATGAACCCACCCATCAAAGTTCGACTTCGATTCTGGAGAAAGATATTTCCGATCATCTCTTTTTCGTACCATGCGAAATAACTTTTTTCCAAGCATATTTTTGGTCATCAAAGCTTGGATTCTCGGATTCAGCGGGTCAAAATACACCTATAAACCCACACATCAAAGTTCGATTTCAATTCTGGAGACAGATATTTTCGATCATCTCTTTTTCGTACCATGCGAAATAACTTTTTTCCAAGCATATTGTTGGTCATCAGAGGTTGAATTTTCGGATTCAGCGGGTCGGAATACACCTAGAAACTCACCCATTAAAGTCCGATTTTGATTCTGAAAAAAAATATTTTCGATCATCTCTTTTTCGTACCATGCGAAATAACTTCTGTCCAGGTGTATTTTCGTGTAACGAAGGTTGGATTTTTGGATTCAGCGGGTCAAAATACACCTATAAACCCACCCATCAAAGTTCGATTTCGATTCTGGAGACAGATATTTTCGATCATCTCTTTTTCGTACCATGCGAAATAACTTTTTTCCAAGCATATTTTTGGTCATCAAAGTTCGGATTTTCGGATTCAGCGGGTCGAAATACACCCAAAAACTCACCCATCAAAGTCCGATTTTGATTCTGAAAAAAAAATTTTCGATCATCTTTTTTTCGTACCATGCGAAATAACTTCTTTCCAGGTGTATTTTCGTGTAACAAAGGTTGGATTTTTGGATTCAGCGGGTCAAAATACACATATGAACCCACCCATCAAAGTTCGATTTTTATTCTGGAGACAGATATTTTCGATCATCTCTTTTTCGTACCATGCGAAATAACTTTTTTCCAATCCTATTTTTGGTTATCTAAGGTTGGATTTTCGGATTTAGCGGGTCGAAATACACCCAAAAACTCACCCATCAAAGTCCGATTTTGATTCTGAAAAAAAATATTTTCGATCATCTTTTTTTCGTACCATGCGAAATAACTTTTTTCCAAGCATATTTTTGGTCATCAAAGTTTGGATTTTCGGATTCAGCGGGTCGGAATACACCTAGGAACTCACCCATTAAAGTCCGATTTCTATTCTGAAAAAAAATATTTTCGATCATCTCTTTTTCGGACCATGCGAAATAACTTCTTTCCAGGTGTATTTTCGTGTAACGAAGGTTGGATTTTTGGATTCAGCGGGTCAAAATACACCCATGAACCCACCCATCAAAGTTCGACTTCGATTCTGGAGAAAGATATTTCCGATCATCTCTTTTTCGTACCATGCGAAATAACTTTTTTCCAAGCATATTTTTGGTCATCAATGCTTGGATTCTCGGATTCAGCGGGTCAAAATACACCTATAAACCCACCCATCAAAGTTCGATTTCAATTCTGTACACAGATATTTTCGATCATCTCTTTTTCGTACCATGCGAAATAACTTTTTTCCAAGCATATTGTTGGTCATCAAAGATCGGATTTTCAGATTCAGCGGGTCGAAAAACACCTAGAAACTCACCCATCAAAGTCCGATTTTGATTCTGAAAAAAAATATTTTCGATCATCTCTTTTTCGTACCATGCGGAATAACTTCTTTCCAGGTGTATTTTCGTGTAACAAAGGTTGGATTTTTGGATTCAGCGGGTCAAAATACACCTATAAACCCAGCCATCAAAGTTCGATTTCGATTCTGGAGACAGATATTTTCGATCATCTCTTTTTCGTACCATGCGGAATAACTTTTTTCCAAGCATATTTTTGGTCATCAAAGCTGGATTTTCGGATTCAGCGAGTCGAAATACACCTAGAAACTCACCCATCAAAGTCCGATTTTGATTCTGAAAAAAAATATTTTCGATCATCTCTTTCTCGTACCATGCGAAATAACTTCTTTCCAAGCATATTTTTGGTCATCAGAGGTCGGATTTTCGGATTCAGCGGGTCGAAATACACCTAGAAACTCACCCATTAAAGTCCGATATTGATTCTGAAAAAAAAAAATTTCGATCATCTCTTTTTCGTACCATGCGAAATAACTTCGTTCCAGGTGTATTTTCCTGTAACAAAGGTTAGATTTTCGGATTCAGCGGGTCAAAATACACCTATAAACCCACCCATCAAAGTTCGATTTCGATTCTGGAGACAGATATTTTCGATCATCTCTTTTTCGTACCATGCGAAATAACTTTTTTCCAAGCATATTTTTGGTCATCAGAGGTTGGATTTTCGGATGCAGCGGGTCGAAATACACCTAGAAACTGACCCATTAAAGTCCGATTTTGATTCTGAAAAAAAATATTTTCGATCATCTCTTTTTCGTACCATGCGGAATAACTTCTTTCCAGGTGTATTTTCGTGTAACAAAGGTTGGATTTTTGGATTCAGCGGGTCAAAATACACCTATGAACCCACCCATCACAGTTCGATTTTGATTCTGGAGACAGATAATTTCGATCATCTCTTTTTCGTACCATGCGAAATAACTTTTTTCCAAGCATATTTTTGGTCATCAAAGGTTGGATTTTCGCATCCAGCGGGTCGAAATACACCCAGAAACTCACCCATCAAAGTCCGATTTCGATTCTGAAAAAAAAATTTTCGATCATCTCTTTTTCGTACCATGCGAAATAACTTTTTTCCAAGCATATTTTTGGTCACCAAAGGTTGGATTTTCGCATTCAGCGGGTCGAAATACACCCAGAAACTCACCCATCAAAGTCCGATTTCGATTCTGAAAAAAAATATTTTCGATCATCTCTTTTTCGTACCATGCGGAATAACTTCTTTCCAGGTGTATTTTCGTGTAACAAAGGTTGGATTTTTTGATTCAGCGGGTCAAGGTACACCTATGAACCCACCCATCAACGTTCGATCTTGATTCTGGAGACAGATATTTTCGATCATCTCTTTTTCGAACCATGCGAAATAACTTTTTTCCAAGCATATTTTCGGTCATCGATGTTCGGATTTTCGGATTCAGCGGGTCGGAATACACCTAGAAACTCACCCATCAAAGTCCGATTTTGATTCTGAAAAAAAATATTTTCGATCATCTCTTTTTCGTACCATGCGGAATAACTTCTTTCCAGGTGTATTTTCGTGTAACAAAGGTTGGATTTTTGGATTCAGCGGCTCAAAATACACCTATAAACCCAGCCATCAAAGTTCGATTTCGATTCTGGAGACAGATATTTTCGATCATCTCTTTTTCGTACCATGCGGAATAACTTTTTTCCAAGCATATTTTTGGTCATCAAAGCTGGATTTTCGGATTCAGCGAGTCGAAATACACCTAGAAACTCACCCATCAAAGTCCGATTTTGATTCTGAAAAAAAATATTTTCGATCATCTCTTTCTCGTACCATGCGAAATAACTTTATTCCAAGCATATTTTTGGTCATCAGAGGTTGGATTTCCGGATTCAGCGGGTCGGAATACACCTAGGAACTCACCCATTAAAGTCCGATTTCTATTCTGAAAAAAAATATTTTCGATCATCTCTTTTTCGGACCATGCGAAATAACTTCTTTCCAGGTGTATTTTCGTGTAACGAAGGTTGGATTTTTGGATTCAGCGGGTCAAAATACACCCATGAACCCACCCATCAAAGTTCGACTTCGATTCTGGAGAAAGATATTTCCGATCATCTCTTTTTCGTACCATGCGAAATAACTTTTTTCCAAGCATATTTTTGGTCATCAAAGCTTGGATTCTCGGATTCAGCGGGTCAAAATACACCTATAAACCCACCCATCAAAGTTCGATTTCGATTCTGGAGACAGATATTTTCGATCATCTCTTTTTCGTACCATGCGGAATAACTTTTTTCCAAGCATATTTTTGGTCATCAAAGCTGGATTTTCGGATTCAGCGAGTCGAAATACACCTAGAAACTCACCCATCAAAGTCCGATTTTGATTCTGAAAAAAAATATTTTCGATCATCTCTTTCTCGTACCATGCGAAATAACTTTTTTCCAAGCATATTTTTGGTCATCAGAGGTTGGATTTTCGGATTCAGCGGGTCGAAATACACCTAGAAACTCACCCATTAAAGTCCGATATTGATTCTGAAAAAAAAAAATTTCGATCATCTCTTTTTCGTACCATGCGAAATAACTTCGTTCCAGGTGTATTTTCCTGTAACAAAGGTTAGATTTTCGGATTCAGCGGGTCAAAATACACCTATAAACCCACCCATCAAAGTTCGATTTCGATTCTGGAGACAGATATTTTCGATCATCTCTTTTTCGTACCATGCGAAATAACTTTTTTCCAAGCATATTTTTGGTCATCAGAGGTTGGATTTTCGGATGCAGCGGGTCGAAATACACCTAGAAACTGACCCATTAAAGTCCGATTTTGATTCTGGAAAAAAATATTTTCGATCATCTCTTTTTCGTACCATGCGGAATAACTTCTTTCCAGGTGTATTTTCGTGTAACAAAGGTTGGATTTTTGGATTCAGCGGGTCAAAATACACCTATGAACCCACCCATCACAGTTCGATTTTGATTCTGGAGACAGATAATTTCGATCATCTCTTTTTCGTACCATGCGAAATAACTTTTTTCCAAGCATATTTTTGGTCATCAAAGGTTGGATTCTCGGATTCAGCGGGTCAAAATACACCTATAAACCCACACATCAAAGTTCGATTTCAATTCTGGAGACAGATATTTTCGATCATCTCTTTTTCGTACCATGCGAAATAACTTTTTTCCAAGCATATTTTTGGTCATCAGAGGTTGGATTTTCGGATGCAGCGGGTCGAAATACACCTAGAAACTGACCCATTAAAGTCCGATTTTGATTCTGAAAAAAAATATTTTCGATCATCTCTTTTTCGTACCATGCGGAATAACTTCTTTCCAGGTGTATTTTCGTGTAACAAAGGTTGGATTTTTGGATTCAGCGGGTCAAAATACACCTATGAACCCACCCATCACAGTTCGATTTTGATTCTGGAGACAGATAATTTCGATCATCTCTTTTTCGTACCATGCGAAATAACTTTTTTCCAAGCATATTTTTGGTCATCAAAGGTTGGATTTTCGCATCCAGCGGGTCGAAATACACCCAGAAACTCACCCATCAAAGTCCGATTTCGATTCTGAAAAAAAATATTTTCGATCATCTCTTTTTCGGACCATGTGAAATAACTTCTTTCCAGGTGTATTTTCGTGTAACGAAGGTTGAATTTTTGGATTCAGCGGGTCAAAATACACCTATGAACCCACCCATCAAAGTTCGACTTCGATTCTGGAGAAAGATATTTCCGATCATCTCTTTTTCGTACCATGCGAAATAACTTTTTTCCAAGCATATTTTTGGTCATCAAAGCTTGGATTCTCGGATTCAGCGGGTCAAAATACACCTATAAACCCACACATCAAAGTTCGATTTCAATTCTGGAGACAGATATTTTCGATCATCTCTTTTTCGTACCATGCGAAATAACTTTTTTCCAAGCATATTGTTGGTCATCAGAGGTTGAATTTTCGGATTCAGCGGGTCGGAATACACCTAGAAACTCACCCATTAAAGTCCGATTTTGATTCTGAAAAAAAATATTTTCGATCATCTCTTTTTCGTACCATGCGAAATAACTTCTGTCCAGGTGTATTTTCGTGTAACGAAGGTTGGATTTTTGGATTCAGCGGGTCAAAATACACCTATAAACCCACCCATCAAAGTTCGATTTCGATTCTGGAGACAGATATTTTCGATCATCTCTTTTTCGTACCATGCGAAATAACTTTTTTCCAAGCATATTTTTGGTCATCAAAGTTCGGATTTTCGGATTCAGCGGGTCGAAATACACCCAAAAACTCACCCATCAAAGTCCGATTTTGATTCTGAAAAAAAAATTTTCGATCATCTTTTTTTCGTACCATGCGAAATAACTTCTTTCCAGGTGTATTTTCGTGTAACAAAGGTTGGATTTTTGGATTCAGCGGGTCAAAATACACATATGAACCCACCCATCAAAGTTCGATTTTTATTCTGGAGACAGATATTTTCGATCATCTCTTTTTCGTACCATGCGAAATAACTTTTTTCCAATCCTATTTTTGGTTATCTAAGGTTGGATTTTCGGATTTAGCGGGTCGAAATACACCCAAAAACTCACCCATCAAAGTCCGATTTTGATTCTGAAAAAAAATATTTTCGATCATCTTTTTTTCGTACCATGCGAAATAACTTTTTTCCAAGCATATTTTTGGTCATCAAAGTTTGGATTTTCGGATTCAGCGGGTCGGAATACACCTAGGAACTCACCCATTAAAGTCCGATTTCTATTCTGAAAAAAAATATTTTCGATCATCTCTTTTTCGGACCATGCGAAATAACTTCTTTCCAGGTGTATTTTCGTGTAACGAAGGTTGGATTTTTGGATTCAGCGGGTCAAAATACACCCATGAACCCACCCATCAAAGTTCGACTTCGATTCTGGAGAAAGATATTTCCGATCATCTCTTTTTCGTACCATGCGAAATAACTTTTTTCCAAGCATATTTTTGGTCATCAATGCTTGGATTCTCGGATTCAGCGGGTCAAAATACACCTATAAACCCACCCATCAAAGTTCGATTTCAATTCTGTACACAGATATTTTCGATCATCTCTTTTTCGTACCATGCGAAATAACTTTTTTCCAAGCATATTGTTGGTCATCAAAGATCGGATTTTCAGATTCAGCGGGTCGAAAAACACCTAGAAACTCACCCATCAAAGTCCGATTTTGATTCTGAAAAAAAATATTTTCGATCATCTCTTTTTCGTACCATGCGGAATAACTTCTTTCCAGGTGTATTTTCGTGTAACAAAGGTTGGATTTTTGGATTCAGCGGGTCAAAATACACCTATAAACCCAGCCATCAAAGTTCGATTTCGATTCTGGAGACAGATATTTTCGATCATCTCTTTTTCGTACCATGCGGAATAACTTTTTTCCAAGCATATTTTTGGTCATCAAAGCTGGATTTTCGGATTCAGCGAGTCGAAATACACCTAGAAACTCACCCATCAAAGTCCGATTTTGATTCTGAAAAAAAATATTTTCGATCATCTCTTTCTCGTACCATGCGAAATAACTTCTTTCCAAGCATATTTTTGGTCATCAGAGGTCGGATTTTCGGATTCAGCGGGTCGAAATACACCTAGAAACTCACCCATTAAAGTCCGATATTGATTCTGAAAAAAAAAAATTTCGATCATCTCTTTTTCGTACCATGCGAAATAACTTCGTTCCAGGTGTATTTTCCTGTAACAAAGGTTAGATTTTCGGATTCAGCGGGTCAAAATACACCTATAAACCCACCCATCAAAGTTCGATTTCGATTCTGGAGACAGATATTTTCGATCATCTCTTTTTCGTACCATGCGAAATAACTTTTTTCCAAGCATATTTTTGGTCATCAGAGGTTGGATTTTCGGATGCAGCGGGTCGAAATACACCTAGAAACTGACCCATTAAAGTCCGATTTTGATTCTGAAAAAAAATATTTTCGATCATCTCTTTTTCGTACCATGCGGAATAACTTCTTTCCAGGTGTATTTTCGTGTAACAAAGGTTGGATTTTTGGATTCAGCGGGTCAAAATACACCTATGAACCCACCCATCACAGTTCGATTTTGATTCTGGAGACAGATAATTTCGATCATCTCTTTTTCGTACCATGCGAAATAACTTTTTTCCAAGCATATTTTTGGTCATCAAAGGTTGGATTTTCGCATCCAGCGGGTCGAAATACACCCAGAAACTCACCCATCAAAGTCCGATTTCGATTCTGAAAAAAAAATTTTCGATCATCTCTTTTTCGTACCATGCGAAATAACTTTTTTCCAAGCATATTTTTGGTCACCAAAGGTTGGATTTTCGCATTCAGCGGGTCGAAATACACCCAGAAACTCACCCATCAAAGTCCGATTTCGATTCTGAAAAAAAATATTTTCGATCATCTCTTTTTCGTACCATGCGGAATAACTTCTTTCCAGGTGTATTTTCGTGTAACAAAGGTTGGATTTTTTGATTCAGCGGGTCAAGGTACACCTATGAACCCACCCATCAACGTTCGATCTTGATTCTGGAGACAGATATTTTCGATCATCTCTTTTTCGAACCATGCGAAATAACTTTTTTCCAAGCATATTTTCGGTCATCGATGTTCGGATTTTCGGATTCAGCGGGTCGGAATACACCTAGAAACTCACCCATCAAAGTCCGATTTTGATTCTGAAAAAAAATATTTTCGATCATCTCTTTTTCGTACCATGCGGAATAACTTCTTTCCAGGTGTATTTTCGTATAACAAAGGTTGGATTTTTGGATTCAGCGGGTCAAAATACACCTATAAACCCAGCCATCAAAGTTCGATTTCGATTCTGGAGACAGATATTTTCGATCATCTCTTTTTCGTACCATGCGGAATAACTTTTTTCCAAGCATATTTTTGGTCATCAAAGCTGGATTTTCGGATTCAGCGAGTCGAAATACACCTAGAAACTCACCCATCAAAGTCCGATTTTGATTCTGAAAAAAAATATTTTCGATCATCTCTTTCTCGTACCATGCGAAATAACTTTATTCCAAGCATATTTTTGGTCATCAGAGGTTGGATTTCCGGATTCAGCGGGTCGAAATACACCTAGAAACTCACCCATTAAAGTCCGATATTGATTCTGAAAAAAAAAAATTTCGATCATCTCTTTTTCGTACCATGCGAAATAACTTCGTTCCAGGTGTATTTTCCTGTAACAAAGGTTAGATTTTCGGATTCAGCGGGTCAAAATACACCTATAAACCCACCCATCAAAGTTCGATTTCGATTCTGGAGACAGATATTTTCGATCATCCCTTTTTCGTACCATGCGAAATAACTTTTTTCCAAGCATATTTTTGGTCATCAGAGGTTGGATTTTCGGATGCAGCGGGTCGAAATACACCTAGAAACTGACCCATTAAAGTCCGATTTTGATTCTGGAAAAAAATATTTTCGATCATCTCTTTTTCGTACCATGCGGAATAACTTCTTTCCAGGTGTATTTTCGTGTAACAAAGGTTGGATTTTTGGATTCAGCGGGTCAAAATACACCTATGAACCCACCCATCACAGTTCGATTTTGAATTCTGGAGACAGATAATTTCGATCATCTCTTTTTCGTACCATGCGAAATAACTTTTTTCCAAGCATATTTTTGGTCATCAAAGGTTGGATTCTCGGATTCAGCGGGTCAAAATACACCTATAAACCCACACATCAAAGTTCGATTTCAATTCTGGAGACAGATATTTTCGATCATCTCTTTTTCGTACCATGCGAAATAACTTTTTTCCAAGCATATTTTTGGTCATCAGAGGTTGGATTTTCGGATGCAGCGGGTCGAAATACACCTAGAAACTGACCCATTAAAGTCCGATTTTGATTCTGAAAAAAAATATTTTCGATCATCTCTTTTTCGTACCATGCGGAATAACTTCTTTCCAGGTGTATTTTCGTGTAACAAAGGTTGGATTTTTGGATTCAGCGGGTCAAAATACACCTATGAACCCACCCATCACAGTTCGATTTTGATTCTGGAGACAGATAATTTCGATCATCTCTTTTTCGTACCATGCGAAATAACTTTTTTCCAAGCATATTTTTGGTCATCAAAGGTTGGATTTTCGCATCCAGCGGGTCGAAATACACCCAGAAACTCACCCATCAAAGTCCGATTTCGATTCTGAAAAAAAATATTTTCGATCATCTCTTTTTCGGACCATGTGAAATAACTTCTTTCCAGGTGTATTTTCGTGTAACGAAGGTTGAATTTTTGGATTCAGCGGGTCAAAATACACCTATGAACCCACCCATCAAAGTTCGACTTCGATTCTGGAGAAAGATATTTCCGATCATCTCTTTTTCGTACCATGCGAAATAACTTTTTTCCAAGCATATTTTTGGTCATCAAAGCTTGGATTCTCGGATTCAGCGGGTCAAAATACACCTATAAACCCACACATCAAAGTTCGATTTCAATTCTGGAGACAGATATTTTCGATCATCTCTTTTTCGTACCATGCGAAATAACTTTTTTCCAAGCATATTGTTGGTCATCAGAGGTTGAATTTTCGGATTCAGCGGGTCGGAATACACCTAGAAACTCACCCATTAAAGTCCGATTTTGATTCTGAAAAAAAATATTTTCGATTATCTCTTTTTCGTACCATGCGAAATAACTTCTGTCCAGGTGTATTTTCGTGTAACGAAGGTTGGATTTTTGGATTCAGCGGGTCAAAATACACCTATAAACCCACCCATCAAAGTTCGATTTCGATTCTGGAGACAGATATTTTCGATCATCTCTTTTTCGTACCATGCGAAATAACTTTTTTCCAAGCATATTTTTGGTCATCAAAGTTCGGATTTTCGGATTCAGCGGGTCGAAATACACCCAAAAACTCACCCATCAAAGTCCGATTTTGATTCTGAAAAAAAAATTTTCGATCATCTTTTTTTCGTACCATGCGAAATAACTTCTTTCCAGGTGTATTTTCGTGTAACAAAGGTTGGATTTTTGGATTCAGCGGGTCAAAATACACATATGAACCCACCCATCAAAGTTCGATTTTTATTCTGGAGACAGATATTTTCGATCATCTCTTTTTCGTACCATGCGAAATAACTTTTTTCCAATCCTATTTTTGGTTATCTAAGGTTGGATTTTCGGATTTAGCGGGTCGAAATACACCCAAAAACTCACCCATCAAAGTCCGATTTTGATTCTGAAAAAAAATATTTTCGATCATCTTTTTTTCGTACCATGCGAAATAACTTTTTTCCAAGCATATTTTTGGTCATCAAAGTTTGGATTTTCGGATTCAGCGGGTCGGAATACACCTAGGAACTCACCCATTAAAGTCCGATTTCTATTCTGAAAAAAAATATTTTCGATCATCTCTTTTTCGGACCATGCGAAATAACTTCTTTCCAGGTGTATTTTCGTGTAACGAAGGTTGGATTTTTGGATTCAGCGGGTCAAAATACACCCATGAACCCACCCATCAAAGTTCGACTTCGATTCTGGAGAAAGATATTTCCGATCATCTCTTTTTCGTACCATGCGAAATAACTTTTTTCCAAGCATATTTTTGGTCATCAATGCTTGGATTCTCGGATTCAGCGGGTCAAAATACACCTATAAACCCACCCATCAAAGTTCGATTTCAATTCTGTACACAGATATTTTCGATCATCTCTTTTTCGTACCATGCGAAATAACTTTTTTCCAAGCATATTGTTGGTCATCAAAGATCGGATTTTCAGATTCAGCGGGTCGAAAAACACCTAGAAACTCACCCATCAAAGTCCGATTTTGATTCTGAAAAAAAATATTTTCGATCATCTCTTTTTCGTACCATGCGGAATAACTTCTTTCCAGGTGTATTTTCGTGTAACAAAGGTTGGATTTTTGGATTCAGCGGGTCAAAATACACCTATAAACCCAGCCATCAAAGTTCGATTTCGATTCTGGAGACAGATATTTTCGATCATCTCTTTTTCGTACCATGCGGAATAACTTTTTTCCAAGCATATTTTTGGTCATCAAAGCTGGATTTTCGGATTCAGCGAGTCGAAATACACCTAGAAACTCACCCATCAAAGTCCGATTTTGATTCTGAAAAAAAATATTTTCGATCATCTCTTTCTCGTACCATGCGAAATAACTTCTTTCCAAGCATATTTTTGGTCATCAGAGGTCGGATTTTCGGATTCAGCGGGTCGAAATACACCTAGAAACTCACCCATTAAAGTCCGATATTGATTCTGAAAAAAAAAAATTTCGATCATCTCTTTTTCGTACCATGCGAAATAACTTCGTTCCAGGTGTATTTTCCTGTAACAAAGGTTAGATTTTCGGATTCAGCGGGTCAAAATACACCTATAAACCCACCCATCAAAGTTCGATTTCGATTCTGGAGACAGATATTTTCGATCATCCCTTTTTCGTACCATGCGAAATAACTTTTTTCCAAGCATATTTTTGGTCATCAGAGGTTGGATTTTCGGATGCAGCGGGTCGAAATACACCTAGAAACTGACCCATTAAAGTCCGATTTTGATTCTGGAAAAAAATATTTTCGATCATCTCTTTTTCGTACCATGCGGAATAACTTCTTTCCAGGTGTATTTTCGTGTAACAAAGGTTGGATTTTTGGATTCAGCGGGTCAAAATACACCTATGAACCCACCCATCACAGTTCGATTTTGATTCTGGAGACAGATAATTTCGATCATCTCTTTTTCGTACCATGCGAAATAACTTTTTTCCAAGCATATTTTTGGTCATCAAAGGTTGGATTTTCGCATCCAGCGGGTCGAAATACACCCAGAAACTCACCCATCAAAGTCCGATTTCGATTCTGAAAAAAAAATTTTCGATCATCTCTTTTTCGTACCATGCGAAATAACTTTTTTCCAAGCATATTTTTGGTCACCAAAGGTTGGATTTTCGCATTCAGCGGGTCGAAATACACCCAGAAACTCACCCATCAAAGTCCGATTTCGATTCTGAAAAAAAATATTTTCGATCATCTCTTTTTCGTACCATGCGGAATAACTTCTTTCCAGGTGTATTTTCGTGTAACAAAGGTTGGATTTTTTGATTCAGCGGGTCAAGGTACACCTATGAACCCACCCATCAACGTTCGATCTTGATTCTGGAGACAGATATTTTCGATCATCTCTTTTTCGAACCATGCGAAATAACTTTTTTCCAAGCATATTTTCGGTCATCGATGTTCGGATTTTCGGATTCAGCGGGTCGGAATACACCTAGAAACTCACCCATCAAAGTCCGATTTTGATTCTGAAAAAAAATATTTTCGATCATCTCTTTTTCGTACCATGCGGAATAACTTCTTTCCAGGTGTATTTTCGTGTAACAAAGGTTGGATTTTTGGATTCAGCGGGTCAAAATACACCTATAAACCCAGCCATCAAAGTTCGATTTCGATTCTGGAGACAGATATTTTCGATCATCTCTTTTTCGTACCATGCGGAATAACTTTTTTCCAAGCATATTTTTGGTCATCAAAGCTGGATTTTCGGATTCAGCGAGTCGAAATACACCTAGAAACTCACCCATCAAAGTCCGATTTTGATTCTGAAAAAAAATATTTTCGATCATCTCTTTCTCGTACCATGCGAAATAACTTTATTCCAAGCATATTTTTGGTCATCAGAGGTTGGATTTCCGGATTCAGCGGGTCGAAATACACCTAGAAACTCACCCATTAAAGTCCGATATTGATTCTGAAAAAAAAAAATTTCGATCATCTCTTTTTCGTACCATGCGAAATAACTTCGTTCCAGGTGTATTTTCCTGTAACAAAGGTTAGATTTTCGGATTCAGCGGGTCAAAATACACCTATAAACCCACCCATCAAAGTTCGATTTCGATTCTGGAGACAGATATTTTCGATCATCCCTTTTTCGTACCATGCGAAATAACTTTTTTCCAAGCATATTTTTGGTCATCAGAGGTTGGATTTTCGGATGCAGCGGGTCGAAATACACCTAGAAACTGACCCATTAAAGTCCGATTTTGATTCTGGAAAAAAATATTTTCGATCATCTCTTTTTCGTACCATGCGGAATAACTTCTTTCCAGGTGTATTTTCGTGTAACAAAGGTTGGATTTTTGGATTCAGCGGGTCAAAATACACCTATGAACCCACCCATCACAGTTCGATTTTGATTCTGGAGACAGATAATTTCGATCATCTCTTTTTCGTACCATGCGAAATAACTTTTTTCCAAGCATATTTTTGGTCATCAAAGGTTGGATTCTCGGATTCAGCGGGTCAAAATACACCTATAAACCCACACATCAGAGTTCGATTTCAATTCTGGAGACAGATATTTTCGATCATCTCTTTTTCGTACCATGCGAAATAACTTTTTTCCAAGCATATTTTTGATCATCAGAGGTTGGATTTTCGGATGCAGCGGGTCGAAATACACCTAGAAACTGACCCATTAAAGTCCGATTTTGATTCTGAAAAAAAATATTTTCGATCATCTCTTTTTCGTACCATGCGGAATAACTTCTTTCCAGGTGTATTTTCGTGTAACAAAGGTTGGATTTTTGGATTCAGCGGGTCAAAATACACCTATGAACCCACCCATCACAGTTCGATTTTGATTCTGGAGACAGATAATTTCGATCATCTCTTTTTCGTACCATGCGAAATAACTTTTTTCCAAGCATATTTTTGGTCATCAAAGGTTGGATTTTCGCATCCAGCGGGTCGAAATACACCCAGAAACTCACCCATCAAAGTCCGATTTCGATTCTGAAAAAAAATATTTTCGATCATCTCTTTTTCGGACCATGTGAAATAACTTCTTTCCAGGTGTATTTTCGTGTAACGAAGGTTGAATTTTTGGATTCAGCGGGTCAAAATACACCTATGAACCCACCCATCAAAGTTCGACTTCGATTCTGGAGAAAGATATTTCCGATCATCTCTTTTTCGTACCATGCGAAATAACTTTTTTCCAAGCATATTTTTGGTCATCAAAGCTTGGATTCTCGGATTCAGCGGGTCAAAATACACCTATAAACCCACACATCAAAGTTCGATTTCAATTCTGGAGACAGATATTTTCGATCATCTCTTTTTCGTACCATGCGAAATAACTTTTTTCCAAGCATATTGTTGGTCATCAGAGGTTGAATTTTCGGATTCAGCGGGTCGGAATACACCTAGAAACTCACCCATTAAAGTCCGATTTTGATTCTGAAAAAAAATATTTTCGATCATCTCTTTTTCGTACCATGCGAAATAACTTCTGTCCAGGTGTATTTTCGTGTAACGAAGGTTGGATTTTTGGATTCAGCGGGTCAAAATACACCTATAAACCCACCCATCAAAGTTCGATTTCGATTCTGGAGACAGATATTTTCGATCATCTCTTTTTCGTACCATGCGAAATAACTTTTTTCCAAGCATATTTTTGGTCATCAAAGTTCGGATTTTCGGATTCAGCGGGTCGAAATACACCCAAAAACTCACCCATCAAAGTCCGATTTTGATTCTGAAAAAAAAATTTTCGATCATCTTTTTTTCGTACCATGCGAAATAACTTCTTTCCAGGTGTATTTTCGTGTAACAAAGGTTGGATTTTTGGATTCAGCGGGTCAAAATACACATATGAACCCACCCATCAAAGTTCGATTTTTATTCTGGAGACAGATATTTTCGATCATCTCTTTTTCGTACCATGCGAAATAACTTTTTTCCAATCCTATTTTTGGTTATCTAAGGTTGGATTTTCGGATTTAGCGGGTCGAAATACACCCAAAAACTCACCCATCAAAGTCCGATTTTGATTCTGAAAAAAAATATTTTCGATCATCTTTTTTTCGTACCATGCGAAATAACTTTTTTCCAAGCATATTTTTGGTCATCAAAGTTTGGATTTTCGGATTCAGCGGGTCGGAATACACCTAGGAACTCACCCATTAAAGTCCGATTTCTATTCTGAAAAAAAATATTTTCGATCATCTCTTTTTCGGACCATGCGAAATAACTTCTTTCCAGGTGTATTTTCGTGTAACGAAGGTTGGATTTTTGGATTCAGCGGGTCAAAATACACCCATGAACCCACCCATCAAAGTTCGACTTCGATTCTGGAGAAAGATATTTCCGATCATCTCTTTTTCGTACCATGCGAAATAACTTTTTTCCAAGCATATTTTTGGTCATCAAAGCTTGGATTCTCGGATTCAGCGGGTCAAAATACACCTATAAACCCAGCCATCAAAGTTCGATTTCGATTCTGGAGACAGATATTTTCGATCATCTCTTTTTCGTACCATGCGGAATAACTTTTTTCCAAGCATATTTTTGGTCATCAAAGCTGGATTTTCGGATTCAGCGAGTCGAAATACACCTAGAAACTCACCCATCAAAGTCCGATTTTGATTCTGAAAAAAAATATTTTCGATCATCTCTTTCTCGTACCATGCGAAATAACTTCTTTCCAAGCATATTTTTGGTCATCAGAGGTCGGATTTTCGGATTCAGCGGGTCGAAATACACCTAGAAACTCACCCATTAAAGTCCGATATTGATTCTGAAAAAAAAAAATTTCGATCATCTCTTTTTCGTACCATGCGAAATAACTTCGTTCCAGGTGTATTTTCCTGTAACAAAGGTTAGATTTTCGGATTCAGCGGGTCAAAATACACCTATAAACCCACCCATCAAAGTTCGATTTCGATTCTGGAGACAGATATTTTCGATCATCTCTTTTTCGTACCATGCGAAATAACTTTTTTCCAAGCATATTTTTGGTCATCAGAGGTTGGATTTTCGGATGCAGCGGGTCGAAATACACCTAGAAACTGACCCATTAAAGTCCGATTTTGATTCTGAAAAAAAATATTTTCGATCATCTCTTTTTCGTACCATGCGGAATAACTTCTTTCCAGGTGTATTTTCGTGTAACAAAGGTTGGATTTTTGGATTCAGCGGGTCAAAATACACCTATGAACCCACCCATCACAGTTCGATTTTGATTCTGGAGACAGATAATTTCGATCATCTCTTTTTCGTACCATGCGAAATAACTTTTTTCCAAGCATATTTTTGGTCATCAAAGGTTGGATTTTCGCATCCAGCGGGTCGAAATACACCCAGAAACTCACCCATCAAAGTCCGATTTCGATTCTGAAAAAAAAATTTTCGATCATCTCTTTTTCGTACCATGCGAAATAACTTTTTTCCAAGCATATTTTTGGTCACCAAAGGTTGGATTTTCGCATTCAGCGGGTCGAAATACACCCAGAAACTCACCCATCAAAGTCCGATTTCGATTCTGAAAAAAAATATTTTCGATCATCTCTTTTTCGTACCATGCGGAATAACTTCTTTCCAGGTGTATTTTCGTGTAACAAAGGTTGGATTTTTTGATTCAGCGGGTCAAGGTACACCTATGAACCCACCCATCAACGTTCGATCTTGATTCTGGAGACAGATATTTTCGATCATCTCTTTTTCGAACCATGCGAAATAACTTTTTTCCAAGCATATTTTCGGTCATCGATGTTCGGATTTTCGGATTCAGCGGGTCGGAATACACCTAGAAACTCACCCATCAAAGTCCGATTTTGATTCTGAAAAAAAATATTTTCGATCATCTCTTTTTCGTACCATGCGGAATAACTTCTTTCCAGGTGTATTTTCGTGTAACAAAGGTTGGATTTTTGGATTCAGCGGGTCAAAATACACCTATAAACCCAGCCATCAAAGTTCGATTTCGATTCTGGAGACAGATATTTTCGATCATCTCTTTTTCGTACCATGCGGAATAACTTTTTTCCAAGCATATTTTTGGTCATCAAAGCTGGATTTTCGGATTCAGCGAGTCGAAATACACCTAGAAACTCACCCATCAAAGTCCGATTTTGATTCTGAAAAAAAATATTTTCGATCATCTCTTTCTCGTACCATGCGAAATAACTTTATTCCAAGCATATTTTTGGTCATCAGAGGTTGGATTTCCGGATTCAGCGGGTCGAAATACACCTAGAAACTCACCCATTAAAGTCCGATATTGATTCTGAAAAAAAAAAATTTCGATCATCTCTTTTTCGTACCATGCGAAATAACTTCGTTCCAGGTGTATTTTCCTGTAACAAAGGTTAGATTTTCGGATTCAGCGGGTCAAAATACACCTATAAACCCACCCATCAAAGTTCGATTTCGATTCTGGAGACAGATATTTTCGATCATCCCTTTTTCGTACCATGCGAAATAACTTTTTTCCAAGCATATTTTTGGTCATCAGAGGTTGGATTTTCGGATGCAGCGGGTCGAAATACACCTAGAAACTGACCCATTAAAGTCCGATTTTGATTCTGGAAAAAAATATTTTCGATCATCTCTTTTTCGTACCATGCGGAATAACTTCTTTCCAGGTGTATTTTCGTGTAACAAAGGTTGGATTTTTGGATTCAGCGGGTCAAAATACACCTATGAACCCACCCATCACAGTTCGATTTTGATTCTGGAGACAGATAATTTCGATCATCTCTTTTTCGTACCATGCGAAATAACTTTTTTCCAAGCATATTTTTGGTCATCAAAGGTTGGATTCTCGGATTCAGCGGGTCAAAATACACCTATAAACCCACACATCAGAGTTCGATTTCAATTCTGGAGACAGATATTTTCGATCATCTCTTTTTCGTACCATGCGAAATAACTTTTTTCCAAGCATATTTTTGATCATCAGAGGTTGGATTTTCGGATGCAGCGGGTCGAAATACACCTAGAAACTGACCCATTAAAGTCCGATTTTGATTCTGAAAAAAAATATTTTCGATCATCTCTTTTTCGTACCATGCGGAATAACTTCTTTCCAGGTGTATTTTCGTGTAACAAAGGTTGGATTTTTGGATTCAGCGGGTCAAAATACACCTATGAACCCACCCATCACAGTTCGATTTTGATTCTGGAGACAGATAATTTCGATCATCTCTTTTTCGTACCATGCGAAATAACTTTTTTCCAAGCATATTTTTGGTCATCAAAGGTTGGATTTTCGCATCCAGCGGGTCGAAATACACCCAGAAACTCACCCATCAAAGTCCGATTTCGATTCTGAAAAAAAATATTTTCGATCATCTCTTTTTCGGACCATGTGAAATAACTTCTTTCCAGGTGTATTTTCGTGTAACGAAGGTTGAATTTTTGGATTCAGCGGGTCAAAATACACCTATGAACCCACCCATCAAAGTTCGACTTCGATTCTGGAGAAAGATATTTCCGATCATCTCTTTTTCGTACCATGCGAAATAACTTTTTTCCAAGCATATTTTTGGTCATCAAAGCTTGGATTCTCGGATTCAGCGGGTCAAAATACACCTATAAACCCACACATCAAAGTTCGATTTCAATTCTGGAGACAGATATTTTCGATCATCTCTTTTTCGTACCATGCGAAATAACTTTTTTCCAAGCATATTGTTGGTCATCAGAGGTTGAATTTTCGGATTCAGCGGGTCGGAATACACCTAGAAACTCACCCATTAAAGTCCGATTTTGATTCTGAAAAAAAATATTTTCGATCATCTCTTTTTCGTACCATGCGAAATAACTTCTGTCCAGGTGTATTTTCGTGTAACGAAGGTTGGATTTTTGGATTCAGCGGGTCAAAATACACCTATAAACCCACCCATCAAAGTTCGATTTCGATTCTGGAGACAGATATTTTCGATCATCTCTTTTTCGTACCATGCGAAATAACTTTTTTCCAAGCATATTTTTGGTCATCAAAGTTCGGATTTTCGGATTCAGCGGGTCGAAATACACCCAAAAACTCACCCATCAAAGTCCGATTTTGATTCTGAAAAAAAAATTTTCGATCATCTTTTTTTCGTACCATGCGAAATAACTTCTTTCCAGGTGTATTTTCGTGTAACAAAGGTTGGATTTTTGGATTCAGCGGGTCAAAATACACATATGAACCCACCCATCAAAGTTCGATTTTTATTCTGGAGACAGATATTTTCGATCATCTCTTTTTCGTACCATGCGAAATAACTTTTTTCCAATCCTATTTTTGGTTATCTAAGGTTGGATTTTCGGATTTAGCGGGTCGAAATACACCCAAAAACTCACCCATCAAAGTCCGATTTTGATTCTGAAAAAAAATATTTTCGATCATCTTTTTTTCGTACCATGCGAAATAACTTTTTTCCAAGCATATTTTTGGTCATCAAAGTTTGGATTTTCGGATTCAGCGGGTCGGAATACACCTAGGAACTCACCCATTAAAGTCCGATTTCTATTCTGAAAAAAAATATTTTCGATCATCTCTTTTTCGGACCATGCGAAATAACTTCTTTCCAGGTGTATTTTCGTGTAACGAAGGTTGGATTTTTGGATTCAGCGGGTCAAAATACACCCATGAACCCACCCATCAAAGTTCGACTTCGATTCTGGAGAAAGATATTTCCGATCATCTCTTTTTCGTACCATGCGAAATAACTTTTTTCCAAGCATATTTTTGGTCATCAAAGCTTGGATTCTCGGATTCAGCGGGTCAAAATACACCTATAAACCCAGCCATCAAAGTTCGATTTCGATTCTGGAGACAGATATTTTCGATCATCTCTTTTTCGTACCATGCGGAATAACTTTTTTCCAAGCATATTTTTGGTCATCAAAGCTGGATTTTCGGATTCAGCGAGTCGAAATACACCTAGAAACTCACCCATCAAAGTCCGATTTTGATTCTGAAAAAAAATATTTTCGATCATCTCTTTCTCGTACCATGCGAAATAACTTCTTTCCAAGCATATTTTTGGTCATCAGAGGTCGGATTTTCGGATTCAGCGGGTCGAAATACACCTAGAAACTCACCCATTAAAGTCCGATATTGATTCTGAAAAAAAAAAATTTCGATCATCTCTTTTTCGTACCATGCGAAATAACTTCGTTCCAGGTGTATTTTCCTGTAACAAAGGTTAGATTTTCGGATTCAGCGGGTCAAAATACACCTATAAACCCACCCATCAAAGTTCGATTTCGATTCTGGAGACAGATATTTTCGATCATCTCTTTTTCGTACCATGCGAAATAACTTTTTTCCAAGCATATTTTTGGTCATCAGAGGTTGGATTTTCGGATGCAGCGGGTCGAAATACACCTAGAAACTGACCCATTAAAGTCCGATTTTGATTCTGAAAAAAAATATTTTCGATCATCTCTTTTTCGTACCATGCGGAATAACTTCTTTCCAGGTGTATTTTCGTGTAACAAAGGTTGGATTTTTGGATTCAGCGGGTCAAAATACACCTATGAACCCACCCATCACAGTTCGATTTTGATTCTGGAGACAGATAATTTCGATCATCTCTTTTTCGTACCATGCGAAATAACTTTTTTCCAAGCATATTTTTGGTCATCAAAGGTTGGATTTTCGCATCCAGCGGGTCGAAATACACCCAGAAACTCACCCATCAAAGTCCGATTTCGATTCTGAAAAAAAAATTTTCGATCATCTCTTTTTCGTACCATGCGAAATAACTTTTTTCCAAGCATATTTTTGGTCACCAAAGGTTGGATTTTCGCATTCAGCGGGTCGAAATACACCCAGAAACTCACCCATCAAAGTCCGATTTCGATTCTGAAAAAAAATATTTTCGATCATCTCTTTTTCGTACCATGCGGAATAACTTCTTTCCAGGTGTATTTTCGTGTAACAAAGGTTGGATTTTTTGATTCAGCGGGTCAAGGTACACCTATGAACCCACCCATCAACGTTCGATTTTGATTCTGGAGACAGATATTTTCGATCATCTCTTTTTCGAACCATGCGAAATAACTTTTTTCCAAGCATATTTTCGGTCATCGATGTTCGGATTTTCGGATTCAGCGGGTCGGAATACACCTAGGAACTCACCCATCAAAGTCCGATTTTGATTCTGAAAAAAAATATTTTCGATCATCTCTTTTTCGTACCATGCGGAATAACTTCTTTCCAGGTGTATTTTCGTGTAACAAAGGTTGGATTTTTGGATTCAGCGGGTCAAAATACACCTATAAACCCAGCCATCAAAGTTCGATTTCGATTCTGGAGACAGATATTTTCGATCATCTCTTTTTCGTACCATGCGGAATAACTTTTTTCCAAGCATATTTTTGGTCATCAAAGCTGGATTTTCGGATTCAGCGAGTCGAAATACACCTAGAAACTCACCCATCAAAGTCCGATTTTGATTCTGAAAAAAAATATTTTCGATCATCTCTTTCTCGTACCATGCGAAATAACTTTTTTCCAAGCATATTTTTGGTCATCAGAGGTTGGATTTTCGGATTCAGCGGGTCGAAATACACCTAGAAACTCACCCATTAAAGTCCGATATTGATTCTGAAAAAAAAAAATTTCGATCATCTCTTTTTCGTACCATGCGAAATAACTTCGTTCCAGGTGTATTTTCCTGTAACAAAGGTTAGATTTTCGGATTCAGCGGGTCAAAATACACCTATAAACCCACCCATCAAAGTTCGATTCCGATTCTGGAGACAGATATTTTCGATCATCTCTTTTTCGTACCATGCGAAATAACTTTTTTCCAAGCATATTTTTGGTCATCAGAGGTTGGATTTTCGGATGCAGCGGGTCGAAATACACCTAGAAACTGACCCATTAAAGTCCGATTTTGATTCTGGAAAAAAATATTTTCGATCATCTCTTTTTCGTACCATGCGGAATAACTTCTTTCCAGGTGTATTTTCGTGTAACAAAGGTTGGATTTTTGGATTCAGCGGGTCAAAATACACCTATGAACCCACCCATCACAGTTCGATTTTGATTCTGGAGACAGATAATTTCGATCATCTCTTTTTCGTACCATGCGAAATAACTTTTTTCCAAGCATATTTTTGGTCATCACAGGTTGGATTCTCGGATTCAGCGGGTCAAAATACACCTATAAACCCACACATCAAAGTTCGATTTCAATTCTGGAGACAGATATTTTCGATCATCTCTTTTTCGTACCATGCGAAATAACTTTTTTCCAAGCATATTTTTGGTCATCAGAGGTTGGATTTTCGGATGCAGCGGGTCGAAATACACCTAGAAACTGACCCATTAAAGTCCGATTTTGATTCTGAAAAAAAATATTTTCGATCATCTCTTTTTCGTACCATGCGGAATAACTTCTTTCCAGGTGTATTTTCGTGTAACAAAGGTTGGATTTTTGGATTCAGCGGGTCAAAATACACCTATGAACCCACCCATCACAGTTCGATTTTGATTCTGGAGACAGATAATTTCGATCATCTCTTTTTCGTACCATGCGAAATAACTTTTTTCCAAGCATATTGTTGGTCATCAAAGGTTGGATTTTCGCATCCAGCGGGTCGAAATACACCCAGAAACTCACCCATCAAAGTCCGATTTCGATTCTGAAAAAAAATATTTTCGATCATCTCTTTTTCGGACCATGTGAAATAACTTCTTTCCAGGTGTATTTTCGTGTAACGAAGGTTGAATTTTTGGATTCAGCGGGTCAAAATACACCTATGAACCCACCCATCAAAGTTCGACTTCGATTCTGGAGAAAGATATTTCCGATCATCTCTTTTTCGTACCATGCGAAATAACTTTTTTCCAAGCATATTTTTGGTCATCAAAGCTTGGATTCTCGGATTCAGCGGGTCAAAATACACCTATAAACCCACACATCAAAGTTCGATTTCAATTCTGGAGACAGATATTTTCGATCATCTCTTTTTCGTACCATGCGAAATAACTTTTTTCCAAGCATATTGTTGGTCATCAGAGGTTGAATTTTCGGATTCAGCGGGTCGGAATACACCTAGAAACTCACCCATTAAAGTCCGATTTTGATTCTGAAAAAAAATATTTTCGATCATCTCTTTTTCGTACCATGCGAAATAACTTCTGTCCAGGTGTATTTTCGTGTAACGAAGGTTGGATTTTTGGATTCAGCGGGTCAAAATACACCTATAAACCCACCCATCAAAGTTCGATTTCGATTCTGGAGACAGATATTTTCGATCATCTCTTTTTCGTACCATGCGAAATAACTTTTTTCCAAGCAAATTTTTGGTCATCAAAGTTCGGATTTTCGGATTCAGCGGGTCGAAATACACCCAAAAACTCACCCATCAAAGTCCGATTTTGATTCTGAAAAAAAAATTTTCGATCATCTTTTTTTCGTACCATGCGAAATAACTTCTTTCCAGGTGTATTTTCGTGTGACAAAGGTTGGATTTTTGGATTCAGCGGGTCAAAATACACATATGAACCCACCCATCAAAGTTCGATTTTTATTCTGGAGACAGATATTTTCGATCATCTCTTTTTCGTACCATGCGAAATAACTTTTTTCCAATCCTATTTTTGGCTATCTAAGGTCAGATTTCCGGATTCAGCGGGTCAAAATACACCTATAAACCCACCCATCAAAGTTTGATTTCGATTCTGGAGACAGATATTTTCGATCATCTCTTTTTCGTACCATGCGAAATAACTTTTTTCCAAGCATATTTTTGGTCATCAGAGGTTGGATTTTCGGATTCAGCGGGTCGAAATACACCTAGAAACTCACCCATTAAAGTCCGATTTTGATTCTGAAAAAAAATATTTTCGATCATCTCTTTTTCGTACCATGCGAAATAACTTCTTTCCAGGTGTATTTTCGTGTAACAAAGGTTGGATTTTTCGATTTAGCGGGTCAAAATACACCTATAAACCCACCCATCAAAGTTCGATTTCGATTCTGGAGACAGATATTTTCGATCATCTCTTTTTCGTACCATGCGAAATAACTTTTTTCCAAGCATATTTTTGGTAATCAGAGGTTGGATTTTCGGATTCAGCGGGTCGAAATACACCTAGAAACTCACCCATTGAAGTCCGATATTGATTCTGAAAAAAAAAATTTTCGATCATCTCTTTTTCGTACCATGCGAAATTACTTCGTTCCAGGTGTATTTTCCTGTAACAAAGGTTAGATCTTCGGATTCAGCGGGTCAAAATACACCTATAAACCCACCCATCGAAGTTCGATTTCGATTCTGGAGACAGATATTTTCGATCATCTCTTTTTCGTACCATGCGAAATAACTTTTTTCCAAGCATATTTTTTGTCATCAAAGGTTGGATTTTCGCATTCAGCGGGTCGAAATACACCCAGAAACTCACCCATCAAAGTCCGATTTCGATTCTGAAAAAAAATATTTTCGATCATCTCTTTTTCGAACCATGCGAAATAACTTTTTTCCAAGCATATTTTCGGTCATCGATGTTCGGATTTTCGGATTCAGCGGGTCGGAATACACCTAGAAACTCACCCATCAAAGTCCGATTTTGATTCTGAAAAAAAATATTTTCGATCATCTCTTTTTCGTACCATGCGGAATAACTTCTTTCCAGGTGTATTTTCGTGTAACAAAGGTTGGATTTTTGGATTCAGCGGGTCAAAATACACCTATAAACCCAGCCATCAAAGTTCGATTTCGATTCTGGAGACAGATATTTTCGATCATCTCTTTTTCGTACCATGCGCAATAACTTTTTTCCAAGCATATTTTTGGTCATCAAAGCTGGATTTTCGGATTCAGCGAGTCGAAATACACCTAGAAACTCACCCATCAAAGTCCGATTTTGATTCTGAAAAAAAATATTTTCGATCATCTCTTTCTCGTACCATGCGAAATAACTTTTTTCCAAGCATATTTTTGGTCATCAGAGGTTGGATTTTCGGATTCAGCGGGTCGAAATACACCTAGAAACTCACCCATTAAAGTCCGATATTGATTCTGAAAAAAAAAAATTTCGATCATCTCTTTTTCGTACCATGCGAAATAACTTCGTTCCAGGTGTATTTTCCTGTAACAAAGGTTAGATTTTCGGATTCAGCGGGTCAAAATACACCTATAAACCCACCCATCAAAGTTCGATTTCGATTCTGGAGACAGATATTTTCGATCATCTCTTTTTCGTACCATGCGAAATAACTTTTTTCCAAGCATATTTTTGGTCATCAGAGGTTGGATTTTCGGATGCAGCGGGTCGAAATACACCTAGAAACTGACCCATTAAAGTCCGATTTTGATTCTGAAAAAAAATATTTTCGATCATCTCTTTTTCGTACCATGCGGAATAACTTCTTTCCAGGTGTATTTTCGTGTAACAAAGGTTGGATTTTTGGATTCAGCGGGTCAAAATACACCTATGAACCCACCCATCACAGTTCGATTTTGATTCTGGAGACAGATAATTTCGATCATCTCTTTTTCGTACCATGCGAAATAACTTTTTTCCAAGCATATTTTTGGTCATCAAAGGTTGGATTTTCGCATCCAGCGGGTCGAAATACACCCAGAAACTCACCCATCAAAGTCCGATTTCGATTCTGAAAAAAAATATTTTCGATCATCTCTTTTTCGGACCATGTGAAATAACTTCTTTCCAGGTGTATTTTCGTGTAACGAAGGTTGAATTTTTGGATTCAGCGGGTCAAAATACACCTATGAACCCACCCATCAAAGTTCGACTTCGATTCTGGAGAAAGATATTTCCGATCATCTCTTTTTCGTACCATGCGAAATAACTTTTTTCCAAGCATATTTTTGGTCATCAAAGCTTGGATTCTCGGATTCAGCGGGTCAAAATACACCTATAAACCCACACATCAAAGTTCGATTTCAATTCTGGAGACAGATATTTCCGATCATCTCTTTTTCGTACCATGCGAAATAACTTTTTTCCAAGCATATTGTTGGTCATCAGAGGTTGGATTTTCGGATTCAGCGGGTCGGAATACACCTAGAAACTCACCCATTAAAGTCCGATTTTGATTCTGAAAAAAAATATTTTCGATCATCTCTTTTTCGTACCATGCGAAATAACTTCTGTCCAGGTGTATTTTCGTGTAACGAAGGTTGGATTTTTGGATTCAGCGGGTCAAAATACACCTATAAACCCACCCATCAAAGTTCGATTTCGATTCTGGAGACAGATATTTTCGATCATCTCTTTTTCGTACCATGCGAAATAACTTTTTTCCAAGCATATTTTTGGTCATCAAAGTTTGGATTTTCGGATTCAGCGGGTCGGAATACACCTAGGAACTCACCCATTAAAGTCCGATTTCTATTCTGAAAAAAAATATTTTCGATCATCTCTTTTTCGGACCATGCGAAATAACTTCTTTCCAGGTGTATTTTCGTGTAACGAAGGTTGGATTTTTGGATTCAGCGGGTCAAAATACACCCATGAACCCACCCATCAAAGTTCGACTTCGATTCTGGAGAAAGATATTTCCGATCATCTCTTTTTCGTACCATGCGAAATAACTTTTTTCCAAGCATATTTTTGGTCATCAAAGCTTGGATTCTCGGATTCAGCGGGTCAAAATACACCTATAAACCCACCCATCAAAGTTCGATTTCAATTCTGTACACAGATATTTTCGATCATCTCTTTTTCGTACCATGCGAAATAACTTTTTTCCAAGCATATTGTTGGTCATCAAAGATCGGATTTTCAGATTCAGCGGGTCGAAAAACACCTAGAAACTCACCCATCAAAGTCCGATTTTGATTCTGAAAAAAAATATTTTCGATCATCTCTTTCTCGTACCATGCGAAATAACTTTTTTCCGAGCATATTTTTGGTCATCAGAGGTTGGATTTTCGGATTCAGCGGGTCGAAATACACCTAGAAACTCACCCATTAAAGTCCGATTTTGATTCTGAAAAAAAATATTTTCGATCATCTCTTTTTCGTACCATGCGAAATAACTTCTTTCCAGGTGTATTTTCGTGTAACAAAGGTTGGATTTTTGGATTCAGCGGGTCAAAATACACCTATAAACCCACCCATCAAAGTTCGATTTCGATTCTGGAGACAGATATTTTCGATCATCTCTTTTTCGTACCATGTGAAATAACTTTTTTCCAAGCATATTTTCGGTCATTGATGTTCGGATTTTCGGATTCAGCGGGTCGGAATACACCTAGAAACTCACCCATCAAAGTCCGATTTTGATTCTGAAAAAAAATATTTTCGATCATCTCTTTTTCGTGCCATGCGGAATAACTTCTTTCCAGGTGTATTTTTGTGTAACAAAGGTTGGATTTTTGGATTCAGCGGGTCAAAATACACCTATGAACCCACCCATCACAGTTCGATTTTGATTCTGGAGACAGATAATTTCGATCATCTCTTTTTCGTACCATGCGAAATAACTTTTTTCCAAGCATATTTTTGGTCATCAAAGGTTGGATTTTCGCATTCAGCGGGTCGAAATACACCCAGAAACTCACCCATCAAAGTCCGATTTCGATTCTGAAAAAAAATATTGTCGATCATCTCTTTTTCGTTCCATGCGGGATAACTTCTTTCCAGGTGTATTTTCGTGTAACAAAGGTTGGATTTTTGGATTCAGCGGGTCAAAATACACCTATAAACCCACCCATCAAAGTTCGATTTCGATTCTGGAAACAGATATTTTCGATCATCTCTTTTTCGTACCATGCGAAATAACTTTTTTCCAAGCATATTTTTGGTCATCGATGTTCGGATTTTCGGATTCAGCGGGTCGGAATACACCTAGAAACTCACCCATTGAAGTCCGATTTTGATTCTGAAAAAAAATATTTTCGATCATCTCTTTTTCGTACCATGCGGAATAACTTCTGTCCAGGTGTATTTTCGTGTAACGAAGGTTGGATTTCTGGATTCAGCGGGTCAAAATACACCTATAAACCCACCCATCGAAGTTCGATTTCGATTCTGGAGACAGATATTTTCGATCATCTCTTTTTCGTACCATGCGAAATAACTTTTTTCCAAGCATATTTTTGGTCATCGATGTTCGGATTTTCGGATTCAGCGGGTCGGAATACACCTAGAAACTCACCCATTAAAGTCCGATTTTGATTCTGAAAAAAAATATTTTCGATCATCTCTTTTTCGTACCATGCGAAATAACTTCTGTCCAGGTGTATTTTCGTGTAACGAAGGTTGGATTTTTGGATTCAGCGGGTCAAAATACACCTATAAACCCACCAATCAAAGTTCGATTTCGATTCTGGAGACAGATATTTTCGATCATCTCTTTTTCGTACCATGCGAAATAACTTTTTTCCAAGCATATTTTTGGTCATCAAAGTTTGGATTTTCGGATTCAGCGGGTCGGAATACACCTAGGAACTCACCCATTAAAGTCCGATTTCTATTCTGAAAAAAAATATTTTCGATCATCTCTTTTTCGGACCATGCGAAATAACTTCTTTCCAGGTGTATTTTCGTGTAACGAAGGTTGGATTTTTGGATTCAGCGGGTCAAAATACACCCATGAACCCACCCATCAAAGTTCGACTTCGATTCTGGAGAAAGATATTTCCGATCATCTCTTTTTCGTACCATGCGAAATAACTTTTTTCCAAGCATATTTTTGGTCATCAAAGCTTGGATTCTCGGATTCAGCGGGTCAAAATACACCTATAAACCCACCCATCAAAGTTCGATTTCAATTCTGTACACAGATATTTTCGATCATCTCTTTTTCGTACCATGCGAAATAACTTTTTTCCAAGCATATTGTTGGTCATCAAAGATCGGATTTTCAGATTCAGCGGGTCGAAAAACACCTAGAAACTCACCCATCAAAGTCCGATTTTGATTCTGAAAAAAAATATTTTCGATCATCTCTTTCTCGTACCATGCGAAATAACTTTTTTCCGAGCATATTTTTGGTCATCAGAGGTTGGATTTTCGGATTCAGCGGGTCGAAATACACCTAGAAACTCACCCATTAAAGTCCGATTTTGATTCTGAAAAAAAATATTTTCGATCATCTCTTTTTCGTACCATGCGAAATAACTTCTTTCCAGGTGTATTTTCGTGTAACAAAGGTTGGATTTTTGGATTCAGCGGGTCAAAATACACCTATAAACCCACCCATCAAAGTTCGATTTCGATTCTGGAGACAGATATTTTCGATCATCTCTTTTTCGTACCATGTGAAATAACTTTTTTCCAAGCATATTTTCGGTCATTGATGTTCGGATTTTCGGATTCAGCGGGTCGGAATACACCTAGAAACTCACCCATCAAAGTCCGATTTTGATTCTGAAAAAAAATATTTTCGATCATCTCTTTTTCGTGCCATGCGGAATAACTTCTTTCCAGGTGTATTTTTGTGTAACAAAGGTTGGATTTTTGGATTCAGCGGGTCAAAATACACCTATGAACCCACCCATCACAGTTCGATTTTGATTCTGGAGACAGATAATTTCGATCATCTCTTTTTCGTACCATGCGAAATAACTTTTTTCCAAGCATATTTTTGGTCATCAAAGGTTGGATTTTCGCATTCAGCGGGTCGAAATACACCCAGAAACTCACCCATCAAAGTCCGATTTCGATTCTGAAAAAAAATATTGTCGATCATCTCTTTTTCGTTCCATGCGGGATAACTTCTTTCCAGGTGTATTTTCGTGTAACAAAGGTTGGATTTTTGGATTCAGCGGGTCAAAATACACCTATAAACCCACCCATCAAAGTTCGATTTCGATTCTGGAAACAGATATTTTCGATCATCTCTTTTTCGTACCATGCGAAATAACTTTTTTCCAAGCATATTTTTGGTCATCGATGTTCGGATTTTCGGATTCAGCGGGTCGGAATACACCTAGAAACTCACCCATTGAAGTCCGATTTTGATTCTGAAAAAAAATATTTTCGATCATCTCTTTTTCGTACCATGCGGAATAACTTCTGTCCAGGTGTATTTTCGTGTAACGAAGGTTGGATTTCTGGATTCAGCGGGTCAAAATACACCTATAAACCCACCCATCGAAGTTCGATTTCGATTCTGGAGACAGATATTTTCGATCATCTCTTTTTCGTACCATGCGAAATAACTTTTTTCCAAGCATATTTTTGGTCATCGATGTTCGGATTTTCGGATTCAGCGGGTCGGAATACACCTAGAAACTCACCCATTAAAGTCCGATTTTGATTCTGAAAAAAAATATTTTCGATCATCTCTTTTTCGTACCATGCGAAATAACTTCTGTCCAGGTGTATTTTCGTGTAACGAAGGTTGGATTTTTGGATTCAGCGGGTCAAAATACACCTATAAACCCACCAATCAAAGTTCGATTTCGATTCTGGAGACAGATATTTTCGATCATCTCTTTTTCGTACCATGCGAAATAACTTTTTTCCAAGCATATTTTTGGTCATCGATGTTCGGATTTTCGGATTCAGCGGGTCGGAATACACCTAGAAACTCACCCATCAAAGTCCGATTTTGATTCTGAAAAAAAATATTTTCGATCATCCCTTTTTCGTACCATGCGGAATAACTTCTTTCCAGGTGTATTTTCGTGTAACAAAGGTTTGATTTTTGGATTCAGCGGGTCAAAATACACCTATGAACCCACCCATCACAGTTCGATTTTGATTCTGGAGACAGATAATTTCGATCATCTCTTTTTCGTACCATGCGAAATAACTTTTTTCCAAGCATATTTTTGGTCATCACAGGTTGGATTTTCGCATTCAGCGGGTCGAAATACACCCAGAAACTCACCCATCAAAGTCCGATTTTGATTCTGAAAAAAAATATTTTCGATCATCTCTTTCTCATACCATGCGAAATAACTTTTTTCCGAGCATATTTTTGGTCATCAGAGGTTGGATTTCCGGATTCAGCGGGTCGAAATACACCTAGAAACTTACCCATTAAAGTCCGATATTGATTCTGAAAAAAAAAATTTTCGATCATCTCTTTTTCGTACCATGCGAAACTACTTCGTTCCAGGTGTATTTTCCTGTAACAAAGGTCAGATTTCCGGATTCAGCGGGTCAAAATACGCCTATAAACCCACCCATCAAAGTTCGATTTCGATTCTGGAGACAGATATTTTCGATCATCTCTTTTTCGTACCATGCGAAATAACTTTTTTCCAAGCATATTTTTGGTCATCAGAGGTTAGATTTTCGAATTCAGCGGGTCGAAATACACCTAGAAACTCACCCATTAAAGTCCGATTTTGATTCTGAAAAAAAATATTTTCGATCATCTCTTTTTCGTACCATGCGAAATAACTTCTTTCCAGGTGTATTTTCGTGTAAGAAAGGTTGGATTTTTGGATTCAGCGGGTCAAAATACACCTATAAACCCACCCATCAAAGTTCGATTTCGATTCTGGAGACAGATATTTTCGATCATCTCTTTTTCGTACCATGTGAAATAACTTTTTTCCAAGCATATTTTCGGTCATCGATGTTCGGATTTTCGGATTCAGCGGGTCGGAATACACCTAGAAACTCACCCATTGAAGTCCGATTTTGATTCTGAAAAAAAATATTTTCGATCATCTCTTTTTCGTACCATGCGAAATAACTTCTGTCCAGGTGTATTTTCGTGTAACGAAGGTTGGATTTCTGGATTCAGCGGGTCAAAATACACCTATAAACCCACCCATCAAAGTTCGATTTCGATTCTGGAGACAGATATTTTCGATCATCTCTTTTTCGTACCATGCGAAATAACTTTTTTCCAAGCATATTTTTGGTCATCGATGTTCGGATTTTCGGATTCAGCGGGTCGGAATACACCTAGAAACTCACCCATTAAAGTCCGATTTTGATTCTGAAAAAAAATATTTTCGATCATCTCTTTTTCGTACCATGCGAAATAACTTCTGTCCAGGTGTATTTTCGTATAACGAAGGTTGGATTTTTGGATTCAGCGGGTCAAAATACACCAATAAACCCACCCATCAAAGTTCGATTTCGATTCTGGAGACAGATATTTTCGATCATCTCTTTTTCGTACCATGCGAAATAACTTTTTTCCAAGCATATTTTTGGTCATCAAAGGTTGGATTTTCGCATTCAGCGGGTCGAAATACACCCAGAAACTCACCCATCAAAGTCCGATTTCGATTCTGAAAAAAAATATTTTCGATCATCTCTTTTTCGTTCCATGCGAAATAACTCCTTTCCAGGTGTATTTTCGTGTAACAAAGGTTGGATTTTTGGATTCAGCGGGTCAAAATACACCTATAAACCCACCCATCAAAGTTCGATTTCGATTCTGGAGACAGATATTTCCGATCATCTCTTTTTCGTACCATGCGAAATAACTTTTTTCCAAGCATATTTTTGGTCATCGATGTTCGGATTTTCGGATTCAGCGGGTCGGAATACACCTAGAAACTCACCCATCAAAGTCCGATTTTGATTCTGAAAAAAAATATTTTCGATCATCTCTTTTTCGTACCATGCGGAATAACTTCTTTACAGGTGTATTTTCGTGTAACAAAGGTTGGATTTTTGTATTTAGCGGGTCAAAATACACCTATGAACCCACCCATCACAGTTCGATTTTGATTCTGGAGACAGATAATTTCGATCATCTCTTTTTCGTACCATGCGAAATAACTTTTTTCCAAGCATATTTTTGGTCATCAAAGGTTGGATTTTCGCATTCAGCGGGTCGAAATACACCTATAAACCCACCCATCAAAGTTCGATTTCAATTCTGGAGACAGATATTTTCGATCATCTCTTTTTCGTACCATGCGAAATAACTTTTTTCCATGCATAATGTTGGTCATCAAAGATCGGATTTTCAGATTCAGCGGGTCGAAATACACCTAGAAACTCACCCATCAAAGTCCGATTTTGATCCTGAAAAAAAAAATTTTCGATCATCTCTTTCTCGTACCATGCGAAATAACTTTTTTCCAAGCATATTTTTGGTCATCAGAGGTTGGATTTCCGGATTCAGCGGGTCGGAATACACCTAGAAACTCACTCATCAAAGTCCGATTTTGATTCTGAAAAAAAATATTTTCGATCATCTCTTTTTCGTACCATGCGGAATAACTTCTTTCCAGGTGTATTTTCGTGTAACAAAGGTTGGATTTTTGGATTCAGCGGGTCAAAATACACCTATGAACCCACCCATCACAGTTCGATTTTGATTCTGGAGACAGATAATTTCGATCATCTCTTTTTCGTACCATGCGAAATAACTTTTTTCCAAGCATATTTTTGGTCATCAAAGGTTGGATTTTCGCATTCAGCGGGTCGAAATACACCCAGAAACTCACCCATCAAAGTCCGATTTCGATTCTGAAAAAAAATATTTTCGATCATCTCTTTCTCGTACCATGCGAAATAACTTTTTTCCGAGCATATTTTTGGTCATCAGAGGTTGGATTTCCGGATTCAGCGGGTCGAAATACACCTAGAAACTTACCCATTAAAGTCCGATATTGATTCTGAAAAAAAAAATTTTCGATCATCTCTTTTTCGTACCATGCGAAATTACTTCGTTCCAGGTGTATTTTCCTGTAACAAAGGTCAGATGTCCGGATTCAGCGGGTCAAAATACACCTATAAACCCACCCATCAAAGTTCGATTTCGATTCTGGAGACAGATATTTTCGATCATCTCTTTTTCGTACCATGCGAAATAACTTTCTTCCAAGCATATTTTTGGTCATCAGAGGTTGGATTTTCGGATTCAGCGGGTCGAAATACACCTAGAAACTCACCCATTAAAGTCCGATTTTGATTCTGAAAAAAAATATTTTCCATCATCTCTTTTTCGTACCATGCGAAATAACTTCTTTCCAGGTGTATTTTCGTGTAACAAAGGTTGGATTTTTGGATTCAGCGGGTCAAAATACACCTATAAACCCACCCATCAAAGTTCGATTCCGATTCTGGAGACAGATATTTTCGATCATCTCTTTTTCGTACCATGTGAAATAACTTTTTTCCAAGCATATTTTCGGTCATCGATGTTCGGATTTTCGGATTCAGCGGGTCGGAATACACCTAGAAACTCACCCATCAAAGTCCGATTTTGATTCTGAAAAAAAATATTTTCGATCATCTCTTTTTCGTGCCATGCGGAATAACTTCTTTCCACGTGTATTTTCGTGTAACAAAGGTTGGATTTTTGGATTCAGCGGGTCAAAATACACCTATGAACCCACCCGTCACAGTTCGATTTTGATTCTGGAGACAGATAATTTCGATCATCTCTTTTTCGTACCATGCGAAATAACTTTTTTCCAAGCATATTTTTGGTCATCAAAGGTTGGATTTTCGCATTCAGCGGGTCGAAATACACCCAGAAACTCACCCATCAAAGTCCGATTTCGATTCTGAAAAAAAATATTTTCGATCATCTCTTTTTCGTTCCATGCGGGATAACTTCTTTCCAGGTGTATTTTCGTGTAACAAAGGTTGGATTTTTGGATTCAGCGGGTCAAAATACACCTATAAACCCACCCATCAAAGTTCGATTTCGATTCTGGAAACAGATATTTTCGATCATCTCTTTTTCGTACCATGCGAAATAACTTTTTTCCAAGCATATTTTTGGTCATCGATGTTCGGATTTTCGGATTCAGCGGGTCGGAATACACCTAGAAACTCACCCATTGAAGTCCGATTTTGATTCTGAAAAAAAATATTTTCGATCATCTCTTTTTCGTACCATGCGAAATAACTTCTGTCCAGGTGTATTTTCGTGTAACGAAGGTTGGATTTCTGGATGCAGCGGGTCAAAATACACCTATAAACCCACCCATCAAAGTTCGATTTCGATTCTGGAGACAGATATTTTCGATCATCTCTTTTTCGTACCATGCGAAATAACTTTTTTCCAAGCATATTTTTGGTCATCGATGTTCGGATTTTCGGATTCAGCGGGTCGGAATACACCTAGAAACTCACCCATTAAAGTCCGATTTTGATTCTGAAAAAAAATATTTTCGATCATCTCTTTTTCGTACCATGCGAAATAACTTCTGTCCAGGTGTATTTTCGTGTAACGAAGGTTGGATTTTTGGATTCAGCGGGTCAAAATACACCTATAAACCCACCCATCAAAGTTCGATTTCGATTCTGGAGACAGATATTTTCGATCATCTCTTTTTCGTACCATGCGAAATAACTTTTTTCCAAGCATATTTTTGGTCATCGATGTTCGGATTTTCGGATTCAGCGGGTCGGAATACACCTAGAAACTCACCCATCAAAGTCCGATTTTGATTCTGAAAAAAAATATTTTCGATCATCTCTTTTTCGTAACATGCGGAATAACTTCTTTCCAGGTGTATTTTCGTGTAACAAAGGTTGGATTTTTGGATTCAGCGGGTCAAAATACACCTATGAACCCACCCATCACAGTTCGATTTTGATTCTGGAGACAGATAATTTCGATCATCTCTTTTTCGTACCATGCGAAATAACTTTTTTCCAAGCATATTTTTGGTCATCAAAGGTTGGATTTTCGCATTCAGCGGGTCGAAATACACCCAGAAACTCACCCATCAAAGTCCGATTTCAATTCTGAAAAAAAATATTTTCGATCATCTCTTTTTCGTTCCATGCGAAATAACTCCTTTCCAGGTGTATTTTCGTGTAACAAAGGTTGGATTTTTGGATTCAGCGGGTCAAAATACACCCATAAACCCACCCATCAAAGTTCGATTTCGATTCTGGAGACAGATATTTCCGATCATCTCTTTTTCGTACCATGCGAAATAACTTTTTTCCAAGCATATTTTTGGTCATCGATGTTCGGATTTTCGGATTCAGCGGGTCGAAATACACCTAGAAACTCACCCATCAAAGTCCGATTTTGATTCTGAAAAAAAATATTTTCGATCATCTCTTTTTCGTACCATGCGGAATAACTTCTTTACAGGTGTATTTTCGTGTAACAAAGGTTGGATTTTTGTATTTAGCGGGTCAAAATACACCTATGAACCCACCCATCACAGTTCGATTTTGATTCTGGAGACAGATAATTTCGATCATCTCTTTTTCGTACCATGCGAAATAACTTTTTTCCAAGCATATTTTTGGTCATCACAGGTTGGATTTTCGCATTCAGCGGGTCGAAATACACCCAGAAACTCACCCATCAAAGTCCGATTTTGATTCTGAAAAAAAATATTTTCGATCATCTCTTTCTCATACCATGCGAAATAACTTTTTTCCGAGCATATTTTTGGTCATCAGAGGTTGGATTTCCGGATTCAGCGGGTCGAAATACACCTAGAAACTCACCCATTAAAGTCCGATTTTGATTCTGAAAAAAAATATTTTCGATCATCTCTTTTTCGTACCATGCGAAATAACTTCTGTCCAGGTGTATTTTCGTATAACGAAGGTTGGATTTTTGGATTCAGCGGGTCAAAATACACCAATAAACCCACCCATCAAAGTTCGATTTCGATTCTGGAGACAGATATTTTCGATCATCTCTTTTTCGTACCATGCGAAATAACTTTTTTCCAAGCATATTTTTGGTCATCAAAGGTTGGATTTTCGCATTCAGCGGGTCGAAATACACCCAGAAACTCACCCATCAAAGTCCGATTTCGATTCTGAAAAAAAATATTTTCGATCATCTCTTTTTCGTTCCATGCGAAATAACTCCTTTCCAGGTGTATTTTCGTGTAACAAAGGTTGGATTTTTGGATTCAGCGGGTCAAAATACACCTATAAACCCACCCATCAAAGTTCGATTTCGATTCTGGAGACAGATATTTCCGATCATCTCTTTTTCGTACCATGCGAAATAACTTTTTTCCAAGCATATTTTTGGTCATCGATGTTCGGATTTTCGGATTCAGCGGGTCGGAATACACCTAGAAACTCACCCATCAAAGTCCGATTTTGATTCTGAAAAAAAATATTTTCGATCACCTCTTTTTCGTACCATGCGGAATAACTTCTTTACAGGTGTATTTTCGTGTAACAAAGGTTGGATTTTTGTATTTAGCGGGTCAAAATACACCTATGAACCCACCCATCACAGTTCGATTTTGATTCTGGAGACAGATAATTTCGATCATCTCTTTTTCGTACCATGCGAAATAACTTTTTTCCAAGCATATTTTTGGTCATCAAAGGTTGGATTTTCGCATTCAGCGGGTCGAAATACACCTATAAACCCACCCATCAAAGTTCGATTTCAATTCTGGAGACAGATATTTTCGATCATCTCTTTTTCGTACCATGCGAAATAACTTTTTTCCATGCATAATGTTGGTCATCAAAGATCGGATTTTCAGATTCAGCGGGTCGAAATACACCCAGAAACTCACCCATCAAAGTCCGATTTCGATTCTGAAAAAAAATATTTTCGATCATCTCTTTCTCGTACCATGCGAAATAACTTTTTTCCGAGCATATTTTTGGTCATCAGAGGTTGGATTTCCGGATTCAGCGGGTCGAAATACACCTAGAAACTTACCCATTAAAGTCCGATATTGATTCTGAAAAAAAAAATTTTCGATCATCTCTTTTTCGTACCATGCGAAATTACTTCGTTCCAGGTGTATTTTCCTGTAACAAAGGTCAGATGTCCGGATTCAGCGGGTCAAAATACACCTATAAACCCACCCATCAAAGTTCGATTTCGATTCTGGAGACAGATATTTTCGATCATCTCTTTTTCGTACCATGCGAAATAACTTTCTTCCAAGCATATTTTTGGTCATCAGAGGTTGGATTTTCGGATTCAGCGGGTCGAAATACACCTAGAAACTCACCCATTAAAGTCCGATTTTGATTCTGAAAAAAAATATTTTCCATCATCTCTTTTTCGTACCATGCGAAATAACTTCTTTCCAGGTGTATTTTCGTGTAACAAAGGTTGGATTTTTGGATTCAGCGGGTCAAAATACACCTATAAACCCACCCATCAAAGTTCGATTCCGATTCTGGAGACAGATATTTTCGATCATCTCTTTTTCGTACCATGTGAAATAACTTTTTTCCAAGCATATTTTCGGTCATCGATGTTCGGATTTTCGGATTCAGCGGGTCGGAATACACCTAGAAACTCACCCATCAAAGTCCGATTTTGATTCTGAAAAAAAATATTTTCGATCATCTCTTTTTCGTGCCATGCGGAATAACTTCTTTCCACGTGTATTTTCGTGTAACAAAGGTTGGATTTTTGGATTCAGCGGGTCAAAATACACCTATGAACCCACCCGTCACAGTTCGATTTTGATTCTGGAGACAGATAATTTCGATCATCTCTTTTTCGTACCATGCGAAATAACTTTTTTCCAAGCATATTTTTGGTCATCAAAGGTTGGATTTTCGCATTCAGCGGGTCGAAATACACCCAGAAACTCACCCATCAAAGTCCGATTTCGATTCTGAAAAAAAATATTTTCGATCATCTCTTTTTCGTTCCATGCGGGATAACTTCTTTCCAGGTGTATTTTTGGTCATCAGAGGTTGGATTTCCGGATTCAGCGGGTCGAAATACACCTAGAAACTCACCCATTAAAGTCCGATTTTGATTCTGAAAAAAAATATTTTCGATCATCTCTTTTTCGTACCATGCGAAATAACTTCTGTCCAGGTGTATTTTCGTATAACGAAGGTTGGATTTTTGGATTCAGCGGGTCAAAATACACCAATAAACCCACCCATCAAAGTTCGATTTCGATTCTGGAGACAGATATTTTCGATCATCTCTTTTTCGTACCATGCGAAATAACTTTTTTCCAAGCATATTTTTGGTCATCAAAGGTTGGATTTTCGCATTCAGCGGGTCGAAATACACCCAGAAACTCACCCATCAAAGTCCGATTTCGATTCTGAAAAAAAATATTTTCGATCATCTCTTTTTCGTTCCATGCGAAATAACTCCTTTCCAGGTGTATTTTCGTGTAACAAAGGTTGGATTTTTGGATTCAGCGGGTCAAAATACACCTATAAACCCACCCATCAAAGTTCGATTTCGATTCTGGAGACAGATATTTCCGATCATCTCTTTTTCGTACCATGCGAAATAACTTTTTTCCAAGCATATTTTTGGTCATCGATGTTCGGATTTTCGGATTCAGCGGGTCGGAATACACCTAGAAACTCACCCATCAAAGTCCGATTTTGATTCTGAAAAAAAATATTTTCGATCACCTCTTTTTCGTACCATGCGGAATAACTTCTTTACAGGTGTATTTTCGTGTAACAAAGGTTGGATTTTTGTATTTAGCGGGTCAAAATACACCTATGAACCCACCCATCACAGTTCGATTTTGATTCTGGAGACAGATAATTTCGATCATCTCTTTTTCGTACCATGCGAAATAACTTTTTTCCAAGCATATTTTTGGTCATCAAAGGTTGGATTTTCGCATTCAGCGGGTCGAAATACACCTATAAACCCACCCATCAAAGTTCGATTTCAATTCTGGAGACAGATATTTTCGATCATCTCTTTTTCGTACCATGCGAAATAACTTTTTTCCATGCATAATGTTGGTCATCAAAGATCGGATTTTCAGATTCAGCGGGTCGAAATACACCCAGAAACTCACCCATCAAAGTCCGATTTCGATTCTGAAAAAAAATATTTTCGATCATCTCTTTCTCGTACCATGCGAAATAACTTTTTTCCGAGCATATTTTTGGTCATCAGAGGTTGGATTTCCGGATTCAGCGGGTCGAAATACACCTAGAAACTTACCCATTAAAGTCCGATATTGATTCTGAAAAAAAAAATTTTCGATCATCTCTTTTTCGTACCATGCGAAATTACTTCGTTCCAGGTGTATTTTCCTGTAACAAAGGTCAGATGTCCGGATTCAGCGGGTCAAAATACACCTATAAACCCACCCATCAAAGTTCGATTTCGATTCTGGAGACAGATATTTTCGATCATCTCTTTTTCGTACCATGCGAAATAACTTTCTTCCAAGCATATTTTTGGTCATCAGAGGTTGGATTTTCGGATTCAGCGGGTCGAAATACACCTAGAAACTCACCCATTAAAGTCCGATTTTGATTCTGAAAAAAAATATTTTCCATCATCTCTTTTTCGTACCATGCGAAATAACTTCTTTCCAGGTGTATTTTCGTGTAACAAAGGTTGGATTTTTGGATTCAGCGGGTCAAAATACACCTATAAACCCACCCATCAAAGTTCGATTCCGATTCTGGAGACAGATATTTTCGATCATCTCTTTTTCGTACCATGTGAAATAACTTTTTTCCAAGCATATTTTCGGTCATCGATGTTCGGATTTTCGGATTCAGCGGGTCGGAATACACCTAGAAACTCACCCATCAAAGTCCGATTTTGATTCTGAAAAAAAATATTTTCGATCATCTCTTTTTCGTGCCATGCGGAATAACTTCTTTCCACGTGTATTTTCGTGTAACAAAGGTTGGATTTTTGGATTCAGCGGGTCAAAATACACCTATGAACCCACCCGTCACAGTTCGATTTTGATTCTGGAGACAGATAATTTCGATCATCTCTTTTTCGTACCATGCGAAATAACTTTTTTCCAAGCATATTTTTGGTCATCAAAGGTTGGATTTTCGCATTCAGCGGGTCGAAATACACCCAGAAACTCACCCATCAAAGTCCGATTTCGATTCTGAAAAAAAATATTTTCGATCATCTCTTTTTCGTTCCATGCGGGATAACTTCTTTCCAGGTGTATTTTCGTGTAACAAAGGTTGGATTTTTGGATTCAGCGGGTCAAAATACACCTATAAACCCACCCATCAAAGTTCGATTTCGATTCTGGAAACAGATATTTTCGATCATCTCTTTTTCGTACCATGCGAAATAACTTTTTTCCAAGCATATTTTTGGTCATCGATGTTCGGATTTTCGGATTCAGCGGGTCGGAATACACCTAGAAACTCACCCATTGAAGTCCGATTTTGATTCTGAAAAAAAATATTTTCGATCATCTCTTTTTCGTACCATGCGAAATAACTTCTGTCCAGGTGTATTTTCGTGTAACGAAGGTTGGATTTCTGGATGCAGCGGGTCAAAATACACCTATAAACCCACCCATCAAAGTTCGATTTCGATTCTGGAGACAGATATTTTCGATCATCTCTTTTTCGTACCATGCGAAATAACTTTTTTCCAAGCATATTTTTGGTCATCGATGTTCGGATTTTCGGATTCAGCGGGTCGGAATACACCTAGAAACTCACCCATTAAAGTCCGATTTTGATTCTGAAAAAAAATATTTTCGATCATCTCTTTTTTGTACCATGCGAAATAACTTCTGTCCAGGTGTATTTTCGTGTAACGAAGGTTGGATTTTTGGATTCAGCGGGTCAAAATACACCTATAAACCCACCCATCAAAGTTCGATTTCGATTCTGGAGACAGATATTTTCGATCATCTCTTTTTCGTACCATGCGAAATAACTTTTTTCCAAGCATATTTTTGGTCATCGATGTTCGGATTTTCGGATTCAGCGGGTCGGAATACACCTAGAAACTCACCCATCAAAGTCCGATTTTGATTCTGAAAAAAAATATTTTCGATCATCTCTTTTTCGTAACATGCGGAATAACTTCTTTCCAGGTGTATTTTCGTGTAACAAAGGTTGGATTTTTGGATTCAGCGGGTCAAAATACACCTATGAACCCACCCATCACAGTTCGATTTTGATTCTGGAGACAGATAATTTCGATCATCTCTTTTTCGTACCATGCGAAATAACTTTTTTCCAAGCATATTTTTGGTCATCAAAGGTTGGATTTTCGCATTCAGCGGGTCGAAATACACCCAGAAACTCACCCATCAAAGTCCGATTTCAATTCTGAAAAAAAATATTTTCGATCATCTCTTTTTCGTTCCATGCGAAATAACTCCTTTCCAGGTGTATTTTCGTGTAACAAAGGTTGGATTTTTGGATTCAGCGGGTCAAAATACACCCATAAACCCACCCATCAAAGTTCGATTTCGATTCTGGAGACAGATATTTCCGATCATCTCTTTTTCGTACCATGCGAAATAACTTTTTTCCAAGCATATTTTTGGTCATCGATGTTCGGATTTTCGGATTCAGCGGGTCGAAATACACCTAGAAACTCACCCATCAAAGTCCGATTTTGATTCTGAAAAAAAATATTTTCGATCATCTCTTTTTCGTACCATGCGGAATAACTTCTTTACAGGTGTATTTTCGTGTAACAAAGGTTGGATTTTTGTATTTAGCGGGTCAAAATACACCTATGAACCCACCCATCACAGTTCGATTTTGATTCTGGAGACAGATAATTTCGATCATCTCTTTTTCGTACCATGCGAAATAACTTTTTTCCAAGCATATTTTTGGTCATCACAGGTTGGATTTTCGCATTCAGCGGGTCGAAATACACCCAGAAACTCACCCATCAAAGTCCGATTTTGATTCTGAAAAAAAATATTTTCGATCATCTCTTTCTCATACCATGCGAAATAACTTTTTTCCGAGCATATTTTTGGTCATCAGAGGTTGGATTTCCGGATTCAGCGGGTCGAAATACACCTAGAAACTCACCCATTAAAGTCCGATTTTGATTCTGAAAAAAAATATTTTCGATCATCTCTTTTTCGTACCATGCGAAATAACTTCTGTCCAGGTGTATTTTCGTATAACGAAGGTTGGATTTTTGGATTCAGCGGGTCAAAATACACCAATAAACCCACCCATCAAAGTTCGATTTCGATTCTGGAGACAGATATTTTCGATCATCTCTTTTTCGTACCATGCGAAATAACTTTTTTCCAAGCATATTTTTGGTCATCAAAGGTTGGATTTTCGCATTCAGCGGGTCGAAATACACCCAGAAACTCACCCATCAAAGTCCGATTTCGATTCTGAAAAAAAATATTTTCGATCATCTCTTTTTCGTTCCATGCGAAATAACTCCTTTCCAGGTGTATTTTCGTGTAACAAAGGTTGGATTTTTGGATTCAGCGGGTCAAAATACACCTATAAACCCACCCATCAAAGTTCGATTTCGATTCTGGAGACAGATATTTCCGATCATCTCTTTTTCGTACCATGCGAAATAACTTTTTTCCAAGCATATTTTTGGTCATCGATGTTCGGATTTTCGGATTCAGCGGGTCGGAATACACCTAGAAACTCACCCATCAAAGTCCGATTTTGATTCTGAAAAAAAATATTTTCGATCACCTCTTTTTCGTACCATGCGGAATAACTTCTTTACAGGTGTATTTTCGTGTAACAAAGGTTGGATTTTTGTATTTAGCGGGTCAAAATACACCTATGAACCCACCCATCACAGTTCGATTTTGATTCTGGAGACAGATAATTTCGATCATCTCTTTTTCGTACCATGCGAAATAACTTTTTTCCAAGCATATTTTTGGTCATCAAAGGTTGGATTTTCGCATTCAGCGGGTCGAAATACACCTATAAACCCACCCATCAAAGTTCGATTTCAATTCTGGAGACAGATATTTTCGATCATCTCTTTTTCGTACCATGCGAAATAACTTTTTTCCATGCATAATGTTGGTCATCAAAGATCGGATTTTCAGATTCAGCGGGTCGAAATACACCTAGAAACTCACCCATCAAAGTCCGATTTTGATCCTGAAAAAAAAAATTTTCGATCATCTCTTTCTCGTACCATGCGAAATAACTTTTTTCCAAGCATATTTTTGGTCATCAGAGGTTGGATTTCCGGATTCAGCGGGTCGGAATACACCTAGAAACTCACTCATCAAAGTCCGATTTTGATTCTGAAAAAAAATATTTTCGATCATCTCTTTTTCGTACCATGCGGAATAACTTCTTTCCAGGTGTATTTTCGTGTAACAAAGGTTGGATTTTTGGATTCAGCGGGTCAAAATACACCTATGAACCCACCCATCACAGTTCGATTTTGATTCTGGAGACAGATAATTTCGATCATCTCTTTTTCGTACCATGCGAAATAACTTTTTTCCAAGCATATTTTTGGTCATCAAAGGTTGGATTTTCGCATTCAGCGGGTCGAAATACACCCAGAAACTCACCCATCAAAGTCCGATTTCGATTCTGAAAAAAAATATTTTCGATCATCTCTTTCTCGTACCATGCGAAATAACTTTTTTCCGAGCATATTTTTGGTCATCAGAGGTTGGATTTCCGGATTCAGCGGGTCGAAATACACCTAGAAACTTACCCATTAAAGTCCGATATTGATTCTGAAAAAAAAAATTTTCGATCATCTCTTTTTCGTACCATGCGAAATTACTTCGTTCCAGGTGTATTTTCCTGTAACAAAGGTCAGATGTCCGGATTCAGCGGGTCAAAATACACCTATAAACCCACCCATCAAAGTTCGATTTCGATTCTGGAGACAGATATTTTCGATCATCTCTTTTTCGTACCATGCGAAATAACTTTCTTCCAAGCATATTTTTGGTCATCAGAGGTTGGATTTTCGGATTCAGCGGGTCGAAATACACCTAGAAACTCACCCATTAAAGTCCGATTTTGATTCTGAAAAAAAATATTTTCCATCATCTCTTTTTCGTACCATGCGAAATAACTTCTTTCCAGGTGTATTTTCGTGTAACAAAGGTTGGATTTTTGGATTCAGCGGGTCAAAATACACCTATAAACCCACCCATCAAAGTTCGATTCCGATTCTGGAGACAGATATTTTCGATCATCTCTTTTTCGTACCATGTGAAATAACTTTTTTCCAAGCATATTTTCGGTCATCGATGTTCGGATTTTCGGATTCAGCGGGTCGGAATACACCTAGAAACTCACCCATCAAAGTCCGATTTTGATTCTGAAAAAAAATATTTTCGATCATCTCTTTTTCGTGCCATGCGGAATAACTTCTTTCCAGGTGTATTTTCGTGTAACAAAGGTTGGATTTTTGGATTCAGCGGGTCAAAATACACCTATGAACCCACCCGTCACAGTTCGATTTTGATTCTGGAGACAGATAATTTCGATCATCTCTTTTTCGTACCATGCGAAATAACTTTTTTCCAAGCATATTTTTGGTCATCAAAGGTTGGATTTTCGCATTCAGCGGGTCGAAATACACCCAGAAACTCACCCATCAAAGTCCGATTTCGATTCTGAAAAAAAATATTTTCGATCATCTCTTTTTCGTTCCATGCGGGATAACTTCTTTCCAGGTGTATTTTCGTGTAACAAAGGTTGGATTTTTGGATTCAGCGGGTCAAAATACACCTATAAACCCACCCATCAAAGTTCGATTTCGATTCTGGAAACAGATATTTTCGATCATCTCTTTTTCGTACCATGCGAAATAACTTTTTTCCAAGCATATTTTTGGTCATCGATGTTCGGATTTTCGGATTCAGCGGGTCGGAATACACCTAGAAACTCACCCATTGAAGTCCGATTTTGATTCTGAAAAAAAATATTTTCGATCATCTCTTTTTCGTACCATGCGAAATAACTTCTGTCCAGGTGTATTTTCGTGTAACGAAGGTTGGATTTCTGGATGCAGCGGGTCAAAATACACCTATAAACCCACCCATCAAAGTTCGATTTCGATTCTGGAGACAGATATTTTCGATCATCTCTTTTTCGTACCATGCGAAATAACTTTTTTCCAAGCATATTTTTGGTCATCGATGTTCGGATTTTCGGATTCAGCGGGTCGGAATACACCTAGAAACTCACCCATTAAAGTCCGATTTTGATTCTGAAAAAAAATATTTTCGATCATCTCTTTTTCGTACCATGCGAAATAACTTCTGTCCAGGTGTATTTTCGTGTAACGAAGGTTGGATTTTTGGATTCAGCGGGTCAAAATACACCTATAAACCCACCCATCAAAGTTCGATTTCGATTCTGGAGACAGATATTTTCGATCATCTCTTTTTCGTACCATGCGAAATAACTTTTTTCCAAGCATATTTTTGGTCATCGATGTTCGGATTTTCGGATTCAGCGGGTCGGAATACACCTAGAAACTCACCCATCAAAGTCCGATTTTGATTCTGAAAAAAAATATTTTCGATCATCTCTTTTTCGTAACATGCGGAATAACTTCTTTCCAGGTGTATTTTCGTGTAACAAAGGTTGGATTTTTGGATTCAGCGGGTCAAAATACACCTATGAACCCACCCATCACAGTTCGATTTTGATTCTGGAGACAGATAATTTCGATCATCTCTTTTTCGTACCATGCGAAATAACTTTTTTCCAAGCATATTTTTGGTCATCAAAGGTTGGATTTTCGCATTCAGCGGGTCGAAATACACCCAGAAACTCACCCATCAAAGTCCGATTTCAATTCTGAAAAAAAATATTTTCGATCATCTCTTTTTCGTTCCATGCGAAATAACTCCTTTCCAGGTGTATTTTCGTGTAACAAAGGTTGGATTTTTGGATTCAGCGGGTCAAAATACACCCATAAACCCACCCATCAAAGTTCGATTTCGATTCTGGAGACAGATATTTCCGATCATCTCTTTTTCGTACCATGCGAAATAACTTTTTTCCAAGCATATTTTTGGTCATCGATGTTCGGATTTTCGGATTCAGCGGGTCGAAATACACCTAGAAACTCACCCATCAAAGTCCGATTTTGATTCTGAAAAAAAATATTTTCGATCATCTCTTTTTCGTACCATGCGGAATAACTTCTTTACAGGTGTATTTTCGTGTAACAAAGGTTGGATTTTTGTATTTAGCGGGTCAAAATACACCTATGAACCCACCCATCACAGTTCGATTTTGATTCTGGAGACAGATAATTTCGATCATCTCTTTTTCGTACCATGCGAAATAACTTTTTTCCAAGCATATTTTTGGTCATCAAAGGTTGGATTTTCGCATTCAGCGGGTCGAAATACACCTATAAACCCACCCATCAAAGTTCGATTTCAATTCTGGAGACAGATATTTTCGATCATCTCTTTTTCGTACCATGCGAAATAACTTTTTTCCATGCATATTGTTGGTCATCAAAGATCGGATTTTCAGATTCAGCGGGTCGAAATACACCTAGAAACTCACCCATCAAAGTCCGATTTTGATTCTGAAAAAAAAAAATTTCGATCATCTCTTTCTCGTACCATGCGAAATAACTTTTTTCCAAGCATATTTTTGGTCATCACAGGTTGGATTTTCGCATTCAGCGGGTCGAAATACACCCAGAAACTCACCCATCAAAGTCCGATTTTGATTCTGAAAAAAAATATTTTCGATCATCTCTTTCTCATACCATGCGAAATAACTTTTTTCCGAGCATATTTTTGGTCATCAGAGGTTGGATTTCCGGATTCAGCGGGTCGAAATACACCTAGAAACTCACCCATTAAAGTCCGATTTTGATTCTGAAAAAAAATATTTTCGATCATCTCTTTTTCGTACCATGCGAAATAACTTCTGTCCAGGTGTATTTTCGTATAACGAAGGTTGGATTTTTGGATTCAGCGGGTCAAAATACACCAATAAACCCACCCATCAAAGTTCGATTTCGATTCTGGAGACAGATATTTTCGATCATCTCTTTTTCGTACCATGCGAAATAACTTTTTTCCAAGCATATTTTTGGTCATCAAAGGTTGGATTTTCGCATTCAGCGGGTCGAAATACACCCAGAAACTCACCCATCAAAGTCCGATTTCGATTCTGAAAAAAAATATTTTCGATCATCTCTTTTTCGTTCCATGCGAAATAACTCCTTTCCAGGTGTATTTTCGTGTAACAAAGGTTGGATTTTTGGATTCAGCGGGTCAAAATACACCTATAAACCCACCCATCAAAGTTCGATTTCGATTCTGGAGACAGATATTTCCGATCATCTCTTTTTCGTACCATGCGAAATAACTTTTTTCCAAGCATATTTTTGGTCATCGATGTTCGGATTTTCGGATTCAGCGGGTCGGAATACACCTAGAAACTCACCCATCAAAGTCCGATTTTGATTCTGAAAAAAAATATTTTCGATCACCTCTTTTTCGTACCATGCGGAATAACTTCTTTACAGGTGTATTTTCGTGTAACAAAGGTTGGATTTTTGTATTTAGCGGGTCAAAATACACCTATGAACCCACCCATCACAGTTCGATTTTGATTCTGGAGACAGATAATTTCGATCATCTCTTTTTCGTACCATGCGAAATAACTTTTTTCCAAGCATATTTTTGGTCATCAAAGGTTGGATTTTCGCATTCAGCGGGTCGAAATACACCTATAAACCCACCCATCAAAGTTCGATTTCAATTCTGGAGACAGATATTTTCGATCATCTCTTTTTCGTACCATGCGAAATAACTTTTTTCCATGCATAATGTTGGTCATCAAAGATCGGATTTTCAGATTCAGCGGGTCGAAATACACCTAGAAACTCACCCATCAAAGTCCGATTTTGATCCTGAAAAAAAAAATTTTCGATCATCTCTTTCTCGTACCATGCGAAATAACTTTTTTCCAAGCATATTTTTGGTCATCAGAGGTTGGATTTCCGGATTCAGCGGGTCGGAATACACCTAGAAACTCACTCATCAAAGTCCGATTTTGATTCTGAAAAAAAATATTTTCGATCATCTCTTTTTCGTACCATGCGGAATAACTTCTTTCCAGGTGTATTTTCGTGTAACAAAGGTTGGATTTTTGGATTCAGCGGGTCAAAATACACCTATGAACCCACCCATCACAGTTCGATTTTGATTCTGGAGACAGATAATTTCGATCATCTCTTTTTCGTACATGCGAAATAACTTTTTTCCAAGCATATTTTTGGTCATCAAAGGTTGGATTTTCGCATTCAGCGGGTCGAAATACACCCAGAAACTCACCCATCAAAGTCCGATTTCGATTCTGAAAAAAAATATTTTCGATCATCTCTTTCTCGTACCATGCGAAATAACTTTTTTCCGAGCATATTTTTGGTCATCAGAGGTTGGATTTCCGGATTCAGCGGGTCGAAATACACCTAGAAACTTACCCATTAAAGTCCGATATTGATTCTGAAAAAAAAAATTTTCGATCATCTCTTTTTCGTACCATGCGAAATTACTTCGTTCCAGGTGTATTTTCCTGTAACAAAGGTCAGATGTCCGGATTCAGCGGGTCAAAATACACCTATAAACCCACCCATCAAAGTTCGATTTCGATTCTGGAGACAGATATTTTCGATCATCTCTTTTTCGTACCATGCGAAATAACTTTCTTCCAAGCATATTTTTGGTCATCAGAGGTTGGATTTTCGGATTCAGCGGGTCGAAATACACCTAGAAACTCACCCATTAAAGTCCGATTTTGATTCTGAAAAAAAATATTTTCCATCATCTCTTTTTCGTACCATGCGAAATAACTTCTTTCCAGGTGTATTTTCGTGTAACAAAGGTTGGATTTTTGGATTCAGCGGGTCAAAATACACCTATAAACCCACCCATCAAAGTTCGATTCCGATTCTGGAGACAGATATTTTCGATCATCTCTTTTTCGTACCATGTGAAATAACTTTTTTCCAAGCATATTTTCGGTCATCGATGTTCGGATTTTCGGATTCAGCGGGTCGGAATACACCTAGAAACTCACCCATCAAAGTCCGATTTTGATTCTGAAAAAAAATATTTTCGATCATCTCTTTTTCGTGCCATGCGGAATAACTTCTTTCCAGGTGTATTTTCGTGTAACAAAGGTTGGATTTTTGGATTCAGCGGGTCAAAATACACCTATGAACCCACCCGTCACAGTTCGATTTTGATTCTGGAGACAGATAATTTCGATCATCTCTTTTTCGTACCATGCGAAATAACTTTTTTCCAAGCATATTTTTGGTCATCAAAGGTTGGATTTTCGCATTCAGCGGGTCGAAATACACCCAGAAACTCACCCATCAAAGTCCGATTTCGATTCTGAAAAAAAATATTTTCGATCATCTCTTTTTCGTTCCATGCGGGATAACTTCTTTCCAGGTGTATTTTCGTGTAACAAAGGTTGGATTTTTGGATTCAGCGGGTCAAAATACACCTATAAACCCACCCATCAAAGTTCGATTTCGATTCTGGAAACAGATATTTTCGATCATCTCTTTTTCGTACCATGCGAAATAACTTTTTTCCAAGCATATTTTTGGTCATCGATGTTCGGATTTTCGGATTCAGCGGGTCGGAATACACCTAGAAACTCACCCATTGAAGTCCGATTTTGATTCTGAAAAAAAATATTTTCGATCATCTCTTTTTCGTACCATGCGAAATAACTTCTGTCCAGGTGTATTTTCGTGTAACGAAGGTTGGATTTCTGGATGCAGCGGGTCAAAATACACCTATAAACCCACCCATCAAAGTTCGATTTCGATTCTGGAGACAGATATTTTCGATCATCTCTTTTTCGTACCATGCGAAATAACTTTTTTCCAAGCATATTTTTGGTCATCGATGTTCGGATTTTCGGATTCAGCGGGTCGGAATACACCTAGAAACTCACCCATTAAAGTCCGATTTTGATTCTGAAAAAAAATATTTTCGATCATCTCTTTTTCGTACCATGCGAAATAACTTCTGTCCAGGTGTATTTTCGTGTAACGAAGGTTGGATTTTTGGATTCAGCGGGTCAAAATACACCTATAAACCCACCCATCAAAGTTCGATTTCGATTCTGGAGACAGATATTTTCGATCATCTCTTTTTCGTACCATGCGAAATAACTTTTTTCCAAGCATATTTTTGGTCATCGATGTTCGGATTTTCGGATTCAGCGGGTCGGAATACACCTAGAAACTCACCCATCAAAGTCCGATTTTGATTCTGAAAAAAAATATTTTCGATCATCTCTTTTTCGTAACATGCGGAATAACTTCTTTCCAGGTGTATTTTCGTGTAACAAAGGTTGGATTTTTGGATTCAGCGGGTCAAAATACACCTATGAACCCACCCATCACAGTTCGATTTTGATTCTGGAGACAGATAATTTCGATCATCTCTTTTTCGTACCATGCGAAATAACTTTTTTCCAAGCATATTTTTGGTCATCAAAGGTTGGATTTTCGCATTCAGCGGGTCGAAATACACCCAGAAACTCACCCATCAAAGTCCGATTTCAATTCTGAAAAAAAATATTTTCGATCATCTCTTTTTCGTTCCATGCGAAATAACTCCTTTCCAGGTGTATTTTCGTGTAACAAAGGTTGGATTTTTGGATTCAGCGGGTCAAAATACACCCATAAACCCACCCATCAAAGTTCGATTTCGATTCTGGAGACAGATATTTCCGATCATCTCTTTTTCGTACCATGCGAAATAACTTTTTTCCAAGCATATTTTTGGTCATCGATGTTCGGATTTTCGGATTCAGCGGGTCGAAATACACCTAGAAACTCACCCATCAAAGTCCGATTTTGATTCTGAAAAAAAATATTTTCGATCATCTCTTTTTCGTACCATGCGGAATAACTTCTTTACAGGTGTATTTTCGTGTAACAAAGGTTGGATTTTTGTATTTAGCGGGTCAAAATACACCTATGAACCCACCCATCACAGTTCGATTTTGATTCTGGAGACAGATAATTTCGATCATCTCTTTTTCGTACCATGCGAAATAACTTTTTTCCAAGCATATTTTTGGTCATCAAAGGTTGGATTTTCGCATTCAGCGGGTCGAAATACACCTATAAACCCACCCATCAAAGTTCGATTTCAATTCTGGAGACAGATATTTTCGATCATCTCTTTTTCGTACCATGCGAAATAACTTTTTTCCATGCATATTGTTGGTCATCAAAGATCGGATTTTCAGATTCAGCGGGTCGAAATACACCTAGAAACTCACCCATCAAAGTCCGATTTTGATTCTGAAAAAAAAAAATTTCGATCATCTCTTTCTCGTACCATGCGAAATAACTTTTTTCCAAGCATATTTTTGGTCATCAGAGGTTGGATTTCCGGATTCAGCGGGTCGAAATACACCTAGAAACTCACCCATTAAAGTCCGATATTGATTCTGAAAAAAAAAATTTTCGATCATCTCTTTTTCGTACCATGCGAAATTACTTCGTTCCAGGTGTATTTTCCTGTAACAAAGGTTAGATTTTCGGATTCAGCGGGTCAAAATACACCTATAAACCCACCCATCAAAGTTCGATTTCGATTCTGGAGACAGATATTTTCGATCATCTCTTTTTCGTACCATGCGAAATAACTTTTTTCCAAGCATATTTTTGGTCATCAGAGGTTGGATTTTCGGATTCAGCGGGTCGAAATACACCTAGAAACTCACCCATTAAAGTCCGATTTTGATTTTGAAAAAAAATATTTTCGATCATCTCTTCTTCGTACCATGCAAAATAACTTCTTTCCAGGTGTATTTTCGTGTAACAAAGGTTGGATTTTTGGATTCAGCGGGTCAAAATACACCTATAAACCCACCCATCAAAGTTCGATTTCGATTCTGGAGACAGATATTTTCGATCATCTCTTTTTCGTACCATGCGAAATAACTTTTTTCCAAGCATATTTTTGGTCATCGATGTTCGGATTTTCGGATTCAGCGGGTCGGAATACACCTAGAAACTCACCCATCAAAGTCCGATTTTGATTCTGAAAAAAAATATTTTCGATCATCTCTTTTTCGTACCATGCGGAATAACTTCTTTACAGGTGTATTTTCGTGTAACAAAGGTTGGATTTTTGTATTCAGCGGGTCAAAATACACCTATGAACCCACCCATCAAAGTTCGATTTCGATTCTGGAGACAGATATTTTCGATCATCTCTTTTTCGTACCATGCGAAATAACTTTTTTCCAAGCATATTTTTGGTCATCAAAGTTCGGATTTTCGGATTCAGCGGGTCGAAATACACCCAAAAACTCACCCATCAAAGTCCGATTTTGATTCTGAAAAAAAATATTTTCGATCATCTCTTTTTCGTACCATGCGGAATAACTTCTTTACAGGTGTATTTTCGTGTAACGAAGGTTGGATTTTTGGATTCAGCGGGTCAAAATACACCTATAAACCCACCCATCAAAGTTCGATTTCGATTCTGGAGACAGATATTTTCGATCATCTCTTTTGCGTACCATGCGAAATAACTTTTTTCCAAGCATATTTTTGGTCATCGATGTTCGGATTTTCGGATTCAGCGGGTCGGAATACACCTAGAAACTCACCCATCAAAGTCCGATTTTGATTCTGAAAAAAAATATTTTCGATCATCTCTTTTTCGTACCATGCGGAATAACTTCTTTCCAGGTGTATTTTCGTTTAACAAAGGTTGGATTTTTGGATTCAGCGGGTCAAAATACACCTATGAACCCACCCATCACAGTTCGATTTTGATTCTGGAGACAGATAATTTCGATCATCTCTTTTTCGTACCATGCGAAATAACTTTTTTCCAAGCATATTTTTGGTCATCAAAGGTTGGATTTTCGCATTCAGCGGGTCGAAATACACCCAGAAACTCACCCATCAAAGTCCGATTTCGATTCTGAAAAAAAATATTTTCGATCATCTCTTTTTCGTTCCATGCGAAATAACTCCTTTCCGGGTGTATTTTCGTGTAACAAAGGTTGGATTTTTGGAGTCAGCGGGTCAAAATACACCTATAAATCCACCCATCAAAGTTCGATTTCGATTCTGGAGACAGATATTTTCGATCATCTCTTTTTCGTACCATGCGAAATAACTTTTTTCCAAGCATATTTTTGGTCATCGATGTTCGGATTTTCGGATTCAGCGGGTCAGAATACACCTAGAAACTCACCCATTGAAGTCCGATATTGATTCTGAAAAAAAAAATTTTCGATCATCTCTTTTTCGTACCATGCGAAATAACTTCGTTCCAGGTGTATTTTCCTGTAACAAAGGTTAGATTTTCGGATTCAGCGGGTCAAAATACACCTATAAACCCACCCATCAAAGTTCGATTTCGATTCTGGAGACAGATATTTTCGATCATCTCTTTTTCGTACCATGCGAAATAACTTTTTTCCAAGCATATTTTTGGTCATCAGAGGTTGGATTTTCGGATGCAGCGGGTCGAAATACACCTAGAAACTGACCCATTAAAGTCCGATTTTGATTCTGAAAAAAAATATTTTCGATCATCTCTTTTTCGTACCATGCGAAATAACTTCTTTCCAGGTGTATTTTCGTGTAACACAGGTTGGATTTTTGGATTCAGCGGGTCAAAATACACCTATAAACCTACCCATCAGAGTTCGATTTCGATTCTGGAGACAGATATTTTCGATCATCTCTTTTTCGTACCATGCGAAATAACTTTTTTCCAAGCATATTTTCGGTCATCGATGTTCGGATTTTCGGATTCAGCGGGTCGGAATACACCTAGAAACTCACTCATCAAAGTCCGATTTTTATTCTGAAAAAAAATATTTTCGATCATCTCTTTTTCGTACCATGCGGAATAACTTCTTTCCAGGTGTATTTTCGTGTAACAAAGGTTGGATTTTTGGATTCAGCGGGTCAAAATACACCTATGAACCCACCCATCACAGTTCGATTTTGATTCTGGAGACAGATCATTTCGATCATCTCTTTTTCGTACCATGCGAAATAACTTTTTTCCAAGCATATTTTTGGTCATCAAAGGTTGGATTTTCGGATGCAGCGGGTCGAAATACACCTAGAAACTGACCCATTAAAGTCCGAATTTGATTCTGAAAAAAAATATTTTCGATCATCTCTTTTTCGTACCATGCGAAATAACTTCTTTCCAGGTGTATTTTCGTGTAACAAAGGTTGGATTTTTGGATTCAGCGGGTCAAAATACACCTATAAACCCACCCATCAGAGTTCGATTTTGATTCTGGAGACAGATAATTTCGATCATCTCTTTTTCGTACCATGCGAAATAACTTTTTTCCAAGCATATTTTCGGTCATCGATGTTCGGATTTTCCGATTCAGCGGGTCGGAATACACCTAGAAACTCACTCATCAAAGTCCGATTTTGATTCTGAAAAAAAATATTTTCAATCATCTCTTTTTCGTACCATGCGGAATAACTTCTTTCCAGGTGTATTTTCGTGTAACAAAGGTTGGATTTTTGGATTCAGCGGGTCAAAATACACCTATGAACCCACCCATCACAGTTCGATTTTGATTCTGGAGACAGATAATTTCGATCATCTCTTTTTCGTACCATGCGAAATAACTTTTTTCCAAGCATATTTTTGGTCATCAAAGGTTGGATTTTCGCATCCAGCGGGTCGAAATACACCCAGAAACTCACCCATCAAAGTCCGATTTCGATTCTGAAAAAAAATATTTTCGATCATCTCTTTTTCGGACCATGTGAAATAACTTCTTTCCAGGTGTATTTTCGTGTAACGAAGGTTGAATTTTTGGATTCAGCGGGTCAAAATACACCTATGAACCCACCCATCAAAGTTCGACTTCGATTCTGGAGAAAGATATTTCCGATCATCTCTTTTTCGTACCATGCGAAATAACTTTTTTCCAAGCATATTTTTGGTCATCAAAGCTTGGATTCTCGGATTCAGCGGGTCAAAATACACCTATAAACCCACACATCAAAGTTCGATTTCAATTCTGGAGACAGATATTTTCGATCATCTCTTTTTCGTACCATGCGAAATAACTTTTTTCCAAGCATGTTGTTGGTCATCAAAGTTTGGATTTTCAGATTCAGCGGGTCGAAATACACCTAGGAACTCACCAATCAAAGTCCGATTTTGATTCTGAAAAAAAATATTTTCGATCATCTCTTTCTCGTACCATGCGAAATAACTTTTTTCCAAGCATATTTTTGGTCATCAGAGGTTGGATTTTCGGATTCAGCGGGTCGAAATACACGTAGAAACTCACCCATTAAAGTCCGATATTGATTCTGATAAAAAATATTTTCGATCATCTCTTTTTCGTACCATGCGAAATAACTTCGTTCCAGGTGTATTTTCCTGTAACAAAGGTTAGATTTTCGGATTCAGCGGGTCAAAATACACCTATAAACCAACCCATCAAAGTTCGATTTCGATTCTGGAGACAGATATTTTCGATCATCTCTTTTTCGTACCATGCGAAATAACTTTTTTCCAAGCATATTTTTGGTCATCAGAGGTTGGATTTTCGGATTCAGCGGGTCGGAATACACCTAGAAACTCACCCATTAAAGTCCGATTTTGATTCTGAAAAAAAATATTTTCGATCATCTCTTTTTCGTACCATGCGAAATAACTTCTGTCCAGGTGTATTTTCGTGTAACGAAGGTTGGATTTTTGGATTCAGCGGGTCAAAAAACACCTATAAACCCACCCATCAAAGTTCGATTTCGATTCTGGAGACAGATATTTTCGATCATCTCTTTTTCGTACCATGCGAAATAACTTTTTTCCAAGCATATTTTTGGTCATCAAAGTTCGGATTTTCGGATTCAGCGGGTCGAAATACACCCAAAAACTCACCCATCAAAGTCCGATTTTGATTCTGAAAAAAAAATTTTCGATCATCTTTTTTTCGTACCATGCGAAATAACTTCTTTCCAGGTGTATTTTCGTGTAACAAAGGTTGGATTTTTGGATTCAGCGGGTCAAAATACACATATGAACCCACCCATCAAAGTTCGATTTTTATTCTGGAGACAGATATTTTCGATCATCTCTTTTTCGTACCATGCGAAATAACTTTTTTCCATGCATATTGTTGGTCATCAAAGATCGGATTTTCAGATTCAGCGGGTCGAAATACACCTAGAAACTCACCCATCAAAGTCCGATTTTGATTCTGAAAAAAAAAAATTTCGATCATCTATTTCTCGTACCATGCGAAATAACTTTTTTCCAAGCATATTTTTGGTCATCAGAGGTTGGATTTCCGGATTCAGCGGGTCGAAATACACCTAGAAACTCACCCATTAAAGTCCGATATTGATTCTGAAAAAAAAAATTTTCGATCATCTCTTTTTCGTACCATGCGAAATTACTTCGTTCCAGGTGTATTTTCCTGTAACAAAGGTTAGATTTTCGGATTCAGCGGGTCAAAATACACCTATAAACCCACCCATCAAAGTTCGATTTCGATTCTGGAGACAGATATTTTCGATCATCTCTTTTTCGTACCATGCGAAATAACTTTTTTCCAAGCATATTTTTGGTCATCAGAGGTTGGATTTTCGGATTCAGCGGGTCGAAATACACCTAGAAACTCACCCATTAAAGTCCGATTTTGATTTTGAAAAAAAATATTTTCGATCATCTCTTCTTCGTACCATGCAAAATAACTTCTTTCCAGGTGTATTTTCGTGTAACAAAGGTTGGATTTTTGGATTCAGCGGGTCAAAATACACCTATAAACCCACCCATCAAAGTTCGATTTCGATTCTGGAGACAGATATTTTCGATCATCTCTTTTTCGTACCATGCGAAATAACTTTTTTCCAAGCATATTTTTGGTCATCGATGTTCGGATTTTCGGATTCAGCGGGTCGGAATACACCTAGAAACTCACCCATCAAAGTCCGATTTTGATTCTGAAAAAAAATATTTTCGATCATCTCTTTTTCGTACCATGCGGAATAACTTCTTTACAGGTGTATTTTGGTGTAACAAAGGTTGGATTTTTGTATTCAGCGGGTCAAAATACACCTATGAACCCACCCATCAAAGTTCGATTTCGATTCTGGAGACAGATATTTTCGATCATCTCTTTTTCGTACCATGCGAAATAACTTTTTTCCAAGCATATTTTTGGTCATCAAAGTTCGGATTTTCGGATTCAGCGGGTCGAAATACACCCAAAAACTCACCCATCAAAGTCCGATTTTGATTCTGAAAAAAAATATTTTCGATCATCTCTTTTTCGTACCATGCGGAATAACTTCTTTACAGGTGTATTTTCGTGTAACGAAGGTTGGATTTTTGGATTCAGCGGGTCAAAATACACCTATAAACCCACCCATCAAAGTTCGATTTCGATTCTGGAGACAGATATTTTCGATCATCTCTTTTGCGTACCATGCGAAATAACTTTTTTCCAAGCATATTTTTGGTCATCGATGTTCGGATTTTCGGATTCAGCGGGTCGGAATACACCTAGAAACTCACCCATCAAAGTCCGATTTTGATTCTGAAAAAAAATATTTTCGATCATCTCTTTTTCGTACCATGCGGAATAACTTCTTTCCAGGTGTATTTTCGTTTAACAAAGGTTGGATTTTTGGATTCAGCGGGTCAAAATACACCTATGAACCCACCCATCACAGTTCGATTTTGATTCTGGAGACAGATAATTTCGATCATCTCTTTTTCGTACCATGCGAAATAACTTTTTTCCAAGCATATTTTTGGTCATCAAAGGTTGGATTTTCGCATTCAGCGGGTCGAAATACACCCAGAAACTCACCCATCAAAGTCCGATTTCGATTCTGAAAAAAAATATTTTCGATCATCTCTTTTTCGTTCCATGCGAAATAACTCCTTTCCGGGTGTATTTTCGTGTAACAAAGGTTGGATTTTTGGAGTCAGCGGGTCAAAATACACCTATAAATCCACCCATCAAAGTTCGATTTCGATTCTGGAGACAGATATTTTCGATCATCTCTTTTTCGTACCATGCGAAATAACTTTTTTCCAAGCATATTTTTGGTCATCGATGTTCGGATTTTCGGATTCAGCGGGTCAGAATACACCTAGAAACTCACCCATTGAAGTCCGATATTGATTCTGAAAAAAAAAATTTTCGATCATCTCTTTTTCGTACCATGCGAAATAACTTCGTTCCAGGTGTATTTTCCTGTAACAAAGGTTAGATTTTCGGATTCAGCGGGTCAAAATACACCTATAAACCCACCCATCAAAGTTCGATTTCGATTCTGGAGACAGATATTTTCGATCATCTCTTTTTCGTACCATGCGAAATAACTTTTTTCCAAGCATATTTTTGGTCATCAGAGGTTGGATTTTCGGATGCAGCGGGTCGAAATACACCTAGAAACTGACCCATTAAAGTCCGATTTTGATTCTGAAAAAAAATATTTTCGATCATCTCTTTTTCGTACCATGCGAAATAACTTCTTTCCAGGTGTATTTTCGTGTAACACAGGTTGGATTTTTGGATTCAGCGGGTCAAAATACACCTATAAACCCACCCATCAGAGTTCGATTTCGATTCTGGAGACAGATATTTTCGATCATCTCTTTTTCGTACCATGCGAAATAACTTTTTTCCAAGCATATTTTCGGTCATCGATGTTCGGATTTTCGGATTCAGCGGGTCGGAATACACCTAGAAACTCACTCATCAAAGTCCGATTTTTATTCTGAAAAAAAATATTTTCGATCATCTCTTTTTCGTACCATGCGGAATAACTTCTTTCCAGGTGTATTTTCGTGTAACAAAGGTTGGATTTTTGGATTCAGCGGGTCAAAATACACCTATGAACCCACCCATCACAGTTCGATTTTGATTCTGGAGACAGATCATTTCGATCATCTCTTTTTCGTACCATGCGAAATAACTTTTTTCCAAGCATATTTTTGGTCATCAAAGGTTGGATTTTCGGATGCAGCGGGTCGAAATACACCTAGAAACTGACCCATTAAAGTCCGAATTTGATTCTGAAAAAAAATATTTTCGATCATCTCTTTTTCGTACCATGCGAAATAACTTCTTTCCAGGTGTATTTTCGTGTAACAAAGGTTGGATTTTTGGATTCAGCGGGTCAAAATACACCTATAAACCCACCCATCAGAGTTCGATTTTGATTCTGGAGACAGATATTTTCGATCATCTCTTTTTCGTACCATGCGAAATAACTTTTTTCCAAGCATATTTTCGGTCATCGATGTTCGGATTTTCCGATTCAGCGGGTCGGAATACACCTAGAAACTCACTCATCAAAGTCCGATTTTGATTCTGAAAAAAAATATTTTCAATCATCTCTTTTTCGTACCATGCGGAATAACTTCTTCCCAGGTGTATTTTCGTGTAACAAAGGTTGGATTTTTGGATTCAGCGGGTCAAAATACACCTATGAACCCACCCATCACAGTTCGATTTTGATTCTGGAGACAGATAATTTCGATCATCTCTTTTTCGTACCATGCGAAATAACTTTTTTCCAAGCATATTTTTGGTCATCAAAGGTTGGATTTTCGCATCCAGCGGGTCGAAATACACCCAGAAACTCACCCATCAAAGTCCGATTTCGATTCTGAAAAAAAATATTTTCGATCATCTCTTTTTCGGACCATGTGAAATAACTTCTTTCCAGGTGTATTTTCGTGTAACGAAGGTTGAATTTTTGGATTCAGCGGGTCAAAATACACCTATGAACCCACCCATCAAAGTTCGACTTCGATTCTGGAGAAAGATATTTCCGATCATCTCTTTTTCGTACCATGCGAAATAACTTTTTTCCAAGCATATTTTTGGTCATCAAAGCTTGGATTCTCGGATTCAGCGGGTCAAAATACACCTATAAACCCACACATCAAAGTTCGATTTCAATTCTGGAGACAGATATTTTCGATCATCTCTTTTTCGTACCATGCGAAATAACTTTTTTCCAAGCATGTTGTTGGTCATCAAAGTTTGGATTTTCAGATTCAGCGGGTCGAAATACACCTAGGAACTCACCAATCAAAGTCCGATTTTGATTCTGAAAAAAAATATTTTCGATCATCTCTTTCTCGTACCATGCGAAATAACTTTTTTCCAAGCATATTTTTGGTCATCAGAGGTTGGATTTTCGGATTCAGCGGGTCGAAATACACGTAGAAACTCACCCATTAAAGTCCGATATTGATTCTGATAAAAAATATTTTCGATCATCTCTTTTTCGTACCATGCGAAATAACTTCGTTCCAGGTGTATTTTCCCGTAACAAAGGTTAGATTTTCGGATTCAGCGGGTCAAAATACACCTATAAACCAACATATCAAAGTTCGATTTCGATTCTGGAGACAGATATTTTCGATCATCTCTTTTTCGTACCATGCGAAATAACTTTTTTCCAAGCATATTTTTGGTCATCAGAGGTTGGATTTTCGGATTCAGCGGGTCGGAATACACCTAGAAACTCACCCATTAAAGTCCGATTTTGATTCTGAAAAAAAATATTTTCGATCATCTCTTTTTCGTACCATGCGAAATAACTTCTGTCCAGGTGTATTTTCGTGTAACGAAGGTTGGATTTTTGGATTCAGCGGGTCAAAAAACACCTATAAACCCACCCATCAAAGTTCGATTTCGATTCTGGAGACAGATATTTTCGATCATCTCTTTTTCGTACCATGCGAAATAACTTTTTTCCAAGCATATTTTTGGTCATCAAAGTTCGGATTTTCGGATTCAGCGGGTCGAAATACACCCAAAAACTCACCCATCAAAGTCCGATTTTGATTCTGAAAAAAAAATTTTCGATCATCTTTTTTTCGTACCATGCGAAATAACTTCTTTCCAGGTGTATTTTCGTGTAACAAAGGTTGGATTTTTGGATTCAGCGGGTCAAAATACACATATGAACCCACCCATCAAAGTTCGATTTTTATTCTGGAGACAGATATTTTCGATCATCTCTTTTTCGTACCATGCGAAATAACTTTTTTCCAATCCTATTTTTGGTCATCTAAGGTTGGATTTTCGGATTTAGCGGGTCGAAATACACCCAAAAACTCACCCATCAAAGTCCGATTTTGATTCTGAAAAAAAATATTTTCGATCATCTTTTTTTCGTACCATGCGAAATAACTTTTTTCCAAGCATATTTTTGGTCATCAAAGGTTGGATTTTCGCATTCAGCGGGTCGAAATACACCCAGAAACTCACCCATCAAAGTCCGATTTTGATTCTGAAAAAAAATATTTTCGATCATCTCTTTCTCGTACCATGCGAAATAACTTTTTTCCGAGCATATTTTTGGTCATCAGAGGTTGGATTTCCGGATTCAGCGGGTCGGAATACACCTAGAAACTTACCCATTAAAGTCCGATATTGATTCTGAAAAAAAAAATTTTCGATCATCTCTTTTTCGTACCATGCGAAATAACTTTTTTCCAAGCATATTTTCGGTCATCGATGTTCGGGATTTCGGATTCAGCGGGTCGGAATACACCTAGAAACTCACCCATCAAAGTCCGATTTTGATTCTGAAAAAAAATATTTTCGATCATCTCTTTTTCGTACCATGCGGAATAACTTCTTTCCAGGTGTATTTTCGTGTAACAAAGGTTGGTTTTCTGGATTCAGCGGGTCAAAATACACCTATGAACCCACCCATCACAGTTCGATTTTGATTCTGGAGACAGATAATTTCGATCATCTCTTTTTCGTACCATGCGAAATAACTTTTTTCCAAGCATATTTTCGGTCATCGATGTTCGGATTTTCGGATTCAGCGGGTCGGAATACACCTAGAAACTCACCCATCAAAGTCCGATTTTGATTCTGAAAAAAAATATTTTCGATCATTTCTTTTTCGTACCATGCGGAATAACTTCTTTCCAGGTGTATTTTCGTGTAACAAAGGTTGGTTTTCTGGATTCAGCGGGTCAAAATACACCTATGAACCCACCCATCACAGTTCGATTTTGATTCTGGAGACAGATAATTTCGATCATCTCTTTTCCGTACCATGCGAAATAACTTTTTTCCAAGCATATTTTTGGTCATCAAAGGTTGGATTTCCGCATTCAGCGGGTCGAAATACACCCAGAAACTCACCCATCAAAGTCCGATTTCGATTCTGAAAAAAAATATTTTCGATCATCTCTTTTTCGTTCCATGCGAAATAACTCCTTTCCAGGTGTATTTTCGTGTAACAAAGGTTGGATTTTTGGATTCAGCGGGTCAAAATACACCTATAAACACACCCATCAAAGTTCGATTTCGATTCTGGAGACAGATATTTTCGATCATCTCTTTTTCGTACCATGCGAAATAACTTTTTTCCAAGCATATTTTTGGTCATCGATGTTCGGATTTTCGGATTCAGCGGGTCGGAATACACCTAGAAACTCACCCATCAAAGTCCGATTTTGATTCTGAAAAAAAAAATTTTCGATCATCTCTTTCTCGTACCATGCGAAATAACTTTTTTCCAAGCATATTTTTGGTCATCAGAGGTTGGATTTCCGGATTCAGCGGGTCGAAATACACCTAGAAACTCACCCATTAAAGTCCGATATTGATTCTGAAAAAAAAAATTTTCGATCATCTCTTTTTCGTACCATGCGAAATTACTTCGTTCCAGGTGTATTTTCCTGTAACAAAGGTTAGATTTTTGGATTCAGCGGGTCAAAATACACCTATAAACCAGCCCATCAAAGTTCGATTTCGATTCTGGAGACAGATATTTTCGATCATCTCTTTTTCGTACCATGCGAAATAACTTTTTTCCAAGCATATTTTTGGTCATCAGAGGTTGGATTTTCGGATTCAGCGGGTCGAAATACACCTAGAAACTCACCCATTAAAGTCCGATTTTGATTTTGAAAAAAAATATTTTCGATCATCACTTTTTCGTACCATGCAAAATAACTTCTTTCCAGGTGTATTTTCGTGTAACAAAGGTTGGATTTTTGGATTCAGCGGGTCAAAATACACCTATAAACCCACCCATCAAAGTTCGATTTCGATTCTGGAGACAGATATTTTCGATCATCTCTTTTTCGTACCATGCGAAATAACTTTTTTCCAAGCATATTTTTGGTCATCGATGTTCGGATTTTCGGATTCAGCGGGTCGGAATACACCTAGAAACTCACCCATCAAAGTCCGATTTTGATTCTGAAAAAAAATATTTTCGATCATCTCTTTTTCGTACCATGCGGAATAACTTCTTTACAGGTGTATTTTCGTGTAACAAAGGTTGGATTTTTGTATTCAGCGGGTCAAAATATACCTATGAACCCACCCATCACAGTTCGATGTTGATTCTGGAGACAGATAATTTCGATCATCTCTTTTTCGTACCATGCGAAATAACTTTTTTCCAAGCATATTTTTGGTCATCAAAGGTTGGATTTTCGCATTCAGCGGGTCGAAATACACCCAGAAACTCACCCATCAAAGTCCGATTTCGATTCTGAAAAAAAATATTTTCGATCATCTCTTTTTCGTTCCATGCGGAATAACTTCTTTCCAGGTGTATTTTCGTGTATCAAAGGTTGGATTTTTTGATTCAGCGGGTCAAAGTACACCCATGAACCCACCCATCAAAGTTCGATTTCGATTCTGGAGACAGATATTTTCGATCATCTCTTTTTCGTACCATGCGAAATAACTTTTTTCCAAGCATATTTTTGGTCATCAAAGTTCGGATTTTCGGATTCAGCGGGTCGAAATACACCCAAAATCTCACCCATCAAAGTCCGATTTGGATTCTGAAAAAAAATATTTTCGATCATCTTTTTTCGTACCATGCGAAATAACTTCTTTCCAGGTGTATTTTTGTGTAACAGAAGTTGGATTTTTGGATTCAGCGGGTCAAAATACACATATGAACCCACCCATCAAAGTTCGATTTTGATTCTGGAGACAGATATTTTCGATCATCTCTTTTTCGTACCATGCGAAATAACTTTTTTCCAATCCTATTTTTGGTCATCTAAGGTTGGATTTTCGGATTTAGCGGGTCGAAATACACCCAAAAACTCACCCATCAAAGTCCGATTTTGATTCTGAAAAAAAATATTTTCGATCATCTTTTTTTCGTACCATGCGAAATAACTTTTTTCCAAGCATATTTTTGGTCATCAAAGTTTGGATTTTCGGATTCAGCGGGTCGGAATACACCTAGGAACTCACCCATTAAAGTCCGATTTCTATTCTGAAAAAAAATATTTTCGATCATCTCTTTTTCGGACCATGCGAAATAACTTCTTTCCAGGTGTATTTTCGTGTAACGAAGGTTGGATTTTTGGATTCAGCGGGTCAAAATACACCCATGAACCCACCCATCAAAGTTCGACTTCGATTCTGGAGAAAGATATTTCCGATCATCTCTTTTTCGTACCATGCGAAATAACTTTTTTCCAAGCATATTTTTGGTCATCAAAGCTTGGATTCTCGGATTCAGCGGGTCAAAATACACCTATAAACCCACCCATCAAAGTTCGATTTCAATTCTGTACACAGATATTTTCGATCATCTCTTTTTCGTACCATGCGAAATAACTTTTTTCCAAGCATATTGCTGGTCATCACAGATCGGATTTTCAGATTCAGCGGGTCGAAAAACACCTAGAAACTCACCCATCAAAGTCCGATTTTTATTCTGAAAAAAAATATTTTCGATCATCTCTTTCTCGTACCATGCGAAATAACTTTTTTCCGAGCATATTTTTGGTCATCAGAGGTTGGATTTCCGGATTCAGCGGGTCGAAATACACCTAGAAACTCACCCATTAAAGTCCGATATTGATTCTGAAAAAAAAAATTTTCGATCATCTCTTTTTCGTACCATGCGAAATTACTTCGTTCCAGGTGTATTTTCCTGTAACAAAGGTCAGATTTCCGGATTCAGCGGGTCAAAATACACCTATAAACCCACCCATCAAAGTTCGATTTCGATTCTGGAGACAGATATTTTCGATCATCTCTTTTTCGTACCATGCGAAATAACTTTTTTCCAAGCATATTTTTGGTCATCAGAGGTTGGATTTTCGGATTCAGCGGGTCGGAATACACCTAGAAACTCACCCATCAAAGTCCGATTTTGATTCTGAAAAAAAATATTTTCGATCATCTCTTTTTCGTACCATGCGGAATAACTTCTTTACAGGTGTATTTTCGTGTAACAAAGGTTGGATTTTTGTATTCAGCGGGTCAAAATACACCTATGAACCCACCCATCACAGTTCGATTTTGATTCTGAAGACAGATAATTTCGATCATCTCTTTTTCGTACCATGCGAAATAACTTTTTTCCAAGCATATTTTTGGTCATCAAAGGTTGGATTTTCGCATTCAGCGGGTCGAAATACACCCAGAAACTCACCCATCAAAGTCCGATTTCGATTCTGAAAAAAAATATTTTCGATCATCTCTTTTTCGTTCCATGCGGAATAACTTCTTTCCAGGTGTATTTTCGTGTATCAAAGGTTGGATTTTTTGATTCAGCGGGTCAAAGTACACCTATGAACCCACCCATCAAAGTTCGATTTCGATTCTGGAAACAGATATTTTCGATCATCTCTTTTTCGTACCATGCGAAATAACTTTTTTCCAAGCATATTTTTGGTCATCAAAGTTCGGATTTTCGGATTCAGCGGGTCGAAATACACCCAAAAACTCACCCATCAAAGTCCGATTTGGATTCTGAAAAAAAATATTTCCGATCATCTTTTTTTCGTACCATGCGAAATCACTTCTTTCCAGGTGTATTTTCGTGTAACGAAGGTTGGATTTTTGGATTCAGCGGGTCAAAATACACCTATAAACCCACCCATCAAAGTTCGATTTCGATTCTGGAGACAGATATTTTCGATCATCTCTTTTTCGTACCATGCGAAATAACTTTTTTCCAAGCATATTTTTGGTCATCGATGTTCGGATTTTCGGATTCAGCGGGTCGGAATACACCTAGAAACTCACCCATCAAAGTCCGATTTTGATTCTGAAAAAAAATATTTTCGATCATCTCTTTTTCGTTCCATGCGGAATAACTTCTTTCCAGGTGTATTTTCGTTTAACAAAGGTTGGATTTTTGGATTCAGCGGGTCAAAATACACCTATGAACCCACCCATCACAGTTCGATTTTGATTCTGGAGACAGATAATTTCGATCATCTCTTTTTCGTACCATGCGAAATAACTTTTTTCCAAGCATATTTTTGGTCATCAAAGGTTGGATTTTCGCATTCAGCGGGTCGAAATACACCCAGAAACTCACCCATCAAAGTCCGATTTCGATTCTGAAAAAAAATATTTTCGATCATCTCTTTTTCGTTCCATGCGAAATAACTCCTTTCCAGGTGTATTTTCGTGTAACAAAGGTTGGATTTTTGGATTCAGCGGGTCAAAATACACCTATAAACCCACCCATCAAAGTTCGATTTCGATTCTGGAGACAGATATTTTCGATCATCTCTTTTTCGTACCATGCGAAATAACTTTTTTCCAAGCATATTTTTGGTCATCAAAGTTCGGATTTTCGGATTCAGCGGGTCGAAATACACCCAAAAACTCACCCATCAAAGTCCGATTTGGATTCTGAAAAAAAATATTTCCGATCATCTTTTTTTCGTACCATGCGAAATCACTTCTTTCCAGGTGTATTTTCGTGTAACGAAGGTTGGATTTTTGGATTCAGCGGGTCAAAATAGACCTATAAACCCACCCATCAAAGTTTGATTTCGATTCTGGAGACAGATATTTTCGATCATCTCTTTTTCGTACCATGCGAAATAACTTTTTTCCAAGCATATTTTTGGTCATCGATGTTCGGATTTTCGGATTCAGCGGGTCGGAATACACCTAGAAACTCACCCATCAAAGTCCGATTTTGATTCTGAAAAAAAATATTTTCGATCATCTCTTTTTCGTACCATGCGGAATAACTTCTTTCCAGGTGTATTTTCGTTTAACAAAGGTTGGATTTTTGGATTCAGCGGGTCAAAATACACCTATGAACCCACCCATCACAGTTCGATTTTGATTCTGGAGACAGATAATTTCGATCATCTCTTTTTCGTACCATGCGAAATAACTTTTTTCCAAGCATATTTTTGGTCATCAAAGTTTGGATTTTCGCATTCAGCGGGTCGAAATACACCCAGAAACTCACCCATCAAAGTCCGATTTCGATTCTGAAAAAAAATATTTTCGATCATCTCTTTTTCGTTCCATGCGAAATAACTCCTTTCCAGGTGTATTTTCGTGTAACAAAGGTTGGATTTTTGGATTCAGCGGGTCAAAATACACCTATAAACCCACCCATCAAAGTTCGATTTCGATTCTGGAGACAGATATTTTCGATCATCTCTTTTTCGTACCATGCGAAATAACTTTTTTCCAAGCATATTTTTGGTCATCAAAGGTTGGATTTTCGGATGCAGCGGGTCGAAATACACCTAGAAACTCACTCATCAAAGTCCGATTTTGATTCTGAAAAAAAATATTTTCGATCATCTCTTTTTCGTACCATGCGGAATAACTTCTTTCCAAGCATATTTTTGGTCATCAAAGGTTGGATTTTCGGATGCAGCGGGTCGAAATACACCTAGAAACTGACCCATCACAGTTCGATTTTGATTCTGGAGACAGATAATTTCGATCATCTCTTTTTCGTACCATGCGAAATAACTTTTTTCCAAGCATATTTTTGGTCATCGATGTTCGGATTTTCGGATTCAGCGGGTCGGAATACACCTAGAAACTCACCCATCAAAGTCCGATTTTGATTCTGAAAAAAAATATTTTCGATCATCTCTTTTTCGTACCATGCGGAATAACTTCTTTACAGGTGTATTTTCGTGTAACAAAGGTTGGATTTTTGTATTTAGCGGGTCAAAATACACCTATAAACCCACCCATCACAGTTCGATTTTGATTCTGGAGACAGATAATTTCGATCATCTCTTTTTCGTACCATGCGAAATAACTTTTTTCCAAGCATATTTTTGGTCATCAAAGGTTGGATTTTCGCATTCAGCGGGTCGAATCACACCTATAAACCCACCCATCAAAGTTCGATTTCAATTCTGGAGACAGATATTTTCGATCATCTCTTTTTCGTAACATGCGAAATAACTTTTTTCCAAGCATATTGTTGGTCATCAAAGATCGGATTTTCAGATTCAGCGGGTCGAAATACACCTAGAAACTCACCCATCAAAGTCCGATTTTGATTCTGAAAAAAAAAATTTTCGATCATCTCTTTCTCGTACCATGCGAAATAACTTTTTTCCAAGCATATTTTTGGTCATCAGAGGTTGGATTTCCGGATTCAGCGGGTCGAAATACACCTAGAAACTCACCCATTAAAGTCCGATATTGATTCTGAAAAAAAAATTTTCGATCATCTCTTTTTCGTACCATGCGAAATTACTTCGTTCCAGGTGTATTTTCCTGTAACAAAGGTTAGATTTTCGGATTCAGCGGGTCAAAATACACCTATAAACCCACCCATCAAAGTTCGATTTCGATTCTGGAGACAGATATTTTCGATCATCTCTTTTTCGTACCATGCGAAATAACTTTTTTCCAAGCATATTTTTGGTCATCAGAGGTTGGATTTTTGGATTCAGCGGGTCGAAATACACCTAGAAACTCACCCATTAAAGTCCGATTTTGATTTTGAAAAAAAATATTTTCGATCATCTCTTTTTCGTACCATGCAAAATAACTTCTTTCCAGGTGTATTTTCGTGTAACAAAGGTTGGATTTTTGGATTCAGCGGGTCAAAATACACCTATAAACCCACCCATCAAAGTTCGATTTCGATTCTGGAGACAGATATTTTCGATCATCTCCTTTTCGTACCATGCGGAATAACTTTTTTCCAAGCATATTTTTGGTCATCGATGTTCGGATTTTCGGATTCAGCGGGTCGGAATACACCTAGAAACTCACCCATCAAAGTCCGATATTGATTCTGAAAAAAAATATTTTCGATCGTCTCTTTTTCGTACCATGCGGAATAATTTCTTTACAGGTGTATTTTCGTGTAACAAAGGTTGGATTTTTGTATTCAGCGGGTCAAAATACACCTATGAACCCACCCATCACAGTTCGATTTTGATTCTGGAGACAGATAATTTCGATCATCTCTTTTTCGTACCATGCGAAATAACTTTTTTCCAAGCATATTTTTGGTCATCAAAGGTTGGATTTTCGCATTCAGCGGGTCGAAATACACCCAGAAACTCACCCATCAAAGTCCGATTTCGATTCTGAAAAAAAATATTTTCGATCATCTCTTTTTCGTTCCATGCGGAATACCTTCTTTCCAGGTGTATTTTCGTGTAACAAAGGTTGGATTTTTTGATTCAGCGGGTCAAAATACACCTATAAACCCACCCATCAAAGTTCGATTTCGATTCTGGAGACAGATATTTTCGATCATCTCTTTTTCGTACCATGCTAAATAACTTTTTTCCAAGCATATTTTTGGTCATCAAAGTTCGGATTTTCGGATTCAGCGGGTCGAAATACACCCAAAAACTCACCAATCAAAGTCCGATTTGGATTCTGAAAAAAAATATTTTCGATCATCTTTTTTTCGTACCATGCGAAATAACTTCTTTCCAGGTGTATTTTCGTGTAACGAAGGTTGGATTTTTGGATTCAGCGGGTCAAAATACACCTATAAACCCACCCATCAAAGTTCGATTTCGATTCTGGAGACAGATATTTTCGATCATCTCTTTTTCGTACCATGCGAAATAACTTTTTTCCAAGCATATTTTTGGTCATCGATGTTCGGATTTTCGGATTCAGCGGGTCGGAATACACCTAGAAACTCACCCATCAAAGTCCGATTTTGATTCTGAAAAAAAATATTTTCGATCATCTCTTTTTCGTTCCATGCGGAATAACTTCTTTCCAGGTGTATTTTCGTTTAACAAAGGTTGGATTTTTGGATTCAGCGGGTCAAAATACACCTATGAACCCACCCATCAAAGTTCGATTTCGATTCTGGAGACAGATATTTTCGATCATCTCTTTTTCGTACCATGCGAAATAACTTTTTTCCAAGCATATTTTTGGTCATCAAAGTTCGGATTTTCGGATTCAGCGGGTCGAAATACACCCAAAAACTCACCCATCAAAGTCCGATTTGGATTCTGAAAAAAAATATTTCCGATCATCTTTTTTTCGTACCATGCGAAATCACTTCTTTCCAGGTGTATTTTCGTGTAACGAAGGTTGGATTTTTGGATTCAGCGGGTCAAAATAGACCTATAAACCCACCCATCAAAGTTTGATTTCGATTCTGGAGACAGATATTTTCGATCATCTCTTTTTCGTACCATGCGAAATAACTTTTTTCCAAGCATATTTTTGGTCATCGATGTTCGGATTTTCGGATTCAGCGGGTCGGAATACACCTAGAAACTCACCCATCAAAGTCCGATTTTGATTCTGAAAAAAAATATTTTCGATCATCTCTTTTTCGTACCATGCGGAATAACTTCTTTCCAGGTGTATTTTCGTTTAACAAAGGTTGGATTTTTGGATTCAGCGGGTCAAAATACACCTATGAACCCACCCATCACAGTTCGATTTTGATTCTGGAGACAGATAATTTCGATCATCTCTTTTTCGTACCATGCGAAATAACTTTTTTCCAAGCATATTTTTGGTCATCAAAGTTTGGATTTTCGCATTCAGCGGGTCGAAATACACCCAGAAACTCACCCATCAAAGTCCGATTTCGATTCTGAAAAAAAATATTTTCGATCATCTCTTTTTCGTTCCATGCGAAATAACTCCTTTCCAGGTGTATTTTCGTGTAACAAAGGTTGGATTTTTGGATTCAGCGGGTCAAAATACACCTATAAACCCACCCATCAAAGTTCGATTTCGATTCTGGAGACAGATATTTTCGATCATCTCTTTTTCGTACCATGCGAAATAACTTTTTTCCAAGCATATTGTTGGTCATCGATGTTCGGATTTTCGGATTCAGCGGGTCGGAATACACCTAGAAACTCACCCATTAAAGTCCGATATTGATTCTGAAAAAAAAAAATTTTCGATCATCTCTTTTTCGTACCATGCGAAATAACTTCGTTCCAGGTGTATTTTCCTGTAACAAAGGTTAGATTTTCGGATTCAGCGGGTCAAAATACACCTATAAACCCACCCATCAAAGTTCGATTTCGATTCTGGAGACAGATATTTTCGATCATCTCTTTTTCGTACCATGCGAAATAACTTTTTTCCAAGCATATTTTTGGTCATCAGAGGTTGGATTTTCGGATGCAGCGGGTCGAAATACACCTAGAAACAAACCCATTAAAGTCCGATTTTGATTCTGAAAAAAAATATTTTCGATCATCTCTTTTTCGTACCATGCGAAATAACTTCTTTCCAGGTGTATTTTCGTGTAACAAAGGTTGGATTTTTGGATTCAGCGGGTCAAAATACACCTATAAACCCACCCATCAGAGTTCGATTTCGATTCTGGAGACAGATATTTTCGATCATCTCTTTTTCGTACCATGCGAAATAACTTTTTTCCAAGCATATTTTCGGTCATCGATGTTCGGATTTTCGGATTCAGCGGGTCGGAATACACCTAGAAACTCACTCATCAAAGTCCGATTTTGATTCTGAAAAAAAATATTTTCGATCATCTCTTTTTCGTACCATGCGGAATAACTTCTTTCCAAGCATATTTTTGGTCATCAAAGGTTGGATTTTCGGATGCAGCGGGTCGAAATACACCTAGAAACTGACCCATCACAGTTCGATTTTGATTCTGGAGACAGATAATTTCGATCATCTCTTTTTCGTACCATGCGAAATAACTTTTTTCCAAGCATATTTTTGGTCATCGATGTTCGGATTTTCGGATTCAGCGGGTCGGAATACACCTAGAAACTCACCCATCAAAGTCCGATTTTGATTCTGAAAAAAAATATTTTCGATCATCTCTTTTTCGTACCATGCGGAATAACTTCTTTACAGGTGTATTTTCGTGTAACAAAGGTTGGATTTTTGTATTTAGCGGGTCAAAATACACCTATAAACCCACCCATCACAGTTCGATTTTGATTCTGGAGACAGATAATTTCGATCATCTCTTTTTCGTACCATGCGAAATAACTTTTTTCCAAGCATATTTTTGGTCATCAAAGGTTGGATTTTCGCATTCAGCGGGTCGAATCACACCTATAAACCCACCCATCAAAGTTCGATTTCAATTCTGGAGACAGATATTTTCGATCATCTCTTTTTCGTAACATGCGAAATAACTTTTTTCCAAGCATATTGTTGGTCATCAAAGATCGGATTTTCAGATTCAGCGGGTCGAAATACACCTAGAAACTCACCCATCAAAGTCCGATTTTGATTCTGAAAAAAAAAATTTTCGATCATCTCTTTCTCGTACCATGCGAAATAACTTTTTTCCAAGCATATTTTTGGTCATCAGAGGTTGGATTTCCGGATTCAGCGGGTCGAAATACACCTAGAAACTCACCCATTAAAGTCCGATATTGATTCTGAAAAAAAAAATTTTCGATCATCTCTTTTTCGTACCATGCGAAATTACTTCGTTCCAGGTGTATTTTCCTGTAACAAAGGTTAGATTTTCGGATTCAGCGGGTCAAAATACACCTATAAACCCACCCATCAAAGTTCGATTTCGATTCTGGAGACAGATATTTTCGATCATCTCTTTTTCGTACCATGCGAAATAACTTTTTTCCAAGCATATTTTTGGTCATCAGAGGTTGGATTTTTGGATTCAGCGGGTCGAAATACACCTAGAAACTCACCCATTAAAGTCCGATTTTGATTTTGAAAAAAAATATTTTCGATCATCTCTTTTTCGTACCATGCAAAATAACTTCTTTCCAGGTGTATTTTCGTGTAACAAAGGTTGGATTTTTGGATTCAGCGGGTCAAAATACACCTATAAACCCACCCATCAAAGTTCGATTTCGATTCTGGAGACAGATATTTTCGATCATCTCCTTTTCGTACCATGCGGAATAACTTTTTTCCAAGCATATTTTTGGTCATCGATGTTCGGATTTTCGGATTCAGCGGGTCGGAATACACCTAGAAACTCACCCATCAAAGTCCGATATTGATTCTGAAAAAAAATATTTTCGATCGTCTCTTTTTCGTACCATGCGGAATAATTTCTTTACAGGTGTATTTTCGTGTAACAAAGGTTGGATTTTTGTATTCAGCGGGTCAAAATACACCTATGAACCCACCCATCACAGTTCGATTTTGATTCTGGAGACAGATAATTTCGATCATCTCTTTTTCGTACCATGCGAAATAACTTTTTTCCAAGCATATTTTTGGTCATCAAAGGTTGGATTTTCGCATTCAGCGGGTCGAAATACACCCAGAAACTCACCCATCAAAGTCCGATTTCGATTCTGAAAAAAAATATTTTCGATCATCTCTTTTTCGTTCCATGCGGAATACCTTCTTTCCAGGTGTATTTTCGTGTAACAAAGGTTGGATTTTTTGATTCAGCGGGTCAAAATACACCTATAAACCCACCCATCAAAGTTCGATTTCGATTCTGGAGACAGATATTTTCGATCATCTCTTTTTCGTACCATGCTAAATAACTTTTTTCCAAGCATATTTTTGGTCATCAAAGTTCGGATTTTCGGATTCAGCGGGTCGAAATACACCCAAAAACTCACCAATCAAAGTCCGATTTGGATTCTGAAAAAAAATATTTTCGATCATCTTTTTTTCGTACCATGCGAAATAACTTCTTTCCAGGTGTATTTTCGTGTAACGAAGGTTGGATTTTTGGATTCAGCGGGTCAAAATACACCTATAAACCCACCCATCAAAGTTCGATTTCGATTCTGGAGACAGATATTTTCGATCATCTCTTTTTCGTACCATGCGAAATAACTTTTTTCCAAGCATATTTTTGGTCATCGATGTTCGGATTTTCGGATTCAGCGGGTCGGAATACACCTAGAAACTCACCCATCAAAGTCCGATTTTGATTCTGAAAAAAAATATTTTCGATCATCTCTTTTTCGTTCCATGCGGAATAACTTCTTTCCAGGTGTATTTTCGTTTAACAAAGGTTGGATTTTTGGATTCAGCGGGTCAAAATACACCTATGAACCCACCCATCAAAGTTCGATTTCGATTCTGGAGACAGATATTTTCGATCATCTCTTTTTCGTACCATGCGAAATAACTTTTTTCCAAGCATATTTTTGGTCATCAAAGTTCGGATTTTCGGATTCAGCGGGTCGAAATACACCCAAAAACTCACCCATCAAAGTCCGATTTGGATTCTGAAAAAAAATATTCCCGATCATCTTTTTTTCGTACCATGCGAAATCACTTCTTTCCAGGTGTATTTTCGTGTAACGAAGGTTGGATTTTTGGATTCAGCGGGTCAAAATAGACCTATAAACCCACCCATCAAAGTTTGATTTCGATTCTGGAGACAGATATTTTCGATCATCTCTTTTTCGTACCATGCGAAATAACTTTTTTCCAAGCATATTTTTGGTCATCGATGTTCGGATTTTCGGATTCAGCGGGTCGGAATACACCTAGAAACTCACCCATCAAAGTCCGATTTTGATTCTGAAAAAAAATATTTTCGATCATCTCTTTTTCGTACCATGCGGAATAACTTCTTTCCAGGTGTATTTTCGTTTAACAAAGGTTGGATTTTTGGATTCAGCGGGTCAAAATACACCTATGAACCCACCCATCACAGTTCGATTTTGATTCTGGAGACAGATAATTTCGATCATCTCTTTTTCGTACCATGCGAAATAACTTTTTTCCAAGCATATTTTTGGTCATCAAAGTTTGGATTTTCGCATTCAGCGGGTCGAAATACACCCAGAAACTCACCCATCAAAGTCCGATTTCGATTCTGAAAAAAAATATTTTCGATCATCTCTTTTTCGTTCCATGCGAAATAACTCCTTTCCAGGTGTATTTTCGTGTAACAAAGGTTGGATTTTTGGATTCAGCGGGTCAAAATACACCTATAAACCCACCCATCAAAGTTCGATTTCGATTCTGGAGACAGATATTTTCGATCATCTCTTTTTCGTACCATGCGAAATAACTTTTTTCCAAGCATATTTTTGGTCATCGATGTTCGGATTTTCGGATTCAGCGGGTCGGAATACACCTAGAAACTCACCCATTAAAGTCCGATATTGATTCTGAAAAAAAAAAATTTTCGATCATCTCTTTTTCGTACCATGCGAAATAACTTCGTTCCAGGTGTATTTTCCTGTAACAAAGGTTAGATTTTCGGATTCAGCGGGTCAAAATACACCTATAAACCCACCCATCAAAGTTCGATTTCGATTCTGGAGACAGATATTTTCGATCATCTCTTTTTCGTACCATGCGAAATAACTTTTTTCCAAGCATATTTTTGGTCATCAGAGGTTGGATTTTCGGATGCAGCGGGTCGAAATACACCTAGAAACAAACCCATTAAAGTCCGATTTTGATTCTGAAAAAAAATATTTTCGATCATCTCTTTTTCGTACCATGCGAAATAACTTCTTTCCAGGTGTATTTTCGTGTAACAAAGGTTGGATTTTTGGATTCAGCGGGTCAAAATACACCTATAAACCCACCCATCAGAGTTCGATTTCGATTCTGGAGACAGATATTTTCGATCATCTCTTTTTCGTACCATGCGAAATAACTTTTTTCCAAGCATATTTTCGGTCATCGATGTTCGGATTTTCGGATTCAGCGGGTCGGAATACACCTAGAAACTCACTCATCAAAGTCCGATTTTGATTCTGAAAAAAAATATTTTCGATCATCTCTTTTTCGTACCATGCGGAATAACTTCTTTCCAAGCATATTTTTGGTCATCAAAGGTTGGATTTTCGGATGCAGCGGGTCGAAATACACCTAGAAACTGACCCATCACAGTTCGATTTTGATTCTGGAGACAGATAATTTCGATCATCTCTTTTTCGTACCATGCGAAATAACTTTTTTCCAAGCATATTTTTGGTCATCGATGTTCGGATTTTCGGATTCAGCGGGTCGGAATACACCTAGAAACTCACCCATCAAAGTCCGATTTTGATTCTGAAAAAAAATATTTTCGATCATCTCTTTTTCGTACCATGCGGAATAACTTCTTTACAGGTGTATTTTCGTGTAACAAAGGTTGGATTTTTGTATTTAGCGGGTCAAAATACACCTATAAACCCACCCATCACAGTTCGATTTTGATTCTGGAGACAGATAATTTCGATCATCTCTTTTTCGTACCATGCGAAATAACTTTTTTCCAAGCATATTTTTGGTCATCAAAGGTTGGATTTTCGCATTCAGCGGGTCGAATCACACCTATAAACCCACCCATCAAAGTTCGATTTCAATTCTGGAGACAGATATTTTCGATCATCTCTTTTTCGTAACATGCGAAATAACTTTTTTCCAAGCATATTGTTGGTCATCAAAGATCGGATTTTCAGATTCAGCGGGTCGAAATACACCTAGAAACTCACCCATCAAAGTCCGATTTTGATTCTGAAAAAAAAAATTTTCGATCATCTCTTTCTCGTACCATGCGAAATAACTTTTTTCCAAGCATATTTTTGGTCATCAGAGGTTGGATTTCCGGATTCAGCGGGTCGAAATACACCTAGAAACTCACCCATTAAAGTCCGATATTGATTCTGAAAAAAAAAATTTTCGATCATCTCTTTTTCGTACCATGCGAAATTACTTCGTTCCAGGTGTATTTTCCTGTAACAAAGGTTAGATTTTCGGATTCAGCGGGTCAAAATACACCTATAAACCCACCCATCAAAGTTCGATTTCGATTCTGGAGACAGATATTTTCGATCATCTCTTTTTCGTACCATGCGAAATAACTTTTTTCCAAGCATATTTTTGGTCATCAGAGGTTGGATTTTTGGATTCAGCGGGTCGAAATACACCTAGAAACTCACCCATTAAAGTCCGATTTTGATTTTGAAAAAAAATATTTTCGATCATCTCTTTTTCGTACCATGCAAAATAACTTCTTTCCAGGTGTATTTTCGTGTAACAAAGGTTGGATTTTTGGATTCAGCGGGTCAAAATACACCTATAAACCCACCCATCAAAGTTCGATTTCGATTCTGGAGACAGATATTTTCGATCATCTCCTTTTCGTACCATGCGGAATAACTTTTTTCCAAGCATATTTTTGGTCATCGATGTTCGGATTTTCGGATTCAGCGGGTCGGAATACACCTAGAAACTCACCCATCAAAGTCCGATATTGATTCTGAAAAAAAATATTTTCGATCATCTCTTTTTCGTACCATGCGGAATAATTTCTTTACAGGTGTATTTTCGTGTAACAAAGGTTGGATTTTTGTATTCAGCGGGTCAAAATACACCTATGAACCCACCCATCACAGTTCGATTTTGATTCTGGAGACAGATAATTTCGATCATCTCTTTTTCGTACCATGCGAAATAACTTTTTTCCAAGCATATTTTTGGTCATCAAAGGTTGGATTTTCGCATTCAGCGGGTCGAAATACACCCAGAAACTCACCCATCAAAGTCCGATTTCGATTCTGAAAAAAAATATTTTCGATCATCTCTTTTTCGTTCCATGCGGAATACCTTCTTTCCAGGTGTATTTTCGTGTAACAAAGGTTGGATTTTTTGATTCAGCGGGTCAAAATACACCTATAAACCCACCCATCAAAGTTCGATTTCGATTCTGGAGACAGATATTTTCGATCATCTCTTTTTCGTACCATGCTAAATAACTTTTTTCCAAGCATATTTTTGGTCATCAAAGTTCGGATTTTCGGATTCAGCGGGTCGAAATACACCCAAAAACTCACCCATCAAAGTCCGATTTGGATTCTGAAAAAAAATATTTTCGATCATCTTTTTTTCGTACCATGCGAAATAACTTCTTTCCAGGTGTATTTTCGTGTAACGAAGGTTGGATTTTTGGATTCAGCGGGTCAAAATACACCTATAAACCCACCCATCAAAGTTCGATTTCGATTCTGGAGACAGATATTTTCGATCATCTCTTTTTCGTACCATGCGAAATAACTTTTTTCCAAGCATATTTTTGGTCATCGATGTTCGGATTTTCGGATTCAGCGGGTCGGAATACACCTAGAAACTCACCCATCAAAGTCCGATTTTGATTCTGAAAAAAAATATTTTCGATCATCTCTTTTTCGTACCATGCGGAATAACTTCTTTCCAGGTGTATTTTCGTTTAACAAAGGTTGGATTTTTGGATTCAGCGGGTCAAAATACACCTATGAACCCACCCATCACAGTTCGATTTTGATTCTGGAGACAGATAATTTCGATCATCTCTTTTTCGTACCATGCGAAATAACTTTTTTCCAAGCATATTTTTGGTCATCAAAGTTTGGATTTTCGCATTCAGCGGGTCGAAATACACCCAGAAACTCACCCATCAAAGTCCGATTTCGATTCTGAAAAAAAATATTTTCGATCATCTCTTTTTCGTTCCATGCGAAATAACTCCTTTCCAGGTGTATTTTCGTGTAACAAAGGTTGGATTTTTGGATTCAGCGGGTCAAAATACACCTATAAACCCACCCATCAAAGTTCGATTTCGATTCTGGAGACAGATATTTTCGATCATCTCTTTTTCGTACCATGCGAAATAACTTTTTTCCAAGCATATTTTTGGTCATCGATGTTCGGATTTTCGGATTCAGCGGGTCGGAATACACCTAGAAACTCACCCATTAAAGTCCGATATTGATTCTGAAAAAAAAAAATTTTCGATCATCTCTTTTTCGTACCATGCGAAATAACTTCGTTCCAGGTGTATTTTCCTGTAACAAAGGTTAGATTTTCGGATTCAGCGGGTCAAAATACACCTATAAACCCACCCATCAAAGTTCGATTTCGATTCTGGAGACAGATATTTTCGATCATCTCTTTTTCGTACCATGCGAAATAACTTTTTTCCAAGCATATTTTTGGTCATCAGAGGTTGGATTTTCGGATGCAGCGGGTCGAAATACACCTAGAAACAAACCCATTAAAGTCCGATTTTGATTCTGAAAAAAAATATTTTCGATCATCTCTTTTTCGTACCATGCGAAATAACTTCTTTCCAGGTGTATTTTCGTGTAACAAAGGTTGGATTTTTGGATTCAGCGGGTCAAAATACACCTATAAACCCACCCATCAGAGTTCGATTTCGATTCTGGAGACAGATATTTTCGATCATCTCTTTTTCGTACCATGCGAAATAACTTTTTTCCAAGCATATTTTCGGTCATCGATGTTCGGATTTTCGGATTCAGCGGGTCGGAATACACCTAGAAACTCACTCATCAAAGTCCGATTTTGATTCTGAAAAAAAATATTTTCGATCATCTCTTTTTCGTACCATGCGGAATAACTTCTTTCCAAGCATATTTTTGGTCATCAAAGGTTGGATTTTCGGATGCAGCGGGTCGAAATACACCTAGAAACTGACCCATCACAGTTCGATTTTGATTCTGGAGACAGATAATTTCGATCATCTCTTTTTCGTACCATGCGAAATAACTTTTTTCCAAGCATATTTTTGGTCATCGATGTTCGGATTTTCGGATTCAGCGGGTCGGAATACACCTAGAAACTCACCCATCAAAGTCCGATTTTGATTCTGAAAAAAAATATTTTCGATCATCTCTTTTTCGTACCATGCGGAATAACTTCTTTACAGGTGTATTTTCGTGTAACAAAGGTTGGATTTTTGTATTTAGCGGGTCAAAATACACCTATAAACCCACCCATCACAGTTCGATTTTGATTCTGGAGACAGATAATTTCGATCATCTCTTTTTCGTACCATGCGAAATAACTTTTTTCCAAGCATATTTTTGGTCATCAAAGGTTGGATTTTCGCATTCAGCGGGTCGAATCACACCTATAAACCCACCCATCAAAGTTCGATTTCAATTCTGGAGACAGATATTTTCGATCATCTCTTTTTCGTAACATGCGAAATAACTTTTTTCCAAGCATATTGTTGGTCATCAAAGATCGGATTTTCAGATTCAGCGGGTCGAAATACACCTAGAAACTCACCCATCAAAGTCCGATTTTGATTCTGAAAAAAAAAATTTTCGATCATCTCTTTCTCGTACCATGCGAAATAACTTTTTTCCAAGCATATTTTTGGTCATCAGAGGTTGGATTTCCGGATTCAGCGGGTCGAAATACACCTAGAAACTCACCCATTAAAGTCCGATATTGATTCTGAAAAAAAAAATTTTCGATCATCTCTTTTTCGTACCATGCGAAATTACTTCGTTCCAGGTGTATTTTCCTGTAACAAAGGTTAGATTTTCGGATTCAGCGGGTCAAAATACACCTATAAACCCACCCATCAAAGTTCGATTTCGATTCTGGAGACAGATATTTTCGATCATCTCTTTTTCGTACCATGCGAAATAACTTTTTTCCAAGCATATTTTTGGTCATCAGAGGTTGGATTTTTGGATTCAGCGGGTCGAAATACACCTAGAAACTCACCCATTAAAGTCCGATTTTGATTTTGAAAAAAAATATTTTCGATCATCTCTTTTTCGTACCATGCAAAATAACTTCTTTCCAGGTGTATTTTCGTGTAACAAAGGTTGGATTTTTGGATTCAGCGGGTCAAAATACACCTATAAACCCACCCATCAAAGTTCGATTTCGATTCTGGAGACAGATATTTTCGATCATCTCCTTTTCGTACCATGCGGAATAACTTTTTTCCAAGCATATTTTTGGTCATCGATGTTCGGATTTTCGGATTCAGCGGGTCGGAATACACCTAGAAACTCACCCATCAAAGTCCGATATTGATTCTGAAAAAAAATATTTTCGATCATCTCTTTTTCGTACCATGCGGAATAATTTCTTTACAGGTGTATTTTCGTGTAACAAAGGTTGGATTTTTGTATTCAGCGGGTCAAAATACACCTATGAACCCACCCATCACAGTTCGATTTTGATTCTGGAGACAGATAATTTCGATCATCTCTTTTTCGTACCATGCGAAATAACTTTTTTCCAAGCATATTTTTGGTCATCAAAGGTTGGATTTTCGCATTCAGCGGGTCGAAATACACCCAGAAACTCACCCATCAAAGTCCGATTTCGATTCTGAAAAAAAATATTTTCGATCATCTCTTTTTCGTTCCATGCGGAATACCTTCTTTCCAGGTGTATTTTCGTGTAACAAAGGTTGGATTTTTTGATTCAGCGGGTCAAAATACACCTATAAACCCACCCATCAAAGTTCGATTTCGATTCTGGAGACAGATATTTTCGATCATCTCTTTTTCGTACCATGCTAAATAACTTTTTTCCAAGCATATTTTTGGTCATCAAAGTTCGGATTTTCGGATTCAGCGGGTCGAAATACACCCAAAAACTCACCCATCAAAGTCCGATTTGGATTCTGAAAAAAAATATTTTCGATCATCTTTTTTTCGTACCATGCGAAATAACTTCTTTCCAGGTGTATTTTCGTGTAACGAAGGTTGGATTTTTGGATTCAGCGGGTCAAAATACACCTATAAACCCACCCATCAAAGTTCGATTTCGATTCTGGAGACAGATATTTTCGATCATCTCTTTTTCGTACCATGCGAAATAACTTTTTTCCAAGCATATTTTTGGTCATCGATGTTCGGATTTTCGGATTCAGCGGGTCGGAATACACCTAGAAACTCACCCATCAAAGTCCGATTTTGATTCTGAAAAAAAATATTTTCGATCATCTCTTTTTCGTTCCATGCGGAATAACTTCTTTCCAGGTGTATTTTCGTTTAACAAAGGTTGGATTTTTGTATTCAGCGGGTCAAAATACACCTATGAACCCACCCATCACAGTTCGATTTTGATTCTGGAGACAGATAATTTCGATCATCTCTTTTTCGTACCATGCGAAATAACTTTTTTCCAAGCATATTTTTGGTCATCAAAGGTTGGATTTTCGCATTCAGCGGGTCGAAATACACCCAGAAACTCACCCATCAAAGTCCGATTTCGATTCTGAAAAAAAATATTTTCGATCATCTCTTTTTCGTTCCATGCGGAATACCTTCTTTCCAGGTGTATTTTCGTGTAACAAAGGTTGGATTTTTTGATTCAGCGGGTCAAAATACACCTATAAACCCACCCATCAAAGTTCGATTTCGATTCTGGAGACAGATATATTCGATCATCTCTTTTTCGTACCATGCTAAATAACTTTTTTCCAAGCATATTTTTGGTCATCAAAGTTCGGATTTTCGGATTCAGCGGGTCGAAATACACCCAAAAACTCACCCATCAAAGTCCGATTTGGATTCTGAAAAAAAATATTTTCGATCATCTTTTTTTCGTACCATGCGAAATAACTTCTTTCCAGGTGTATTTTCGTGTAACGAAGGTTGGATTTTTGGATTCAGCGGGTCAAAATACACCTATAAACCCACCCATCAAAGTTCGATTTCGATTCTGGAGACAGATATTTTCGATCATCTCTTTTTCGTACCATGCGAAATAACTTTTTTCCAAGCATATTTTTGGTCATCGATGTTCGGATTTTCGGATTCAGCGGGTCGGAATACACCTAGAAACTCACCCATCAAAGTCCGATTTTGATTCTGAAAAAAAATATTTTCGATCATCTCTTTTTCGTTCCATGCGGAATAACTTCTTTCCAGGTGTATTTTCGTTTAACAAAGGTTGGATTTTTGGATTCAGCGGGTCAAAATACACCTATGAACCCACCCATCACAGTTCGATTTTGATTCTGGAGACAGATAATTTCGATCATCTCTTTTTCGTACCATGCGAAATAACTTTTTTCCAAGCATATTTTTGGTCATCAAAGGTTGGATTTTCGCATTCAGCGGGTCGAAATACACCCAGAAACTCACCCATCAAAGTCCGATTTCGATTCTGGAAAAAAATATTTTCGATCATCTCTTTTTCGTTCCATGCGAAATAACTCCTTTCCAGGTGTATTTTCGTGTAACAAAGGTTGGATTTTTGGATTCAGCGGGTCAAAATACACCTATAAACCCACCCATCAAAGTTCGATTTCGATTCTGGAGACAGATATTTTCGATCATCTCTTTTTCATACCATGCGAAACAACTTTTTTCCAAGCATATTTTTGGTCATCAGAGGTTGGATTTTCGGATGCAGCGGGTCGAAATACACCTAGAAACAAACCCATTAAAGTCCGATTTTGATTCTGAAAAAAAATATTTTCGATCATCTCTTTTTCGTACCATGCGAAATAACTTCTTTCCAGGTGTATTTTCGTGTAACAAAGGTTGGATTTTTGGATTCAGCGGGTCAAAATACACCTATAAACCCACCCATCAGAGTTCGATTTCGATTCTGGAGACAGATATTTTCGATCATCTCTTTTTCGTACCATGCGAAATAACTTTTTTCCAAGCATATTTTCGGTCATCGATGTTCGGATTTTCGGATTCAGCGGGTCGGAATACACCTAGAAACTCACTCATCAAAGTCCGATTTTGATTCTGAAAAAAAATATTTTCGATCATCTCTTTTTCGTACCATGCGGAATAACTTCTTTCCAAGCATATTTTTGGTCATCAAAGGTTGGATTTTCGGATGCAGCGGGTCGAAATACACCTAGAAACTGACCCATCACAGTTCGATTTTGATTCTGGAGACAGATAATTTCGATCATCTCTTTTTCGTACCATGCGAAATAACTTTTTTCCAAGCATATTTTTGGTCATCGATGTTCGGATTTTCGGATTCAGCGGGTCGGAATACACCTAGAAACTCACCCATCAAAGTCCGATTTTGATTCTGAAAAAAAATATTTTCGATCATCTCTTTTTCGTACCATGCGGAATAACTTCTTTACAGGTGTATTTTCGTGTAACAAAGGTTGGATTTTTGTATTTAGCGGGTCAAAATACACCTATGAACCCACCCATCACAGTTCGATTTTGATTCTGGAGACAGATAATTTCGATCATCTCTTTTTCGTACCATGCGAAATAACTTTTTTCCAAGCATATTTTTGGTCATCAGAGGTTGGATTTTCGCATTCAGCGGGTCGAATCACACCTATAAACCCACCCATCAAAGTTCGATTTCAATTCTGGAGACAGATATTTTCGATCATCTCTTTTTCGTAACATGCGAAATGACTTTTTTCCAAGCATATTGTTGGTCATCAAAGATCGGATTTTCAGATTCAGCGGGTCGAAATACACCTAGAAACTCACCCATCAAAGTCCGATTTTGATTCTGAAAAAAAAAATTTTCGATCATCTCCTTTTCGTACCATGCGGAATAACTTTTTTCCAAGCATATTTTTGGTCATCGATGTTCGGATTTTCGGATTCAGCGGGTCGGAATACACCTAGAAACTCACCCATCAAAGTCCGATATTGATTCTGAAAAAAAATATTTTCGATCATCTCTTTTTCGTACCATGCGGAATAATTTCTTTACAGGTGTATTTTCGTGTAACAAAGGTTGGATTTTTGTATTCAGCGGGTCAAAATACACCTATGAACCCACCCATCACAGTTCGATTTTGATTCTGGAGACAGATAATTTCGATCATCTCTTTTTCGTACCATGCGAAATAACTTTTTTCCAAGCATATTTTTGGTCATCAAAGGTTGGATTTTCGCATTCAGCGGGTCGAAATACACCCAGAAACTCACCCATCAAAGTCCGATTTCGATTCTGAAAAAAAATATTTTCGATCATCTCTTTTTCGTTCCATGCGGAATACCTTCTTTCCAGGTGTATTTTCGTGTAACAAAGGTTGGATTTTTTGATTCAGCGGGTCAAAATACACCTATAAACCCACCCATCAAAGTTCGATTTCGATTCTGGAGACAGATATTTTCGATCATCTCTTTTTCGTACCATGCTAAATAACTTTTTTCCAAGCATATTTTTGGTCATCGATGTTCGGATTTTCGGATTCAGCGGGTCGGAATACACCTAGAAACTCACCCATCAAAGTCCGATTTTGATTCTGAAAAAAAATATTTTCGATCATCTCTTTTTCGTTCCATGCGGAATAACTTCTTTCCAGGTGTATTTTCGTTTAACAAAGGTTGGATTTTTGGATTCAGCGGGTCAAAATACACCTATGAACCCACCCATCACAGTTCGATTTTGATTCTGGAGACAGATAATTTCGATCATCTCTTTTTCGTACCATGCGAAATAACTTTTTTCCAAGCATATTTTTGGTCATCAAAGGTTGGATTTTCGCATTCAGCGGGTCGAAATACACCCAGAAACTCACCCATCAAAGTCCGATTTCGATTCTGGAAAAAAATATTTTCGATCATCTCTTTTTCGTTCCATGCGAAATAACTCCGTTCCAGGTGTATTTTCGTGTAACAAAGGTTGGATTTTTGGATTCAGCGGGTCAAAATACACCTATAAACCCACCCATCAAAGTTCGATTTCGATTCTGGAGACAGATATTTTCGATCATCTCTTTTTCGTACCATGCGAAATAACTTTTTTCCAAGCATATTTTTGGTCATCAGAGGTTGGATTTTCGGATGCAGCGGGTACGAAATACACCTAGAAACAAACCCATTAAAGTCCGATTTTGATTCTGAAAAAAAATATTTTCGATCATCTCTTTTTCGTACCATGCGAAATAACTTCTTTCCAGGTGTATTTTCGTGTAACAAAGGTTGGATTTTTGGATTCAGCGGGTCAAAATACACCTATAAACCCACCCATCAGAGTTCGATTTCGATTCTGGAGACAGATATTTTCGATCATCTCTTTTTCGTACCATGCGAAATAACTTTTTTCCAAGCATATTTTCGGTCATCGATGTTCGGATTTTCGGATTCAGCGGGTCGGAATACACCTAGAAACTCACTCATCAAAGTCCGATTTTGATTCTGAAAAAAAATATTTTCGATCATCTCTTTTTCGTACCATGCGGAATAACTTCTTTCCAAGCATATTTTTGGTCATCAAAGGTTGGATTTTCGGATGCAGCGGGTCGAAATACACCTAGAAACTGACCCATCACAGTTCGATTTTGATTCTGGAGACAGATAATTTCGATCATCTCTTTTTCGTACCATGCGAAATAACTTTTTTCCAAGCATATTTTTGGTCATCGATGTTCGGATTTTCGGATTCAGCGGGTCGGAATACACCTAGAAACTCACCCATCAAAGTCCGATTTTGATTCTGAAAAAAAATATTTTCGATCATCTCTTTTTCGTACCATGCGGAATAACTTCTTTACAGGTGTATTTTCGTGTAACAAAGGTTGGATTTTTGTATTTAGCGGGTCAAAATACACCTATGAACCCACCCATCACAGTTCGATTTTGATTCTGGAGACAGATAATTTCGATCATCTCTTTTTCGTACCATGCGAAATAACTTTTTTCCAAGCATATTTTTGGTCATCAGAGGTTGGATTTTCGCATTCAGCGGGTCGAATCACACCTATAAACCCACCCATCAAAGTTCGATTTCAATTCTGGAGACAGATATTTTCGATCATCTCTTTTTCGTAACATGCGAAATGACTTTTTTCCAAGCATATTGTTGGTCATCAAAGATCGGATTTTCAGATTCAGCGGGTCGAAATACACCTAGAAACTCACCCATCAAAGTCCGATTTTGATTCTGAAAAAAAAAATTTTCGATCATCTCTTTCTCGTACCATGCGAAATAACTTTTTTCCAAGCATATTTTTGGTCATCAGAGGTTGGATTTCCGGATTCAGCGGGTCGAAATACACCTAGAAACTCACCCATTAAAGTCCGATATTGATTCTGAAAAAAAAAATTTTCGATCATCTCTTTTTCGTACCATGCGAAATTACTTCGTTCCAGGTGTATTTTCCTGTAACAAAGGTTAGATTTTCGGATTCAGCGGGTCAAAATACACCTATAAACCCACCCATCAAAGTTCGATTTCGATTCTGGAGACAGATATTTTCGATCATCTCTTTTTCGTACCATGCGAAATAACTTTTTTCCAAGCATATTTTTGGTCATCAGAGGTTGGATTTTTGGATTCAGCGGGTCGAAATACACCTAGAAACTCACCCATTAAAGTCCGATTTTGATTTTGAAAAAAAATATTTTCGATCATCTCTTTTTCGTACCATGCAAAATAACTTCTTTCCAGGTGTATTTTCGTGTAACAAAGGTTGGATTTTTGGATTCAGCGGGTCAAAATACACCTATGAACCCACCCATCAAAGTTCGATTTCGATTCTGGAGACAGATATTTTCGATCATCTCCTTTTCGTACCATGCGGAATAACTTTTTTCCAAGCATATTTTTGGTCATCGATGTTCGGATTTTCGGATTCAGCGGGTCGGAATACACCTAGAAACTCACCCATCAAAGTCCGATATTGATTCTGAAAAAAAATATTTTCGATCATCTCTTTTTCGTACCATGCGGAATAATTTCTTTACAGGTGTATTTTCGTGTAACAAAGGTTGGATTTTTGTATTCAGCGGGTCAAAATACACCTATGAACCCACCCATCACAGTTCGATTTTGATTCTGGAGACAGATAATGTCGATCATCTCTTTTTCGTACCATGCGAAATAACTTTTTTCCAAGCATATTTTTGGTCATCAAAGGTTAGATTTTCGCATTCAGCGGGTCGAAATACACCCAGAAACTCACCCATCAAAGTCCGATTTCGATTCTGAAAAAAAATATTTTCGATCATCTCTTTTTCGTTCCATGCGGAATAACTTCTTTCCAGGTGTATTTTCGTGTAACAAAGGTTGGATTTTTTGATTCAGCGGGTCAAAATACACCTATAAACCCACCCATCAAAGTTCGATTTCGATTCTGGAGACAGATATTTTCGATCATCTCTTTTTCGTACCATGCGAAATAACTTTTTTCCAAGCATATTTTTGGTCATCAAAGTTCGGATTTTCGGATTCAGCGGATCGAAATACACCCAAAAACTCACCCATCAAAGTCCGATTTGGATTCTGAAAAAAAATATTTCCGATCATCTTTTTTTCGTACCATGCGAAATCACTTCTTTCCAGGTGTATTTTCGTGTAACGAAGGTTGGATTTTTGGATTCAGCGGGTCAAAATACACCTATGAACCCACCCATCAAAGTTCGATTTCGATTCTGGAGACAGATATTTTCGATCATCTCTTTTTCGTACCATGCGAAATAACTTTTGTCCAAGCATATTTTTGGTCATCGATGTTCGGATTTTCGGATTCAGCGGGTCGAAATACACCTAGAAACTCACCCATTAAAGTCCGATTTTGATTTTGAAAAAAAATATTTTCGATCATCTCTTTTTCGTACCATGCAAAATAACTTCTTTCCAGGTGTATTTTCGTGTAACAAAGGTTGGATTTTTGGATTCAGCGGGTCAAAATACACCTATAAACCCACCCATCAAAGTTCGATTTCGATTCTGGAGACAGATATTTTCGATCATCTCCTTTTCGTACCATGCGGAATAACTTTTTTCCAAGCATATTTTTGGTCATCGATGTTCGGATTTTCGGATTCAGCGGGTCGGAATACACCTAGAAACTCACCCATCAAAGTCCGATATTGATTCTGAAAAAAAATATTTTCGATCATCTCTTTTTCGTACCATGCGGAATAATTTCTTTACAGGTGTATTTTCGTGTAACAAAGGTTGGATTTTTGTATTCAGCGGGTCAAAATACACCTATGAACCCACCCATCACAGTTCGATTTTGATTCTGGAGACAGATAATTTCGATCATCTCTTTTTCGTACCATGCGAAATAACTTTTTTCCAAGCATATTTTTGGTCATCAAAGGTTGGATTCTCGCATTCAGCGGGTCGAAATACACCTATAAACCCACCCATCAAAGTTCGATTCCGATTCTGGAGACAGATATTTTCGATCATCTCTTTTTCGTACCATGCGAAATAACTTTTTTCCAAGCATATTTTTGGTCATCAGAGGTTGGATTTCCGGATTCAGCGGGTCGAAATACACCTAGAAACTCACCCATTAAAGTCCGATATTGATTCTGAAAAAAAAAATTTTCGATCATCTCTTTTTCGTACCATGCGAAATTACTTCGTTCCAGGTGTATTTTCCTGTAACAAAGGTTAGATTTTCGGATTCAGCGGGTCAAAATACACCTATAAACCCACCCATCAAAGTTCGATTTCGATTCTGGAGACAGATATTTTCGATCATCTCTTTTTCGTACCATGCGAAATAACTTTTTTCCAAGCATATTTTTGGTCATCAGAGGTTGTATTTTTGGATTCAGCGGGTCGAAATACACCTAGAAACTCACCCATTAAAGTCCGATTTTGATTTTGAAAAAAAATATTTTCGATCATCTCTTTTTCGTACCATGCAAAATAACTTCTTTCCAGGTGTATTTTCGTGTAACAAAGGTTGGATTTTTGGATTCAGCGGGTCAAAATACACCTATAAACCCACCCATCAAAGTTCGATTTCGATTCTGGAGACAGATATTTTCGATCATCTCCTTTTCGTACCATGCGGAATAACTTTTTTCCAAGCATATTTTTGGTCATCGATGTTCGGATTTTCGGATTCAGCGGGTCGGAATACACCTAGAAACTCACCCATCAAAGTCCGATATTGATTCTGAAAAAAAATATTTTCGATCATCTCTTTTTCGTACCATGCGGAATAATTTCTTTACAGGTGTATTTTCGTGTAACAAAGGTTGGATTTTTGTATTCAGCGGGTCAAAATACACCTATGAACCCACCCATCACAGTTCGATTTTGATTCTGGAGACAGATAATTTCGATCATCTCTTTTTCGTACCATGCGAAATAACTTTTTTCCAAGCATATTTTTGGTCATCAAAGGTTGGATTTTCGCATTCAGCGGGTCGAAATACACCCAGAAACTCACCCATCAAAGTCCGATTTCGATTCTGAAAAAAAATATTTTCGATCATCTCTTTTTCGTTCCATGCGGAATAACTTCTTTCCAAGCATATTTTTGGTCATCAGAGGTTGGATTTCCGGATTCAGCGGGTCGAAATACACCTAGAAACTCACCCATTAAATTCCGATATTGATTCTGAAAAAAAAAATTTTCGATCATCTCTTTTTCGTACCATGCGAAATTACTTCGTTCCAGGTGTATTTTCCCGTAACTAAGGTTAGATTTTCGGATTCAGCGGGTCAAAATACACCTATAAACCCACCCATCAAAGTTCGATTTCGATCCTGGAGACAGATATTTTCGATCATCTCTTTTTCGTACCATGCGAAATAACTTTTTTCCAAGCATATTATCGGTCATCAGAGGTTGGATTTTCGGATTCAGTGGGTCGAAATACACCTAGAAACTCACCCATTAAAGTCCGATTTTGATTTTGAAAAAAAATATTTTCGATCATCTCTTTTTCGTACCATGCAAAATAACTTCATTCGAGGTGTATTTTCGTGTAACAAAGGTTGGATTTTTGGATTCAGCGGGTCAAAATACACCTATAATCCCACCCATCAAAGTTCGATTTCGATTCTGGAGACAGATATTTTCGATCATCTCTTTTCCGTACCATGCGAAATAACTTTTCTCCAAGCATATTTTTGGTCATCGATGTTCGGATTTCCGGATTCAGCGGGTCTGAATACACCTAGAAACTCACCCATCAAAGTCCGATTTTGATTCTGAAAAAAAATATTTTCGATCATCTCTTTTTCGTACCATGCGGAATAACTTCTTTACAGGTGTATTTTCGTGTAACAAAGGTTGGATTTTTGTATTCAGCGGGTCAAAATACACCTATGAACTCACACATCACAGTTCGATTTTGATTCTGGAGACAGATAATTTCGATCATCTCTTTTTCGTACCATGCGAAATAACTTTTTTCCAAGCATATTTTTGGTCATCAAAGGTTGGATTTTCGCATTCAGCGGGTCGAAATACACCCAGAAACTCACCCATCAAAGTCCGATTTCGATTCTGAAAAAAAATATTTTCGATCATCTCTTTTTCGTTCCATGCGGAATAACTTCTTTCCAGGTGTATTTTCGTGTATCAAAGGTTGGATTTTTTGATTCAGCGGGTCAAAGTACACCTATGAACCCACCCATCAAAGTTCGATTTCGATTCTGGAGACAGATATTTTCGATCATCTCTTTTTCGTACCATGCGAAATAACTTTTTTCCAAGCATATTTTTGGTCATCAAAGTTCGGATTTTCGGATTCAGCGGGTCGAAATACACCCAAAAACTCACCCATCAAAGTCCGATTTGGATTCTGAAAAAAAATATTTTCGATCATCTTTTTTTCGTACCATGCGAAATAACTTCTTTCCAGGTGTATTTTCGTGTAACGAAGGTAGGATTTTTGGATTCAGCGGGTCAAAATACACCTATAAACCCACCCACCAAAGTTCGATTTCGATTCTGGAGACAGATATTTTCGATCATCTCTTTTTCGTACCATGCGAAATAACTTTTTTCCAAGCATATTTTTGGTCATCGATGTTCGGATTTTCGGATTCAGCGGGTCGAAATACACCTAGAAACTCACCCATCAAAGTCCGATTTTGATTCTGAAAAAAAATATTTTCGATCATCTCTTTTTCGTACCATGCGGAATAACTTCTTTCCAGGTGTATTTTCGTTTAACAAAGGTTGGATTTTTGGATTCAGCGGGTCAAAATACACCTATGAACCCACCCATCACAGTTCGATTTTGATTCTGGAGACAGATAATTTCGATCATCTCTTTTTCGTACCATGCGAAATAACTTTTTTCCAAGCATATTTTTGGTCATCAAAGGTTGGATTTTCGCATTCAGCGGGTCGAAATACACCCAGAAACTCACCCATCAAAGTCCGATTTCGATTCTGAAAAAAAATATTTTCGATCATCTCTTTTTCGTTCCATGCGAAATAACTCCTTTCCAGGTGTATTTTCGTGTGACAAAGGTTGGATTTTTGGATTCAGCGGGTCAAAATACACCTATAAACCCACCCATCAAAGTTCGATTTCGATTCTGGAGACAGATATTTTCGATCATCTCTTTTTCGTACCATGCGAAATAACTTTTGTCCAAGCATATTTTTGGTCATCGATGTTCGGATTTTCGGATTCAGCGGGTCGGAATACACCTAGAAACTCACCCATCAAAGTCCGATTTTGATTCTGAAAAAAAATATTTTCGATCATCTCTTTTTCGTACTATGCGGAATAACTTCTTTCCAGGTGTATTTTCGTGTAACAAAGGTTGGATTTTTGGATTCAGCGGGTCAAAATACACCTATGAACCCACCCATCACAGTTCGATTTTGATTCTGGAGACAGATAATTTCGATCATCTCTTTTTCGTACCATGCGAAATAACTTTTTTCCAAGCATATTTTTGGTCATCAAAGGTTGGATTTTCGCATTCAGCGGGTCGAAATACACCCAGAAACTCACCCATCAAAGTCCGATTTCGATTCTGAAAAAAAATATTTTCGATCATCTCTTTTTCGTTCCATGCGAAATAACTCCTTTCCAGGTGTATTTTCGTGTAACAAAGGTTGGATTTTTGGATTCAGCGGGTCAAAATACACCTATAAACCCACCCATCAAAGTTCGATTCCGATTCTGGAGACAGATATTTTCGATCATCTCTTTTTCGTACCATGCGAAATAACTTTTTTCCAAGCATATTTTTGGTCATCGATGTTCGGATTTTCGGATTCAGCGGGTCGGAATACACCTAGAAACTCACCCATCAAAGTCCGATTTTGATTCTGAAAAAAAATATTTTCGATCATCTCTTTTTCGTACCATGCGGAATAACTTCTTTACAGGTGTATTTTCGTGTAACAAAGGTTGGATTTTTGTATTCAGCGGGTCAAAATACACCTATGAACCCACCCATCACAGTTCGATTTTGATTCTGGAGACAGATAATTTCGATCATCTCTTTTTCGTACCATGCGAAATAACTTTTTTCCAAGCATATTTTTGGTCATCAAAGGTTGGATTTTCGCATTCAGCGGGTCGAAATACACCCAGAAACTCACCCATCAAAGTCCGATTTCGATTCTGAAAAAAAATATTTTCGATCATCTCTCTTTCGTTCCATGCGGAATAACTTCTTTCCAGGTGTATTTTCGTGTATCAAAGGTTGGATTTTTTGATTCAGCGGGTCAAAGTACACCTATGAACCCACCCATCAAAGTTCGATTTCGATTCTGGAGACAGATATTTTCGATCATCTCTTTTTCGTACCATGCGAAATAACTTTTTTCCAAGCATATTTTTGGTCATCAAAGTTCGGATTTTCGGATTCAGCGGGTCGAAATACACCCAAAAACTCACCCATCAAAGTCCGATTTGGATTCTGAAAAAAAATATTTTCGATCATCTTTTTTTCGTACCATGCGAAATAACTTCTTTCCAGGTGTATTTTCGTCTAACAAAGGTTGGATTTTTGGATTCAGCGGGTCAAAATACACCTATGAATCCACCCATCACAGTTCGATTTTGATTCTGGAGACAGATAATTTCGATCATCTCTTTTTCGTACCATGCGAAATAACTTTTTTCCAAGCATATTTTTGGTCATCAAAGGTTGGATTCTCGCATTCAGCGGGTCGAAATACACCCAGAAACTCACCCATCAAAGTCCGATTTTGATTCTGAAAAAAAATATTTTCGATCATCTCTTTCTCGTACCATGCGAAATAACTTTTTTCCGAGCATATTTTTGGTCATCAGAGGTTGGATTTCCGGATTCAGCGGGTCGAAATACACCTAAAAACTTACCCATTAAAGTCCGATATTGATTCTGAAAAAAAAAATTTTCGATCATCTCTTTTTCGTACCATGCGAAATAACTTTTTTCCAAGCATATTTTCGGTCATCGATGTTCGGATTTTCGGATTCAGCGGGTCGGAATACACCTAGAAACTCACCCATCAAAGTCCGATTTTGATTCTGAAAAAAAATATTTTCGATCATCTCTTTTTCGTACCATGCGGAATAACTTCTTTCCAGGTGTATTTTCGTGTAACAAAGGTTGGTTTTCTGGATTCAGCGGGTCAAAATACACCTATGAACCCACCCATCACAGTTCGATTTTGATTCTGGAGACAGATAATTTCGATCATCTCTTTTTCGTACCATGCGAAATAACTTTTTTCCAAGCATATTTTCGGTCATCGATGTTCGGATTTTCGGATTCAGCGGGTCGGAATACACCTAGAAACTCACCCATCAAAGTCCGATTTTGATTCTGAAAAAAAATATTTTCGATCATCTCTTTTTCGTACCATGCGGAATAACTTCTTTCCAGGTGTATTTTCGTCTAACAAAGGTTGGATTTTTGGATTCAGCGGGTCAAAATACACCTATGAACCCACCCATCACAGTTCGATTTTGATTCTGGAGACAGATAATTTCGATCATCTCTTTTTCGTACCATGCGAAATAACTTTTTTCCAAGCATATTTTTGGTCATCGATGTTCGGATTTTCGGATTCAGCGGGTCGGAATACACCTAGAAACTCACCCATCAAAGTCCGATTTTGATTCTGAAAAAAAATATTTTCGATCATCTCTTTTTCGTACCATGCGGATTAACTTCTTTACAGGTGTATTTTCGTGTAACAAAGGTTGGATTTTTGTATTTAGCGGGTCAAAATACACCTATGAACCCACCCATCACAGTTCGATTTTGATTCTGGAGACAGATAATTTCGATCATCTCTTTTTCGTACCATGCGAAATAACTTTTTTCCAAGCATATTTTTGGTCATCAAAGGTTGGATTTTCGCATTCAGCGGTTCGAATCACACCTATAAACCCACCCATCAAAGTTCGATTTCAATTCTGGAGACAGATATTTTCGATCATCTCTTTTTCGTAACATGCGAAATAACTTTTTTCCAAGCATATTGTTGGTCATCAAAGATCGGATTTTCAGATTCAGCGGGTCGAAATACACCTAGAAACTCACCCATCAAAGTCCGATTTTGATTCTGAAAAAAAAAATTTTCGATCATCTCTTTCTCGTACCATGCGAAATAACTTTTTTCCAAGCATATTTTTGGTCATCAGAGGTTGGATTTCCGGATTCAGCGGGTCGAAATACACCTAGAAACTCACCCATTAAAGTCCGATATTGATTCTGAAAAAAAAAATTTTCGATCATCTCTTTTTCGTACCATGCGAAATTACTTCGTTCCAGGTGTATTTTCCTGTAACAAAGGTTAGATTTTCGGATTCAGCGGGTCAAAATACACCTATAAACCCACCCATCAAAGTTCGATTTCGATTCTGGAGACAGATATTTTCGATCATCTCTTTTTCGTACCATGCGAAATAACTTTTTTCCAAGCATATTTTTGGTCATCAGAGGTTGTATTTTTGGATTCAGCGGGTCGAAATACACCTAGAAACTCACCCATTAAAGTCCGATTTTGATTTTGAAAAAAAATATTTTCGATCATCTCTTTTTCGTACCATGCAAAATAACTTCTTTCCAGGTGTATTTTCGTGTAACAAAGGTTGGATTTTTGGATTCAGCGGGTCAAAATACACCTATAAACCCACCCATCAAAGTTCGATTTCGATTCTGGAGACAGATATTTTCGATCATCTCCTTTTCGTACCATGCGGAATAACTTTTTTCCAAGCATATTTTTGGTCATCGATGTTCGGATTTTCGGATTCAGCGGGTCGGAATACACCTAGAAACTCACCCATCAAAGTCCGATATTGATTCTGAAAAAAAATATTTTCGATCATCTCTTTTTCGTACCATGCGGAATAATGTCTTTACAGGTGTATTTTCGTGTAACAAAGGTTGGATTTTTGTATTCAGCGGGTCAAAATACACCTATGAACCCACCCATCACAGTTCGATTTTGATTCTGGAGACAGATAATTTCGATCATCTCTTTTTCGTACCATGCGAAATAACTTTTTTCCAAGCATATTTTTGGTCATCAAAGGTTGGATTTTCGCATTCAGCGGGTCGAAATACACCCAGAAACTCACCCATCAAAGTCCGATTTCGATTCTGAAAAAAAATATTTTCGATCATCTCTTTTTCGTTCCATGCGGAATAACTTCTTTCCAGGTGTATTTTCGTGTAACAAAGGTTGGATTTTTTGATTCAGCGGGTCAAAATACACCTATAAACCCACCCATCACAGTTCGATTTTGATTCTGGAGACAGATAATTTCGATCATCTCTTTTTCGTACCATGCGAAATAACTTTTTTCCAAGCATATTTTTGGTTATCAAAGGTTGGATTTTCGCATTCAGCGGGTCGAAATACACCTATAAACCCACCCATCAAAGTTCGATTTCAATTCTGGAGACAGATATTTTCGATCATCTCTTTTTCGTACCATGCGGAATAACTTTTTTCCAAGCATATTGTTGGTCATCAAAGATCGGATTTTCAGATTCAGCGGGTCGAAATACACCTAGAAACTCACCCATCAAAGTCCGATTTTGATTCTGAAAAAAAAAATTTTCGATCATCTCTTTCTCGTACCATGCGAAATAACTTTTTTCCAAGCATATTTTTGGTCATCAGAGGTTGGATTTCCGGATTCAGCGGGTCGAAATACACCTAGAAACTCACCCATTAAATTCCGATATTGATTCTGAAAAAAAAAATTTTCGATCATCTCTTTTTCGTACCATGCGAAATTACTTCGTTCCAGGTGTATTTTCCCGTAACTAAGGTTAGATTTTCGGATTCAGCGGGTCAAAATACACCTATAAACCCACCCATCAAAGTTCGATTTCGATCCTGGAGACAGATATTTTCGATCATCTCTTTTTCGTACCATGCGAAATAACTTTTTTCCAAGCATATTATCGGTCATCAGAGGTTGGATTTTCGGATTCAGTGGGTCGAAATACACCTAGAAACTCACCCATTAAAGTCCGATTTTGATTTTGAAAAAAAATATTTTCGATCATCTCTTTTTCGTACCATGCAAAATAACTTCATTCGAGGTGTATTTTCGTGTAACAAAGGTTGGATTTTTGGATTCAGCGGGTCAAAATACACCTATAATCCCACCCATCAAAGTTCGATTTCGATTCTGGAGACAGATATTTTCGATCATCTCTTTTCCGTACCATGCGAAATAACTTTTTTCCAAGCATATTTTTGGTCATCGATGTTCGGATTTCCGGATTCAGCGGGTCTGAATACACCTAGAAACTCACCCATCAAAGTCCGATTTTGATTCTGAAAAAAAATATTTTCGATCATCTCTTTTTCGTACCATGCGGAATAACTTCTTTACAGGTGTATTTTCGTGTAACAAAGGTTGGATTTTTGTATTCAGCGGGTCAAAATACACCTATGAACTCACACATCACAGTTCGATTTTGATTCTGGAGACAGATAATTTCGATCATCTCTTTTTCGTACCATGCGAAATAACTTTTTTCCAAGCATATTTTTGGTCATCAAAGGTTGGATTTTCGCATTCAGCGGGTCGAAATACACCCAGAAACTCACCCATCAAAGTCCGATTTCGATTCTGAAAAAAAATATTTTCGATCATCTCTTTTTCGTTCCATGCGGAATAACTTCTTTCCAGGTGTATTTTCGTGTATCAAAGGTTGGATTTTTTGATTCAGCGGGTCAAAGTACACCTATGAACCCACCCATCAAAGTTCGATTTCGATTCTGGAGACAGATATTTTCGATCATCTCTTTTTCGTACCATGCGAAATAACTTTTTTCCAAGCATATTTTTGGTCATCAAAGTTCGGATTTTCGGATTCAGCGGGTCGAAATACACCCAAAAACTCACCCATCAAAGTCCGATTTGGATTCTGAAAAAAAATATTTTCGATCATCTTTTTTTCGTACCATGCGAAATAACTTCTTTCCAGGTGTATTTTCGTGTAACGAAGGTAGGATTTTTGGATTCAGCGGGTCAAAATACACCTATAAACCCACCCACCAAAGTTCGATTTCGATTCTGGAGACAGATATTTTCGATCATCTCTTTTTCGTACCATGCGAAATAACTTTTTTCCAAGCATATTTTTGGTCATCGATGTTCGGATTTTCGGATTCAGCGGGTCGAAATACACCTAGAAACTCACCCATCAAAGTCCGATTTTGATTCTGAAAAAAAATATTTTCGATCATCTCTTTTTCGTACCATGCGGAATAACTTCTTTCCAGGTGTATTTTCGTTTAACAAAGGTTGGATTTTTGGATTCAGCGGGTCAAAATACACCTATGAACCCACCCATCACAGTTCGATTTTGATTCTGGAGACAGATAATTTCGATCATCTCTTTTTCGTACCATGCGAAATAACTTTTTTCCAAGCATATTTTTGGTCATCAAAGGTTGGATTTTCGCATTCAGCGGGTCGAAATACACCCAGAAACTCACCCATCAAAGTCCGATTTCGATTCTGAAAAAAAATATTTTCGATCATCTCTTTTTCGTTCCATGCGAAATAACTCCTTTCCAGGTGTATTTTCGTGTGACAAAGGTTGGATTTTTGGATTCAGCGGGTCAAAATACACCTATAAACCCACCCATCAAAGTTCGATTTCGATTCTGGAGACAGATATTTTCGATCATCTCTTTTTCGTACCATGCGAAATAACTTTTGTCCAAGCATATTTTTGGTCATCGATGTTCGGATTTTCGGATTCAGCGGGTCGGAATACACCTAGAAACTCACCCATCAAAGTCCGATTTTGATTCTGAAAAAAAATATTTTCGATCATCTCTTTTTCGTACTATGCGGAATAACTTCTTTCCAGGTGTATTTTCGTGTAACAAAGGTTGGATTTTTGGATTCAGCGGGTCAAAATACACCTATGAACCCACCCATCACAGTTCGATTTTGATTCTGGAGACAGATAATTTCGATCATCTCTTTTTCGTACCATGCGAAATAACTTTTTTCCAAGCATATTTTTGGTCATCAAAGGTTGGATTTTCGCATTCAGCGGGTCGAAATACACCCAGAAACTCACCCATCAAAGTCCGATTTCGATTCTGAAAAAAAATATTTTCGATCATCTCTTTTTCGTTCCATGCGAAATAACTCCTTTCCAGGTGTATTTTCGTGTAACAAAGGTTGGATTTTTGGATTCAGCGGGTCAAAATACACCTATAAACCCACCCATCAAAGTTCGATTCCGATTCTGGAGACAGATATTTTCGATCATCTCTTTTTCGTACCATGCGAAATAACTTTTTTCCAAACATATTTTTGGTCATCGATGTTCGGATTTTCGGATTCAGCGGGTCGGAATACACCTAGAAACTCACCCATCAAAGTCCGATTTTGATTCTGAAAAAAAATATTTTCGATCATCTCTTTTTCGTACCATGCGGAATAACTTCTTTACAGGTGTATTTTCGTGTAACAAAGGTTGGATTTTTGTATTCAGCGGGTCAAAATACACCTATGAACCCACCCATCACAGTTCGATTTTGATTCTGGAGACAGATAATTTCGATCATCTCTTTTTCGTACCATGCGAAATAACTTTTTTCCGAGCATATTTTTGGTCATCAGAGGTTGGATTTCCGGATTCAGCGGGTCGAAATACACCTAAAAACTTACCCATTAAAGTCCGATATTGATTCTGAAAAAAAAAATTTTCGATCATCTCTTTTTCGTACCATGCGAAATAACTTTTTTCCAAGCATATTTTCGGTCATCGATGTTCGGATTTTCGGATTCAGCGGGTCGGAATACACCTAGAAACTCACCCATCAAAGTCCGATTTTGATTCTGAAAAAAAATATTTTCGATCATCTCTTTTTCGTACCATGCGGAATAACTTCTTTCCAGGTGTATTTTCGTGTAACAAAGGTTGGTTTTCTGGATTCAGCGGGTCAAAATACACCTATGAACCCACCCATCACAGTTCGATTTTGATTCTGGAGACAGATAATTTCGATCATCTCTTTTTCGTACCATGCGAAATAACTTTTTTCCAAGCATATTTTCGGTCATCGATGTTCGGATTTTCGGATTCAGCGGGTCGGAATACACCTAGAAACTCACCCATCAAAGTCCGATTGTGATTCTGAAAAAAAATATTTTCGATCATCTCTTTTTCGTACCATGCGGAATAACTTCTTTCCAGGTGTATTTTCGTCTAACAAAGGTTGGATTTTTGGATTCAGCGGGTCAAAATACACCTATGAACCCACCCATCACAGTTCGATTTTGATTCTGGAGACAGATAATTTCGATCATCTCTTTTTCGTACCATGCGAAATAACTTTTTTCCAAGCATATTTTTGGTCATCAAAGGTTGGATTTTCGCATTCAGCGGGTCGAAATACACCCAGAAACTCACCCATCAAAGTCCGATTTTGATTCTGAAAAAAAATATTTTCGATCATCTCTTTCTCGAACCATGCGAAATAACTTTTTTCCGAGCATATTTTTGGTCATCAGAGGTTGGATTTCCGGATTCAGCGGGTCGGAATACACCTAGAAACTTACCCATTAAAGTCCGATATTGATTCTGAAAAAAAAAATTTTCGATCATCTCTTTTTCGTACCATGCGAAATAACTTTTTTCCAAGCATATTTTCGGTCATCGATGTTCGGATTTTCGGATTCAGCGGGTCGGAATACACCTAGAAACTCACCCATCAAAGTCCGATTTTGATTCTGAAAAAAAATATTTTCGATCATCTCTTTTTCGTACCATGCGGAATAACTTCTTTCCAGGTGTATTTTCGTGTAACAAAGGTTGGTTTTCTGGATTCAGCTGGTCAAAATACACCTATGAACCCACCCATCACAGTTCGATTTTGATTCTGGAGACAGATAATTTCGATCATCTCTTTTTCGTACCATGCGAAATAACTTTTTTCCAAGCATATTTTCGGTCATCGATGTTCGGATTTTCGGATTCAGCGGGTCGGAATACACCTAGAAACTCACCCATCAAAGTCCGATTTTGATTCTGAAAAAAAATATTTTCGATCATCTCTTTTTCGTACCATGCGGAATAACTTCTTTACAGGTGTATTTTCGTGTAACAAAGGTTGGATTTTTGTATTCAGCGGGTCAAAATATACCTATGAACCCACCCATCACAGTTCGATTTCGATGCTGGAGACAGATATTTTCGATCATCTCTTTTTCGTACCATGCGAAATAACTTTTTTCCAAGCATATTTTTGGTCATCAAAGTTCGGATTTTCGGATTCAGCGGGTCGAAATACACCCAAAATCTCACCCATCAAAGTCCGATTTGGATTCTGAAAAAAAATATTTTCGATCATCTTTTTTTCGTACCATGCGAAATAACTTCTTTCCAGGTGTATTTTTGTGTAACAGAAGTTGGATTTTTGGATTCAGCGGGTCAAAATACACATATGAACCCACCCATCAAAGTTCGATTTTGATTCTGGAGACAGATATTTTCGATCATCTCTTTTTCGTACCATGCGAAATAACTTTTTTCCAATCCTATTTTTGGTCATCTAAGGTTGGATTTTCGGATTTAGCGGGTCGAAATACACCCAAAAACTCACCCATTAAAGTCCGATTTTGATTCTGAAAAAAAATATTTTCGATCATCTTTTTTTCGTACCATGCGAAATAACTTTTTTCCAAGCATATTTTTGGTGATCAAAGTTTGGATTTTCGGATTCAGCGGGTCGGAATACACCTAGAAACTCACCCATTAAAGTCCGATCTTGATTCTGAAAAAAAATATTTTCGATCATCTCTTTTTCGGACCATGCGAAATAACTTCTTTCCAGGTGTATTTTCGTGTAACGAAGGTTGGATTTTTGGATTCAGTGGGTCAAAATACACCTATGAACCCACCCATCAAAGTTTGACTTCGATTCTGGAGAAAGATATTTCCGATCATCTCTTTTTCGTACCATGCGAAATAACTTTTTTCCAAGCATATTTTTGGTCATCAAGGCTTGGATTCTCGGATTCAGCGGGTCAAAATACACCTATAAACCCACCCATCAAAGTTCGATTTCAATTCTGTAGACAGATATTTTCGATCATCTCTTTTTCGTACCATGCGAAATAACTTTTTTCCAAGCATACTAATGGTCATCAAAGATCGGATTTTCAGATTCAGCGGGTCGAAATACACCTAGAAACTCACCCATCAAAGTCCGATTTTGATTCTGAAAAAGAATATTTTCGATCATCTCTTTCTCGTACCATGCGAAATAACTTTTTTCCAAGCATATTTTTGGTCATCAGAGGTTGGATTTTCGGATTCAGCGGGTCGAAATACACCTAGAAACTCACCCATTAAAGTCCGATATTGATTCTGAAAAAAAAAATTTTCGATCATCTCTTTTTCGTACCATGCGAAATTACTTCGTTCCAGGTGTATTTTCCTGTAACAAAGGTTAGATTTTCGGATTCAGCGGGTCAAAATACACCTATAAACCCACCCATCAAAGTTCGATTTCGATTCTGGAGACAGATATTTTCGATCATCTCTTTTTCGTACCATGCGAAATAACTTTTTTCCAAGCATGTTGCTGGTCATCAAAGTTTGGATTTTCAGATTCAGCGGGTCGGAATACACCTAGGAACTCACCAATCAAAGTCCGATTTTGATTCTGAGAAAAAATATTTTCGATCATCTCTTTCTCGTACCATGCGAAACAACTTTTTTCCAAGCATATTTTTGGTCATCAGAGGTTGGATTTTCGGATTCAGCGGGTCGAAATACACCTAGAAACTCACCCATTAAAGTCCGATATTGATTCTGAAAAAAAATATTTTCGATCATCTCTTTTTCGTACCATGCGAAATAACTTCGTTCCAGGTGTATTTTCCTGTAACAAAGGTTAGATTTTCGGATTCAGCGGGTCAAAATACACCTATAAACCCACCCATCAAAGTTCGATTTCGATTCTGGAGACAGATATTTTCGATCATCTCTTTTTCGTACCATGCGAAATAACTTTTTTCCAAGCATATTTTTGGTCATCAGAGGTTGGATTTTCGGATTCAGCGGGTCAGAATACACCTAGAAACTCACCCATTGAAGTCCGATTTTGATTCTGAAAAAAAATATTTTCGATCATCTCTTTTTCGTACCATGCGAAATAACTTCTGTCCAGGTGTATTTTCCTGTAACGAAGGTTGGATTTTTGGATTCAGCGGGTCAAAATACACCTATAAACCCACCCATCAAAGTTCGATTTCGATTCTGGAGACAGATATTTTCGATCATCTCTTTTTCGTACCATGCGAAATAACTTTTTTCCACGCATATTTTTGGTCATCAAAGTTCGGATTTTCGAATTCAGCGGGTCGAAATACACCCAAAAACTCAGCCATCAAAGTCCGATTTTGATTCTGAAAAAAAAATTTTCGATCATCTTTTTTTCGTACCATGCGAAATAACTTCTTTCCAGGTGTATTTTCGTGTAACAAAGGTTGGATTTTTGGATTCAGCGGGTCAAAATACACATATGAACTCACCCATCAAAGTTCGATTTTTATTCTGGAGACAGATATTTTCGATCATCTCTTTTTCGTACCATGCGAAATAACTTTTTTCCAATCCTATTTTTGGTCATCTAAGGTTGGATTTTCGGATTTAGCGGGTCGAAATACACCCAAAAACTCACCCATCAAAGTCCGATTTTGATTCTGAAAAAAAATATTTTCGATCATCTTTTTTTCGTACCATGCGAAATAACTTTTTTCCAAGCATATTTTTGGTCATCAAAGTTTGGATTTTCAGATTCAGCGGGTCGGAATACACCTAGGAACTCACCCATTAAAGTCCGATTTCTATTCTGAAAAAAAATATTTCCGATCATCTCTTTTTCGGACCATGCGAAATAACTTCTTTCCAGGTGTATTTTCGTGTAACGAAGGTTGGATTTTTGGATTCAGCGGGTCAAAATACACCTATGAACCCACCCATCAAAGTTCGACTTCGATTCTGGAGACAGATATTTTCGATCATCTCTTTTTCGTACCATGCGAAATAACTTTTTTCCAAGCATATTGTTGGTCATCAAAGATCGGATTTTCAGATCCAGCGGGTCGAAAAACACCTAGAAACTCACCCATCAAAGTCCGATTTTGATTCTGAAAAAAAATATTTTCGATCATCTCTTTCTCGTACCATGCGAAATAACTTTTTTCCGAGCATATTTTTGGTCATCAAAGCTTGGATTCTCGGATTCAGCGGGTCAAAATACACCTATAAACCCACCCATCAAAGTTCGATTTCAATTCTGGAGACAGATATTTTCGATCATCTCTTTTTCGTACCATGCGAAATAACTTTTTTCCAAGCATATTGTTGGTCATCAAAGATCGGATTTTCAGATTCAGCGGGTCGAAAAACACCTAGAAACTCACCCATCAAAGTCCGATTTTGATTCTGAAAAAAAATATTTTCGATCATCTCTTTCTCGTACCACGCGAAATAACTTTTTTCCGAGCATATTTTTGGTCATCAGAGGTTGGACTTCCGGATTCAGCGGGTCGAAATACACCTAGAAACTCACCCATTGAAGTCCGATATTGATTCTGAAAAAAAAAATTTTCGATCATCTCTTTTTCGTACCATGCGAAATTACTTCGTTCCAGGTGTATTTTCCTGTAACAAAGGATAGATTTCCGGATTCAGCGGGTCAAAATACACCTATAAACCCACCCATCAAAGTTCGATTTCGATTCTGGAGACAGATATTTTCGATCATCTCTTTTTCGTACCATGCGAAATAACTTTTTTCCAAGCATATTTTTGGTCGTCAGAGTTCGGATTTTCGGATTCAGCGGGTCGAAATACACCTAGAAACTCACCCATTAAAGTCCGATTTTGATTCTGAAAAAAAATATTTTCGATCATCTCTTTTTCGTACCATGCGAAATAACTTCTTTCCAGGTGTATTTTCGTGTAACAAAGGTTGGATTTTTGGATTCAGCGGGTCAAAATACACATATAAACCCACCCATCAAAGTTCGATTTCGATTCTGGAGACAGATATTTTCGATCATCTCTTTTTCGTACCATGCGAAATAACTTTTTTCCAAGCATATCTTTGGTCATCAGAGGTTGGATTTCCGGATGCAGCGGGTCGAAATACACCTAGAAACTGACCCATTAAAGTCCGATTTTGATTCTGAAAAAAAATATTTTCGATCATCTCTTTTTCGTACCATGCGAAATGACTTCTTTCCAGGTGTATTTTCGTGTAACAAAGATTGGATTTTTGGATTCAGCGGGTCAAAATACACCTATAAACCCACCCATCAAAGTTCGATTTCGATTCTGGAGACAGATATTTTCGATCATCTCTTTTTCGTACCATGCGAAATAACTTTTTTCCAAGCATATTTTCGGTCATCGATGTTCGGATTTTCGGATTCAGCGGGTCGGAATACACCTAGAAACTCACTCATCAAAGTCCGATTTTGATTCTGACAAAAAATATTTTCGATCATCTCTTTTTCGTACCATGCGGAATAACTTCATTCCAGGTGTATTTTCGTGTAACAAAGGTTGGATTTTTGGATTCAGCGGGTCAAAATACACCTATGAACCCACCCATCACAGTTCGATTTTGATTCTGGAGACAGATAATTTCGATCATCTCTTTTTCGTACCATGCGAAATAACTTTTTTTCAAGCATATTTTTGGTCATCAAAGGTTGGATTTTCGCATCCAGCGGGTCGAAATACACCCAGAAACTCACCCATCAAAGTCCGATTTTGATTCTGGAAAAAAATATTTTCGATCATCTCTTTTTCGTACCATGCGGAATAACTTCTTTCCAGGTGTATTTTCGTGTAACAAAGGTTGGATTTTTGGATTCAGCGGGTCAAAATACACCTATAAACCCACCCATCAAAGTTCGATTTCGATTCTGGAGACAGATATTTTCGATCATCTCTTTTTCGTACCATGCGAAATAACTTTTTTCCAAGCATATTTTCGGTCATCGATGTTCGGATTTTCGGATTCAGCGGGTCGGAATACACCTAGAAACTCAGTCATCAAAGTCCGATTTTGATTCTGAAAAAAAATATTTTCGATCATCTCTTTTTCGTACCATGCGGAATAACTTCTTTCCAGGTGTATTTGCGTGTAACAAAGGTTGGATTTTTGGATTCAGCGGGTCAAAATACACCTATGAACACACCCATCACAGTTCGATTTTGATTCTGGAGACAGATAATTTCGATCATCTATTTTTCGTACCATGCGAAATAACTTTTTTCCAAGCATATTTTCGGTCTTCGATGTTCGGATTTTCGGATTCAGCGGGTCGGAATACACCTAGAAACTCACCCATCAAAGTCCGATTTTGATTCTGAAAAAAAATATTTTCGATCATCTCTTTTTCGTACCATGCGGAATAACTTCTTTCCAGGTGTATTTTCGTGTAACAAAGGTTGGATTTTTGGATTCAGCGGGTCAAAATACACCTATGAACCCACCCATCACAGTTCGATTTTGATTCTGGGGACAGATAATTTCGATCATCTCTTTTTCGTACCATGCGAAATAACTTTTTTCCAAGCATATTTTTGGTAATCAAAGGTTGGATTTTCGCATCCAGCGGGTCGAAATACACCTAGAAACTCACCCATTAAAGTCCGATTTTGATTCTGAAAAAAAATATTTTCGATCATCTCTTTTTCGTACCATGCGAAATAACTTCTTTCCAGGTGTATTTTCGTGTAACAAAGGTTGGATTTTTGTATTCAGCGGGTCAAAATACACATATAAACCCACCCATCAAAGTTCGATTTCGATTCTGGAGACAGATATTTTCGATCATCTCTTTTTCGTACCATGCGAAATAACTTTTTTCCAAGCATATCTTTGGTCATCAGAGGTTGGATTTCCGGATGCAGCGGGTCGAAATACACCTAGAAACTGACCCATTAAAGTCCGATTTTGATTCTGAAAAAAAATATTTTCGATCATCTCTTTTTCGTACCATGCGAAATAACTTCTTTCCAGGTGTATTTTCGTGTAACAAAGATTGGATTTTTGGATTCAGCGGGTCAAAATACACCTATAAACCCACCCATCAAAGTTCGATTTCGATTCTGGAGACAGATATTTTCGATCATCTTTTTTTCGTACCATGCGAAATAACTTTTTTCCAAGCATATTTTCGGTCATCGATGTTCGGATTTTCGGATTCAGCGGGTCGAAATACACCTAGAAACTCACTCATCAAAGTCCGATTTTGATTCTGACAAAAAATATTTTCGATCATCTCTTTTCCGTACCATGCGGAATAACTTCTTTCCAGGTGTATTTTCGTGTAACAAAGGTTAGATTTTTGGATTCAGCGGGTCAAAATACACCTATGAACCCACCCATCACAGTTCGATTTTGATTCTGGAGACAGATAATTTCGATCATCTCTTTTTCGTACCATGCGAAATAACTTTTTTCCAAGCATATTTTTGGTAATCAAAGGTTGGATTTTCGCATCCAGCGGGTCGAAATACACCCAGAAACTCACCCATCAAAGTCCGATTTTGATTCTGAAAAAAAATATTTTCGATCATCTCTTTTTCGTACCATGCGGAATAACTTCTTTCCAGGTGTATTTTCGTGTAACAAAGGTTGGATTTTTGGATTCAGCGGGTCAAAATACACCTACAAACCCACCCATCAAAGTTCGATTTCGATTCTGGAGACAGATATTTTCGATCATCTCTTTTTCGTACCATGCGAAATAACTTTTTTCCAAGCATATTTTCGGTCATCGATGTTCGGATTTTCGGATTCAGCGGGTCGGAATACACCTAGAAACTCAGTCATCAAAGTCCGATTTTGATTCTGAAAAAAAATATTTTCGATCATCTCTTTTTCGTACCATGCGGAATAACTTCTTTCCAGGTGTATTTGCGTGTAACAAAGGTTGGATTTTTGGATTCAGCGGGTCAAAATACACCCATGAACACACCCATCACAGTTCGATTTTGATTCTGGAGACAGATAATTTCGATCATCTATTTTTCGTACCATGCGAAATAACTTTTTTCCAAGCATATTTTCGGTCTTCGATGTTCGGATTTTCGGATTCAGCGGGTCGGAATACACCTAGAAACTCACCCATCAAAGTCCGATTTTGATTCTGAAAAAAAATATTTTCGATCATCTCTTTTTCGTACCATGCCTAATAACTTCTTTCCAGGTGTATTTTCGTGTAACAAAGGTTGGATTTCTGGATTCAGCGGGTCAAAATACACCTATGAACCCACCCATCACAGTTCGATTTTGATTCTGGAGACAGATAATTTCGATCATCTCTTTTTCGTACCATGCGAAATAACTTTTTTCCAAGCATATTTTTGGTTATCAAAGGTTGGATTTTCGCATTCAGCGGGTCGAAATACACCCAGAAACTCACCCATCAAAGTCCGATTTCGATTCTGAAAAAAAATATTTTCGATCATCTCTTTTTCGTTCCATGCGGAATAACTTCTTTCCAGGTGTATTTTCGTGTAACAAAGGTTGGATTTTTGGATTCAGCGGGTCAAAATACACCTATGAACCCACCCATCACAGTTCGATTTTGATTCTGGAGACAGATAATTTCGATCATCTATTTTTCGTACCATGCGAAATAACTTTTTTCCAAGCATATTTTCGGTCATCGATGTTCGGATTTTCGGATTCAGCGGGTCGAAATACACCTAGAAACTCACCCATCAAAGTCCGATTTTGATTCTGAAAAAAAATATTTTCGATCATCTCTTTTTCGTACCATGCGGAATAACTTCTTTCCAGGTGTATTTTCGTGTAACAAAGGTTGGATTTTTGGATTCAGCGGGTCAAAATACACCTATGAACCCACCCATCACAGTTCGATTTTGATTCTGGAGACAGATAATTTCGATCATCTCTTTTTCGTACCATGCGAAATAACTTTTTTCCAAGCATATTTTTGGTCATCAGAGGTTGGATTTTCGCATTCAGCGGGTCGAAATACACCCAGAAACTCACCCATCAAAGTCCGATTTTGATTCTGAAAAAAAATATTTTCGATCATCTCTTTTTCGTACCATGCGGAATAACTTCTTTCCAGGTGTATTTTCGTGTAACAAAGGTTGGATTTTTGGATTCAGCGGGTCAAAATACACCTACAAACCCACCCATCAAAGTTCGATTTCGATTCTGGAGACAGATATTTTCGATCATCTCTTTTTCGTACCATGCGAAATAACTTTTTTCCAAGCATATTTTCGGTCATCGATGTTCGGATTTTCGGATTCAGCGGGTCGGAATACACCTAGAAACTCAGTCATCAAAGTCCGATTTTGATTCTGAAAAAAAATATTTTCGATCATCTCTTTTTCGTACCATGCGGAATAACTTCTTTCCAGGTGTATTTGCGTGTAACAAAGGTTGGATTTTTGGATTCAGCGGGTCAAAATACACCTATGAACACACCCATCACAGTTCGATTTTGATTCTGGAGACAGATAATTTCGATCATCTATTTTTCGTACCATGCGAAATAACTTTTTTCCAAGCATATTTTCGGTCTTCGATGTTCGGATTTTCGGATTCAGCGGGTCGGAATACACCTAGAAACTCACCCATCAAAGTCCGATTTTGATTCTGAAAAAAAATATTTTCGATCATCTCTTTTTCGTACCATGCGGAATAACTTCTTTCCAGGTGTATTTTCGTGTAACAAAGGTTGGATTTTTGGATTCAGCGGGTCAAAATACACCTATGAACCCACCCATCACAGTTCGATTTTGATTCTGGGGACAGATAATTTCGATCATCTCTTTTTCGTACCATGCGAAATAACTTTTTTCCAAGCATATTTTTGGTAATCAAAGGTTGGATTTTCGCATCCAGCGGGTCGAAATACACCTAGAAACTCACCCATTAAAGTCCGATTTTGATTCTGAAAAAAAATATTTTCGATCATCTCTTTTTCGTACCATGCGAAATAACTTCTTTCCAGGTGTATTTTCGTGTAACAAAGGTTGGATTTTTGTATTCAGCGGGTCAAAATACACATATAAACCCACCCATCAAAGTTCGATTTCGATTCTGGAGACAGATATTTTCGATCATCTCTTTTTCGTACCATGCGAAATAACTTTTTTCCAAGCATATCTTTGGTCATCAGAGGTTGGATTTCCGGATGCAGCGGGTCGAAATACACCTAGAAACTGACCCATTAAAGTCCGATTTTGATTCCGAAAAAAAATATTTTCGATCATCTCTTTTTCGTACCATGCGAAATAACTTCTTTCCAGGTGTATTTTCGTGTAACAAAGATTGGATTTTTGGATTCAGCGGGTCAAAATACACCTATAAACCCACCCATCAAAGTTCGATTTCGATTCTGGAGACAGATATTTTCGATCATCTCTTTTTCGTACCATGCGAAATAACTTTTTTCCAAGCATATTTTCGGTCATCGATGTTCGGATTTTCGGATTCAGCGGGTCGAAATACACCTAGAAACTCACTCATCAAAGTCCGATTTTGATTCTGACAAAAAATATTTTCGATCATCTCTTTTCCGTACCATGCGGAATAACTTCTTTCCAGGTGTATTTTCGTGTAACAAAGGTTAGATTTTTGGATTCAGCGGGTCAAAATACACCTATGAACCCACCCATCACAGTTCGATTTTGATTCTGGAGACAGATAATTTCGATCATCTCTTTTTCGTACCATGCGAAATAACTTTTTTCCAAGCATATTTTTGGTAATCAAAGGTTGGATTTTCGCATCCAGCGGGTCGAAATACACCCAGAAACTCACCCATCAAAGTCCGATTTTGATTCTGAAAAAAAATATTTTCGATCATCTCTTTTTCGTACCATGCGGAATAACTTCTTTCCAGGTGTATTTTCGTGTAACAAAGGTTGGATTTTTGGATTCAGCGGGTCAAAATACACCTACAAACCCACCCATCAAAGTTCGATTTCGATTCTGGAGACAGATATTTTCGATCATCTCTTTTTCGTACCATGCGAAATAACTTTTTTCCAAGCATATTTTCGGTCATCGATGTTCGGATTTTCGGATTCAGCGGGTCGGAATACACCTAGAAACTCAGTCATCAAAGTCCGATTTTGATTCTGAAAAAAAATATTTTCGATCATCTCTTTTTCGTACCATGCGGAATAACTTCTTTCCAGGTGTATTTGCGTGTAACAAAGGTTGGATTTTTGGATTCAGCGGGTCAAAATACACCTATGAACACACCCATCACAGTTCGATTTTGATTCTGGAGACAGATAATTTCGATCATCTATTTTTCGTACCATGCGAAATAACTTTTTTCCAAGCATGTTTTCGGTCTTCGATGTTCGGATTTTCGGATTCAGCGGGTCGGAATACACCTAGAAACTCACCCATCAAAGTCCGATTTTGATTCTGAAAAAAAATATTTTCGATCATCTCTTTTTCGTACCATGCCTAATAACTTCTTTCCAGGTGTATTTTCGTGTAACAAAGGTTGGATTTCTGGATTCAGCGGGTCAAAATACACCTATGAACCCACCCATCACAGTTCGATTTTGATTCTGGAGACAGATAATTTCGATCATCTCTTTTTCGTACCATGCGAAATAACTTTTTTCCAAGCACATTTTTGGTCATCAAAGGTTGGATTTTCGCATTCAGCGGGTCGAAATACACCCAGAAACTCACCCATCAAAGTCCGATTTCGATTCTGAAAAAAAATATTTTCGATCATCTCTTTTTCGTTCCATGCGGAATAACTTCTTTCCAGGTGTATTTTCGTGTAACAAAGGTTGGATTTTTGGATTCAGCGGGTCAAAATACACCTATGAACCCACCCATCACAGTTCGATTTTGATTCTGGAGACAGATAATTTCGATCATCTATTTTTCGTACCATGCGAAATAACTTTTTTCCAAGCATATTTTCGTGCATCGATGTTCGGATTTTCGGATTCAGCGGGTCGAAATACACCTAGAAACTCACCCATCAAAGTCCGATTTTGATTCTGAAAAAAAATATTTTCGATCATCTCTTTTTCGTACCATGCGGAATAACTTCTTTCCAGGTGTATTTTCGTGTAACAAAGGTTGGATTTTTGGATTCAGCGGGTCAAAATACACCTATGAACCCACCCATCACAGTTCGATTTTGATTCTGGAGACAGATAATTTCGATCATCTCTTTTTCGTACCATGCGAAATAACTTTTTTCCAAGCATATTTTTGGTCATCAGAGGTTGGATTTTCGCATTCAGCGGGTCGAAATACACCCAGAAACTCACCCATCAAAGTCCGATTTTGATTCTGAAAAAAAATATTTTCGATCATCTCTTTTTCGTACCATGCGGAATAACTTCTTTCCAGGTGTATTTTCGTGTAACAAAGGTTGGATTTTTGGATTCAGCGGGTCAAAATACACCTACAAACCCACCCATCAAAGTTCGATTTCGATTCTGGAGACAGATATTTTCGATCATCTCTTTTTCGTACCATGCGAAATAACTTTTTTCCAAGCATATTTTCGGTCATCGATGTTCGGATTTTCGGATTCAGCGGGTCGGAATACACCTAGAAACTCAGTCATCAAAGTCCGATTTTGATTCTGAAAAAAAATATTTTCGATCATCTCTTTTTCGTACCATGCGGAATAACTTCTTTCCAGGTGTATTTGCGTGTAACAAAGGTTGGATTTTTGGATTCAGCGGGTCGAAATACACCTATGAACACACCCATCACAGTTCGATTTTGATTCTGGAGACAGATAATTTCGATCATCTATTTTTCGTACCATGCGAAATAACTTTTTTCCAAGCATATTTTCGGTCTTCGATGTTCGGATTTTCGGATTCAGCGGGTCGGAATACACCTAGAAACTCACCCATCAAAGTCCGATTTTGATTCTGAAAAAAAATATTTTCGATCATCTCTTTTTCGTACCATGCGGAATAACTTCTTTCCAGGTGTATTTTCGTGTAACAAAGGTTGGATTTTTGGATTCAGCGGGTCAAAATACACCTATGAACCCACCCATCACAGTTCGATTTTGATTCTGGAGACAGATAATTTCGATCATCTCTTTTTCGTACCATGCGAAATAACTTTTTTCCAAGCATATTTTTGGTCATCAAAGGTTGGATTTTCGCATTCAGCGGGTCAAAATACACCCAGAAACTCACCCATCAAAGTCCGATTTCGATTCTGAAAAAAAATATTTTCGATCATCTCTTTTTCGTTCCATGCGGAATAACTTCTTTCCAGGTGTATTTTCGTGTAACAAAGGTTGGATTTTTGGATTCAGCGGGTCAAAATACACCTATGAACCCACCCATCACAGTTCGATTTTGATTCTGGAGACAGATAATTTCGATCATCTATTTTTCGTACCATGCGAAATAACTTCTTTCCAAGCATATTTTCGGTCATCGATGTTCGGATTTTCATTCTCAGCGGGTCGAAATACACCTAGAAACTCACACATCAGAGTCCGATTTTGATTCTGAAAAAAAATATTTTCGATCATCTCTTTTTCGTACCATGCGGAATAACTTCTTTCCAGGTGTATTTTCGTGTAACAAAGGTTGGATTTTTGGATTCAGCGGGTCAAAATACACCTATGAACCCACCCATCACAGTTCGATTTTGATTCTGGAGACAGATAATTTCGATCATCTCTTTTTCGTACCATGCGAAATAACTTTTTTCCAAGCATATTTTTGGTCATCAGAGGTTGGATTTTCGCATTCAGCGGGTCGAAATACACCCAGAAACTCACCCATCAAAGTCCGATTTCGATTCTGAAAAAAAATATTTTCGATCATCTCTTTTTCGTTCCATGCGGAATAACTTCTTTCCAGGTGTATTTTCGTGTAACAAAGGTTGGATTTTTGGATTCAGCGGGTCAAAATACACCTATAAACCCACCCATCAAAGTTCGATTTCGATTCTGGAGACAGATATTTTCGATCATCTCTTTTTCGTACCATGCGAGATAACTTTTTTCCAAGCATATTTTTGGTCATCGATGTTCGGATTTTCGGATTCAGAGGGTCGGAATACACCTAGAAACTCACCCATCAAAGTCCGATTTCGATTCTGAAAAAAAATATTTTCGATCATCTCTTTTTCGTTCCATGCGGAATAACTTCTTTCCAGGTGTATTTTCGTGTAACAAAGGTTGGATTTTTTGATTCAGCGGGTCAAAGTACACCTATGAACCCACCCATCACAGATCGATTTTGATTCTGGAGACAGATAATTTCGATCATCTCTTTTTCGTACCATGCGAAATAACTTTTTTCCAAGCATATTTTTGGTCATCAAAGGTTCGATTTTCGCATTCAGCGGGTCGAAATACACCCAGAAACTCACCCATCAAAGTCCGATTTCGATTCTGAAAAAAAATATTTTCGATCATCTCTTTTTCGTTCCGTGCGGAATAACTTCTTTCCAGGTGTATTTTCGTGTATCAAAGGTTGGATTTTTTGATTCAGCGGGTCAAAGTACACCTATGAACCCACCCATCAAAGTTCGATTTCGATTCTGGAGACAGATATTTTCGATCATCTCTTTTTCGTACCATGCGAAATAACTTTTTTCCAAGCATATTTTTGGTCATCAAAGTTCGGATTTTCGGATTCAGCGGGTCGAAATACACCCAAAAACTCACCCATCAAAGTCCGATTTGGATTCCGAAAAAAAATATTTTCGATCATCTTTTTTTCGTACCATGCGAAATAACTTCTTTCCAGGTGTATTTTTGTGTAACAGAAGTTGGATTTTTGGATTCAGCGGGTCAAAATACACATATGAACCCACCCATCGAAGTTCGATTTTGATTCTGGAGACAGATATTTTCGATCATCTCTTTTTCGTACCATGCGAAATAACTTTTTTCCAATCCTATTTTTGGTCATCTAAGGTTGGATTTTCGGATTTAGCGGGTCGAAATACACCCAAAAACTCACCCATTAAAGTCCGATTTTGATTCTGAAAAAAAATATTTTCGATCATCTTTTTTTCGTACCATGCGAAATAACTTTTTTCCAAGCATATTTTTGGTGATCGAAGTTTGGATTTTCGGATTCAGCGGGTCGGAATACACCTAGAAACTCACCCATTAAAGTCCGATCTTGATTCTGAAAAAAAATATTTTCGATCATCTCTTTTTCGGACCATGCGAAATAACTTCTTTCCAGGTGTATTTTCGTGTAACGAAGGTTGGATTTTTGGATTCAGTGGGTCAAAATACACCTATGAACCCACCCATCAAAGTTCGACTTCGATTCTGGAGAAAGATATTTCCGATCATCTCTTTTTCGTACCATGCGAAATAACTTTTTTCCAAGCATATTTTTGGTCATCAAGGCTTGGATTCTCGGATTCAGCGGGTCGAAATACACCCAGAAACTCACCCATCAAAGTCCGATTTCGATTCTGAAAAAAAATATTTTCGATCATCTCTTTTTCGTTCCATGCGGAATAACTTCTTTCCAGGTGTATTTTCGTGTAACAAAGGTTGGATTTTTGGATTCAGCGGGTCAAAATACACCTATGAACCCACCCATCACAGTTCGATTTTGATTCTGGAGACAGATAATTCCGATCATCTATTTTTCGTACCATGCGAAATAACTTTTTTCCAAGCATATTTTCGGTCATCGATGTTCGGATTTTCGGATTCAGCGGGTCGAAATACACCTAGAAACTCACCCATCAAAGTCCGATTTTGATTCTGAAAAAAAATATTTTCGATCATCTCTTTTTCGTACCATGCGGAATAACTTCTTTCCAGGTGTATTTTCGTGTAACAAAGGTTGGATTTTTGAATTCAGCGGGTCAAAATACACCTATGAACCCACCCATCACAGTTCGATTTTGATTCTGGAGACAGATAATTTCGATCATCTCTTTTTCGTACCATGCGAAATAACTTTTTTCCAAGCATATTTTTGGTCATCAGAGGTTGGATTTTCGCATTCAGCGGGTCGAAATACACCCAGAAACTCACCCATCAAAGTCCGATTTCGATTCTGAAAAAAAATATTTTCGATCATCTCTTTTTCGTTCCATGCGAAATAACTTCTTTCCAGGTGTATTTTCGTGTAACAAAGGTTGGATTTTTGGATTCAGCGGGTCAAAATACACCTATAAACCCACCCATCAAAGTTCGATTTCGATTCTGGAGACAGATATTTTCGATCATCTCTTTTTCGTACCATGCGAGATAACTTTTTTCCAAGCATATTTTTGGTCATCGATGTTCGGATTTTCGGATTCAGAGGGTCGGAATACACCTAGAAACTCACCCATCGAAGTCCGATTTCGATTCTGAAAAAAAATATTTTCGATCATCTCTTTTTCGTTCCATGCGGAATAACTTCTTTCCAGGTGTATTTTCGTGTAACAAAGGTTGGATTTTTTGATTCAGCGGGTCAAAGTACACCTATGAACCCACCCATCACAGATCGATTTTGATTCTGGAGACAGATAATTTCGATCATCTCTTTTTCGTACCATGCGAAATAACTTTTTTCCAAGCATATTTTTGGTCATCAAAGGTTCGATTTTCGCATTCAGCGGGTCGAAATACACCCAGAAACTCACCCATCAAAGTCCGATTTCGATTCTGAAAAAAAATATTTTCGATCATCTCTTTTTCGTTCCATGCGGAATAACTTCTTTCCAGGTGTATTTTCGTGTATCAAAGGTTGGATTTTTTGATTCAGCGGGTCAAAGTACACCTATGAACCCACCCATCAAAGTTCGATTTCGATTCTGGAGACAGATATTTTCGATCATCTCTTTTTCGTACCATGCGAAATAACTTTTTTCCAAGCATATTTTTGGTCATCAAAGTTCGGATTTTCGGATTCAGCGGGTCGAAATACACCCAAAAACTCACCCATCAAAGTCCGATTTGGATTCCGAAAAAAAATATTTTCGATCATCTTTTTTTCGTACCATGCGAAATAACTTCTTTCCAGGTGTATTTTTGTGTAACAGAAGTTGGATTTTTGGATTCAGCGGGTCAAAATACACATATGAACCCACCCATCAAAGTTCGATTTTGATTCTGGAGACAGATATTTTCGATCATCTCTTTTTCGTACCATGCGAAATAACTTTTTTCCAATCCTATTTTTGGTCATCTAAGGTTGGATTTTCGGATTTAGCGGGTCGAAATACACCCAAAAACTCACCCATTAAAGTCCGATTTCGATTCTGAAAAAAAATATTTTCGATCATCTTTTTTTCGTACCATGCGAAATAACTTTTTTCCAAGCATATTTTTGGTGATCAAAGTTTGGATTTTCGGATTCAGCGGGTCGGAATACACCTAGAAACTCACCCATTAAAGTCCGATCTTGATTCTGAAAAAAAATATTTTCGATCATCTCTTTTTCGGACCATGCGAAATAACTTTTTTCCAGGTGTATTTTCGTGTAACGAAGGTTGGATTTTTGGATTCAGTGGGTCAAAATACACCTATGAACCCACCCATCAAAGTTCGACTTCGATTCTGGAGAAAGATATTTCCGATCATCTCTTTTTCGTACCATGCGAAATAACTTTTTTCCAAGCATATTTTTGGTCATCAAGGCTTGGATTCTCGGATTCAGCGGGTCAAAATACACCTATAAACCCACCCATCAAAGTTCGATTTCAATTCTGTAGACAGATATTTTCGATCATCTCTTTTTCGTACCATGCGAAATAACTTTTTTCCAAGCATATTTTTGGTCATCAAAGGTTGGATTTTCGCATTCAGCGGGTCGAAATACACCCAGAAACTCACCCATCAAAGTCCGATTTCGATTCTGAAAAAAAATATTTTCGATCATCTCTTTCTCGTACCATGCGAAATAACTTTTTTCCGAGCATATTTTTGGTCATCAGAGGTTGGATTTCCGGATTCAGCGGGTCGAAATACACCTAGAAACTTACCCATTAAAGTCCGATATTGATTCTGAAAAAAAAAATTTTCGATCATCTCTTTTTCGTACCATGCGAAATTACTTCGTTCCAGGTGTATTTTCCTGTGACAAAGGTTAGATTTTCGGATTCAGCGGGTCAAAATACACCTATAAACCCACCCATCAAAGTTCGATTTCGATTCTGGAGACAGATATTTTCGATCATCTCTTTTTCGTACCATGCGAAATAACTTTTTTCCAAGCATATCTTTGGTCATCAGAGGTTGGATTTTCGGATGCAGCGGGTCGAAATACACCTAGAAACTGACCCATTAAAGTCCGATTTTGATTCTGAAAAAAAATATTTTCGATCATCTCTTTTTCGTACCATGCGAAATAACTTCTTTCCAGGTGTATTTTCGTGTAACAAAGATTGGATTTTTGGATTCAGCGGGTCAAAATACACCTATAAACCCACCCATCAAAGTTCGATTTCGATTCTGGAGACAGATATTTTCGATCATCTCTTTTTCGTACCATGCGAAATAACTTTTTTCCAAGCACATTAATGGTCATCAAAGATAGGATTTTCAGATTCAGCGGGTCGAAATACACCTAGAAACTCACCCATCAAAGTCCGATTTTGATTCTGAAAAAAAATATTTTCGATCATCTCTTTCTCGTACCATGCGAAATAACTTTTTTCCAAGCATATTTTTGGTCATCAGAGGTTGGATTTTCGGATTCAGCGGGTCGAAATACACCTAGAAACTCACCCATTAAAGTCCGATATTGATTCTGAAAAAAAAAATTTTCGATCATCTCTTTTTCGTACCATGCGAAATTACTTCGTTCCAGGTGTATTTTCCTGTGACAAAGGTTAGATTTTCGGATTCAGCGGGTCAAAATACACCTATAAACCCACCCATCAAAGTTCGATTTCGATTCTGGAGACAGATATTTTCGATCATCTCTTTTTCGTACCATGCGAAATAACTTTTTTCCAAGCATATCTTTGGTCATCAGAGGTTGGATTTTCGGATGCAGCGGGTCGAAATACACCTAGAAACTGACCCATTAAAGTCCGATTTTGATTCTGAAAAAAAATATTTTCGATCATCTCTTTTTCGTACCATGCGAAATAACTTCTTTCCAGGTGTATTTTCGTGTAACAAAGATTGGATTTTTGGATTCAGCGGGTCAAAATACACCTATAAACCCACCCATCAAAGTTCGATTTCGATTCTGGAGACAGATATTTTCGATCATCTCTTTTTCGTACCATGCGAAATAACTTTTTTCCAAGCACATTAATGGTCATCAAAGATAGGATTTTCAGATTCAGCGGGTCGAAATACACCTAGAAACTCACCCATCAAAGTCCGATTTTGATTCTGAAAAAAAATATTTTCGATCATCTCTTTCTCGTACCATGCGAAATAACTTTTTTCCAAGCATATTTTTGGTCATCAGAGGTTGGATTTTCGGATTCAGCGGGTCGAAATACACCTAGAAACTCACCCATTAAAGTCCGATATTGATTCTGAAAAAAAAAATTTTCGATCATCTCTTTTTCGTACCATGCGAAATTACTTCGTTCCAGGTGTATTTTCCTGTGACAAAGGTTAGATTTTCGGATTCAGCGGGTCAAAATACACCTATAAACCCACCCATGAAAGTTCGATTTCGATTCTGGAGACAGATATTTTCGATCATCTCTTTTTCGTACCATGCGAAATAACTTTTTTCCAAGCATATCTTTGGTCATCAGAGGTTGGATTTTCGGATGCAGCGGGTCGAAATACACCTAGAAACTGACCCATTAAAGTCCGATTTTGATTCTGAAAAAAAATATTTTCGATCATCTCTTTTTCGTACCATGCGAAATAACTTCTTTCCAGGTGTATTTTCGTGTAACAAAGATTGGATTTTTGGATTCAGCGGGTCAAAATACACCTATAAACCCACCCATCAAAGTTCGATTTCGATTCTGGAGACAGATATTTTCGATCATCTCTTTTTCGTACCATGCGAAATAACTTTTTTCCAAGCACATTAATGGTCATCAAAGATAGGATTTTCAGATTCAGCGGGTCGAAATGCACCTAGAAACTCACCCATCAAAGTCCGATTTTGATTCTGAAAAAAAATATTTTCGATCATCTCTTTCTCGTACCATGCGAAATAACTTTTTTCCAAGCATATTTTTGGTCATCAAAGGTTGGATTTTCGCATTCAGCGGGTCGAAATACACCCAGAAACTCACCCATCAAAGTCCGATTTCGATTCTGAAAAAAAATATTTTCGATCATCTCTTTCTCGTACCATGCGAAATAACTTTTTTCCGAGCATATTTTTGGTCATCAGAGGTTGGATTTCCGGATTCAGCGGGTCGAAATACACCTAGAAACTTACCCATTAAAGTCCGATATTGATTCTGAAAAAAAAAATTTTCGATCATCTCTTTTTCGTACCATGCGAAATTACTTCGTTCCAGGTGTATTTTCCTGTGACAAAGGTTAGATTTTCGGATTCAGCGGGTCAAAATACACCTATAAACCCACCCATCAAAGTTCGATTTCGATTCTGGAGACAGATATTTTCGATCATCTCTTTTTCGTACCATGCGAAATAACTTTTTTCCAAGCATATCTTTGGTCATCAGAGGTTGGATTTTCGGATGCAGCGGGTCGAAATACACCTAGAAACTGACCCATTAAAGTCCGATTTTGATTCTGAAAAAAAATATTTTCGATCATCTCTTTTTCGTACCATGCGAAATAACTTCTTTCCAGGTGTATTTTCGTGTAACAAAGATTGGATTTTTGGATTCAGCGGGTCAAAATACACCTATAAACCCACCCATCAAAGTTCGATTTCGATTCTGGAGACAGATATTTTCGATCATCTCTTTTTCGTACCATGCGAAATAACTTTTTTCCAAGCACATTAATGGTCATCAAAGATAGGATTTTCAGATTCAGCGGGTCGAAATACACCTAGAAACTCACCCATCAAAGTCCGATTTTGATTCTGAAAAAAAATATTTTCGATCATCTCTTTCTCGTACCATGCGAAATAACTTTTTTCCAAGCATATTTTTGGTCATCAGAGGTTGGATTTTCGGATTCAGCGGGTCGAAATACACCTAGAAACTCACCCATTAAAGTCCGATATTGATTCTGAAAAAAAAAATTTTCGATCATCTCTTTTTCGTACCATGCGAAATTACTTCGTTCCAGGTGTATTTTCCTGTGACAAAGGTTAGATTTTCGGATTCAGCGGGTCAAAATACACCTATAAACCCACCCATCAAAGTTCGATTTCGATTCTGGAGACAGATATTTTCGATCATCTCTTTTTCGTACCATGCGAAATAACTTTTTTCCAAGCATATCTTTGGTCATCAGAGGTTGGATTTTCGGATGCAGCGGGTCGAAATACACCTAGAAACTGACCCATTAAAGTCCGATTTTGATTCTGAAAAAAAATATTTTCGATCATCTCTTTTTCGTACCATGCGAAATAACTTCTTTCCAGGTGTATTTTCGTGTAACAAAGATTGGATTTTTGGATTCAGCGGGTCAAAATACACCTATAAACCCACCCATCAAAGTTCGATTTCGATTCTGGAGACAGATATTTTCGATCATCTCTTTTTCGTACCATGCGAAATAACTTTTTTCCAAGCACATTAATGGTCATCAAAGATAGGATTTTCAGATTCAGCGGGTCGAAATACACCTAGAAACTCACCCATCAAAGTCCGATTTTGATTCTGAAAAAAAATATTTTCGATCATCTCTTTCTCGTACCATGCGAAATAACTTTTTTCCAAGCATATTTTTGGTCATCAGAGGTTGGATTTTCGGATTCAGCGGGTCGAAATACACCTAGAAACTCACCCATTAAAGTCCGATATTGATTCTGAAAAAAAAAATTTTCGATCATCTCTTTTTCGTACCATGCGAAATTACTTCGTTCCAGGTGTATTTTCCTGTGACAAAGGTTAGATTTTCGGATTCAGCGGGTCAAAATACACCTATAAACCCACCCATGAAAGTTCGATTTCGATTCTGGAGACAGATATTTTCGATCATCTCTTTTTCGTACCATGCGAAATAACTTTTTTCCAAGCATATCTTTGGTCATCAGAGGTTGGATTTTCGGATGCAGCGGGTCGAAATACACCTAGAAACTGACCCATTAAAGTCCGATTTTGATTCTGAAAAAAAATATTTTCGATCATCTCTTTTTCGTACCATGCGAAATAACTTCTTTCCAGGTGTATTTTCGTGTAACAAAGATTGGATTTTTGGATTCAGCGGGTCAAAATACACCTATAAACCCACCCATCAAAGTTCGATTTCGATTCTGGAGACAGATATTTTCGATCATCTCTTTTTCGTACCATGCGAAATAACTTTTTTCCAAGCACATTAATGGTCATCAAAGATAGGATTTTCAGATTCAGCGGGTCGAAATGCACCTAGAAACTCACCCATCAAAGTCCGATTTTGATTCTGAAAAAAAATATTTTCGATCATCTCTTTCTCGTACCATGCGAAATAACTTTTTTCCAAGCATATTTTTGGTCATCAGAGGTTGGATTTTCGGATTCAGCGGGTCGAAATACACCTAGAAACTCACCCATTAAAGTCCGATATTGATTCTGAAAAAAAAAATTTTCGATCATCTCTTTTTCGTACCATGCGAAATTACTTCGTTCCAGGTGTATTTTCCTGTGACAAAGGTTAGATTTTCGGATTCAGCGGGTCAAAATACACCTATAAACCCACCCATCAAAGTTCGATTTCGATTCTGGAGACAGATATTTTCGATCATCTCTTTTTCGTACCATGCGAAATAACTTTTTTCCAAGCATATCTTTGGTCATCAGAGGTTGGATTTTCGGATGCAGCGGGTCGAAATACACCTAGAAACTGACCCATTAAAGTCCGATTTTGATTCTGAAAAAAAATATTTTCGATCATCTCTTTTTCGTACCATGCGAAATAACTTCTTTCCAGGTGTATTTTCGTGTAACAAAGATTGGATTTTTGGATTCAGCGGGTCAAAATACACCTATAAACCCACCCATCAAAGTTCGATTTCGATTCTGGAGACAGATATTTTCGATCATCTCTTTTTCGTACCATGCGAAATAACTTTTTTCCAAGCATATTTTCGGTCATCGATGTTCGGATTTTCGGATTCAGCGGGTCGAAATACAGCTAGGAACTCACCAATCAAAGTCCGATTTTGATTCTGAAAAAAAATATTTTCGATCATCTCTTTCTCGTACCATGCGAAATAACTTTTTTCCAAGCATATTTTTGGTCATCAGAGGTTGGATTTTCGGATTCAGCGGGTCGAAATACACCTAGAAACTCACCCATTAAAGTCCGATATTGATTCTGAAAAAAAATATTTTCGATCATCTCTTTTTCGTACCATGCGAAATAACTTCGTTCCAGGTGTATTTTCCTGTAACAAAGGTTAGATTTTCGGATTCAGCGGGTCAAAATACACCTATAAACCCACCCATCAAAGTTCGATTTCGATTCTGGAGACAGATATTTTCGATCATCTCTTTTTCGTACTATGCGAAATAACTTTTTTCCAAGCATATTTTTGGTCATCAGAGGTTGGATTTTCGGATTCAGCGGGTCGGAATACACCTAGAAACTCACCCATTAAATTCCGATTTTGATTCTGAAAAAAAATATTTTCGATCATCTCTTTTTCGTACCATGCGAAATAACTTCTGTCCAGGTGTATTTTCGTGTAACGAAGGTTGGATTTTTGGATTCAGCGGGTCAAAATACACCTATAAACCCACCCATCAAAGTTCGATTCCGATTCTGGAGACAGATATTCTCGATCATCTCTTTTTCGTACCATGCGAAATAACTTTTTTCCAAGCATTTTTTTGGTCATCAAAGTTCGGATTTCCGGATTCAGCGGGTCGAAATAGACCCGAAAACTCAGCCATCAAAGTCCGATTTTGATTCTGAAAAAAAAATTTTCGATCATCTTTTTTTCGTACCATGCGAAATAACTTCTTTCCAGGTGTATTTTCGTGTAACAAAGGTTGGATTTTTGGATTCAGCGGGTCAAAATACACATATGAACCCACCCATCAAAGTTCGATTTTTATTCTGGAGACAGATATTTTCGATCATCTCTTTTTCGTACCATGCGAAATAACTTTTTTCCAATCCTATTTTTGGTCATCTAAGGTCGGATTTTCGGATTAAGCGGGTCGGAATACACCCAAAAACTCACCCATCAAAGTCCGATTTTGATTCTGAAAAAAAATATTTTCGATCATCTCTTTTTCGTTCCATGCGGAATAACTTCTTTCCAGGTGTATTTTCGTGTAACAAAGGTTGGATTTTTGAATTCAGCGGGTCAAAATACACCTATAAACCCACCCATCAAAGTTCGATTTCGATTCTGGAGACAGATATTTTCGATCATCTCTTTTTCGTACCATGCGAAATAACTTTTTTCCAAGCATATTTTTGGTCATCGATGTTCGGATTTTCGGATTCAGCGGGTCGGAATACACCTAGAAACTCACCCATCAAAGTCCGATTTCGATTCTGAAAAAAAATATTTTCGATCATCTCTTTTTCGTTCCATGCGGAATAACTTCTTTCCAGGTGTATTTTCGTGTAACAAAGGTTGGATTTTTTGATTCAGCGGGTCGAAGTACACCTATAAACCGACCCATCACAGTTGGATTTTGATTCTGGAGACAGATAATTTCGATCATCTCTTTTTCGTACCATGCGAAATAACTTTTTTCCAAGCATATTTTTGGTCATCAAAGGTTGGATTTTCGCATTCAGCGGGTCGAAATACACCCAGAAACTCACCCATCAAAGTCCGATTTCGATTCTGAAAAAAAATATTTTCGATCATCTCTTTTTCGTTCCATGCGGAATAACTTCTTTCCAGGTGTATTTTCGTGTATCAAAGGTTGGATTTTTTGATTCAGCGGGTCAAAGTACACCTATCAACCCACCCATCAAAGTTCGATTTCGATTCTGGAGACAGATATTTTCGATCATCTCTTTTTCGTACCATGCGAAATAACTTTTTTCCAAGCATATTTTTGGTCATCAAAGTTCGGATTTTCGGATTCAGCGGGTCGATATACACCCAAAAACTCACCCATCAAAGTCCGATTTGGATTCCGAAAAAAAATATTTTCGATCATCTTTTTTTCGTACCATGCGAAATAACTTTTTTCCAAGCACATTAATGGTCATCAAAGATAGGATTTTCAGATTCAGCGGGTCGAAATACACCTAGAAACTCACCCATTAAAGTCCGATATTGATTCTGAAAAAAAAAATTTTCGATCATCTCTTTTTCGTACCATGCGAAATTACTTCGTTCCAGGTGTATTTTCCTGTGACAAAGGTTAGATTTTCGGATTCAGCGGGTCAAAATACACCTATAAACCCACCCATCAAAGTTCGATTTCGATTCTGGAGACAGATATTTTCGATCATCTCTTTTTCGTACCATGCGAAATAACTTTTTTCCAAGCATATCTTTGGTCATCAGAGGTTGGATTTTCGGATGCAGCGGGTCGAAATACACCTAGAAACTGACCCATTAAAGTCCGATTTTGATTCTGAAAAAAAATATTTTCGATCATCTCTTTTTCGTACCATGCGAAATAACTTCTCTCCAGGTGTATTTTCGTGTAACAAAGATTGGATTTTTGGATTCAGCGGGTCAAAATACACCTATAAACCCACCCATCAAAGTTCGATTTCGATTCTGGAGACAGATATTTTCGATCATCTCTTTTTCGTACCATGCGAAATAACTTTTTTCCAAGCACATTAATGGTCATCAAAGATAGGATTTTCAGATTCAGCGGGTCGAAATACACCTAGAAACTCACCCATCAAAGTCCGATTTTGATTCTGAAAAAAAATATTTTCGATCATCTCTTTCTCGTACCATGCGAAATAACTTTTTTCCAAGCATATTTTTGGTCACCAGAGGTTGGATTTTCGGATTCAGCGGGTCGAAATACACCTAGAAACTCACCCATTAAAGTCCGATATTGATTCTGAAAAAAAAAATTTTCGATCATCTCTTTTTCGTACCATGCGAAATTACTTCGTTCCAGGTGTATTTTCCTGTGACAAAGGTTAGATTTTCGGATTCAGCGGGTCAAAATACACCTATAAACCCACCCATCAAAGTTCGATTTCGATTCTGGAGACAGATATTTTCGATCATCTCTTTTTCGTACCATGCGAAATAACTTTTTTCCAAGCATATCTTTGGTCATCAGAGGTTGGATTTTCGGATGCAGCGGGTCGAAATACACCTAGAAACTGACCCATTAAAGTCCGATTTTGATTCTGAAAAAAAATATTTTCGATCATCTCTTTTTCGTACCATGCGAAATAACTTCTTTCCAGGTGTATTTTCGTGTAACAAAGATTGGATTTTTGGATTCAGCGGGTCAAAATACACCTATAAACCCACCCATCAAAGTTCGATTTCGATTCTGGAGACAGATATTTTCGATCATCTCTTTTTCGTACCATGCGAAATAACTTTTTTCCAAGCATATTTTCGGTCATCGATGTTCGGATTTTCGGATTCAGCGGGTCGAAATACAGCTAGGAACTCACCAATCAAAGTCCGATTTTGATTCTGAAAAAAAATATTTTCGATCATCTCTTTCTCGTACCATGCGAAATAACTTTTTTCCAAGCATATTTTTGGTCATCAGAGGTTGGATTTTCGGATTCAGCGGGTCGAAATACACCTAGAAACTCACCCATTAAAGTCCGATATTGATTCTGAAAAAAAATATTTTCGATCATCTCTTTTTCGTACTATGCGAAATAACTTTTTTCCAAGCATATTTTTGGTCATCAGAGGTTGGATTTTCGGATTCAGCGGGTCGGAATACACCTAGAAACTCACCCATTAAAGTCCGATTTTGATTCTGAAAAAAAATATTTTCGATCATCTCTTTTTCGTACCATGCGAAATAACTTCTGTCCAGGTGTATTTTCGTGTAACGAAGGTTGGATTTTTGGATTCAGCGGGTCAAAATACACCTATAAACCCACCCATCAAAGTTCGATTCCGATTCTGGAGACAGATATTCTCGATCATCTCTTTTTCGTACCATGCGAAATAACTTTTTTCCAAGCATTTTTTTGGTCATCAAAGTTCGGATTTTCGGATTCAGCGGGTCGAAATAGACCCGAAAACTCAGCCATCAAAGTCCGATTTTGATTCTGAAAAAAAAATTTTCGATCATCTTTTTTTCGTACCATGCGAAATAACTTCTTTCCAGGTGTATTTTCGTGTAACAAAGGTTGGATTTTTGGATTCAGCGGGTCAAAATACACATATGAACCCACCCATCAAAGTTCGATTTTTATTCTGGAGACAGATATTTTCGATCATCTCTTTTTCGTACCATGCGAAATAACTTTTTTCCAATCCTATTTTTGGTCATCTAAGGTCGGATTTTCGGATTAAGCGGGTCGGAATACACCCAAAAACTCACCCATCAAAGTCCGATTTTGATTCTGAAAAAAAATATTTTCGATCATCTCTTTTTCGTTCCATGCGGAATAACTTCTTTCCAGGTGTATTTTCGTGTAACAAAGGTTGGATTTTTGAATTCAGCGGGTCAAAATACACCTATAAACCCACCCATCAAAGTTCGATTTCGATTCTGGAGACAGATATTTTCGATCATCTCTTTTTCGTACCATGCGAAATAACTTTTTTCCAAGCATATTTTTGGTCATCGATGTTCGGATTTTCGGATTCAGCGGGTCGGAATACACCTAGAAACTCACCCATCAAAGTCCGATTTCGATTCTGAAAAAAAATATTTTCGATCATCTCTTTTTCGTTCCATGCGGAATAACTTCTTTCCAGGTGTATTTTCGTGTAACAAAGGTTGGATTTTTTGATTCAGCGGGTCGAAGTACACCTATGAACCGACCCATCACAGTTGGATTTTGATTCTGGAGACAGATAATTTCGATCATCTCTTTTTCGTACCATGCGAAATAACTTTTTTCCAAGCATATTTTTGGTCATCAAAGGTTGGATTTTCGCATTCAGCGGGTCGAAATACACCCAGAAACTCACCCATCAAAGTCCGATTTCGATTCTGAAAAAAAATATTTTCGATCATCTCTTTTTCGTTCCATGCGGAATAACTTCTTTCCAGGTGTATTTTCGTGTATCAAAGGTTGGATTTTTTGATTCAGCGGGTCAAAGTACACCTATCAACCCACCCATCAAAGTTCGATTTCGATTCTGGAGACAGATATTTTCGATCATCTCTTTTTCGTACCATGCGAAATAACTTTTTTCCAAGCATATTTTTGGTCATCAAAGTTCGGATTTTCGGATTCAGCGGGTCGATATACACCCAAAAACTCACCCATCAAAGTCCGATTTGGATTCCGAAAAAAAATATTTTCGATCATCTTTTTTTCGTACCATGCGAAATAACTTTTTTCCAAGCACATTAATGGTCATCAAAGATAGGATTTTCAGATTCAGCGGGTCGAAATACACCTAGAAACTCACCCATTAAAGTCCGATATTGATTCTGAAAAAAAAAATTTTCGATCATCTCTTTTTCGTACCATGCGAAATTACTTCGTTCCAGGTGTATTTTCCTGTGACAAAGGTTAGATTTTCGGATTCAGCGGGTCAAAATACACCTATAAACCCACCCATCAAAGTTCGATTTCGATTCTGGAGACAGATATTTTCGATCATCTCTTTTTCGTACCATGCGAAATAACTTTTTTCCAAGCATATCTTTGGTCATCAGAGGTTGGATTTTCGGATGCAGCGGGTCGAAATACACCTAGAAACTGACCCATTAAAGTCCGATTTTGATTCTGAAAAAAAATATTTTCGATCATCTCTTTTTCGTACCATGCGAAATAACTTCTTTCCAGGTGTATTTTCGTGTAACAAAGATTGGATTTTTGGATTCAGCGGGTCAAAATACACCTATAAACCCACCCATCAAAGTTCGATTTCGATTCTGGAGACAGATATTTTCGATCATCTCTTTTTCGTACCATGCGAAATAACTTTTTTCCAAGCACATTAATGGTCATCAAAGATAGGATTTTCAGATTCAGCGGGTCGAAATACACCTAGAAACTCACCCATCAAAGTCCGATTTTGATTCTGAAAAAAAATATTTTCGATCATCTCTTTCTCGTACCATGCGAAATAACTTTTTTCCAAGCATATTTTTGGTCATCAGAGGTTGGATTTTCGGATTCAGCGGGTCGAAATACACCTAGAAACTCACCCATTAAAGTCCGATATTGATTCTGAAAAAAAAAATTTTCGATCATCTCTTTTTCGTACCATGCGAAATTACTTCGTTCCAGGTGTATTTTCCTGTGACAAAGGTTAGATTTTCGGATTCAGCGGGTCAAAATACACCTATAAACCCACCCATCAAAGTTCGATTTCGATTCTGGAGACAGATATTTTCGATCATCTCTTTTTCGTACCATGCGAAATAACTTTTTTCCAAGCATATCTTTGGTCATCAGAGGTTGGATTTTCGGATGCAGCGGGTCGAAATACACCTAGAAACTGACCCATTAAAGTCCGATTTTGATTCTGAAAAAAAATATTTTCGATCATCTCTTTTTCGTACCATGCGAAATAACTTCTTTCCAGGTGTATTTTCGTGTAACAAAGATTGGATTTTTGGATTCAGCGGGTCAAAATACACCTATAAACCCACCCATCAAAGTTCGATTTCGATTCTGGAGACAGATATTTTCGATCATCTCTTTTTCGTACCATGCGAAATAACTTTTTTCCAAGCATATTTTCGGTCATCGATGTTCGGATTTTCGGATTCAGCGGGTCGAAATACAGCTAGGAACTCACCAATCAAAGTCCGATTTTGATTCTGAAAGAAAATATTTTCGATCATCTCTTTCTCGTACCATGCGAAATAACTTTTTTCCAAGCATATTTTTGGTCATCAGAGGTTGGATTTTCGGATTCAGCGGGTCGAAATACACCTAGAAACTCACCCATTAAAGTCCGATATTGATTCTGAAAAAAAATATTTTCGATCATCTCTTTTTCGTACCATGCGAAATAACTTCGTTCCAGGTGTATTTTCCTGTAACAAAGGTTAGATTTTCGGATTCAGCGGGTCAAAATACACCTATAAACCCACCCATCAAAGTTTGATTTCGATTCTGGAGACACATATTTTCGATCATCTCTTTTTCGTACTATGCGAAATAACTTTTTTCCAAGCATATTTTTGGTCATCAGAGGTTGGATTTTCGGATTCAGCGGGTCGGAATACACCTAGAAACTCACCCATTAAAGTCCGATTTTGATTCTGAAAAAAAATATTTTCGATCATCTCTTTTTCGTACCATGCGAAATAACTTCTGTCCAGGTGTATTTTCGTGTAACGAAGGTTGGATTTTTGGATTCAGCGGGTCAAAATACACCTATAAACCCACCCATCAAAGTTCGATTCCGATTCTGGAGACAGATATTCTCGATCATCTCTTTTTCGTACCATGCGAAATAACTTTGTTCCAAGCATTTTTTTGGTCATCAAAGTTCGGATTTTCGGATTCAGCGGGTCGAAATAGACCCGAAAACTCAGCCATCAAAGTCCGATTTTGATTCTGAAAAAAAAATTTTCGATCATCTTTTTTTCGTACCATGCGAAATAACTTCTTTCCAGGTGTATTTTCGTGTAACAAAGGTTGGATTTTTGGATTCAGCGGGTCAAAATACACATATGAACCCACCCATCAAAGTTCGATTTTTATTCTGGAGACAGATATTTTCGATCATCTCTTTTTCGTACCATGCGAAATAACTTTTTTCCAATCCTATTTTTGGTCATCTAAGGTCGGATTTTCGCATCCAGCGGGTCGAAATACACCCAGAAACTCACCCATCGAAGTCCGATTTCGATTCTGAAAAAAAATATTTTCGATCATCTCTTTTTCGGACCATGGGAAATAACTTCTTTCCAGGTGTATTTTCGTGTAACGAAGGTTGAATTTTTGGATTCAGCGGGTCAAAATACACCTATGAACCCACCCATCAAAGTTCGACTTCGATTCTGGAGAAAGATATTTCCGATCATCTCTTTTTCGTACCATGCGAAATAACTTTTTTCCAAGCATATTTTTGGTCATCAAAGCTTGGATTCTCGGATTCAGCGGTTCAAAATACACCTATAAACCCACACATCAAAGTTCGATTTCAATTCTGGAGACAGATATTTTCGATCATCTCTTTTTCGTACCATGCGAAATAACTTTTTTCCAATCATGTTGTTGGTCATCAAAGTTTGGATTTTCAGATTCAGCGGGTCGAAATACAGCTAGGAACTCACCAATCAAAGTCCGATTTTGATTCTGAAAAAAAATATTTTCGATCATCTCTTTCTCGTACCATGCGAAATAACTTTTTTCCAAGCATATTTTTGGTCATCAGAGGTTGGATTTTCGGATTCAGCGGGTCGAAATACACCTAGAAACTCACCCATTAAAGTCCGATATTGATTCTGAAAAAAAATATTTTCGATCATCTCTTTTTCGTACCATGCGAAATAACTTCGTTCCAGGTGTATTTTCCTGTAACAAAGGTTAGATTTTCGGATTCAGCGGGTCAAAATACACCTATAAACCCACCCATCAAAGTTCGATTTCGATTCTGGAGACAGATATTTTCGATCATCTCTTTTTCGTACTATGCGAAATAACTTTTTTCCAAGCATATTTTTGGTCATCAGAGGTTGGATTTTCGGATTCAGCGGGTCGGAATACACCTAGAAACTCACCCATTAAAGTCCGATTTTGATTCTGAAAAAAAATATTTTCGATCATCTCTTTTTCGTACCATGCGAAATAACTTCTGTCCAGGTGTATTTTCGTGTAACGAAGGTTGGATTTTTGGATTCAGCGGGTCAAAATACACCTATAAACCCACCCATCAAAGTTCGATTCCGATTCTGGAGACAGATATTCTCGATCATCTCTTTTTCGTACCATGCGAAATAACTTTTTTCCAAGCATTTTTTTGGTCATCAAAGTTCGGATTTTCGGATTCAGCGGGTCGAAATAGACCCGAAAACTCAGCCATCAAAGTCCGATTTTGATTCTGAAAAAAAAATTTTCGATCATCTTTTTTTCGTACCATGCGAAATAACTTCTTTCCAGGTGTATTTTCGTGTAACAAAGGTTGGATTTTTGGATTCAGCGGGTCAAAATACACATATGAACCCACCCATCAAAGTTCGATTTTTATTCTGGAGACAGATATTTTCGATCATCTCTTTTTCGTACCATGCGAAATAACTTTTTTCCAATCCTATTTTTGGTCATCTAAGGTCGGATTTTCGGATTAAGCGGGTCGGAATACACCCAAAAACTCACCCATCAAAGTCCGATTTTGATTCTGAAAAAAAATATTTTCGATCATCTCTTTTTCGTTCCATGCGGAATAACTTCTTTCCAGGTGTATTTTCGTGTAACAAAGGTTGGATTTTTGGATTCAGCGGGTCAAAATACACCTATAAACCCACCCATCAAAGTTCGATTTCGATTCTGGAGACAGATATTTTCGATCATCTCTTTTTCGTACCATGCGAAATAACTTTTTTCCAAGCATATTTTTGGTCATCGATGTTCGGATTTTCGGATTCAGCGGGTCGGAATACACCTAGAAACTCACCCATCAAAGTCCGATTTCGATTCTGAAAAAAAATATTTTCGATCATCTCTTTTTCGTTCCATGCGGAATAACTTCTTTCCAGGTGTATTTTCGTGTAACAAAGGTTGGATTTTTTGATTCAGCGGGTCGAAGTACACCTATGAACCGACCCATCACAGTTGGATTTTGATTCTGGAGACAGATAATTTCGATCATCTCTTTTTCGTACCATGCGAAATAACTTTTTTCCAAGCATATTTTTGGTCATCAAAGGTTGGATTTTCGCATTCAGCGGGTCGAAATACACCCAGAAACTCACCCATCAAAGTCCGATTTCGATTCTGAAAAAAAATATTTTCGATCATCTCTTTTTCGTTCCATGCGGAATAACTTCTTTCCAGGTGTATTTTCGTGTATCAAAGGCTGGATTTTTTGATTCAGCGGGTCAAAGTACACCTATCAACCCACCCATCAAAGTTCGATTTCGATTCTGGAGACAGATATTTTCGATCATCTCTTTTTCGTACCATGCGAAATAACTTTTTTCCAAGCATATTTTTGGTCATCAAAGTTCGGATTTTCGGATTCAGCGGGTCGAAATACACCCAAAAACTCACCCATCAAAGTCCGATTTGGATTCCGAAAAAAAATATTTTCGATCATCTTTTTTTCGTACCATGCGAAATAACTTCTTTCCAGGTGTATTTTTGTGTAACAGAAGTTGGATTTTTATATTCAGCGGGTCAAAATACACATATGAACCCACCCATCAAAGTTCGATTTTGATTCTGGAGACAGATATTTTCGATCATCTCTTTTTCGTACCATGCGAAATAACTTTTTTCCAATCCTATTTTTTGTCATCTAAGGTTGGATTTTCGGATTTAGCGGGTCGAAATACACCCAAAAACTCACCCATTAAATTCCGATTTTGATTCTGAACAAAAATATTTTCGATCATCTTTTTTTCGTACCATGCGAAATAACTTTTTTCCAAGCATATTTTTGTTGATCAAAGTTTGGATTTTCGGATTCAGCGGGTCGGAATACACCTAGAAACTCACCCATTGAAGTCCGATCTTGATTCTGAAAAAAAATATTTTCGATCATCTCTTTTTCGGACCATGCGAAATAACTTCTTTCCAGGTGTATTTTCGTGTAACGAAGGTTGGATTTTTGGATTCAGTGGGTCAAAATACACCTATGAACCCACCCATCAAAGTTCGACTTCGATTCTGGAGAAAGATATTTCCGATCATCTCTTTTTCGTACCATGCGAAATAACTTTTTTCCAAGCATATTTTTGGTCATCAAAGGTTGGATTTTCGCATTCAGCGGGTCGAAATACACCCAGAAACTCACCCATCAAAGTCCGATTTCGATTCTGAAAAAAAATATTTTCGATCATCTCTTTTTCGTTCCATGCGGAATAACTTCTTTCCAGGTGTATTTTCGTGTATCAAAGGTTGGATTTTTTGATTCAGCGGGTCAAAGTACACCTATGAACCCACCCATCAAAGTTCGATTTCGATTCTGGAGACAGATATTTTCGATCATCTCTTTTTCGTACCATGCGAAATAACTTTTTTCCAAGCATATTTTTGGTCATCAAAGTTCGGATTTTCGGATTCAGCGGGTCGAAATACACCCAAAAACTCACCCATCAAAGTCCGATTTGGATTCCGAAAAAAAATATTTTCGATCATCTTTTTTTCGTACCATGCGAAATAACTTCTTTCCAGGTGTATTTTTGTGTAACAGAAGTTGGATTTTTATATTCAGCGGGTCAAAATACACACATGAACCCACCCATCAAAGTTCGATTTTGATTCTTGAGACAGATATTTTCGATCATCTCTTTTTCGTACCATGCGAAATAACTTTTTTCCAATCCTATTTTTTGTCATCTAAGGTTGGATTTTCGGATTTAGCGGGTCGAAATACACCCAAAAACTCACCCATTAAAGTCCGATTTTGATTCTGAACAAAAATATTTTCGATCATCTTTTTTTCGTACCATGCGAAATAACTTTTTTCCAAGCATATTTTTGGTAATCAAAGTTTGGATTTTCGGATTCAGCGGGTCGGAATACACCTAGAAACTCACCCATTAAAGTCCGATCTTGATTCTGAAAAAAAATATTCTCGATCATCTCTTTTTCGGACCATGCGAAATAACTTCTTTCCAGGTGTATTTTCGTGTAACGAAGGTTGGATTTTTGGATTCAGTGGGTCAAAATACACCTATGAACCCACCCATCAAAGTTCGACTTCGATTCTGGAGAAAGATATTTCCGATCATCTCTTTTTCGTACCATGCGAAATAACTTTTTTCCAAGCATATTTTTGGTCATCAAGGCTTGGATTCTCGGATTCAGCGGGTCAAAATACACCTATAAACCCACCCATCAAAGTTCGATTTCAATTCTGTAGACAGATATTTTCGATCATCTCTTTTTCGTACCATGCGAAATAACTTTTTTCCAAGCATATTAATGGTCATCAAAGATCGGATTTTCAGATTCAGCGGGTCGAAATACACCTAGAAACTCACCCATCAAAGTCCGATTTTGATTCTGAAAAAAAATATTTTCGATCATCTCTTTCTCGTACCATGCGAAATAACTTTTTTCCAAGCATATTTTCGGTCATCGATGTTCGGATTTTCGGATTCAGCGGGTCGGAATAGACCTAGAAACTCACCCATCAAAGTCCGATTTTGATTCTGAAAAAAAATATTTTCGATCATCTCTTTTTCGTACCATGCGGAATAACTTCTTTCCAGGTGTATTTTCGTGTAACAAAGGTTGAAATTTTGGATTCAGCGGGTCAAAATACACCTATGAACCCACCCATCAAAGTTCGACTTCGATTCTGGAGAAAGATATTTCCGATCATCTCTTTTTCGTACCATGCGAAATAACTTTTTTCCAAGCATATTTTTGGTCATCAAAGCTTGGATTCTCGGATTCAGCGGGTCAAAATACACCTATAAACCCACACATCAAAGTTCGATTTCAATTCTGGAGACAGATATTTTCGATCATCTCTTTTTCGTACCATGCGAAATAACTTTTTTCCAAGCATGTTGTTGGTCATCAAAGTTTGGATTTTCAGATTCAGCGGGTCGAAATACACCTAGGAACTCACCAATCAAAGTCCGATTTTGATTCTGAAAAAGGATATTTTCGATCATCTCTTTCTCGTACCATGCGAAATAACTTTTTTCCAAGCATATTTTTGGTCATCAGAGGTTGGATTTTCGGATTCAGCGGGTCGAAATACACCTAGAAACTCACCCATTAAAGTCCGATATTGATTCTGAAAAAAAATATTTTCGATCATCTCTTTTTCGTACCATGCGAAATAACTTCGTTCCAGGTGTATTTTCCTGTAACAAAGGTTAGATTTTCGGATTCAGCGGGTCAAAATACACCTATAAACCCACCCATCGAAGTTCGATTTCGATTCTGGAGACAGATATTTTCGATCATCTCTTTTTCGTACCATGCGAAATAACTTTTTTCCAAGCATATTTTTGGTCATCAGAGGTTGGATTTTCGGATTCAGCGGGTCGGAATACACCTAGAAACTCACCCATTGAAGTCCGATTTCGATTCTGAAAAAAAATATTTTCGATCATCTCTTTTTCGTTCCATGCGGAATAACTTCTTTCCAGGTGTATTTTCGTGTATCAAAGGTTGGATTTTGTGATTCAGCGGGTCAAAGTACACCTATGAACCCACCCATCAAAGTTCGATTCCGATTCTGGAGACAGATATTTTCGATCATCTCTTTTTCGTACCATGCGAAATAACTTTTTTCCAAGCATATTTTTGGTCATCAAAGTTCGGATTTTCGGATTCAGCGGGTCGAAATACACCCAAAAACTCACCCATCAAAGTCCGATTTGGATTCCGAAAAAAAATATTTTCGATCATCTTTTTTTCGTACCATGCGAAATAACTTCTTTCCAGGTGTATTTTCGTGTAACAGAGGTTGGATTTTTGGATTCAGCGGGTCAAAATACACATATGAACCCACCCATCAAAGTTCGATTTTGATTCTGGAGACAGATATTTTCGATCATCTCTTTTTCGTACGATGCGAAATAACTTTTTTCCAAGCATATTTTCGGTCATCGATGTTCGGATTTTCGGATTCAGCGGGTCGGAATACACCTAGAAACTCACTCATCAAAGTCCGATTTTGATTCTGAAAAAAAATATTTTCGATCATCTCTTTTTCGTACCATGCGGAATAACTTCTTTCCAGGTGTATTTTCGTGTAACAAAGGTTGGATTTTTGGATTCAGCGGGTCAAAATACACCTATGAACCCACCCATCACAGTTCGATTTTGATTCTGGAGACAGATAATTTCGATCATCTCTTTTTCGTACCATGCGAAATAACTTTTTTCCAAGCATATTTTTGGTCATCAAAGTTCGGATTTTCGGATTCAGCGGGTCGAAATACACCCAAAAACTCACCCATCAAAGTCCGATTTGGATTCCGAAAAAAAATATTTTCGATCATCTTTTTTTCGTACCATGCGAAATAACTTCTTTCCAGGTGTATTTTTGTGTAACAGAAGTTGGATTTTTATATTCAGCGGGTCAAAATACACACATGAACCCACCCATCAAAGTTCGATTTTGATTCTGGAGACAGATATTTTCGATCATCTCTTTTTCGTACCATGCGAAATAACTTTTTTCCAATCCTATTTTTTGTCATCTAAGGTTGGATTTTCGGATTTAGCGGGTCGAAATACACCCAAAAACTCACCCATTAAAGTCCGATTTTGATTCTGAACAAAAATATTTTCGATCATCTTTTTTTCGTACCATGCGAAATAACTTTTTTCCAAGCATATTTTTGGTGATCAAAGTTTGGATTTTCGGATTCAGCGGGTCGGAATACACCTAGAAACTCACCCATTAAAGTCCGATCTTGATTCTGAAAAAAAATATTCTCGATCATCTCTTTTTCGGACCATGCGAAATAACTTCTTTCCAGGTGTATTTTCGTGTAACGAAGGTTGGATTTTTGGATTCAGTGGGTCAAAATACACCTATGAACCCACCCATCAAAGTTCGACTTCGATTCTGGAGAAAGATATTTCCGATCATCTCTTTTTCGTACCATGCGAAATAACTTTTTTCCAAGCATATTTTTGGTCATCAAGGCTTGGATTCTCGGATTCAGCGGGTCAAAATACACCTATAAACCCACCCATCAAAGTTCGATTTCAATTCTGTAGACAGATATTTTCGATCATCTCTTTTTCGTACCATGCGAAATAACTTTTTTCCAAGCATATTAATGGTCATCAAAGATCGGATTTTCAGATTCAGCGGGTCGAAATACACCTAGAAACTCACCCATCAAAGTCCGATTTTGATTCTGAAAAAAAATATTTTCGATCATCTCTTTCTCGTACCATGCGAAATAACTTTTTTCCAAGCATATTTTCGGTCATCGATGTTCGGATTTTCGGATTCAGCGGGTCGGAATACACCTAGAAACTCACCCATCAAAGTCCGATTTTGATTCTGAAAAAAAATATTTTCGATCATCTCTTTTTCGTACCATGCGGAATAACTTCTTTCCAGGTGTATTTTCGTGTAACAAAGGTTGAATTTTTGGATTCAGCGGGTCAAAATACACCTATGAACCCACCCATCAAAGTTCGACTTCGATTCTGGAGAAAGATATTTCCGATCATCTCTTTTTCGTACCATGCGAAATAACTTTTTTCCAAGCATATTTTTGGTCATCAAAGCTTGGATTCTCGGATTCAGCGGGTCAAAATACACCTATAAACCCACACATCAAATTTCGATTTCAATTCTGGAGACAGATATTTTCGATCATCTCTTTTTCGTACCATGCGAAATAACTTTTTTCCAAGCATGTTGTTGGTCATCAAAGTTTGGATTTTCAGATTCAGCGGGTCGAAATACACCTAGGAACTCACCAATCAAAGTCCGATTTTGATTCTGAAAAAGAATATTTTCGATCATCTCTTTCTCGTACCATGCGAAATAACTTTTTTCCAAGCATATTTTTGGTCATCAGAGGTTGGATTTTCGGATTCAGCGGGTCGAAATACACCTAGAAACTCACCCATTAAAGTCCGATATTGATTCTGAAAAAAAATATTTTCGATCATCTCTTTTTCGTACCATGCGAAATAACTTCGTTCCAGGTGTATTTTCCTGTAACAAAGGTTAGATTTTCGGATTCAGCGGGTCAAAATACACCTATAAACCCACCCATCGAAGTTCGATTTCGATTCTGGAGACAGATATTTTCGATCATCTCTTTTTCGTACCATGCGAAATAACTTTTTTCCAAGCATATTTTTGGTCATCAGAGGTTGGATTTTCGGATTCAGCGGGTCGGAATACACCTAGAAACTCACCCATTGAAGTCCGATTTCGATTCTGAAAAAAAATATTTTCGATCATCTCTTTTTCGTTCCATGCGGAATAACTTCTTTCCAGGTGTATTTTCGTGTATCAAAGGTTGCATTTTTTGATTCAGCGGGTCAAAGTACACCTATGAACCCACCCATCAAAGTTCGATTTCGATTCTGGAGACAGATATTTTCGATCATCTCTTTTTCGTACCATGCGAAATAACTTTTTTCCAAGCATATTTTTGGTCATCAAAGTTCGGATTTTCGGATTCAGCGTGTCGAAATACACCCAAAAACTCACCCATCAAAGTCCGATTTGGATTCCGAAAAAAAATATTTTCGATCATCTTTTTTTCGTACCATGCGAAATAACTTCTTTCCAGGTGTATTTTCGTGTAACAGAAGTTGGATTTTTGGATTCAGCGGGTCAAAATACACATATGAACCCACCCATCAAAGTTCGATTTTGATTCTGGAGACAGATATTTTCGATCATCTCTTTTTCGTACCATGCGAAATAACTTTTTTCCAAGCATATTTTCGGTCATCGATGTTCGGATTTTCGGATTCAGCGGGTCGGAATACACCTAGAAACTCACTCATCAAAGTCCGATTTTGATTCTGAAAAAAAATATTTTCGATCATCTCTTTTTCGTACCATGCGGAATAACTTCTTTCCAGGTGTATTTTCGTGTAACAAAGGTTGGATTTTTGGATTCAGCGGGTCAAAATACACCTATGAACCCACCCATCACAGTTCGATTTTGATTCTGGAGACAGATAATTTCGATCATCTCTTTTTCGTACCATGCGAAATAACTTTTTTCCAAGCATATTTTTGGTCATCAAAGGTTGGATTTTCGCATCCAGCGGGTCGAAATACACCCAGAAACTCACCCATCGAAGTCCGATTTCGATTCTGAAAAAAAATATTTTCGATCATCTCTTTTTCGGACCATGGGAAATAACTTCTTTCCAGGTGTATTTTCGTGTAACGAAGGTTGAATTTTTGGATTCAGCGGGTCAAAATACACCTATGAACCCACCCATCAAAGTTCGACTTCGATTCTGGAGAAAGATATTTCCGATCATCTCTTTTTCGTACCATGCGAAATAACTTTTTTCCAAGCATATTTTTGGTCATCAAAGCTTGGATTCTCGGAATCAGCGGGTCAAAATACACCTATAAACCCACACATCAAAGTTCGATTTCAATTCTGGAGACAGATATTTTCGATCATCTCTTTTTCGTACCATGCGAAATAACTTTTTTCCAAGCATGTTGTTGGTCATCAAAGTTTGGATTTTCAGATTCAGCGGGTCGAAATACACCTAGGAACTCACCAATCAAAGTCCGATTTTGATTCTGAAAAAAAATATTTTCGATCATCTCTTTCTCGTACCATGCGAAATAACTTTTTTCCAAGCATATTTTTGGTCATCAGAGGTTGGATTTTCGGATTCAGCGGGTCGAAATACACCTAGAAACTCACCCATTAAAGTCCGATATTGATTCTGAAAAAAAATATTTTCGATCATCTCTTTTTCGTACCATGCGAAATAACTTCGTTCCAGGTGTATTTTCCTGTAACAAAGGTTAGATTTTCGGATTCAGCGGGTCAAAATACACCTATAAACCCACCCATCAAAGTTCGATTTCGATTCTGGAGACAGATATTTTCGATCATCTCTTTTTCGTACCATGCGAAATAACTTTTTTCCAAGCATATTTTTGGTCATCAGAGGTTGGATTTTCGGATCCAGCGGGTCGGAATACACCTAGAAACTCACCCATTAAAGTCCGATTTTGATTCTGAAAAAAAATATTTTCGATCATCTCTTTTTCGTACCATGCGAAATAACTTCTGTCCAGGAGTATTTTCGTGTAACGAAGGTTGGATTTTTGGATTCAGCGGGTCAAAATACACCTATAAACCCACCCATCAAAGTTCGATTCCGATTCTGGAGACAGATATTCTCGATCATCTCTTTTTCGTACCATGCGAAATAACTTTTTTCCAAGCATATTTTTAGTCATCAAAGTTCGGATTTTCGGATTCAGCGGGTCGAAATAGACCCAAAAACTCAGCCATCAAAGTCCGATTTTGATTCTGAAAAAAAAATTTTCGATCATCTTTTTTTCGTACCATGCGAAATAACTTCTTTCCAGGTGTATTTTCGTGTAACAAAGGTTGGATTTTTGGATTCAGCGGGTCAAAATACACATATGAACCCACCCATCAAAGTTCGATTTTTATTCTGGAGACAGATATTTTCGATCATCTCTTTTTCGTACCATGCGAAATAACTTTTTTCCAATCCTATTTTTGGTCATCTAAGGTTGGATTTTCGGATTAAGCGGGTCGAAATACACCCAAAAACTCACCCATCAAAGTCCGATTTTGATTCTGAAAAAAAATATTTTCGATCATCTTTTTTTCGTACCATGCGAAATAACTTTTTTCCAAGCATATTTTTGGTCATCAAAGTTCGGATTTTCGGATTCAGCGGGTCGGAATACACCTAGGAACTCACCCATTAAAGTCCGATTTCTATTCTGAAAAAAAATATTTTCGATCATCTCTTTTTCGGACCATGCGAAATAACTTCTTTCCAGGTGTATTTTCGTGTAACGAAGGTTGGATTTTTGGATTCAGCGGGTCAAAATACACCTATGAACCCACCCATCAAAGTTCGACTTCGATTCTGGAGAAAGATATTTCCGATCATCTCTTTTTCGTACCATGCGAAATAACTTTTTTCCAAGCATATTGTTGGTCATCAAAGATCGGATTTTCAGATTCAGCGGGTCGAAAAACACCTATAAACCCACCCATCAAAGTTCGATTTCAATTCTGGAGACAGATATTTTCGATCATCTCTTTTTCGTACCATGCGAAATAACTTTTTTCCAAGCATATTGTTGGTCATCAAAGATCGGATTTTCAGATTCAGCGGGTCGAAAAACACCTAGAAACTCACCCATCAAAGTCCGATTTTGATTCTGAAAAAAAATATTTTCGATCATCTCTTTCTCGTACCATGCGAAATAACTTCTTTCCGAGCATATTTTTGGTCATCAGAGGTTGGATTTCCGGATTCAGCGGGTCGAAATACACCTAGAAACTCACCCATTAAAGTCCGATATTGATTCTGAAAAAAAAAATTTTCGATCATCTCTTTTTCGTACCATGCGAAATTACTTCGTTCCAGGTGTATTTTCCTGTAACAAAGGTTAGATTTCCGGATTCAGCGGGTCAAAATACACCTATAAACCCACCCATCAAAGTTCGATTTCGATTCTGGAGACAGATATTTTCGATCATCTCTTTTTCGTACCATGCGAAATAACTTTTTTCCAAGCATATTTTTGGTCATCAGAGGTTGGATTTTCGGATTCAGCGGGTCGAAATACACCTAGAAACTTACCCATTAAAGTCCGATTTTGATTCTGAAAAAAAATATTTTCGATCATCTCTTTTTCGTACCATGCGAAATAACTTCGTTCCAGGTGTATTTTTCTGTAACAAAGGTTAGATTTTCGGATTCAGCGGGTCAAAATACACCTATAAACCCACCCATCAAAGTTCGATTTCGATTCTGGAGACAGATATTTTCGATCATCTCTTTTTCGTACCATGCGAAATAACTTTTTTCCAAGCATATTTTTGGTCATCAGAGGTTGGATTTTCGGATTCAGCGGGTCGGAATACACCTAGAAACTCACCCATTAAAGTCCGATTTCGATTCTGAAAAAAAATATTTTCGATCATCTCTTTTTCGTTCCATGCGGAATAACTTCTTTCCAGGTGTATTTTCGTGTATCAAAGGTTGGATTTTTTGATTCAGCGGGTCAAAGTACACCTATGAACCCACCCATCAAAGTTCGATTTCGATTCTGGAGACAGATATTTTCGATCATCTCTTTTTCGTACCATGCGAAATAACTTTTTTCCAAGCATATTTTTGGTCATCAAAGTTCGGATTTTCGGATTCAGCGGGTCGAAATACACCCAAAAACTCACCCATCAAAGTCCGATTTGGATTCCGAAAAAAAATATTTTCGATCATCTTTTTTTCGTACCATGCGAAATAACTTCTTTCCAGGTGTATTTTCGTGTAACAGAAGTTGGATTTTTGGATTCAGCGGGTCAAAATACACATATGAACCCACCCATCAAAGTTCGATTTTGATTCTGGAGACAGATATTTTCGATCATCTCTTTTTCGTACCATGCGAAATAACTTTTTTCCAAGCATATTTTCGGTCATCGATGTTCGGATTTTCGGATTCAGCGGGTCGGAATACACCTAGAAACTCACTCATCAAAGTCCGATTTTGATTCTGAAAAAAAATATTTTCGATCATCTCTTTTTCGTACCATGCGGAATAACTTCTTTCCAGGTGTATTTTCGTGTAACAAAGGTTGGATTTTTGGATTCAGCGGGTCAAAATACACCTATGAACCCACCCATCACAGTTCGATTTTGATTCTGGAGACAGATAATTTCGATCATCTCTTTTTCGAACCATGCGAAATAACTTTTTTCCAAGCATATTTTTGGTCATCAAAGGTTGGATTTTCGCATCCAGCGGGTCGAAATACACCCAGAAACTCACCCATCGAAGTCCGATTTCGATTCTGAAAAAAAATATTTTCGATCATCTCTTTTTCGGACCATGGAAAATAACTTCTTTCCAGGTGTATTTTCGTGTAACGAAGGTTGAATTTTTGGATTCAGCGGGTCAAAATACACCTATGAACCCACCCATCAAAGTTCGACTTCGATTCTGGAGAAAGATATTTCCGATCATCTCTTTTTCGTACCATGCGAAATAACTTTTTTCCAAGCATATTTTTGGTCATCAAAGCTTGGATTCTCGGATTCAGCGGGTCAAAATACACCTATAAACCCACACATCAAAGTTCGATTTCAATTCTGGAGACAGATATTTTCGATCATCTCTTTTTCGTACCATGCGAAATAACTTTTTTCCAAGCATGTTGTTGGTCATCAAAGTTTGGATTTTCAGATTCAGCGGGTCGAAATACACCTAGGAACTCACCAATCAAAGTCCGATTTTGATTCTGAAAAAAAATATTTTCGATCATCTCTTTCTCGTACCATGCGAAATAACTTTTTTCCAAGCATATTTTTGGTCATCAGAGGTTGGATTTTCGGATTCAGCGGGTCGAAATACACCTAGAAACTCACCCATTAAAGTCCGATATTGATTCTGAAAAAAAATATTTTCGATCATCTCTTTTTCGTACCATGCGAAATAACTTCGTTCCAGGTGTATTTTCCTGTAACAAAGGTTAGATTTTCGGATTCAGCGGGTCAAAATACACCTATAAACCCACCCATCAAAGTTCGATTTCGATTCTGGAGACAGATATTTTCGATCATCTCTTTTTCGTACCATGCGAAATAACTTTTTTCCAAGCATATTTTTGGTCATCAGAGGTTGGATTTTCGGATTCAGCGGGTCGGAATACACCTAGAAACTCACCCATTAAAGTCCGATTTTGATTCTGAAAGAAAATATTTTCGATCATCTCTTTTTCGTACCATGCGAAATAACTTCTGTCCAGGTGTATTTTCGTGTAACGAAGGTTGAATTTTTGGATTCAGCGGGTCAAAATACACCTATAAACCCACCCATCAAAGTTCGATTCCGATTCTGGAGACAGATATTCTCGATCATCTCTTTTTCGTACCATGCGAAATAACTTTTTTCCAAGCATATTTTTGGTCATCAAAGTTCGGATTTTCGGATTCAGCGGGTCGAAATAGACCCAAAAACTCACCCATTAAAGTCCGATTTTGATTCTGAAAAAAAATATTTTCGATCATCTCTTTTTCGTACCATGCGAAATAACTTCTGTCCAGGTGTATTTTCGTGTAACGAAGGTTGGATTTTTGGATTCAGCGGGTCAAAATACACCTATAAACCCACCCATCAAAGTTCGATTCCGATTCTGGAGACAGATATTCTCGATCATCTCTTTTTCGTACCATGCGAAATAACTTTTTTCCAAGCATATTTTTGGTCATCAAAGTTCGGATTTTCGGATTCAGCGGGTCGAAATAGACCCAAAAACTCAGCCATCAAAGTCCGATTTTGATTCTGAAAAAAAAATTTTCGATCATCTTTTTTTCGTACCATGCGAAATAACTTCTTTCCAGGTGTATTTTCGTGTAACAAAGGTTGGATTTTTGGATTCAGCGGGTCAAAATACACATATGAACCCACCCATCACAGTTCGATTTTTATTCTGGAGACAGATATTTTCGATCATCTCTTTTTCGTACCATGCGAAATAACTTTTTTCCAATCCTATTTTTGGTCATCTAAGGTTGGATTTTCGGATTAAGCGGGTCGAAATACACCCAAAAACTCACCCATCAAAGTCCGATTTTGATTCTGAAAAAAAATATTTTCGATCATCTTTTTTTCGTACCATGCGAAATAACTTTTTTCCAAGCATATTTTTGGTCATCAAAGCTTGGATTCTCGGATTCAGCGGGTCAAAATACACCTATAAACCCACCCATCAAAGTTCGATTTCAATTCTGGAGACAGATATTTTCGATCATCTCTTTTTCGTACCATGCGAAATAACTTTTTTCCAAGCATATTGTTGGTCATCAAAGATCGGATTTTCAGATTCAGCGGGTCGAAAAACACCTAGAAACTCACCCATCAAAGTCCGATTTTGATTCTGGAGAAAGATATTTTCGATCATCTCTTTCTCGTACCATGCGAAATAACTTTTTTCCGAGCATATTTTTGGTCATCAGAGGTTGGATTTCCGGATTCAGCGGGTCGAAATACACCTAGAAACTCACCCATTAAAGTCCGATATTGATTCTGAAAAAAAAAATTTTCGATCATCTCTTTTTCGTACCATGCGAAATTACTTCGTTCCAGGTGTATTTTCCTGTAACAAAGGTTAGATTTCCGGATTCAGCGGGTCAAAATACACCTATAAACCCACCCATCAAAGTTCGATTTCGATTCTGGAGACAGATATTTTCGATCGTCTCTTTTTCGTACCATGCGAAATAACTTTTTTCCAAGCATATTTTTGGTCATCAGAGGTTGGATTTTCGGATTCAGCGGGTCGAAATACACCTAGAAACTTACCCATTAAAGTCCGATTTTGATTCTGAAAAAAAATATTTTCGATCATCTCTTTTTCGTACCATGCGGAATAACTTCTTTCCAGGTGTATTTTCGTGTAAGAAAGGTTGTATTTTTGGATTCAGCGGGTCAAAATACACCTATGAACCCACCCATCACAGTTCGATTTTGATTCTGGAGACAGATAATTTCGATCATCTCTTTTTCGTACCATGCGAAATAACTTTTTTCCAAGCATATTTTTGGTCATCAAAGGTTGGATTTTCGCATTCAGCGGGTCGAAATACACCCAGAAACTCACCCATCAAAGTCCGATTTCGATTCTGAAAAAAAATATTTTCGATCATCTCTTTTTCGTTCCATGCGGAATAACTTCTTTCCAGGTGTATTTTCGTGTAACAAAGGTTGGATTTTTGGATTCAGCGGGTCAAAATACACCTATAAACCCACCCATCAAAGTTCGATTTCGATTCTGGAGACAGATATTTTCGATCATCTCTTTTTCGTACCATGCGAAATAACTTTTTTCCAAGCATATTTTTGGTCATCAGAGGTTGGATTTTCGGATTCAGCGGGTTGGAATACACCTAGAAACTCACCCATTAAAGTCCGATTTTGATTCTGAAAAAAAATATTTTCGATCATCTCTTTTTCGTACCATGCGAAATAACTTCTGTCCAGGTGTATTTTCGTGTAACGAAGGTTGGATTTTTGGATTCAGCGGGTCAAAATACACCTATAAACCCACCCATCAAAGTTCGATTCCGATTCTGGAGACAGATATTCTCGATCATCTCTTTTTCGTACCATGCGAAATAACTTTTTTCCAAGCATATTTTTGGTCATCAAAGTTCGGATTTTCGGATTCAGCGGGTCGAAATAGACCCAAAAACTCAGCCATCAAAGTCCGATTTTGATTCTGAAAAAAAAATTTTCGATCATCTTTTTTTCGTACCATGCGAAATAACTTCTTTCCAGGTGTATTTTCGTGTAACAAAGGTTGGATTTTTGGATTCAGCGGGTCAAAATACACATATGAACCCACCCATCAAAGTTCGATTTTTATTCTGGAGACAGATATTTTCGATCATCTCTTTTTCGTACCATGCGAAATAACTTTTTTCCAATCCTATTTTTGGTCATCTAAGGTTGGATTTTCGGATTAAGCGGGTCGAAATACACCCAAAAACTCACCCATCAAAGTCCGATTTTGATTCTGAAAAAAAATATTTTCGATCATCTTTTTTTCGTACCATGCGAAATAACTTTTTTCCAAGCATATTTTTGGTCATGAAAGCTTGGATTCTCGGATTCAGCGGGTCAAAATACACCTATAAACCCACCCATCAAAGTTCGATTTCAATTCTGGAGACAGATATTTTCGATCATCTCTTTTTCGTACCATGCGAAATAACTTTTTTCCAAGCATATTGTTGGTCATCAAAGATCGGATTTTCAGATTCAGCGGGTCGAAAAACACCTAGAAACTCACCCATCAAAGTCCGATTTTGATTCTGGAGAAAGATATTTTCGATCATCTCTTTCTCGTACCATGCGAAATAACTTTTTTCCGAGCATATTTTTGGTCATCAGAGGTTGGATTTCCGGATTCAGCGGGTCGAAATACACCTAGAAACTCACCCATTAAAGTCCGATATTGATTCTGAAAAAAAAAATTTTCGATCATCTCTTTTTCGTACCATGCGAAATTACTTCGTTCCAGGTGTATTTTCCTGTAACAAAGGTTAGATTTCCGGATTCAGCGGGTCAAAATACACCTATAAACCCACCCATCAAAGTTCGATTTCGATTCTGGAGACAGATATTTTCGATCGTCTCTTTTTCGTACCATGCGAAATAACTTTTTTCCAAGCATATTTTTGGTCATCAGAGGTTGGATTTTCGGATTCAGCGGGTCGAAATACACCTAGAAACTTACCCATTAAAGTCCGATTTTGATTCTGAAAAAAAATATTTTCGATCATCTCTTTTTCGTACCATGCGGAATAACTTCTTTCCAGGTGTATTTTCGTGTAAGAAAGGTTGTATTTTTGGATTCAGCGGGTCAAAATACACCTATGAACCCACCCATCACAGTTCGATTTTGATTCTGGAGACAGATAATTTCGATCATCTCTTTTTCGTACCATGCGAAATAACTTTTTTCCAAGCATATTTTTGGTCATCAAAGGTTGGATTTTCGCATTCAGCGGGTCGAAATACACCCAGAAACTCACCCATCAAAGTCCGATTTCGATTCTGAAAAAAAATATTTTCGATCATCTCTTTTTCGTTCCATGCGGAATAACTTCTTTCCAGGTGTATTTTCGTGTAACAAAGGTTGGATTTTTGGATTCAGCGGGTCAAAATACACCTATAAACCCACCCATCAAAGTTCGATTTCGATTCTGGAGACAGATATTTTCGATCATCTCTTTTTCGTACCATGCGAAATAACTTTTTTCCAAGCATATTTTTGGTCATCAGAGGTTGGATTTTCGGATTCAGCGGGTTGGAATACACCTAGAAACTCACCCATTAAAGTCCGATTTTGATTCTGAAAAAAAATATTTTCGATCATCTCTTTTTCGTACCATGCGAAATAACTTCTGTCCAGGTGTATTTTCGTGTAACGAAGGTTGGATTTTTGGATTCAGCGGGTCAAAATACACCTATAAACCCACCCATCAAAGTTCGATTCCGATTCTGGAGACAGATATTCTCGATCATCTCTTTTTCGTACCATGCGAAATAACTTTTTTCCAAGCATATTTTTGGTCATCAAAGTTCGGATTTTCGGATTCAGCGGGTCGAAATAGACCCAAAAACTCAGCCATCAAAGTCCGATTTTGATTCTGAAAAAAAAATTTTCGATCATCTTTTTTTCGTACCATGCGAAATAACTTCTTTCCAGGTGTATTTTCGTGTAACAAAGGTTGGATTTTTGGATTCAGCGGGTCAAAATACACATATGAACCCACCCATCAAAGTTCGATTTTTATTCTGGAGACAGATATTTTCGATCATCTCTTTTTCGTACCATGCGAAATAACTTTTTTCCAATCCTATTTTTGGTCATCTAAGGTTGGATTTTCGGATTAAGCGGGTCGAAATACACCCAAAAACTCACCCATCAAAGTCCGATTTTGATTCTGAAAAAAAATATTTTCGATCATCTTTTTTTCGTACCATGCGAAATAACTTTTTTCCAAGCATATTTTTGGTCATCAAAGTTCGGATTTTCGGATTCAGCGGGTCGGAATACACCTAGGAACTCACCCATTAAAGTCCGATTTCTATTCTGAAAAAAAATATTTTCGATCATCTCTTTTTCGGACCATGCGGAATAACTTCTTTCCAGGTGTATTTTCGTGAAACGAAGGTTGGATTTTTGGATTCAGCGGGTCAAAATACACCTATGAACCCACCCATCAAAGTTCGACTTCGATTCTGGAGAAAGATATTTCCGATCATCTCTTTTTCGTACCATGCGAAATAACTTTTTTCCAAGCATATTTTTGGTCATCAAAGCTTGGATTCTCGGATTCAGCGGGTCAAAATACACCTATAAACCCACCCATCAAAGTTCGATTTCAATTCTGGAGACAGATATTTTCGATCATCTCTTTTTCGTACCATGCGAAATAACTTTTTTCCAAGCATATTTTCGGTCATCGATGTTCGGATTTTCGGATTCAGCGGGTCGGAATACACCTAGAAACTCACTCATCAAAGTCCGATTTTGATTCTGAAAAAAAATATTTTCGATCATCTCTTTTTCGTACCATGCGGAATAACTTCTTTCCAGGTGTATTTTCGTGTAACAAAGGTTGGATTTTTGGATTCAGCGGGTCAAAATACACCTATGAACCCACCCATCACAGTTCGATTTTGATTCTGGAGACAGATAATTTCGATCATCTCTTTTTCGAACCATGCGAAATAACTTTTTTCCAAGCATATTTTTGGTCATCAAAGGTTGGATTTTCGCATCCAGCGGGTCGAAATACACCCAGAAACTCACCCATCGAAGTCCGATTTCGATTCTGAAAAAAAATATTTTCGATCATCTCTTTTTCGGACCATGGAAAATAACTTCTTTCCAGGTGTATTTTCGTGTAACGAAGGTTGAATTTTTGGATTCAGCGGGTCAAAATACACCTATGAACCCACCCATCAAAGTTCGACTTCGATTCTGGAGAAAGATATTTCCGATCATCTCTTTTTCGTACCATGCGAAATAACTTTTTTCCAAGCATATTTTTGGTCATCAAAGCTTGGATTCTCGGATTCAGCGGGTCAAAATACACCTATAAACCCACACATCAAAGTTCGATTTCAATTCTGGAGACAGATATTTTCGATCATCTCTTTTTCGTACCATGCGAAATAACTTTTTTCCAAGCATGTTGTTGGTCATCAAAGTTTGGATTTTCAGATTCAGCGGGTCGAAATACACCTAGGAACTCACCAATCAAAGTCCGATTTTGATTCTGAAAAAAAATATTTTCGATCATCTCTTTCTCGTACCATGCGAAATAACTTTTTTCCAAGCATATTTTTGGTCATCAGAGGTTGGATTTTCGGATTCAGCGGGTCGAAATACACCTAGAAACTCACCCATTAAAGTCCGATATTGATTCTGAAAAAAAATATTTTCGATCATCTCTTTTTCGTACCATGCGAAATAACTTCGTTCCAGGTGTATTTTCCTGTAACAAAGGTTAGATTTTCGGATTCAGCGGGTCAAAATACACCTATAAACCCACCCATCAAAGTTCGATTTCGATTCTGGAGACAGATATTTTCGATCATCTCTTTTTCGTACCATGCGAAATAACTTTTTTCCAAGCATATTTTTGGTCATCAGAGGTTGGATTTTCGGATTCAGCGGGTCGGAATACACCTAGAAACTCACCCATTAAAGTCCGATTTTGATTCTGAAAGAAAATATTTTCGATCATCTCTTTTTCGTACCATGCGAAATAACTTCTGTCCAGGTGTATTTTCGTGTAACGAAGGTTGAATTTTTGGATTCAGCGGGTCAAAATACACCTATAAACCCACCCATCAAAGTTCGATTCCGATTCTGGAGACAGATATTCTCGATCATCTCTTTTTCGTACCATGCGAAATAACTTTTTTCCAAGCATATTTTTGGTCATCAAAGTTCGGATTTTCGGATTCAGCGGGTCGAAATAGACCCAAAAACTCACCCATTAAAGTCCGATTTTGATTCTGAAAAAAAATATTTTCGATCATCTCTTTTTCGTACCATGCGAAATAACTTCTGTCCAGGTGTATTTTCGTGTAACGAAGGTTGGATTTTTGGATTCAGCGGGTCAAAATACACCTATAAACCCACCCATCAAAGTTCGATTCCGATTCTGGAGACAGATATTCTCGATCATCTCTTTTTCGTACCATGCGAAATAACTTTTTTCCAAGCATATTTTTGGTCATCAAAGTTCGGATTTTCGGATTCAGCGGGTCGAAATAGACCCAAAAACTCAGCCATCAAAGTCCGATTTTGATTCTGAAAAAAAAATTTTCGATCATCTTTTTTTCGTACCATGCGAAATAACTTCTTTCCAGGTGTATTTTCGTGTAACAAAGGTTGGATTTTTGGATTCAGCGGGTCAAAATACACATATGAACCCACCCATCACAGTTCGATTTTTATTCTGGAGACAGATATTTTCGATCATCTCTTTTTCGTACCATGCGAAATAACTTTTTTCCAATCCTATTTTTGGTCATCTAAGGTTGGATTTTCGGATTAAGCGGGTCGAAATACACCCAAAAACTCACCCATCAAAGTCCGATTTTGATTCTGAAAAAAAATATTTTCGATCATCTTTTTTTCGTACCATGCGAAATAACTTTTTTCCAAGCATATTTTTGGTCATCAAAGCTTGGATTCTCGGATTCAGCGGGTCAAAATACACCTATAAACCCACCCATCAAAGTTCGATTTCAATTCTGGAGACAGATATTTTCGATCATCTCTTTTTCGTACCATGCGAAATAACTTTTTTCCAAGCATATTGTTGGTCATCAAAGATCGGATTTTCAGATTCAGCGGGTCGAAAAACACCTAGAAACTCACCCATCAAAGTCCGATTTTGATTCTGGAGAAAGATATTTTCGATCATCTCTTTCTCGTACCATGCGAAATAACTTTTTTCCGAGCATATTTTTGGTCATCAGAGGTTGGATTTCCGGATTCAGCGGGTCGAAATACACCTAGAAACTCACCCATTAAAGTCCGATATTGATTCTGAAAAAAAAAATTTTCGATCATCTCTTTTTCGTACCATGCGAAATTACTTCGTTCCAGGTGTATTTTCCTGTAACAAAGGTTAGATTTCCGGATTCAGCGGGTCAAAATACACCTATAAACCCACCCATCAAAGTTCGATTTCGATTCTGGAGACAGATATTTTCGATCGTCTCTTTTTCGTACCATGCGAAATAACTTTTTTCCAAGCATATTTTTGGTCATCAGAGGTTGGATTTTCGGATTCAGCGGGTCGAAATACACCTAGAAACTTACCCATTAAAGTCCGATTTTGATTCTGAAAAAAAATATTTTCGATCATCTCTTTTTCGTACCATGCGGAATAACTTCTTTCCAGGTGTATTTTCGTGTAAGAAAGGTTGTATTTTTGGATTCAGCGGGTCAAAATACACCTATGAACCCACCCATCACAGTTCGATTTTGATTCTGGAGACAGATAATTTCGATCATCTCTTTTTCGTACCATGCGAAATAACTTTTTTCCAAGCATATTTTTGGTCATCAAAGGTTGGATTTTCGCATTCAGCGGGTCGAAATACACCCAGAAACTCACCCATCAAAGTCCGATTTCGATTCTGAAAAAAAATATTTTCGATCATCTCTTTTTCGTTCCATGCGGAATAACTTCTTTCCAGGTGTATTTTCGTGTAACAAAGGTTGGATTTTTGGATTCAGCGGGTCAAAATACACCTATAAACCCACCCATCAAAGTTCGATTTCGATTCTGGAGACAGATATTTTCGATCATCTCTTTTTCGTACCATGCGAAATAACTTTTTTCCAAGCATATTTTTGGTCATCAGAGGTTGGATTTTCGGATTCAGCGGGTTGGAATACACCTAGAAACTCACCCATTAAAGTCCGATTTTGATTCTGAAAAAAAATATTTTCGATCATCTCTTTTTCGTACCATGCGAAATAACTTCTGTCCAGGTGTATTTTCGTGTAACGAAGGTTGGATTTTTGGATTCAGCGGGTCAAAATACACCTATAAACCCACCCATCAAAGTTCGATTCCGATTCTGGAGACAGATATTCTCGATCATCTCTTTTTCGTACCATGCGAAATAACTTTTTTCCAAGCATATTTTTGGTCATCAAAGTTCGGATTTTCGGATTCAGCGGGTCGAAATAGACCCAAAAACTCAGCCATCAAAGTCCGATTTTGATTCTGAAAAAAAAATTTTCGATCATCTTTTTTTCGTACCATGCGAAATAACTTCTTTCCAGGTGTATTTTCGTGTAACAAAGGTTGGATTTTTGGATTCAGCGGGTCAAAATACACATATGAACCCACCCATCAAAGTTCGATTTTTATTCTGGAGACAGATATTTTCGATCATCTCTTTTTCGTACCATGCGAAATAACTTTTTTCCAATCCTATTTTTGGTCATCTAAGGTTGGATTTTCGGATTAAGCGGGTCGAAATACACCCAAAAACTCACCCATCAAAGTCCGATTTTGATTCTGAAAAAAAATATTTTCGATCATCTTTTTTTCGTACCATGCGAAATAACTTTTTTCCAAGCATATTTTTGGTCATCAAAGTTCGGATTTTCGGATTCAGCGGGTCGGAATACACCTAGGAACTCACCCATTAAAGTCCGATTTCTATTCTGAAAAAAAATATTTTCGATCATCTCTTTTTCGGACCATGCGGAATAACTTCTTTCCAGGTGTATTTTCGTGAAACGAAGGTTGGATTTTTGGATTCAGCGGGTCAAAATACACCTATGAACCCACCCATCAAAGTTCGACTTCGATTCTGGAGAAAGATATTTCCGATCATCTCTTTTTCGTACCATGCGAAATAACTTTTTTCCAAGCATATTTTTGGTCATCAAAGCTTGGATTCTCGGATTCAGCGGGTCAAAATACACCTATAAACCCACCCATCAAAGTTCGATTTCAATTCTGGAGACAGATATTTTCGATCATCTCTTTTTCGTACCATGCGAAATAACTTTTTTCCAAGCATATTGTTGGTCATCAAAGATCGGATTTTCAGATTCAGCGGGTCGAAAAACACCTAGAAACTCACCCATCAAAGTCCGATTTTGATTCTGAAAAAAAATATTTTCGATCATCTCTTTCTCGTACCATGCGAAATAACTTTTTTCCGAGCATATTTTTGGTCATCAGAGGTTGGATTTCCGGATTCAGCGGGTCGAAATACACCTAGAAACTCACCCATTAAAGTCCGATATTGATTCTGAAAAAAAAAATTTTCGATCATCTCTTTGTCGTACCATGCGAAATTACTTCGTTCCAGGTGTATTTTCCTGTAACAAAGGTTAGATTTCCGGATTCAGCGGGTCAAAATACATCTATAAACCCACCCATCAAAGTTCGATTTCGATTCTGGAGACAGATATTTTCGATCGTCTCTTTTTCGTACCATGCGAAATAACTTTTTTCCAAGCATATTTTTGGTCATCAGAGGTTGGATTTTCGGATTCAGCGGGTCGAAATACACCTAGAAACTTACCCATTAAAGTCCGATTTTGATTCTGAAAAAAAATATTTTCGATCATCTCTTTTTCGTACCATGCGGAATAACTTCTTTCCAGGTGTATTTTCGTGTAAGAAAGGTTGTATTTTTGGATTCAGCGGGTCAAAATACACCTATGAACCCACCCATCACAGTTCGATTTTGATTCTGGAGACAGATAATTTCGATCATCTCTTTTTCGTACCATGCGAAATAACTTTTTTCCAAGCATATTTTTGGTCATCAAAGGTTGGATTTTCGCATTCAGCGGGTCGAAATACACCCAGAAACTCACCCATCAAAGTCCGATTTCGATTCTGAAAAAAAATATTTTCGATCATCTCTTTTCCGTTCCATGCGGAATAACTTCTTTCCAGGTGTATTTTCGTGTAACAAAGGTTGGATTTTTGGATTCAGCGGGTCAAAATACACCTATAAACCCACCCATCAAAGTTCGATTTCGATTCTGGAGACAGATATTTTCGATCATCTCTTTTTCGTACCATGCGAGATAACTTTTTTCCAAGCATATTTTTGGCCATCGAAGGTTGGATTTTCGCATTCAGCGGGTCGAAATACACCCAGAAACTCACCCATCAAAGTCCGATTTCGATTCTGAAAAAAAATATTTTCGATCATCTCTTTTTCGTTCCATGCGGAATAACTTCTTTCCAGGTGTATTTTCGTGTATCAAAGGTTGGATTTTTTGATTCAGCGGGTCAAAGTACACCTATGAACCCACCCATCAAAGTTCGATTTCGATTCTGGAGACAGATAATTTCGATCATCTCTTTTTCGTACCATGCGAAATAACTTTTTTCCAAGCATATTTTTGGTCATCGAAGGTTGGATTTTCGCATTCAGCGGGTCGAAATACACCCAGAAACTCACCCATCAAAGTCCGATTTCGATTCTGAAAAAAAATATTTTCGATCATCTCTTTTTCGTTCCATGCGGAATAACTTCTTTCCAGGTGTATTTTCGTGTATCAAAGGTTGGATTTTTTAATTCAGCGGGTCAAAGTACACCTATGAACCCACCCATCAAAGTTCGATTTCGATTCTGGAGACAGATATTTTCGATCATCTCTTTTTCGTACCATGCGAAATAACTTTTTTCCAAGCATATTTTTGGTCATCAAAGTTCGGATTTTCGGATTCAGCGGGTCGAAATACACCCAAAAACTCACCCATCAAAGTCCGATTTGGATTCCGAAAAAAAATATTTTCGATCATCTTTTTTTCGTACCATGCGAAATAACTTCTTTCCAGGTGTATTTTTGTGTAACAGAAGTTGGATTTTTATATTCAGCGGGTCAAAATACACATATGAACCCACCCATCACAGTTCGATTTTGATTCTGGAGACAGATAATTTCGATCATCTCTTTTTCGAACCATGCGAAATAACTTTTTTCCAAGCATATTTTTGGTCATCAAAGGTTGGATTTTCGCATCCAGCGGGTCGAAATACACCCAGAAACTCACCCATCGAAGTCCGATTTCGATTCTGAAAAAAAATATTTTCGATCATCTCTTTTTCGGACCATGGAAAATAACTTCTTTCCAGGTGTATTTTCGTGTAACGAAGGTTGAATTTTTGGATTCAGCGGGTCAAAATACACCTATGAACCCACCCATCAAAGTTCGACTTCGATTCTGGAGAAAGATATTTCCGATCATCTCTTTTTCGTACCATGCGAAATAACTTTTTTCCAAGCATATTTTTGGTCATCAAAGCTTGGATTCTCGGATTCAGCGGGTCAAAATACACCTATAAACCCACACATCAAAGTTCGATTTCAATTCTGGAGACAGATATTTTCGATCATCTCTTTTTCGTACCATGCGAAATAACTTTTTTCCAAGCATGTTGTTGGTCATCAAAGTTTGGATTTTCAGATTCAGCGGGTCGAAATACACCTAGGAACTCACCAATCAAAGTCCGATTTTGATTCTGAAAAAAAATATTTTCGATCATCTCTTTCTCGTACCATGCGAAATAACTTTTTTCCAAGCATATTTTTGGTCATCAGAGGTTGGATTTTCGGATTCAGCGGGTCGAAATACACCTAGAAACTCACCCATTAAAGTCCGATATTGATTCTGAAAAAAAATATTTTCGATCATCTCTTTTTCGTACCATGCGAAATAACTTCGTTCCAGGTGTATTTTCCTGTAACAAAGGTTAGATTTTCGGATTCAGCGGGTCAAAATACACCTATAAACCCACCCATCAAAGTTCGATTTCGATTCTGGAGACAGATATTTTCGATCATCTCTTTTTCGTACCATGCGAAATAACTTTTTTCCAAGCATATTTTTGGTCATCAGAGGTTGGATTTTCGGATTCAGCGGGTCGGAATACACCTAGAAACTCACCCATTAAAGTCCGATTTTGATTCTGAAAGAAAATATTTTCGATCATCTCTTTTTCGTACCATGCGAAATAACTTCTGTCCAGGTGTATTTTCGTGTAACGAAGGTTGAATTTTTGGATTCAGCGGGTCAAAATACACCTATAAACCCACCCATCAAAGTTCGATTCCGATTCTGGAGACAGATATTCTCGATCATCTCTTTTTCGTACCATGCGAAATAACTTTTTTCCAAGCATATTTTTGGTCATCAAAGTTCGGATTTTCGGATTCAGCGGGTCGAAATAGACCCAAAAACTCACCCATTAAAGTCCGATTTTGATTCTGAAAAAAAATATTTTCGATCATCTCTTTTTCGTACCATGCGAAATAACTTCTGTCCAGGTGTATTTTCGTGTAACGAAGGTTGGATTTTTGGATTCAGCGGGTCAAAATACACCTATAAACCCACCCATCAAAGTTCGATTCCGATTCTGGAGACAGATATTCTCGATCATCTCTTTTTCGTACCATGCGAAATAACTTTTTTCCAAGCATATTTTTGGTCATCAAAGTTCGGATTTTCGGATTCAGCGGGTCGAAATAGACCCAAAAACTCAGCCATCAAAGTCCGATTTTGATTCTGAAAAAAAAATTTTCGATCATCTTTTTTTCGTACCATGCGAAATAACTTCTTTCCAGGTGTATTTTCGTGTAACAAAGGTTGGATTTTTGGATTCAGCGGGTCAAAATACACATATGAACCCACCCATCACAGTTCGATTTTTATTCTGGAGACAGATATTTTCGATCATCTCTTTTTCGTACCATGCGAAATAACTTTTTTCCAATCCTATTTTTGGTCATCTAAGGTTGGATTTTCGGATTAAGCGGGTCGAAATACACCCAAAAACTCACCCATCAAAGTCCGATTTTGATTCTGAAAAAAAATATTTTCGATCATCTTTTTTTCGTACCATGCGAAATAACTTTTTTCCAAGCATATTTTTGGTCATCAAAGCTTGGATTCTCGGATTCAGCGGGTCAAAATACACCTATAAACCCACCCATCAAAGTTCGATTTCAATTCTGGAGACAGATATTTTCGATCATCTCTTTTTCGTACCATGCGAAATAACTTTTTTCCAAGCATATTGTTGGTCATCAAAGATCGGATTTTCAGATTCAGCGGGTCGAAAAACACCTAGAAACTCACCCATCAAAGTCCGATTTTGATTCTGGAGAAAGATATTTTCGATCATCTCTTTCTCGTACCATGCGAAATAACTTTTTTCCGAGCATATTTTTGGTCATCAGAGGTTGGATTTCCGGATTCAGCGGGTCGAAATACACCTAGAAACTCACCCATTAAAGTCCGATATTGATTCTGAAAAAAAAAATTTTCGATCATCTCTTTTTCGTACCATGCGAAATTACTTCGTTCCAGGTGTATTTTCCTGTAACAAAGGTTAGATTTCCGGATTCAGCGGGTCAAAATACACCTATAAACCCACCCATCAAAGTTCGATTTCGATTCTGGAGACAGATATTTTCGATCGTCTCTTTTTCGTACCATGCGAAATAACTTTTTTCCAAGCATATTTTTGGTCATCAGAGGTTGGATTTTCGGATTCAGCGGGTCGAAATACACCTAGAAACTTACCCATTAAAGTCCGATTTTGATTCTGAAAAAAAATATTTTCGATCATCTCTTTTTCGTACCATGCGGAATAACTTCTTTCCAGGTGTATTTTCGTGTAAGAAAGGTTGTATTTTTGGATTCAGCGGGTCAAAATACACCTATGAACCCACCCATCACAGTTCGATTTTGATTCTGGAGACAGATAATTTCGATCATCTCTTTTTCGTACCATGCGAAATAACTTTTTTCCAAGCATATTTTTGGTCATCAAAGGTTGGATTTTCGCATTCAGCGGGTCGAAATACACCCAGAAACTCACCCATCAAAGTCCGATTTCGATTCTGAAAAAAAATATTTTCGATCATCTCTTTTTCGTTCCATGCGGAATAACTTCTTTCCAGGTGTATTTTCGTGTAACAAAGGTTGGATTTTTGGATTCAGCGGGTCAAAATACACCTATAAACCCACCCATCAAAGTTCGATTTCGATTCTGGAGACAGATATTTTCGATCATCTCTTTTTCGTACCATGCGAAATAACTTTTTTCCAAGCATATTTTTGGTCATCAGAGGTTGGATTTTCGGATTCAGCGGGTTGGAATACACCTAGAAACTCACCCATTAAAGTCCGATTTTGATTCTGAAAAAAAATATTTTCGATCATCTCTTTTTCGTACCATGCGAAATAACTTCTGTCCAGGTGTATTTTCGTGTAACGAAGGTTGGATTTTTGGATTCAGCGGGTCAAAATACACCTATAAACCCACCCATCAAAGTTCGATTCCGATTCTGGAGACAGATATTCTCGATCATCTCTTTTTCGTACCATGCGAAATAACTTTTTTCCAAGCATATTTTTGGTCATCAAAGTTCGGATTTTCGGATTCAGCGGGTCGAAATAGACCCAAAAACTCAGCCATCAAAGTCCGATTTTGATTCTGAAAAAAAAATTTTCGATCATCTTTTTTTCGTACCATGCGAAATAACTTCTTTCCAGGTGTATTTTCGTGTAACAAAGGTTGGATTTTTGGATTCAGCGGGTCAAAATACACATATGAACCCACCCATCAAAGTTCGATTTTTATTCTGGAGACAGATATTTTCGATCATCTCTTTTTCGTACCATGCGAAATAACTTTTTTCCAATCCTATTTTTGGTCATCTAAGGTTGGATTTTCGGATTAAGCGGGTCGAAATACACCCAAAAACTCACCCATCAAAGTCCGATTTTGATTCTGAAAAAAAATATTTTCGATCATCTTTTTTTCGTACCATGCGGAATAACTTTTTTCCAAGCATATTTTTGGTCATCAAAGTTCGGATTTTCGGATTCAGCGGGTCGGAATACACCTAGGAACTCACCCATTAAAGTCCGATTTCTATTCTGAAAAAAAATATTTTCGATCATCTCTTTTTCGGACCATGCGGAATAACTTCTTTCCAGGTGTATTTTCGTGAAACGAAGGTTGGATTTTTGGATTCAGCGGGTCAAAATACACCTATGAACCCACCCATCAAAGTTCGACTTCGATTCTGGAGAAAGATATTTCCGATCATCTCTTTTTCGTACCATGCGAAATAACTTTTTTCCAAGCATATTTTTGGTCATCAAAGCTTGGATTCTCGGATTCAGCGGGTCAAAATACACCTATAAACCCACCCATCAAAGTTCGATTTCAATTCTGGAGACAGATATTTTCGATCATCTCTTTTTCGTACCATGCGAAATAACTTTTTTCCAAGCATATTGTTGGTCATCAAAGATCGGATTTTCAGATTCAGCGGGTCGAAAAACACCTAGAAACTCACCCATCAAAGTCCGATTTTGATTCTGAAAAAAAATATTTTCGATCATCTCTTTCTCGTACCATGCGAAATAACTTTTTTCCGAGCATATTTTTGGTCATCAGAGGTTGGATTTCCGGATTCAGCGGGTCGAAATACACCTAGAAACTCACCCATTAAAGTCCGATATTGATTCTGAAAAAAAAAATTTTCGATCATCTCTTTGTCGTACCATGCGAAATTACTTCGTTCCAGGTGTATTTTCCTGTAACAAAGGTTAGATTTCCGGATTCAGCGGGTCAAAATACATCTATAAACCCACCCATCAAAGTTCGATTTCGATTCTGGAGACAGATATTTTCGATCGTCTCTTTTTCGTACCATGCGAAATAACTTTTTTCCAAGCATATTTTTGGTCATCAGAGGTTGGATTTTCGGATTCAGCGGGTCGAAATACACCTAGAAACTTACCCATTAAAGTCCGATTTTGATTCTGAAAAAAAATATTTTCGATCATCTCTTTTTCGTACCATGCGGAATAACTTCTTTCCAGGTGTATTTTCGTGTAAGAAAGGTTGTATTTTTGGATTCAGCGGGTCAAAATACACCTATGAACCCACCCATCACAGTTCGATTTTGATTCTGGAGACAGATAATTTCGATCATCTCTTTTTCGTACCATGCGAAATAACTTTTTTCCAAGCATATTTTTGGTCATCAAAGGTTGGATTTTCGCATTCAGCGGGTCGAAATACACCCAGAAACTCACCCATCAAAGTCCGATTTCGATTCTGAAAAAAAATATTTTCGATCATCTCTTTTCCGTTCCATGCGGAATAACTTCTTTCCAGGTGTATTTTCGTGTAACAAAGGTTGGATTTTTGGATTCAGCGGGTCAAAATACACCTATAAACCCACCCATCAAAGTTCGATTTCGATTCTGGAGACAGATATTTTCGATCATCTCTTTTTCGTACCATGCGAGATAACTTTTTTCCAAGCATATTTTTGGCCATCGAAGGTTGGATTTTCGCATTCAGCGGGTCGAAATACACCCAGAAACTCACCCATCAAAGTCCGATTTCGATTCTGAAAAAAAATATTTTCGATCATCTCTTTTTCGTTCCATGCGGAATAACTTCTTTCCAGGTGTATTTTCGTGTATCAAAGGTTGGATTTTTTGATTCAGCGGGTCAAAGTACACCTATGAACCCACCCATCAAAGTTCGATTTCGATTCTGGAGACAGATAATTTCGATCATCTCTTTTTCGTACCATGCGAAATAACTTTTTTCCAAGCATATTTTTGGTCATCGAAGGTTGGATTTTCGCATTCAGCGGGTCGAAATACACCCAGAAACTCACCCATCAAAGTCCGATTTCGATTCTGAAAAAAAATATTTTCGATCATCTCTTTTTCGTTCCATGCGGAATAACTTCTTTCCAGGTGTATTTTCGTGTATCAAAGGTTGGATTTTTTAATTCAGCGGGTCAAAGTACACCTATGAACCCACCCATCAAAGTTCGATTTCGATTCTGGAGACAGATATTTTCGATCATCTCTTTTTCGTACCATGCGAAATAACTTTTTTCCAAGCATATTTTTGGTCATCAAAGTTCGGATTTTCGGATTCAGCGGGTCGAAATACACCCAAAAACTCACCCATCAAAGTCCGATTTGGATTCCGAAAAAAAATATTTTCGATCATCTTTTTTTCGTACCATGCGAAATAACTTCTTTCCAGGTGTATTTTTGTGTAACAGAAGTTGGATTTTTATATTCAGCGGGTCAAAATACACATATGAACCCACCCATCAAAGTTCGATTTTGATTCTGGAGACAGATATTTTCGATCATCTCTTTTTCGTACCATGCGAAATAACTTTTTTCCAATCCTATTTTTTGTCATCTAAGGTTGGATTTTCGGATCTAGCGGGTCGAAATACACCCAAAAACTCACCCATCAAAGTCCGATTTTGATTCTGAAAAAAAATATTTTCGATCATCTTTTTTTCGTACCATGCGAAATAACTTTTTTCCAAGCATATTTTTGGTCATCAAAGCTTGGATTCTCGGATTCAGCGGGTCAAAATACACCTATAAACCCACCCATCAAAGTTCGATTTCAATTCTGGAGACAGATATTTTCGATCATCTCTTTTTCGTACCATGCGAAATAACTTTTTTCCAAGCATATTGTTGGTCATCAAAGATCGGATTTTCAGATTCAGCGGGTCGAAAAACACCTAGAAACTCACCCATCAAAGTCCGATTTTGATTCTGAAAAAAAATATTTTCGATCATCTCTTTCTCGTACCATGCGAAATAACTTTTTTCCGAGCATATTTTTGGTCATCAGAGGTTGGATTTCCGGATTCAGCGGGTCGAAATACACCTAGAAACTCACCCATTAAAGTCCGATATTGATTCTGAAAAAAAAAATTTTCGATCATCTCTTTTTCGTACCATGCGAAATTACTTCGTTCCAGGTGTATTTTCCTGTAACAAAGGTTAGATTTCCGGATTCAGCGGGTCAAAATACACCTATAAACCCACCCATCAAAGTTCGATTTCGATTCTGGAGACAGATATTTTCGATCGTCTCTTTTTCGTACCATGCGAAATAACTTTTTTCCAAGCATATTCTTGGTCATCAGAGGTTGGATTTTCGGATTCAGCGGGTCGAAATACACCTAGAAACTTACCCATTAAAGTCCGATTTTGATTCTGAACAAAAATATTTTCGATCATCTTTTTTTCGTACCATGCGAAATAACTTTTTTCCAAGCATATTTTAGGTGATCAAAGTTTGGATTTTCGGATTCAGCGGGTCGGAATACACCTAGAAACTCACCCATTAAAGTCCGATCTTGATTCTGAAAAAAAATATTTTCGATCATCTCTTTTTCGGACCATGCGAAATAACTTTTTTCCAATCCTATTTTTTGTCATCTAAGGTTGGATTTTCGGATCTAGCGGGTCGAAATACACCCAAAAACTCACCCATTAAATTCCGATTTTGATTCTGAACAAAAATATTTTCGATCATCTTTTTTTCGTACCATGCGAAATAACTTTTTTCCAAGCATATTTTCGGTCATCGATGTTCGGATTTTCGGATTCAGCGGGTCGGAATAGACCTAGAAACTCACCCATTAAACTCCGATCTTGATTCTGAAAAAAAATATTTTCGATCATCTCTTTTTCGGACCATGCGAAATAACTTTTTTCCAATCCTATTTTTTGTCATCTAAGGTTGGATTTTCGGATTTAGCGGGTCGAAATACACCCAAAAACTCACCCATTAAAGTCCGATTTTGATTCTGAACAAAAATATTTTCGATCATCTTTTTTTCGTACCATGCGAAATAACTTTTTTCCAAGCATATTTTAGGTGATCAAAGTTTGGATTTTCGGATTCAGCGGGTCGGAATACACCTAGAAACTCACCCATTAAAGTCCGATCTTGATTCTGAAAAAAAATATTTTCGATCATCTCTTTTTCGGACCATGCGAAATAACTTTTTTCCAATCCTATTTTTTGTCATCTAAGGTTGGATTTTCGGATTTAGCGGGTCGAAATACACCCAAAAACTCACCCATTGAAGTCCGATTTTGATTCTGAACAAAAATATTTTCGATCATCTTTTTTTCGTACCATGCGAAATAACTTTTTTCCAAGCATATTTTTGGTGATCAAAGTTTGGATTTTCGGATTCAGCGGGTCGGAATACACCTAGAAACTCACCCATTAAAGTCCGATCTTGATTCTGAAAAAAAATATTCTCGATCATCTCTTTTTCGGACCATGCGAAATAACTTCTTTCCAGGTGTATTTTCGTGTAACGAAGGTTGGATTTTTGGATTCAGTGGGTCAAAATACACCTATGAACCCACCCATCAAAGTTCGACTTCGATTCTGGAGAAAGATATTTCCGATCATCTCTTTTTCGTACCATGCGAAATAACTTTTTTCCAAGCATATTTTTGGTCATCAAAGCTTGGATTTCCGGATTCAGCGGGTCAAAATACACCTATAAACCCACCCATCAAAGTTCGATTTCAATTCTGGAGACAGATATTTTCGATCATCTCTTTTTCGTACCATGCGAAATAACTTTTTTCCAAGCATATTGTTGGTCATCAAAGATCGGATTTTCAGATTCAGCGGGTCGAAGAACACCTAGAAACTCACCCATCAAAGTCCGATTTTGATTCTGAAAAAAAATATTTTCGATCATCTCTTTCTCGTACCATGCGAAATAACTTTTTTCCGAGCATATTTTTGGTCATCAGAGGTTGGATTTCCGGATTCAGCGGGTCGAAATACACCTAGAAACTCACCCATTAAAGTCCGATATTGATTCTGAAAAAAAAAATTTTCGATCATCTCTTTTTCGTACCATGCGAAATTACTTCGTTCCAGGTGTATTTTTCTGTAACAAAGGTTAGATTTCCGGATTCAGCGGGTCAAAATACACCTATAAACCCACCCATCAAAGTTCGATTTCGATTCTGGAGACAGATATTTTCGATCATCTCTTTTTCGTACCATGCGAAATAACTTTTTTCCAAGCATATTTTTGGCCATCAGAGGTTGGATTTTCGGATTCAGCGGGTCGAAATACACCTAGAAACTTAGCCATTAAAGTCCGATTTTGATTCTGAAAAAAAATATTTTCGATCATCTCTTTTTCGTACCATGCGAAATAACTTCTTTCCAGGTGTATTTTCGTGTAACAAAGGTTGGATTTTTGGATTCAGCGGGTCAAAATACACATATAAACCCACCCATCAAAGTTCGATTTCGATTCTGGAGACAGATATTTTCGATCATCTATTTTTCGTACCATGCGAAATAACTTTTTTCCAAGCATATTTTCGGTCATCGATGTTCGGATTTTCGGATTCAGCGGGTCGGAATACACCTAGAAACTCACCCATCAAAGTCCGATTTTGATTCTGAAAAAAAATATTTTCGATCATCTCTTTTTCGTACCATGCGGAATAACTTCTTTCCAGGTGTATTTTCGTGTAAGAAAGGTTGTATTTTTGGATTCAGCGGGTCAAAATACACCTATGAACCCACCCATCACAGTTCGATTTTGATTCTGGAGACAGATAATTTCGATCATCTCTTTTTCGTACCATGCGAAATAACTTTTTTCCAAGCATATTTTTGGTCATCAAAGGTTGGATTTTCGCATTCAGCGGGTCGAAATACACCCAGAAACTCACCCATCAAAGTCCGATTTCGATTCTGAAAAAAAATATTTTCGATCATCTCTTTTTCGTTCCATGCGGAATAACTTCTTTCCAGGTGTATTTTCGTGTAACAAAGGTTGGATTTTTGGATTCAGCGGGTCAAAATACACCTATAAACCCACCCATCAAAGTTCGATTTCGATTCTGGAGACAGATATTTTCGATCATCTCTTTTTCGTACCATGCGAGATAACTTTTTTCCAAGCATATTTTTGGTCATCGATGTTCGGATTTTCGGATTCAGCGGGTCGGAATACACCTAGAAACTCACCCATCAAATTCCGATTTCGATTCTGAAAAAAAATATTTTCGATCATCTCTTTTTCGTTCCATGCGGAATAACTTCTTTCCAGGTGTATTTTCGTGTAACAAAGGTTGGATTTTTTGATTCAGCGGGTCAAAGTACACCTATGAACCGACCCATCACAGTTCGATTTTGATTCTGGAGACAGATAATTTCGATCATCTCTTTTTCGTACCATGCGAAATAACTTTTTTCCAAGCATATTTTTGGTCATCAAAGGTTGGATTTTCGCATTCAGCGGGTCGAAATACACCCAGAAACTCAACCATCAAAGTCCGATTTCGATTCTGAAAAAAAATATTTTCGATCATCTCTTTTTCGTTCCATGCGGAATAAATTCTTTCCAGGTGTATTTTCGTGTATCAAAGGTTGGATTTTTTGATTCAGCGGGTCAAAGTACACCTATGAACCCACCCATCAAAGTTCGATTTCGATTCTGGAGACAGATATTTCCGATCATCTCTTTTTCGTACCATGCGAAATAACTTTTTTCCAAGCATATTTTTGGTCATCAAAGTTCGGATTTTCGGATTCAGCGGGTCGAAATACACCCAAAAACTCACCCATCAAAGTCCGATTTTGATTCCGAAAAAAAATATTTTCGATCATCTTTTTTTCGTACCATGCGAAATAACTTCTTTCCAGGTGTATTTTTGTGTAACAGAAGTTGGATTTTTATATTCAACGGGTCAAAATACACATATGAACCCACCCATCAAAGTTCGATTTTGATTCTGGAGACAGATATTTTCGATCATCTCTTTTTCGTACCATGCGAAATAACTTTTTTCCAATCCTATTTTTTGTCATCTAAGGTTGGATTTTCGGATTCAGCGGGTCGAAATACACCCAAAAACTCACCCATTAACGTCCGATTTTGATTCTGAACAAAAATATTTTCGATCATCTTTTTTTCGTACCATGCGAAATAACTTTTTTCCAAGCATATTTTTGGTGATCAAAGTTTGGATTTTCGGATTCAGCGGGTCGGAATACACCTAGAAACTCACCCATTAAAGTCCGATCTTGATTCTGAAAAAAAATATTTTCGATCATCTCTTTTTCGGACCATGCGAAATAACTTCTTTCCAGGTGTATTTTCGTGTAACGAAGGTTGGATTTTTGGATTCAGTGGGTCAAAATACACCTATGAACCCACCCATCAAAGTTCGACTTCGATTCTGGAGAAAGATATTTCCGATCATCTCTTTTTCGTACCATGCGAAATAACTTTTTTCCAAGCATATTTTTGGTCATCAAAGTTCGGATTTTCGGATTCAGCGGGTCGAAATACACCCAAAAACTCACCCATCAAAGTCCGATTTGGATTCCGAAAAAAAATATTTTCGATCATCTTTTCTTCGTACCATGCGAAATAACTTCTTTCCAGGTGTATTTTTGTGTAACAGAAGTTGGATTTTTATATTCAGCGGGTCAAAATACACATATGAACCCACCCATCAAAGTTCGATTTTGATTCTGGAGACAGATATTTTCGATCATCTCTTTTTCGTACCATGCGGAATAACTTTTTTCCAATCCTATTTTTTGTCATCTAAGGTTGGATTTTCGGATCTAGCGGGTCGAAATACACCCAAAAACTCACCCATTAAATTCCGATTTTGATTCTGAACAAAAATATTTTCGATCATCTTTTTTTCGTACCATGCGAAATAACTTTTTTCCAAGCATATTTTCGGTCATCGATGTTCGGATTTTCGGATTCAGCGGGTCGGAATAGACCTAGAAACTCACCCATTAAACTCCGATCTTGATTCTGAAAAAAAATATTTTCGATCATCTCTTTTTCGGACCATGCGAAATAACTTTTTTCCAATCCTATTTTTTGTCATCTAAGGTTGGATTTTCGGATTTAGCGGGTCGAAATACACCCAAAAACTCACCCATTAAAGTCCGATTTTGATTCTGAACAAAAATATTTTCGATCATCTTTTTTTCGTACCATGCGAAATTACTTTTTTCCAAGCATATTTTAGGTGATCAAAGTTTGGATTTTCGGATTCAGCGGGTCGGAATACACCTAGAAACTCACCCATTAAAGTCCGATCTTGATTCTGAAAAAAAATATTTTCGATCATCTCTTTTTCGGACCATGCGAAATAACTTTTTTCCAATCCTATTTTTTGTCATCTAAGGTTGGATTTTCGGATTTAGCGGGTCGAAATACACCCAAAAACTCACCCATTGAAGTCCGATTTTGATTCTGAACAAAAATATTTTCGATCATCTTTTTTTCGTACCATGCGAAATAACTTTTTTCCAAGCATATTTTTGGTGATCAAAGTTTGGATTTTCGGATTCAGCGGGTCGGAATACACCTAGAAACTCACCCATTAAAGTCCGATCTTGATTCTGAAAAAAAATATTCTCGATCATCTCTTTTTCGGACCATGCGAAATAACTTCTTTCCAGGTGTATTTTCGTGTAACGAAGGTTGGATTTTTGGATTCAGTGGGTCAAAATACACCTATGAACCCACCCATCAAAGTTCGACTTCGATTCTGGAGAAAGATATTTCCGATCATCTCTTTTTCGTACCATGCGAAATAACTTTTTTCCAAGCATATTTTTGGTCATCAAAGCTTGGATTTCCGGATTCAGCGGGTCAAAATACACCTATAAACCCACCCATCAAAGTTCGATTTCAATTCTGGAGACAGATATTTTCGATCATCTCTTTTTCGTACCATGCGAAATAACTTTTTTCCAAGCATATTGTTGGTCATCAAAGATCGGATTTTCAGATTCAGCGGGTCGAAGAACACCTAGAAACTCACCCATCAAAGTCCGATTTTGATTCTGAAAAAAAATATTTTCGATCATCTCTTTCTCGTACCATGCGAAATAACTTTTTTCCGAGCATATTTTTGGTCATCAGAGGTTGGATTTCCGGATTCAGCGGGTCGAAATACACCTAGAAACTCACCCATTAAAGTCCGATCTTGATTCTGAAAAAAAATATTTTCGATCATCTCTTTTTCGGACCATGCGAAATAACTTCTTTCCAGGTGTATTTTCGTGTAACGAAGGTTGGATTTTTGGATTCAGTGGGTCAAAATACACCTATGAACCCACCCATCAAAGTTCGACTTCGATTCTGGAGAAAGATATTTCCGATCATCTCTTTTTCGTACCATGCGAAATAACTTTTTTCCAAGCATATTTTTGGTCATCAAAGTTCGGATTTTCGGATTCAGCGGGTCGAAATACACCCAAAAACTCACCCATCAAAGTCCGATTTGGATTCCGAAAAAAAATATTTTCGATCATCTTTTCTTCGTACCATGCGAAATAACTTCTTTCCAGGTGTATTTTTGTGTAACAGAAGTTGGATTTTTATATTCAGCGGGTCAAAATACACATATGAACCCACCCATCAAAGTTCGATTTTGATTCTGGAGACAGATATTTTCGATCATCTCTTTTTCGTACCATGCGGAATAACTTTTTTCCAATCCTATTTTTTGTCATCTAAGGTTGGATTTTCGGATCTAGCGGGTCGAAATACACCCAAAAACTCACCCATTAAATTCCGATTTTGATTCTGAACAAAAATATTTTCGATCATCTTTTTTTCGTACCATGCGAAATAACTTTTTTCCAAGCATATTTTCGGTCATCGATGTTCGGATTTTCGGATTCAGCGGGTCGGAATAGACCTAGAAACTCACCCATTAAACTCCGATCTTGATTCTGAAAAAAAATATTTTCGATCATCTCTTTTTCGGACCATGCGAAATAACTTTTTTCCAATCCTATTTTTTGTCATCTAAGGTTGGATTTTCGGATTTAGCGGGTCGAAATACACCCAAAAACTCACCCATTAAAGTCCGATTTTGATTCTGAACAAAAATATTTTCGATCATCTTTTTTTCGTACCATGCGAAATTACTTTTTTCCAAGCATATTTTAGGTGATCAAAGTTTGGATTTTCGGATTCAGCGGGTCGGAATACACCTAGAAACTCACCCATTAAAGTCCGATCTTGATTCTGAAAAAAAATATTTTCGATCATCTCTTTTTCGGACCATGCGAAATAACTTTTTTCCAATCCTATTTTTTGTCATCTAAGGTTGGATTTTCGGATTTAGCGGGTCGAAATACACCCAAAAACTCACCCATTGAAGTCCGATTTTGATTCTGAACAAAAATATTTTCGATCATCTTTTTTTCGTACCATGCGAAATAACTTTTTTCCAAGCATATTTTTGGTGATCAAAGTTTGGATTTTCGGATTCAGCGGGTCGGAATACACCTAGAAACTCACCCATTAAAGTCCGATCTTGATTCTGAAAAAAAATATTCTCGATCATCTCTTTTTCGGACCATGCGAAATAACTTCTTTCCAGGTGTATTTTCGTGTAACGAAGGTTGGATTTTTGGATTCAGTGGGTCAAAATACACCTATGAACCCACCCATCAAAGTTCGACTTCGATTCTGGAGAAAGATATTTCCGATCATCTCTTTTTCGTACCATGCGAAATAACTTTTTTCCAAGCATATTTTTGGTCATCAAAGCTTGGATTTCCGGATTCAGCGGGTCAAAATACACCTATAAACCCACCCATCAAAGTTCGATTTCAATTCTGGAGACAGATATTTTCGATCATCTCTTTTTCGTACCATGCGAAATAACTTTTTTCCAAGCATATTGTTGGTCATCAAAGATCGGATTTTCAGATTCAGCGGGTCGAAGAACACCTAGAAACTCACCCATCAAAGTCCGATTTTGATTCTGAAAAAAAATATTTTCGATCATCTCTTTCTCGTACCATGCGAAATAACTTTTTTCCGAGCATATTTTTGGTCATCAGAGGTTGGATTTCCGGATTCAGCGGGTCGAAATACACCTAGAAACTCACCCATTAAAGTCCGATATTGATTCTGAAAAAAAAAATTTTCGATCATCTCTTTTTCGTACCATGCGAAATTACTTCGTTCCAGGTGTATTTTTCTGTAACAAAGGTTAGATTTCCGGATTCAGCGGGTCAAAATACACCTATAAACCCACCCATCAAAGTTCGATTTCGATTCTGGAGACAGATATTTTCGATCATCTCTTTTTCGTACCATGCGAAATAACTTTTTTCCAAGCATATTTTTGGCCATCAGAGGTTGGATTTTCGGATTCAGCGGGTCGAAATACACCTAGAAACTTAGCCATTAAAGTCCGATTTTGATTCTGAAAAAAAATATTTTCGATCATCTCTTTTTCGTACCATGCGAAATAACTTCTTTCCAGGTGTATTTTCGTGTAACAAAGGTTGGATTTTTGGATTCAGCGGGTCAAAATACACATATAAACCCACCCATCAAAGTTCGATTTCGATTCTGGAGACAGATATTTTCGATCATCTATTTTTCGTACCATGCGAAATAACTTTTTTCCAAGCATATTTTCGGTCATCGATGTTCGGATTTTCGGATTCAGCGGGTCGGAATACACCTAGAAACTCACCCATCAAAGTCCGATTTTGATTCTGAAAAAAAATATTTTCGATCATCTCTTTTTCGTACCATGCGGAATAACTTCTTTCCAGGTGTATTTTCGTGTAAGAAAGGTTGTATTTTTGGATTCAGCGGGTCAAAATACACCTATGAACCCACCCATCACAGTTCGATTTTGATTCTGGAGACAGATAATTTCGATCATCTCTTTTTCGTACCATGCGAAATAACTTTTTTCCAAGCATATTTTTGGTCATCAAAGGTTGGATTTTCGCATTCAGCGGGTCGAAATACACCCAGAAACTCACCCATCAAAGTCCGATTTCGATTCTGAAAAAAAATATTTTCGATCATCTCTTTTTCGTTCCATGCGGAATAACTTCTTTCCAGGTGTATTTTCGTGTAACAAAGGTTGGATTTTTGGATTCAGCGGGTCAAAATACACCTATAAACCCACCCATCAAAGTTCGATTTCGATTCTGGAGACAGATATTTTCGATCATCTCTTTTTCGTACCATGCGAGATAACTTTTTTCCAAGCATATTTTTGGTCATCGATGTTCGGATTTTCGGATTCAGCGGGTCGGAATACACCTAGAAACTCACCCATCAAATTCCGATTTCGATTCTGAAAAAAAATATTTTCGATCATCTCTTTTTCGTTCCATGCGGAATAACTTCTTTCCAGGTGTATTTTCGTGTAACAAAGGTTGGATTTTTTGATTCAGCGGGTCAAAGTACACCTATGAACCGACCCATCACAGTTCGATTTTGATTCTGGAGACAGATAATTTCGATCATCTCTTTTTCGTACCATGCGAAATAACTTTTTTCCAAGCATATTTTTGGTCATCAAAGGTTGGATTTTCGCATTCAGCGGGTCGAAATACACCCAGAAACTCAACCATCAAAGTCCGATTTCGATTCTGAAAAAAAATATTTTCGATCATCTCTTTTTCGTTCCATGCGGAATAAATTCTTTCCAGGTGTATTTTCGTGTATCAAAGGTTGGATTTTTTGATTCAGCGGGTCAAAGTACACCTATGAACCCACCCATCAAAGTTCGATTTCGATTCTGGAGACAGATATTTCCGATCATCTCTTTTTCGTACCATGCGAAATAACTTTTTTCCAAGCATATTTTTGGTCATCAAAGTTCGGATTTTCGGATTCAGCGGGTCGAAATACACCCAAAAACTCACCCATCAAAGTCCGATTTTGATTCCGAAAAAAAATATTTTCGATCATCTTTTTTTCGTACCATGCGAAATAACTTCTTTCCAGGTGTATTTTTGTGTAACAGAAGTTGGATTTTTATATTCAACGGGTCAAAATACACATATGAACCCACCCATCAAAGTTCGATTTTGATTCTGGAGACAGATATTTTCGATCATCTCTTTTTCGTACCATGCGAAATAACTTTTTTCCAATCCTATTTTTTGTCATCTAAGGTTGGATTTTCGGATTCAGCGGGTCGAAATACACCCAAAAACTCACCCATTAACGTCCGATTTTGATTCTGAACAAAAATATTTTCGATCATCTTTTTTTCGTACCATGCGAAATAACTTTTTTCCAAGCATATTTTTGGTGATCAAAGTTTGGATTTTCGGATTCAGCGGGTCGGAATACACCTAGAAACTCACCCATTAAAGTCCGATCTTGATTCTGAAAAAAAATATTTTCGATCATCTCTTTTTCGGACCATGCGAAATAACTTCTTTCCAGGTGTATTTTCGTGTAACGAAGGTTGGATTTTTGGATTCAGTGGGTCAAAATACACCTATGAACCCACCCATCAAAGTTCGACTTCGATTCTGGAGAAAGATATTTCCGATCATCTCTTTTTCGTACCATGCGAAATAACTTTTTTCCAAGCATATTTTTGGTCATCAAAGGTTGGATTTTCGCATTCAGCGGGTCGAAATACACCCAGAAACTCACCCATCAAAGTCCGATTTCGATTCTGAAAAAAAATATTTTCGATCATCTCTTTTTCGTTCCATGCGGAATAACTTCTTTCCAGGTGTATTTTCGTGTATCAAAGGTTGGATTTTTCGATTCAGCGGGTCAAAGAACACCTATGAACCCACCCATCAAAGTTCGATTTCGATTCTGGAGACAGATATTTTCGATCATCTCTTTTTCGTACCATGCGAAATAACTTTTTTCCAAGCATATTTTTGGTCATCAAAGTTCGGATTTTCGGATTCAGCGGGTCGAAATACACCCAAAAACTCACCCATCAAAGTCCGATTTGGATTCCGAAAAAAAATATTTTCGATCATCTTTTTTTCGTACCATGCGAAATAACTTCTTTCCAGGTGTATTTTTGTGTAACAGAAGTTGGATTTTTATATTCAGCGGGTCAAAATACACATATGAACCCACCCATCAAAGTTCGATTTTGATTCTGGAGACAGATATTTTCGATCATCTCTTTTTCGTACCATGCGAAATAACTTTTTTCCAATCCTATTTTTTGTCATCTAAGGTTGGATTTTCGGATTGAGCGGGTCGAAATACACCCAAAAACTCACCCATTAAAGTCCGATTTTGATTCTGAACAAAAATATTTTCGATCATCTTTTTTTCGTACCATGCGAAATAACTTTTTTCCAAGCATATTTTTGGTGATCAAAGTTTGGATTTTCGGATTCAGCGGGTCGGAATACACCTAGAAACTCACCCATTGAAGTCCGATCTTGATTCTGAAAAAAAATATTTTCGATCATCTCTTTTTCGGACCATGCGAAATAACTTCTTTCCAGGTGTATTTTCGTGTAACGAAGGTTGGATTTTTGGATTCAGTGGGTCAAAATACACCTATGAACCCACCCATCAAAGTTCGACTTCGATTCTGGAGAAAGATATTTCCGATCATCTCTTTTTCGTGCCATGCGAAATAACTTTTTTCCAAGCATATTAATGGTCATCAAAGATCGGATTTTCAGATTCAGCGGGTCGAAATACACCTAGAAACTCACCCATCAAAGTCCGATTTTGATTCTGAAAAAAAATATTTTCGATCATCTCTTTCTCGTACCATGCGAAATAACTTTTTTCCAAGCATATTTTCGGTCATCGATGTTCGGATTTTCGGATTCAGCGGGTCGGAATACACCTAGAAACTCACCCATCAAAGTCCGATTTTGATTCTGAAAAAAAATATTTTCGATCATCTCTTTTTCGTACCATGCGGAATAACTTCTTTCCAGGTGTATTTTCGTGTAACAAAGGTTGGATTTTTGGATTCGGCGGGTCAAAATACACCTATGAACCCACCCATCACAGTTCGATTTTGATTCTGGAGACAGATAATTTCGATCATCTCTTTTTCGTACCATGCGAAATAACTTTTTTCCAAGCATATTTTTGGTCATCAAAGGTTGGATTTTCGCATCCAGCGGGTCGAAATACACCCAGAAACTCACCCATCAAAGTCCGATTTCGATTCTGAAAAAAAATATTTTCGATCATCTCTTTTTCGGACCATGGGAAATAACTTCTTTCCAGGTGTATCTTCGTGTAACGAAGGTTGAATTTTTGGATTCAGCGGGTCAAAATACACCTATGAACCCACCCATCAAAGTTCGACTTCGATTCTGGAGAAAGATATTTCCGATCATCTCTTTTTCGTACCATGCGAAATAACTTTTTTCCAAGCATATTTTTGGTCATCAAAGCTTGGATTCTCGGATTCAGCGGGTCAAAATACACCTATAAACCCACACATCAAAGTTCGAATTCAATTCTGGAGACAGATATTTTCGATCATCTCTTTTTCGTACCATGCGAAATAACTTTCTTCCACGCATGTTGTTGGTCATCAAAGTTTGGATTTTCAGATTCAGCGGGTCGAAATACACCTAGGAACTCACCAATCAAAGTCCGATTTTGATTCTGAAAAAAAATATTTTCGATCATCTCTTTCTCGTACCATGCGAAATAACTTTTTTCCAAGCATATTTTTGATCATCAGAGGTTGGATTTCCGGATTCAGCGGGTCGAAATACACCTAGAAACTCACCCATTAAAGTCCGATATTGATTCTGAAAAAAAATATTTTCGATCATCTCTTTTTCGTACCATGCGAAATAACTTCGTTCCAGGTGTATTTTCCTGTAACAAAGGTTAGATTTTCGGATTCAGCGGGTCAAAATACACCTATAAACCCACCCATCAAAGTTCGATTTCGATTCTGGAGACAGATATTTTCGATCATCTCTTTTTCGTACCATGCGAAATAACTTTTTTCCAATCCTATTTTTGGTCATCTAAGGTTGGATTTTCGGATTTAGCGGGTCGAAATACACCCAAAAACTCACCCATTAAAGTCCGATTTTGATTCTGAAAAAAAATATTTTCGATCATCTTTTTTTCGTACCATGCGAAATAACTTTTTTCCAAGCATATTTTTGGTGATCAAAGTTTGGATTTTCGGATTCAGCGGGTCGGAATACACCTAGAAACTCACCCATTAAAGTCCGATCTTGATTCTGAAAAAAAATATTTTCGATCATCTCTTTTTCGGACCATGCGAAATAACTTCTTTCCAGGTGTATTTTCGTGTAACGAAGGTTGGATTTTTGGATTCAGTGGGTCAAAATACACCTATGAACCCACCCATCAAAGTTCGACTTCGATTCTGGAGAAAGATATTTCCGATCATCTCTTTTTCGTACCATGCGAAATAACTTTTTTCCAAGCATATTTTTGGTCATCAAGGCTTGGATTCTCGGATCCAGCGGGTCAAAATACACCTATAAACCCACCCATCAAAGTTCGATTTCAATTCTGTAGACAGATATTTTCGATCATCTCTTTTTCGTACCATGCGAAATAACTTTTTTCCAAGCATATTAATGGTCATCAAAGATCGGATTTTCAGATTCAGCGGGTCGAAATACACCTAGAAACTCACCCATCAAAGTCCGATTTTGATTCTGAAAAAAAATATTTTCGATCATCTCTTTCTCGTACCATGCGAAATAACTTTTTTCCAAGCATATTTTTGGTCATCAGAGGTTGGATTTTCGGATTCAGCGGGTCGAAATACACCTAGAAACTCACCCATTAAAGTCCGATATTGATTCTGAAAAAAAAAATTTTCGATCATCTCTTTTTCGTACCATGCGAAATTACTTCGTTCCAGGTGTATTTTCCTGTAACAAAGGTTAGATTTTCGGATTCAGCGGGTCAAAATACACCTATAAACCCACCCATCAAAGTTCGATTTCGATTCTGGAGACAGATATTTTCGATCATCTCTTTTTCGTACCATGCGAAATAACTTTTTTCCAAGCATATCTTTGGTCATCAGAGGTTGGATTTTCGGATGCAGCGGGTCGAAATACACCTAGAAACTGACCCATTAAAGTCCGATTTTGATTCTGAAAAAAAATATTTTCGATCATCTCTTTTTCGTACCATGCGAAATAACTTCTTTCCAGGTGTATTTTCGGGTAACAAAGATTGGATTTTTGGATTCAGCGGGTCAAAATACACCTATAAACCCACCCATCAAAGTTCGATTTCGATTCTGGAGACAGATATTTCCGATCATCTCTTTTTCGTACCATGCAAAATAACTTTTTTCCAAGCATATTTTCGGTCATCGATGTTCGGATTTTCGGATTCAGCGGGTCGGAATACACCTAGAAACTCACTCATCAAAGTCCGATTTTGATTCTGAAAAAAAATATTTTCGATCATCTCTTTTTCGTACCATGCGGAATAACTTCTTTCCAGGTGTATTTTCGTGTAACAAAGGTTGGATTTTTGGATTCAGCGGGTCAAAATACACCTATGAACCCACCCATCACAGTTCGATTTTGATTCTGGAGACAGATAATTTCAATCATCTCTTTTTCGTACCATGCGAAATAACTTTTTTCCAAGCATATTTTTGTTCATCAAAGGCTGGATTTTCGCATCCAGCGGGTCGAGATACACCCAGAAACTCACCCATCAAAGTCCGATTTCGATTCTGAAAAAAAATATTTTCGATCATCTCTTTTTCGGACCATGGGAAATAACTTCTTTCCAGGTGTATTTTCGTGTAACGAAGGTTGAATTTTTGGATTCAGCGGGTCAAAATACACCTATGAACCCACCCATCAAAGTTCGACTTCGATTCTGGAGAAAGATATTTCCGATCATCTCTTTTTCGTACTATGCGAAATAACTTTTTTCCAAGCATATTTTTGGTCATCAAAGTTCGGATTCTCGGATTCAGCGGGTCAAAATACACCTATAAACCCACACATCAAAGTTCGAATTCAATTCTGGAGACAGATATTTTCGATCATCTCTTTTTCGTACCATGCGAAATAACTTTTTTCCAAGCATGTTTTTGGTCATCAAAGTTTGGATTTTCAGATTCAGCGGGTCGAAATACACCTAGGAACTCACCAATCAAAGTCCGATTTTGATTCTGAAAAAAAATATTTTCGATCATCTCTTTCTCGTACCATGCGAAATAACTTTTTTCCAAGCATATTTTTGGTCATCAGAGGTTGGATTTTCGGATTCAGCGGGTCGAAATACACCTAGAAACTCACCCATTAAAGTCCGATATTGATTCTGAAAAAAAATATTTTCGATCATCTCTTTTTCGTACCATGCGAAATAATTTCGTTCCAGGTGTATTTTCCTGTAACAAAGGTTAGATTTTCGGATTCAGCGGGTCAAAATACACCTATAAACCCACCCATCAAAGTTCGATTTCGATTCTGGAGACAGATATTTTCGATCATTTCTTTTTCGTACCATGCGAAATAACTTTTTTCCAATCCTATTTTTGGTCATCTAAGGTTGGATTTTCGGATTTAGCGGGTCGAAATACACCCAAAAACTCACCCATTAAAGTCCGATTTTGATTCTGAAAAAAAATATTTTCGATCATCTCTTTTTCGTACCATGCGAAATAACTTTTTTCCAAGCATATTTTTGGTCATCAAAGCTTGGATTCTCGGATTCAGCGGGTCAAAATACACCTTTAAACCCACCCATCAAAGTTCGATTTCAATTCTGTAGACAGATATTTTCGATCATCTCTTTTTCGTACCATGCGAAATAACTTTTTTCCAAGCATATTTTCGGTCATCGATGTTCGTATTTTCGGATTCAGCGGGTCGGAATACACCTAGAAACTCACTCATCAAAGTCCGATTTTGATTCTGAAAAAAAATATTTTCGATCATCTCTTTTTCGTACCATGCGGAATAACTTCTTTCCAGGTGTATTTTCGTGTAACAAAGGTTGGATTTTTGGATTCAGCGGGTCAAAATACACCTATGAACCCACCCATCACAGTTCGATTTTGATTCTGGAGACAGATAATTTCGATCATCTCTTTTTCGTACCATGCGAAATAACTTTTTTCCAAGCATATTTTTGGTCATCAAAGGTTGGATTTTCGCATCCAGCGGGTCGAAATACACCCAGAAACTCACCCATCAAAGTCCGATTTCGATTCTGAAAAAAAATATTTTCGATCATCTCTTTTTCGGACCATGGGAAATAACTTCTTTCCAGGTGTATTTTCGTGTAACGAAGGTTGAATTTTTGGATTCAGCGGGTCAAAATACACCTATGAACCCACCCATCAAAGTTCGACTTCGATTCTGGAGAAAGATATTTCCGATCATCTCTTTTTCGTACTATGCGAAATAACTTTTTTCCAAGCATATTTTTGGTCATCAAAGTTCGGATTCTCGGATTCAGCGGGTCAAAATACACCTATAAACCCACACATCAAAGTTCGAATTCAATTCTGGAGACAGATATTTTCGATCATCTCTTTTTCGTACCATGCGAAATAACTTTTTTCCAAGCATGTTTTTGGTCATCAAAGTTTGGATTTTCAGATTCAGCGGGTCGAAATACACCTAGGAACTCACCAATCAAAGTCCGATTTTGATTCTGAAAAAAAATATTTTCGATCATCTCTTTCTCGTACCATGCGAAATAACTTTTTTCCAAGCATATTTTTGGTCATCAGAGGTTGGATTTTCGGATTCAGCGGGTCGAAATACACCTAGAAACTCACCCATTAAAGTCCGATATTGATTCTGAAAAAAAATATTTTCGATCATCTCTTTTTCGTACCATGCGAAATAACTTCGTTCCAGGTGTATTTTCCTGTAACAAAGGTTAGATTTTCGGATTCAGCGGGTCAAAATACACCTATAAACCCACCCATCAAAGTTCGATTTCGATTCTGGAGACAGATATTTTCGATCATCTCTTTTTCGTACCATGCGAAATAACTTTTTTCCAATCCTATTTTTGGTCATCTAAGGTTGGATTTTCGGATTTAGCGGGTCGAAATACACCCAAAAACTCACCCATTAAAGTCCGATTTTGATTCTGAAAAAAAATATTTTCGATCATCTCTTTTTCGTACCATGCGAAATAACTTTTTTCCAAGCATATTTTTGGTCATCAAAGCTTGGATTCTCGGATTCAGCGGGTCAAAATACACCTATAAACCCACCCATCAAAGTTCGATTTCAATTCTGTAGACAGATATTTTCGATCATCTCTTTTTCGTACCATGCGAAATAACTTTTTTCCAAGCATATCTTTGGTCATCAGAGGTTGGATTTTCGGATGCAGCGGGTCGAAATACACCTAGAAACTGACCCATTAAAGTCCGATTTTGATTCTGAAAAAAATATTTTCGATCATCTCTTTTCCGTACCATGCGAAATAACTTCTTTCCAGGTGTATTTTCGTGTAACAAAGATTGGATTTTTGGATTCAGCGGGTCAAAATACACCTATAAACCCACCCATCAAAGTTCGATTTCGATTCTGGAGACAGATATTTCCGATCATCTCTTTTTCGTACCATGCGAAATAACTTTTTTCCAAGCATATTTTCGGTCATCGATGTTCGTATTTTCGGATTCAGCGGGTCGGAATACACCTAGAAACTCACTCATCAAAGTCCGATTTTGATTCTGAAAAAAAATATTTTCGATCATCTCTTTTTCGTACCATGCGGAATAACTTCTTTCCAGGTGTATTTTCGTGTAACAAAGGTTGGATTTTTGGATTCAGCGGGTCAAAATACACCTATGAACCCACCCATCACAGTTCGATTTTGATTCTGGAGACAGATAATTTCGATCATCTCTTTTTCGTACCATGCGAAATAACTTTTTTCCAAGCATATTTTTGGTCATCAAAGGTTGGATTTTCGCATCCAGCGGGTCGAAATACACCCAGAAACTCACCCATCAAAGTCCGATTTCGATTCTGAAAAAAAATATTTTCGATCATCTCTTTTTCGGACCATGGGAAATAACTTCTTTCCAGGTGTATTTTCGTGTAACGAAGGTTGAATTTTTGGATTCAGCGGGTCAAAATACACCTATGAACCCACCCATCAAAGTTCGACTTCGATTCTGGAGAAAGATATTTCCGATCATCTCTTTTTCGTACCATGCGAAATAACTTTTTTCCAAGCATATTTTTGGTCATCAAAGCTTGGATTCTCGGATTCAGCGGGTCAAAATACACCTATAAACCCACACATCAAAGTTCGATTTCAATTCTGGAGACAGATATTTTCGATCATCTCTTTTTCGTACCATGCGAAATAACTTTTTTCCAAGCATGTTGTTGGTCATTAAAGTTTGGATTTTCAGATTCAGCGGGTCGAAATACACCTAGGAACTCACCAATCAAAGTCCGATTTTGATTCTGAAAAAAAATATTTTCGATCATCTCTTTCTCGTACCATGCGAAATAACTTTTTTCCACGCATATTTTTGGTCATCAGAGGTTGGATTTTCGGATTCAGCGGGTCGAAATACACCTTGAAACTCACCCATTATAGTCCGATATTGATTCTGAAAAAAAATATTTTCGATCATCTCTTTTTCGTACCATGCGAAATAACTTCGTTCCAGGTGTATTTTCCTGTAACAAAGGTTAGATTTTCGGATTCAGCGGGTCAAAGTACACCTATGAACCCACCCATCAAAGTTCGATTTCGATTCTGGAGACAGATATTTTCGATCATCTCTTTTTCGTACCATGCGAAATAACTTTTTTCCAAGCATATTTTTGGTCATCAAAGTTCGGATTTTCGGATTCAGCGGGTCGAAATACACCCAAAAACTCACCCATCAAAGTCCGATTTTGATTCTGAAAAAAAATATTTTCGATCATCTTTTTTTCGTACCATGCGAAGTAACTTCTTTCCAGGTGTATTTTTGTGTAACAAAGGTTGGATTTTTGGATTCAGCGGGTCAAAATACACATATGAACCCACCCATCAAAGTTCGATTTTGATTCTGGAGACAGATATTTTCGATCATCTCTTTTTCGTACCATGCGAAATAACTTTTTTCCAATCCTATTTTTGGTCATCTAAGGTTGGATTTTCGGATTCAGCGGGTCGAAATACACCCAAAAACTCACCCATTAAAGTCCGATTTTGATTCTGAAAAAAAATATTTTCGATCATCTTTTTTTCGTACCATGCGAAATAACTTTTTTCCAAGCATATTTTTGGTCATCAAAGCTTGGATTCTCGGATTCAGCGGGTCAAAATACACCTATTAACCCACCCATCAAAGTTCGATTTCAATTCTGTAGACAGATATTTTCGATCATCTCTTTTTCGTACCATGCGAAATAACTTTTTTCCAAGCATATTGTTGGTCATCAAATATCGGATTTTCAGATTCAGCGGGTCGAGGTACACCTAGAAACTCACCCATCAAAGTCCGATTTTGATTCTGAAAAAAAATATTTTCGATCATCTCTTTCTCGTACCATGCGAAATAACTTTTTTCCAAGCATATTTTTGGTCATCAGAGGTTCGATTTTCGGATTCAGCGGGTCGGAATACACCTAGAAACTCACCCATTAAAGTCCGATATTGATACTGAAAAAAAAAATTTTCGATCATCTCTTTTTCGTACCATGCGAAATTACTTCGTTCCAGGTGTATTTTCCTGTAACAAAGGTTAGATTTTCGGATTCAGCGGGTCAAAATACACCTATAAACCCACCCATCGAAGTTCGATTTCGATTCTGGAGACAGATATTTCCGTTCATCTCTTTTTCGTACCATGCGAAATAACTTTTTTCCAAGCATATTTTTGGTCCTCAGAGGTTGGATTTTCGGATTCAGCGGGTCGAAATACACCTAGAAACTCACCCATTAAAGTCCGATTTTGATTCTGAAAAAAAATATTTTCGATCATCTCTTTTTCGTACCATGCGAAATAACTTCTTTCCAGGTGTATTTTCGTGTAACAAAGGTTGGATTTTTGGATTTAGCGGGTCAAAATACACCTATAAACCCACCCATCAAAGTTCGATTTCGATTCTGGAGACAGATATTTTCGATCATCTCTTTTTCGTACCATGCGAAATAACTTTTTTCCAAGCATATTTTTGGTCATCGATGTTCGGATTTTCGGATTCAGCGGGTCGGAATACACCTAGAAACTCACCCATCAAAGTCCGATTTCGATTCTGATAAAAAATATTTTCGATCATCTCTTTTTCGTTCCATGCGGAATAACTTCTTTCCAGGTGTATTTTCGTGTAACAAAGGTTGGATTTTTTGATTCAGCGGGTCAAAGTACACCTATGAACCCACCCATCAAAGTTCAATTTCGATTCTGGAGACAGATATTTTCGATCATCTCTTTTTCGTACCATGCGAAATAACTTTTTCCCAAGCATATTTTTGGTCATCAAAGTTCGGATTTTCGGATTCAGCGGGTCGAAATACACCCAAAAACTCACCCATCAAAGTCCGATTTTGATTCTGAAAAAAAATATTTTCGATCATCTTTTTTTCGTACCATGCGAAATAACTTCTTTCCAGGTGTATTTTTGTGTAACAAAGGTTGGATTTTTGGATTCAGCGGGTCAAAATACACATATGAACCCACCCATCAAAGTTCGATTTTGATTCTGGAGACAGATATTTTCGATCATCTCTTTTTCGTACCATGCGAAATAACTTTTTTCCAATCCTATTTTTGGTCATCTAAGGTTGGATTTTCGGATTCAGCGGGTCGAAATACACCCAAAAACTCACCCATTAAAGTCCGATTTTGATTCTGAAAAAAAATATTTTCGATCATCTTTTTTTCGTACCATGCGAAATAATTTTTTTCCAAGCATATTTTTGGTCATCAAAGCTTGGATTCTCGGATTCAGCGGGTCAAAATACACCTATTAACTCACCCATCAAAGTTCGATTTCAATTCTGTAGACAGATATTTTCGATCATCTCTTTTTCGTACCATGCGAAATAACTTTTTTCCAAGCATATTGTTGGTCATCAAATATCGGATTTTCAGATTCAGCGGGTCGAGGTACACCTAGAAACTCACCCATCAAAGTCCGATTTTGATTCTGAAAAAAAATATTTTCGATCATCTCTTTCTCGTACCATGCGAAATAACTTTTTTCCAAGCATATTTTTGGTCATCAGAGGTTCGATTTTCGGATTCAGCGGGTCGGAATACACCTAGAAACTCACCCATTAAAGTCCGATATTGATACTGAAAAAAAAAATTTTCGATCATCTCTTTTTCGTACCATGCGAAATTACTTCGTTCCAGGTGTATTTTCCTGTAACAAAGGTTAGATTTTCGGATTCAGCGGGTCAAAATACACCTATAAACCCACCCATCGAAGTTCGATTTCGATTCTGGAGACAGATATTTCCGTTCATCTCTTTTTCGTACCATGCGAAATAACTTTTTTCCAAGCATATTTTTGGTCCTCAGAGGTTGGATTTTCGGATTCAGCGGGTCGAAATACACCTAGAAACTCACCCATTAAAGTCCGATTTTGATTCTGAAAAAAAATATTTTCGATCATCTCTTTTTCGTACCATGCGAAATAACTTCTTTCCAGGTGTATTTTCGTGTAACAAAGGTTGGATTTTTGGATTTAGCGGGTCAAAATACACCTATAAACCCACCCATCAAAGTTCGATTTCGATTCTGGAGACAGATATTTTCGATCATCTCTTTTTCGTACCATGCGAAATAACTTTTTTCCAATCCTATTTTTGGTCATCTAAGGTTGGATTTTCGGATTCAGCGGGTCGAAATACACCCAAAAACTCACCCATTAAAGTCCGATTTTGATTCTGAAAAAAAATATTTTCGATCATCTTTTTTTCGTACCATGCGAAATAATTTTTTTCCAAGCATATTTTTGGTCATCAAAGCTTGGATTCTCGGATTCAGCGGGTCAAAATACACCTATTAACTCACCCATCAAAGTTCGATTTCAATTCTGTAGACAGATATTTTCGATCATCTCTTTTTCGTACCATGCGAAATAACTTTTTTCCAAGCATATTGTTGGTCATCAAATATCGGATTTTCAGATTCAGCGGGTCGAGGTACACCTAGAAACTCACCCATCAAAGTCCGATTTTGATTCTGAAAAAAAATATTTTCGATCATCTCTTTCTCGTACCATGCGAAATAACTTTTTTCCAAGCATATTTTTGGTCATCAGAGGTTCGATTTTCGGATTCAGCGGGTCGGAATACACCTAGAAACTCACCCATTAAAGTCCGATATTGATACTGAAAAAAAAAATTTTCGATCATCTCTTTTTCGTACCATGCGAAATTACTTCGTTCCAGGTGTATTTTCCTGTAACAAAGGTTAGATTTTCGGATTCAGCGGGTCAAAATACACCTATAAACCCACCCATCGAAGTTCGATTTCGATTCTGGAGACAGATATTTCCGTTCATCTCTTTTTCGTACCATGCGAAATAACTTTTTTCCAAGCATATTTTTGGTCCTCAGAGGTTGGATTTTCGGATTCAGCGGGTCGAAATACACCTAGAAACTCACCCATTAAAGTCCGATTTTGATTCTGAAAAAAAATATTTTCGATCATCTCTTTTTCGTACCATGCGAAATAACTTCTTTCCAGGTGTATTTTCGTGTAACAAAGGTTGGATTTTTGGATTTAGCGGGTCAAAATACACCTATAAACCCACCCATCAAAGTTCGATTTCGATTCTGGAGACAGATATTTTCGATCATCTCTTTTTCGTACCATGCGAAATAACTTTTTTCCAAGCATATTTTTGGTCATCGATGTTCGGATTTTCGGATTCAGCGGGTCGGAATACACCTAGAAACTCACCCATCAAAGTCCGATTTCGATTCTGAAAAAAAATATTTTCGATCATCTCTTTTTCGTTCCATGCGGAATAACTTCTTTCCAGGTGTATTTTCGTGTAACAAAGGTTGGATTTTTTGATTCAGCGGGTCAAAGTACACCTATGAACCCACCCATCAAAGTTCAATTTCGATTCTGGAGACAGATATTTTCGATCATCTCTTTTTCGTACCATGCGAAATAACTTTTTTCCAAGCATATTTTTGGTCATCAAAGTTCGGATTTTCGGATTCAGCGGGTCGAAATACACCCAAAAACTCACCCATCAAAGTCCGATTTTGATTCTGAAAAAAAATATTTTCGATCATCTTTTTTTCGTACCATGCGAAATAACTTCTTTCCAGGTGTATTTTTGTGTAACAAAGGTTGGATTTTTGGATTCAGCGGGTCAAAATACACATATGAACCCACCCATCAAAGTTCGATTTTGATTCTGGAGACAGATATTTTCGATCATCTCTTTTTCGTACCATGCGAAATAACTTTTTTCCAATCCTATTTTTGGTCATCTAAGGTTGGATTTTCGGATTCAGCGGGTCGAAATACACCCAAAAACTCACCCATTAAAGTCCGATTTTGATTCTGAAAAAAAATATTTTCGATCATCTTTTTTTCGTACCATGCGAAATAATTTTTTTCCAAGCATATTTTTGGTCATCAAAGCTTGGATTCTCGGATTCAGCGGGTCAAAATACACCTATTAACCCACCCATCAAAGTTCGATTTCAATTCTGTAGACAGATATTTTCGATCATCTCTTTTTCGTACCATGCGAAATAACTTTTTTCCAAGCATATTGTTGGTCATCAAATATCGGATTTTCAGATTCAGCGGGTCGAGGTACACCTAGAAACTCACCCATCAAAGTCCGATTTTGATTCTGAAAAAAAATATTTTCGATCATCTCTTTCTCGTACCATGCGAAATAACTTTTTTCCAAGCATATTTTTGGTCATCAGAGGTTCGATTTTCGGATTCAGCGGGTCGAAATACACCTAGAAACTCACCCATTAAAGTCCGATATTGATTCTGAAAAAAAAAATTTTCGATCATCTCTTTTTCGTACCATGCGAAATTACTTCGTTCCAGGTGTATTTTCCTGTAACAAAGGTTAGATTTTCGGATTCAGCGGGTCAAAATACACCTATAAACCCACCCATCGAAGTTCGATTTCGATTCTGGAGACAGATATTTTCGTTCATCTCTTTTTCGTACCATGCGAAATAACTTTTTTCCAAGCATATTTTTGGACATCAGAGGTTGGATTTTCGGATTCAGCGGGTCGAAATACACCTAGAAACTCACCCATTGAAGTCCGATTTTGATTCTGAAAAAAAATATTTTCGATCATCTCTTTTTCGTACCATGCGAAATAACTTCTTTCCAGGTGTATTTTCGTGTAACAAAGGTTGGATTTTTGGATTCAGCGGGTCAAAATACACCTATAAACCCACCCATCAAAGTTCGATTTCGATTCTGGAGACAGATATTTTCGATCATCTCTTTTTCGTACCATGCGAAATAACTTTTTTCCAAGCATATTTTTGGTCATCGATGTTCGGATTTTCGGATTCAGCGGGTCGGAATACACCTAGAAACTCACCCATCAAAGTCCGATTTCAATTCTGAAAAAAAATATTTTCGATCATCTCTTTTTCGTTCCATGCGGAATAACTTCTTTCCAGGTGTATTTTCGTGTAACAAAGGTTGGATTTTTTGATTCAGCGGGTCAAAGTACACCTATGAACCCACCCATCAAAGTTCAATTTTGATTCTGGAGACAGATATTTTCGATCATCTCTTTTTCGTACCATGCGAAATAACTTTTTTCCAAGCATATTTTTGGTCATCAAAGTTCGGATTTTCGGATTCAGCGGGTCAAAATACACCCAAAAACTCACCCATCAAAGTCCGATTTTGATTCTGAAAAAAAATATTTTCGATCATCTTTTTTTCGTACCATGCGAAATAACTTCTTTCCAGGTGTATTTTTGTGTAACAAAGGTTGGATTTTTGGATTCAGCGGGTCAAAATACACATATGAACCCACCCATCAAAGTTCGATTTTGATTCTGGAGACAGATATTTTCGATCATCTCTTTTTCGTACCATGCGAAATAACTTTTTTCCAATCCTATTTTTGGTCATCTAAGGTAGGATTTTCGGATTCAGCGGGTCGAAATACACCTATAAACTCACCCATTAAAGTCCGATTTTGATTCTGAAAAAAAATATTTTCGATCATCTTTTTTTCGTACCATGCGAAATAACTTTTTTCCAAGCATATTTTTGGTCATCAAAGCTTGGATTCTCGGATTCAGCGGGTCAAAATACACCTATTAACCCACCCATCAAAGTTCGATTTCAATTCTGTAGACAGATATTTTCGATCATCTCTTTTTCGTACCATGCGAAATAACTTTTTTCCAAGCATATTGTTGGTCATCAAATATCGGATTTTCAGATTCAGCGGGTCGAGGTACACCTAGAAACTCACCCATCAAAGTCCGATTTTGATTCTGAAAAAAAATATTTTCGATCATCTCTTTCTCGTACCATGCGAAATAACTTTTTTCCAAGCATATTTTTGGTCAGCAGAGGTTCGATTTTCGGATTCAGCGGGTCGAAATACACCTAGAAACTCACCCATTAAAGTCCGATATTGATTCTGAAAAAAAAAATTTTCGATCATCTCTTTTTCGTACCATGCGAAATTACTTTGTTCCAGGTGTATTTTCCTGTAACAAAGGTTAGATTTTCGGATTCAGCGGGTCAAAATACACCTATAAACCCACCCATCGAAGTTCGATTCCGATTCTGGAGACAGATATTTTCGTTCATCTCTTTTTCGTACCATGCGAAATAACTTTTTTCCAAGCATATTTTTGGTCATCAGAGGTTGGATTTTCGGATTCAGCGGGTCGAAATACACCTAGAAACTCACCCATTAAAGTCCGATTTTGATTCTGAAAAAAAATATTTTCGATCATCTCTTTTTCGTAACATGCGAAATAACTTCTTTCCAGGTGTATTTTCGTGTAACAAAGGTTGGATTTTTGGATTCAGCGGGTCAAAATACACCTATAAACCCACCCATCAAAGTTCGATTTCGATTCTGGAGACAGATATTTTCGTTCATCTCTTTTCGTACCATGCGAAATAACTTTTTTCTAAGCATATTTTTGGTCATCAGAGGTTGGATTTTCGGATTCAGCGGGTCGGAATACACCTAGAAACTCACCCATTAAAGTCCGATCTTGATTCTGAAAAAAAATATTTTCGATCATCTCTTTTTCGGACCATGCGGAATAACTTCTTTCCAGGTGTATTTTCGTGTAACGAAGGTTGGATTTTTGGATTCAGCGGGTCAAAATACACCTATGAACCCACCCATCAAAGTTCGACTTCGATTCTGGAGAAAGATATTTCCGATCATCTCTTTTTCGTACTATGCGAAATAACTTTTTTCCAAGCATATTTTTGGTCATCAAAGCTTGGATTCTCGGATTCAGCGGGTCAAAATACACCTATTAGGCCACCCATCAAAGTTCGATTTCAATTCTGTAGACAGATATTTTCGATCATCTCTTTTTCGTACCATGCGAAATAACTTTTTTCCAAGCATATTGTTGGTCATCAAATATCGGATTTTCAGATTCAGCGGGTCGAGATACACCTAGAAACTCACCCATCAAAGTCCGATTTTGATTCTGAAACAAAATATTTTCGATCATCTCTTTCTCGTACCATGCGAAATAACTTTTTTCCAAGCATATTTTTGGTCATCAAAGTTCGGATTTTCGGATTCAGCGGGTCAAAATACACCCAAAAACTCACCCATCAAAGTCCGATTTGGATTCCGAAAAAAAATATTTTCGATCATCTTTTTTTCGTACCATGCGAAATAACTTCTTTCCAGGTGTATTTTTGTGTAACAGAAGTTGGATTTTTATATTCAGCGGGTCAAAATACACATATGAACCCACCCATCAAAGTTCGATTTTGATTCTGGAGACAGATATTTTCGATCATCTCTTTTTCGTACCATGCGAAATAACTTTTTTCCAATCCTATTTTTTGTCATCTAAGGTTGGATTTTCGGATTGAGCGGGTCGAAATACACCCAAAAACTCACCCATTAAAGTCCGATTTTGATTCTGAACAAAAATATTTTCGATCATCTTTTTTTCGTACCATGCGAAATAACTTTTTTCCAAGCATATTTTTGGTGATCAAAGTTTGGATTTTCGGATTCAGCGGGTCGGAATACACCTAGAAACTCACCCATTAAAGTCCGATCTTGATTCTGAAAAAAAATATTTTCGATCATCTCTTTTTCGGACCATGCGAAATAACTTCTTTCCAGGTGTATTTTCGTGTAACGAAGGTTGGATTTTTGGATTCAGTGGGTCAAAATACACCTATGAACCCACCCATCAAAGTTCGACTCCGATTCTGGAGAAAGATATTTCCGATCATCTCTTTTTCGTGCCATGCGAAATAACTTTTTTCCAAGCATATTAATGGTCATCAAAGATCGGATTTTCAGATTCAGCGGGTCGAAATACACCTAGAAACTCACCCATCAAAGTCCGATTTTGATTCTGAAAAAAAATATTTTCGATCATCTCTTTCTCGTACCATGCGAAATAACTTTTTTCCAAGCATATTTTCGGTCATCGATGTTCGGATTTTCGGATTCAGCGGGTCGGAATACACCTAGAAACTCACCCATCAAAGTCCGATTTTGATTCTGAAAAAAAATATTTTCGATCATCTCTTTTTCGTACCATGCGGAATAACTTCTTTCCAGGTGTATTTTCGTGTAACAAAGGTTGGATTTTTGGATCCGGCGGGTCAAAATACACCTATGAACCCACCCATCACAGTTCGATTTTGATTCTGGAGACAGATAATTTCGATCATCTCTTTTTCGTACCATGCGAAATAACTTTTTTCCAAGCATATTTTTGGTCATCAAAGGTTGGATTTTCGCATCCAGCGGGTCGAAATACACCCAGAAACTCACCCATCAAAGTCCGATTTCGATTCTGAAAAAAAATATTTTCGATCATCTCTTTTTCGGACCATGGGAAATAACTTCTTTCCAGGTGTATTTTCGTGTAACGAAGGTTGAATTTTTGGATTCAGCGGGTCAAAATACACCTATGAACCCACCCATCAAAGTTCGACTTCGATTCTGGAGAAAGATATTTCCGATCATCTCTTTTTCGTACCATGCGAAATAACTTTTTTCCAAGCATATTTTTGGTCATCAAAGCTTGGATTCTCGGATTCAGGGGGTCAAAATACACCTATAAACCCACACATCAAAGTTCGAATTCAATTCTGGAGACAGATATTTTCGATCATCTCTTTTTCGTACCATGCGAAATAACTTTCTTCCAAGCATGTTGTTGGTCATCAAAGTTTGGATTTTCAGATTCAGCGGGTCGAAATACACCTAGGAACTCACCAATCAAAGTCCGATTTTGATTCTGAAAAAAAATATTTTCGATCATCTCTTTCTCGTACCATGCGAAATAACTTTTTTCCAAGCATATTTTTGATCATCAGAGGTTGGATTTCCGGATTCAGCGGGTCGAAATACACCTAGAAACTCACCCATTAAAGTCCGATATTGATTCTGAAAAAAAATATTTTCGATCATCTCTTTTTCGTACCATGCGAAATAACTTCGTTCCAGGTGTATTTTCCTGTAACAAAGGTTAGATTTTCGGATTCAGCGGGTCAAAATACACCTATAAACCCACCCATCAAAGTTCGATTTCGATTCTGGAGACAGATATTTTCGATCATCTCTTTTTCGTACCATGCGAAATAACTTTTTTCCAATCCTATTTTTGGTCATCTAAGGTTGGATTTTCGGATTTAGCGGGTCGAAATACACCCAAAAACTCACCCATTAAAGTCCGATTTTGATTCTGAAAAAAAATATTTTCGATCATCTTTTTTTCGTACCATGCGAAATAACTTTTTTCCAAGCATATTTTTGGTGATCAAAGTTTGGATTTTCGGATTCAGCGGGTCGGAATACACCTAGAAACTCACCCATTAAAGTCCGATCTTGATTCTGAAAAAAAATATTTTCGATCATCTCTTTTTCGGACCATGCGAAATAACTTCTTTCCAGGTGTATTTTCGTGTAACGAAGGTTGGATTTTTGGATTCAGTGGGTCAAAATACACCTATGAACCCACCCATCAAAGTTCGACTTCGATTCTGGAGAAAGATATTTCCGATCATCTCTTTTTCGTACCATGCGAAATAACTTTTTTCCAAGCATATTTTTGGTCATCAAGGCTTGGATTCTCGGATTCAGCGGGTCAAAATACACCTATAAACCCACCCATCAAAGTTCGATTTCAATTCTGTAGACAGATATTTTCGATCATCTCTTTTTCGTACCATGCGAAATAACTTTTTTCCAAGCATATTAATGGTCATCAAAGATCGGATTTTCAGATTCAGCGGGTCGAAATACACCTAGAAACTCACCCATCAAAGTCCGATTTTGATTCTGAAAAAAAATATTTTCGATCATCTCTTTCTCGTACCATGCGAAATAACTTTTTTCCAAGCATATTTTTGGTCATCAGAGGTTGGATTTTCGGATTCAGCGGGTCGAAATACACCTGGAAACTCACCCATTAAAGTCCGATATTGATTCTGAAAAAAAAAATTTTCGATCATCTCTTTTTCGTACCATGCGAAATTACTTCGTTCCAGGTGTATTTTCCTGTAACAAAGGTTAGATTTTCGGATTCAGCGGGTCAAAATACACCTATAAACCCACCCATCAAAGTTCGATTTCGATTCTGGAGACAGATATTTTCGATCATCTCTTTTTCGTACCATGCGAAATAACTTTTTTCCAAGCATATCTTTGGTCATCAGAGGTTGGATTTTCGGATGCAGCGGGTCGAAATACACCTAGAAACTGACCCATTAAAGTCCGATTTTGATTCTGAAAAAAAATATTTTCGATCATCTCTTTTTCGTACCATGCGAAATAACTTCTTTCCAGGTGTATTTTCGGGTAACAGAGATTGGATTTTTGGATTCAGCGGGTCAAAATACACCTATAAACCCACCCATCAAAGTTCGATTTCGATTCTGGAGACAGATATTTCCGATCATCTCTTTTTCGTACCATGCAAAATAACTTTTTTCCAAGCATATTTTCGGTCATCGATGTTCGGATTTTCGGATTCAGCGTGTCGGAATACACCTAGAAACTCACTCATCAAAGTCCGATTTTGATTCTGAAAAAAAATATTTTCGATCATCTCTTTTTCGTACCATGCGGAATAACTTCTTTCCAGGTGTATTTTCGTGTAACAAAGGTTGGATTTTTGGATTCAGCGGGTCAAAATACACCTATGAACCCACCCATCACAGTTCGATTTTGATTCTGGAGACAGATAATTTCAATCATCTCTTTTTCGTACCATGCGAAATAACTTTTTTCCAAGCATATTTTTGGTCATCAAAGGCTGGATTTTCGCATCCAGCGGGTCGAGATACACCCAGAAACTCACCCATCAAAGTCCGATTTCGATTCTGAAAAAAAATATTTTCGATCATCTCTTTTTCGGACCATGGGAAATAACTTCTTTCCAGGTGTATTTTCGTGTAACGAAGGTTGAATTTTTGGATTCAGCGGGTCAAAATACACCTATGAACCCACCCATCAAAGTTCGACTTCGATTCTGGAGAAAGATATTTCCGATCATCTCTTTTTCGTACTATGCGAAATAACTTTTTTCCAAGCATATTTTTGGTCATCAAAGTTCGGATTCTCGGATTCAGCGGGTCAAAATACACCTATAAACCCACACATCAAAGTTCGAATTCAATTCTGGAGACAGATATTTTCGATCATCTCTTTTTCGTACCATGCGAAATAACTTTTTTCCAAGCATGTTTTTGGTCATCAAAGTTTGGATTTTCAGATTCAGCGGGTCGAAATACACCTAGGAACTCACCAATCAAAGTCCGATTTTGATTCTGAAAAAAAATATTTTCGATCATCTCTTTCTCGTACCATGCGAAATAACTTTTTTCCAAGCATATTTTTGGTCATCAGAGGTTGGATTTTCGGATTCAGCGGGTCGAAATACACCTAGAAACTCACCCATTAAAGTCCGATATTGATTCTGAAAAAAAATATTTTCGATCATCTCTTTTTCGTACCATGCGAAATAACTTCGTTCCAGGTGTATTTTCCTGTAACAAAGGTTAGATTTTCGGATTCAGCGGGTCAAAATACACCTATAAACCCACCCATCAAAGTTCGATTTCGATTCTGGAGACAGATATTTTCGATCATCTCTTTTTCGTACCATGCGAAATAACTTTTTTCCAATCCTATTTTTGGTCATCTAAGGTTGGATTTTCGGATTTAGCGGGTCGAAATACACACAAAAACTCACCCATTAAAGTCCGGTTTTGATTCTGAAAAAAAATATTTTCGATCATCTCTTTTTCGTACCATGCGAAATAACTTTTTTCCAAGCATATTTTTGGTCATCAAAGCTTGGATTCTCGGATTCAGCGGGTCAAAATACACCTATAAACCCACCCATCAAAGTTCGATTTCAATTCTGTAGACAGATATTTTCGATCATCTCTTTTTCGTACCATGCGAAATAACTTTTTTCCAAGCATATCTTTGGTCATCAGAGGTTGGATTTTCGGATGCAGCGGGTCGAAATACACCTAGAAACTGACCCATTAAAGTCCGATTTTGATTCTGAAAAAAAATATTTTCGATCATCTCTTTTCCGTACCATGCGAAATAACTTCTTTCCAGGTGTATTTTCGTGTAACAAAGATTGGATTTTTGGATTCAGCGGGTCAAAATACACCTATAAACCCACCCATCAAAGTTCGATTTCGATTCTGGAGACAGATATTTCCGATCATCTCTTTTTCGTACCATGCGAAATAACTTTTTTCCAAGCATATTTTCGGTCATCGATGTTCGTATTTTCGGATTCAGCGGGTCGGAATACACCTAGAAACTCACTCATCAAAGTCCGATTTTGATTCTGAAAAAAAATATTTTCGATCATCTCTTTTTCGTACCATGCGGAATAACTTCTTTCCAGGTGTATTTCCGTGTAACAAAGGTTGGATTTTTGGATTCAGCGGGTCAAAATACACCTATGAACCCACCCATCAAAGTTCAATTTTGATTCTGGAGACAGATATTTTCGATCATCTCTTTTTCGTACCATGCGAAATAACTTTTTTCCAAGCATATTTTTGGTCATCAAAGTTCGGATTTTCGGATTCAGCGGGTCAAAATACACCCAAAAACTCACCCATCAAAGTCCGATTTTGATTCTGAAAAAAAATATTTTCGATCATCTTTTTTTCGTACCATGCGAAATAACTTCTTTCCAGGTGTATTTTTGTGTAACAAAGGTTGGATTTTTGGATTCAGCGGGTCAAAATACACATATGAACCCACCCATCAAAGTTCGATTTTGATTCTGGAGACAGATATTTTCGATCATCTCTTTTTCGTACCATGCGAAATAACTTTTTTCCAATCCTATTTTTGGTCATCTAAGGTAGGATTTTCGGATTCAGCGGGTCGAAATACACCTATAAACTCACCCATTAAAGTCCGATTTTGATTCTGAAAAAAAATATTTTCGATCATCTTTTTTTCGTACCATGCGAAATAACTTTTTTCCAAGCATATTTTTGGTCATCAAAGCTTGGATTCTCGGATTCAGCGGGTCAAAATACACCTATTAACCCACCCATCAAAGTTCGATTTCAATTCTGTAGACAGATATTTTCGATCATCTCTTTTTCGTACCATGCGAAATAACTTTTTTCCAAGCATATTGTTGGTCATCAAATATCGGATTTTCAGATTCAGCGGGTCGAGGTACACCTAGAAACTCACCCATCAAAGTCCGATTTTGATTCTGAAAAAAAATATTTTCGATCATCTCTTTCTCGTACCATGCGAAATAACTTTTTTCCAAGCATATTTTTGGTCAGCAGAGGTTCGATTTTCGGATTCAGCGGGTCGAAATACACCTAGAAACTCACCCATTAAAGTCCGATATTGATTCTGAAAAAAAAAATTTTCGATCATCTCTTTTTCGTACCATGCGAAATTACTTTGTTCCAGGTGTATTTTCCTGTAACAAAGGTTAGATTTTCGGATTCAGCGGGTCAAAATACACCTATAAACCCACCCATCGAAGTTCGATTCCGATTCTGGAGACAGATATTTTCGTTCATCTCTTTTTCGTACCATGCGAAATAACTTTTTTCCAAGCATATTTTTGGTCATCAGAGGTTGGATTTTCGGATTCAGCGGGTCGAAATACACCTAGAAACTCACCCATTAAAGTCCGATTTTGATTCTGAAAAAAAATATTTTCGATCATCTCTTTTTCGTAACATGCGAAATAACTTCTTTCCAGGTGTATTTTCGTGTAACAAAGGTTGGATTTTTGGATTCAGCGGGTCAAAATACACCTATAAACCCACCCATCAAAGTTCGATTTCGATTCTGGAGACAGATATTTTCGTTCATCTCTTTTCGTACCATGCGAAATAACTTTTTTCCAAGCATATTTTTGGTCATCAGAGGTTGGATTTTCGGATTCAGCGGGTCGGAATACACCTAGAAACTCACCCATTAAAGTCCGATCTTGATTCTGAAAAAAAATATTTTCGATCATCTCTTTTTCGGACCATGCGGAATAACTTCTTTCCAGGTGTATTTTCGTGTAACGAAGGTTGGATTTTTGGATTCAGCGGGTCAAAATACACCTATGAACCCACCCATCAAAGTTCGACTTCGATTCTGGAGAAAGATATTTCCGATCATCTCTTTTTCGTACTATGCGAAATAACTTTTTTCCAAGCATATTTTTGGTCATCAAAGCTTGGATTCTCGGATTCAGCGGGTCAAAATACACCTATTAGGCCACCCATCAAAGTTCGATTTCAATTCTGTAGACAGATATTTTCGATCATCTCTTTTTCGTACCATGCGAAATAACTTTTTTCCAAGCATATTGTTGGTCATCAAATATCGGATTTTCAGATTCAGCGGGTCGAGATACACCTAGAAACTCACCCATCAAAGTCCGATTTTGATTCTGAAACAAAATATTTTCGATCATCTCTTTCTCGTACCATGCGAAATAACTTTTTTCCAAGCATATTTTTGGTCATCAAAGTTCGGATTTTCGGATTCAGCGGGTCAAAATACACCCAAAAACTCACCCATCAAAGTCCGATTTGGATTCCGAAAAAAAATATTTTCGATCATCTTTTTTTCGTACCATGCGAAATAACTTCTTTCCAGGTGTATTTTTGTGTAACAGAAGTTGGATTTTTATATTCAGCGGGTCAAAATACACATATGAACCCACCCATCAAAGTTCGATTTTGATTCTGGAGACAGATATTTTCGATCATCTCTTTTTCGTACCATGCGAAATAACTTTTTTCCAATCCTATTTTTTGTCATCTAAGGTTGGATTTTCGGATTGAGCGGGTCGAAATACACCCAAAAACTCACCCATTAAAGTCCGATTTTGATTCTGAACAAAAATATTTTCGATCATCTTTTTTTCGTACCATGCGAAATAACTTTTTTCCAAGCATATTTTTGGTGATCAAAGTTTGGATTTTCGGATTCAGCGGGTCGGAATACACCTAGAAACTCACCCATTAAAGTCCGATCTTGATTCTGAAAAAAAATATTTTCGATCATCTCTTTTTCGGACCATGCGAAATAACTTCTTTCCAGGTGTATTTTCGTGTAACGAAGGTTGGATTTTGGGATTCAGTGGGTCAAAATACACCTATGAACCCACCCATCAAAGTTCGACTCCGATTCTGGAGAAAGATATTTCCGATCATCTCTTTTTCGTGCCATGCGAAATAACTTTTTTCCAAGCATATTAATGGTCATCAAAGATCGGATTTTCAGATTCAGCGGGTCGAAATACACCTAGAAACTCACCCATCAAAGTCCGATTTTGATTCTGAAAAAAAATATTTTCGATCATCTCTTTCTCGTACCATGCGAAATAACTTTTTTCCAAGCATATTTTCGGTCATCGATGTTCGGATTTTCGGATTCAGCGGGTCGGAATACACCTAGAAACTCACCCATCAAAGTCCGATTTTGATTCTGAAAAAAAATATTTTCGATCATCTCTTTTTCGTACCATGCGGAATAACTTCTTTCCAGGTGTATTTTCGTGTAACAAAGGTTGGATTTTTGGATTCGGCGGGTCAAAATACACCTATGAACCCACCCATCACAGTTCGATTTTGATTCTGGAGACAGATAATTTCGATCATCTCTTTTTCGTACCATGCGAAATAACTTTTTTCCAAGCATATTTTTGGTCATCAAAGGTTGGATTTTCGCATCCAGCGGGTCGAAATACACCCAGAAACTCACCCATCAAAGTCCGATTTCGATTCTGAAAAAAAATATTTTCGATCATCTCTTTTTCGGACCATGGGAAATAACTTCTTTCCAGGTGTATTTTCGTGTAACGAAGGTTGAATTTTTGGATTCAGCGGGTCAAAATACACCTATGAACCCACCCATCAAAGTTCGACTTCGATTCTGGAGAAAGAAATTTCCGATCATCTCTTTTTCGTACCATGCGAAATAACTTTTTTCCAAGCATATTTTTGGTCATCAAAGCTTGGATTCTCGGATTCAGCGGGTCAAAATACACCTATAAACCCACACATCAAAGTTCGAATTCAATTCTGGAGACAGATATTTTCGATCATCTCTTTTTCGTACCATGCGAAATAACTTTCTTCCAAGCATGTTGTTGGTCATCAAAGTTTGGATTTTCAGATTCAGCGGGTCGAAATACACCTAGGAACTCACCAATCAAAGTCCGATTTTGATTCTGAAAAAAAATATTTTCGATCATCTCTTTCTCGTACCATGCGAAATAACTTTTTTCCAAGCATATTTTTGATCATCAGAGGTTGGATTTCCGGATTCAGCGGGTCGAAATACACCTAGAAACTCACCCATTAAAGTCCGATATTGATTCTGAAAAAAAATATTTTCGATCATCTCTTTTTCGTACCATGCGAAATAACTTCGTTCCAGGTGTATTTTCCTGTAACAAAGGTTAGATTTTCGGATTCAGCGGGTCAAAATACACCTATAAACCCACCCATCAAAGTTCGATTTCGATTCTGGAGACAGATATTTTCGATCATCTCTTTTTCGTACCATGCGAAATAACTTTTTTCCAATCCTATTTTTGGTCATCTAAGGTTGGATTTTCGGATTTAGCGGGTCGAAATACACCCAAAAACTCACCCATTAAAGTCCGATTTTGATTCTGAAAAAAAATATTTTCGATCATCTTTTTTTCGTACCATGCGAAATAACTTTTTTCCAAGCATATTTTTGGTGATCAAAGTTTGGATTTTCGGATTCAGCGGGTCGGAATACACCTAGAAACTCACCCATTAAAGTCCGATCTTGATTCTGAAAAAAAATATTTTCGATCATCTCTTTTTCGGACCATGCGAAATAACTTCTTTCCAGGTGTATTTTCGTGTAACGAAGGTTGGATTTTTGGATTCAGTGGGTCAAAATACACCTATGAACCCACCCATCAAAGTTCGACTTCGATTCTGGAGAAAGATATTTCCGATCATCTCTTTTTCGTACCATGCGAAATAACTTTTTTCCAAGCATATTTTTGGTCATCAAGGCTTGGATTCTCGGATTCAGCGGGTCAAAATACACCTATAAACCCACCCATCAAAGTTCGATTTCAATTCTGTAGACAGATATTTTCGATCATCTCTTTTTCGTACCATGCGAAATAACTTTTTTCCAAGCATATTAATGGTCATCAAAGATCGGATTTTCAGATTCAGCGGGTCGAAATACACCTAGAAACTCACCCATCAAAGTCCGATTTTGATTCTGAAAAAAAATATTTTCGATCATCTCTTTCTCGTACCATGCGAAATAACTTTTTTCCAAGCATATTTTTGGTCATCAGAGGTTGGATTTTCGGATTCAGCGGGTCGAAATACACCTGGAAACTCACCCATTAAAGTCCGATATTGATTCTGAAAAAAAAAATTTTCGATCATCTCTTTTTCGTACCATGCGAAATTACTTCGTTCCAGGTGTATTTTCCTGTAACAAAGGTTAGATTTTCGGATTCAGCGGGTCAAAATACACCTATAAACCCACCCATCAAAGTTCGATTTCGATTCTGGAGACAGATATTTTCGATCATCTCTTTTTCGTACCATGCGAAATAACTTTTTTCCAAGCATATCTTTGGTCATCAGAGGTTGGATTTTCGGATGCAGCGGGTCGAAATACACCTAGAAACTGACCCATTAAAGTCCGATTTTGATTCTGAAAAAAAATATTTTCGATCATCTCTTTTTCGTACCATGCGAAATAACTTCTTTCCAGGTGTATTTTCGGGTAACAGAGATTGGATTTTTGGATTCAGCGGGTCAAAATACACCTATAAACCCACCCATCAAAGTTCGATTTCGATTCTGGAGACAGATATTTCCGATCATCTCTTTTTCGTACCATGCGCAATAACTTTTTTCCAATCCTATTTTTGGTCATCTAAGGTTGGATTTTCGGATTTAGCGGGTCGAAATACACACAAAAACTCACCCATTAAAGTCCGATTTTGATTCTGAAAAAAAATATTTTCGATCATCTCTTTTTCGTACCATGCGAAATAACTTTTTTCCAAGCATATTTTTGGTCATCAAAGCTTGGATTCTCGGATTCAGCGGGTCAAAATACACCTATAAACCCACCCATCAAAGTTCGATTTCAATTCTGTAGACAGATATTTTCGATCATCTCTTTTTCGTACCATGCGAAATAACTTTTTTCCAAGCATATCTTTGGTCATCAGAGGTTGGATTTTCGGATGCAGCGGGTCGAAATACACCTAGAAACTGACCCATTAAAGTCCGATTTTGATTCTGAAAAAAAATATTTTCGATCATCTCTTTTCCGTACCATGCGAAATAACTTCTTTCCAGGTGTATTTTCGTGTAACAAAGATTGGATTTTTGGATTCAGCGGGTCAAAATACACCTATAAACCCACCCATCAAAGTTCGATTTCGATTCTGGAGACAGATATTTCCGATCATCTCTTTTTCGTACCATGCGAAATAACTTTTTTCCAAGCATATTTTCGGTCATCGATGTTCGTATTTTCGGATTCAGCGGGTCGGAATACACCTAGAAACTCACTCATCAAAGTCCGATTTTGATTCTGAAAAAAAATATTTTCGATCATCTCTTTTTCGTACCATGCGGAATAACTTCTTTCCAGGTGTATTTCCGTGTAACAAAGGTTGGATTTTTGGATTCAGCGGGTCAAAATACACCTATGAACCCACCCATCACAGTTCGATTTTGATTCTGGAGACAGATAATTTCGATCATCTCTTTTTCGTACCATGCGAAATAACTTTTTTCCAAGCATATTTTTGGTCATCAAAGGTTGGATTTTCGCATCCAGCGGGTCGAAATACACCCAGAAACTCACCCATCAAAGTCCGATTTCGATTCTGAAAAAAAATATTTTCGATCATCTCTTTTTCGGACCATGGGAAATAACTTCTTTCCAGGTGTATTTTCGTGTAACGAAGGTTGAATTTTTGGATTCAGCGGGTCAAAATACACCTATGAACCCACCCATCAAAGTTCGACTTCGATTCTGGAGAAAGATATTTCCGATCATCTCTTTTTCGTACCATGCGAAATAACTTTTTTCCAAGCATATTTTTGGTCATCAAAGCTTGGATTCTCGGATTCAGCGGGTCAAAATACACCTATAAACCCACACATCAAAGTTCGATTTCAATTCTGGAGACAGATATTTTCGATCATCTCTTTTTCGTACCATGCGAAATAACTTTTTTCCAAGCATGTTGTTGGTCATTAAAGTTTGGATTTTCAGATTCAGCGGGTCGAAATACACCTAGGAACTCACCAATCAAAGTCCGATTTTGATTCTGAAAAAAAATATTTTCGATCATCTCTTTCTCGTACCATGCGAAATAACTTTTTTCCACGCATATTTTTGGTCATCAGAGGTTGGATTTTCGGATTCAGCGGGTCGAAATACACCTTGAAACTCACCCATTATAGTCCGATATTGATTCTGAAAAAAAATATTTTCGATCATCTCTTTTTCGTACCATGCGAAATAACTTCGTTCCAGGTGTATTTTCCTGTAACAAAGGTTAGATTTTCGGATTCAGCGGGTCAAAGTACACCTATGAACCCACCCATCAAAGTTCGATTTCGATTCTGGAGACAGATATTTTCGATCATCTCTTTTTCGTACCATGCGAAATAACTTTTTTCCAAGCATATTTTTGGTCATCAAAGTTCGGATTTTCGGATTCAGCGGGTCGAAATACACCCAAAAACTCACCCATCAAAGTCCGATTTTGATTCTGAAAAAAAATATTTTCGATCATCTTTTTTTCGTACCATGCGAAGTAACTTCTTTCCAGGTGTATTTTTGTGTAACAAAGGTTGGATTTTTGGATTCAGCGGGTCAAAATACACATATGAACCCACCCATCAAAGTTCGATTTTGATTCTGGAGACAGATATTTTCGATCATCTCTTTTTCGTACCATGCGAAATAACTTTTTTCCAATCCTATTTTTGGTCATCTAAGGTTGGATTTTCGGATTCAGCGGGTCGAAATACACCCAAAAACTCACCCATTAAAGTCCGATTTTGATTCTGAAAAAAAATATTTTCGATCATCTTTTTTTCGTACCATGCGAAATAACTTTTTTCCAAGCATATTTTTGGTCATCAAAGCTTGGATTCTCGGATTCAGCGGGTCAAAATACACCTATTAACCCACCCATCAAAGTTCGATTTCAATTCTGTAGACAGATATTTTCGATCATCTCTTTTTCGTACCATGCGAAATAACTTTTTTCCAAGCATATTGTTGGTCATCAAATATCGGATTTTCAGATTCAGCGGGTCGAGGTACACCTAGAAACTCACCCATCAAAGTCCGATTTTGATTCTGAAAAAAAATATTTTCGATCATCTCTTTCTCGTACCATGCGAAATAACTTTTTTCCAAGCATATTTTTGGTCATCAGAGGTTCGATTTTCGGATTCAGCGGGTCGGAATACACCTAGAAACTCACCCATTAAAGTCCGATATTGATACTGAAAAAAAAAATTTTCGATCATCTCTTTTTCGTACCATGCGAAATTACTTCGTTCCAGGTGTATTTTCCTGTAACAAAGGTTAGATTTTCGGATTCAGCGGGTCAAAATACACCTATAAACCCACCCATCGAAGTTCGATTTCGATTCTGGAGACAGATATTTCCGTTCATCTCTTTTTCGTACCATGCGAAATAACTTTTTTCCAAGCATATTTTTGGTCCTCAGAGGTTGGATTTTCGGATTCAGCGGGTCGAAATACACCTAGAAACTCACCCATTAAAGTCCGATTTTGATTCTGAAAAAAAATATTTTCGATCATCTCTTTTTCGTACCATGCGAAATAACTTCTTTCCAGGTGTATTTTCGTGTAACAAAGGTTGGATTTTTGGATTTAGCGGTTCAAAATACACCTATAAACCCACCCATCAAAGTTCGATTTCGATTCTGGAGACAGATATTTTCGATCATCTCTTTTTCGTACCATGCGAAATAACTTTTTTCCAAGCATATTTTTGGTCATCGATGTTCGGATTTTCGGATTCAGCGGGTCGGAATACACCTAGAAACTCACCCATCAAAGTCCGATTTCGATTCTGAAAAAAAATATTTTCGATCATCTCTTTTTCGTTCCATGCGGAATAACTTCTTTCCAGGTGTATTTTTGTGTAACAAAGGTTGGATTTTTTGATTCAGCGGGTCAAAGTTCACCTATGAACCCACCCATCAAAGTTCAATTTCGATTCTGGAGACAGATATTTTCGATCATCTCTTTTTCGTACCATGCGAAATAACTTTTTTCCAAGCATATTTTTGGTCATCAAAGTTCGGATTTTCGGATTCAGCGGGTCGAAATACACCCAAAAACTCACCCATCAAAGTCCGATTTTGATTCTGAAAAAAAATATTTTCGATCATCTTTTTTTCGTACCATGCGAAATAACTTCTTTCCAGGTGTATTTTTGTGTAACAAAGGTTGGATTTTTGGATTCAGCGGGTCAAAATACACATATGAACCCACCCATCAAAGTTCGATTTTGATTCTGGAGACAGATATTTTCGATCATCTCTTTTTCGTACCATGCGAAATAACTTTTTTCCAATCCTATTTTTGGTCATCTAAGGTTGGATTTTCGGATTCAGCGGGTCGAAATACACCCAAAAACTCACCCATTAAAGTCCGATTTTGATTCTGAAAAAAAATATTTTCGATCATCTTTTTTTCGTACCATGCGAAATAATTTTTATCCAAGCATATTTTTGGTCATCAAAGCTTGGATTCTCGGATTCAGCGGGTCAAAATACACCTATTAACCCACCCATCAAAGTTCGATTTCAATTCTGTAGACAGATATTTTCGATCATCTCTTTTTCGTACCATGCGAAATAACTTTTTTCCAAGCATATTGTTGGTCATCAAATATCGGATTTTCAGATTCAGCGGGTCGAGGTACACCTAGAAACTCACCCATCAAAGTCCGATTTTGATTCTGAAAAAAAATATTTTCGATCATCTCTTTCTCGTACCATGCGAAATAACTTTTTTCCAAGCATATTTTTGGTCATCAGAGGTTCGATTTTCGGATTCAGCGGGTCGAAATACACCTAGAAACTCACCCATTAAAGTCCGATATTGATTCTGAAAAAAAAAATTTTCGATCATCTCTTTTTCGTACCATGCGAAATTACTTCGTTCCAGGTGTATTTTCCTGTAACAAAGGTTAGATTTTCGGATTCAGCGGGTCAAAATACACCTATAAACCCACCAATCGAAGTTCGATTTCGATTCTGGAGACAGATATTTTCGTTCATCTCTTTTTCGTACCATGCGAAATAACTTTTTTCCAAGCATATTTTTGGACATCAGAGGTTGGATTTTCGGATTCAGCGGGTCGAAATACACCTAGAAACTCACCCATTGAAGTCCGATTTTGATTCTGAAAAAAAATATTTTCGATCATCTCTTTTTCGTACCATGCGAAATAACTTCTTTCCAGGTGTATTTTCGTGTAACAAAGGTTGGATTTTTGGATTCAGCGGGTCAAAATACACCTATAAACCCACCCATCAAAGTTCGATTTCGATTCTGGAGACAGATATTTTCGATCATCTCTTTTTCGTACCATGCGAAATACCTTTTTTCCAAGCATATTTTTGGTCATCGATGTTCGGATTTTCGGATTCAGCGGGTCGGAATACACCTAGAAACTCACCCATCAAAGTCCGATTTCGATTCTGAAAAAAAATATTTTCGATCATCTCTTTTTCGTTCCATGCGGAATAACTTCTTTCCAGGTGTATTTTCGTGTAACAAAGGTTGGATTTTTTGATTCAGCGGGTCAAAGTACACCTATGAACCCACCCATCAAAGTTCAATTTTGATTCTGGAGACAGATATTCTCGATCATCTCTTTTTCGTACCATGCGAAATAACTTTTTTCCAAGCATATTTTTGGTCATCAAAGTTCGGATTTTCGGATTCAGCGGGTCAAAATACACCCAAAAACTCACCCATCAAAGTCCGATTTTGATTCTGAAAAAAAATATTTTCGATCATCTTTTTTTCGTACCATGCGAAATAACTTCTTTCCAGGTGTATTTTTGTGTAACAAAGGTTGGATTTTTGGATTCAGCGGGTCAAAATACACATATGAACCCACCCATCAAAGTTCGATTTTGATTCTGGAGACAGATATTTTCGATCATCTCTTTTTCGTACCATGCGAAATAACTTTTTTCCAATCCTATTTTTGGTCATCTAAGGTTAGATTTTCGGATTCAGCGGGTCGAAATACACCTATAAACTCACCCATTAAAGTCCGATTTTGATTCTGAAAAAAAATATTTTCGATCATCTTTTTTTCGTACCATGCGAAATAACTTTTTTCCAAGCATATTTTTGGTCATCAAAGCTTGGATTCTCGGATTCAGCGGGTCAAAATACACCTATTAACCCACCCATCAAAGTTCGATTTCAATTCTGTAGACAGATATTTTCGATCATCTCTTTTTCGTACCATGCGAAATAACTTTTTTCCAAGCATATTGTTGGTCATCAAATATCGGATTTTCAGATTCAGCGGGTCGAGGTACACCTAGAAACTCACCTATCAAAGTCCGATTTTGATTCTGAAAAAAAATATTTTCGATCATCTCTTTCTCGTACCATGCGAAATAACTTTTTTCCAAGCATATTTTTGGTCAGCAGAGGTTCGATTTTCGGATTCAGCGGGTCGAAATACACCTAGAAACTCACCCATTTAAGTCCGATATTGATTCTGAAAAAAAAAATTTTCGATCATCTCTTTTTCGTACCATGCGAAATTACTTTGTTCCAGGTGTATTTTCCTGTAACAAAGGTTAGATTTTCGGATTCAGCGGGTCAAAATACACCTATAAACCCACCCATCGAAGTTCGATTCCGATTCTGGAGACAGATATTTTCGTTCATCTCTTTTTCGTACCATGCGAAATAACTTTTTTCCAAGCATATTTTTGGTCATCAGAGGTTGGATTTTCGGATTCAGCGGGTCGAAATACACCTAGAAACTCACCCATTAAAGTCCGATTTTGATTCTGAAAAAAAATATTTTCGATCATCTCTTTTTCGTAACATGCGAAATAACTTCTTTCCAGGTGTATTTTCGTGTAACAAAGGTTGGATTTTTGGATTCAGCGGGTCAAAATACACCTATAAACCCACCCATCAAAGTTCGATTTCGATTCTGGAGACAGATATTTTCGTTCATCTCTTTTCGTACCATGCGAAATAACTTTTTTCCAAGCATATTTTTGGTCATCAGAGGTTGGATTTTCGGATTCAGCGGGTCGGAATACACCTAGAAACTCACCCATTAAAGTCCGATCTTGATTCTGAAAAAAAATATTTTCGATCATCTCTTTTTCGGACCATGCGGAATAACTTCTTTCCAGGTGTATTTTCGTGTAACGAAGGTTGGATTTTTGGATTCAGCGGGTCAAAATACACCTATGAACCCACCCATCAAAGTTCGACTTCGATTCTGGAGAAAGATATTTCCGATCATCTCTTTTTCGTACTATGCGAAATAACTTTTTTCCAAGCATATTTTTGGTCATCAAAGCTTGGATTCTCGGATTCAGCGGGTCAAAATACACCTATTAGGCCACCCATCAAAGTTCGATTTCAATTCTGTAGACAGATATTTTCGATCATCTCTTTTTCGTACCATGCGAAATAACTTTTTTCCAAGCATATTGTTGGTCATCAAATATCGGATTTTCAGATTCAGCGGGTCGAGATACACCTAGAAACTCACCCATCAAAGTCCGATTTTGATTCTGAAACAAAATATTTTCGATCATCTCTTTCTCGTACCATGCGAAATAACTTTTTTCCAAGCATATTTTTGGTCATCAGAGGTTCGATTTTCGGATTCAGCGGGTCGGAATACACCTAGAAACTCACCCATTAAAGTCCGCTATTGATTCTGAAAAAAAAAATTTTCGATCATCTCTTTTTCGTACCATGCGAAATTACTTCGTTCCAGGTGTATTTTCCTGTAACAAAGGTTAGATTTTCGGATTCAGCGGGTCAAAATACACCTATAAACCCACCCATCGAAGTTCGATTTCGATTCTGGAGACAGATATTTTCGTTCATCTCTTTTTCGTACCATGCGAAATAACTTTTTTCCAAGCATATTTTTGGTCATCGATGTTCGGATTTTCGGATTCAGCGGGTCGGAATACAACTAGAAACTCACCCATCAAAGTCCGATTCCGATTCTGAAAAAAAATATTTTCGATCATCTCTTTTTCGTACCATGCGAAATAACTTTTTTCCAAGCATATTTTTGGTCATAAGAGGTCGGATTTTTGGATTCAGCGGGTCGAAATACCCCTAGAAACTCACCCATTAAAGTCCGACTCGATTCTGAAAAAAAATATTTTCGATCATCTCTTTTTCGTACCATGCGAAATTACTTCTTTCCAGGTGTATTTTCGTTTAACAAAGGTTTGATTTTTGGATTCAGCGGGTCAAAATACACCCATAAACCCACCCATCAAAGTTCGATTCCGATTCTGGAGACAGATATTTTCGATCATCTCTTTTTCGTACCATGCGAAATAACTTTTTTCCAAGCATATTTTTGCACAACAAAGTTTGGATTTTCGGATTCAGCGGGTCGAAATACACCTAGAAACTCACCCATCAAAGTCCGATCTTGATTCTGAATAAAAATATTTTCGATCATCTCTTTTTCGTACCATGCGAAATAACTTTTTTTCAAGCATATTTTTGGTCATCAGAGGTTGGATTTTCGGATTCAGGGGGTCGAAATACACCTAGAAACTCACTCGTTAAAGTCCGATTTTGATTCTGAAAAAAAATATTTTCGATCATCTCTTTTTCGTACCATGCGAAATAACTTCTTTCCAGGTGTATTTTCGTGTAACAAAGGTTGGATTTTGGGATTCAGCGGGTCAAAATACACCTATAAACCCACCCTTCAAAGTTCGATTTCGATTCTGGAGACAGATATTTTCGATCATCTCTTTTTCGTACCATGCGAAATAACTTTTTTCCAAGCATGTTTTTGGTCATCAAAGGTTGGATTTTCGGATTCAGCGGGTCGAAATACACCTAGAAACTCACCCATCAAAGTCCGATCTTGATTCTGAAAAAAAATATTTTCGATCATCTCTTTTTCGTACCATGCAAAATAACTTTTTTCCAAGCATATTTTCGGTCATCAGAGGTCGGATTTTCGGATTCAGGGGGTCGAAATACACCTAGAAACTCACCCATTAAAGTCCGATTTTGATTCTGAAAAAAAATATTTTCGATCATCTCTTTTTCGTACCATGCGAAATAACTTCTTTCCAGGTGTATTTTCGTGTAACAAAGGTTGGATTTTGGGATTCAGCGGGTCAAAATACACCTATAAACCCACCCTTCAAAGTTCGATTTTGATTCTGGAGACAGATATTTTCGATCATCTCTTTTTCGTACCATGCGAAATAACTTTTTTCCAAGCATATTTTTGGTCATAAGAGGTCGGATTTTTGGATTCAGCGGGTCGAAATACACCTAGAAACTCACCCATCAAAGTCCGATTTTGATTCTGAAAAAAAATATTTTCGATCATCTCTTTTTCGTACCATGCGAAATAACTTTTTTCCAAGCATATTTTTGGTCATAAGAGGTCGGATTTTTGGATTCAGCGGGTCGAAATACCCCTAGAAACTCACCCATTAAAGTCCGATCTCGATTCTGAAACAAAATATTTTCGATCATCTCTTTTTCGTACCATGCGGAATAACTTCTTTCCAGGTGTATTTTCGTTTAACAAAGGTTTGATTTTTGGATTCAGCGGGTCAAAATACACCTATAAACCCACCCATCAAAGTTCGATTCCGATTCTGGAGACAGATATTTTCGATCATCTCTTTTTCGTACCATGCGAAATAACTTTTTTCCAAGCATATTTTTGGTCATAAGAGAACGGATTTTTGGATTCAGCGGGTCGAAATACCCCTAGAAACTCACCCATTAAAGTCCGATCTCGATTCTGAAAAAAAATATTTTCGATCATGTCTTGTTCGTACCATGCGAAATAACTTCTTTCCAGGTGTATTTTCGTTTAACAAAGGTTAGATTTTCGGATTCAGCGGGTCAAAATACACCTATAAACCCACCAATCGAAGTTCGATTTCGATTCTGGAGACAGATATTTTCGTTCATCTCTTTTTCGTACCATGCGAAATAACTTTTTTCCAAGCATATTTTTGGACATCAGAGGTTGGATTTTCGGATTCAGCGGGTCGAAATACACCTAGAAACTCACCCATTGAAGTCCGATTTTGATTCTGAAAAAAAATATTTTCGATCATCTCTTTTTCGTACCATGCGAAATAACTTCTTTCCAGGTGTATTTTCGTGTAACAAAGGTTGGATTTTTGGATTCAGCGGGTCAAAATACACCTATAAACCCACCCATCAAAGTTCGATTTCGATTCTGGAGACAGATATTTTCGATCATCTCTTTTTCGTACCATGCGAAATACCTTTTTTCCAAGCATATTTTTGGTCATCGATGTTCGGATTTTCGGATTCAGCGGGTCGGAATACACCTAGAAACTCACCCATCAAAGTCCGATTTCGATTCTGAAAAAAAATATTTTCGATCATCTCTTTTTCGTTCCATGCGGAATAACTTCTTTCCAGGTGTATTTTCGTGTAACAAAGGTTGGATTTTTTGATTCAGCGGGTCAAAGTACACCTATGAACCCACCCATCAAAGTTCAATTTTGATTCTGGAGACAGATATTCTCGATCATCTCTTTTTCGTACCATGCGAAATAACTTTTTTCCAAGCATATTTTTGGTCATCAAAGTTCGGATTTTCGGATTCAGCGGGTCAAAATACACCCAAAAACTCACCCATCAAAGTCCGATTTTGATTCTGAAAAAAAATATTTTCGATCATCTTTTTTTCGTACCATGCGAAATAACTTCTTTCCAGGTGTATTTTTGTGTAACAAAGGTTGGATTTTTGGATTCAGCGGGTCAAAATACACATATGAACCCACCCATCAAAGTTCGATTTTGATTCTGGAGACAGATATTTTCGATCATCTCTTTTTCGTACCATGCGAAATAACTTTTTTCCAATCCTATTTTTGGTCATCTAAGGTTAGATTTTCGGATTCAGCGGGTCGAAATACACCTATAAACTCACCCATTAAAGTCCGATTTTGATTCTGAAAAAAAATATTTTCGATCATCTTTTTTTCGTACCATGCGAAATAACTTTTTTCCAAGCATATTTTTGGTCATCAAAGCTTGGATTCTCGGATTCAGCGGGTCAAAATACACCTATTAACCCACCCATCAAAGTTCGATTTCAATTCTGTAGACAGATATTTTCGATCATCTCTTTTTCGTACCATGCGAAATAACTTTTTTCCAAGCATATTGTTGGTCATCAAATATCGGATTTTCAGATTCAGCGGGTCGAGATACACCTAGAAACTCACCCATCAAAGTCCGATTTTGATTCTGAAACAAAATATTTTCGATCATCTCTTTCTCGTACCATGCGAAATAACTTTTTTCCAAGCATATTTTTGGTCATCAGAGGTTCGATTTTCGGATTCAGCGGGTCGGAATACACCTAGAAACTCACCCATTAAAGTCCGCTATTGATTCTGAAAAAAAAAATTTTCGATCATCTCTTTTTCGTACCATGCGAAATTACTTCGTTCCAGGTGTATTTTCCTGTAACAAAGGTTAGATTTTCGGATTCAGCGGGTCAAAATACACCTATAAACCCACCCATCGAAGTTCGATTTCGATTCTGGAGACAGATATTTTCGTTCATCTCTTTTTCGTACCATGCGAAATAACTTTTTTCCAAGCATATTTTTGGTCATCGATGTTCGGATTTTCGGATTCAGCGGGTCGGAATACAACTAGAAACTCACCCATCAAAGTCCGATTCCGATTCTGAAAAAAAATATTTTCGATCATCTCTTTTTCGTACCATGCGAAATAACTTTTTTCCAAGCATATTTTTGGTCATAAGAGGTCGGATTTTTGGATTCAGCGGGTCGAAATACCCCTAGAAACTCACCCATTAAAGTCCGACTCGATTCTGAAAAAAAATATTTTCGATCATCTCTTTTTCGTACCATGCGAAATTACTTCTTTCCAGGTGTATTTTCGTTTAACAAAGGTTTGATTTTTGGATTCAGCGGGTCAAAATACACCCATAAACCCACCCATCAAAGTTCGATTCCGATTCTGGAGACAGATATTTTCGATCATCTCTTTTTCGTACCATGCGAAATAACTTTTTTCCAAGCATATTTTTGCACAACAAAGTTTGGATTTTCGGATTCAGCGGGTCGAAATACACCTAGAAACTCACCCATCAAAGTCCGATCTTGATTCTGAATAAAAATATTTTCGATCATCTCTTTTTCGTACCATGCGAAATAACTTTTTTTCAAGCATATTTTTGGTCATCAGAGGTTGGATTTTCGGATTCAGGGGGTCGAAATACACCTAGAAACTCACTCGTTAAAGTCCGATTTTGATTCTGAAAAAAAATATTTTCGATCATCTCTTTTTCGTACCATGCGAAATAACTTCTTTCCAGGTGTATTTTCGTGTAACAAAGGTTGGATTTTGGGATTCAGCGGGTCAAAATACACCTATAAACCCACCCTTCAAAGTTCGATTTCGATTCTGGAGACAGATATTTTCGATCATCTCTTTTTCGTACCATGCGAAATAACTTTTTTCCAAGCATGTTTTTGGTCATCAAAGGTTGGATTTTCGGATTCAGCGGGTCGAAATACACCTAGAAACTCACCCATCAAAGTCCGATCTTGATTCTGAAAAAAAATATTTTCGATCATCTCTTTTTCGTACCATGCAAAATAACTTTTTTCCAAGCATATTTTCGGTCATCAGAGGTCGGATTTTCGGATTCAGGGGGTCGAAATACACCTAGAAACTCACCCATTAAAGTCCGATTTTGATTCTGAAAAAAAATATTTTCGATCATCTCTTTTTCGTACCATGCGAAATAACTTCTTTCCAGGTGTATTTTCGTGTAACAAAGGTTGGATTTTGGGATTCAGCGGGTCAAAATACACCTATAAACCCACCCTTCAAAGTTCGATTTTGATTCTGGAGACAGATATTTTCGATCATCTCTTTTTCGTACCATGCGAAATAACTTTTTTCCAAGCATATTTTTGGTCATAAGAGGTCGGATTTTTGGATTCAGCGGGTCGAAATACACCTAGAAACTCACCCATCAAAGTCCGATTTTGATTCTGAAAAAAAATATTTTCGATCATCTCTTTTTCGTACCATGCGAAATAACTTTTTTCCAAGCATATTTTTGGTCATAAGAGGTCGGATTTTTGGATTCAGCGGGTCGAAATACCCCTAGAAACTCACCCATTAAAGTCCGATCTCGATTCTGAAACAAAATATTTTCGATCATCTCTTTTTCGTACCATGCGGAATAACTTCTTTCCAGGTGTATTTTCGTTTAACAAAGGTTTGATTTTTGGATTCAGCGGGTCAAAATACACCTATAAACCCACCCATCAAAGTTCGATTCCGATTCTGGAGACAGATATTTTCGATCATCTCTTTTTCGTACCATGCGAAATAACTTTTTTCCAAGCATATTTTTGGTCATAAGAGAACGGATTTTTGGATTCAGCGGGTCGAAATACCCCTAGAAACTCACCCATTAAAGTCCGATCTCGATTCTGAAAAAAAATATTTTCGATCATGTCTTGTTCGTACCATGCGAAATAACTTCTTTCCAGGTGTATTTTCGTTTAACAAAGGTTAGATTTTCGGATTCAGCGGGTCAAAATACACCTATAAACCCACCAATCGAAGTTCGATTTCGATTCTGGAGACAGATATTTTCGTTCATCTCTTTTTCGTACCATGCGAAATAACTTTTTTCCAAGCATATTTTTGGACATCAGAGGTTGGATTTTCGGATTCAGCGGGTCGAAATACACCTAGAAACTCACCCATTGAAGTCCGATTTTGATTCTGAAAAAAAATATTTTCGATCATCTCTTTTTCGTACCATGCGAAATAACTTCTTTCCAGGTGTATTTTCGTGTAACAAAGGTTGGATTTTTGGATTCAGCGGGTCAAAATACACCTATAAACCCACCCATCAAAGTTCGATTTCGATTCTGGAGACAGATATTTTCGATCATCTCTTTTTCGTACCATGCGAAATACCTTTTTTCCAAGCATATTTTTGGTCATCGATGTTCGGATTTTCGGATTCAGCGGGTCGGAATACACCTAGAAACTCACCCATCAAAGTCCGATTTCGATTCTGAAAAAAAATATTTTCGATCATCTCTTTTTCGTTCCATGCGGAATAACTTCTTTCCAGGTGTATTTTCGTGTAACAAAGGTTGGATTTTTTGATTCAGCGGGTCAAAGTACACCTATGAACCCACCCATCAAAGTTCAATTTTGATTCTGGAGACAGATATTCTCGATCATCTCTTTTTCGTACCATGCGAAATAACTTTTTTCCAAGCATATTTTTGGTCATCAAAGTTCGGATTTTCGGATTCAGCGGGTCAAAATACACCCAAAAACTCACCCATCAAAGTCCGATTTTGATTCTGAAAAAAAATATTTTCGATCATCTTTTTTTCGTACCATGCGAAATAACTTCTTTCCAGGTGTATTTTTGTGTAACAAAGGTTGGATTTTTGGATTCAGCGGGTCAAAATACACATATGAACCCACCCATCAAAGTTCGATTTTGATTCTGGAGACAGATATTTTCGATCATCTCTTTTTCGTACCATGCGAAATAACTTTTTTCCAATCCTATTTTTGGTCATCTAAGGTTAGATTTTCGGATTCAGCGGGTCGAAATACACCTATAAACTCACCCATTAAAGTCCGATTTTGATTCTGAAAAAAAATATTTTCGATCATCTTTTTTTCGTACCATGCGAAATAACTTTTTTCCAAGCATATTTTTGGTCATCAAAGCTTGGATTCTCGGATTCAGCGGGTCAAAATACACCTATTAACCCACCCATCAAAGTTCGATTTCAATTCTGTAGACAGATATTTTCGATCATCTCTTTTTCGTACCATGCGAAATAACTTTTTTCCAAGCATATTGTTGGTCATCAAATATCGGATTTTCAGATTCAGCGGGTCGAGGTACACCTAGAAACTCACCTATCAAAGTCCGATTTTGATTCTGAAAAAAAATATTTTCGATCATCTCTTTCTCGTACCATGCGAAATAACTTTTTTCCAAGCATATTTTTGGTCAGCAGAGGTTCGATTTTCGGATTCAGCGGGTCGAAATACACCTAGAAACTCACCCATTTAAGTCCGATATTGATTCTGAAAAAAAAAATTTTCGATCATCTCTTTTTCGTACCATGCGAAATTACTTTGTTCCAGGTGTATTTTCCTGTAACAAAGGTTAGATTTTCGGATTCAGCGGGTCAAAATACACCTATAAACCCACCCATCGAAGTTCGATTCCGATTCTGGAGACAGATATTTTCGTTCATCTCTTTTTCGTACCATGCGAAATAACTTTTTTCCAAGCATATTTTTGGTCATCAGAGGTTGGATTTTCGGATTCAGCGGGTCGAAATACACCTAGAAACTCACCCATTAAAGTCCGATTTTGATTCTGAAAAAAAATATTTTCGATCATCTCTTTTTCGTAACATGCGAAATAACTTCTTTCCAGGTGTATTTTCGTGTAACAAAGGTTGGATTTTTGGATTCAGCGGGTCAAAATACACCTATAAACCCACCCATCAAAGTTCGATTTCGATTCTGGAGACAGATATTTTCGTTCATCTCTTTTCGTACCATGCGAAATAACTTTTTTCCAAGCATATTTTTGGTCATCAGAGGTTGGATTTTCGGATTCAGCGGGTCGGAATACACCTAGAAACTCACCCATTAAAGTCCGATCTTGATTCTGAAAAAAAATATTTTCGATCATCTCTTTTTCGGACCATGCGGAATAACTTCTTTCCAGGTGTATTTTCGTGTAACGAAGGTTGGATTTTTGGATTCAGCGGGTCAAAATACACCTATGAACCCACCCATCAAAGTTCGACTTCGATTCTGGAGAAAGATATTTCCGATCATCTCTTTTTCGTACTATGCGAAATAACTTTTTTCCAAGCATATTTTTGGTCATCAAAGCTTGGATTCTCGGATTCAGCGGGTCAAAATACACCTATTAGGCCACCCATCAAAGTTCGATTTCAATTCTGTAGACAGATATTTTCGATCATCTCTTTTTCGTACCATGCGAAATAACTTTTTTCCAAGCATATTGTTGGTCATCAAATATCGGATTTTCAGATTCAGCGGGTCGAGATACACCTAGAAACTCACCCATCAAAGTCCGATTTTGATTCTGAAACAAAATATTTTCGATCATCTCTTTCTCGTACCATGCGAAATAACTTTTTTCCAAGCATATTTTTGGTCATCAGAGGTTCGATTTTCGGATTCAGCGGGTCGGAATACACCTAGAAACTCACCCATTAAAGTCCGCTATTGATTCTGAAAAAAAAAATTTTCGATCATCTCTTTTTCGTACCATGCGAAATTACTTCGTTCCAGGTGTATTTTCCTGTAACAAAGGTTAGATTTTCGGATTCAGCGGGTCAAAATACACCTATAAACCCACCCATCGAAGTTCGATTTCGATTCTGGAGACAGATATTTTCGTTCATCTCTTTTTCGTACCATGCGAAATAACTTTTTTCCAAGCATATTTTTGGTCATCGATGTTCGGATTTTCGGATTCAGCGGGTCGGAATACAACTAGAAACTCACCCATCAAAGTCCGATTCCGATTCTGAAAAAAAATATTTTCGATCATCTCTTTTTCGTACCATGCGAAATAACTTTTTTCCAAGCATATTTTTGGTCATAAGAGGTCGGATTTTTGGATTCAGCGGGTCGAAATACCCCTAGAAACTCACCCATTAAAGTCCGACTCGATTCTGAAAAAAAATATTTTCGATCATCTCTTTTTCGTACCATGCGAAATTACTTCTTTCCAGGTGTATTTTCGTTTATCAAAGGTTTGATTTTTGAATTCAGCGGGTCAAAATACACCCATAAACCCACCCATCAAAGTTCGATTCCGATTCTGGAGACAGATATTTTCGATCATCTCTTTTTCGTACCATGCGAAATAACTTTTTTCCAAGCATATTTTTGCACAACAAAGTTTGGATTTTCGGATTCAGCGGGTCGAAATACACCTAGAAACTCACCCATCAAAGTCCGATCTTGATTCTGAATAAAAATATTTTCGATCATCTCTTTTTCGTACCATGCGAAATAACTTTTTTTCAAGCATATTTTTGGTCATCAGAGGTTGGATTTTCGGATTCAGGGGGTCGAAATACACCTAGAAACTCACTCGTTAAAGTCCGATTTTGATTCTGAAAAAAAATATTTTCGATCATCTCTTTTTCGTACCATGCGAAATAACTTCTTTCCAGGTGTATTTTCGTGTAACAAAGGTTGGATTTTGGGATTCAGCGGGTCAAAATACACCTATAAACCCACCCTTCAAAGTTCGATTTCGATTCTGGAGACAGATATTTTCGATCATCTCTTTTTCGTACCATGCGAAATAACTTTTTTCCAAGCATGTTTTTGGTCATCAAAGGTTGGATTTTCGGATTCAGCGGGTCGAAATACACCTAGAAACTCACCCATCAAAGTCCGATCTTGATTCTGAAAAAAAATATTTTCGATCATCTCTTTTTCGTACCATGCAAAATAACTTTTTTCCAAGCATATTTTCGGTCATCAGAGGTCGGATTTTCGGATTCAGGGGGTCGAAATACACCTAGAAACTCACCCATTAAAGTCCGATTTTGATTCTGAAAAAAAATATTTTCGATCATCTCTTTTTCGTACCATGCGAAATAACTTCTTTCCAGGTGTATTTTCGTGTAACAAAGGTTGGATTTTGGGATTCAGCGGGTCAAAATACACCTATAAACCCACCCTTCAAAGTTCGATTTTGATTCTGGAGACAGATATTTTCGATCATCTCTTTTTCGTACCATGCGAAATAACTTTTTTCCAAGCATATTTTTGGTCATAAGAGGTCGGATTTTTGGATTCAGCGGGTCGAAATACACCTAGAAACTCACCCATCAAAGTCCGATTTTGATTCTGAAAAAAAATATTTTCGATCATCTCTTTTTCGTACCATGCGAAATAACTTTTTTCCAAGCATATTTTTGGTCATAAGAGGTCGGATTTTTGGATTCAGCGGGTCGAAATACCCCTAGAAACTCACCCATTAAAGTCCGATCTCGATTCTGAAACAAAATATTTTCGATCATCTCTTTTTCGTACCATGCGGAATAACTTCTTTCCAGGTGTATTTTCGTTTAACAAAGGTTTGATTTTTGGATTCAGCGGGTCAAAATACACCTATAAACCCACCCATCAAAGTTCGATTCCGATTCTGGAGACAGATATTTTCGATCATCTCTTTTTCGTACCATGCGAAATAACTTTTTTCCAAGCATATTTTTGGTCATAAGAGAACGGATTTTTGGATTCAGCGGGTCGAAATACCCCTAGAAACTCACCCATTAAAGTCCGATCTCGATTCTGAAAAAAAATATTTTCGATCATGTCTTGTTCGTACCATGCGAAATAACTTCTTTCCAGGTGTATTTTCGTCTAACAAAGGTTTGATTTTTGGATTCAGCGGGTCAAAATACACCCATATACCCACCCATCAAAGTTCGATTCCGATTCTGGAGACAGATATTTTCGATCATCTCTTTTTCGTACCATGCGAAATAACTTTTTTCCAAGCATATTTTTGGTCATAAGAGGTCGGATTTTTGGATTCAGCGGGTCGAAATACCCCTAGAAACTCACCCATTAAAGTCCGATCTCGATTCTGAAAAAAAATATTTTCGATCATCTCTTTTTCGTACCATGCGGAATAACTTCTTTCCAGGTGTATTTTCGTGTAACAAAGGTTTGATTTTTGGATTCAGCGGGTCAAAATACACCTATAAACCCACCCATCAAAGTTCGATTCCGATTCTGGAGACAGATATTTTCGATCATCTCTTTTTCGTACCATGCGAAATAACTTTTTTCCAAGCATATTTTTGGTCATAAGAGGTCGGATTTTTGGATTCAGCGGGTCGAAATACACCTAGAAACTCACCCATCAAAGTCCGATTTTGATTCTGAAAAAAAATATTTTCGATCATCTCTTTTTCGTACCATGCGAAATAACTTTTTTCCAAGCATATTTTTGGTCATAAGAGGTCGGATTTTTGGATTCAGCGGGTCGAAATACCCCTAGAAACTCACCCATTAAAGTCCGATTTTGATTCTGAAAAAAAATATTTTCGATCATCTCTTTTTCGTACCATGCGAAATAACTTCTTTCCAGGTGTATTTTCGTGTAACAAAGGTTGGATTTTGGGATTCAGCGGGTCAAAGTACACCTATAAACCCACCCATCAAAGTTCGATTCCGATTCTGGAGACAGATATTATCGATCATCTTTTTTTCGTACCATGCGAAATAACTTTTTTCCAAGCATATTTTTGGTCATCAGAGGTTCGATTTTCGGATTCAGCGGGTCGGAATACACCTAGAAACTCACCCATTAAAGTCCGCTATTGATTCTGAAAAAAAAAATTTTCGATCATCTCTTTTTCGTACCATGCGAAATTACTTCGTTCCAGGTGTATTTTCCTGTAACAAAGGTTAGATTTTCGGATTCAGCGGGTCAAAATACACCTATAAACCCACCCATCGAAGTTCGATTTCGATTCTGGAGACAGATATTTTCGTTCATCTCTTTTTCGTACCATGCGAAATAACTTTTTTCCAAGCATATTTTTGGTCATCGATGTTCGGATTTTCGGATTCAGCGGGTCGGAATACAACTAGAAACTCACCCATCAAAGTCCGATTCCGATTCTGAAAAAAAATATTTTCGATCATCTCTTTTTCGTACCATGCGAAATAACTTTTTTCCAAGCATATTTTTGGTCATAAGAGGTCGGATTTTTGGATTCAGCGGGTCGAAATACCCCTAGAAACTCACCCATTAAAGTCCGACTCGATTCTGAAAAAAAATATTTTCGATCATCTCTTTTTCGTACCATGCGAAATTACTTCTTTCCAGGTGTATTTTCGTTTATCAAAGGTTTGATTTTTGAATTCAGCGGGTCAAAATACACCCATAAACCCACCCATCAAAGTTCGATTCCGATTCTGGAGACAGATATTTTCGATCATCTCTTTTTCGTACCATGCGAAATAACTTTTTTCCAAGCATATTTTTGCACAACAAAGTTTGGATTTTCGGATTCAGCGGGTCGAAATACACCTAGAAACTCACCCATCAAAGTCCGATCTTGATTCTGAATAAAAATATTTTCGATCATCTCTTTTTCGTACCATGCGAAATAACTTTTTTTCAAGCATATTTTTGGTCATCAGAGGTTGGATTTTCGGATTCAGGGGGTCGAAATACACCTAGAAACTCACTCGTTAAAGTCCGATTTTGATTCTGAAAAAAAATATTTTCGATCATCTCTTTTTCGTACCATGCGAAATAACTTCTTTCCAGGTGTATTTTCGTGTAACAAAGGTTGGATTTTGGGATTCAGCGGGTCAAAATACACCTATAAACCCACCCTTCAAAGTTCGATTTCGATTCTGGAGACAGATATTTTCGATCATCTCTTTTTCGTACCATGCGAAATAACTTTTTTCCAAGCATGTTTTTGGTCATCAAAGGTTGGATTTTCGGATTCAGCGGGTCGAAATACACCTAGAAACTCACCCATCAAAGTCCGATCTTGATTCTGAAAAAAAATATTTTCGATCATCTCTTTTTCGTACCATGCAAAATAACTTTTTTCCAAGCATATTTTCGGTCATCAGAGGTCGGATTTTCGGATTCAGGGGGTCGAAATACACCTAGAAACTCACCCATTAAAGTCCGATTTTGATTCTGAAAAAAAATATTTTCGATCATCTCTTTTTCGTACCATGCGAAATAACTTCTTTCCAGGTGTATTTTCGTGTAACAAAGGTTGGATTTTGGGATTCAGCGGGTCAAAATACACCTATAAACCCACCCTTCAAAGTTCGATTTTGATTCTGGAGACAGATATTTTCGATCATCTCTTTTTCGTACCATGCGAAATAACTTTTTTCCAAGCATATTTTTGGTCATAAGAGGTCGGATTTTTGGATTCAGCGGGTCGAAATACACCTAGAAACTCACCCATCAAAGTCCGATTTTGATTCTGAAAAAAAATATTTTCGATCATCTCTTTTTCGTACCATGCGAAATAACTTTTTTCCAAGCATATTTTTGGTCATAAGAGGTCGGATTTTTGGATTCAGCGGGTCGAAATACCCCTAGAAACTCACCCATTAAAGTCCGATCTCGATTCTGAAACAAAATATTTTCGATCATCTCTTTTTCGTACCATGCGGAATAACTTCTTTCCAGGTGTATTTTCGTTTAACAAAGGTTTGATTTTTGGATTCAGCGGGTCAAAATACACCTATAAACCCACCCATCAAAGTTCGATTCCGATTCTGGAGACAGATATTTTCGATCATCTCTTTTTCGTACCATGCGAAATAACTTTTTTCCAAGCATATTTTTGGTCATAAGAGAACGGATTTTTGGATTCAGCGGGTCGAAATACCCCTAGAAACTCACCCATTAAAGTCCGATCTCGATTCTGAAAAAAAATATTTTCGATCATGTCTTGTTCGTACCATGCGAAATAACTTCTTTCCAGGTGTATTTTCGTCTAACAAAGGTTTGATTTTTGGATTCAGCGGGTCAAAATACACCCATATACCCACCCATCAAAGTTCGATTCCGATTCTGGAGACAGATATTTTCGATCATCTCTTTTTCGTACCATGCGAAATAACTTTTTTCCAAGCATATTTTTGGTCATAAGAGGTCGGATTTTTGGATTCAGCGGGTCGAAATACCCCTAGAAACTCACCCATTAAAGTCCGATCTCGATTCTGAAAAAAAATATTTTCGATCATCTCTTTTTCGTACCATGCGGAATAACTTCTTTCCAGGTGTATTTTCGTGTAACAAAGGTTTGATTTTTGGATTCAGCGGGTCAAAATACACCTATAAACCCACCCATCAAAGTTCGATTCCGATTCTGGAGACAGATATTTTCGATCATCTCTTTTTCGTACCATGCGAAATAACTTTTTTCCAAGCATATTTTTGGTCATAAGAGGTCGGATTTTTGGATTCAGCGGGTCGAAATACACCTAGAAACTCACCCATCAAAGTCCGATTTTGATTCTGAAAAAAAATATTTTCGATCATCTCTTTTTCGTACCATGCGAAATAACTTTTTTCCAAGCATATTTTTGGTCATAAGAGGTCGGATTTTTGGATTCAGCGGGTCGAAATACCCCTAGAAACTCACCCATTAAAGTCCGATTTTGATTCTGAAAAAAAATATTTTCGATCATCTCTTTTTCGTACCATGCGAAATAACTTCTTTCCAGGTGTATTTTCGTGTAACAAAGGTTGGATTTTGGGATTCAGCGGGTCAAAGTACACCTATAAACCCACCCATCAAAGTTCGATTCCGATTCTGGAGACAGATATTATCGATCATCTTTTTTTCGTACCATGCGAAATAACTTTTTTCCAAGCATATTTTTGCTCATCAAAGTTTGGATTTTCGGATTCAGCGGGTCAAAATACACCTAAAAACTCACCCATCAAAGTCCGATCTTGATTCTGAAAAAAAATATTTTCGATCATTTCTTTTTCGTACCATGCGAAATAACTTTTTTCCAAGCATATTTTCGGTCATCAGAGGTTGGATTTTCGGATTCGGGGGTCGGAATACACCTAGAAACTCACCCATTAAAGTCCGATTTTGATTCTGAAAAAAAATATTTTCGATCATCTCTTTTTCGTACCATGCGAAATAACTTCTTTCCAGGTGTATTTTCGTGCAACAAAGGTTGAATTTTTGGATTCAGCGGGTCGAAATACACCTATAAACCCACCCTTCAAAGTTCGATTTCGATTCTGGAGACAGATATTTTCGATCATCTCTTTTTCGTACCATGCGAAATAACTTTTTTCCAAGCATATTTTTGGTCATAAGAGGTCGGATTTTTGGATTCAGCGGGTCGAAATACACCTAGAAACTCACCCATCAAAGTCCGATTTTGATTCTGAAAAAAAATATTTTCGATCATCTCTTTTTCGTACCATGCGAAATAACTTTTTTCCAAGCATATTTTTGGTCATAAGAGGTCGGATTTTTGGATTCAGCGGGTCGAAATACCCCTAGAAACTCACCCATCAAAGTCCGATGTCGATTCTGAAAAAAAATATTTTCGATCATCTCTTTTTCGTACCATGCGGAATAACTTCTTTCCAGGTGTATTTTCGTTCAACAAAGGTTTGATTTTTGGATTCAGCGGGTCAAAATACACCTATAAACCCACCCATCAAAGTTCGATTCCGATTCTGGAGACAGATATTTTCGATCATCTCTTTTTCGTACTATGCGAAATAACTTTTTTCCAATCATATTTTTGGTCATAAGAGGTCGGATTTTTGGATTCAGCGGGTCGAAATACCCCTAGACACTCACCCATTAAAGTCCGATCTCGATTCTGAAAAAAAATATTTTCGATCATGTCTTGTTCGTACCATGCGAAATAACTTCTTTCCAGGTGTATTTTCGTTCAACAAAGGTTTGATTTTTGGATTCAGCGGGTCAAAATACACCCATAAACCCACCCATCAAAGTTCGATTCCGATTCTGGAGACAGATATTTTCGATCATCTCTTTTTCGTACCATGCGAAATAACTTTTTTCCAAGCATATTTTTGGTCATAAGAGGTCGGATTTTTGGATTCAGCGGGTCGAAATACCCCTAGAAACTCACCCATTAAAGTCCGATCTCGATTCTGAAACAAAATATTTTCGATCATCTCTTTTTCGTACCATGCGGAATAACTTCTTTCCAGGTGTATTTTCGTTCAACAAAGGTTTGATTTTTGGATTCAGCGGGTCAAAATACACCTATAAACCCACCCATCAAAGTTCGATTCCGATTCTGGAGACAGATATTTTCGATCATCTCTTTTTCGTACCATGCGAAATAACTTTTTTCCAAGCATATTTTTGGTCATAAGAGGTCGGATTTGTGGATTCAGCGGTTCGAAATACCCCTAGAAACTCACCCATTAAAGTCCGATCTCGATTCTGAAAAAAAATATTTTCGATCATCTCTTTTTCGTACCATGCGGAATAACTTCTTTCCAGGTGTATTTTCGTTTAACAAAGGTTTGATTTTTGGATTCAGCGGGTCAAAATACACCTATAAACCCACCCATCAAAGTTCGATTCCGATTCTGGAGACAGATATTTTCGATCATCTCTTTTTCGTACCATGCGAAATAACTTTTTTCCAAGCATATTTTTGGTCATAAGAGGTCGGATTTTTGGATTCAGCGGGTCGAAATACACCTAGAAACTCACCCATCAAAGTCCGATTTTGATTCTGAAAAAAAATATTTTCGATCATATCTTTTTCGTACCATGCGAAATAACTTTTTTCCAAGCATATTTTTGGTCATAAGAGGTCGGATTTTTGGATTCAGTGGGTCGAAATACCCCTAGAAACTCACCCATTAAAGTCCGATTTTGATTCTGAAAAAAAATATTTTCGATCATCTCTTTTTCGTACCATGCGAAATAACTTCTTTCCAGGTGTATTTTCGTGTAACAAAGGTTGGATTTTGGGATTCAGCGGGTCAAAGTACACCTATAAACCCACCCATCAAAGTTCGATTCCGATTCTGGAGACAGATATTATCGATCATCTTTTTTTCGTACCATGCGAAATAACTTTTTTCCAAGCATATTTTTGCTCATCAAAGTTTGGATTTTCGGATTCAGCGGGTCAAAATACACCTAAAAACTCACCCATCAAAGTCCGATCTTGATTCTGAAAAAAAATATTTTCGATCATCTCTTTTTCGTACCATGCGAAATAACTTTTTTCCAAGCATATTTTCGGTCATCAGAGGTTGGATTTTCGGATTCAGGGGGTCGGAATACACCTAGAAACTCACCCATTAAAGTCCGATTTTGATTCTGAAAAAAAATATTTTCGATCATCTCTTTTTCGTACCATGCGAAATAACTTCTTTCCAGGTGTATTTTCGTGTAACAAAGGTTGAATTTTTGGATTCAGCGGGTCGAAATACACCTATAAACCCACCCTTCAAAGTTCGATTTCGATTCTGGAGACAGATATTTTCGATCATCTCTTTTTCGTACCATGCGAAATAACTTTTTTCCAAGCATATTTTTGGTCATAAGAGGTCGGATTTTTGGATTCAGCGGGTCGAAATACACCTAGAAACTCACCCATCAAAGTCCGATTTTGATTCTGAAAAAAAATATTTTCGATCATCTCTTTTTCGTACCATGCGAAATAACTTTTTTCCAAGCATATTTTTGGTCATAAGAGGTCGGATTTTTGGATTCAGCGGGTCGAAATACCCCTAGAAACTCACCCATCAAAGTCCGATGTCGATTCTGAAAAAAAATATTTTCGATCATCTCTTTTTCGTACCATGCGGAATAACTTCTTTCCAGGTGTGTTTTCGTTCAACAAAGGTTTGATTTTTGGATTCAGCGGGTCAAAATACACCTATAAACCCACCCATCAAAGTTCGATTCCGATTCTGGAGACAGATATTTTCGATCATCTCTTTTTCGTACTATGCGAAATAACTTTTTTCCAAGCATATTTTTGGTCATAAGAGGTCGGATTTTTGGATTCAGCGGGTCGAAATACCCCTAGACACTCACCCATTAAAGTCCGATCTCGATTCTGAAAAAAAATATTTTCGATCATGTCTTGTTCGTACCATGCGAAATAACTTCTTTCCAGGTGTATTTTCGTTCAACAAAGGTTTGATTTTTGGATTCAGCGGGTCAAAATACACCCATAAACCCACCCATCAAAGTTCGATTCCGATTCTGGAGACAGATATTTTCGATCATCTCTTTTTCGTACCATGCGAAATAACTTTTTTCCAAGCATATTTTTGGTCATAAGAGGTCGGATTTTTGGATTCAGCGGGTCGAAATACCCCTAGAAACTCACCCATTAAAGTCCGATCTCGATTCTGAAACAAAATATTTTCGATCATCTCTTTTTCGTACCATGCGGAATAACTTCTTTCCAGGTGTATTTTCGTTCAACAAAGGTTTGATTTTTGGATTCAGCGGGTCAAAATACACCTATAAACCCACCCATCAAAGTTCGATTCCGATTCTGGAGACAGATATTTTCGATCATCTCTTTTTCGTACCATGCGAAATAACTTTTTTCCAAGCATATTTTTGGTCATAAGAGAACGGATTTTTGGATTCAGCGGGTCGAAATACCCCTAGAAACTCACCCATTAAAGTCCGATCTCGATTCTGAAAAAAAATATTTTCGATCATGTCTTGTTCGTACCATGCGAAATAACTTCTTTCCAGGTGTATTTTCGTTTAACAAAGGTTTGATTTTTGGATTCAGCGGGTCAAAATACACCCATAAACCCACCCATCAAAGTTCGATTCCGATTCTGGAGACAGATATTTTCGATCATCTCTTTTTCGTACCATGCGAAATAACTTTTTTCCAAGCATATTTTTGGTCATAAGAGGTCGGATTTGTGGATTCAGCGGTTCGAAATACCCCTAGAAACTCACCCATTAAAGTCCGATCTCGATTCTGAAAAAAAATATTTTCGATCATCTCTTTTTCGTACCATGCGGAATAACTTCTTTCCAGGTGTATTTTCGTTTAACAAAGGTTTGATTTTTGGATTCAGCGGGTCAAAATACACCTATAAACCCACCCATCAAAGTTCGATTCCGATTCTGGAGACAGATATTTTCGATCATCTCTTTTTCGTACCATGCGAAATAACTTTTTTCCAAGCATATTTTTGGTCATAAGAGGTCGGATTTTTGGATTCAGCGGGTCGAAATACACCTAGAAACTCACCCATCAAAGTCCGATTTTGATTCTGAAAAAAAATATTTTCGATCATATCTTTTTCGTACCATGCGAAATAACTTTTTTCCAAGCATATTTTTGGTCATAAGAGGTCGGATTTTTGGATTCAGTGGGTCGAAATACCCCTAGAAACTCACCCATTAAAGTCCGATTTTGATTCTGAAAAAAAATATTTTCGATCATCTCTTTTTCGTACCATGCGAAATAACTTCTTTCCAGGTGTATTTTCGTGTAACAAAGGTTGGATTTTGGGATTCAGCGGGTCAAAGTACACCTATAAACCCACCCATCAAAGTTCGATTCCGATTCTGGAGACAGATATTATCGATCATCTTTTTTTCGTACCATGCGAAATAACTTTTTTCCAAGCATATTTTTGCTCATCAAAGTTTGGATTTTCGGATTCAGCGGGTCAAAATACACCTAAAAACTCACCCATCAAAGTCCGATCTTGATTCTGAAAAAAAATATTTTCGATCATCTCTTTTTCGTACCATGCGAAATAACTTTTTTCCAAGCATATTTTCGGTCATCAGAGGTTGGATTTTCGGATTCAGGGGGTCGGAATACACCTAGAAACTCACCCATTAAAGTCCGATTTTGATTCTGAAAAAAAATATTTTCGATCATCTCTTTTTCGTACCATGCGAAATAACTTCTTTCCAGGTGTATTTTCGTGTAACAAAGGTTGAATTTTTGGATTCAGCGGGTCGAAATACACCTATAAACCCACCCTTCAAAGTTCGATTTCGATTCTGGAGACAGATATTTTCGATCATCTCTTTTTCGTACCATGCGAAATAACTTTTTTCCAAGCATATTTTTGGTCATAAGAGGTCGGATTTTTGGATTCAGCGGGTCGAAATACACCTAGAAACTCACCCATCAAAGTCCGATTTTGATTCTGAAAAAAAATATTTTCGATCATCTCTTTTTCGTACCATGCGAAATAACTTTTTTCCAAGCATATTTTTGGTCATAAGAGGTCGGATTTTTGGATTCAGCGGGTCGAAATACCCCTAGAAACTCACCCATCAAAGTCCGATCTCGATTCTGAAAAAAAATATTTTCGATCATCTCTTTTTCGTACCATGCGGAATAACTTCTTTCCAGGTGTATTTTCGTTCAACAAAGGTTTGATTTTCGGATTCAGCGGGTCAAAATACACCTATAAACCCACCCATCAAAGTTCGATTCCGATTCTGGAGACAGATATTTTCGATCATCTCTTTTTCGTACCATGCGAAATAACTTTTTTCCAAGCATATTTTTGGTCATAAAAGGTCGGATTTTTGGATTCAGCGGGTCGAAATACCCCTAGAAACTCACCCATTAAAGTCCGATCTCGATTCTGAAAAAAAATATTTTCGATCATGTCTTGTTCGTACCATGCGAAATAACTTCTTTCCAGGTGTATTTTCGTTCAACAAAGGTTTGATTTTTGGATTCAGCGGGTCAAAATACACCCATAAACCCACCCATCAAAGTTCGATTCCGATTCTGGAGACAGATATTTTCGATCATCTCTTTTTCGTACCATGCGAAATAACTTTTTTCCAAGCATATTTTTGGTCATAAGAGGTCGGATTTTTGGATTCAGCGGGTCGAAATACCCCTAGAAACTCACCCATTAAAGTCCGATCTCGATTCTGAAAAAAAATATTTTCGATCATCTCTTTTTCGTACCATGCGGAATAACTTCTTTCCAGGTGTATTTTCGTTTAACAAAGGTTTGATTTTTGGATTCAGCGGGTCAAAATACACCTATAAACCCACCCATCAAAGTTCGATTTCGATTCTGGAGACAGATATTTTCGATCATCTCTTTTTCGTACCATGCGAAATAACTTTTTTCCAAGCATATTTTTGGTCATAAGAGGTCGGATTTTTGGATTCAGCGGGTCGGAATACACCTAGAAACTCACCCATCAAAGTCCGATTTTGATTCTGAAAAAAAATATTTTCGATCATCTCTTTTTCGTACCATGCGAAATAACTTTTTTCCAAGCATATTTTTGGTCATAAGAGGTCGGATTTTTGGATTCAGCGGGTCGAAATACCCCTAGAAACTCACCCATCAAAGTCCGATCTCGATTCTGAAAAAAAATATTTTCGATCATCTCTTTTTCGTACCATGCGGAATAACTTCTTTCCAGGTGTATTTTCGTTTAACAAAGGTTTCATTTTTGGATTCAGCGGGTCAAAATACACCTATAAGCCCACGCATCAAAGTTCGATTCCGATTCTGGAGACAGATATTTTCGATCATCTCTTTTTCGTACCATGCGAAATAACTTTTTTCCAAGCATATTTTTGGTCATAAGAGGTCGGATTTTTGGATTCAGCGGGTCGAAATACCCCTAGAAACTCACCCATTAAAGTCCGATCTCGATTCTGAAAAAAAATATTTTCGATCATGTCTTGTTCGTACCATGCGAAATAACTTCTTTCCAGGTGTATTTTCGTTTAACAAAGGTTCGATTTTTGGATTCAGCGGGTCAAAATACACCCATAAACCCACCCATCAAAGTTCGATTCCGATTCTGGAGACAGATATTTTCGATCATCTCTTTTTCGTACCATGCGAAATAACTTTTTTCCAAGCATATTTTTGCTCAACAAAGTTTGGATTTCCGGATTCAGCGGGTCGAAATACACCTAGAAACTCACCCATCAAAGTCCGATCTTGATTCTGAAAAAAAATATTTTCGATCATCTCTTTTTCGTACCATGCGAAATAACTTTTTTCCAAGCATATTTTTGGTCATCAGAGGTTGGATTTTCGGATTCAGGGGGTCGAAATACACCTAGAAACTCACTCGTTAAAGTCCGATTTTGATTCTGAAAAAAAATATTTTCGATCATCTCTTTTTCGTACCATGCGAAATAACTTCTTTCCAGGTGTATTTTCGTGTAACAAAGGTTGGATTTTGGGATTCAGCGGGTCAAAATACACCTATAAACCCACCCTTCAAAGTTCGATTTCGATTCTGGAGACAGATATTTTCGATCATCTCTTTTTCGTACCATGCGAAATAACTTTTTTCCAAGCATGTTTTTGGTCATCAAAGGTTGGATTTTCGGATTCAGCGGGTCGAAATACACCTAGAAACTCACCCATCAAAGTCCGATCTTGATTCTGAAAAAAAATATTTTCGATCATCTCTTTTTCGTACCATGCAAAATAACTTTTTTCCAAGCATATTTTCGGTCATCAGAGGTTGGATTTTCGGATTCAGGGGGTCGAAATACACCTATAAACCCACCCTTCAAAGTTCGATTTCGATTCTGGAGACAGATATTTTCGATCATCTCTTTTTCGTACCATGCGAAATAACTTTTTTCCAAGCATATTTTTGGTCATAAGAGGTCGGATTTTTGGATTCAGCGGGTCGAAATACACCTAGAAACTCACCCATCAAAGTCCGATTTTGATTCTGAAAAAAAATATTTTCGATCATCTCTTTTTCGTACCATGCGAAATAACTTTTTTCCAAGCATATTTTTGGTCATAAGAGGTCGGATTTTTGGATTCAGCGGGTCGAAATACCCCTAGAAACTCACCCATCAAAGTCCGATCTCGATTCTGAAAAAAAATATTTTCGATCATCTCTTTTTCGTACCATGCGGAATAACTTCTTTCCAGGTGTATTTTCGTTCAACAAAGGTTTGATTTTTGGATTCAGCGGGTCAAAATACACCTATAAACCCACCCATCAAAGTTCGATTCCGATTCTGGAGACAGATATTTTCGATCATCTCTTTTTCGTACCATGCGAAATAACTTTTTTCCAAGCATATTTTTGGTCATAAGAGGTCGGATTTTTGGATTCAGCGGGTCGAAATACCCCTAGAAACTCACCCATTAAAGTCCGATCTCGATTCTGAAAAAAAATATTTTCGATCATCTCTTTTTCGTACCATGCGGAATAACTTCTTTCCAGGTGTATTTTCGTTTAACAAAGGTTTGATTTTTGGATTCAGCGGGTCAAAATACACCTATAAACCCACCCATCAAAGTTCGATTTCGATTCTGGAGACAGATATTTTCGATCATCTCTTTTTCGTACCATGCGAAATAACTTTTTTCCAAGCATATTTTTGGTCATAAGAGGTCGGATTTTTGGATTCAGCGGGTCGGAATACACCTAGAAACTCACCCATCAAAGTCCGATTTTGATTCTGAAAAAAAATATTTTCGATCATCTCTTTTTCGTACCATGCGAAATAACTTTTTTCCAAGCATATTTTTGGTCATGAGAGGTCGGATTTTTGGATTCAGCGGGTCGAAATACCCCTAGAAACTCACCCATCAAAGTCCGATCTCGATTCTGAAAAAAAATATTTTCGATCATCTCTTTTTCGTACCATGCGGAATAACTTCTTTCCAGGTGTATTTTCGTTCAACAAAGGTTTGATTTTTGGATTCAGCGGGTCAAAATACACCTATAAGCCCACGCATCAAAGTTCGATTCCGATTCTGGAGACAGATATTTTCGATCATCTCTTTTTCGTACCATGCGAAATAACTTTTTTCCAAGCATATTTTTGGTCATAAGAGGTCGGATTTTTGGATTCAGCGGGTCGAAATACCCCTAGAAACTCACCCATTAAAGTCCGATCTCGATTCTGAAAAAAAATATTTTCGATCATGTCTTGTTCGTACCATGCGAAATAACTTCTTTCCAGGTGTATTTTCGTTTAACAAAGGTTCGATTTTTGGATTCAGCGGGTCAAAATACACCCATAAACCCACCCATCAAAGTTCGATTCCGATTCTGGAGACAGATATTTTCGATCATCTCTTTTTCGTACCATGCGAAATAACTTTTTTCCAAGCATATTTTTGCTCAACAAAGTTTGGATTTCCGGATTCAGCGGGTCGAAATACACCTAGAAACTCACCCATCAAAGTCCGATCTTGATTCTGAAAAAAAATATTTTCGATCATCTCTTTTTCGTACCATGCGAAATAACTTTTTTCCAAGCATATTTTTGGTCATCAGAGGTTGGATTTTCGGATTCAGGGGGTCGAAATACACCTAGAAACTCACTCGTTAAAGTCCGATTTTGATTCTGAAAAAAAATATTTTCGATCATCTCTTTTTCGTAACATGCGAAATAACTTCTTTCCAGGTGTATTTTCGTGTAACAAAGGTTGGATTTTGGGATTCAGCGGGTCAAAATACACCTATAAACCCACCCTTCAAAGTTCGATTTCGATTCTGGAGACAGATATTTTCGATCATCTCTTTTTCGTACCATGCGAAATAACTTTTTTCCAAGCATGTTTTTGGTCATCAAAGGTTGGATTTTCGGATTCAGCGGGTCGAAATACACCTAGAAACTCACCCATCAAAGTCCGATCTTGATTCTGAAAAAAAATATTTTCGATCATCTCTTTTTCGTACCATGCAAAATAACTTTTTTCCAAGCATATTTTCGGTCATCAGAGGTTGGATTTTCGGATTCAGGGGGTCGAAATACACCTAGAAACTCACCCATTAAAGTCCGATTTTGATTCTGAAAAAAAATATTTTCGATCATCTCTTTTTCGTACCATGCGAAATAACTTCTTTCCAGGTGTATTTTCGTGTAACAAAGGTTGAATTTTTGGATTCAGCGGGTCGAAATACACCTATAAACCCACCCTTCAAAGTTCGATTTCGATTCTGGAGACAGATATTTTCGATCATCTCTTTTTCGTACCATGCGAAATAACTTTTTTCCAAGCATATTTTTGGTCATAAGAGGTCGGATTTTTGGATTCAGCGGGTCGAAATACACCTAGAAACTCACCCATCAAAGTCCGATTTTGATTCTGAAAAAAAATATTTTCGATCATCTCTTTTTCGTACCATGCGAAATAACTTTTTTCCAAGCATATTTTTGGTCATAAGAGGTCGGATTTTTGGATTCAGCGGGTCGAAATACCCCTAGAAACTCACCCATCAAAGTCCGATCTCGATTCTGAAAAAGAATATTTTCGATCATCTCTTTTTCGTACCATGCGGAATAACTTCTTTCCAGGTGTATTTTCGTTCAACAAAGGTTTGATTTTTGGATTCAGCGGGTCAAAATACACCTATAAACCCACCCATCAAAGTTCGATTCCGATTCTGGAGACAGATATTTTCGATCATCTCTTTTTCGTACCATGCGAAATAACTTTTTTCCAAGCATATTTTTGGTCATAAAAGGTCGGATTTTTGGATTCAGCGGGTCGAAATACCCCTAGAAACTCACCCATTAAAGTCCGATCTCGATTCTGAAAAAAAATATTTTCGATCATGTCTTGTTCGTACCATGCGAAATAACTTCTTTCCAGGTGTATTTTCGTTCAACAAAGGTTTGATTTTTGGATTCAGCGGGTCAAAATACACCCATAAACCCACCCATCAAAGTTCGATTCCGATTCTGGAGACAGATATTTTCGATCATCTCTTTTTCGTACCATGCGAAATAACTTTTTTCCAAGCATATTTTTGGTCATAAGAGGTCGGATTTTTGGATTCAGCGGGTCGAAATACCCCTAGAAACTCACCCATTAAAGTCCGATCTCGATTCTGAAAAAAAATATTTTCGATCATCTCTTTTTCGTACCATGCGGAATAACTTCTTTCCAGGTGTATTTTCGTTTAACAAAGGTTTGATTTTTGATTCAGCGGGTCAAAATACACCTATAAACCCACCCATCAAAGTTCGATTTCGATTCTGGAGACAGATATTTTCGATCATCTCTTCTTCGTACCATGCGAAATAACTTTTTTCCAAGCATATTTTTGGTCATAAGAGGTCGGATTTTTGGATTCAGCGGGTCGGAATACACCTAGAAACTCACCCATCAAAGTCCGATTTTGATTCTGAAAAAAAATATTTTCGATCATCTCTTTCTCGTACCATGCGAAATAACTTTTTTCCAAGCATATTTTTGGTCATAAGAGGTCGGATTTTTGGATTCAGCGGGTCGAAATACCCCTAGAAACTCACCCATCAAAGTCCGATCTCGATTCTGAAAAAAAATATTTTCGATCATCTCTTTTTCGTACCATGCGGAATAACTTCTTTCCAGGTGTATTTTCGTTTAACAAAGGTTTGATTTTTGGATTCAGCGGGTCAAAATACACCTATAAGCCCACGCATCAAAGTTCGATTCCGATTCTGGAGACAGATATTTTCGATCATCTCTTTTTCGTACCATGCGAAATAACTTTTTTCCAAGCATATTTTTGGTCATAAGAGGTCGGATTTTTGGATTCAGCGGGTCGAAATACCCCTAGAAACTCACCCATTAAAGTCCGATCTCGATTCTGAAAAAAAATATTTTCGATCATGTCTTGTTCGTACCATGCGAAATAACTTCTTTCCAGGTGTATTTTCGTTTAACAAAGGTTCGATTTTTGGATTCAGCGGGTCAAAATACACCCATAAACCCACCCATCAAAGTTCGATTCCGATTCTGGAGACAGATATTTTCGATCATCTCTTTTTCGTACCATGCGAAATAACTTTTTTCCAAGCATATTTTTGCTCAACAAAGTTTGGATTTCCGGATTCAGCGGGTCGAAATACACCTAGAAACTCACCCATCAAAGTCCGATCTTGATTCTGAAAAAAAATATTTTCGATCATCTCTTTTTCGTACCATGCGAAATAACTTTTTTCCAAGCATATTTTTGGTCATCAGAGGTTGGATTTTCGGATTCAGGGGGTCGAAATACACCTAGAAACTCACTCGTTAAAGTCCGATTTTGATTCTGAAAAAAAATATTTTCGATCATCTCTTTTTCGTACCATGCGAAATAACTTCTTTCCAGGTGTATTTTCGTGTAACAAAGGTTGGATTTTGGGATTCAGCGGGTCAAAATACACCTATAAACCCACCCTTCAAAGTTCGATTTCGATTCTGGAGACAGATATTTTCGATCATCTCTTTTTCGTACCATGCGAAATAACTTTTTTCCAAGCATGTTTTTGGTCATCAAAGGTTGGATTTTCGGATTCAGCGGGTCGAAATACACCTAGAAACTCACCCATCAAAGTCCGATCTTGATTCTGAAAAAAAATATTTTCGATCATCTCTTTTTCGTACCATGCAAAATAACTTTTTTCCAAGCATATTTTCGGTCATCAGAGGTTGGATTTTCGGATTCAGGGGGTCGAAATACACCTAGAAACTCACCCATTAAAGTCCGATTTTGATTCTGAAAAAAAATATTTTCGATCATCTCTTTTTCGTACCATGCGAAATAACTTCTTTCCAGGTGTATTTTCGTGTAACAAAGGTTGGATTTTGGGATTCAGCGGGTCAAAATACACCTATAAACCCACCCTTCAAAGTTCGATTTTGATTCTGGAGACAGATATTTTCGATCATCTCTTTTTCGTACCATGCGAAATAACTTTTTTCCAAGCATATTTTTGGTCATAAGAGGTCGGATTTTTGGATTCAGCGGGTCAAAATACACCTAGAAACTCACCCATCAAAGTCCGATTTTGATTCTGAAAAAAAATATTTTCGATCATCTCTTTTTCGTACCATGCGAAATAACTTTTTTCCAAGCATATTTTTGGTCATAAGAGGTCGGATTTTTGGATTCAGCGGGTCGAAATACCCCTAGAAACTCACCCATTAAAGTCCGATCTCGATTCTGAAACAAAATATTTTCGATCATCTCTTTTTCGTACCATGCGGAATAACTTCTTTCCAGGTGTATTTTCGTGTAACAAAGGTTGGATTTTGGGATTCAGCGGGTCAAAGTACACCTATAAACCCACCCATCAAAGTTCGATTCCGATTCTGGAGACAGATATTATCGATCATCTTTTTTTCGTACCATGCGAAATAACTTTTTTCCAAGCATATTTTTGCTCATCAAAGTTTGGATTTTCGGATTCAGCGGGTCAAAATACACCTAAAAACTCACCCATCAAAGTCCGATCTTGATTCTGAAAAAAAATATTTTCGATCATCTCTTTTTCGTACCATGCGAAATAACTTTTTTCCAAGCATATTTTCGGTCATCAGAGGTTGGATTTTCGGATTCAGGGGGTCGGAATACACCTAGAAACTCACCCATTAAAGTCCGATTTTGATTCTGAAAAAAAATATTTTCGATCATCTCTTTTTCGTACCATGCGAAATAACTTCTTTCCAGGTGTATTTTCGTGTAACAAAGGTTGAATTTTTGGATTCAGCGGGTCGAAATACACCTATAAACCCACCCTTCAAAGTTCGATTTCGATTCTGGAGACAGATATTTTCGATCATCTCTTTTTCGTACCATGCGAAATAACTTTTTTCCAAGCATATTTTTGGTCATAAGAGGTCGGATTTTTGGATTCAGCGGGTCGAAATACACCTAGAAACTCACCCATCAAAGTCCGATTTTGATTCTGAAAAAAAATATTTTCGATCATCTCTTTTTCGTACCATGCGAAATAACTTTTTTCCAAGCATATTTTTGGTCATAAGAGGTCGGATTTTTGGATTCAGCGGGTCGAAATACCCCTAGCAACTCACCCATCAAAGTCCGATGTCGATTCTGAAAAAAAATATTTTCGATCATCTCTTTTTCGTACCATGCGGAATAACTTCTTTCCAGGTGTGTTTTCGTTCAACAAAGGTTTGATTTTTGGATTCAGCGGGTCAAAATACACCTATAAACCCACCCATCAAAGTTCGATTCCGATTCTGGAGACAGATATTTTCGATCATCTCTTTTTCGTACTATGCGAAATAACTTTTTTCCAAGCATATTTTTGGTCATAAGAGGTCGGATTTTTGGATTCAGCGGGTCGAAATACCCCTAGACACTCACCCATTAAAGTCCGATCTCGATTCTGAAAAAAAATATTTTCGATCATGTCTTGTTCGTACCATGCGAAATAACTTCTTTCCAGGTGTATTTTCGTTCAACAAAGGTTTGATTTTTGGATTCAGCGGGTCAAAATACACCCATAAACCCACCCATCAAAGTTCGATTCCGATTCTGGAGACAGATATTTTCGATCATCTCTTTTTCGTACCATGCGAAATAACTTTTTTCCAAGCATATTTTTGGTCATAAGAGGTCGGATTTTTGGATTCAGCGGGTCGAAATACCCCTAGAAACTCACCCATTAAAGTCCGATCTCGATTCTGAAAAAAAATATTTTCGATCATGTCTTGTTCGTACCATGCGAAATAACTTCTTTCCAGGTGTATTTTCGTTTAACAAAGGTTCGATTTTTGGATTCAGCGGGTCAAAATACACCCATAAACCCACCCATCAAAGTTCGATTCCGATTCTGGAGACAGATATTTTCGATCATCTCTTTTTCGTACCATGCGAAATAACTTTTTTCCAAGCATATTTTTGCTCAACAAAGTTTGGATTTCCGGATTCAGCGGGTCGAAATACACCTAGAAACTCACCCATCAAAGTCCGATCTTGATTCTGAAAAAAAATATTTTCGATCATCTCTTTTTCGTACCATGCGAAATAACTTTTTTCCAAGCATATTTTTGGTCATCAGAGGTTGGATTTTCGGATTCAGGGGGTCGAAATACACCTAGAAACTCACTCGTTAAAGTCCGATTTTGATTCTGAAAAAAAATATTTTCGATCATCTCTTTTTCGTACCATGCGAAATAACTTCTTTCCAGGTGTATTTTCGTGTAACAAAGGTTGGATTTTGGGATTCAGCGGGTCAAAATACACCTATAAACCCACCCTTCAAAGTTCGATTTCGATTCTGGAGACAGATATTTTCGATCATCTCTTTTTCGTACCATGCGAAATAACTTTTTTCCAAGCATATTTTTGGTCATAAGAGGTCGGATTTTTGGATTCAGCGGGTCGAAATACACCTAGAAACTCACCCATCAAAGTCCGATCTTGATTCTGAAAAAAAATATTTTCGATCATCTCTTTTTCGTACCATGCGAAATAACTTTTTTCCAAGCATATTTTTGGTCATAAGAGGTCGGATTTTTGGATTCAGCGGGTCGAAATACCCCTAGCAACTCACCCATCAAAGTCCGATGTCGATTCTGAAAAAAAATATTTTCGATCATCTCTTTTTCGTACCATGCGGAATAACTTCTTTCCAGGTGTGTTTTCGTTCAACAAAGGTTTGATTTTTGGATTCAGCGGGTCAAAATACACCTATAAACCCACCCATCAAAGTTCGATTCCGATTCTGGAGACAGATATTTTCGATCATCTCTTTTTCGTACTATGCGAAATAACTTTTTTCCAAGCATATTTTTGGTCATAAGAGGTCGGATTTTTGGATTCAGCGGGTCGAAATACCCCTAGACACTCACCCATTAAAGTCCGATCTCGATTCTGAAAAAAAATATTTTCGATCATGTCTTGTTCGTACCATGCGAAATAACTTCTTTCCAGGTGTATTTTCGTTCAACAAAGGTTTGATTTTTGGATTCAGCGGGTCAAAATACACCCATAAACCCACCCATCAAAGTTCGATTCCGATTCTGGAGACAGATATTTTCGATCATCTCTTTTTCGTACCATGCGAAATAACTTTTTTCCAAGCATATTTTTGCTCAACAAAGTTTGGATTTCCGGATTCAGCGGGTCGAAATACACCTAGAAACTCACCCATCAAAGTCCGATCTTGATTCTGAAAAAAAATATTTTCGATCATCTCTTTTTCGTACCATGCGAAATAACTTTTTTCCAAGCATATTTTTGGTCATCAGAGGTTGGATTTTCGGATTCAGGGGGTCGAAATACACCTAGAAACTCACTCGTTAAAGTCCGATTTTGATTCTGAAAAAAAATATTTTCGATCATCTCTTTTTCGTACCATGCGAAATAACTTCTTTCCAGGTATATTTTTGGTCATAAGAGGTCGGATTTGTGGATTCAGCGGTTCGAAATACCCCTAGAAACTCACCCATTAAAGTCCGATCTCGATTCTGAAAAAAAATATTTTCGATCATCTCTTTTTCGTACCATGCGGAATAACTTCTTTCCAGGTGTATTTTCGTTTAACAAAGGTTTGATTTTTGGATTCAGCGGGTCAAAATACACCTATAAACCCACCCATCAAAGTTCGATTCCGATTCTGGAGACAGATATTTTCGATCATCTCTTTTTCGTACCATGCGAAATAACTTTTTTCCAAGCATATTTTTGGTCATAAGAGGTCGGATTTTTGGATTCAGCGGGTCGAAATACACCTAGAAACTCACCCATCAAAGTCCGATTTTGATTCTGAAAAAAAATATTTTCGATCATATCTTTTTCGTACCATGCGAAATAACTTTTTTCCAAGCATATTTTTGGTCATAAGAGGTCGGATTTTTGGATTCAGTGGGTCGAAATACCCCTAGAAACTCACCCATTAAAGTCCGATTTTGATTCTGAAAAAAAATATTTTCGATCATCTCTTTTTCGTACCATGCGAAATAACTTCTTTCCAGGTGTATTTTCGTGTAACAAAGGTTGGATTTTGGGATTCAGCGGGTCAAAGTACACCTATAAACCCACCCATCAAAGTTCGATTCCGATTCTGGAGACAGATATTATCGATCATCTTTTTTTCGTACCATGCGAAATAACTTTTTTCCAAGCATATTTTTGCTCATCAAAGTTTGGATTTTCGGATTCAGCGGGTCAAAATACACCTAAAAACTCACCCATCAAAGTCCGATCTTGATTCTGAAAAAAAATATTTTCGATCATCTCTTTTTCGTACCATGCGAAATAACTTTTTTCCAAGCATATTTTCGGTCATCAGAGGTTGGATTTTCGGATTCAGGGGGTCGGAATACACCTAGAAACTCACCCATTAAAGTCCGATTTTGATTCTGAAAAAAAATATTTTCGATCATCTCTTTTTCGTACCATGCGAAATAACTTCTTTCCAGGTGTATTTTCGTGTAACAAAGGTTGAATTTTTGGATTCAGCGGGTCGAAATACACCTATAAACCCACCCTTCAAAGTTCGATTTCGATTCTGGAGACAGATATTTTCGATCATCTCTTTTTCGTACCATGCGAAATAACTTTTTTCCAAGCATATTTTTGGTCATAAGAGGTCGGATTTTTGGATTCAGCGGGTCGAAATACACCTAGAAACTCACCCATCAAAGTCCGATTTTGATTCTGAAAAAAAATATTTTCGATCATCTCTTTTTCGTACCATGCGAAATAACTTTTTTCCAAGCATATTTTTGGTCATAAGAGGTCGGATTTTTGGATTCAGCGGGTCGAAATACCCCTAGAAACTCACCCATCAAAGTCCGATCTCGATTCTGAAAAAAAATATTTTCGATCATCTCTTTTTCGTACCATGCGGAATAACTTCTTTCCAGGTGTATTTTCGTTCAACAAAGGTTTGATTTTTGGATTCAGCGGGTCAAAATACACCTATAAACCCACCCATCAAAGTTCGATTCCGATTCTGGAGACAGATATTTTCGATCATCTCTTTTTCGTACCATGCGAAATAACTTTTTTCCAAGCATATTTTTGGTCATAAAAGGTCGGATTTTTGGATTCAGCGGGTCGAAATACCCCTAGAAACTCACCCATTAAAGTCCGATCTCGATTCTGAAAAAAAATATTTTCGATCATGTCTTGTTCGTACCATGCGAAATAACTTCTTTCCAGGTGTATTTTCGTTCAACAAAGGTTTGATTTTTGGATTCAGCGGGTCAAAATACACCCATAAACCCACCCATCAAAGTTCGATTCCGATTCTGGAGACAGATATTTTCGATCATCTCTTTTTCGTACCATGCGAAATAACTTTTTTCCAAGCATATTTTTGGTCATAAGAGGTCGGATTTTTGGATTCAGCGGGTCGAAATACCCCTAGAAACTCACCCATTAAAGTCCGATCTCGATTCTGAAAAAAAATATTTTCGATCATCTCTTTTTCGTACCATGCGGAATAACTTCTTTCCAGGTGTATTTTCGTTTAACAAAGGTTTGATTTTTGGATTCAGCGGGTCAAAATACACCTATAAACCCACCCATCAAAGTTCGATTTCGATTCTGGAGACAGATATTTTCGATCATCTCTTTTTCGTACCATGCGAAATAACTTTTTTCCAAGCATATTTTTGGTCATAAGAGGTCGGATTTTTGGATTCAGCGGGTCGGAATACACCTAGAAACTCACCCATCAAAGTCCGATTTTGATTCTGAAAAAAAATATTTTCGATCATCTCTTTTTCGTACCATGCGAAATAACTTTTTTCCAAGCATATTTTTGGTCATAAGAGGTCGGATTTTTGGATTCAGCGGGTCGAAATACCCCTAGAAACTCACCCATCAAAGTCCGATCTCGATTCTGAAAAAAAATATTTTCGATCATCTCTTTTTCGTACCATGCGGAATAACTTCTTTCCAGGTGTATTTTCGTTTAACAAAGGTTTCATTTTTGGATTCAGCGGGTCAAAATACACCTATAAGCCCACGCATCAAAGTTCGATTCCGATTCTGGAGACAGATATTTTCGATCATCTCTTTTTCGTACCATGCGAAATAACTTTTTTCCAAGCATATTTTTGGTCATAAGAGGTCGGATTTTTGGATTCAGCGGGTCGAAATACCCCTAGAAACTCACCCATTAAAGTCCGATCTCGATTCTGAAAAAAAATATTTTCGATCATGTCTTGTTCGTACCATGCGAAATAACTTCTTTCCAGGTGTATTTTCGTTTAACAAAGGTTCGATTTTTGGATTCAGCGGGTCAAAATACACCCATAAACCCACCCATCAAAGTTCGATTCCGATTCTGGAGACAGATATTTTCGATCATCTCTTTTTCGTACCATGCGAAATAACTTTTTTCCAAGCATATTTTTGCTCAACAAAGTTTGGATTTCCGGATTCAGCGGGTCGAAATACACCTAGAAACTCACCCATCAAAGTCCGATCTTGATTCTGAAAAAAAATATTTTCGATCATCTCTTTTTCGTACCATGCGAAATAACTTTTTTCCAAGCATATTTTTGGTCATCAGAGGTTGGATTTTCGGATTCAGGGGGTCGAAATACACCTAGAAACTCACTCGTTAAAGTCCGATTTTGATTCTGAAAAAAAATATTTTCGATCATCTCTTTTTCGTACCATGCGAAATAACTTCTTTCCAGGTGTATTTTCGTGTAACAAAGGTTGGATTTTGGGATTCAGCGGGTCAAAATACACCTATAAACCCACCCTTCAAAGTTCGATTTCGATTCTGGAGACAGATATTTTCGATCATCTCTTTTTCGTACCATGCGAAATAACTTTTTTCCAAGCATGTTTTTGGTCATCAAAGGTTGGATTTTCGGATTCAGCGGGTCGAAATACACCTAGAAACTCACCCATCAAAGTCCGATCTTGATTCTGAAAAAAAATATTTTCGATCATCTCTTTTTCGTACCATGCAAAATAACTTTTTTCCAAGCATATTTTCGGTCATCAGAGGTTGGATTTTCGGATTCAGGGGGTCGAAATACACCTATAAACCCACCCTTCAAAGTTCGATTTCGATTCTGGAGACAGATATTTTCGATCATCTCTTTTTCGTACCATGCGAAATAACTTTTTTCCAAGCATATTTTTGGTCATAAGAGGTCGGATTTTTGGATTCAGCGGGTCGAAATACACCTAGAAACTCACCCATCAAAGTCCGATTTTGATTCTGAAAAAAAATATTTTCGATCATCTCTTTTTCGTACCATGCGAAATAACTTTTTTCCAAGCATATTTTTGGTCATAAGAGGTCGGATTTTTGGATTCAGCGGGTCGAAATACCCCTAGAAACTCACCCATCAAAGTCCGATCTCGATTCTGAAAAAAAATATTTTCGATCATCTCTTTTTCGTACCATGCGGAATAACTTCTTTCCAGGTGTATTTTCGTTCAACAAAGGTTTGATTTTTGGATTCAGCGGGTCAAAATACACCTATAAACCCACCCATCAAAGTTCGATTCCGATTCTGGAGACAGATATTTTCGATCATCTCTTTTTCGTACCATGCGAAATAACTTTTTTCCAAGCATATTTTTGGTCATAAGAGGTCGGATTTTTGGATTCAGCGGGTCGAAATACCCCTAGAAACTCACCCATTAAAGTCCGATCTCGATTCTGAAAAAAAATATTTTCGATCATCTCTTTTTCGTACCATGCGGAATAACTTCTTTCCAGGTGTATTTTCGTTTAACAAAGGTTTGATTTTTGGATTCAGCGGGTCAAAATACACCTATAAACCCACCCATCAAAGTTCGATTTCGATTCTGGAGACAGATATTTTCGATCATCTCTTTTTCGTACCATGCGAAATAACTTTTTTCCAAGCATATTTTTGGTCATAAGAGGTCGGATTTTTGGATTCAGCGGGTCGGAATACACCTAGAAACTCACCCATCAAAGTCCGATTTTGATTCTGAAAAAAAATATTTTCGATCATCTCTTTTTCGTACCATGCGAAATAACTTTTTTCCAAGCATATTTTTGGTCATAAGAGGTCGGATTTTTGGATTCAGCGGGTCGAAATACCCCTAGAAACTCACCCATCAAAGTCCGATCTCGATTCTGAAAAAAAATATTTTCGATCATCTCTTTTTCGTACCATGCGGAATAACTTCTTTCCAGGTGTATTTTCGTTCAACAAAGGTTTGATTTTTGGATTCAGCGGGTCAAAATACACCTATAAGCCCACGCATCAAAGTTCGATTCCGATTCTGGAGACAGATATTTTCGATCATCTCTTTTTCGTACCATGCGAAATAACTTTTTTCCAAGCATATTTTTGGTCATAAGAGGTCGGATTTTTGGATTCAGCGGGTCGAAATACCCCTAGAAACTCACCCATTAAAGTCCGATCTCGATTCTGAAAAAAAATATTCTCGATCATGTCTTGTTCGTACCATGCGAAATAACTTCTTTCCAGGTGTATTTTCGTTTAACAAAGGTTCGATTTTTGGATTCAGCGGGTCAAAATACACCCATAAACCCACCCATCAAAGTTCGATTCCGATTCTGGAGACAGATATTTTCGATCATCTCTTTTTCGTACCATGCGAAATAACTTTTTTCCAAGCATATTTTTGCTCAACAAAGTTTGGATTTCCGGATTCAGCGGGTCGAAATACACCTAGAAACTCACCCATCAAAGTCCGATCTTGATTCTGAAAAAAAATATTTTCGATCATCTCTTTTTCGTACCATGCGAAATAACTTTTTTCCAAGCATATTTTTGGTCATCAGAGGTTGGATTTTCGGATTCAGGGGGTCGAAATACACCTAGAAACTCACTCGTTAAAGTCCGATTTTGATTCTGAAAAAAAATATTTTCGATCATCTCTTTTTCGTAACATGCGAAATAACTTCTTTCCAGGTGTATTTTCGTGTAACAAAGGTTGGATTTTGGGATTCAGCGGGTCAAAATACACCTATAAACCCACCCTTCAAAGTTCGATTTCGATTCTGGAGACAGATATTTTCGATCATCTCTTTTTCGTACCATGCGAAATAACTTTTTTCCAAGCATGTTTTTGGTCATCAAAGGTTGGATTTTCGGATTCAGCGGGTCGAAATACACCTAGAAACTCACCCATCAAAGTCCGATCTTGATTCTGAAAAAAAATATTTTCGATCATCTCTTTTTCGTACCATGCAAAATAACTTTTTTCCAAGCATATTTTCGGTCATCAGAGGTTGGATTTTCGGATTCAGGGGGTCGAAATACACCTAGAAACTCACCCATTAAAGTCCGATTTTGATTCTGAAAAAAAATATTTTCGATCATCTCTTTTTCGTACCATGCGAAATAACTTCTTTCCAGGTGTATTTTCGTGTAACAAAGGTTGAATTTTTGGATTCAGCGGGTCGAAATACACCTATAAACCCACCCTTCAAAGTTCGATTTCGATTCTGGAGACAGATATTTTCGATCATCTCTTTTTCGTACCATGCGAAATAACTTTTTTCCAAGCATATTTTTGGTCATAAGAGGTCGGATTTTTGGATTCAGCGGGTCGAAATACACCTAGAAACTCACCCATCAAAGTCCGATTTTGATTCTGAAAAAAAATATTTTCGATCATCTCTTTTTCGTACCATGCGAAATAACTTTTTTCCAAGCATATTTTTGGTCATAAGAGGTCGGATTTTTGGATTCAGCGGGTCGAAATACCCCTAGAAACTCACCCATCAAAGTCCGATCTCGATTCTGAAAAAAAATATTTTCGATCATCTCTTTTTCGTACCATGCGGAATAACTTCTTTCCAGGTGTATTTTCGTTCAACAAAGGTTTGATTTTTGGATTCAGCGGGTCAAAATACACCTATAAACCCACCCATCAAAGTTCGATTCCGATTCTGGAGACAGATATTTTCGATCATCTCTTTTTCGTACCATGCGAAATAACTTTTTTCCAAGCATATTTTTGGTCATAAAAGGTCGGATTTTTGGATTCAGCGGGTCGAAATACCCCTAGAAACTCACCCATTAAAGTCCGATCTCGATTCTGAAAAAAAATATTTTCGATCATGTCTTGTTCGTACCATGCGAAATAACTTCTTTCCAGGTGTATTTTCGTTCAACAAAGGTTTGATTTTTGGATTCAGCGGGTCAAAATACACCCATAAACCCACCCATCAAAGTTCGATTCCGATTCTGGAGACAGATATTTTCGATCATCTCTTTTTCGTACCATGCGAAATAACTTTTTTCCAAGCATATTTTTGGTCATAAGAGGTCGGATTTTTGGATTCAGCGGGTCGAAATACCCCTAGAAACTCACCCATTAAAGTCCGATCTCGATTCTGAAAAAAAATATTTTCGATCATCTCTTTTTCGTACCATGCGGAATAACTTCTTTCCAGGTGTATTTTCGTTTAACAAAGGTTTGATTTTTGATTCAGCGGGTCAAAATACACCTATAAACCCACCCATCAAAGTTCGATTTCGATTCTGGAGACAGATATTTTCGATCATCTCTTCTTCGTACCATGCGAAATAACTTTTTTCCAAGCATATTTTTGGTCATAAGAGGTCGGATTTTTGGATTCAGCGGGTCGGAATACACCTAGAAACTCACCCATCAAAGTCCGATTTTGATTCTGAAAAAAAATATTTTCGATCATCTCTTTTTCGTACCATGCGAAATAACTTTTTTCCAAGCATATTTTTGGTCATAAGAGGTCGGATTTTTGGATTCAGCGGGTCGAAATACCCCTAGAAACTCACCCATCAAAGTCCGATCTCGATTCTGAAAAAAAATATTTTCGATCATCTCTTTTTCGTACCATGCGGAATAACTTCTTTCCAGGTGTATTTTCGTTTAACAAAGGTTTGATTTTTGGATTCAGCGGGTCAAAATACACCTATAAGCCCACGCATCAAAGTTCGATTCCGATTCTGGAGACAGATATTTTCGATCATCTCTTTTTCGTACCATGCGAAATAACTTTTTTCCAAGCATATTTTTGGTCATAAGAGGTCGGATTTTTGGATTCAGCGGGTCGAAATACCCCTAGAAACTCACCCATTAAAGTCCGATCTCGATTCTGAAAAAAAATATTTTCGATCATGTCTTGTTCGTACCATGCGAAATAACTTCTTTCCAGGTGTATTTTCGTTTAACAAAGGTTCGATTTTTGGATTCAGCGGGTCAAAATACACCCATAAACCCACCCATCAAAGTTCGATTCCGATTCTGGAGACAGATATTTTCGATCATCTCTTTTTCGTACCATGCGAAATAACTTTTTTCCAAGCATATTTTTGCTCAACAAAGTTTGGATTTCCGGATTCAGCGGGTCGAAATACACCTAGAAACTCACCCATCAAAGTCCGATCTTGATTCTGAAAAAAAATATTTTCGATCATCTCTTTTTCGTACCATGCGAAATAACTTTTTTCCAAGCATATTTTTGGTCATCAGAGGTTGGATTTTCGGATTCAGGGGGTCGAAATACACCTAGAAACTCACTCGTTAAAGTCCGATTTTGATTCTGAAAAAAAATATTTTCGATCATCTCTTTTTCGTACCATGCGAAATAACTTCTTTCCAGGTGTATTTTCGTGTAACAAAGGTTGGATTTTGGGATTCAGCGGGTCAAAATACACCTATAAACCCACCCTTCAAAGTTCGATTTCGATTCTGGAGACAGATATTTTCGATCATCTCTTTTTCGTACCATGCGAAATAACTTTTTTCCAAGCATGTTTTTGGTCATCAAAGGTTGGATTTTCGGATTCAGCGGGTCGAAATACACCTAGAAACTCACCCATCAAAGTCCGATCTCGATTCTGAAAAAAAATATTTTCGATCATGTCTTGTTCGTACCATGCGAAATAACTTCTTTCCAGGTGTATTTTCGTTTAACAAAGGTTTGATTTTTGGATTCAGCGGGTCAAAATACACCCATATACCCACCCATCAAAGTTCGATTCCGATTCTGGAGACAGATATTTTCGATCATCTCTTTTTCGTACCATGCGAAATAACTTTTTTCCAAGCATATTTTTGGTCATAAGAGGTCGGATTTTTGGATTCAGCGGGTCGAAATACCCCTAGAAACTCACCCATTAAAGTCCGATCTCGATTCTGAAAAAAAATATTTTCGATCATCTCTTTTTCGTACCATGCGGAATAACTTCTTTCCAGGTGTATTTTCGTTGAACAAAGGTTTGATTTTTGGATTCAGCGGGTCAAAATACACCTATAAGCCCACGCATCAAAGTTCGATTCCGATTCTGGAGACAGATATTTTCGATCATCTCTTTTTCGTACCATGCGAAATAACTTTTTTCCAAGCATATTTTTGGTCATAAGAGTTCGGATTTTTGGATTCAGCGGGTCGAAATACCCCTAGAAACTCACCCATTAAAGTCCGATCTCGATTCTGAAAAAAAATATTTTCGATCATGTCTTGTTCGTACCATGCGAAATAACTTCTTTCCAGGTGTATTTTCGTTTAACAAAGGTTCGATTTTTGGATTCAGCGGGTCAAAATACACCCATAAACCCACCCATCAAAGTTCGATTCCGATTCTGGAGACAGATATTTTCGATCATCTCTTTTTCGTACCATGCGAAATAACTTTTTTCCAAGCATATTTTTGGTCATAAGAGAACGGATTTTTGGATTCAGCGGGTCGAAATACCCGTAGAAACTCACCCATTAAAGTCCGATCTCGATTCTGAAAAAAAATATTTTCGATCATGTCTTGTTCGTACCATGCGAAATAACTTCTTTCCAGGTGTATTTTCGTTTATCAAAGGTTTGATTTTTGGATTCAGCGGGTCAAAATACACCCATATACCCACCCATCAAAGTTCGATTCCGATTCTGGAGACAGATATTTTCGATCATCTCTTTTTCGTACCATGCGAAATAACTTTTTTCCAAGCATATTTTTGGTCATAAGAGTTCGGATTTTTGGATTCAGCGGGTCGAAATACCCCTAGAAACTCACCCATTAAAGTCCGATCTCGATTCTGAAAAAAAATATTTTCGATCATCTCTTTTTCGTACCATGCGGAATAACTTCTTTCCAGGTGTATTTTCGTTGAACAAAGGTTTGATTTTTGGATTCAGCGGGTCAAAATACACCTATAAACCCACCCATCAAAGTTCGATTCCGATTCTGGAGACAGATATTTTCGATCATCTCTTTTTCGTACCATGCGAAATAACTTTTTTCCAAGCATATTTTTGGTCATAAGAGGTCGGATTTTTGGATTCAGCGGGTCGAAATACCCCTAGAAACTCACCCATTAAAGTCCGATTTTGATTCTGAAAAAAAATATTTTCGATCATCTCTTTTTCGTACCATGCGAAATAACTTCTTTCCAGGTGTATTTTCGTGTAACAAAGGTTGGATTTTGGGATTCAGCGGGTCAAAGTACACCTATAAACCCACCCATCAAAGTTCGATTCCGATTCTGGAGACAGATATTATCGATCATCTTTTTTTCGTACCATGCGAAATAACTTTTTTCCAAGCATATTTTTGCTCATCAAAGTTTGGATTTTCGGATTCAGCGGGTCAAAATACACCTAAAAACTCACCCATCAAAGTCCGATCTTGATTCTGAAAAAAAATATTTTCGATCATCTCTTTTTCGTACCATGCGAAATAACTTTTTTCCAAGCATATTTTCGGTCATCAGAGGTTGGATTTTCGGATTCGGGGGTCGGAATACACCTAGAAACTCACCCATTAAAGTCCGATTTTGATTCTGAAAAAAAATATTTTCGATCATCTCTTTTTCGTACCATGCGAAATAACTTCTTTCCAGGTGTATTTTCGTGTAACAATGGTTGAATTTTTGGATTCAGCGGGTCGAAATACACCTATAAGCCCACCCTTCAAAGTTCGATTTCGATTCTGGAGACAGATATTTCCGATCATCTCTTTTTCGTACCATGCGAAATAACTTTTTTCCAAGCATATTTTTGGTCATAAGAGGTCGGATTTTTGGATTCAGCGGGTCGAAATACACCTAGAAACTCACCCATCAAAGTCCGATTTTGATTCTGAAAAAAAATATTTTCGATCATCTCTTTTTCGTACCATGCGAAATAACTTTTTTCCAAGCATATTTTTGGTCATAAGAGGTCGGATTTTTGGATTCAGCGGGTCGAAATACCCCTAGAAACTCACCCATCAAAGTCCGATCTCGATTCTGAAAAAAAATATTTTCGATCATCTCTTTTTCGTACCATGCGGAATAACTTCTTTCCAGGTGTATTTTCGTTTAACAAAGGTTTGATTTTTGCATTCAGCGGGTCAAAATACACCTATAAACCCACCCATCAAAGTTCGATTCCGATTCTGGAGACAGATATTTTCGATCATCTCTTTTTCGTACCATGCGAAATAACTTTTTTCCAAGCATATTTTTGGTCATAAGAGGTCGGATTTTTGGATTCAGCGGGTCGAAATACCCCTAGAAACTCACCCATTAAAGTCCGATCTCGATTCTGAAAAAAAATATTTTCGATCATGTCTTGTTCGTACCATGCGAAATAACTTCTTTCCAGGTGTATTTTCGTTCAACAAAGGTTTGATTTTTGGATTCAGCGGGTCAAAATACACCCATAAACCCACCCATCAAAGTTCGATTCCGATTCTGGAGACAGATATTTTCGATCATCTCTTTTTCGTACCATGCGAAATAACTTTTTTCCAAGCATATTTTTGGTCATAAGAGGTCGGATTTTTGGATTCAGCGGGTCGAAATACCCCTAGAAACTCACCCATTAAAGTCCGATCTCGATTCTGAAACAAAATATTTTCGATCATCTCTTTTTCGTACCATGCGGAATAACTTCTTTCCAGGTGTATTTTCGTTTAACAAAGGTTTGATTTTTGGATTCAGCGGGTCAAAATACACCTATAAACCCACCCATCAAAGTTCGATTCCGATTCTGGAGACAGATATTTTCGATCATCTCTTTTTCGTACCATGCGAAATAACTTTTTTCCAAGCATATTTTTGGTCATAAGAGAACGGATTTTTGGATTCAGCGGGTCGAAATACCCCTAGAAACTCACCCATTAAAGTCCGATCTCGATCCTGAAAAAAAATATTTTCGATCATGTCTTGTTCGTACCATGCGAAATAACTTCTTTCCAGGTGTATTTTCGTTTAACAAAGGTTTGATTTTTGGATTCAGCGGGTCAAAATACACCCATAAACCCACCCATCAAAGTTCGATTCCGATTCTGGAGACAGATATTTTCGATCATCTCTTTTTCGTACCATGCGAAATAACTTTTTTCCAAGCATATTTTTGGTCATAAGAGGTCGGATTTTTGGATTCAGCGGGTCGAAATACCCCTAGAAACTCACCCATTAAAGTCCGATCTCGATTCTGAAAAAAAATATTTTCGATCATCTCTTTTTCGTACCATGCGGAATAACTTCTTTCCAGGTGTATTTTCGTTTAACAAAGGTTTGATTTTTGGATTCAGCGGGTCAAAATACACCTATAAACCCACCCATCAAAGTTCGATTCCGATTCTGGAGACAGATATTTTCGATCATCTCTTTTTCGTACCATGCGAAATAACTTTTTTCCAAGCATATTTTTGGTCATAAGAGGTCGGATTTTTGGATTCAGCGGGTCGAAATACACCTAGAAACTCACCCATCAAAGTCCGATTTTGATTCTGAAAAAAAATATTTTCGATCATCTCTTTTTCGTACCATGCGAAATAACTTTTTTCCAAGCATATTTTTGGTCATAAGAGGTCGGATTTTTGGATTCAGCGGGTCGAAATACCCCTAGAAACTCACCCATTAAAGTCCGATTTTGATTCTGAAAAAAAATATTTTCGATCATCTCTTTTTCGTACCATGCGAAATAACTTCTTTCCAGGTGTATTTTCGTGTAACAAAGGTTGGATTTTGGGATTCAGCGGGTCAAAGTACACCTATAAACCCACCCATCAAAGTTCGATTCCGATTCTGGAGACAGATATTATCGATCATCTTTTTTTCGTACCATGCGAAATAACTTTTTTCCAAGCATATTTTTGCTCATCAAAGTTTGGATTTTCGGATTCAGCGGGTCAAAATACACCTAAAAACTCACCCATCAAAGTCCGATCTTGATTCTGAAAAAAAATATTTTCGATCATCTCTTTTTCGTACCATGCGAAATAACTTTTTTCCAAGCATATTTTCGGTCATCAGAGGTTGGATTTTCGGATTCAGGGGGTCGGAATACACCTAGAAACTCACCCATTAAAGTCCGATTTTGATTCTGAAAAAAAATATTTTCGATCATCTCTTTTTCGTACCATGCGAAATAACTTCTTTCCAGGTGTATTTTCGTGTAACAAAGGTTGAATTTTTGGATTCAGCGGGTCGAAATACACCTATAAACCCACCCTTCAAAGTTCGATTTCGATTCTGGAGACAGATATTTTCGATCATCTCTTTTTCGTACCATGCGAAATAACTTTTTTCCAAGCATATTTTTGGTCATAAGAGGTCGGATTTTTGGATTCAGCGGGTCGGAATACACCTAGAAACTCACCCATCAAAGTCCGATTTTGATTCTGAAAAAAAATATTTTCGATCATCTCTTTTTCGTACCATGCGAAATAACTTTTTTCCAAGCATATTTTTGGTCATAAGAGGTCGGATTTTTGGATTCAGCGGGTCGAAATACCCCTAGAAACTCACCCATCAAAGTCCGATCTCGATTCTGAAAAAAAATATTTTCGATCATCTCTTTTTCGTACCATGCGGAATAACTTCTTTCCAGGTGTATTTTCGTTCAACAAAGGTTTGATTTTTGGATTCAGCGGGTCAAAATACACCTATAAGCCCACGCATCAAAGTTCGATTCCGATTCTGGAGACAGATATTTTCGATCATCTCTTTTTCGTACCATGCGAAATAACTTTTTTCCAAGCATATTTTTGGTCATAAGAGGTCGGATTTTTGGATTCAGCGGGTCGAAATACCCCTAGAAACTCACCCATTAAAGTCCGATCTCGATTCTGAAAAAAAATATTTTCGATCATGTCTTGTTCGTACCATGCGAAATAACTTCTTTCCAGGTGTATTTTCGTTTAACAAAGGTTCGATTTTTGGATTCAGCGGGTCAAAATACACCCATAAACCCACCCATCAAAGTTCGATTCCGATTCTGGAGACAGATATTTTCGATCATCTCTTTTTCGTACCATGCGAAATAACTTTTTTCCAAGCATATTTTTGCTCAACAAAGTTTGGATTTCCGGATTCAGCGGGTCGAAATACACCTAGAAACTCACCCATCAAAGTCCGATCTTGATTCTGAAAAAAAATATTTTCGATCATCTCTTTTTCGTACCATGCGAAATAACTTTTTCCAAGCATATTTTTGGTCATCAGAGGTTGGATTTTCGGATTCAGGGGGTCGAAATACACCTAGAAACTCACTCGTTAAAGTCCGATTTTGATTCTGAAAAAAAATATTTTCGATCATCTCTTTTTCGTACCATGCGAAATAACTTCTTTCCAGGTGTATTTTCGTGTAACAAAGGTTGGATTTTGGGATTCAGCGGGTCAAAATACACCTATAAACCCACCCTTCAAAGTTCGATTTCGATTCTGGAGACAGATATTTTCGATCATCTCTTTTTCGTACCATGCGGAATAACTTTTTTCCAAGCATGTTTTTGGTCATCAAAGGTTGGATTTTCGGATTCAGCGGGTCGAAATACACCTAGAAACTCACCCATCAAAGTCCGATCTTGATTCTGATAAAAAATATTTTCGATCATCTCTTTTTCGTACCATGCAAAATAACTTTTTTCCAAGCATATTTTCATTCATCAGAGGTTGGATTTTCGGATTCAGGGGGTCGAAATACACCTAGAAACTCACCCATTAAAGTCCGATTTTGATTCTGAAAAAAAATATTTTCGATCATCTCTTTTTCGTACCATGCGAAATAACTTCTTTCCAGGTGTATTTTCGTGTAACAAAGGTTGGATTTTGGGATTCAGCGGGTCAAAATACACCTATAAACCCACCCTTCAAAGTTCGATTTTGATTCTGGAGACAGATATTTTCGATCATCTCTTTTTCGTACCATGCGAAATAACTTTTTTCCAAGCATATTTTTGGTCATAAGAGGTCGGATTTTTGGATTCAGCGGGTCGAAATACACCTAGAAACTCACCCATCAAAGTCCGATTTTGATTCTGAAAAAAAATATTTTCGATCATCTCTTTTTCGTACCATGCGAAATAACTTTTTTCCAAGCATATTTTTGGTCATAAGAGGTCGGATTTTTGGATTCAGCGGGTCGAAATACCCCTAGAAACTCACCCATTAAAGTCCGATCTCGATTCTGAAACAAAATATTTTCGATCATCTCTTTTTCGTACCATGCGGAATAACTTCTTTCCAGGTGTATTTTCGTTGAACAAAGGTTTGATTTTTGGATTCAGCGGGTCAAAATACACCTATAAACCCACCCATCAAAGTTCGATTCCGATTCTGGAGACAGATATTTTCGATCATCTCTTTTTCGTACCATGCGAAATAACTTTTTTCCAAGCATATTTTTGGTCATAAGAGAACGGATTTTTGGATTCAGCGGGTCGAAATACCCGTAGAAACTCACCCATTAAAGTCCGATCTCGATTCTGAAAAAAAATATTTTCGATCATGTCTTGTTCGTACCATGCGAAATAACTTCTTTCCAGGTGTATTTTCGTTTAACAAAGGTTTGATTTTTGGATTCAGCGGGTCAAAATACACCCATATACCCACCCATCAAAGTTCGATTCCGATTCTGGAGACAGATATTTTCGATCATCTCTTTTTCGTACCATGCGAAATAACTTTTTTCCAAGCATATTTTTGGTCATAAGAGGTCGGATTTTTGGATTCAGCGGGTCGAAATACCCCTAGAAACTCACCCATTAAAGTCCGATCTCGATTCTGAAAAAAAATATTTTCGATCATCTCTTTTTCGTACCATGCGGAATAACTTCTTTCCAGGTGTATTTTCGTTGAACAAAGGTTTGATTTTTGGATTCAGCGGGTCAAAATACACCTATAAGCCCACGCATCAAAGTTCGATTCCGATTCTGGAGACAGATATTTTCGATCATCTCTTTTTCGTACCATGCGAAATAACTTTTTTCCAAGCATATTTTTGGTCATAAGAGTTCGGATTTTTGGATTCAGCGGGTCGAAATACCCCTAGAAACTCACCCATTAAAGTCCGATCTCGATTCTGAAAAAAAATATTTTCGATCATGTCTTGTTCGTACCATGCGAAATAACTTTTTTCCAAGCATATTTTTGGTCATCAGAGGTTGGATTTTCGGATTCAGGGGGTCGAAATACACCTAGAAACTCACTCGTTAAAGTCCGATTTTGATTCTGAAAAAAAATATTTTCGATCATCTCTTTTTCGTACCATGCGAAATAACTTCTTTCCAGGTGTATTTTCGTGTAACAAAGGTTGGATTTTGGGATTCAGCGGGTCAAAATACACCTATAAACCCACCCTTCAAAGTTCGATTTCGATTCTGGAGACAGATATTTTCGATCATCTCTTTTTCGTACCATGCGAAATAACTTTTTTCCAAGCATGTTTTTGGTCATCAAAGGTTGGATTTTCGGATTCAGCGGGTCGAAATACACCTAGAAACTCACCCATCAAAGTCCGATCTTAATTCTGAAAAAAAATATTTTCGATCATCTCTTTTTCGTACCATGCAAAATAACTTTTTTCCAAGCATATTTTCGGTCATCAGAGGTTGGATTTTCGGATTCAGGGGGTCGAAATACACCTAGAAACTCACCCATTAAAGTCCGATTTTGATTCTGAAAAAAAATATTTTCGATCATCTCTTTTTCGTACCATGCGAAATAACTTCTTTCCAGGTGTATTTTCGTGTAACAAAGGTTGGATTTTGGGATTCAGCGGGTCAAAATACACCTATAAACCCACCCTTCAAAGTTCGATTTTGATTCTGGAGACAGATATTTTCGATCATCTCTTTTTCGTACCATGCGAAATAACTTTTTTCCAAGCATATTTTTGGTCATAAGAGGTCGGATTTTTGGATTCAGCGGGTCGAAATACACCTAGAAACTCACCCATCAAAGTCCGATTTTGATTCTGAAAAAAAATATTTTCGATCATCTCTTTTTCGTACCATGCGAAATAACTTTTTTCCAAGCATATTTTTGGTCATAAGAGGTCGGATTTTTGGATTCAGCGGGTCGAAATACCCCTAGAAACTCACCCATTAAAGTCCGATCTCGATTCTGAAACAAAATATTTTCGATCATCTCTTTTTCGTACCATGCGGAATAACTTCTTTCCAGGTGTATTTTCGTTGAACAAAGGTTTGATTTTTGGATTCAGCGGGTCAAAATACACCTATAAACCCACCCATCAAAGTTCGATTCCGATTCTGGAGACAGATATTTTCGATCATCTCTTTTTCGTACCATGCGAAATAACTTTTTTCCAAGCATATTTTTGGTCATAAGAGAACGGATTTTTGGATTCAGCGGGTCGAAATACCCGTAGAAACTCACCCATTAAAGTCCGATCTCGATTCTGAAAAAAAATATTTTCGATCATGTCTTGTTCGTACCATGCGAAATAACTTCTTTCCAGGTGTATTTTCGTTTAACAAAGGTTTGATTTTTGGATTCAGCGGGTCAAAATACACCCATATACCCACCCATCAAAGTTCGATTCCGATTCTGGAGACAGATATTTTCGATCATCTCTTTTTCGTACCATGCGAAATAACTTTTTTCCAAGCATATTTTTGGTCATAAGAGGTCGGATTTTTGGATTCAGCGGGTCGAAATACCCCTAGAAACTCACCCATTAAAGTCCGATCTCGATTCTGAAAAAAAATATTTTCGATCATCTCTTTTTCGTACCATGCGGAATAACTTCTTTCCAGGTGTATTTTCGTTGAACAAAGGTTTGATTTTTGGATTCAGCGGGTCAAAATACACCTATAAGCCCACGCATCAAAGTTCGATTCCGATTCTGGAGACAGATATTTTCGATCATCTCTTTTTCGTACCATGCGAAATAACTTTTTTCCAAGCATATTTTTGGTCATAAGAGTTCGGATTTTTGGATTCAGCGGGTCGAAATACCCCTAGAAACTCACCCATTAAAGTCCGATCTCGATTCTGAAAAAAAATATTTTCGATCATGTCTTGTTCGTACCATGCGAAATAACTTCTTTCCAGGTGTATTTTCGTTTAACAAAGGTTCGATTTTTGGATTCAGCGGGTCAAAATACACCCATAAACCCACCCATCAAAGTTCGATTCCGATTCTGGAGACAGATATTTTCGATCATCTCTTTTTGGTACCATGCGAAATAACTTTTTTCCAAGCATATTTTTGCTCAACAAAGTTTGGATTTCCGGATTCAGCGGGTCGAAATACACCTAGAAACTCACCCATCAAAGTCCGATCTTGATTCTGAAAAAAAATATTTTCGATCATCTCTTTTTCGTACCATGCGAAATAACTTTTTTCCAAGCATATTTTTGGCTATCAGAGGTTGGATTTTCGGATTCAGGGGGTCGAAATACACCTAGAAACTCACTCGTTAAAGTCCGATTTTGATTCTGAAAAAAAATATTTTCGATCATCTCTTTTTCGTACCATGCGAAATAACTTCTTTCCAGGTGTATTTTCGTGTAACAAAGGTTGGATTTTGGGATTCAGCGGGTCAAAATACACCTATAAACCCACCCTTCAAAGTTCGATTTCGATTCTGGAGACAGATATTTTCGATCATCTCTTTTTCGTACCATGCGAAATAACTTTTTTCCAAGCATGTTTTTGGTCATCAAAGGTTGGATTTTCGGATTCAGCGGGTCGAAATACACCTAGAAACTCACCCATCAAAGTCCGATCTTGATTCTGAAAAAAAATATTTTCGATCATCTCTTTTTCGTACCATGCAAAATAACTTTTTTCCAAGCATATTTTCGGTCATCAGAGGTTGGATTTTCGGATTCAGGGGGTCGAAATACACCTAGAAACTCACCCATTAAAGTCCGATTTTGATTCTGAAAAAAAATATTTTCGATCATCTCTTTTTCGTACCATGCGAAATAACTTCTTTCCAGGTGTATTTTCGTGAAACAAAGGTTGGATTTTGGGATTCAGCGGGTCAAAATACACCTATAAACCCACCCTTCAAAGTTCGATTTTGATTCTGGAGACAGATATTTTCGATCATCTCTTTTTCGTACCATGCGAAATAACTTTTTTCCAAGCATATTTTTGGTCATAAGAGGTCGGATTTTTGGATTCAGCGGGTCGAAATACACCTAGAAACTCACCCATCAAAGTCCGATTTTGATTCTGAAAAAAAATATTTTCGATCATCTCTTTTTCGTACCATGCGAAATAACTTTTTTCCAAGCATATTTTTGGTCAAAAGAGGTCGGATTTTTTGATTCAGCGGGTCGAAATACCCCTAGAAACTCACCCATTAAAGTCCGATCTCGATTCTGAAACAAAATATTTTCGATCATCTCTTTTTCGTACCATGCGGAATAACTTCTTTCCAGGTGTATTTTCGTTGAACAAAGGTTTGATTTTTGGATTCAGCGGGTCAAAATACACCTATAAACCCACCCATCAAAGTTCGATTCCGATTCCGGAGACAGATATTTTCGATCATCTCTTTTTCGTACCATGCGAAATAACTTTTTTCCAAGCATATTTTTGGTCATAAGAGAACGGATTTTTGGATTCAGCGGGTCGAAATACCCGTAGAAACTCACCCATTAAAGTCCGATCTCGATTCTGAAAAAAAATATTTTCGATCATGTCTTGTTCGTACCATGCGAAATAACTTCTTTCCAGGTGTATTTTCGTTTAACAAAGGTTTGATTTTTGGATTCAGCGGGTCAAAATACACCCATATACCCACCCATCAAAGTTCGATTCCGATTCTGGAGACAGATATTTTCGATCATCTCTTTTTCGTACCATGCGAAATAACTTTTTTCCAAGCATATTTTTGGTCATAAGAGGTCGGATTTTTGGATTCAGCGGGTCGAAATACCCCTAGAAACTCACCCATTAAAGTCCGATCTCGATTCTGAAAAAAAATATTTTCGATCATCTCTTTTTCGTACCATGCGGAATAACTTCTTTCCAGGTGTATTTTCGTTGAACAAAGGTTTGATTTTTGGATTCAGCGGGTCAAAATACACCTATAAACCCACCCATCGAAGTTCGATTCCGATTCTGGAGACAGATATTTTCGATCATCTCTTTTTCGTACCATGCGAAATAACTTTTTTCCAAGCATATTTTTGGTCATAAGAGGTCGGATTTTTGGATTCAGCGGGTCGAAATACCCCTAGAAACTCACCCATTAAAGTCCGATTTTGATTCTGAAAAAAAATATTTTCGATCATCTCTTTTTCGTACCATGCGAAATAACTTCTTTCCAGGTGTATTTTCGTGTAACAAAGGTTGGATTTTGGGATTCAGCGGGTCAAAGTACACCTATAAACCCACCCATCAAAGTTCGATTCCGATTCTGGAGACAGATATTATCGATCATCTTTTTTTCGTACCATGCGAAATAACTTTTTTCCAAGCATATTTTTGCTCATCAAAGTTTGGATTTTCGGATTCAGCGGGTCAAAATACACCTAAAAACTCACCCATCAAAGTCCGATCTTGATTCTGAAAAAAAATATTTTCGATCATCTCTTTTTCGTACCATGCGAAATAACTTTTTTCCAAGCATATTTTCGGTCATCAGAGGTTGGATTTTCGGATTCGGGGGTCGGAATACACCTAGAAACTCACCCATTAAAGTCCGATTTTGATTCTGAAAAAAAATATTTTCGATCATCTCTTTTTCGTACCATGCGAAATAACTTCTTTCCAGGTGTATTTTCGTGTAACAAAGGTTGAATTTTTGGATTCAGCGGGTCGAAATACACCTATAAGCCCACCCTTCAAAGTTCGATTTCGATTCTGGAGACAGATATTTTCGATCATCTCTTTTTCGTACCATGCGAAATAACTTTTTTCCAAGCATATTTTTGGTCATAAGAGGTCGGATTTTTGGATTCAGCGGGTCGAAATACACCTAGAAACTCACCCATCAAAGTCCGATTTTGATTCTGAAAAAAAATATTTTCGATCATCTCTTTTTCGTACCATGCGAAATAACTTTTTTCCAAGCATATTTTTGGTCATAAGAGGTCGGATTTTTGGATTCAGCGGGTCGAAATACCCCTAGAAACTCACCCATCAAAGTCCGATCTCGATTCTGAAAAAAAATATTTTCGATCATCTCTTTTTCGTACCATGCGGAATAACTTCTTTCCAGGTGTATTTTGGTTTAACAAAGGTTTGATTTTTGCATTCAGCGGGTCAAAATACACCTATAAACCCACCCATCAAAGTTCGATTCCGATTCTGGAGACAGATATTTTCGATCATCTCTTTTTCGTACCATGCGAAATAACTTTTTTCCAAGCATATTTTTGGTCATAAGAGGTCGGATTTTTGGATTCAGCGGGTCGAAATACCCCTAGAAACTCACCCATTAAAGTCCGATCTCGATTCTGAAAAAAAATATTTTCGATCATGTCTTGTTCGTACCATGCGAAATAACTTCTTTCCAGGTGTATTTTCGTTCAACAAAGGTTTGATTTTTGGATTCAGCGGGTCAAAATACACCCATAAACCCACCCATCAAAGTTCGATTCCGATTCTGGAGACAGATATTTTCGATCATCTCTTTTTCGTACCATGCGAAATAACTTTTTTCCAAGCATATTTTTGGTCATAAGAGGTCGGATTTTTGGATTCAGCGGGTCGAAATACCCCTAGAAACTCACCCATTAAAGTCCGATCTCGATTCTGAAACAAAATATTTTCGATCATCTCTTTTTCGTACCATGCGGAATAACTTCTTTCCAGGTGTATTTTCGTTTAACAAAGGTTTGATTTTTGGATTCAGCGGGTCAAAATACACCTATAAACCCACCCATCAAAGTTCGATTCCGATTCTGGAGACAGATATTTTCGATCATCTCTTTTTCGTACCATGCGAAATAACTTTTTTCCAAGCATATTTTTGGTCATAAGAGAACGGATTTTTGGATTCAGCGGGTCGAAATACCCCTAGAAACTCACCCATTGAAGTCCGATCTCGATCCTGAAAAAAAATATTTTCGATCATGTCTTGTTCGTACCATGCGAAATAACTTCTTTCCAGGTGTATTTTCGTTTAACAAAGGTTTGATTTTTGGATTCAGCGGGTCAAAATACACCCATAAACCCACCCATCAAAGTTCGATTCCGATTCTGGAGACAGATATTTTCGATCATCTCTTTTTCGTACCATGCGAAATAACTTTTTTCCAAGCATATTTTTGGTCATAAGAGGTCGGATTTTTGGATTCAGCGGGTCGAAATACCCCTAGAAACTCACCCATTAAAGTCCGATCTCGATTCTGAAAAAAAATATTTTCGATCATCTCTTTTTCGTACCATGCGGAATAACTTCTTTCCAGGTGTATTTTCGTTTAACAAAGGTTTGATTTTTGGATTCAGCGGGTCAAAATACACCTATAAACCCACCCATCAAAGTTCGATTCCGATTCTGGAGACAGATATTTTCGATCATCTCTTTTTCGTACCATGCGAAATAACTTTTTTCCAAGCATATTTTTGGTCATAAGAGGTCGGATTTTTGGATTCAGCGGGTCGAAATACACCTAGAAACTCACCCATCAAAGTCCGATTTTGATTCTGAAAAAAAATATTTTCGATCATCTCTTTTTCGTACCATGCGAAATAACTTTTTTCCAAGCATATTTTTGGTCATAAGAGGTCGGATTTTTGGATTCAGCGGGTCGAAATACCCCTAGAAACTCACCCATTAAAGTCCGATTTTCATTCTGAAAAAAAATATTTTCGATCATCTCTTTTTCGTACCATGCGAAATAACTTCTTTCCAGGTGTATTTTCGTGTAACAAAGGTTGGATTTTGGGATTCAGCGGGTCAAAGTACACCTATAAACCCACGCATCAAAGTTCGATTCCGATTCTGGAGACAGATATTTTCGATCATCTCTTTTTCGTACCATGCGAAATAACTTTTTTCCAAGCATATTTTTGGTCATAAGAGTTCGGATTTTTGGATTCAGCGGGTCGAAATACCCCTAGAAACTCACCCATTAAAGTCCGATCTCGATTCTGAAAAAAAATATTTTCGATCATGTCTTGTTCGTACCATGCGAAATAACTTCTTTCCAGGTGTATTTTCGTTTAACAAAGGTTCGATTTTTGGATTCAGCGGGTCAAAATACACCCATAAACCCACCCATCAAAGTTCGATTCCGATTCTGGAGACAGATATTTTCGATCATCTCTTTTTGGTACCATGCGAAATAACTTTTTTCCAAGCATATTTTTGCTCAACAAAGTTTGGATTTCCGGATTCAGCGGGTCGAAATACACCTAGAAACTCACCCATCAAAGTCCGATCTTGATTCTGAAAAAAAATATTTTCGATCATCTCTTTTTCGTACCATGCGAAATAACTTTTTTCCAAGCATATTTTTGGTTATCAGAGGTTGGATTTTCGGATTCAGGGGGTCGAAATACACCTAGAAACTCACTCGTTAAAGTCCGATTTTGATTCTGAAAAAAAATATTTTCGATCATCTCTTTTTCGTACCATGCGAAATAACTTCTTTCCAGGTGTATTTTCGTGTAACAAAGGTTGGATTTTGGGATTCAGCGGGTCAAAATACACCTATAAACCCACCCTTCAAAGTTCGATTTCGATTCTGGAGACAGATATTTTCGATCATCTCTTTTTCGTACCATGCGAAATAACTTTTTTCCAAGCATGTTTTTGGTCATCAAAGGTTGGATTTTCGGATTCAGCGGGTCGAAATACACCTAGAAACTCACCCATCAAAGTCCGATCTTGATTCTGAAAAAAAATATTTTCGATCATCTCTTTTTCGTACCATGCAAAATAACTTTTTTCCAAGCATATTTTCGGTCATCAGAGGTTGGATTTTCGGATTCAGGGGGTCGAAATACACCTAGAAACTCACCCATTAAAGTCCGATTTTGATTCTGAAAAAAAATATTTTCGATCATCTCTTTTTCGTACCATGCGAAATAACTTCTTTCCAGGTGTATTTTCGTGTAACAAAGGTTGGATTTTGGGATTCAGCGGGTCAAAATACACCTATAAACCCACCCTTCAAAGTTCGATTTTGATTCTGGAGACAGATATTTTCGATCATCTCTTTTTCGTACCATGCGAAATAACTTTTTTCCAAGCATATTTTTGGTCATAAGAGGTCGGATTTTTGGATTCAGCGGGTCGAAATACACCTAGAAACTCACCCATCAAAGTCCGATTTTGATTCTGAAAAAAAATATTTTCGATCATCTCTTTTTCGTACCATGCGAAATAACTTTTTTCCAAGCATATTTTTGGTCAAAAGAGGTCGGATTTTTTGATTCAGCGGGTCGAAATACCCCTAGAAACTCACCCATTAAAGTCCGATCTCGATTCTGAAAAAAAATATTTTCGATCATGTCTTGTTCGTACCATGCGAAATAACTTCTTTCCAGGTGTATTTTCGTTCAACAAAGGTTTGATTTTTGGATTCAGCGGGTCAAAATACACCCATAAACCCACCCATCAAAGTTCGATTCCGATTCTGGAGACAGATATTTTCGATCATCTCTTTTTCGTACCATGCGAAATAACTTTTTTCCAAGCATATTTTTGGTCATAAGAGGTCGGATTTTTGGATTCAGCGGGTCGAAATACCCCTAGAAACTCACCCATTAAAGTCCGATCTCGATTCTGAAACAAAATATTTTCGATCATCTCTTTTTCGTACCATGCGGAATAACTTCTTTCCAGGTGTATTTTCGTTTAACAAAGGTTTGATTTTTGGATTCAGCGGGTCAAAATACACCTATAAACCCACCCATCAAAGTTCGATTCCGATTCTGGAGACAGATATTTTCGATCATCTCTTTTTCGTACCATGCGAAATAACTTTTTTCCAAGCATATTTTTGGTCATAAGAGAACGGATTTTTGGATTCAGCGGGTCGAAATACCCCTAGAAACTCACCCATTGAAGTCCGATCTCGATCCTGAAAAAAAATATTTTCGATCATGTCTTGTTCGTACCATGCGAAATAACTTCTTTCCAGGTGTATTTTCGTTTAACAAAGGTTTGATTTTTGGATTCAGCGGGTCAAAATACACCCATAAACCCACCCATCAAAGTTCGATTCCGATTCTGGAGACAGATATTTTCGATCATCTCTTTTTCGTACCATGCGAAATAACTTTTTTCCAAGCATATTTTTGGTCATAAGAGGTCGGATTTTTGGATTCAGCGGGTCGAAATACCCCTAGAAACTCACCCATTAAAGTCCGATCTCGATTCTGAAAAAAAATATTTCCGATCATCTCTTTTTCGTACCATGCGGAATAACTTCTTTCCAGGTGTATTTTCGTTTAACAAAGGTTTGATTTTTGGATTCAGCGGGTCAAAATACACCTATAAACCCACCCATCAAAGTTCGATTCCGATTCTGGAGACAGATATTTTCGATCATCTCTTTTTCGTACCATGCGAAATAACTTTTTTCCAAGCATATTTTTGGTCATAAGAGGTCGGATTTTTGGATTCAGCGGGTCGAAATACACCTAGAAACTCACCCATCAAAGTCCGATTTTGATTCTGAAAAAAAATATTTTCGATCATCTCTTTTTCGTACCATGCGAAATAACTTTTTTCCAAGCATATTTTTGGTCATAAGAGGTCGGATTTTTGGATTCAGCGGGTCGAAATACCCCTAGAAACTCACCCATTAAAGTCCGATTTTCATTCTGAAAAAAAATATTTTCGATCATCTCTTTTTCGTACCATGCGAAATAACTTCTTTCCAGGTGTATTTTCGTGTAACAAAGGTTGGATTTTGGGATTCAGCGGGTCAAAGTACACCTATAAACCCACGCATCAAAGTTCGATTCCGATTCTGGAGACAGATATTTTCGATCATCTCTTTTTCGTACCATGCGAAATAACTTTTTTCCAAGCATATTTTTGGTCATAAGAGTTCGGATTTTTGGATTCAGCGGGTCGAAATACCCCTAGAAACTCACCCATTAAAGTCCGATCTCGATTCTGAAAAAAAATATTTTCGATCATGTCTTGTTCGTACCATGCGAAATAACTTCTTTCCAGGTGTATTTTCGTTTAACAAAGGTTCGATTTTTGGATTCAGCGGGTCAAAATACACCCATAAACCCACCCATCAAAGTTCGATTCCGATTCTGGAGACAGATATTTTCGATCATCTCTTTTTGGTACCATGCGAAATAACTTTTTTCCAAGCATATTTTTGCTCAACAAAGTTTGGATTTCCGGATTCAGCGGGTCGAAATACACCTAGAAACTCACCCATCAAAGTCCGATCTTGATTCTGAAAAAAAATATTTTCGATCATCTCTTTTTCGTACCATGCGAAATAACTTTTTTCCAAGCATATTTTTGGTTATCAGAGGTTGGATTTTCGGATTCAGGGGGTCGAAATACACCTAGAAACTCACTCGTTAAAGTCCGATTTTGATTCTGAAAAAAAATATTTTCGATCATCTCTTTTTCGTACCATGCGAAATAACTTCTTTCCAGGTGTATTTTCGTGTAACAAAGGTTGGATTTTGGGATTCAGCGGGTCAAAATACACCTATAAACCCACCCTTCAAAGTTCGATTTCGATTCTGGAGACAGATATTTTCGATCATCTCTTTTTCGTACCATGCGAAATAACTTTTTTCCAAGCATGTTTTTGGTCATCAAAGGTTGGATTTTCGGATTCAGCGGGTCGAAATACACCTAGAAACTCACCCATCAAAGTCCGATCTTGATTCTGAAAAAAAATATTTTCGATCATCTCTTTTTCGTACCATGCAAAATAACTTTTTTCCAAGCATATTTTCGGTCATCAGAGGTTGGATTTTCGGATTCAGGGGGTCGAAATACACCTAGAAACTCACCCATTAAAGTCCGATTTTGATTCTGAAAAAAAATATTTTCGATCATCTCTTTTTCGTACCATGCGAAATAACTTCTTTCCAGGTGTATTTTCGTGTAACAAAGGTTGGATTTTGGGATTCAGCGGGTCAAAATACACCTATAAACCCACCCTTCAAAGTTCGATTTTGATTCTGGAGACAGATATTTTCGATCATCTCTTTTTCGTACCATGCGAAATAACTTTTTTCCAAGCATATTTTTGGTCATAAGAGGTCGGATTTTTGGATTCAGCGGGTCGAAATACACCTAGAAACTCACCCATCAAAGTCCGATTTTGATTCTGAAAAAAAATATTTTCGATCATCTCTTTTTCGTACCATGCGAAATAACTTTTTTCCAAGCATATTTTTGGTCAAAAGAGGTCGGATTTTTTGATTCAGCGGGTCGAAATACCCCTAGAAACTCACCCATTAAAGTCCGATCTCGATTCTGAAACAAAATATTTTCGATCATCTCTTTTTCGTACCATGCGGAATAACTTCTTTCCAGGTGTATTTTCGTTGAACAAAGGTTTGATTTTTGGATTCAGCGGGTCAAAATACACCTATAAACCCACCCATCAAAGTTCGATTCCGATTCCGGAGACAGATATTTTCGATCATCTCTTTTTCGTACCATGCGAAATAACTTTTTTCCAAGCATATTTTTGGTCATAAGAGAACGGATTTTTGGATTCAGCGGGTCGAAATACCCGTAGAAACTCACCCATTAAAGTCCGATCTCGATTCTGAAAAAAAATATTTTCGATCATGTCTTGTTCGTACCATGCGAAATAACTTCTTTCCAGGTGTATTTTCGTTTAACAAAGGTTTGATTTTTGGATTCAGCGGGTCAAAATACACCCATATACCCACCCATCAAAGTTCGATTCCGATTCTGGAGACAGATATTTTCGATCATCTCTTTTTCGTACCATGCGAAATAACTTTTTTCCAAGCATATTTTTGGTCATAAGAGGTCGGATTTTTGGATTCAGCGGGTCGAAATACCCCTAGAAACTCACCCATTAAAGTCCGATCTCGATTCTGAAAAAAAATATTTTCGATCATCTCTTTTTCGTACCATGCGGAATAACTTCTTTCCAGGTGTATTTTCGTTGAACAAAGGTTTGATTTTTGGATTCAGCGGGTCAAAATACACCTATAAACCCACCCATCAAAGTTCGATTCCGATTCTGGAGACAGATATTTTCGATCATCTCTTTTTCGTACCATGCGAAATAACTTTTTTCCAAGCATATTTTTGGTCATAAGAGGTCGGATTTTTGGATTCAGCGGGTCGAAATACCCCTAGAAACTCACCCATTAAAGTCCGATTTTGATTCTGAAGAAAAATATTTTCGATCATCTCTTTTTCGTACCATGCGAAATAACTTCTTTCCAGGTGTATTTTCGTGTAACAAAGGTTGGATTTTGGGATTCAGCGGGTCAAAGTACACCTATAAACCCACCCATCAAAGTTCGATTCCGATTCTGGAGACAGATATTATCGATCATCTTTTTTTCGTACCATGCGAAATAACTTTTTTCCAAGCATATTTTTGCTCATCAAAGTTTGGATTTTCGGATTCAGCGGGTAAAAATACACCTAAAAACTCACCCATCAAAGTCCGATCTTGATTCTGAAAAAAAATATTTTCGATCATCTCTTTTTCGTACCATGCGAAATAACTTTTTTCCAAGCATATTTTCGGTCATCAGAGGTTGGATTTTCGGATTCGGGGGTCGGAATACACCTAGAAACTCACCCATTAAAGTCCGATTTTGATTCTGAAAAAAAATATTTTCGATCATCTCTTTTTCGTACCATGCGAAATAACTTCTTTCCAGGTGTATTTTCGTGTAACAAAGGTTGAATTTTTGGATTCAGCGGGTCGAAATACACCTATAAGCCCACCCTTCAAAGTTCGATTTCGATTCTGGAGACAGATATTTTCGATCATCTCTTTTTCGTACCATGCGAAATAACTTTTTTCCAAGCATATTTTTGGTCATAAGAGGTCGGATTTTTGGATTCAGCGGGTCGAAATACACCTAGAAACTCACCCATCAAAGTCCGATTTTGATTCTGAAAAAAAATATTTTCGATCATCTCTTTTTCGTACCATGCGAAATAACTTTTTTCCAAGCATATTTTTGGTCATAAGAGGTCGGATTTTTGGATTCAGCGGGTCGAAATACCCCTAGAAACTCACCCATCAAAGTCCGATCTCGATTCTGAAAAAAAATATTTTCGATCATCTCTTTTTCGTACCATGCGGAATAACTTCTTTCCAGGTGTATTTTCGTTTAACAAAGGTTTGATTTTTGCATTCAGCGGGTCAAAATACACCTATAAACCCACCCATCAAAGTTCGATTCCGATTCTGGAGACAGATATTTTCGATCATCTCTTTTTCGTACCATGCGAAATAACTTTTTTCCAAGCATATTTTTGGTCATAAGAGGTCGGATTTTTGGATTCAGCGGGTCGAAATACCCCTAGAAACTCACCCATTAAAGTCCGATCTCGATTCTGAAAAAAAATATTTTCGATCATGTCTTGTTCGTACCATGCGAAATAACTTCTTTCCAGGTGTATTTTCGTTCAACAAAGGTTTGATTTTTGGATTCAGCGGGTCAAAATACACCCATAAACCCACCCATCAAAGTTCGATTCCGATTCTGGAGACAGATATTTTCGATCATCTCTTTTTCGTACCATGCGAAATAACTTTTTTCGAAGCATATTTTTGGTCATAAGAGGTCGGATTTTTGGATTCAGCGGGTCGAAATACCCCTAGAAACTCACCCATTAAAGTCCGATCTCGATTCTGAAACAAAATATTTTCGATCATCTCTTTTTCGTACCATGCGGAATAACTTCTTTCCAGGTGTATTTTCGTTTAACAAAGGTTTGATTTTTGGATTCAGCGGGTCAAAATACACCTATAAACCCACCCATCAAAGTTCGATTCCGATTCTGGAGACAGATATTTTCGATCATCTCTTTTTCGTACCATGCGAAATAACTTTTTTCCAAGCATATTTTTGGTCATAAGAGAACGGATTTTTGGATTCAGCGGGTCGAAATACCCCTAGAAACTCACCCATTAAAGTCCGATCTCGATCCTGAAAAAAAATATTTTCGATCATGTCTTGTTCGTACCATGCGAAATAACTTCTTTCCAGGTGTATTTTCGTTTAACAAAGGTTTGATTTTTGGATTCAGCGGGTCAAAATACACCCATAAACCCACCCATCAAAGTTCGATTCCGATTCTGGAGACAGATATTTTCGATCATCTCTTTTTCGTACCATGCGAAATAACTTTTTTCCAAGCATATTTTTGGTCATAAGAGGTCGGATTTTTGGATTCAGCGGGTCGAAATACCCCTAGAAACTCACCCATTAAAGTCCGATCTCGATTCTGAAAAAAAATATTTTCGATCATCTCTTTTTCGTACCATGCGGAATAACTTCTTTCCAGGTGTATTTTCGTTTAACAAAGGTTTGATTTTTGGATTCAGCGGGTCAAAATACACCTATAAACCCACCCATCAAAGTTCGATTCCGATTCTGGAGACAGATATTTTCGATCATCTCTTTTTCGTACCATGCGAAATAACTTTTTTCCAAGCATATTTTTGGTCATAAGAGGTCGGATTTTTGGATTCAGCGGGTCGAAATACACCTAGAAACTCACCCATCAAAGTCCGATTTTGATTCTGAAAAAAAATATTTTCGATCATCTCTTTTTCGTACCATGCGAAATAACTTTTTTCCAAGCATATTTTTGGTCATAAGAGGTCGGATTTTTGGATTCAGCGGGTCGAAATACCCCTAGAAACTCACCCATTAAAGTCCGATTTTCATTCTGAAAAAAAATATTTTCGATCATCTCTTTTTCGTACCATGCGAAATAACTTCTTTCCAGGTGTATTTTCGTGTAACAAAGGTTGGATTTTGGGATTCAGCGGGTCAAAGTACACCTATAAACCCACCCATCAAAGTTCGATTCCGATTCTGGAGACAGATATTATCGATCATCTTTTTTTCGTACCATGCGAAATAACTTTTTTCCAAGCATATTTTTGCTCATCAAAGTTTGGATTTTCGGATTCAGCGGGTCAAAATACACCTAAAAACTCACCCATCAAAGTCCGATCTTGATTCTGAAAAAAAATATTTTCGATCATCTCTTTTTCGTACCATGCGAAATAACTTTTTTCCAAGCATATTTTCGGTCATCAGAGGTTGGATTTTCGGATTCAGGGGGTCGAAATACACCTAGAAACTCACCCATTAAAGTCCGATTTTGATTCTGAAAAAAAATATTTTCGATCATCTCTTTTTCGTACCATGCGAAATAACTTCTTTCCAGGTGTATTTTCGTGTAACAAAGGTTGAATTTTTGGATTCAGCGGGTCGAAATACACCTATAAACCCACCCTTCAAAGTTCGATTTCGATTCTGGAGACAGATATTTTCGATCATCTCTTTTTCGTACCATGCGAAATAACTTTTTTCCAAGCATATTTTTGGTCATAAGAGGTCGGATTTTTGGATTCAGCGGGTCGAAATACACCTAGAAACTCACCCATCAAAGTCCGATTTTGATTCTGAAAAAAAATATTTTCGATCATCTCTTTTTCGTACCATGCGAAATAACTTTTTTCCAAGCATATTTTTGGTCATAAGAGGTCGGATTTTTGGATTCAGCGGGTCGAAATACCCCTAGAAACTCACCCATCAAAGTCCGATCTCGATTCTGAAAAAAAATATTTTCGATCATCTCTTTTTCGTACCATGCGGAATAACTTCTTTCCAGGTGTATTTTCGTTTAACAAAGGTTTGATTTTTGGATTCAGCGGGTCAAAATACACCTATAAACCCACCCATCAAAGTTCGATTCCGATTCTGGAGACAGATATTTTCGATCATCTCTTTTTCGTACCATGCGAAATAACTTTTTTCCAAGCATATTTTTGGTCATAAGAGGTCGGATTTTTGGATTCAGCGGGTCGAAATACCCCTAGAAACTCACCCATTAAAGTCCGATCTCGATTCTGAAAAAAAATATTTTCGATCATCTCTTTTTCGTACCATGCGGAATAACTTCTTTCCAGGTGTATTTTCGTTTAACAAAGGTTTGATTTTTGGATTCAGCGGGTCAAAATACACCTATAAACCCACCCATCAAAGTTCGATTCCGATTCTGGAGACAGATATTATCGATCATCTTTTTTTCGTACCATGCGAAATAACTTCTTTCCAAGCATATTTTTGCTCATCAAAGTTTGGATTTTCGGATTCAGCGGGTCAAAATACACCTAAAAACTCACCCATCAAAGTCCGATCTTGATTCTGAAAAAAAATATTTTCGATCATCTCTTTTTCGTACCATGCGAAATAACTTTTTTCCAAGCATATTTTCGGTCATCAGAGGTTGGATTTTCGGATTCGGGGGTCGGAATACACCTAGAAACTCACCCATTAAAGTCCGATTTTGATTCTGAAAAAAAATATTTTCGATCATCTCTTTTTCGTACCATGCGAAATAACTTCTTTCCAGGTGTATTTTCGTGTAACAAAGGTTGAATTTTTGGATTCAGCGGGTCGAAATACACCTATAAGCCCACCCTTCAAAGTTCGATTTCGATTCTGGAGACAGATATTTTCGATCATCTCTTTTTCGTACCATGCGAAATAACTTTTTTCCAAGCATATTTTTGGTCATAAGAGGTCGGATTTTTGGATTCAGCGGGTCGAAATACACCTAGAAACTCACCCATCAAAGTCCGATTTTGATTCTGAAAAAAAATATTTTCGATCATCTCTTTTTCGTACCATGCGAAATAACTTTTTTCCAAGCATATTTTTGGTCATAAGAGGTCGGATTTTTGGATTCAGCGGGTCGAAATACCCCTAGAAACTCACCCATCAAAGTCCGATCTCGATTCTGAAAAAAAATATTTTCGATCATCTCTTTTTCGTACCATGCGGAATAACTTCTTTCCAGGTGTATTTTCGTTTGAAAAAGGTTTGATTTTTGCATTCAGCGGGTCAAAATACACCTATAAACCCACCCATCAAAGTTCGATTCCGATTCTGGAGACAGATATTTTCGATCATCTCTTTTTCGTACCATGCGAAATAACTTTTTTCCAAGCATATTTTTGGTCATAAGAGGTCGGATTTTTGGATTCAGCGGGTCGAAATACCCCTAGAAACTCACCCATTAAAGTCCGATCTCGATTCTGAAAAAAAATATTTTCGATCATGTCTTGTTCGTACCATGCGAAATAACTTCTTTCCAGGTGTATTTTCGTTCAACAAAGGTTTGATTTTTGGATTCAGCGGGTCAAAATACACCCATAAACCCACCCATCAAAGTTCGATTCCGATTCTGGAGACAGATATTTTCGATCATCTCTTTTTCGTACCATGCGAAATAACTTTTTTCCAAGCATATTTTTGGTCATAAGAGGTCGGATTTTTGGATTCAGCGGGTCGAAATACCCCTAGAAACTCACCCATTAAAGTCCGATCTCGATTCTGAAACAAAATATTTTCGATCATCTCTTTTTCGTACCATGCGGAATAACTTCTTTCCAGGTGTATTTTCGTTTAACAAAGGTTTGATTTTTGGATTCAGCGGGTCAAAATACACCTATAAACCCACCCATCAAAGTTCGATTCCGATTCTGGAGACAGATATTTTCGATCATCTCTCTTTCGTACCATGCGAAATAACTTTTTTCCAAGCATATTTTTGGTCATAAGAGAACGGATTTTTGGATTCAGCGGGTCGAAATACCCCTAGAAACTCACCCATTAAAGTCCGATCTCGATCCTGAAAAAAAATATTTTCGATCATGTCTTGTTCGTACCATGCGAAATAACTTCTTTCCAGGTGTATTTTCGTTTAACAAAGGTTTGATTTTTGGATTCAGCGGGTCAAAATACACCCATAAACCCACCCATCAAAGTTCGATTCCGATTCTGGAGACAGATATTTTCGATCATCTCTTTTTCGTACCATGCGAAATAACTTTTTTCCAAGCATATTTTTGGTCATAAGAGGTCGGATTTTTGGATTCAGCGGGTCGAAATACCCCTAGAAACTCACCCATTAAAGTCCGATCTCGATTCTGAAAAAAAATATTTTCGATCATCTCTTTTTCGTACCATGCGGAATAACTTCTTTCCAGGTGTATTTTCGTTTAACAAAGGTTTGATTTTTGGATTCAGCGGGTCAAAATACACCTATAAACCCACCCATCAAAGTTCGATTCCGATTCTGGAGACAGATATTTTCGATCATCTCTTTTTCGTACCATGCGAAATAACTTTTTTCCAAGCATATTTTTGGTCATAAGAGGTCGGATTTTTGGATTCAGCGGGTCGAAATACACCTAGAAACTCACCCATCAAAGTCCGATTTTGATTCTGAAAAAAAATATTTTCGATCATCTCTTTTTCGTACCATGCGAAATAACTTTTTTCCAAGCATATTTTTGGTCATAAGAGGTCGGATTTTTGGATTCAGCGGGTCGAAATACCCCTAGAAACTCACCCATTAAAGTCCGATTTTGATTCTGAAAAAAAATATTTTCGATCATCTCTTTTTCGTACCATGCGAAATAACTTCTTTCCAGGTGTATTTTCGTGTAACAAAGGTTGGATTTTGGGATTCAGCGGGTCAAAGTACACCTATAAACCCACCCATCAAAGTTCGATTCCGATTCTGGAGACAGATATTATCGATCATCTTTTTTTCGTACCATGCGAAATAACTTTTTTCCAAGCATATTTTTGCTCATCAAAGTTTGGATTTTCGGATTCAGCGGGTCAAAATACACCTAAAAACTCACCCATCAAAGTCCGATCTTGATTCTGAAAAAAAATATTTTCGATCATCTCTTTTTCGTACCATGCGAAATAACTTTTTTCCAAGCATATTTTCGGTCATCAGAGGTTGGATTTTCGGATTCAGGGGGTCGGAATACACCTAGAAACTCACCCATTAAAGTCCGATTTTGATTCTGAAAAAAAATATTTTCGATCATCTCTTTTTCGTACCATGCGAAATAACTTCTTTCCAGGTGTATTTTCGTGTAACAAAGGTTGAATTTTTGGATTCAGCGGGTCGAAATACACCTATAAACCCACCCTTCAAAGTTCGATTTCGATTCTGGAGACAGATATTTTCGATCATCTCTTTTTCGTACCATGCGAGATAACTTTTTTCCAAGCATATTTTTGGTCATAAGAGGTCGGATTTTTGGATTCAGCGGGTCGAAATACACCTAGAAACTCACCCATCAAAGTCCGATTTTGATTCTGAAAAAAAATATTTTCGATCATCTCTTTTTCGTACCATGCGAAATAACTTTTTTCCAAGCATATTTTTGGTCATAAGAGGTCGGATTTTTGGATTCAGCGGGTCGAAATACCCCTAGAAACTCACCCATCAAAGTCCGATCTCGATTCTGAAAAAAAATATTTTCGATCATCTCTTTTTCGTACCATGCGGAATAACTTCTTTCCAGGTGTATTTTCGTTTAACAAAGGTTTGATTTTTGGATTCAGCGGGTCAAAATACACCTATAAACCCACCCATCAAAGTTCGATTCCGATTCTGGAGACAGATATTTTCGATCATCTCTTTTTCGTACCATGCGAAATAACTTTTTTCCAAGCATATTTTTGGTCATAAGAGGTCGGATTTTTGGATTCAGCGGGTCGAAATACCCCTAGAAACTCACCCATTAAAGTCCGATCTCGATTCTGAAAAAAAATATTTTCGATCATCTCTTTTTCGTACCATGCGGAATAACTTCTTTCCAGGTGTATTTTCGTTTAACAAAGGTTTGATTTTTGGATTCAGCGGGTCAAAATACACCTATAAACCCACCCATCAAAGTTCGATTCCGATTCTGGAGACAGATATTTTCGATCATCTCTTTTTCGTACCATGCGAAATAACTTTTTTCCAAGCATATTTTTGGTCATAAGAGGTCGGATTTTTGGATTCAGCGGGTCGAAATACACCTAGAAACTCACCCATCAAAGTCCGATTTTGATTCTGAAAAAAAATATTTTCGATCATCTCTTTTTCGTACCATGCGAAATAACGTTTTTCCAAGCATACTTTTGGTCATAAGAGGTCGGATTTTTGGATTCAGCGGGTCGAAATACCCCTAGAAACTCACCCATTAAAGTCCGATCTCGATTCTGAAAAAAAATATTTTCGATCATGTCTTGTTCGTACCATGCGAAATAACTTCTTTCCAGGTGTATTTTCGTTTAACAAAGGTTTGATTTTTGGATTCAGCGGGTCAAAATACACCCATAAACCCACCCATCAAAGTTCGATTCCGATTCTGGAGACAGATATTTTCGATCATCTCTTTTTCGTACCATGCGAAATAACTTTTTTCCACGCATATTTTTGCTCAACAAAGTTTGGATTTTCGGATTCAGCGGGTCGAAATACACCTAGAAACTCACCCATCAAAGTCCGATCTTGATTCTGAAAAAAAATATTTTCGATCATCTCTTTTTCGTACCATGCGAAGTAACTTTTTTCCAAGCATATTTTTGGTCATCAGAGGTTGGATTTTCGGATTCAGGGGGTCGAAATACACCTAGAAACTCACTCATTAAAGTCCGATTTTGATTCTGAAAAAAAATATTTTCGATCATCTCTTTTTCGTACCATGCGAAATAACTTCTTTCCAGGTGTATTTTCGTGTAACAAAGGTTGGATTTTGGGATTCAGCGGGTCAAAATACACCTATAAACCCACCCTTCAAAGTTCGATTTCGATTCTGGAGACAGATATTTTCGATCATCTCTTTTTCGTACCATGCGAAATAACTTTTTTCCAAGCATGTTTTTGGTCATCAAAGGTTGGATTTTCGGATTCAGCGGGTCGAAATACACCTAGAAACTCACCCATCAAAGTCCGATCTTGATTCTGAAAAAAAATATTTTCGATCATCTCTTTTTCGTACCATGCAAAATAACTTTTTTCCAAGCATATTTTCGGTCATCAGAGGTTGGATTTTCGGATTCAGGGGGTCGAAATACACCTAGAAACTTACCCATTAAAGTCCGATTTTGATTCTGAAAAAAAATATTTTCGATCATCTCTTTTTCGTACCATGCGAAATAACTTCTTTCCAGGTGTATTTTCGTGTAACAAAGGTTAGATTTTGGGATTCAGCGGGTCAAAATACACCTATAAACCCACCCATCAAAGTTCGATTCCGATTCTGGAGACAGATATTATCGATCATCTCTTTTTCGTACCATGCGAAATAACTTTTTTCCACGCATATTTTTGCTCATCAAAGTTTGGATTTTCGGATTCAGCGGGTCAAAATACACCTAGAAACTCACCCATCAAAGTCCGATCTTGATTCTGAAAAAAAATATTTTCGATCATCTCTTTTTCGTACCATGCGAAATAACTTTTTTCCAAGCACATTTTCGGTCATCAGAGGTTGGATTTTCGTATTCAGGGGGTCGGAATACACCTAGAAACTCACCCATTAAAGTCCGATTTTGATTCTGAAAAAAAATATTTTCGATCCTCTCTTTTTCGTACCATGCGAAATAACTTCTTTCCAGGTGTATTTTCGTGTAACAAAGGTTGAATTTTCGGATTCAGCGGGTCAAAATACACCTATAAACCCACCCTTCAAAGTTCGATTTTGATTCTGGAGACAGATATTTTCGATCATCTCTTTTTCGTACCATGCGAAATAACTTTTTTTCAAGCATATTTTTGGTCATAAGAGGTCGGATTTTTGGATTCAGCGGGTCGAAATACCCCTAGAGACTCACCCATCAAAGTCCGATCTCGATTCTGAAAAAAAATATTTTCGATCATCTCTTTTTCGTACCATGCGGAATAACTTCTTTCCAGGTGTATTTTCGTTTAACAAAGGTTTGATTTTTGGATTCAGCGGGTCAAAATACACCTATAAACCCACCCATCAAAGTTCGATTCCGATTCTGGAGACAGATATTTTCGATCATCTCTTTTTCGTACCATGCGAAATAACTTTTTTCCAAGCATATTTTTGGTCATAAGAGGTCGGATTTTTGGATTCAGCGGGTCGAAATACCCCTAGAAACTCACCCATTAAAGTCCGATCTCGATTCTGAAAAAAAATATTTTCGATCATCTCTTTTTCGTACCATGCGGAATAACTTCTTTCCAGGTGTATTTTCGTTGAACAAAGGTTTGATTTTTGGATTCAGCGGGTCAAAATACACCTATAAACCCACCCATCAAAGTTCGATTCCGATTCTGGAGACAGATATTTTCGATCATCTCTTTTTCGTACCATGCGAAATAACTTTTTTCCAAGCATATTTTTGGTCATAAGAGGTCGGATTTCTGGATTCAGCGGGTCGAAATACACCTAGAAACTCACCCATCAAAGTCCGATTTTGATTCTGAAAAAAAATATTTTCGATCATCTCTTTCTCGTACCATGCGAAATAACTTTTTTCCAAGCATACTTTTGGTCATAAGAGGTCGGATTTTTGGATTCAGCGGGTCGAAATACCCCTAGAAACTCACCCATTAAAGTCCGATCTCGATTCTGAAAAAAAATATTTTCGATCATGTCTTGTTCGTACCATGCGAAATAACTTCTTTCCAGGTGTATTTTCGTTTAACAAAGGTTTGATTTTTGGATTCAGCGGGTCAAAATACACCCATAAACCCACCCATCAAAGTTCGATTCCGATTCTGGAGACAGATATTTTCGATCATCTCTTTTTCGTACCATGCGAAATAACTTTTTTCCAAGCATATTTTTGCTCAACAAAGTTTGGATTTTCGGATTCAGCGGGTCGAAATACACCTAGAAACTCACCCATCAAAGTCCGATCTTGATTCTGAAAAAAAATATTTTCGATCATCTCTTTTTCGTACCATGCGAAATAACTTTTTTCCAAGCATATTTTTGGTCATCAGAGGTTGGATTTTCGGATTCAGGGGGTCGAAATACACCTAGAAACTCACTCATTAAAGTCCGATTTTGATTCTGAAAAAAAATATTTTCGATCATCTCTTTTTCGTACCATGCGAAATAACTTCTTTCCAGGTGTATTTTCGTGTAACAAAGGTTGGATTTTGGGATTCAGCGGGTCAAAATACACCTATAAACCCACCCTTCAAAGTTCGATTTCGATTCTGGAGACAGATATTTTCGATCATCTCTTTTTCGTACCATGCGAAATAACTTTTTTCCAAGCACATTTTCGGTCATCAGAGGTTGGATTTTCGTATTCAGGGGGTCGGAATACACCTAGAAACTCACCCATTAAAGTCCGATTTTGATTCTGAAAAAAAATATTTTCGATCCTCTCTTTTTCGTACCATGCGAAATAACTTCTTTCCAGGTGTATTTTCGTGTAACAAAGGTTGAATTTTCGGATTCAGCGGGTCAAAATACACCTATAAACCCACCCTTCAAAGTTCGATTTTGATTCTGGAGACAGATATTTTCGATCATCTCTTTTTCGTACCATGCGAAATAAATTTTTTCCAAGCATATTTTTGGTCATAAGAGGTCGGATTTTTGGATTCAGCGGGTCGAAATACACCTGGAAACTCACCCATCAAAGTCCGATTTTGATTCTGAAAAAAAATATTTTCGATCATCTCTTTTTCGTACCATGCGAAATAACTTTTTTCCAAGCATATTTTTGGTCATAAGAGGTCGGATTTTTGGATTCAGCGGGTCGAAATACCCCTAGAAACTCACCCATTAAAGTCCGATCTCGATTCTGAAAAAAAATATTTTCGATCATGTCTTGTTCGTACCATGCGAAATAACTTCTTTCCAGGTGTATTTTCGTTTAACAAAGGTTTGATTTTTGGATTCAGCGGGTCAAAATACACCCATAAACCCACCCATCAAAGTTCGATTCCGATTCTGGAGACAGATATTTTCGATCATCTCTTTTTCGTACCATGCGAAATAAATTTTTTCCAAGCATATTTTTGGTCATAAGAGGTCGGATTTTTGGATTCAGCGGGTCGAAATACACCTGGAAACTCACCCATCAAAGTCCGATTTTGATTCTGAAAAAAAATATTTTCGATCATCTCTTTTTCGTACCATGCGAAATAACTTTTTTTCAAGCATATTTTTGGTCATAAGAGGTCGGATTTTTGGATTCAGCGGGTCGAAATACCCCTAGAGACTCACCCATCAAAGTCCGATCTCGATTCTGAAAAAAAATATTTTCGATCATCTCTTTTTCGTACCATGCGGAATAACTTCTTTCCAGGTGTATTTTCGTTTAACAAAGGTTTGATTTTTGGATTCAGCGGGTCAAAATACACCTATAAACCCACCCATCAAAGTTCGATTCCGATTCTGGAGACAGATATTTTCGATCATCTCTTTTTCGTACCATGCGAAATAACTTTTTTCCAAGCATATTTTTGGTCATAAGAGGTCGGATTTTTGGATTCAGCGGGTCGAAATACCCCTAGAAACTCACCCATTAAAGTCCGATCTCGATTCTGAAAAAAAATATTTTCGATCATCTCTTTTTCGTACCATGCGGAATAACTTCTTTCCAGGTGTATTTTCGTTGAACAAAGGTTTGATTTTTGGATTCAGCGGGTCAAAATACACCTATAAACCCACCCATCAAAGTTCGATTCCGATTCTGGAGACAGATATTTTCGATCATCTCTTTTTCGTACCATGCGAAATAACTTTTTTCCAAGCATATTTTTGGTCATAAGAGGTCGGATTTCTGGATTCAGCGGGTCGAAATACACCTAGAAACTCACCCATCAAAGTCCGATTTTGATTCTGAAAAAAAATATTTTCGATCATCTCTTTCTCGTACCATGCGAAATAACTTTTTTCCAAGCATACTTTTGGTCATAAGAGGTCGGATTTTTGGATTCAGCGGGTCGAAATACCCCTAGAAACTCACCCATTAAAGTCCGATCTCGATTCTGAAAAAAAATATTTTCGATCATGTCTTGTTCGTACCATGCGAAATAACTTCTTTCCAGGTGTATTTTCGTTTAACAAAGGTTTGATTTTTGGATTCAGCGGGTCAAAATACACCCATAAACCCACCCATCAAAGTTCGATTCCGATTCTGGAGACAGATATTTTCGATCATCTCTTTTTCGTACCATGCGAAATAACTTTTTTCCAAGCATATTTTTGCTCAACAAAGTTTGGATTTTCGGATTCAGCGGGTCGAAATACACCTAGAAACTCACCCATCAAAGTCCGATCTTGATTCTGAAAAAAAATATTTTCGATCATCTCTTTTTCGTACCATGCGAAATAACTTTTTTCCAAGCATATTTTTGGTCATCAGAGGTTGGATTTTCGGATTCAGGGGGTCGAAATACACCTAGAAACTCACTCATTAAAGTCCGATTTTGATTCTGAAAAAAAATATTTTCGATCATCTCTTTTTCGTACCATGCGAAATAACTTCTTTCCAGGTGTATTTTCGTGTAACAAAGGTTGGATTTTGGGATTCAGCGGGTCAAAATACACCTATAAACCCACCCTTCAAAGTTCGATTTCGATTCTGGAGACAGATATTTTCGATCATCTCTTTTTCGTACCATGCGAAATAACTTTTTTCCAAGCATGTTTTTGGTCATCAAAGGTTGGATTTTCGGATTCAGCGGGTCGAAATACACCTAGAAACTCACCCATCAAAGTCCGATCTTGATTCTGAAAAAAAATATTTTCGATCATCTCTTTTTCGTACCATGCAAAATAACTTTTTTCCAAGCATATTTTCGGTCATCAGAGGTTGGATTTTCGGATTCAGGGGGTCGAAATACACCTAGAAACTTACCCATTAAAGTCCGATTTTGATTCTGAAAAAAAATATTTTCGATCATCTCTTTTTCGTACCATGCGAAATAACTTCTTTCCAGGTGTATTTTCGTGTAACAAAGGTTAGATTTTGGGATTCAGCGGGTCAAAATACACCTATAAACCCACCCATCAAAGTTCGATTCCGATTCTGGAGACAGATATTATCGATCATCTCTTTTTCGTACCATGCGAAATAACTTTTTTCCACGCATATTTTTGCTCATCAAAGTTTGGATTTTCGGATTCAGCGGGTCAAAATACACCTAGAAACTCACCCATCAAAGTCCGATCTTGATTCTGAAAAAAAATATTTTCGATCATCTCTTTTTCGTACCATGCGAAATAACTTTTTTCCAAGCACATTTTCGGTCATCAGAGGTTGGATTTTCGTATTCAGGGGGTCGGAATACACCTAGAAACTCACCCATTAAAGTCCGATTTTGATTCTGAAAAAAAATATTTTCGATCCTCTCTTTTTCGTACCATGCGAAATAACTTCTTTCCAGGTGTATTTTCGTGTAACAAAGGTTGAATTTTCGGATTCAGCGGGTCAAAATACACCTATAAACCCACCCTTCAAAGTTCGATTTTGATTCTGGAGACAGATATTTTCGATCATCTCTTTTTCGTACCATGCGAAATAAATTTTTTCCAAGCATATTTTTGGTCATAAGAGGTCGGATTTTTGGATTCAGCGGGTCGAAATACCCCTAGAAACTCACCCATCAAAGTCCGATTTTGATTCTGAAAAAAAATATTTTCGATCATCTCTTTTTCGTACCATGCGAAATAACTTTTTTTCAAGCATATTTTTGGTCATAAGAGGTCGGATTTTTGGATTCAGCGGGTCGAAATACCCCTAGAGACTCACCCATCAAAGTCCGATCTCGATTCTGAAAAAAAATATTTTCGATCATCTCTTTTTCGTACCATGCGGAATAACTTCTTTCCAGGTGTATTTTCGTTTAACAAAGGTTTGATTTTTGGATTCAGCGGGTCAAAATACACCTATAAACCCACCCATCAAAGTTCGATTCCGATTCTGGAGACAGATATTTTCGATCATCTCTTTTTCGTACCATGCGAAATAACTTTTTTCCAAGCATATTTTTGGTCATAAGAGGTCGGATTTTTGGATTCAGCGGGTCGAAATACCCCTAGAAACTCACCCATTAAAGTCCGATCTCGATTCTGAAAAAAAATATTTTCGATCATCTCTTTTTCGTACCATGCGGAATAACTTCTTTCCAGGTGTATTTTCGTTGAACAAAGGTTTGATTTTTGGATTCAGCGGGTCAAAATACACCTATAAACCCACCCATCAAAGTTCGATTCCGATTCTGGAGACAGATATTTTCGATCATCTCTTTTTCGTACCATGCGAAATAACTTTTTTCCAAGCATATTTTTGGTCATAAGAGGTCGGATTTCTGGATTCAGCGGGTCGAAATACACCTAGAAACTCACCCATCAAAGTCCGATTTTGATTCTGAAAAAAAATATTTTCGATCATCTCTTTCTCGTACCATGCGAAATAACTTTTTTCCAAGCATACTTTTGGTCATAAGAGGTCGGATTTTTGGATTCAGCGGGTCGAAATACCCCTAGAAACTCACCCATTAAAGTCCGATCTCGATTCTGAAAAAAAATATTTTCGATCATGTCTTGTTCGTACCATGCGAAATAACTTCTTTCCAGGTGTATTTTCGTTTAACAAAGGTTTGATTTTTGGATTCAGCGGGTCAAAATACACCCATAAACCCACCCATCAAAGTTCGATTCCGATTCTGGAGACAGATATTTTCGATCATCTCTTTTTCGTACCATGCGAAATAACTTTTTTCCAAGCATATTTTTGCTCAACAAAGTTTGGATTTTCGGATTCAGCGGGTCGAAATACACCTAGAAACTCACCCATCAAAGTCCGATCTTGATTCTGAAAAAAAATATTTTCGATCATCTCTTTTTCGTACCATGCGAAATAACTTTTTTCCAAGCATATTTTTGGTCATCAGAGGTTGGATTTTCGGATTCAGGGGGTCGAAATACACCTAGAAACTCACTCATTAAAGTCCGATTTTGATTCTGAAAAAAAATATTTTCGATCATCTCTTTTTCGTACCATGCGAAATAACTTCTTTCCAGGTGTATTTTCGTGTAACAAAGGTTGGATTTTGGGATTCAGCGGGTCAAAATACACCTATAAACCCACCCTTCAAAGTTCGATTTCGATTCTGGAGACAGATATTTTCGATCATCTCTTTTTCGTACCATGCGAAATAACTTTTTTCCAAGCATGTTTTTGGTCATCAAAGGTTGGATTTTCGGATTCAGCGGGTCGAAATACACCTAGAAACTCACCCATCAAAGTCCGATCTTGATTCTGAAAAAAAATATTTTCGATCATCTCTTTTTCGTACCATGCAAAATAACTTTTTTCCAAGCATATTTTCGGTCATCAGAGGTTGGATTTTCGGATTCAGGGGGTCGAAATACACCTAGAAACTTACCCATTAAAGTCCGATTTTGATTCTGAAAAAAAATATTTTCGATCATCTCTTTTTCGTACCATGCGAAATAACTTCTTTCCAGGTGTATTTTCGTGTAACAAAGGTTAGATTTTGGGATTCAGCGGGTCAAAATACACCTATAAACCCACCCATCAAAGTTCGATTCCGATTCTGGAGACAGATATTATCGATCATCTCTTTTTCGTACCATGCGAAATAACTTTTTTCCACGCATATTTTTGCTCATCAAAGTTTGGATTTTCGGATTCAGCGGGTCAAAATACACCTAGAAACTCACCCATCAAAGTCCGATCTTGATTCTGAAAAAAAATATTTTCGATCATCTCTTTTTCGTACCATGCGAAATAACTTTTTTCCAAGCACATTTTCGGTCATCAGAGGTTGGATTTTCGTATTCAGGGGGTCGGAATACACCTAGAAACTCACCCATTAAAGTCCGATTTTGATTCTGAAAAAAAATATTTTCGATCCTCTCTTTTTCGTACCATGCGAAATAACTTCTTTCCAGGTGTATTTTCGTGTAACAAAGGTTGAATTTTCGGATTCAGCGGGTCAAAATACACCTATAAACCCACCCTTCAAAGTTCGATTTTGATTCTGGAGACAGATATTTTCGATCATCTCTTTTTCGTACCATGCGAAATAAATTTTTTCCAAGCATATTTTTGGTCATAAGAGGTCGGATTTTTGGATTCAGCGGGTCGAAATACACCTGGAAACTCACCCATCAAAGTCCGATTTTGATTCTGAAAAAAAATATTTTCGATCATCTCTTTTTCGTACCATGCGAAATAACTTTTTTCCAAGCATATTTTTGGTCATAAGAGGTCGGATTTTTGGATTCAGCGGGTCGAAATACCCCTAGAAACTCACCCATTAAAGTCCGATCTCGATTCTGAAAAAAAATATTTTCGATCATGTCTTGTTCGTACCATGCGAAATAACTTCTTTCCAGGTGTATTTTCGTTTAACAAAGGTTTGATTTTTGGATTCAGCGGGTCAAAATACACCCATAAACCCACCCATCAAAGTTCGATTCCGATTCTGGAGACAGATATTTTCGATCATCTCTTTTTCGTACCATGCGAAATAACTTTTTTCCAAGCATATTTTTGGTCATAAGAGAACGGATTTTTGGATTCAGCGGGTCGAAATACCCCTAGAAACTCACCCATTAAAGTCCGATCTCGATTCTGAAACAAAATATTTTCGATCATGTCTTGTTCGTACCATGCGAAATAACTTCTTTCCAGGTGTATTTTCGTTTAACAAAGGTTTGATTTTTGGATTCAGCGGGTCAAAATACACCCATAAACCCACCCATCAAAGTTCGATTCCGATTCTGGAGACAGATATTTTCGATCATCTCTTTTTCGTACCATGCGAAATAACTTTTTTCCAAGCATATTTTTGCTCAACAAAGTTTGGATTTTCGGATTCAGCGGGTCGAAATACACCTAGAAACTCACCCATCAAAGTCCGATCTTGATTCTGAAAAAAAATATTTTCGATCATCTCTTTTCCGTACCATGCGAAATAACTTTTTTCCAAGCATAATTTTGGTCATCAGAGGTTGGATTTTCGGATTCAGGGGGTCGAAATACACCTAGAAACTCACTCATTAAAGTCCGATTTTGATTCTGAAAAAAAATATTTTCGATCATCTCTTTTTCGTACCATGCGAAATAACTTCTTTCCAGGTGTATTTTCGTGTAACAAAGGTTGGATTTTGGGATTCAGCGGGTCAAAATACACCTATAAACCCACCCTTCAAAGTTCGATTTCGATTCTGGAGACAGATATTTTCGATCATCTCTTTTTCGTACCATGCGAAATAACTTTTTTCCAAGCATGTTTTTGGTCATCAAAGGTTGGATTTTCGGATTCAGCGGGTCGAAATACACCTAGAAACTCACCCATCAAAGTCCGATCTTGATTCTGAAAAAAAATATTTTCGATCATCTCTTTTTCGTACCATGCAAAATAACTTTTTTCCAAGCATATTTTCGGTCATCAGAGTTCGGATTTTTGGATTCAGCGGGTCGAAATACACCTAGAAACTCACCCATTGAAGTCCGATCTCGATTCTGAAAAAAAATATTTTCGATCATGTCTTGTTCGTACCATGCGAAATAACTTCTTTCCAGGTGTATTTTCGTTTAACAAAGGTTCGATTTTTGGATTCAGCGGGTCAAAATACACCCATAAACCCACCCATCAAAGTTCGATTCCGATTCTGGAGACAGATATTTTCGATCATCTCTTTTTGGTACCATGCGAAATAACTTTTTTCCAAGCATATTTTTGCTCAACAAAGTTTGGATTTCCGGATTCAGCGGGTCGAAATACACCTAGAAACTCACCCATCAAAGTCCGATCTTGATTCTGAAAAAAAATATTTTCGATCATCTCTTTTTCGTACCATGCGAAATAACTTTTTTCCAAGCATATTTTTGGTTATCAGAGGTTGGATTTTCGGATTCAGGGGGTCGAAATACACCTAGAAACTCACTCGTTAAAGTCCGATTTTGATTCTGAAAAAAAATATTTTCGATCATCTCTTTTTCGTACCATGCGAAATAACTTCTTTCCAGGTGTATTTTCGTGTAACAAAGGTTGGATTTTGGGATTCAGCGGGTCAAAATACACCTATAAACCCACCCATCAAAGTTCGATTCCGATTCTGGAGACAGATATTATCGATCATCTCTTTTTCGTACCATGCGAAATAACTTTTTTCCAAGCATATTTTTGCTCATCAAAGTTTGGACTTCCGGATTCAGCGGGTCAAAATACACCTAGAAACTCACCCATCAAAGTCCGATCTTGATTCTGAAAAAAAATATTTTCGATCATCTCTTTTTCGTACCATGCGAAATAACTTTTTTCCAAGCATATTTTTGGTCATAAGAGGTCGGATTTTTGGATTCAGCGGGTCGAAATACACCTAGAAACTCACCCATCAAAGTCCGATTTTGATTCTGAAAAAAAATATTTTCGATCATCTCTTTTTCGTACCATGCGAAATAACTTTTTTCCAAGCATATTTTTGGTCATAAGAGGTCGGATTTTTGGATTCAGCGGGTCGAAATACCCCTAGAAACTCACCCATTAAAGTCCGATCTCGATTCTGAAAAAAAATATTTTCGATCATGTCTTGTTCGTACCATGCGAAATAACTTCTTTCCAGGTGTATTTTCGTTCAACAAAGGTTTGATTTTTGGATTCAGCGGGTCAAAATACACCCATAAACCCACCCATCAAAGTTCGATTCCGATTCTGGAGACAGATATTTTCGATCATCTCTTTTTCGTACCATGCGAAATAACTTTTTTCCAAGCATATTTTTGGTCATAAGAGAACGGATTTTTGGATTCAGGGGGTCGAAATACACCTAGAAACTCACTCGTTAAAGTCCGATTTTGATTCTGAAAAAAAATATTTTCGATCATCTCTTTTTCGTACCATGCGAAATAACTTCTTTCCAGGTGTATTTTCGTGTAACAAAGGTTGGATTTTGGGATTCAGCGGGTCAAAATACACCTATAAACCCACCCATCAAAGTTCGATTCCGATTCTGGAGACAGATATTATCGATCATCTCTTTTTCGTACCATGCGAAATAACTTTTTTCCAAGCATATTTTTGCTCATCAAAGTTTGGATTTCCGGATTCAGCGGGTCAAAATACACCTAGAAACTCACCCATCAAAGTCCGATCTTGATTCTGAAAAAAAATATTTTCGATCATCTCTTTTTCGTACCATGCGAAATAACTTTTTTCCAAGCATATTTTTGGTCATAAGAGGTCGGATTTTTGGATTCAGCGGGTCGAAATACACCTAGAAACTCACCCATCAAAGTCCGATTTTGATTCTGAAAAAAAATATTTTCGATCATCTCTTTTTCGTACCATGCGAAATAACTTTTTTCCAAGCATATTTTTGGTCATAAGAGGTCGGATTTTTGGATTCAGCGGGTCGAAATACCCCTAGAAACTCACCCATTAAAGTCCGATCTCGATTCTGAAAAAAAATATTTTCGATCATGTCTTGTTCGTACCATGCGAAATAACTTCTTTCCAGGTGTATTTTCGTTCAACAAAGGTTTGATTTTTGGATTCAGCGGGTCAAAATACACCCATAAACCCACCCATCAAAGTTCGATTCCGATTCTGGAGACAGATATTTTCGATCATCTCTTTTTCGTACCATGCGAAATAACTTTTTTCCAAGCATATTTTTGGTCATAAGAGAACGGATTTTTGGATTCAGCGGGTCGAAATACCCCTAGAAACTCACCCATTAAAGTCCGATCTCGATTCTGAAACAAAATATTTTCGATCATGTCTTGTTCGTACCATGCGAAATAACTTCTTTCCAGGTGTATTTTCGTTTAACAAAGGTTTGATTTTTGGATTCAGCGGGTCAAAATACACCCATAAACCCACCCATCAAAGTTCGATTCCGATTCTGGAGACAGATATTTTCGATCATCTCTTTTTCGTACCATGCGAAATAACTTTTTTCCAAGCATATTTTTGCTCAACAAAGTTTGGATTTTCGGATTCAGCGGGTCGAAATACACCTAGAAACTCACCCATCAAAGTCCGATCTTGATTCTGAAAAAAAATATTTTCGATCATCTCTTTTTCGTACCATGCGAAATAACTTTTTTCCAAGCATATTTTTGGTCATCAGAGGTTGGATTTTCGGATTCAGGGGGTCGAAATACACCTAGAAACTTACCCATTAAAGTCCGATTTTGATTCTGAAAAAAAATATTTTCGATCATCTCTTTTTCGTACCATGCGAAATAACTTCTTTCCAGGTGTATTTTCGTGTAACAAAGGTTGGATTTTGGGATTCAGCGGGTCAAAATACACCTATAAACCCACCCATCAAAGTTCGATTCCGATTCTGGAGACAGATATTATCGATCATCTCTTTTTCGTACCATGCGAAATAACTTTTTTCCAAGCATATTTTTGCTCATCAAAGTTTGGATTTTCGGATTCAGCGGGTCAAAATACACCTAGAAACTCACCCATCAAAGTCCGATCTTGATTCTGAAAAAAAATATTTTCGATCATCTCTTTTTCGTACCATGCGAAATAACTTTTTTCCAAGCACATTTTCGGTCATCAGAGGTTGGATTTTCGTATTCAGGGGGTCGGAATACACCTAGAAACTCACCCATTAAAGTCCGATTTTGATTCTGAAAAAAAATATTTTCGATCCTCTCTTTTTCGTACCATGCGAAATAACTTCTTTCCAGGTGTATTTTCGTGTAACAAAGGTTGAATTTTTGGATTCAGCGGGTCAAAATACACCTATAAACCCACCCATCAAAGTTCGATTCCGATTCTGGAGACAGATATTATCGATCATCTCTTTTTCGTACCATGCGAAATAACTTTTTTCCACGCATATTTTTGCTCATCAAAGTTTGGATTTTCGGATTCAGCGGGTCAAAATACACCTAGAAACTCACCCATCAAAGTCCGATCTTGATTCTGAAAAAAAATATTTTCGATCATCTCTTTTTCGTACCATGCGAAATAACTTTTTTCCAAGCACATTTTCGGTCATCAGAGGTTGGATTTTCGTATTCAGGGGGTCGGAATACACCTAGAAACTCACCCATTAAAGTCCGATTTTGATTCTGAAAAAAAATATTTTCGATCCTCTCTTTTTCGTACCATGCGAAATAACTTCTTTCCAGGTGTATTTTCGTGTAACAAAGGTTGAATTTTCGGATTCAGCGGGTCAAAATACACCTATAAACCCACCCTTCAAAGTTCGATTTTGATTCTGGAGACAGATATTTTCGATCATCTCTTTTTCGTACCATGCGAAATAAATTTTTTCCAAGCATATTTTTGGTCATAAGAGGTCGGATTTTTGGATTCAGCGGGTCGAAATACACCTGGAAACTCACCCATCAAAGTCCGATTTTGATTCTGAAAACAAATATTTTCGATCATCTCTTTTTCGTACCATGCGAAATAACTTTTTTCCAAGCATATTTTTGGTCATAAGAGGTCGGATTTTTGGATTCAGCGGGTCGAAATACCCCTAGAAACTCACCCATTAAAGTCCGATCTCGATTCTGAAAAAAATATTTTCGATCATGTCTTGTTCGTACCATGCGAAATAACTTCTTTCCAGGTGTATTTTCGTTTAACAAAGGTTTGATTTTTGGATTCAGCGGGTCAAAATACACCCATAAACCCACCCATCAAAGTTCGATTCCGATTCTGGAGACAGATATTTTCGATCATCTCTTTTTCGTACCATGCGAAATAACTTTTTTCCAAGCATATTTTTGCTGAACAAAGTTTGGATTTTCGGATTCAGCGGGTCGAAATACACCTAGAAACTCACCCATCAAAGTCCGATCTTGATTCTGAAAAAAAATATTTTCGATCATCTCTTTTTCGTACCATGCGAAATAACTTTTTTCCAAGCATATTTTTGGTCATCAGAGGTTGGATTTTCGGATTCAGGGGGTCGAAATACACCTAGAAACTCACTCATTAAAGTCCGATTTTGATTCTGAAAAAAAATATTTTCGATCATCTCTTTTTCGTACCATGCGAAATAACTTCTTTCCAGGTGTATTTTCGTGTAACAAAGGTTGGATTTTGGGATTCAGCGGGTCAAAATACACCTATAAACCCACCCTTCAAAGTTCGATTTCGATTCTGGAGACAGATATTTTCGATCATCTCTTTTTCGTACCATGCGAAATAACTTTTTTCCAAGCATGTTTTTGGTCATCAAAGGTTGGATTTTCGGATTCAGCGGGTCGAAATACACCTAGAAACTCACCCATCAAAGTCCGATCTTGATTCTGAAAAAAAATATTTTCGATCATCTCTTTTTCGTACCATGCAAAATAACTTTTTTCCAAGCATATTTTCGGTCATCAGAGGTTGGATTTTCGGATTCAGGGGGTCGAAATACACCTAGAAACTTACCCATTAAAGTCCGATTTTGATTCTGAAAAAAAATATTTTCGATCATCTCTTTTTCGTACCATGCGAAATAACTTCTTTCCAGGTGTATTTTCGTGTAACAAAGGTTGGATTTTGGGATTCACCGGGTCAAAATACACCTATAAACCCACCCATCAAAGTTCGATTCCGATTCTGGAGACAGATATTATCGATCATCTCTTTTTCGTACCATGCGAAATAACTTCTTTCCAGGTGTATTTTCGTGTAACAAAGGTTGAATTTTTGGATTCAGCGGGTCGAAATACACCTATAAACCCACCCTTCAAAGTTCGATTTCGATTCTGGAGACAGATATTTTCGATCATCTCTTTTTCGTACCATGCGAAATAACTTTTTTCCAAGCATATTTTTGGTCATAAGAGGTCGGATTTTTGGATTCAGCGGGTCGAAATACACCTAGAAACTCACCCATCAAAGTCCGATTTTGATTCTGAAAAAAAATATTTTCGATCATCTCTTTTTCGTACCATGCGAAATAACTTTTTTCCAAGCATATTTTTGGTCATAAGAGGTCGGATTTTTGGATTCAGCGGGTCGAAATACCCCTAGAACCTCACCCATCAAAGTCCGATCTCGATTCTGAAAAAAAATATTTTCGATCATCTCTTTTTCGTACCATGCGGAATAACTTCTTTCCAGGTGTATTTTCGTTCAACAAAGGTTTGATTTTTGGATTCAGCGGGTCAAAATACACCCATAAACCCACCCATCAAAGTTCGATTCCGATTCTGGAGACAGATATTTTCGATCATCTCTTTTTCGTACCATGCGAAATAACTTTTTTCCAAGCATATTTTTGGTCATAAGAGGTCGGATTTTTGGATTCAGCGGGTCGAAATACCCCTAGAAACTCACCCATTAAAGTCCGATCTCGATTCTGAAAAAAAATATTTTCGATCATGTCTTGTTCGTACCATGCGAAATAACTTCTTTCCAGGTGTATTTTCGTTCAACAAAGGTTTGATTTTTGGATTCAGCGGGTCAAAATACACCCATAAACCCACCCATCAAAGTTCGATTCCGATTCTGGAGACAGATATTTTCGATCATCTCTTTTTCGTACCATGCGAAATAACTTTTTTCCAAGCATATTTTTGGTCATAAGAGAACGGATTTTTGGATTCAGCGGGTCGAAATACCCCTAGAAACTCACCCATTAAAGTCCGATCTCGATTCTGAAACAAAATATTTTCGATCATGTCTTGTTCGTACCATGCGAAATAACTTCTTTCCAGGTGTATTTTCGTTTAACAAAGGTTTGATTTTTGGATTCAGCGGGTCAAAATACACCCATAAACCCACCCATCAAAGTTCGATTCCGATTCTGGAGACAGATATTTTCGATCATCTCTTTTTCGTACCATGCGAAATAACTTTTTTCCAAGCATATTTTTGCTCAACAAAGTTTGGATTTTCGGATTCAGCGGGTCGAAATACACCTAGAAACTCACCCATCAAAGTCCGATCTTGATTCTGAAAAAAAATATTTTCGATCATCTCTTTTCCGTACCATGCGAAATAACTTTTTTCCAAGCATAATTTTGGTCATCAGAGGTTGGATTTTCGGATTCAGGGGGTCGAAATACACCTAGAAACTCACTCATTAAAGTCCGATTTTGATTCTGAAAAAAAATATTTTCGATCATCTCTTTTTCGTACCATGCGAAATAACTTCTTTCCAGGTGTATTTTCGTGTAACAAAGGTTGGATTTTGGGATTCAGCGGGTCAAAATACACCTATAAACCCACCCTTCAAAGTTCGATTTCGATTCTGGAGACAGATATTTTCGATCATCTCTTTTTCGTACCATGCGAAATAACTTTTTTCCAAGCATGTTTTTGGTCATCAAAGGTTGGATTTTCGGATTCAGCGGGTCGAAATACACCTAGAAACTCACCCATCAAAGTCCGATCTTGATTCTGAAAAAAAATATTTTCGATCATCTCTTTTTCGTACCATGCAAAATAACTTTTTTCCAAGCATATTTTCGGTCATCAGAGGTTGGATTTTCGGATTCAGGGGGTCGAAATACACCTAGAAACTTACCCATTAAAGTCCGATTTTGATTCTGAAAAAAAATATTTTCGATCATCTCTTTTTCGTACCATGCGAAATAACTTCTTTCCAGGTGTATTTTCGTGTAACAAAGGTTGGATTTTGGGATTCAGCGGGTCAAAATACACCTATAAACCCACCCATCAAAGTTCGATTCCGATTCTGAAGACAGATATTATCGATCATCTCTTTTTCGTACCATGCGAAATAACTTTTTTCCAAGCATATTTTTGCTCATCAAAGTTTGGATTTCCGGATTCAGCGGGTCAAAATACACCTAGAAACTCACCCATCAAAGTCCGATCTTGATTCTGAAAAAAAATATTTTCGATCATCTCTTTTTCGTACCATGCGAAATAACTTTTTTCCAGGCATATTTTTGGTCATAAGAGGTCGGATTTTTGGATTCAGCGGGTCGAAATACACCTAGAAACTCACCCATCAAAGTCCGATTTTGATTCTGAAAAAAAATATTTTCGATCATCTCTTTTTCGTACCATGCGAAATAACTTTTTTCCAAGCATATTTTTGGTCATAAGAGGTCGGATTTTTGGATTCAGCGGGTCGAAATACCCCTAGAAACTCACCCATCAAAGTCCGATCTCGATTCTGAAAAAAAATATTTTCGATCATCTCTTTTTCGTACCATGCGGAATAACTTCTTTCCAGGTGTATTTTCGTTTAACAAAGGTTTGATTTTTGGATTCAGCGGGTCAAAATACACCTATAAACCCACCCATCAAAGTTCGATTCCGATTCTGGAGACAGATATTTTCGATCATCTCTTTTTCGTACCATGCGAAATAACTTTTTTCCAAGCATATTTTTGGTCATAAGAGGTCGGATTTTTGGATTCAGCGGGTCGAAATACCCCTAGAAACTCACCCATTAAAGTCCGATCTCGATTCTGAAAAAAAATATTTTCGATCATGTCTTGTTCGTACCATGCGAAATAACTTCTTTCCAGGTGTATTTTCGTTCAACAAAGGTTTGATTTTTGGATTCAGCGGGTCAAAATACACCCATAAACCCACCCATCAAAGTTCGATTCCGATTCTGGAGACAGATATTTTCGATCATCTCTTTTTCGTACCATGCGAAATAACTTTTTTCCAAGCATATTTTTGGTCATAAGAGAACGGATTTTTGGATTCAGCGGGTCGAAATACCCCTAGAAACTCACCCATTAAAGTCCGATCTCGATTCTGAAACAAAATATTTTCGATCATGTCTTGTTCGTACCATGCGAAATAACTTCTTTCCAGGTGTATTTTCGTTTAACAAAGGTTTGATTTTTGGATTCAGCGGGTCAAAATACACCCATAAACCCACCCATCAAAGTTCGATTCCGATTCTGGAGACAGATATTTTCGATCATCTCTTTTTCGTACCATGCGAAATAACTTTTTTCCAAGCATATTTTTGCTCAACAAAGTTTGGATTTTCGGATTCAGCGGGTCGAAATACACCTAGAAACTCACCCATCAAAGTCCGATCTTGATTCTGAAAAAAAATATTTTCGATCATCTCTTTTTCGTACCATGCGAAATAACTTTTTTCCAAGCATATTTTTGGTCATCAGAGGTTGGATTTTCGGATTCAGGGGGTCGAAATACACCTAGAAACTCACTCATTAAAGTCCGATTTTGATTCTGAAAAAAAATATTTTCGATCATCTCTTTTTCGTACCATGCGAAATAACTTCTTTCCAGGTGTATTTTCGTGTAACAAAGGTTGGATTTTGGGATTCAGCGGGTCAAAATACACCTATAAACCCACCCTTCAAAGTTCGATTTCGATTCTGGAGACAGATATTTTCGATCATCTCTTTTTCGTACCATGCGAAATAACTTTTTTCCAAGCATGTTTTTGGTCATCAAAGGTTGGATTTTCGGATTCAGCGGGTCGAAATACACCTAGAAACTCACCCATCAAAGTCCGATCTTGATTCTGAAAAAAAATATTTTCGATCATCTCTTTTTCGTACCATGCAAAATAACTTTTTTCCAAGCATATTTTCGGTCATCGGAGGTTGGATTTTCGGATTCAGGGGGTCGAAATACACCTAGAAACTTACCCATTAAAGTCCGATTTTGATTCTGAAAAAAAATATTTTCGATCATCTCTTTTTCGTACCATGCGAAATAACTTCTTTCCAGGTGTATTTTCGTGTAACAAAGGTTGGATTTTGGGATTCAGCGGGTCAAAATACACCTATAAACCCACCCATCAAAGTTCGATTCCGATTCTGGAGACAGATATTATCGATCATCTCTTTTTCGTACCATGCGAAATAACTTTTTTCCAAGCATATTTTTGCTCATCAAAGTTTGGATTTTCGGATTCAGCGGGTCAAAATACACCTAGAAACTCACCCATCAAAGTCCGATCTTGATTCTGAAAAAAAATATTTTCGATCATCTCTTTTTCGTACCATGCGAAATAACTTTTTTCCAAGCACATTTTCGGTCATCAGAGGTTGGATTTTCGTATTCAGGGGGTCGGAATACACCTAGAAACTCACCCATTAAAGTCCGATTTTGATTCTGAAAAAAAATATTTTCGATCCTCTCTTTTTCGTACCATGCGAAATAACTTCTTTCCAGGTGTATTTTCGTGTAACAAAGGTTGAATTTTTGGATTCAGCGGGTCAAAATACACCTATAAACCCACCCATCAAAGTTCGATTCCGATTCTGGAGACAGATATTATCGATCATCTCTTTTTCGTACCATGCGAAATAACTTTTTTCCACGCATATTTTTGCTCATCAAAGTTTGGATTTTCGGATTCAGCGGGTCAAAATACACCTAGAAACTCACCCATCAAAGTCCGATCTTGATTCTGAAAAAAAATATTTTCGATCATCTCTTTTTCGTACCATGCGAAATAACTTTTTTCCAAGCACATTTTCGGTCATCAGAGGTTGGATTTTCGTATTCAGGGGGTCGGAATACACCTAGAAACTCACCCATTAAAGTCCGATTTTGATTCTGAAAAAAAATATTTTCGATCCTCTCTTTTTCGTACCATGCGAAATAACTTCTTTCCAGGTGTATTTTCGTGTAACAAAGGTTGAATTTTCGGATTCAGCGGGTCAAAATACACCTATAAACCCACCCTTCAAAGTTCGATTTTGATTCTGGAGACAGATATTTTCGATCATCTCTTTTTCGTACCATGCGAAATAAATTTTTTCCAAGCATATTTTTGGTCATAAGAGGTCGGATTTTTGGATTCAGCGGGTCGAAATACACCTGGAAACTCACCCATCAAAGTCCGATTTTGATTCTGAAAAAAAATATTTTCGATCATCTCTTTTTCGTACCATGCGAAATAACTTTTTTCCAAGCATATTTTTGGTCATAAGAGGTCGGATTTTTGGATTCAGCGGGTCGAAATACCCCTAGAAACTCACCCATTAAAGTCCGATCTCGATTCTGAAAAAAATATTTTCGATCATGTCTTGTTCGTACCATGCGAAATAACTTCTTTCCAGGTGTATTTTCGTTTAACAAAGGTTTGATTTTTGGATTCAGCGGGTCAAAATACACCCATAAACCCACCCATCAAAGTTCGATTCCGATTCTGGAGACAGATATTTTCGATCATCTCTTTTTCGTACCATGCGAAATAACTTTTTTCCAAGCATATTTTTGCTCAACAAAGTTTGGATTTTCGGATTCAGCGGGTCGAAATACACCTAGAAACTCACCCATCAAAGTCCGATCTTGATTCTGAAAAAAAATATTTTCGATCATCTCTTTTTCGTACCATGCGAAATAACTTTTTTCCAAGCATATTTTTGGTCATCAGAGGTTGGATTTTCGGATTCAGGGGGTCGAAATACACCTAGAAACTCACTCATTAAAGTCCGATTTTGATTCTGAAAAAAAATATTTTCGATCATCTCTTTTTCGTACCATGCGAAATAACTTCTTTCCAGGTGTATTTTCGTGTAACAAAGGTTGGATTTTGGGATTCAGCGGGTCAAAATACACCTATAAACCCACCCTTCAAAGTTCGATTTCGATTCTGGAGACAGATATTTTCGATCATCTCTTTTTCGTACCATGCGAAATAACTTTTTTCCAAGCATGTTTTTGGTCATCAAAGGTTGGATTTTCGGATTCAGCGGGTCGAAATACACCTAGAAACTCACCCATCAAAGTCCGATCTTGATTCTGAAAAAAAATATTTTCGATCATCTCTTTTTCGTACCATGCAAAATAACTTTTTTCCAAGCATATTTTCGGTCATCAGAGGTTGGATTTTCGGATTCAGGGGGTCGAAATACACCTAGAAACTTACCCATTAAAGTCCGATTTTGATTCTGAAAAAAAATATTTTCGATCATCTCTTTTTCGTACCATGCGAAATAACTTCTTTCCAGGTGTATTTTCGTGTAACAAAGGTTGGATTTTGGGATTCACCGGGTCAAAATACACCTATAAACCCACCCATCAAAGTTCGATTCCGATTCTGGAGACAGATATTATCGATCATCTCTTTTTCGTACCATGCGAAATAACTTCTTTCCAGGTGTATTTTCGTGTAACAAAGGTTGAATTTTTGGATTCAGCGGGTCGAAATACACCTATAAACCCACCCTTCAAAGTTCGATTTCGATTCTGGAGACAGATATTTTCGATCATCTCTTTTTCGTACCATGCGAAATAACTTTTTTCCAAGCATATTTTTGGTCATAAGAGGTCGGATTTTTGGATTCAGCGGGTCGAAATACACCTAGAAACTCACCCATCAAAGTCCGATTTTGATTCTGAAAAAAAATATTTTCGATCATCTCTTTTTCGTACCATGCGAAATAACTTTTTTCCAAGCATATTTTTGGTCATAAGAGGTCGGATTTTTGGATTCAGCGGGTCGAAATACCCCTAGAAACTCACCCATCAAAGTCCGATCTCGATTCTGAAAAAAAATATTTTCGATCATCTCTTTTTCGTACCATGCGGAATAACTTCTTTCCAGGTGTATTTTCGTTTAACAAAGGTTTGATTTTTGGATTCAGCGGGTCAAAATACACCTATAAACCCACCCATCAAAGTTCGATTCCGATTCTGGAGACAGATATTTTCGATCATCTCTTTTTCGTACCATGCGAAATAACTTTTTTCCAAGCATATTTTTGGTCATAAGAGGTCGGATTTTTGGATTCAGCGGGTCGAAATACCCCTAGAAACTCACCCATTAAAGTCCGATCTCGATTCTGAAAAAAAATATTTTCGATCATGTCTTGTTCGTACCATGCGAAATAACTTCTTTCCAGGTGTATTTTCGTTCAACAACGGTTTGATTTTTGGATTCAGCGGGTCAAAATACACCCATAAACCCACCCATCAAAGTTCGATTCCGATTCTGGAGACAGATATTTTCGATCATCTCTTTTTCGTACCATGCGAAATAACTTTTTTCCAAGCATATTTTTGGTCATAAGAGAACGGATTTTTGGATTCAGCGGGTCGAAATACCCCTAGAAACTCACCCATTAAAGTCCGATCTCGATTCTGAAACAAAATATTTTCGATCATGTCTTGTTCGTACCATGCGAAATAACTTCTTTCCAGGTGTATTTTCGTTTAACAAAGGTTTGATTTTTGGATTCAGCGGGTCAAAATACACCCATAAACCCACCCATCAAAGTTCGATTCCGATTCTGGAGACAGATATTTTCGATCATCTCTTTTTCGTACCATGCGAAATAACTTTTTTCCAAGCATATTTTTGCTCAACAAAGTTTGGATTTTCGGATTCAGCGGGTCGAAATACACCTAGAAACTCACCCATCAAAGTCCGATCTTGATTCTGAAAAAAAATATTTTCGATCATCTTTTTTTCGTACCATGCGAAATAACTTTTTTCCAAGCATATTTTTGGTCATCAGAGGTTGGATTTTCGGATTCAGGGGGTCGAAATACACCTAGAAACTCACTCATTAAAGTCCGATTTTGATTCTGAAAAAAAATATTTTCGATCATCTCTTTTTCGTACCATGCGAAATAACTTCTTTCCAGGTGTATTTTCGTGTGACAAAGGTTGGATTTTGGGATTCAGCGGGTCAAAATACACCTATAAACCCACCCTTCAAAGTTCGATTTCGATTCTGGAGACAGATATTTTCGATCATCTCTTTTTCGTACCATGCGAAATAACTTTTTTCCAAGCATGTTTTTGGTCATCAAAGGTTGGATTTTCGGATTCAGCGGGTCGAAATACACCTAGAAACTCACCCATCAAAGTCCGATCTTGATTCTGAAAAAAAATATTTTCGATCATCTCTTTTTCGTACCATGCAAAATAACTTTTTTCCAAGCATATTTTCGGTCATCAGAGGTTGGATTTTCGGATTCAGGGGGTCGATATACACCTAGAAACTTACCCATTAAAGTCCGATTTTGATTCTGAAAAAAAATATTTTCGATCATCTCTTTTTCGTACCATGCGAAATAACTTCTTTCCAGGTGTATTTTCGTGTAACAAAGGTTGGATTTTGGGATTCAGCGGGTCAAAATACACCTATAAACCCACCCATCAAAGTTCGATTCCGATTCTGGAGACAGATATTATCGATCATCTCTTTTTCGTACCATGCGAAATAACTTTTTTCCAAGCATATTTTTGCTCATCAAAGTTTGGATTTTCGGATTCAGCGGGTCAAAATACACCTAGAAACTCACCCATCAAAGTCCGATCTTGATTCTGAAAAAAAATATTTTCGATCATCTCTTTTTCGTACCATGCGAAATAACTTTTTTCCAAGCACATTTTCGGTCATCAGAGGTTGGATTTTCGTATTCAGGGGGTCGGAATACACCTAGAAACTCACCCATTAAAGTCCGATTTTGATTCTGAAAAAAAATATTTTCGATCCTCTCTTTTTCGTACCATGCGAAATAACTTCTTTCCAGGTGTATTTTCGTGTAACAAAGGTTGAATTTTTGGATTCAGCGGGTCAAAATACACCTATAAACCCACCCTTCAAAGTTCGATTTTGATTCTGGAGACAGATATTTTCGATCATCTCTTTTTCGTACCATGCGAAATAAATTTTTTCCAAGCATATTTTTGGTCATAAGAGGTCGGATTTTTGGATTCAGCGGGTCGAAATACACCTAGAAACTCACCCATCAAAGTCCGATTTTGATTCTGAAAAAAAATATTTTCGATCATCTCTTTTTCGTACCATGCGAAATAACTTTTTTCCAAGCATATTTTTGGTCATAAGAGGTCGGATTTTTGGATTCAGCGGGTCGAAATACCCCTAGAAACTCACCCATTAAAGTCCGATCTCGATTCTGAAAAAAAATATTTTCGATCATGTCTTGTTCGTACCATGCGAAATAACTTCTTTCCAGGTGTATTTTCGTTTAACAAAGGTTTGATTTTTGGATTCAGCGGGTCAAAATACACCCATAAACCCACCCATCAAAGTTCGATTCCGATTCTGGAGACAGATATTTTCGATCATCTCTTTTTCGTACCATGCGAAATAACTTTTTTCCAAGCATATTTTTGCTGAACAAAGTTTGGATTTTCGGATTCAGCGGGTCGAAATACACCTAGAAACTCACCCATCAAAGTCCGATCTTGATTCTGAAAAAAAATATTTTCGATCATCTCTTTTTCGTACCATGCGAAATAACTTTTTTCCAAGCATATTTTTGGTCATCAGAGGTTGGATTTTCGGATTCAGGGGGTCGAAATACACCTAGAAACTCACTCATTAAAGTCCGATTTTGATTCTGAAAAAAAATATTTTCGATCATCTCTTTTTCGTACCATGCGAAATAACTTCTTTCCAGGTGTATTTTCGTGTAACAAAGGTTGGATTTTGGGATTCAGCGGGTCAAAATACACCTATAAACCCACCCTTCAAAGTTCGATTTCGATTCTGGAGACAGATATTTTCGATCATCTCTTTTTCGTACCATGCGAAATAACTTTTTTCCAAGCATGTTTATGGTCATCAAAGGTTGGATTTTCGGATTCAGCGGGTCGAAATACACCTAGAAACTCACCCATCAAAGTCCGATCTTGATTCTGAAAAAAAATATTTTCGATCATCTCTTTTTCGTACCATGCAAAATAACTTTTTTCCAAGCATATTTTCGGTCATCAGAGGTTGGATTTTCGGATTCAGGGGGTCGAAATACACCTAGAAACTTACCCATTAAAGTCCGATTTTGATTCTGAAAAAAAATATTTTCGATCATCTCTTTTTCGTACCATGCGAAATAACTTCTTTCCAGGTGTATTTTCGTTTAACAAAGGTTTGATTTTTGGATTCAGCGGGTCAAAATACACCTATAAACCCACCCATCAAAGTTCGATTCCGATTCTGGAGACAGATATTTTCGATCATCTCTTTTTCGTACCATGCGAAATAACTTTGTTCCAAGCATATTTTTGGTCATAAGAGGTCGGATTTTTGGATTCAGCGGGTCGAAATACACCTAGAAACTCACCCATCAAAGTCCGATTTTGATTCTGAAAAAAAATATTTTCGATCATCTCTTTTTCGTACCATGCGAAATAACTTTTTTCCAAGCATATTTTTGGTCATAAGAGGTCGGATTTTTGGATTCAGCGGGTCGAAATACCCCGAGAAACTCACCCATTAAAGTCCGATCTCGATTCTGAAAAAAAATATTTTCGATCATGTCTTGTTCGTACCATGCGAAATAACTTCTTTCCAGGTGTATTTTCGTTTAACAAAGGTTTGATTTTTGGATTCAGCGGGTCAAAATACACCCATAAACCTACCCATCAAAGTTCGATTCCGATTCTGGAGACAGATATTTTCGATCATCTCTTTTTCGTACCATGCGAAATAACTTTTTTCCAAGCATATTTTTGCTCAACAAAGTTTGGATTTTCGGATTCAGCGGGTCGAAATACACCTAGAAACTCACCCATCGAAGTCCGATCTTGATTCTGAAAAAAAATATTTTCGATCATCTCTTTTTCGTACCATGCGAAATAACTTTTTTCCAAGCATATTTTTGGTCATCAGAGGTTGGATTTTCGGATTCAGGGGGTCGAAATACACCTAGAAACTCACCCATTAAAGTCCGATTTTGATTCTGAAAAAAAATATTTTCGATCCTCTCTTTTTCGTACCATGCGAAATAACTTCTTTCCAGGTGTATTTTCGTGTAACAAAGGTTGAATTTTTGGATTCAGCGGGTCAAAATACACCTATAAACCCACCCTTCAAAGTTCGATTTTGATTCTGGAGACAGATATTTTCGATCATCTCTTTTTCGTACCATGCGAAATAAATTTTTTCCAAGCATATTTTTGGTCATAAGAGGTCGGATTTTTGGATTCAGCGGGTCGAAATACACCTAGAAACTCACCCATCAAAGTCCGATTTTGATTCTGAAAAAAAATATTTTCGATCATCTCTTTTTCGTACCATGCGAAATAACTTTTTTCCAAGCATATTTTTGGTCATAAGAGGTCGGATTTTTGGATTCAGCGGGTCGAAATACCCCTAGAAACTCACCCATTAAAGTCCGATCTCGATTCTGAAAAAAAATATTTTCGATCATGTCTTGTTCGTACCATGCGAAATAACTTCTTTCCAGGTGTATTTTCGTTTAACAAAGGTTTGATTTTTGGATTCAGCGGGTCAAAATACACCCATAAACCCACCCATCAAAGTTCGATTCCGATTCTGGAGACAGATATTTTCGATCATCTCTTTTTCGTACCATGCGAAATAACTTTTTTCCAAGCATATTTTTGCTGAACAAAGTTTGGATTTTCGGATTCAGCGGGTCGAAATACACCTAGAAACTCACCCATCAAAGTCCGATCTTGATTCTGAAAAAAAATATTTTCGATCATCTCTTTTTCGTACCATGCGAAATAACTTTTTTCCAAGCATATTTTTGGTCATCAGAGGTTGGATTTTCGGATTCAGGGGGTCGAAATACACCTAGAAACTCACTCATTAAAGTCCGATTTTGATTCTGAAAAAAAATATTTTCGATCATCTCTTTTTCGTACCATGCGAAATAACTTCTTTCCAGGTGTATTTTCGTGTAACAAAGGTTGGATTTTGGGATTCAGCGGGTCAAAATACACCTATAAACCCACCCTTCAAAGTTCGATTTCGATTCTGGAGACAGATATTTTCGATCATCTCTTTTTCGTACCATGCGAAATAACTTTTTTCCAAGCATGTTTATGGTCATCAAAGGTTGGATTTTCGGATTCAGCGGGTCGAAATACACCTAGAAACTCACCCATCAAAGTCCGATCTTGATTCTGAAAAAAAATATTTTCGATCATCTCTTTTTCGTACCATGCAAAATAACTTTTTTCCAAGCATATTTTCGGTCATCAGAGGTTGGATTTTCGGATTCAGGGGGTCGAAATACACCTAGAAACTTACCCATTAAAGTCCGATTTTGATTCTGAAAAAAAATATTTTCGATCATCTCTTTTTCGTACCATGCGAAATAACTTCTTTCCAGGTGTATTTTCGTTTAACAAAGGTTTGATTTTTGGATTCAGCGGGTCAAAATACACCTATAAACCCACCCATCAAAGTTCGATTCCGATTCTGGAGACAGATATTTTCGATCATCTCTTTTTCGTACCATGCGAAATAACTTTGTTCCAAGCATATTTTTGGTTATAAGAGGTCGGATTTTTGGATTCAGCGGGTCGAAATACACCTAGAAACTCACCCATCAAAGTCCGATTTTGATTCTGAAAAAAAATATTTTCGATCATCTCTTTTTCGTACCATGCGAAATAACTTTTTTCCAAGCATATTTTTGGTCATAAGAGGTCGGATTTTTGGATTCAGCGGGTCGAAATACCCCGAGAAACTCACCCATTAAAGTCCGATCTCGATTCTGAAAAAAAATATTTTCGATCATGTCTTGTTCGTACCATGCGAAATAACTTCTTTCCAGGTGTATTTTCGTTTAACAAAGGTTTGATTTTTGGATTCAGCGGGTCAAAATACACCCATAAACCTACCCATCAAAGTTCGATTCCGATTCTGGAGACAGATATTTTCGATCATCTCTTTTTCGTACCATGCGAAATAACTTTTTTCCAAGCATATTTTTGCTCAACAAAGTTTGGATTTTCGGATTCAGCGGGTCGAAATACACCTAGAAACTCACCCATCGAAGTCCGATCTTGATTCTGAAAAAAAATATTTTCGATCATCTCTTTTTCGTACCATGCGAAATAACTTTTTTCCAAGCATATTTTTGGTCATCAGAGGTTGGATTTTCGGATTCAGGGGGTCGAAATACACCTAGAAACTCACTCATTAAAGTCCGATTTTGATTCTGAAAAAAAATATTTTCGATCATCTCTTTTTCGTACCATGCGAAATAACTTCTTTCCAGGTGTATTTTCGTGTAACAAAGGTTGGATTTTGGGATTCAGCGGGTCAAAATACACCTATAAACCCACCCTTCAAAGTTCGATTTCGATTCTGGAGACAGATATTTTCGATCATCTCTTTTTCGTACCATGCGAAATAACTTTTTTCCAAGCATGTTTTTGGTCATCAAAGGTTGGATTTTCGGATTCAGCGGGTCGAAATACACCTAGAAACTCACCCATCAAAGTCCGATCTTGATTCTGAAAAAAAATATTTTCGATCATCTCTTTTTCGTACCATGCAAAATAACTTTTTTCCAAGCATATTTTCGGTCATCAGAGGTTGGATTTTCGGATTCAGGGGGTCGAAATACACCTAGAAACTTACCCATTAAAGTCCGATTTTGATTCTGAAAAAAAATATTTTCGATCATCTCTTTTTCGTACCATGCGAAATAACTTCTTTCCAGGTGTATTTTCGTGTAACAAAGGTTGGATTTTGGGATTCAGCGGGTCAAAATACACCTATAAACCCACCCATCAAAGTTCGATTCCGATTCTGGAGACAGATATTATCGATCATCTCTTTTTCGTACCATGCGAAATAACTTTTTTCCAAGCATATTTTTGCTCATCAAAGTTTGGATTTTCGGATTCAGCGGGTCAAAATACACCTAGAAACTCACCCATCAAAGTCCGATCTTGATTCTGAAAAAAAATATTTTCGATCATCTCTTTTTCGTACCATGCGAAATAACTTTTTTCCAAGCACATTTTCGGTCATCAGAGGTTGGATTTTCGGATTCAGGGGGTCGGAATACACCTAGAAACTCACCCATTAAAGTCCGATTTTGATTCTGAAAAAAAATATTTTCGATCATCTCTTTTTCGTACCATGCGAAATAACTTCTTTCCAGGTGTATTTTCGTGTAACAAAGGTTGAATTTTCGGATTCAGCGGGTCAAAATACACCTATAAACCCACCCTTCAAAGTTCGATTTTGATTCTGGAGACAGATATTTTCGATCATCTCTTTTTCGTACCATGCGAAATAAATCTTTTCCAAGCATATTTTTGGTCATAAGAGGTCGGATTTTTGGATTCAGCGGGTCGAAATACACCTAGAAACTCACCCATCAAAGTCCGATTTTGATTCTGAAAAAAAATATTTTCGATCATCTCTTTTTCGTACCATGCGAAATAACTTTTTTCCAAGCATATTTTTGGTCATAAGAGGTCGGATTTTTGGATTCAGCGGGTCGAAATACCCCTAGAAACTCACGCATTAAAGTCCGATCTCGATTCTGAAAAAAAATATTTTCGATCATGTCTTGTTCGTACCATGCGAAATAACTTCTTTCCAGGTGTATTTTCGTTTAACAAAGGTTTGATTTTTGGATTCAGCGGGTCAAAATACACCTATAAACCCACCCATCAAAGTTCGATTCCGATTCTGGAGACAGATATTTGCGATCATCTCTTTTTCGTACCATGCGAAATAACTTTTTTCCAAGCATATTTTTGGTCATTAGAGGTCGGATTTTTGGATTCAGCGGGTCGAAATACACCTAGAAACTCACCCATCAAAGTCCGATTTTGATTCTGAAAAAAAATATTTTCGATCATCTCTTTTTCGTACTATGCGAAATAACTTTTTTCCAAGCATATTTTTGGTCATAAGAGGTCGGATTTTTGGATTCAGCGGGTCGAAATACACCTAGACACTCACCCATTAAAGTCCGATTTTGATTCTGAAAAAAAATATTTTCGATCATCTCTTTTTCGTACCATGCGAAATAACTTCGTTCCAGGTGTATTTTCGTGTAACAAAGGTTGGATTTTGGGATTCAGCGGGTCAAAGTACACCTATAAACCCACCCATCAAAGTTCGATTCCGATTCTGGAGACAGATATTATCGATCATCTTTTTTTCGTACCATGCGAAATAACTTTTTTCCAAGCATATTTTTGCTCATCAAAGTTTGGATTTTCGGATTCAGCGGGTCAAAATACACCTAGAAACTCACCCATCAAAGTCCGATCTTGATTCTGAAAAAAAATATTTTCGATCATCTCTTTTTCGTACCATGCGAAATAACTTTTTTCCAAGCATATTTTCGGTCATCAGAGGTTGGATTTTCGGATTCAGGGGGTCGAAATACACCTAGAAACTTACCCATTAAAGTCCGATTTTGATTCTGAAAAAAAATATTTTCGATCATCTCTTTTTCGTACCATGCGAAATAACTTCTTTCCAGGTGTATTTTCGTGTAACAAAGGTTGGATTTTGGGATTCAGCGGGTCAAAATACACCTATAAACCCACCCATCAAAGTTCGATTCCGATTCTGGAGACAGATATTATCGATCATCTCTTTTTCGTACCATGCGAAATAACTTTTTTCCAAGCATATTTTTGCTCATCAAAGTTTGGATTTTCGGATTCAGCGGGTCAAAATACACCTAGAAACTCACCCATCAAAGTCCGATCTTGATTCTGAAAAAAAATATTTTCGATCATCTCTTTTTCGTACCATGCGAAATAACTTCTTTCCAGGTGTATTTTCGTGTAACAAAGGTTGAATTTTTGGATTCAGCGGGTCAAAATACACCTATAAACCCACCCTTCAAAGTTCGATTTTGATTCTGGAGACAGATATTTTCGATCATCTCTTTTTCGTACCATGCGAAATAAATTTTTTCCAAGCATATTTTTGGTCATAAGAGGTCGGATTTTTGGATTCAGCGGGTCGAAATACACCTAGAAACTCACCCATCAAAGTCCGATTTTGATTCTGAAAAAAAATATTTTCGATCATCTCTTTTTCGTACAATGCGAAATAACTTTTTTCCAAGCATATTTTTGGTCATAAGAGGTCGGATTTTTGGATTCAGCGGGTCGAAATACCCCTAGAAACTCACCCATTAAAGTCCGATCTCGATTCTGAAAAAAAATATTTTCGATCATCTCTTTTTCGTACCATGCGGAATAACTTCTTTCCAGGTGTATTTTCGTTTAACAAAGGTTTGATTTTTGGATTCAGCGGGTCAAAATACACCTATAAACCCACCCATCAAAGTTCGATTCCGATTCTGGAGACACATATTTTCGATCATCTCTTTTTCGTACCATGCGAAATAACTTTTTTCCAAGCATATTTTTGGTCATAAGAGGTCGGATTTTTGGATTCAGCGGGTCGAAATACCCCTAGAAACTCACCCATTAAAGTCCGATCTCGATTCTGAAAAAAAATATTTTCGATCATGTCTTGTTCGTACCATGCGAAATAACTTCTTTCCAGGTGTATTTTCGTTTAACAAAGGTTTGATTTTTGGATTCAGCGGGTCAAAATACACCCATAAACCCACCCATCAAAGTTCGATTCCGATTCTGGAGACAGATATTTTCGATCATCTCTTTTTCGTACCATGCGAAATAACTTTTTTCCAAGCATATTTTTGGTCATAAGAGGTCGGATTTTTGGATTCAGCGGGTCGAAATACCCCTGGAAACTCACCCATTAAAGTCCGATCTCGATTCTGAAAAAAAATATTTTCGATCATCTCTTTTTCGTACCATGCGGAATAACTTCTTTCCAGGTGTATTTTCGTTCAACAAAGGTTTGATTTTTGGATTCAGCGGGTCAAAATACACCTATAAACCCACCCATCAAAGTTCGATTCCGATTCTGGAGACAGATATTTTCGATCATCTCTTTTTCGTACCATGCGAAATAACTTTTTTCCAAGCATATTTTTGGTCATAAGAGGTCGGATTTTTGGATTCAGCGGGTCGAAATACACCTAGAAACTCACCCATCAAAGTCCGATTTTGATTCTGAAAAAAAATATTTTCGATCATCTCTTTTTCGTACTATGCGAAATAACTCTTTTCCAAGCATATTTTTGGTCATAAGAGGTCGGATTTTTGGATTCAGCGGGTCGAAATACACCTAGACACTCACCCATTAAAGTCCGATTTTGATTCTGAAAAAAAATATTTTCGATCATCTCTTTTTCGTACCATGCGAAATAACTTCGTTCCAGGTGTATTTTCGTGTAACAAAGGTTGGATTTTGGGATTCAGCGGGTCAAAGTACACCTATAAACCCACCCATCAAAGTTCGATTCCGATTCTGGAGACAGATATTATCGATCATCTTTTTTTCGTACCATGCGAAATAACTTTTTTCCAAGCATATTTTTGCTCATCAAAGTTTGGATTTTCGGATTCAGCGGGTCAAAATACACCTAGAAACTCACCCATCAAAGTCCGATCTTGATTCTGAAAAAAAATATTTTCGATCATCTCTTTTTCGTACCATGCGAAATAACTTTTTTCCAAGCATATTTTCGGTCATCAGAGGTTGGATTTTCGGATTCAGGGGGTCGAAATACACCTAGAAACTTACCCATTAAAGTCCGATTTTGATTCTGAAAAAAAATATTTTCGATCATCTCTTTTTCGTACCATGCGAAATAACTTCTTTCCAGGTGTATTTTCGTGTAACAAAGGTTGGATTTTGGGATTCAGCGGGTCAAAATACACCTATAAACCCACCCATCAAAGTTCGATTCCGATTCTGGAGACAGATATTATCGATCATCTCTTTTTCGTACCATGCGAAATAACTTTTTTCCAAGCATATTTTTGCTCATCAAAGTTTGGATTTTCGGATTCAGCGGGTCAAAATACACCTAGAAACTCACCCATCAAAGTCCGATCTTGATTCTGAAAAAAAATATTTTCGATCATCTTTTTTTCGTACCATGCGAAATAACTTCTTTCCAGGTGTATTTTCGTGTAACAAAGGTTGAATTTTTGGATTCAGCGGGTCAAAATACACCTATAAACCCACCCTTCAAAGTTCGATTTTGATTCTGGAGACAGATATTTTCGATCATCTCTTTTTCGTACCATGCGAAATAAATTTTTTCCAAGCATATTTTTGGTCATAAGAGGTCGGATTTTTGGATTCAGCGGGTCGAAATACACCTAGAAACTCACCCATCAAAGTCCGATTTTGATTCTGAAAAAAAATATTTTCGATCATCTCTTTTTCGTACAATGCGAAATAACTTTTTTCCAAGCATATTTTTGGTCATAAGAGGTCGGATTTTTGGATTCAGCGGGTCGAAATACCCCTAGAAACTCACCCATTAAAGTCCGATCTCGATTCTGAAAAAAAATATTTTCGATCATCTCTTTTTCGTACCATGCGGAATAACTTCTTTCCAGGTGTATTTTCGTTTAACAAAGGTTTGATTTTTGGATTCAGCGGGTCAAAATACACCTATAAACCCACCCATCAAAGTTCGATTCCGATTCTGGAGACACATATTTTCGATCATCTCTTTTTCGTACCATGCGAAATAACTTTTTTCCAAGCATATTTTTGGTCATAAGAGGTCGGATTTTTGGATTCAGCGGGTCGAAATACCCCTAGAAACTCACCCATTAAAGTCCGATCTCGATTCTGAAAAAAAATATTTTCGATCATGTCTTGTTCGTACCATGCGAAATAACTTCTTTCCAGGTGTATTTTCGTTTAACAAAGGTTTGATTTTTGGATTCAGCGGGTCAAAATACACCCATGAACCCACCCATCAAAGTTCGATTCCGATTCTGGAGACAGATATTTTCGATCATCTCTTTTTCGTACCATGCGAAATAACTTTTTTCCAAGCATATTTTTGGTCATAAGAGGTCGGATTTTTGGATTCAGCGGGTCGAAATACCCCTGGAAACTCACCCATTAAAGTCCGATCTCGATTCTGAAAAAAAATATTTTCGATCATCTCTTTTTCGTACCATGCGGAATAACTTCTTTCCAGGTGTATTTTCGTTCAACAAAGGTTTGATTTTTGGATTCAGCGGGTCAAAATACACCTATAAACCCACCCATCAAAGTTCGATTCCGATTCTGGAGACAGATATTTTCGATCATCTCTTTTTCGTACCATGCGAAATAACTTTTTTCCAAGCATATTTTTGGTCATAAGAGGTCGGATTTTTGGATTCAGCGGGTCGAAATACACCTAGAAACTCACCCATCAAAGTCCGATTTTGATTCTGAAAAAAAATATTTTCGATCATCTCTTTTTCGTACTATGCGAAATAACTCTTTTCCAAGCATATTTTTGGTCATAAGAGGTCGGATTTTTGGATTCAGCGGGTCGAAATACACCTAGACACTCACCCATTAAAGTCCGATTTTGATTCTGAAAAAAAATATTTTCGATCATCTCTTTTTCGTACCATGCAAAATAACTTCGTTCCAGGTGTATTTTCGTGTAACAAAGGTTGGATTTTGGGATTCAGCGGGTCAAAGTACACCTATAAACCCACCCATCAAAGTTCGATTCCGATTCTGGAGACAGATATTATCGATCATCTTTTTTTCGTACCATGCGAAATAACTTTTTTCCAAGCATATTTTTGCTCATCAAAGTTTGGATTTTCGGATTCAGCGGGTCAAAATACACCTAGAAACTCACCCATCAAAGTCCGATCTTGATTCTGAAAAAAAATATTTTCGATCATCTGTTTTTCGTACCATGCGAAATAACTTTTTTCCAAGCATATTTTCGGTCATCAGAGGTTGGATTTTCGGATTCAGGGGGTCGGAATACACCTAGAAACTCACCCATTAAAGTCCGATTTTGATTCTGAAAAAAAATATTTTCGATCATCTCTTTTTCGTACCATGCGAAATAACTTCTTTCCAGGTGTATTTTCGTGTAACAAAGGTTGAATTTTTGGATTCAGCGGGTCGAAATACACCTATAAACCCACCCTTCAAAGTTCGATTTCGATTCTGGAGACAGATATTTTCGATCATCTCTTTTTCGTACCATGCGAACTAACTTTTTTCCAAGCATATTTTTGGTCATAAGAGGTCGGATTTTTGGATTCAGCGGGTCGGAATACACCTAGAAACTCACCCATCAAAGTCCGATTTTGATTCTGAAAAAAAATATTTTCGATCATCTCTTTTGCGTACCATGCGAAATAACTTTTTTCCAAGCATATTTTTGGTCATAAGAGTTCGGATTTTTGGATTCAGCGGGTCGAAATACCCCTAGAAACTCACCCATTAAAGTCCGATCTCGATTCTGAAAAAAAATATTTTCGATCATCTCTTTTTCGTACCATGCGGAATAACTTCTTTACAGGTGTATTTTCGTTTAACAAAGGTTTGATTTTTGGATTCAGCGGGTCAAAATACACCTATAAACCCACCCATCAAAGTTCGATTCCGATTCTGGAGACACATATTTTCGATCATCTCTTTTTCGTACCATGCGAAATAACTTTTTTCCAAGCATATTTTTGGTCATAAGAGGTCGGATTTTTGGATTCAGCGGGTCGAAATACCCCTAGAAACTCACCCATTAAAGTCCGATCTCGATTCTGAAAAAAAATATTTTCGATCATGTCTTGTTCGTACCATGCGAAATAACTTCTTTCCAGGTGTATTTTCGTTTAACAAAGGTTTGATTTTTGGATTCAGCGGGTCAAAATACACCCATAAACCCACCCATCAAAGTTCGATTCCGATTCTGGAGACAGATATTTTCGATCATCTCTTTTTCGTACCATGCGAAATAACTTTTTTCCAAGCATATTTTTGGTCATAAGAGGTCGGATTTTTGGATTCAGCGGGTCGAAATACCCCTGGAAACTCACCCATTAAAGTCCGATCTCGATTCTGAAAAAAAATATTTTCGATCATCTCTTTTTCGTACCATGCGGAATAACTTCTTTCCAGGTGTATTTTCGTTTAACAAAGGTTTGATTTTTGGATTCAGCGGGTCAAAATACACCTATAAACCCACCCATCAAAGTTCGATTCCGATTCTGGAGACAGATATTTTCGATCATCTCTTTTTCGTACCATGCGAAATAACTTTTTTCCAAGCATATTTTTGGTCATAAGAGGTCGGATTTTTGGATTCAGCGGGTCGAAATACACCTAGAAACTCACCCATCAAAGTCCGATTTTGATTCTGAAAAAAAATATTTTCGATCATCTCTTTTTCGTACTATGCGAAATAACTCTTTTCCAAGAATATTTTTGGTCATAAGAGGTCGGATTTTTGGATTCAGCGGGTCGAAATACACCTAGACACTCACCCATTAAAGTCCGATTTTGATTCTGAAAAAAAATATTTTCGATCATCTCTTTTTCGTACCATGCAAAATAACTTCGTTCCAGGCGTATTTTCGTGTAACAAAGGTTGGATTTTGGGATTCAGCGGGTCAAAGTACACCTATAAACCCACCCATCAAAGTTCGATTCCGATTCTGGAGACAGATATTATCGATCATCTTTTTTTCGTACCATGCGAAATAACTTTTTTCCAAGCATATTTTTGCTCATCAAAGTTTGGATTTTCGGATTCAGCGGGTCAAAATACACCTAGAAACTCACCCATCAAAGTCCGATCTTGATTCTGAAAAAAAATATTTTCGATCATCTCTTTTTCGTACCATGCGAAATAACTTTTTTCCAAGCATATTTTCGGTCATCAGAGGTTGGATTTTCGGATTCAGGGGGTCGGAATACACCTAGAAACTCACCCATTAAAGTCCGATTTTGATTCTGAAAAAAAATATTTTCGATCATCTCTTTTTCGTACCATGCGAAATAACTTCTTTCCAGGTGTATTTTCGTGTAACAAAGGTTGAATTTTTGGATTCAGCGGGTCGAAATACACCTATAAACCCACCCTTCAAAGTTCGATTTCGATTCTGGAGACAGATATTTTCGATCATCTCTTTTTCGTACCATGCGAAATAACTTTTTTCCAAGCATATTTTTGGTCATAAGAGGTCGGATTTTTGGATTCAGCGGGTCGAAATACACCTAGAAACTCACCCATCAAAGTCCGATTTTGATTCTGAAAAAAAATATTTTCGATCATCTCTTTTTCGTACCATGCGAAATAACTTTTTTCCAAGCATATTTTTGGTCATAAGAGGTCGGATTTTTGGATTCAGCGGGTCGAAATACCCCTAGAAACTCACCCATCAAAGTCCGATCTCGATTCTGAAAAAAAATATTTTCGATCATCTCTTTTTCGTACCATGCGGAATAACTTCTTTCCAGGTGTATTTTCGTTTAACAAAGGTTTGATTTTTGGATTCAGCGGGTCAAAATACACCTATAAACCCACCCATCAAAGTTCGATTCCGATTCTGGAGACAGATATTTTCGATCATCTCTTTTTCGTACCATGCGAAATAACTTTTTTCCAAGCATATTTTTGGTCATAAGAGGTCGGATTTTTGGATTCAGCGAGTCGAAATACACCTAGAAACTCACCCATCAAAGTCCGATTTTGATTCTGAAAAAAAATATTTTCGATCATCTCTTTTTCGTACCATGCGAAATAACTTTTTTCCAAGCATATTTTTGGTCATAAGAGGTCGGATTTTTGGATTCAGCGGGTCGAAATACCCCTAGAAACTCACCCATCAAAGTCCGATCTCGATTCTGAAAAAAAATATTTTCGATCATCTCTTTTTCGTACCATGCGGAATAACTTCTTTCCAGGTGTATTTTCGTTTAACAAAGGTTTGATTTTTGTATTCAGCGGGTCAAAATACACCTATAAACCCACCCATCAAAGTTCGATTCCGATTCTGGAGACAGATATTTTCGATCATCTCTTTTTCGTACCATGCGAAATAACTTTTTTCCAAGCATATTTTTGGTCATAAGAGGTCGGATTTTTGGATTCAGCGGGTCGAAATACACCTAGAAACTCACCCATCAAAGTCCGATTTTGATTCTGAAAAAAAATATTTTCGATCATCTCTTTTTCGTACCATGCGAAATAACTTTTTTCCAAGCATATTTTTGGTCATAAGAGGTCGGATTTTTGGATTCAGCGGGTCGAAATACCCCTAGAAACTCACCCATTAAAGTCCGATCTCGATTCTGAAAAAAAATATTTTCGATCATGTCTTGTTCGTACCATGCGAAATAACTTCTTTCCAGGTGTATTTTCGTTTAACAAAGGTTTGATTTTTGGATTCAGCGGGTCAAAATACACCCATAAACCCACCCATCAAAGTTCGATTCCGATTCTGGAGACAGATATTTTCGATCATCTCTTTTTCGTACCATGCGAAATAACTTTTTTCCAAGCATATTTTTGCTCAACAAAGTGTGGATTTTCGGATTCAGCGGGTCGAAATACACCTAGAAACTCACCCATCAAAGTCCGATCTTGATTCTGAAAAAAAATATTTTCGATCATCTCTTTTTCGTACCATGCGAAATAACTTTTTTCCAAGCATATTTTTGGTCATCAGAAGTTGGATTTTCGGATTCAGGGGGTCGAAATACACCTAGAAACTCACTCATTAAAGTCCGATTTTGATTCTGAAAAAAAATATTTTCGATCATCTCTTTTTCGTACCATGCGAAATAACTTCTTTCCAGGTGTATTTTCGTGTAACAATGGTTGGATTTTGGGATTCAGCGGGTCAAAATACACCTATAAACCCACCCTTCAAAGTTCGATTTCGATTCTGGAGACAGATATTTTCGATCATCTCTTTTTCGTACCATGCGAAATAACTTTTTTCCAAGCATGTTTTCGGTCATCAAAGGTTGGATTTTCGGATTCAGCGGGTCGAAATACACCTAGAAACTCACCCATCAAAGTCCGATCTTGATTCTGAAAAAAAATATTTTCGATCATCTCTTTTTCGTACCATGCAAAATAACTTTTTTCCAAGCATATTTTCGGTCATCAGAGGTTGGATTTTCGTATTCAGGGGGTCGGAATACACCTAGAAACTCACCCATTAAAGTCCGATTTTGATTCTGAAAAAAAATATTTTCGATCATCTCTTTTTCGTACCATGCGAAATAACTTCTTTCCAGGTGTATTTTCGTGTAACAAAGGTTGAATTTTTGGATTCAGCGGGTCAAAATACACCTATAAACCCACCCTTCAAAGTTCGATTTTGATTCTGGAGACAGATATTTTCGATCATCTCTTTTTCGTACCATGCGAAATAAATTTTTTCCAAGCATATTTTTGGTCATAAGAGGTCGGATTTTTGGATTCAGCGGGTCGAAATACACCTAGAAACTCACCCATCAAAGTCCGATTTTGATTCTGAAAAAAAATATTTTCGATCATCTCTTTTTCGTACCATGCGAAATAACTTTTTTCCAAGCATATTTTTGGTCATAAGAGGTCGGATTTTTGGATTCAGCGGGTCGAAATACCCCTAGAAACTCACCCATTAAAGTCCGATCTCGATTCTGAAAAAAAATATTTTCGATCATCTCTTTTTCGTACCATGCGGAATAACTTCCTTCCAGGTGTATTTTCGTTTAACAAAGGTTTGATTTTTGGATTCAGCGGGTCAAAATACACCTATAAACCCACCCATCAAAGTTCGATTCCGATTCTGGAGACACATATTTTCGATCATCTCTTTTTCGTACCATGCGAAATAACTTTTTTCCAAGCATATTTTTGGTCATAAGAGGTCGGATTTTTGGATTCAGCGGGTCGAAATACCCCTAGAAACTCACCCATTAAAGTCCGATCTCGATTCTGAAAAAAAATATTTTCGATCATGTCTTGTTCGTACCATGCGAAATAACTTCTTTCCAGGTGTATTTTCGTTTAACAAAGGTTTGATTTTTGGATTCAGCGGGTCAAAATACACCTATAAACCCACCCATCAAAGTTCGATTCCGATTCTGGAGACAGATATTTTCGATCATCTCTTTTTCGTACCATGCGAAATAACTTTTTTCCAAGCATATTTTTGGTCATAAGAGGTCGGATTTTTGGATTCAGCGGGTCGAAATACACCTAGAAACTCACCCATCAAAGTCCGATTTTGATTCTGAAAAAAAATATTTTCGATCATCTCTTTTTCGTACCATGCGAAATAACTTGTTTCCAAGCATATTTTTGGTCATAAGAGGTCGGATTTTTGGATTCAGCGGGTCGAAATACCCCTAGAAACTCACCCATTAAAGTCCGATCTCGATTCTGAAAAAAAATATTTTCGATCATGTCTTGTTCGTACCATGCGAAATAACTTCTTTCCAGGTGTATTTTCGTTTAACAAAGGTTTGATTTTTGGATTCAGCGGGTCAAAATACACCCATAAACCCACCCATCAAAGTTCGATTCCGATTCTGGAGACAGATATTTTCGATCATCTCTTTTTCGTACCATGCGAAATAACTTTTTTCCAAGCATATTTTTGCTCAACAAAGTTTGGATTTTCGGATTCAGCGGGTCGAAATACACCTAGAAACTCAACCATCAAAGTCCGATCTTGATTCTGAAAAAAAATATTTTCGATCATCTCTTTTTCGTACCATGCGAAATAACTTTTTTCCAAGCATATTTTTGGTCATCAGAGGTTGGATTTTCGGATTCAGGGGGTCGAAATATACCTAGAAACTCACTCATCAAAGTCCGATTTTGATTCTGAAAAAAAATATTTTCGATCATCTCTTTTTCGTACCATGCGAAATAACTTCTTTCCAGGTGTATTTTCGTGTAACAAAGGTTGGATTTTGGGATTCAGCGGGTCAAAATACACCTATAAACCCACCCTTCGAAGTTCGATTTCGATTCTGGAGACAGATATTTTCGATCATCTCTTTTTCGTACCATGCGAAATAACTTTTTTCCAAGCATGTTTTTGGTCATCAAAGGTTGGATTTTCGGATTCAGCGGGTCGAAATACACCTAGAAACTCACCCATCAAAGTCCGATCTTGATTCTGAAAAAAAATATTTTCGATCATCTCTTTTTCGTACCATGCAAAATAACTTTTTTCCAAGCATATTTTCGGTCATCAGAGGTTGGATTTTCGGATTCAGGGGGTCGAAATACACCTAGAAACTTACCCATTAAAGTCCGATTTTGATTCTGAAAAAAAATATTTTCGATCATCTCTTTTTCGTACCATGCGAAATAACTTCTTTCCAGGTGTATTTTCGTGTAACAAAGGTTGGATTTTGGGATTCAGCGGGTCAAAATACACCTATAAACCCACCCATCAAAGTTCGATTCCGATTCTGGAGACAGATATTATCGATCATCTCTTTTTCGTACCATGCGAAATAACTTTTTTCCAAGCATATTTTTGCTCATCAAAGTTTGGATTTTCGGATTCAGCGGGTCAAAATACACCTAGAAACTCACCCATCAAAGTCCGATCTTGATTCTGAAAAAAAATATTTTCGATCATCTCTTTTTCGTACCATGCGAAATAACTTTTTTCCAAGCACATTTTCGGTCATCAGAGGTTGGATTTTCGTATTCAGGGCGTCGGAATACACCTAGAAACTCACCCATTAAAGTCCGATTTTAATTCTGAAAAAAAATATTTTCGATCATCTCTTTTTCGTACCATGCGAAATAACTTCTTTCCAGGTGTATTTTCGTGTAACAAAGGTTGAATTTTTGGATTCAGCGGGTCAAAATACACCTATAAACCCACCCTTCAAAGTTCGATTTTGATTCTGGAGACAGATATTTTCGATCATCTCTTTTTCGTACCATGCGAAATAAATTTTTTCCAAGCATATTTTTGGTCATAAGAGGTCGGATTTTTGGATTCAGCGGGTCGAAATACACCTAGAAACTCACCCATCAAAGTCCGATTTTGATTCTGAAAAAAAATATTTTCGATCATCTCTTTTTCGTACCATGCGAAATAACTTTTTTCCAAGCATATTTTTGGTCATAAGAGGTCGGATTTTTGGATTCAGCGGGTCGAAATACCCCTAGAAACTCACCCATTAAAGTCCGATCTCGATTCTGAAAAAAAATATTTTCGATCATCTCTTTTTCGTACCATGCGGAATAACTTCTTTCCAGGTGTATTTTCGTTTAACAAAGGTTTGATTTTTGGATTCAGCGGGTCAAAATACACCCATAAACCCACCCATCAAAGTTCGATTCCGATTCTGGAGACACATATTTTCGATCATCTCTTTTTCGTACCATGCGAAATAACTTTTTTCCAAGCATATTTTTGGTCATAAGAGGTCGGATTTTTGGATTCAGCGGGTCGAAATACCCCTAGAAACTCACCCATTAAAGTCCGATCTCGATTCTGAAAAAAAATATTTTCGATCATCTCTTTTTCGTACCATGCGGAATAACTTCTTTCCAGGTGTATTTTCGTTTAACAAAGGTTTGATTTTTGGATTCAGCGGGTCAAAATACACCTATAAACCCACCCATCAAAGTTCGATTCCGATTCTGGAGACAGATATTTTCGATCATCTCTTTTTCGTACCATGCGAAATAACTTTTTTCCAAGCATATTTTTGGTCATAAGAGGTCGGATTTTTGGATTCAGCGGGTCGAAATACACCTAGAAACTCACCCATCAAAGTCCGATTTTGATTCTGAAAAAAAATATTTTAGATCATCTCTTTTTCGTACCATGCGAAATAACTTTTTTCCAAGCATATTTTTGCTCATCAAAGTTTGGATTTTCGGATTCAGCGGGTCAAAATACACCTAGAAACTCACCCATCAAAGTCCGATCTTGATTCTGAAAAAAAATATTTTCGATCATCTCTTTTTCGTACCATGCGAAATAACTTTTTTCCAAGCATATTTTCGGTCATCAGAGGTTGGATTTTCGGATTCAGGGGGTCGGAATACACCTAGAAACTCACCCATTAAAGTCCGATTTTGATTCTGAAAAAAAATATTTTCGATCATCTCTTTTTCGTACCATGCGAAATAACTTCTTTCCAGGTGTATTTTCGTGTAACAAAGGTTGAATTTTTGGATTCAGCGGGTCGAAATACACCTATAAACCCACCCTTCGAAGTTCGATTTCGATTCTGGAGACAGATATTTTCGATCATCTCTTTTTCGTACCATGCGAAATAACTTTTTTCCAAGCATATTTTTGGTCATAAGAGGTCGGATTTTTGGATTCAGCGGGTCGAAATACACCTAGAAACTCACCCATCAAAGTCCGATTTTGATTCTGAAAAAAAATATTTTCGATCATCTCTTTTTCGTACCATGCGAAATAACTTTTTTCCAAGCATATTTTTGGTCATAAGAGGTCGGATTTTTGGATTCAGCGGGTCGAAATACCCCTAGAAACTCACCCATCAAAGTCCGATCTCGATTCTGAAAAAAAATATTTTCGATCATCTCTTTTTCGTACCATGCGAAATAACTTGTTTCCAAGCATATTTTTGGTCATAAGAGGTCGGATTTTTGGATTCAGCGGGTCGAAATACCCCTAGAAACTCACCCATTAAAGTCCGATCTCGATTCTGAAAAAAAATATTTTCGATCATGTCTTGTTCGTACCATGCGAAATAACTTCTTTCCAGGTGTATTTTCGTGTAACAAAGGTTGGATTTTGGGATTCAGCGGGTCAAAATACACCTATAAACCCACCCTTCGAAGTTCGATTTCGATTCTGGAGACAGATATTTTCGATCATCTCTTTTTCGTACCATGCGAAATAACTTTTTTCCAAGCATGTTTTTGGTCATCAAAGGTTGGATTTTCGGATTCAGCGGGTCGAAATACACCTAGAAACTCACCCATCAAAGTCCGATCTTGATTCTGAAAAAAAATATTTTCGATCATCTCTTTTTCGTACCATGCAAAATAACTTTTTTCCAAGCATATTTTCGGTCATCAGAGGTTGGATTTTCGGATTCAGGGGGTCGAAATACACCTAGAAACTTACCCATTAAAGTCCGATTTTGATTCTGAAAAAAAATATTTTCGATCATCTCTTTTTCGTACCATGCGAAATAACTTCTTTCCAGGTGTATTTTCGTGTAACAAAGGTTGGATTTTGGGATTCAGCGGGTCAAAATACACCTATAAACCCACCCATCAAAGTTCGATTCCGATTCTGGAGACAGATATTATCGATCATCTCTTTTTCGTACCATGCGAAATAACTTTTTTCCAAGCATATTTTTGCTCATCAAAGTTTGGATTTTTGGATTCAGCGGGTCAAAATACACCTAGAAACTCACCCATCAAAGTCCGATCTTGATTCTGAAAAAAAATATTTTCGATCATCTCTTTTTCGTACCATGCGAAATAACTTTTTTCCAAGCACATTTTCGGTCATCAGAGGTTGGATTTTCGTATTCAGGGGGTCGGAATACACCTAGAAACTCACCCATTAAAGTCCGATTTTAATTCTGAAAAAAAATATTTTCGATCATCTGTTTTTCGTACCATGCGAAATAACTTCTTTCCAGGTGTATTTTCGTGTAACAAAGGTTGAATTTTTGGATTCAGCGGGTCAAAATACACCTATAAACCCACCCTTCAAAGTTCGATTTTGATTCTGGAGACAGATATTTTCGATCATCTCTTTTTCGTACCATGCGAAATAAATTTTTTCCAAGCATATTTTTGGTCATAAGAGGTCGGATTTTTAGATTCAGCGGGTCGAAATACACCTAGAAACTCACCCATCAAAGTCCGATTTTGATTCTGAAAAAAAATATTTTCGATCATCTCTTTTTCGTACCATGCGAAATAACTTTTTTCCAAGCATATTTTTGGTCATAAGAGGTCGGATTTTTGGATTCAGCGGGTCGAAATACCCCTAGAAACTCACCCATTAAAGTCCGATCTCGATTCTGAAAAAAAATATTTTCGATCATCTCTTTTTCGTACCATGCGGAATAACTTCTTTCCAGGTGTATTTTCGTTTAACAAAGGTTTGATTTTTGGATTCAGCGGGTCAAAATACACCTATAAACCCACCCATCAAAGTTCGATTCCGATTCTGGAGACACATATTTTCGATCATCTCTTTTTCGTACCATGCGAAATAACTTTTTTCCAAGCATATTTTTGGTCATAAGAGGTCGGATTTTTGGATTCAGCGGGTCGAAATACCCCTAGAAACTCACCCATTAAAGTCCGATCTCGATTCTGAAAAAAAATATTTTCGATCATGTCTTGTTCGTACCATGCGAAATAACTTCTTTCCAGGTGTATTTTCGTTTAACGAAGGTTTGATTTTTGGATTCAGTGGGTCAAAATACACCCATAAACCCACCCATCAAAGTTCGATTCCGATTCTGGAGACAGATATTTTCGATCATCTCTTTTTCGTACCATGCGAAATAACTTTTTTCCAAGCATATTTTTGGTCATAAGAGGTCGGATTTTTGGATTCAGCGGGTCGAAATACCCCTAGAAACTCACCCATTAAAGTCCGATCTCGATTCTGAAAAAAAATATTTTCGATCATCTCTTTTTCGTACCATGCGGAATAACTTCTTTCCAGGTGTATTTTCGTTTAACAAAGGTTTGATTTTTGGATTCAGCGGGTCAAAATACACCTATAAACCCACCCATCAAAGTTCGATTCCGATTCTGGAGACAGATATTTTCGATCATCTCTTTTTCGTACCATGCGAAATAACTTTTTTCCAAGCATATTTTTGGTCATAAGAGGTCGGATTTTTGGATTCAGCGGGTCGAAATACACCTAGAAACTCACCCATCAAAGTCCGATTTTGATTCTGAAAAAAAATATTTTCGATCATCTCTTTTTCGTACCATGCGAAATAACTTTTTTCCAAGCATATTTTTGGTCATAAGAGGTCGGATTTTTGGATTCAGCGGGTCGAAATACCCCTAGAAACTCACCCATCAAAGTCCGATCTTGATTCTGAAAAAAAATATTTTCGATCATCTCTTTTTCGTACCATGCGGAATAACTTCTTTCCAGGTGTATTTTCGTTTAACAAAGGTTTGATTTTTGGATTCAGCGGGTCAAAATACACCTATAAACCCACCCATCAAAGTTCGATTCCGATTCTGGAGACAGATATTTTCGATCATCTCTTTTTCGTACCATGCGAAATAACTTTTTTCCAAGCATATTTTTGGTCATAAGAGGTCGGATTTTTGGATTCAGCGGGTCGAAATACACCTAGAAACTCACCCATCAAAGTCCGATTTTGATTCTGAAAAAAAATATTTTCGATCATCTCTTTTTCGTACCATGCGAAATAACTTTTTTCCAAGCATATTTTTGGTCATAAGAGGTCGGATTTTTGGATTCAGCGGGTCGAAATACCCCTAGAAACTCACCCATTAAAGTCCGATCTCGATTCTGAAAAAAAATATTTTCGATCATCTCTTTTTCGTACCATGCGAAATAACTTCTTTCCAGGTGTATTTTCGTGTAACAATGGTTGGATTTTGGGATTCAGCGGGTCAAAATACACCTATAAACCCACCCTTCAAAGTTCGATTTCGATTCTGGAGACAGATATTTTCGATCATCTCTTTTTCGTACCATGCGAAATAACTTTTTTCCAAGCATGTTTTTGGTCATCAAAGGTTGGATTTTCGGATTCAGCGGGTCGAAATACACCTAGAAACTCACCCATCAAAGTCCGATCTTGATTCTGAAAAAAAATATTTTCGATCATCTCTTTTTCGTACCATGCAAAATAACTTTTTTCCAAGCATATTTTCGGTCATCAGAGGTTGGATTTTCGAATTCAGGGGGTCGAAATACACCTAGAAACTCACCCATTAAAGTCCGATTTTGATTCTGAAAAAAAATATTTTCGATCATCTCTTTTTCGTACCATGCGAAATAACTTCTCTCCAGGTGTATTTTCGTGTAACAAAGGTTGGATTTTGGGATTCAGCGGGTCAAAATACACCTATAAACCCACCCAACAAAGTTCGATTCCGATTCTGGAGACAGATATTATCGATCATCTCTTTTTCGTACCATGCGAAATAACTTTTTTCCAAGCATATTTTTGCTCATCAAAGTTTGGATTTTCGGATTCAGCGGGTCAAAATACACCTAGAAACTCACCCATCAAAGTCCGATCTTGATTCTGAAAAAAAATATTTTCGATCATCTCTTTTTCGTACCATGCGAAATAACTTTTTTCCAAGCACATTTTCGGTCATCAGAGGTTGGATTTTCGTATTCAGGGGGTCGGAATACACCTAGAAACTCACCCATGAAAGTCCGATTTTGATTCTGAAAAAAAATATTTTCGATCATCTCTTTTTCGTACCATGCGAAATAACTTCTTTCCAGGTGTATTTTCGTGTAACAAAGGTTGAATTTTTGGATTCAGCGGGTCAAAATACACCTATAAACCCACCCTTCAAAGTTCGATTTTGATTCTGGAGACAGATATTTTCGATCATCTCTTTTTCGTACCATGCGAAATAACTTTTTTCCAAGCATATTTTTGGTCATAAGAGGTCGGATTTTTGGATTCAGCGGGTCGAAATACACCTAGAAACTCACCCATCAAAGTCCGATTTTGATTCTGAAAAAAAATATTTTCGATCATCTCTTTTTCGTACCATGCGAAATAACTTTTTTCCAAGCATATTTTTGGTCATAAGAGGTCGGATTTTTGGATTCAGCGGGTCGAAATACCCCTAGAAACTCACCCATTAAAGTCCGATCTCGATTCTGAAAAAAAATATTTTCGATCATCTCTTTTTCGTACCATGCGGAATAACTTCTTTCCAGGTGTATTTTCGTTTAACAAAGGTTTGATTTTTGGATTCAGCGGGTCAAAATACACCTAGAAACCCACCCATCAAAGTTCGATTCCGATTCTGGAGACAGATATTTTCGATCATCTCTTTTTCGTACCATGCGAAATAACTTTTTTCCAAGCATATTTTTGGTCATAAGAGGTCGGATTTTTGGATTCAGCGGGTCGAAATACCCCTAGAAACTCACCCATTAAAGTCCAATCTCGATTCTGAAAAAAAATATTTTCGATCATCTCTTTTTCGTACCATGCGGAATAACTTCTTTCCAGGTGTATTTTCGTTTAACAAAGGTTTGATTTTTGGATTCAGCGGGTCAAAATACACCTATAAACCCACCCATCAAAGTTCGATTCCGATTCTGGAGACAGATATTTTCGATCATCTCTTTTTCGTACCATGCGAAATAACTTTTTTCCAACCATATTTTTGGTCATAAGAGGTCGGATTTTTAGATTCAGCGGGTCGAAATACACCTAGAAACTCACCCATCAAAGTCCGATTTTGATTCTGAAAAAAAATATTTTCGATCATCTCTTTTTCGTACCATGCAAAATAACTTTTTTCCAAGCATATTTTTGGTCATAAGAGGTCGGATTTTTGGATTCAGCGGGTCGAAATACCCCTAGAAACTCACCCATTAAAGTCCGATCTCGATTCTGAAAAAAAATATTTTCGATCATGTCTTGTTCGTACCATGCGAAATAACTTCTTTCCAGGTGTATTTTCGTTCAACAAAGGTTTGATTTTTGGATTCAGCGGGTCAAAATACACCCATAAACCCACCCATCAAAGTTCGATTCCGATTCTGGAGACAGATATTTTCGATCATCTCTTTTTCGTACCATGCGAAATAACTTTTTTCCAAGCATATTTTTGCCGAACAAAGTTTGGATTTTCGGATTCAGCGGGTCGAAATACACCTAGAAACTCACCCATCAAAGTCCGATCTTGATTCTGAAAAAAAATATTTTCGATCATCTCTTTTTCGTACCATGCGAAATAACTTTTTTCCAAGCATATTTTTGGTCATCAGAGGTTGGATTTTCGGATTCAGGGGGTCGAAATACACCTAGAAACTCACTCATTAAAGTCCGATTTTGATTCTGAAAAAAAATATTTTCGATCATCTCTTTTTCGTACCATGCGAAATAACTTCTTTCCAGGTGTATTTTCGTGTAACAAAGGTTGAATTTTGGGATTCAGCGGGTCAAAATACACCTATAAACCCACCCTTCAAAGTTCGATTTCGATTCTGGAGACAGATATTTTCGATCATCTCTTTTTCGTACCATGCAAAATAACTTTTTTCCAAGCATGTTTTTGGTCATCAAAGGTTGGATTTCCGGATTCAGCGGGTCGAAATACACCTAGAAACTCACCCATTAAAGTCCGATTTTGATTCTGAAAAAAAATATTTTCGATCATCTCTTTTTCGTACCATGCGAAATAACTTCTTTCCAGGTGTATTTTCGTGCCACAAAGGTTGGATTTTGGGATTCAGCGGGTCAAAATACACCTATAAACCCACCCATCAAAGTTCGATTCCGATTCTGGAGACAGATATTATCGATCATCTCTTTTTCGTACCATGCGAAATAACTTTTTTCCAAGCATATTTTTGCTCATCAAAGTTTGGATTTTCGGATTCAGCGGGTCAAAATACACCTAGAAACTCACCCATCAAAGTCCGATCTTGATTCTGAAAAAAAATATTTTCGATCATCTCTTTTTCGTACCATGCGAAATAACTTTTTTCCAAGCATATTTTCGGTCATCAGAGGTTGGATTTTCGGATTCAGGGGGTCGGAATACACCTAGAAACTCACCCATTAAAGTCCGATTTTGATTCTGAAAAAAAATATTTTCGATCATCTCTTTTTCGTACCATGCGAAATAACTTCTTTCCAGGTGTATTTTCGTGTAACAAAGGTTGAATTTTTAGATTCAGCGGGTCGAAATACACCTATAAACCCACCCTTCAAAGTTCGATTCCGATTCTGGAGACAGATATTTTCGATCATCTCTTTTTCGTACCATGCGGAATAACTTTTTTCCAAGCATATTTTTGGTCATAAGAGGTCGGATTTTTGGATTCAGCGGGTCGAAATACACCTAGAAACTCACCCATCAAAGTCCGATTTTGATTCTGAAAAAAAATATTTTCGATCATCTCTTTTTCGTACCATGCGAAATAACTTTTTTACAAGCATATTTTTGGTCATAAGAGGTCGGATTTTTGGATTCAGCGGGTCGAAATACCCCTAGAAACTCACCCATTAAAGTCCGATCTCGATTCTGAAAACAAATATTTTCGATCATCTCTTTTTCGTACCATGCGGAATAACTTCTTTCCAGGTGTATTTTCGTTTAACAAAGGTTTGATTTTTGGATTCAGCGGGTCAAAATACACCTATAAACCCACCCATCAAAGTTCGATTCCGATTCTGGAGACAGATATTTTCGATCATCTCTTTTTCGTACCATGCGAAATAACTTTTTTCCAAGCATATTTTTGGTCATCAGAGGTTGGATTTTCGGATTCAGGGGGTCGAAATACACCTAGAAACTCACTCATTAAAGTCCGATTTTGATTCTGCAAAAAAATATTTTCGATCATCTCTTTTTCGTACCATGCGAAATAACTTCTTTCCAGGTGTATTTTCGTGTAACAATGGTTGGATTTTGGGATTCAGCGGGTCAAAATACACCTATAAACCCAGCCTTCAAAGTTCGATTTCGATTCTGGAGACAGATATTTTCGATCATCTCTTTTTCGTACCATGCGAAATAACTTTTTTCCAAGCATGTTTTTGGTCATCAAAGGTTGGATTTTCGGATTCAGCGGGTCGAAATACACCTAGAAACTCACCCATCAAAGTCCGATCTTGATTCTGAGAAAAAATATTTTCGATCATATCTTTTTCGTACCATGCAAAATAACTTTTTTCCAAGCATATTTTCGGTCATCAGAGGTTGGATTTTCGGATTCAGGGGGTCGAAATACACCTAGAAACTCACCCATTAAAGTCCGATTTTGATTCTGAAAAAAAATATTTTCGATCATCTCTTTTTCGTACCATGCGAAATAACTTCTTTCCAGGTGTATTTTCGTGTAACAAAGGTTGGATTTTGGGATTCAGCGGGTCAAAATACACCTATAAACCCACCCATCAAAGTTCGATTCCGATTCTGGAGACAGATATTATCGATCATCTCTTTTTCGTACCATGCGAAATAACTTTTTTCCAAGCATATTTTTGCTCATCAAAGTTTGGATTTTCGGATTCAGCGGGTCAAAATACACCTAGAAACTCACCCATCAAAGTCCGATCTTGATTCTGAAAAAAAATATTTTCGATCATCTCTTTTTCGTACCATGCGAAATAACTTTTTTCCAAGCATATTTTCGGTCATCAGAGGTTGGATTTTCGGATTCAGGGGGTCGGAATACACCTAGAAACTCACCCATTAAAGTCCGATTTTGATTCTGAAAAAAAATATTTTCGATCATCTCTTTTTCGTACCATGCGAAATAACTTCTTTCCAGGTGTATTTTCGTGTAACAAAGGTTGAATTTTTGGATTCAGCGGGTCGAAATACACCTATAAACCCACCCTTCAAAGTTCGATTTCGATTCTGGAGACAGATATTTTCGATCATCTCTTTTTCGTACCATGCGAAATAACTTTTTTCCAAGCATATTTTTGGTCATAAGAGGTCGGATTTTTGGATTCAGCGGGTCGAAATACACCTAGAAACTCACCCATCAAAGTCCGATTTTGATTCTGAAAAAAAATATTTTCGATCATCTCTTTTTCGTACCATGCGAAATAACTTTTTTCCAAGCATATTTTTGGTCATAAGAGGTCGGATTTTTGGATTCAGTGGGTCGAAATACCCCTAGAAACTCACCCATTAAAGTCCGATCTCGATTCTGAAAAAAAATATTTTCGATCATCTCTTTTTCGTACCATGCGGAATAACTTCTTTCCAGGTGTATTTTCGTTTAACAAAGGTTTGATTTTTGGATTCAGCGGGTCAAAATACACCTATAAACCCACCCATCAAAGTTCGATTCCGATTCTGGAGACAGATATTTTCGATCATCTCTTTTTCGTACCATGCGAAATAACTTTTTTCCAAGCATGTTTTTGGTGATCAAAGGTTGGATTTCCGGATTCAGCGGGTCGAAATACACCTAGAAACTCACCCATCAAAGTCCGATCTTGATTCTGAAAAAAAATATTTTCGATCATCTCTTTTTCGTACCATGCAAAATAACTTTTTTCCAAGCATATTTTCGGTCATCAGAGGTTGGATTTTCGGATTCAGGGGGTCGAAATACACCTAGAAACTCACCCATTAAAGTCCGATTTTGATTCTGAAAAAAAATATTTTCGATCATCTCTTTTTCGTACCATGCGAAATAACTTCTTTCCAGGTGTATTTTCGTGTAACAAAGGTTTGATTTTTGGATTCAGCGGGTCAAAATACACCTATAAACCCACCCATCAAAGTTCGATTCCGATTCTGGAGACAGATATTTTCGATCATCTCTTTTTCGTACCATGCGAAATAACTTTTTTCCAAGCATATTTTTGGTCATAAGAGGTCGGATTTTTGGATTCAGCGGGTCGAAATACACCTAGAAACTCACCCATCAAAGTCCGATTTTGATTCTGAAAAAAAATATTTTCGATCATCTCTTTTTCGTACCATGCGAAATAACTTTTTTCCAAGCATATTTTTGGTCATAAGAGGTCGGATTTTTGGATTCAGTGGGTCGAAATACCCCTAGAAACTCACCCATTAAAGTCCGATCTCGATTCTGAAAAAAAATATTTTCGATCATCTCTTTTTCGTACCATGCGGAATAACTTCTTTCCAGGTGTATTTTCGTTTAACAAAGGTTTGATTTTTGGATTCAGCGGGTCAAAATACACCTATAAACCCACCCATCAAAGTTCGATTCCGATTCTGGAGACAGATATTTTCGATCATCTCTTTTTCGTACCATGCGAAATAACTTTTTTCCAAGCATGTTTTTGGTGATCAAAGGTTGGATTTCCGGATTCAGCGGGTCGAAATACACCTAGAAACTCACCCATCAAAGTCCGATCTTGATTCTGAAAAAAAATATTTTCGATCATCTCTTTTTCGTACCATGCAAAATAACTTTTTTCCAAGCATATTTTCGGTCATCAGAGGTTGGATTTTCGGATTCAGGGGGTCGAAATACACCTAGAAACTCACCCATTAAAGTCCGATTTTGATTCTGAAAAAAAATATTTTCGATCATCTCTTTTTCGTACCATGCGAAATAACTTCTTTCCAGGTGTATTTTCGTGTAACAAAGGTTTGATTTTTGGATTCAGCGGGTCAAAATACACCTATAAACCCACCCATCAAAGTTCGATTCCGATTCTGGAGACAGATATTTCCGATCATCTCTTTTTCGTACCATGCGAAATAACTTTTTTCCAAGCATATTTTTGCTCAACAAAGTTTGGATTTTCGGATTCAGCGGGTCGAAATACACCTAGAAACTCAGTCATCAAAGTCCGATCTTGATTCTGAAAAAAAATATTTTCGATCATCTCTTTTTCGTACCATGCGAAATAACTTTTTTCGAAGCATATTTTTGGTCATCAGAGGTTGGATTTTCGGATTCAGGGGGTCGAAATACACCTAGAAACTCACTCATTAAAGTCCGATTTTGATTCTGAAAAAAAATATTTTCGATCATCTCTTTTTCGTACCATGCGAAATAACTTCTTTCCAGGTGTATTTTCGTGTAACAAAGGTTGGATTTTGGGATTCAGCGGGTCAAAATACACCTATAAACCCAGCCTTCAAAGTTCGATTTCGATTCTGGAGACAGATATTTTCGATCATCTCTTTTTCGTACCATGCGAAATAACTTTTTTCCAAGCATGTTTTTGGTCATCAAAGGTTGGATTTTCGGATTCAGCGGGTCGAAATACACCTAGAAACTCACCCATCAAAGTCCGATCTTGATTCTGAGAAAAAATATTTTCGATCATCTCTTTTTCGTACCATGCAAAAAAACTTCTTTCCAAGCATATTTTCGGTCATCAGAGGTTGGATTTCCGGATTCAGGGGGTCGAAATACACCTAGAAACTCACCCATTAAAGTCCGATTTTGATTCTGAAAAAAAATATTTTCGATCATCTCTTTTTCGTACCATGCGAAATAACTTCTTTCCAGGTGTATTTTCGTGTAACAAAGGTTGGATTTTGGGATTTAGCGGGTCAAAATACACCTATAAACCCACCCATCAAAGTTCGATTCCGATTCTGGAGACAGATATTATCGATCATCTCTTTTTCGTAACATGCGAAATAACTTTTTTCCAAGCATATTTTTGCTCATCAAAGTTTGGATTTTCGGATTCAGCGGGTCAAAATACACCTAGAAACTCACCCATCAAAGTCCGATCTTGATTCTGAAAAAAAATATTTTCGATCATCTCTTTTTCGTACCATGCGAAATAACTTTTTTCCAAGCATATTTTCGGTCATCAGAGGTTGGATTTTCGGATTCAGGGGGTCGGAATACACCTAGAAAATCACCCATTAAAGTCCGATTTTGATTCTGAAAAAAAATATTTTCGATCATCTCTTTTTCGTACCATGCGAAATAACTTCTTTCCAGGTGTATTTTCGTGTAACAAAGGTTGAATTTTTGGATTCAGCGGGTCGAAATACACCTATAAACCCACCCTTCAAAGTTCGATTTCGATTCTGGAGACAGATATTTTCGATCATTTTTTTTTCGTACCATGCGAAATAACTTTTTTCCAAGCATATTTTTGGTCATAAGAGGTCGGATTTTTGGATTCAGCGGGTCGAAATACACCTAGAAACTCACCCATCAAAGTCCGATTTTGATTCTGGAAAAAAATATTTTCGATCATCTCTTTTTCGTACCATGCGAAATAACTTTTTTCCAAGCATATTTTTGGTCATAAGAGGTCGGATTTTTGGATTCAGTGGGTCGAAATACCCCTAGAAACTCACCCATTAAAGTCCGATCTCGATTCTGAAAAAAAATATTTTCGATCATCTCTTTTTCGTACCATGCGGAATAACTTCTTTCCAGGTGTATTTTCGTTTAACAAAGGTTTGATTTTTGGATTCAGCGGGTCAAAATACACCTATAAACCCACCCATCAAAGTTCGATTCCGATTCTGGAGACAGATATTTTCGATCATCTCTTTTTCGTACCATGCGAAATAACTTTTTTCCAAGCATGTTTTTGGTGATCAAAGGTTGGATTTCCGGATTCAGCGGGTCGAAATACACCTAGAAACTCACCCATCAAAGTCCGATCTTGATTCTGAAAAAAAATATTTTCGATCATCTCTTTTTCGTACCATGCGAAATAACTTTTTTCCAAGCATATTTTTGGTCATCAGAGGTTGGATTTTCGGATTCAGGGGGTCGAAATACACCTAGAAACTCACTCATTAAAGTCCGATTTTGATTCTGAAAAAAAATATTTTCGATCATCTCTTTTTCGTACCATGCGAAATAACTTCTTTCCAGGTGTATTTTCGTGTAACAAAGGTTTGATTTTGGGATTCAGCGGGTCAAAATACACCTATAAACCCACCCTTCAAAGTTCGATTTCGATTCTGGAGACAGATATTTTCGAACATCTCTTTTTCGTACCATGCGAAATAACTTTTTTCCAAGCATGTTTTTGGTCATCAAAGGTTGGATTTTCGGATTCAGCGGGTCGAAATACACCTAGAAACTCACCCATCAAAGTCCGATCTTGATTCTGAAAAAAAATATTTTCGATCATCTCTTTTTCGTACCATGCAAAATAACTTTTATCCAAGCATATTTTCGGTCATCAGAGGTTGGATTTTCGGATTCAGGGGGTCGGAATACACCTAGAAACTCACTCATTAAAGTCCGATTTTGATTCTGCAAAAAAATATTTTCGATCATCTCTTTTTCGTACCATGCGAAATAACTTCTTTCCAGGTGTATTTTCGTGTAACAAAGGTTGGATTTTGGGATTCAGCGGGTCAAAATACACCTATAAACCCAGCCTTCAAAGTTCGATTTCGATTCTGGAGACAGATATTTTCGATCATCTCTTTTTCGTACCATGCGAAATAACTTTTTTCCAAGCATGTTTTTGGTCATCAAAGGTTGGATTTTCGGATTCAGCGGGTCGAAATACACCTAGAAACTCACCCATCAAAGTCCGATCTTGATTCTGAGAAAAAATATTTTCGATCATCTCTTTTTCGTACCATGCAAAATAACTTTTTTCCAAGCATATTTTCGGTCATCGAAGGTTGGATTTTCGGATTCAGGGGGTCGAAATACACCTAGAAACTCACCCATTAAAGTCCGATTTTGATTCTGAAAAAAAATATTTTCGATCATCTCTTTTTCGTACCATGCGAAATAACTTCTTTCCAGGTGTATTTTCGTGTAACAAAGGTTGGATTTTGGGATTCAGCGGGTCAAAATACACCTATAAACCCACCCATCAAAGTTCGATTCCGATTCTGGAGACAGATATTATCGATCATCTCTTTTTCGTACCATGCGAAATAACTTTTTTCCAAGCATATTTTTGCTCATCAAAGTTTGGATTTTCGGATTCAGCGGGTCAAAATACACCTAGAAACTCACCCATCAAAGTCCGATCTTGATTCTGAAAAAAAATATTTTCGATCATCTCTTTTTCGTACCATGCGAAATAACTTTTTTCCAAGCATATTTTCGGTCATCAGAGGTTGGATTTTCGGATTCAGGGGGTCGGAATACACCTAGACCTCACCCATTAAAGTCCGATTTTGATTCTGAAAAAAAATATTTTCGATCATCTCTTTTTCGTACCATGCGAAATAACTTCTTTCCAGGTGTATTTTCGTGTAACAAAGGTTGAATTTTTGGATTCAGCGGGTCAAAATACACCTATAAACCCACCCTTCAAAGTTCGATTTCGATTCTGGAGACAGATATTTTCGATCATCTCTTTTTCGTACCATGCGAAATAACTTTTTTCCAAGCATATTTTTGGTCATAAGAGGTCGGATTTTTGGATTCAGCGGGTCGAAATACACCTAGAAACTCACCCATCAAAGTCCGATTTTGATTCTGAAAAAAAATATTTTCGATCATCTCTTTTTCGTACCATGCGAAATAACTTTTTTCCAAGCATATTTTTGGTCATAAGAGGTCGGATTTTTGGATTCAGCGGGTCGAAATACCCCTAGAAACTCACCCATTAAAGTCCGATCTCGATTCTGAAAAAAAATATTTTCGATCATCTCTTTTTCGTACCATGCGGAATAACTTCTTTCCAGGTGTATTTTCGTTTAACAAAGGTTTGATTTTTGGATTCAGCGGGTCAAAATACACCTATAAACCCACCAATCAAAGTTCGATTCCGATTCTGGAGACACATATTTTCGATCATCTCTTTTTCGTACCATGCGAAATAACTTTTTTCCAAGCATATTTTTGGTCATAAGAGGTCGGATTTTTGGATTCAGCGGGTCGAAATACCCCTAGAAACTCACCCATTAAAGTCCGATCTCGATTCTGAAAAAAAATATTTTCGATCATGTCTTGTTCGTACCATGCGAAATAACTTCGTTCCAGGTGTATTTTCGTTTAACGAAGGTTTGATTTTTGGATTCAGCGGGTCAAAATACACCCATAAACCCACCCATCAAAGTTCGATTCCGATTCTGGAGACAGATATTTTCGATCATCTCTTTTTCGTACCATGCGAAATAACTTTTTTCCAAGCATATTTTTGGTCATAAGAGGTCGGATTTTTGGATTCAGCGGGTCGAAATACCCATAGAAACTCACCCATTAAAGTCCGATCTCGATTCTGAAAAAAAATATTTTCGATCATCTCTTTTTCGTACCATGCGGAATAACTTCTTTCCAGGTGTATTTTCGTTTAACAAAGGTTTGATTTTTGGATTCAGCGGGTCAAAATACACCTATAAACCCACCCATCAAAGTTCGATTCCGATTCTGGAGACAGATATTTTCGATCATCTCTTTTTCGTACCATGCGAAATAACTTTTTTCCAAGCATATTTTTGGTCATAAGAGGTCGGATTTTTGGATTCAGCGGGTCGAAATACACCTAGAAACTCACCCATCAAAGTCCGATTTTGATTCTGAAAAAAAATATTTTCGATCATCTCTTTTTCGTACCATGCGAAATAACTTTTTTCCAAGCATATTTTTGGTCATAAGAGGTCGGATTTTTGGATTCAGCGGGTCGAAATACCCCTAGAAACTCACCCATCAAAGTCCGATCTTGATTCTGAAAAAAAATATTTTCGATCATCTCTTTTTCGTACCATGCGGAATAACTTCTTTCCAGGTGTATTTTCGTTTAACAAAGGTTTGATTTTTGGATTCAGCGGGTCAAAATACACCTATAAACCCACCCATCAAAGTTCGATTCCGATTCTGGAGACAGATATTTTCGATCATCTCTTTTTCGTACCATGCGAAATAACTTTTTTCCAAGCATATTTTTGGTCATAAGAGGTCGGATTTTTGGATTCAGCGGGTCGAAATACACCTAGAAACTCACCCATCAAAGTCCGATTTTGATTCTGAAAAAAAATATTTTCGATCATCTCTTTTTCGTACCATGCGAAATAACTTTTTTCCAAGCATATTTTTGGTCATAAGAGGTCGGATTTTTGGATTCAGCGGGTCGAAATACCCCTAGAAACTCACCCATTAAAGTCCGATCTCGATTCTGAAAAAAAATATTTTCGATCATCTCTTTTTCGTACCATGCGGAATAACTTCTTTCCAGGTGTATTTTCGTTTAACAAAGGTTTGATTTTTGGATTCAGCGGGTCAAAATACACCTATAAACCCACCCATCAAAGTTCGATTCCGATTCTGGAGACACATATTTTCGATCATCTCTTTTTCGTACCATGCGAAATAACTTTTTTCCAAGCATATTTTTGGTCATAAGAGGTCGGATTTTTGGATTCAGCGGGTCGAAATACCCCTAGAAACTCACCCATTAAAGTCCGATCTCGATTCTGAAAAAAAATATTTTCGATCATGTCTTGTTCGTACCATGCGAAATAACTTCTTTCCAGGTGTATTTTCGTTTAACGAAGGTTTGATTTTTGGATTCAGCGGGTCAAAATACACCCATAAACCCACCCATCAAAGTTCGATTCCGATTCTGGAGACAGATATTTTCGATCATCTCTTTTTCGTACCATGCGAAATAACTTTTTTCCAAGCATATTTTTGGTCATAAGAGGTCGGATTTTTGGATTCAGCGGGTCGAAATACCCCTAGAAACTCACCCATTAAAGTCCGATCTCGATTCTGAAAAAAAATATTTTCGATCATCTCTTTTTCGTACCATGCGGAATAACTTCTTTCCAGGTGTATTTTCGTTTAACAAAGGTTTGATTTTTGGATTCAGCGGGTCAAAATACACCTATAAACCCACCCATCAAAGTTCGATTCCGATTCTGGAGACAGATATTTTCGATCATCTCTTTTTCGTACCATGCGAAATAACTTTTTTCCAAGCATATTTTTGGTCATAAGAGGTCGGATTTTTGGATTCAGCGGGTCGAAATACACCTAGAAACTCACCCATCAAAGTCCGATTTTGATTCTGAAAAAAAATATTTTCGATCATCTCTTTTTCGTACCATGCGAAATAACTTTTTTCCAAGCATATTTTTGGTCATAAGAGGTCGGATTTTTGGATTCAGCGGGTCGAAATACCCCTAGAAACTCACCCATCAAAGTCCGATCTTGATTCTGAAAAAAAATATTTTCGATCATCTCTTTTTCGTACCATGCGGAATAACTTCTTTCCAGGTGTATTTTCGTTTAACAAAGGTTTGATTTTTGGATTCAGCGGGTCAAAATACACCTATAAACCCACCCATCAAAGTTCGATTCCGATTCTGGAGACAGATATTTTCGATCATCTCTTTTTCGTACCATGCGAAATAACTTTTTTCCAAGCATGTTTTTGGTCATCAAAGGTTGGATTTTCGGATTCAGCGGGTCGAAATACACCTAGAAACTCACCCATCAAAGTCCGATCTTGATTCTGAGAAAAAATATTTTCGATCATCTCTTTTTCGTACCATGCAAAATAACTTTTTTCCAAGCATATTTTCGGTCATCGAAGGTTGGATTTTCGGATTCAGGGGGTCGAAATACACCTAGAAACTCACCCATTAAAGTCCGATTTTGATTCTGAAAAAAAATATTTTCGATCATCTCTTTTTCGTACCATGCGAAATAACTTCTTTCCAGGTGTATTTTCGTGTAACAAAGGTTGGATTTTGGGATTCAGCGGGTCAAAATACACCTATAAACCCACCCATCAAAGTTCGATTCCGATTCTGGAGACAGATATTATCGATCATCTCTTTTTCGTACCATGCGAAATAACTTTTTTCCAAGCATATTTTTGCTCATCAAAGTTTGGATTTTCGGATTCAGCGGGTCAAAATACACCTAGAAACTCACCCATCAAAGTCCGATCTTGATTCTGAAAAAAAATATTTTCGATCATCTCTTTTTCGTACCATGCGAAATAACTTTTTTCCAAGCATATTTTCGGTCATCAGAGGTTGGATTTTCGGATTCAGGGGGTCGGAATACACCTAGACCTCACCCATTAAAGTCCGATTTTGATTCTGAAAAAAAATATTTTCGATCATCTCTTTTTCGTACCATGCGAAATAACTTCTTTCCAGGTGTATTTTCGTGTAACAAAGGTTGAATTTTTGGATTCAGCGGGTCAAAATACACCTATAAACCCACCCTTCAAAGTTCGATTTCGATTCTGGAGACAGATATTTTCGATCATCTCTTTTTCGTACCATGCGAAATAACTTTTTTCCAAGCATATTTTTGGTCATAAGAGGTCGGATTTTTGGATTCAGCGGGTCGAAATACACCTAGAAACTCACCCATCAAAGTCCGATTTTGATTCTGAAAAAAAATATTTTCGATCATCTCTTTTTCGTACCATGCGAAATAACTTTTTTCCAGGTGTATTTTCGTTTAACAAAGGTTTGATTTTTGGATTCAGCGGGTCAAAATACACCTATAAACCCACCCATCAAAGTTCGATTCCGATTCTGGAGACAGATATTTTCGATCATCTCTTTTTCGTACCATGCGAAATAACTTTCTTCCAAGCATATTTTTGGTCATAAGAGGTCGGATTTTTGGATTCAGCGGGTCGAAATACACCTAGAAACTCACCCATCAAAGTCCGATTTTGATTCTGAAAAAAAATATTTTCGATCATCTCTTTTTCGTACCATGCGAAATAACTTTTTTCCAAGCATATTTTTGGTCATAAGAGGTCGGATTTTTGGATTCAGCGGGTCGAAATACCCCTAGAAACTCACCCATCAAAGTCCGATCTTGATTCTGAAAAAAAATATTTTCGATCATCTCTTTTTCGTACCATGCGGAATAACTTCTTTCCAGGTGTATTTTCGTTTAACAAAGGTTTGATTTTTGGATTCAGCGGGTCAAAATACACCTATAAACCCACCCATCAAAGTTCGATTCCGATTCTGGAGACAGATATTTTCGATCATCTCTTTTTCGTACCATGCGAAATAACTTTTTTCCAAGCATATTTTTGGTCATAAGAGGTCGGATTTTTGGATTCAGCGGGTCGAAATACACCTAGAAACTCACCCATCAAAGTCCGATTTTGATTCTGAAAAAAAATATTTTCGATCATCTCTTTTTCGTACCATGCGAAATAACTTTTTTCCAAGCATATTTTTGGTCATAAGAGGTCGGATTTTTGGATTCAGCGGGTCGAAATACCCCTAGAAACTCACCCATTAAAGTCCGATCTCGATTCTGAAAAAAAATATTTTCGATCATGTCTTGTTCGTACCATGCGAAATAACTTCTTTCCAGGTGTATTTTCGTTTAACGAAGGTTTGATTTTTGGATTCAGCGGGTCAAAATACACCCATAAACCCACCCATCAAAGTTCGATTCCGATTCTGGAGACAGATATTTTCGATCATCTCTTTTTCGTACCATGCGAAATAACTTTTTTCCAAGCATATTTTTGCTCAACAAAGTTTGGATTTTCGGATTCAGCGGGTCGAAATACACCTAGGAACTCACCCATCAAAGTCCGATCTTGATTCTGAAAAAAAATATTTTCGATCATCTCTTTTTCGTACCATGCGAAATAACTTTTTTCCAAGCATATTTTTGGTCATCAGAGGTTGGATTTTCGGATTCAGGGGGTCGAAATACACCTAGAAACTCACTCATTAAAGTCCGATTTTGATTCTGAAAAAAAATATTTTCGATCATCTCTTTTTCGTACCATGCGAAATAACTTCTTTCCAGGTGTATTTTCGTGTAACAATGGTTGGATTTTGGGATTCAGCGGGTCAAAATACACCTATAAACCCACCCTTCAAAGTTCGATTTCGATTCTGGAGACAGATATTTTCGATCATCTCTTTTTCGTACCATGCGAAATAACTTTTTTCCAAGCATGTTTTTGGTCATCAAAGGTTGGATTTTCGGATTCAGCGGGTCGGAATACACCTAGAAACTCACCCATCAAAGTCCGATCTTGATTCTGAAAAAAAATATTTTCGATCATCTCTTTTTCGTACCATGCAAAATAACTTTTTTCCAAGCATATTTTCGGTCATCAGAGGTTGGATTTTCGAATTCAGGGGGTCGAAATACACCTAGAAACTCACCCATTAAAGTCCGATTTTGATTCTGAAAAAAAATATTTTCGATCATCTCTTTTTCGTACCATGCGAAATAACTTCTTTCCAGGTGTATTTTCGTGTAACAAAGGTTGGATTTTGGGATTCAGCGGGTCAAAATACACCTATAAACCCACCCAACAAAGTTCGATTCCGATTCTGGAGACAGATATTATCGATCATCTCTTTTTCGTACCATGCGAAATAACTTTTTTCCAAGCATATTTTTGCTCATCAAAGTTTGGATTTTCGGATTCAGCGGGTCAAAATACACCTAGAAACTCACCCATCAAAGTCCGATCTTGATTCTGAAAAAAAATATTTTCGATCATCTCTTTTTCGTACCATGCGAAATAACTTTTTTCCAAGCACATTTTCGGTCATCAGAGGTTGGATTTTCGTATTCAGGGGGTCGGAATACACCTAGAAACTCACCCATGAAAGTCCGATTTTGATTCTGAAAAAAAATATTTTCGATCATCTCTTTTTCGTACCATGCGAAATAACTTCTTTCCAGGTGTATTTTCGTGTAACAAAGGTTGAATTTTTGGATTCAGCGGGTCAAAATACACCTATAAACCCACCCTTCAAAGTTCGATTTTGATTCTGGAGACAGATATTTTCGATCATCTCTTTTTCGTACCATGCGAAATAACTTTTTTCCAAGCATATTTTTGGTCATAAGAGGTCGGATTTTTGGATTCAGCGGGTCGAAATACACCTAGAAACTCACCCATCAAAGTCCGATTTTGATTCTGAAAAAAAATATTTTCGATCATCTCTTTTTCGTACCATGCGAAATAACTTTTTTCCAAGCATATTTTTGGTCATAAGAGGTCGGATTTTTGGATTCAGCGGGTCGAAATACCCCTAGAAACTCACCCATTAAAGTCCGATCTCGATTCTGAAAAAAAATATTTTCGATCATCTCTTTTTCGTACCATGCGGAATAACTTCTTTCCAGGTGTATTTTCGTTTAACAAAGGTTTGATTTTTGGATTCAGCGGGTCAAAATACACCTAGAAACCCACCCATCAAAGTTCGATTCCGATTCTGGAGACAGATATTTTCGATCATCTCTTTTTCGTACCATGCGAAATAACTTTTTTCCAAGCATATTTTTGGTCATAAGAGGTCGGATTTTTGGATTCAGCGGGTCGAAATACCCCTAGAAACTCACCCATTAAAGTCCAATCTCGATTCTGAAAAAAAATATTTTCGATCATCTCTTTTTCGAACCATGCGGAATAACTTCTTTCCAGGTGTATTTTCGTTTAACAAAGGTTTGATTTTTGGATTCAGCGGGTCAAAATACACCTATAAACCCACCCATCAAAGTTCGATTCCGATTCTGGAGACAGATATTTTCGATCATCTCTTTTTCGTACCATGCGAAATAACTTTTTTCCAACCATATTTTTGGTCATAAGAGGTCGGATTTTTAGATTCAGCGGGTCGAAATACACCTAGAAACTCACCCATCAAAGTCCGATTTTGATTCTGAAAAAAAATATTTTCGATCATCTCTTTTTCGTACCATGCAAAATAACTTTTTTCCAAGCATATTTTTGGTCATAAGAGGTCGGATTTTTGGATTCAGCGGGTCGAAATACACCTAGAAACTCACCCATCAAAGTCCGATTTTGATTCTGAAAAAAAATATTTTCGATCATCTCTTTTTCGTACCATGCGAAATAACTTTTTTCCAAGCATATTTTTGCTCATCAAAGTTTGGATTTTCGGATTCAGCGGGTCAAAATACACCTAGAAACTCACCCATCAAAGTCCGATCTTGATTCTGAAAAAAAATATTTTCGATCATCTCTTTTTCGTACCATGCAAAATAACTTTTTTCCAAGCATATTTTTGGTCATAAGAGGTCGGATTTTTGGATTCAGCGGGTCGAAATACCCCTAGAAACTCACCCATTAAAGTCCGATCTCGATTCTGAAAAAAAATATTTTCGATCATCTCTTTTTCGTACCATGCGGAATAACTTCCTTCCAGGTGTATTTTCGTTTAACAAAGGTTTGATTTTTGGATTCAGCGGGTCAAAATACACCTATAAACCCACCCATCAAAGTTCGATTCCGATTCTGGAGACACATATTTTCGATCATCTCTTTTTCGTACCATGCGAAATAACTTTTTTCCAAGCATATTTTTGGTCATAAGAGGTCGGATTTTTGGATTCAGCGGGTCGAAATACCCCTAGAAACTCACCCATTAAAGTCCGATCTCGATTCTGAAAAAAAATATTTTCGATCATGTCTTGTTCGTACCATGCGAAATAACTTCTTTCCAGGTGTATTTTCGTTTAACAAAGGTTTGATTTTTGGATTCAGCGGGTCAAAATACACCTATAAACCCACCCATCAAAGTTCGATTCCGATTCTGGAGACAGATATTTTCGATCATCTCTTTTTCGTACCATGCGAAATAACTTTTTTCCAAGCATATTTTTGGTCATAAGAGGTCGGATTTTTGGATTCAGCGGGTCGAAATACACCTAGAAACTCACCCATCAAAGTCCGATTTTGATTCTGAAAAAAAATATTTTCGATCATCTCTTTTTCGTACCATGCGAAATAACTTGTTTCCAAGCATATTTTTGGTCATAAGAGGTCGGATTTTTGGATTCAGCGGGTCGAAATACCCCTAGAAACTCACCCATTAAAGTCCGATCTCGATTCTGAAAAAAAATATTTTCGATCATGTCTTGTTCGTACCATGCGAAATAACTTCTTTCCAGGTGTATTTTCGTTTAACAAAGGTTTGATTTTTGGATTCAGCGGGTCAAAATACACCCATAAACCCACCCATCAAAGTTCGATTCCGATTCTGGAGACAGATATTTTCGATCATCTCTTTTTCGTACCATGCGAAATAACTTTTTTCCAAGCATATTTTTGCTCAACAAAGTTTGGATTTTCGGATTCAGCGGGTCGAAATACACCTAGAAACTCAACCATCAAAGTCCGATCTTGATTCTGAAAAAAAATATTTTCGATCATCTCTTTTTCGTACCATGCGAAATAACTTTTTTCCAAGCATATTTTTGGTCATCAGAGGTTGGATTTTCGGATTCAGGGGGTCGAAATATACCTAGAAACTCACTCATCAAAGTCCGATTTTGATTCTGAAAAAAAATATTTTCGATCATCTCTTTTTCGTACCATGCGAAATAACTTCTTTCCAGGTGTATTTTCGTGTAACAAAGGTTGGATTTTGGGATTCAGCGGGTCAAAATACACCTATAAACCCACCCTTCGAAGTTCGATTTCGATTCTGGAGACAGATATTTTCGATCATCTCTTTTTCGTACCATGCGAAATAACTTTTTTCCAAGCATGTTTTTGGTCATCAAAGGTTGGATTTTCGGATTCAGCGGGTCGAAATACACCTAGAAACTCACCCATCAAAGTCCGATCTTGATTCTGAAAAAAAATATTTTCGATCATCTCTTTTTCGTACCATGCAAAATAACTTTTTTCCAAGCATATTTTCGGTCATCAGAGGTTGGATTTTCGGATTCAGGGGGTCGAAATACACCTAGAAACTTACCCATTAAAGTCCGATTTTGATTCTGAAAAAAAATATTTTCGATCATCTCTTTTTCGTACCATGCGAAATAACTTCTTTCCAGGTGTATTTTCGTGTAACAAAGGTTGGATTTTGGGATTCAGCGGGTCAAAATACACCTATAAACCCACCCATCAAAGTTCGATTCCGATTCTGGAGACAGATATTATCGATCATCTCTTTTTCGTACCATGCGAAATAACTTTTTTCCAAGCATATTTTTGCTCATCAAAGTTTGGATTTTCGGATTCAGCGGGTCAAAATACACCTAGAAACTCACCCATCAAAGTCCGATCTTGATTCTGAAAAAAAATATTTTCGATCATCTCTTTTTCGTACCATGCGAAATAACTTTTTTCCAAGCACATTTTCGGTCATCAGAGGTTGGATTTTCGTATTCAGGGCGTCGGAATACACCTAGAAACTCACCCATTAAAGTCCGATTTTAATTCTGAAAAAAAATATTTTCGATCATCTCTTTTTCGTACCATGCGAAATAACTTCTTTCCAGGTGTATTTTCGTGTAACAAAGGTTGAATTTTTGGATTCAGCGGGTCAAAATACACCTATAAACCCACCCTTCAAAGTTCGATTTTGATTCTGGAGACAGATATTTTCGATCATCTCTTTTTCGTACCATGCGAAATAAATTTTTTCCAAGCATATTTTTGGTCATAAGAGGTCGGATTTTTGGATTCAGCGGGTCGAAATACACCTAGAAACTCACCCATCAAAGTCCGATTTTGATTCTGAAAAAAAATATTTTCGATCATCTCTTTTTCGTACCATGCGAAATAACTTTTTTCCAAGCATATTTTTGGTCATAAGAGGTCGGATTTTTGGATTCAGCGGGTCGAAATACCCCTAGAAACTCACCCATTAAAGTCCGATCTCGATTCTGAAAAAAAATATTTTCGATCATCTCTTTTTCGTACCATGCGGAATAACTTCTTTCCAGGTGTATTTTCGTTTAACAAAGGTTTGATTTTTGGATTCAGCGGGTCAAAATACACCCATAAACCCACCCATCAAAGTTCGATTCCGATTCTGGAGACACATATTTTCGATCATCTCTTTTTCGTACCATGCGAAATAACTTTTTTCCAAGCATATTTTTGGTCATAAGAGGTCGGATTTTTGGATTCAGCGGGTCGAAATACCCCTAGAAACTCACCCATTAAAGTCCGATCTCGATTCTGAAAAAAAATATTTTCGATCATCTCTTTTTCGTACCATGCGGAATAACTTCTTTCCAGGTGTATTTTCGTTTAACAAAGGTTTGATTTTTGGATTCAGCGGGTCAAAATACACCTATAAACCCACCCATCAAAGTTCGATTCCGATTCTGGAGACAGATATTTTCGATCATCTCTTTTTCGTACCATGCGAAATAACTTTTTTCCAAGCATATTTTTGGTCATAAGAGGTCGGATTTTTGGATTCAGCGGGTCGAAATACACCTAGAAACTCACCCATCAAAGTCCGATTTTGATTCTGAAAAAAAATATTTTAGATCATCTCTTTTTCGTACCATGCGAAATAACTTTTTTCCAAGCATATTTTTGCTCATCAAAGTTTGGATTTTCGGATTCAGCGGGTCAAAATACACCTAGAAACTCACCCATCAAAGTCCGATCTTGATTCTGAAAAAAAATATTTTCGATCATCTCTTTTTCGTACCATGCGAAATAACTTTTTTCCAAGCATATTTTCGGTCATCAGAGGTTGGATTTTCGGATTCAGGGGGTCGGAATACACCTAGAAACTCACCCATTAAAGTCCGATTTTGATTCTGAAAAAAAATATTTTCGATCATCTCTTTTTCGTACCATGCGAAATAACTTCTTTCCAGGTGTATTTTCGTGTAACAAAGGTTGAATTTTTGGATTCAGCGGGTCGAAATACACCTATAAACCCACCCTTCGAAGTTCGATTTCGATTCTGGAGACAGATATTTTCGATCATCTCTTTTTCGTACCATGCGAAATAACTTTTTTCCAAGCATATTTTTGGTCATAAGAGGTCGGATTTTTGGATTCAGCGGGTCGAAATACACCTAGAAACTCACCCATCAAAGTCCGATTTTGATTCTGAAAAAAAATATTTTCGATCATCTCTTTTTCGTACCATGCGAAATAACTTTTTTCCAAGCATATTTTTGGTCATAAGAGGTCGGATTTTTGGATTCAGCGGGTCGAAATACCCCTAGAAACTCACCCATCAAAGTCCGATCTCGATTCTGAAAAAAAATATTTTCGATCATCTCTTTTTCGTACCATGCGAAATAACTTGTTTCCAAGCATATTTTTGGTCATAAGAGGTCGGATTTTTGGATTCAGCGGGTCGAAATACCCCTAGAAACTCACCCATTAAAGTCCGATCTCGATTCTGAAAAAAAATATTTTCGATCATGTCTTGTTCGTACCATGCGAAATAACTTCTTTCCAGGTGTATTTTCGTGTAACAAAGGTTGGATTTTGGGATTCAGCGGGTCAAAATACACCTATAAACCCACCCTTCGAAGTTCGATTTCGATTCTGGAGACAGATATTTTCGATCATCTCTTTTTCGTACCATGCGAAATAACTTTTTTCCAAGCATGTTTTTGGTCATCAAAGGTTGGATTTTCGGATTCAGCGGGTCGAAATACACCTAGGAACTCACCCATCAAAGTCCGATCTTGATTCTGAAAAAAAATATTTTCGATCATCTCTTTTTCGTACCATGCAAAATAACTTTTTTCCAAGCATATTTTCGGTCATCAGAGGTTGGATTTTCGGATTCAGGGGGTCGAAATACACCTAGAAACTTACCCATTAAAGTCCGATTTTGATTCTGAAAAAAAATATTTTCGATCATCTCTTTTTCGTACCATGCGAAATAACTTCTTTCCAGGTGTATTTTCGTGTAACAAAGGTTGGATTTTGGGATTCAGCGGGTCAAAATACACCTATAAACCCACCCATCAAAGTTCGATTCCGATTCTGGAGACAGATATTATCGATCATCTCTTTTTCGTACCATGCGAAATAACTTTTTTCCAAGCATATTTTTGCTCATCAAAGTTTGGATTTTTGGATTCAGCGGGTCAAAATACACCTAGAAACTCACCCATCAAAGTCCGATCTTGATTCTGAAAAAAAATATTTTCGATCATCTCTTTTTCGTACCATGCGAAATAACTTTTTTCCAAGCACATTTTCGGTCATCAGAGGTTGGATTTTCGTATTCAGGGGGTCGGAATACACCTAGAAACTCACCCATTAAAGTCCGATTTTAATTCTGAAAAAAAATATTTTCGATCATCTGTTTTTCGTACCATGCGAAATAACTTCTTTCCAGGTGTATTTTCGTGTAACAAAGGTTGAATTTTTGGATTCAGCGGGTCAAAATACACCTATAAACCCACCCTTCAAAGTTCGATTTTGATTCTGGAGACAGATATTTTCGATCATCTCTTTTTCGTACCATGCGAAATAAATTTTTTCCAAGCATATTTTTGGTCATAAGAGGTCGGATTTTTAGATTCAGCGGGTCGAAATACACCTAGAAACTCACCCATCAAAGTCCGATTTTGATTCTGAAAAAAAATATTTTCGATCATCTCTTTTTCGTACCATGCGAAATAACTTTTTTCCAAGCATATTTTTGGTCATAAGAGGTCGGATTTTTGGATTCAGCGGGTCGAAATACCCCTAGAAACTCACCCATTAAAGTCCGATCTCGATTCTGAAAAAAAATATTTTCGATCATCTCTTTTTCGTACCATGCGGAATAACTTCTTTCCAGGTGTATTTTCGTTTAACAAAGGTTTGATTTTTGGATTCAGCGGGTCAAAATACACCTATAAACCCACCCATCAAAGTTCGATTCCGATTCTGGAGACACATATTTTCGATCATCTCTTTTTCGTACCATGCGAAATAACTTTTTTCCAAGCATATTTTTGGTCATAAGAGGTCGGATTTTTGGATTCAGCGGGTCGAAATACCCCTAGAAACTCACCCATTAAAGTCCGATCTCGATTCTGAAAAAAAATATTTTCGATCATGTCTTGTTCGTACCATGCGAAATAACTTCTTTCCAGGTGTATTTTCGTTTAACGAAGGTTTGATTTTTGGATTCAGTGGGTCAAAATACACCCATAAACCCACCCATCAAAGTTCGATTCCGATTCTGGAGACAGATATTTTCGATCATCTCTTTTTCGTACCATGCGAAATAACTTCTTTCCAGGTGTATTTTCGTGTAACAAAGGTTGAATTTTTGGATTCAGCGGGTCAAAATACACCTATAAACCCACCCTTCAAAGTTCGATTTTGATTCTGGAGACAGATATTTTCGATCATCTCTTTTTCGTACCATGCGAAATAAATTTTTTCCAAGCATATTTTTGGTCATAAGAGGTCGGATTTTTAGATTCAGCGGGTCGAAATACACCTAGAAACTCACCCATCAAAGTCCGATTTTGATTCTGAAAAAAAATATTTTCGATCATCTCTTTTTCGTACCATGCGAAATAACTTTTTTCCAAGCATATTTTTGGTCATAAGAGGTCGGATTTTTGGATTCAGCGGGTCGAAATACCCCTAGAAACTCACCCATTAAAGTCCGATCTCGATTCTGAAAAAAAATATTTTCGATCATCTCTTTTTCGTACCATGCGGAATAACTTCTTTCCAGGTGTATTTTCGTTTAACAAAGGTTTGATTTTTGGATTCAGCGGGTCAAAATACACCTATAAACCCACCCATCAAAGTTCGATTCCGATTCTGGAGACACATATTTTCGATCATCTCTTTTTCGTACCATGCGAAATAACTTTTTTCCAAGCATATTTTTGGTCATAAGAGGTCGGATTTTTGGATTCAGCGGGTCGAAATACCCCTAGAAACTCACCCATTAAAGTCCGATCTCGATTCTGAAAAAAAATATTTTCGATCATGTCTTGTTCGTACCATGCGAAATAACTTCTTTCCAGGTGTATTTTCGTTTAACGAAGGTTTGATTTTTGGATTCAGTGGGTCAAAATACACCCATAAACCCACCCATCAAAGTTCGATTCCGATTCTGGAGACAGATATTTTCGATCATCTCTTTTTCGTACCATGCGAAATAACTTTTTTCCAAGCATATTTTTGGTCATAAGAGGTCGGATTTTTGGATTCAGCGGGTCGAAATACCCCTAGAAACTCACCCATTAAAGTCCGATCTCGATTCTGAAAAAAAATATTTTCGATCATCTCTTTTTCGTACCATGCGGAATAACTTCTTTCCAGGTGTATTTTCGTTTAACAAAGGTTTGATTTTTGGATTCAGCGGGTCAAAATACACCTATAAACCCACCCATCAAAGTTCGATTCCGATTCTGGAGACAGATATTTTCGATCATCTCTTTTTCGTACCATGCGAAATAACTTTTTTCCAAGCATATTTTTGGTCATAAGAGGTCGGATTTTTGGATTCAGCGGGTCGAAATACACCTAGAAACTCACCCATCAAAGTCCGATTTTGATTCTGAAAAAAAATATTTTCGATCATCTCTTTTTCGTACCATGCGAAATAACTTTTTTCCAAGCATATTTTTGGTCATAAGAGGTCGGATTTTTGGATTCAGCGGGTCGAAATACCCCTAGAAACTCACCCATCAAAGTCCGATCTTGATTCTGAAAAAAAATATTTTCGATCATCTCTTTTTCGTACCATGCGGAATAACTTCTTTCCAGGTGTATTTTCGTTTAACAAAGGTTTGATTTTTGGATTCAGCGGGTCAAAATACACCTATAAACCCACCCATCAAAGTTCGATTCCGATTCTGGAGACAGATATTTTCGATCATCTCTTTTTCGTACCATGCGAAATAACTTTTTTCCAAGCATATTTTTGGTCATAAGAGGTCGGATTTTTGGATTCAGCGGGTCGAAATACACCTAGAAACTCACCCATCAAAGTCCGATTTTGATTCTGAAAAAAAATATTTTCGATCATCTCTTTTTCGTACCATGCGAAATAACTTTTTTCCAAGCATATTTTTGGTCATAAGAGGTCGGATTTTTGGATTCAGCGGGTCGAAATACCCCTAGAAACTCACCCATTAAAGTCCGATCTCGATTCTGAAAAAAAATATTTTCGATCATCTCTTTTTCGTACCATGCGAAATAACTTCTTTCCAGGTGTATTTTCGTGTAACAATGGTTGGATTTTGGGATTCAGCGGGTCAAAATACACCTATAAACCCACCCTTCAAAGTTCGATTTCGATTCTGGAGACAGATATTTTCGATCATCTCTTTTTCGTACCATGCGAAATAACTTTTTTCCAAGCATGTTTTTGGTCATCAAAGGTTGGATTTTCGGATTCAGCGGGTCGAAATACACCTAGAAACTCACCCATCAAAGTCCGATCTTGATTCTGAAAAAAAATATTTTCGATCATCTCTTTTTCGTACCATGCAAAATAACTTTTTTCCAAGCATATTTTCGGTCATCAGAGGTTGGATTTTCGAATTCAGGGGGTCGAAATACACCTAGAAACTCACCCATTAAAGTCCGATTTTGATTCTGAAAAAAAATATTTTCGATCATCTCTTTTTCGTACCATGCGAAATAACTTCTCTCCAGGTGTATTTTCGTGTAACAAAGGTTGGATTTTGGGATTCAGCGGGTCAAAATACACCTATAAACCCACCCAACAAAGTTCGATTCCGATTCTGGAGACAGATATTATCGATCATCTCTTTTTCGTACCATGCGAAATAACTTTTTTCCAAGCATATTTTTGCTCATCAAAGTTTGGATTTTCGGATTCAGCGGGTCAAAATACACCTAGAAACTCACCCATCAAAGTCCGATCTTGATTCTGAAAAAAAATATTTTCGATCATCTCTTTTTCGTACCATGCGAAATAACTTTTTTCCAAGCACATTTTCGGTCATCAGAGGTTGGATTTTCGTATTCAGGGGGTCGGAATACACCTAGAAACTCACCCATGAAAGTCCGATTTTGATTCTGAAAAAAAATATTTTCGATCATCTCTTTTTCGTACCATGCGAAATAACTTCTTTCCAGGTGTATTTTCGTGTAACAAAGGTTGAATTTTTGGATTCAGCGGGTCAAAATACACCTATAAACCCACCCTTCAAAGTTCGATTTTGATTCTGGAGACAGATATTTTCGATCATCTCTTTTTCGTACCATGCGAAATAACTTTTTTCCAAGCATATTTTTGGTCATAAGAGGTCGGATTTTTGGATTCAGCGGGTCGAAATACACCTAGAAACTCACCCATCAAAGTCCGATTTTGATTCTGAAAAAAAATATTTTCGATCATCTCTTTTTCGTACCATGCGAAATAACTTTTTTCCAAGCATATTTTTGGTCATAAGAGGTCGGATTTTTGGATTCAGCGGGTCGAAATACCCCTAGAAACTCACCCATTAAAGTCCGATCTCGATTCTGAAAAAAAATATTTTCGATCATCTCTTTTTCGTACCATGCGGAATAACTTCTTTCCAGGTGTATTTTCGTTTAACAAAGGTTTGATTTTTGGATTCAGCGGGTCAAAATACACCTAGAAACCCACCCATCAAAGTTCGATTCCGATTCTGGAGACAGATATTTTCGATCATCTCTTTTTCGTACCATGCGAAATAACTTTTTTCCAAGCATATTTTTGGTCATAAGAGGTCGGATTTTTGGATTCAGCGGGTCGAAATACCCCTAGAAACTCACCCATTAAAGTCCAATCTCGATTCTGAAAAAAAATATTTTCGATCATCTCTTTTTCGTACCATGCGGAATAACTTCTTTCCAGGTGTATTTTCGTTTAACAAAGGTTTGATTTTTGGATTCAGCGGGTCAAAATACACCTATAAACCCACCCATCAAAGTTCGATTCCGATTCTGGAGACAGATATTTTCGATCATCTCTTTTTCGTACCATGCGAAATAACTTTTTTCCAACCATATTTTTGGTCATAAGAGGTCGGATTTTTAGATTCAGCGGGTCGAAATACACCTAGAAACTCACCCATCAAAGTCCGATTTTGATTCTGAAAAAAAATATTTTCGATCATCTCTTTTTCGTACCATGCAAAATAACTTTTTTCCAAGCATATTTTTGGTCATAAGAGGTCGGATTTTTGGATTCAGCGGGTCGAAATACCCCTAGAAACTCACCCATTAAAGTCCGATCTCGATTCTGAAAAAAAATATTTTCGATCATGTCTTGTTCGTACCATGCGAAATAACTTCTTTCCAGGTGTATTTTCGTTCAACAAAGGTTTGATTTTTGGATTCAGCGGGTCAAAATACACCCATAAACCCACCCATCAAAGTTCGATTCCGATTCTGGAGACAGATATTTTCGATCATCTCTTTTTCGTACCATGCGAAATAACTTTTTTCCAAGCATATTTTTGCCGAACAAAGTTTGGATTTTCGGATTCAGCGGGTCGAAATACACCTAGAAACTCACCCATCAAAGTCCGATCTTGATTCTGAAAAAAAATATTTTCGATCATCTCTTTTTCGTACCATGCGAAATAACTTTTTTCCAAGCATATTTTTGGTCATCAGAGGTTGGATTTTCGGATTCAGGGGGTCGAAATACACCTAGAAACTCACTCATTAAAGTCCGATTTTGATTCTGAAAAAAAATATTTTCGATCATCTCTTTTTCGTACCATGCGAAATAACTTCTTTCCAGGTGTATTTTCGTGTAACAAAGGTTGAATTTTGGGATTCAGCGGGTCAAAATACACCTATAAACCCACCCTTCAAAGTTCGATTTCGATTCTGGAGACAGATATTTTCGATCATCTCTTTTTCGTACCATGCAAAATAACTTTTTTCCAAGCATGTTTTTGGTCATCAAAGGTTGGATTTCCGGATTCAGCGGGTCGAAATACACCTAGAAACTCACCCATTAAAGTCCGATTTTGATTCTGAAAAAAAATATTTTCGATCATCTCTTTTTCGTACCATGCGAAATAACTTCTTTCCAGGTGTATTTTCGTGCCACAAAGGTTGGATTTTGGGATTCAGCGGGTCAAAATACACCTATAAACCCACCCATCAAAGTTCGATTCCGATTCTGGAGACAGATATTATCGATCATCTCTTTTTCGTACCATGCGAAATAACTTTTTTCCAAGCATATTTTTGCTCATCAAAGTTTGGATTTTCGGATTCAGCGGGTCAAAATACACCTAGAAACTCACCCATCAAAGTCCGATCTTGATTCTGAAAAAAAATATTTTCGATCATCTCTTTTTCGTACCATGCGAAATAACTTTTTTCCACGCATATTTTCGGTCATCAGAGGTTGGATTTTCGGATTCAGGGGGTCGGAATACACCTAGAAACTCACCCATTAAAGTCCGATTTTGATTCTGAAAAAAAATATTTTCGATCATCTCTTTTTCGTACCATGCGAAATAACTTCTTTCCAGGTGTATTTTCGTGTAACAAAGGTTGAATTTTTAGATTCAGCGGGTCGAAATACACCTATAAACCCACCCTTCAAAGTTCGATTCCGATTCTGGAGACAGATATTTTCGATCATCTCTTTTTCGTACCATGCGGAATAACTTTTTTCCAAGCATATTTTTGGTCATAAGAGGTCGGATTTTTGGATTCAGCGGGTCGAAATACACCTAGAAACTCACCCATCAAAGTCCGATTTTGATTCTGAAAAAAAATATTTTCGATCATCTCTTTTTCGTACCATGCGAAATAACTTTTTTACAAGCATATTTTTGGTCATAAGAGGTCGGATTTTTGGATTCAGCGGGTCGAAATACCCCTAGAAACTCACCCATTAAAGTCCGATCTCGATTCTGAAAACAAATATTTTCGATCATCTCTTTTTCGTACCATGCGGAATAACTTCTTTCCAGGTGTATTTTCGTTTAACAAAGGTTTGATTTTTGGATTCAGCGGGTCAAAATACACCTATAAACCCACCCATCAAAGTTCGATTCCGATTCTGGAGACAGATATTTTCGATCATCTCTTTTTCGTACCATGCGAAATAACTTTTTTCCAAGCATATTTTTGGTCATCAGAGGTTGGATTTTCGGATTCAGGGGGTCGAAATACACCTAGAAACTCACTCATTAAAGTCCGATTTTGATTCTGCAAAAAAATATTTTCGATCATCTCTTTTTCGTACCATGCGAAATAACTTCTTTCCAGGTGTATTTTCGTGTAACAATGGTTGGATTTTGGGATTCAGCGGGTCAAAATACACCTATAAACCCAGCCTTCAAAGTTCGATTTCGATTCTGGAGACAGATATTTTCGATCATCTCTTTTTCGTACCATGCGAAATAACTTTTTTCCAAGCATGTTTTTGGTCATCAAAGGTTGGATTTTCGGATTCAGCGGGTCGAAATACACCTAGAAACTCACCCATCAAAGTCCGATCTTGATTCTGAGAAAAAATATTTTCGATCATATCTTTTTCGTACCATGCAAAATAACTTTTTTCCAAGCATATTTTCGGTCATCAGAGGTTGGATTTTCGGATTCAGGGGGTCGAAATACACCTAGAAACTCACCCATTAAAGTCCGATTTTGATTCTGAAAAAAAATATTTTCGATCATCTCTTTTTCGTACCATGCGAAATAACTTCTTTCCAGGTGTATTTTCGTGTAACAAAGGTTGGATTTTGGGATTCAGCGGGTCAAAATACACCTATAAACCCACCCATCAAAGTTCGATTCCGATTCTGGAGACAGATATTATCGATCATCTCTTTTTCGTACCATGCGAAATAACTTTTTTCCAAGCATATTTTTGCTCATCAAAGTTTGGATTTTCGGATTCAGCGGGTCAAAATACACCTAGAAACTCACCCATCAAAGTCCGATCTTGATTCTGAAAAAAAATATTTTCGATCATCTCTTTTTCGTACCATGCGAAATAACTTTTTTCCAAGCATATTTTCGGTCATCAGAGGTTGGATTTTCGGATTCAGGGGGTCGGAATACACCTAGAAACTCACCCATTAAAGTCCGATTTTGATTCTGAAAAAAAATATTTTCGATCATCTCTTTTTCGTACCATGCGAAATAACTTCTTTCCAGGTGTATTTTCGTGTAACAAAGGTTGAATTTTTGGATTCAGCGGGTCGAAATACACCTATAAACCCACCCTTCAAAGTTCGATTTCGATTCTGGAGACAGATATTTTCGATCATCTCTTTTTCGTACCATGCGAAATAACTTTTTTCCAAGCATATTTTTGGTCATAAGAGGTCGGATTTTTGGATTCAGCGGGTCGAAATACACCTAGAAACTCACCCATCAAAGTCCGATTTTGATTCTGAAAAAAAATATTTTCGATCATCTCTTTTTCGTACCATGCGAAATAACTTTTTTCCAAGCATATTTTTGGTCATAAGAGGTCGGATTTTTGGATTCAGTGGGTCGAAATACCCCTAGAAACTCACCCATTAAAGTCCGATCTCGATTCTGAAAAAAAATATTTTCGATCATCTCTTTTTCGTACCATGCGGAATAACTTCTTTCCAGGTGTATTTTCGTTTAACAAAGGTTTGATTTTTGGATTCAGCGGGTCAAAATACACCTATAAACCCACCCATCAAAGTTCGATTCCGATTCTGGAGACAGATATTTTCGATCATCTCTTTTTCGTACCATGCGAAATAACTTTTTTCCAAGCATGTTTTTGGTGATCAAAGGTTGGATTTCCGGATTCAGCGGGTCGAAATACACCTAGAAACTCACCCATCAAAGTCCGATCTTGATTCTGAAAAAAAATATTTTCGATCATCTCTTTTTCGTACCATGCAAAATAACTTTTTTCCAAGCATATTTTCGGTCATCAGAGGTTGGATTTTCGGATTCAGGGGGTCGAAATACACCTAGAAACTCACCCATTAAAGTCCGATTTTGATTCTGAAAAAAAATATTTTCGATCATCTCTTTTTCGTACCATGCGAAATAACTTCTTTCCAGGTGTATTTTCGTGTAACAAAGGTTTGATTTTTGGATTCAGCGGGTCAAAATACACCTATAAACCCACCCATCAAAGTTCGATTCCGATTCTGGAGACAGATATTTCCGATCATCTCTTTTTCGTACCATGCGAAATAACTTTTTTCCAAGCATATTTTTGCTCAACAAAGTTTGGATTTTCGGATTCAGCGGGTCGAAATACACCTAGAAACTCAGTCATCAAAGTCCGATCTTGATTCTGAAAAAAAATATTTTCGATCATCTCTTTTTCGTACCATGCGAAATAACTTTTTTCGAAGCATATTTTTGGTCATCAGAGGTTGGATTTTCGGATTCAGGGGGTCGAAATACACCTAGAAACTCACTCATTAAAGTCCGATTTTGATTCTGAAAAAAAATATTTTCGATCATCTCTTTTTCGTACCATGCGAAATAACTTCTTTCCAGGTGTATTTTCGTGTAACAAAGGTTGGATTTTGGGATTCAGCGGGTCAAAATACACCTATAAACCCAGCCTTCAAAGTTCGATTTCGATTCTGGAGACAGATATTTTCGATCATCTCTTTTTCGTACCATGCGAAATAACTTTTTTCCAAGCATGTTTTTGGTCATCAAAGGTTGGATTTTCGGATTCAGCGGGTCGAAATACACCTAGAAACTCACCCATCAAAGTCCGATCTTGATTCTGAGAAAAAATATTTTCGATCATCTCTTTTTCGTACCATGCAAAAAAACTTCTTTCCAAGCATATTTTCGGTCATCAGAGGTTGGATTTCCGGATTCAGGGGGTCGAAATACACCTAGAAACTCACCCATTAAAGTCCGATTTTGATTCTGAAAAAAAATATTTTCGATCATCTCTTTTTCGTACCATGCGAAATAACTTCTTTCCAGGTGTATTTTCGTGTAACAAAGGTTGGATTTTGGGATTCAGCGGGTCAAAATACACCTATAAACCCACCCATCAAAGTTCGATTCCGATTCTGGAGACAGATATTATCGATCATCTCTTTTTCGTAACATGCGAAATAACTTTTTTCCAAGCATATTTTTGCTCATCAAAGTTTGGATTTTCGGATTCAGCGGGTCAAAATACACCTAGAAACTCACCCATCAAAGTCCGATCTTGATTCTGAAAAAAAATATTTTCGATCATCTCTTTTTCGTACCATGCGAAATAACTTTTTTCCAAGCATATTTTCGGTCATCAGAGGTTGGATTTTCGGATTCAGGGGGTCGGAATACACCTAGAAAATCACCCATTAAAGTCCGATTTTGATTCTGAAAAAAAATATTTTCGATCATCTCTTTTTCGTACCATGCGAAATAACTTCTTTCCAGGTGTATTTTCGTGTAACAAAGGTTGAATTTTTGGATTCAGCGGGTCGAAATACACCTATAAACCCACCCTTCAAAGTTCGATTTCGATTCTGGAGACAGATATTTTCGATCATTTTTTTTTCGTACCATGCGAAATAACTTTTTTCCAAGCATATTTTTGGTCATAAGAGGTCGGATTTTTGGATTCAGCGGGTCGAAATACACCTAGAAACTCACCCATCAAAGTCCGATTTTGATTCTGGAAAAAAATATTTTCGATCATCTCTTTTTCGTACCATGCGAAATAACTTTTTTCCAAGCATATTTTTGGTCATAAGAGGTCGGATTTTTGGATTCAGTGGGTCGAAATACCCCTAGAAACTCACCCATTAAAGTCCGATCTCGATTCTGAAAAAAAATATTTTCGATCATCTCTTTTTCGTACCATGCGGAATAACTTCTTTCCAGGTGTATTTTCGTTTAACAAAGGTTTGATTTTTGGATTCAGCGGGTCAAAATACACCTATAAACCCACCCATCAAAGTTCGATTCCGATTCTGGAGACAGATATTTTCGATCATCTCTTTTTCGTACCATGCGAAATAACTTTTTTCCAAGCATGTTTTTGGTGATCAAAGGTTGGATTTCCGGATTCAGCGGGTCGAAATACACCTAGAAACTCACCCATCAAAGTCCGATCTTGATTCTGAAAAAAAATATTTTCGATCATCTCTTTTTCGTACCATGCGAAATAACTTTTTTCCAAGCATATTTTTGGTCATCAGAGGTTGGATTTTCGGATTCAGGGGGTCGAAATACACCTAGAAACTCACTCATTAAAGTCCGATTTTGATTCTGAAAAAAAATATTTTCGATCATCTCTTTTTCGTACCATGCGAAATAACTTCTTTCCAGGTGTATTTTCGTGTAACAAAGGTTTGATTTTGGGATTCAGCGAGTCAAAATACACCTATAAACCCACCCTTCAAAGTTCGATTTCGATTCTGGAGACAGATATTTTCGAACATCTCTTTTTCGTACCATGCGAAATAACTTTTTTCCAAGCATGTTTTTGGTCATCAAAGGTTGGATTTTCGGATTCAGCGGGTCGAAATACACCTAGAAACTCACCCATCAAAGTCCGATCTTGATTCTGAAAAAAAATATTTTCGATCATCTCTTTTTCGTACCATGCAAAATAACTTTTATCCAAGCATATTTTCGGTCATCAGAGGTTGGATTTTCGGATTCAGGGGGTCGGAATACACCTAGAAACTCACTCATTAAAGTCCGATTTTGATTCTGCAAAAAAATATTTTCGATCATCTCTTTTTCGTACCATGCGAAATAACTTCTTTCCAGGTGTATTTTCGTGTAACAAAGGTTGGATTTTGGGATTCAGCGGGTCAAAATACACCTATAAACCCAGCCTTCAAAGTTCGATTTCGATTCTGGAGACAGATATTTTCGATCATCTCTTTTTCGTACCATGCGAAATAACTTTTTTCCAAGCATGTTTTTGGTCATCAAAGGTTGGATTTTCGGATTCAGCGGGTCGAAATACACCTAGAAACTCACCCATCAAAGTCCGATCTTGATTCTGAGAAAAAATATTTTCGATCATCTCTTTTTCGTACCATGCAAAATAACTTTTTTCCAAGCATATTTTCGGTCATCGAAGGTTGGATTTTCGGATTCAGGGGGTCGAAATACACCTAGAAACTCACCCATTAAAGTCCGATTTTGATTCTGAAAAAAAATATTTTCGATCATCTCTTTTTCGTACCATGCGAAATAACTTCTTTCCAGGTGTATTTTCGTGTAACAAAGGTTGGATTTTGGGATTCAGCGGGTCAAAATACACCTATAAACCCACCCATCAAAGTTCGATTCCGATTCTGGAGACAGATATTATCGATCATCTCTTTTTCGTACCATGCGAAATAACTTTTTTCCAAGCATATTTTTGCTCATCAAAGTTTGGATTTTCGGATTCAGCGGGTCAAAATACACCTAGAAACTCACCCATCAAAGTCCGATCTTGATTCTGAAAAAAAATATTTTCGATCATCTCTTTTTCGTACCATGCGAAATAACTTTTTTCCAAGCATATTTTCGGTCATCAGAGGTTGGATTTTCGGATTCAGGGGGTCGGAATACACCTAGACCTCACCCATTAAAGTCCGATTTTGATTCTGAAAAAAAATATTTTCGATCATCTCTTTTTCGTACCATGCGAAATAACTTCTTTCCAGGTGTATTTTCGTGTAACAAAGGTTGAATTTTTGGATTCAGCGGGTCAAAATACACCTATAAACCCACCCTTCAAAGTTCGATTTCGATTCTGGAGACAGATATTTTCGATCATCTCTTTTTCGTACCATGCGAAATAACTTTTTTCCAAGCATATTTTTGGTCATAAGAGGTCGGATTTTTGGATTCAGCGGGTCGAAATACACCTAGAAACTCACCCATCAAAGTCCGATTTTGATTCTGAAAAAAAATATTTTCGATCATCTCTTTTTCGTACCATGCGAAATAACTTTTTTCCAAGCATATTTTTGGTCATAAGAGGTCGGATTTTTGGATTCAGCGGGTCGAAATACCCCTAGAAACTCACCCATTAAAGTCCGATCTCGATTCTGAAAAAAAATATTTTCGATCATCTCTTTTTCGTACCATGCGGAATAACTTCTTTCCAGGTGTATTTTCGTTTAACAAAGGTTTGATTTTTGGATTCAGCGGGTCAAAATACACCTATAAACCCACCCATCAAAGTTCGATTCCGATTCTGGAGACACATATTTTCGATCATCTCTTTTTCGTACCATGCGAAATAACTTTTTTCCAAGCATATTTTTGGTCATAAGAGGTCGGATTTTTGGATTCAGCGGGTCGAAATACCCCTAGAAACTCACCCATTAAAGTCCGATCTCGATTCTGAAAAAAAATATTTTCGATCATGTCTTGTTCGTACCATGCGAAATAACTTCGTTCCAGGTGTATTTTCGTTTAACGAAGGTTTGATTTTTGGATTCAGCGGGTCAAAATACACCCATAAACCCACCCATCAAAGTTCGATTCCGATTCTGGAGACAGATATTTTCGATCATCTCTTTTTCGTACCATGCGAAATAACTTTTTTCCAAGCATATTTTTGGTCATAAGAGGTCGGATTTTTGGATTCAGCGGGTCGAAATACCCATAGAAACTCACCCATTAAAGTCCGATCTCGATTCTGAAAAAAAATATTTTCGATCATCTCTTTTTCGTACCATGCGGAATAACTTCTTTCCAGGTGTATTTTCGTTTAACAAAGGTTTGATTTTTGGATTCAGCGGGTCAAAATACACCTATAAACCCACCCATCAAAGTTCGATTCCGATTCTGGAGACAGATATTTTCGATCATCTCTTTTTCGTACCATGCGAAATAACTTTTTTCCAAGCATATTTTTGGTCATAAGAGGTCGGATTTTTGGATTCAGCGGGTCGAAATACACCTAGAAACTCACCCATCAAAGTCCGATTTTGATTCTGAAAAAAAATATTTTCGATCATCTCTTTTTCGTACCATGCGAAATAACTTTTTTCCAAGCATATTTTTGGTCATAAGAGGTCGGATTTTTGGATTCAGCGGGTCGAAATACCCCTAGAAACTCACCCATCAAAGTCCGATCTTGATTCTGAAAAAAAATATTTTCGATCATCTCTTTTTCGTACCATGCGGAATAACTTCTTTCCAGGTGTATTTTCGTTTAACAAAGGTTTGATTTTTGGATTCAGCGGGTCAAAATACACCTATAAACCCACCCATCAAAGTTCGATTCCGATTCTGGAGACAGATATTTTCGATCATCTCTTTTTCGTACCATGCGAAATAACTTTTTTCCAAGCATATTTTTGGTCATAAGAGGTCGGATTTTTGGATTCAGCGGGTCGAAATACACCTAGAAACTCACCCATCAAAGTCCGATTTTGATTCTGAAAAAAAATATTTTCGATCATCTCTTTTTCGTACCATGCGAAATAACTTTTTTCCAAGCATATTTTTGGTCATAAGAGGTCGGATTTTTGGATTCAGCGGGTCGAAATACCCCTAGAAACTCACCCATTAAAGTCCGATCTCGATTCTGAAAAAAAATATTTTCGATCATCTCTTTTTCGTACCATGCGGAATAACTTCTTTCCAGGTGTATTTTCGTTTAACAAAGGTTTGATTTTTGGATTCAGCGGGTCAAAATACACCTATAAACCCACCCATCAAAGTTCGATTCCGATTCTGGAGACACATATTTTCGATCATCTCTTTTTCGTACCATGCGAAATAACTTTTTTCCAAGCATATTTTTGGTCATAAGAGGTCGGATTTTTGGATTCAGCGGGTCGAAATACCCCTAGAAACTCACCCATTAAAGTCCGATCTCGATTCTGAAAAAATATATTTTCGATCATGTCTTGTTCGTACCATGCGAAATAACTTCTTTCCAGGTGTATTTTCGTTTAACGAAGGTTTGATTTTTGGATTCAGCGGGTCAAAATACACCCATAAACCCACCCATCAAAGTTCGATTCCGATTCTGGAGACAGATATTTTCGATCATCTCTTTTTCGTACCATGCGAAATAACTTTTTTCCAAGCATATTTTTGGTCATAAGAGGTCGGATTTTTGGATTCAGCGGGTCGAAATACCCCTAGAAACTCACCCATTAAAGTCCGATCTCGATTCTGAAAAAAAATATTTTCGATCATCTCTTTTTCGTACCATGCGGAATAACTTCTTTCCAGGTGTATTTTCGTTTAACAAAGGTTTGATTTTTGGATTCAGCGGGTCAAAATACACCTATAAACCCACCCATCAAAGTTCGATTCCGATTCTGGAGACAGATATTTTCGATCATCTCTTTTTCGTACCATGCGAAATAACTTTTTTCCAAGCATATTTTTGGTCATAAGAGGTCGGATTTTTGGATTCAGCGGGTCGAAATACACCTAGAAACTCACCCATCAAAGTCCGATTTTGATTCTGAAAAAAAATATTTTCGATCATCTCTTTTTCGTACCATGCGAAATAACTTTTTTCCAAGCATATTTTTGGTCATAAGAGGTCGGATTTTTGGATTCAGCGGGTCGAAATACCCCTAGAAACTCACCCATCAAAGTCCGATCTTGATTCTGAAAAAAAATATTTTCGATCATCTCTTTTTCGTACCATGCGGAATAACTTCTTTCCAGGTGTATTTTCGTTTAACAAAGGTTTGATTTTTGGATTCAGCGGGTCAAAATACACCTATAAACCCACCCATCAAAGTTCGATTCCGATTCTGGAGACAGATATTTTCGATCATCTCTTTTTCGTACCATGCGAAATAACTTTTTTCCAAGCATATTTTTGGTCATAAGAGGTCGGATTTTTGGATTCAGCGGGTCGAAATACACCTAGAAACTCACCCATCAAAGTCCGATTTTGATTCTGAAAAAAAATATTTTCGATCATCTCTTTTTCGTACCATGCGAAATAACTTTTTTCCAAGCATATTTTTGGTCATAAGAGGTCGGATTTTTGGATTCAGCGGGTCGAAATACCCCTAGAAACTCACCCATTAAAGTCCGATCTCGATTCTGAAAAAAAATATTTTCGATCATGTCTTGTTCGTACCATGCGAAATAACTTCTTTCCAGGTGTATTTTCGTTTAACGAAGGTTTGATTTTTGGATTCAGCGGGTCAAAATACACCCATAAACCCACCCATCAAAGTTCGATTCCGATTCTGGAGACAGATATTTTCGATCATCTCTTTTTCGTACCATGCGAAATAACTTTTTTCCAAGCATATTTTTGCTCAACAAAGTTTGGATTTTCGGATTCAGCGGGTCGAAATACACCTAGGAACTCACCCATCAAAGTCCGATCTTGATTCTGAAAAAAAATATTTTCGATCATCTCTTTTTCGTACCATGCGAAATAACTTTTTTCCAAGCATATTTTTGGTCATCAGAGGTTGGATTTTCGGATTCAGGGGGTCGAAATACACCTAGAAACTCACTCATTAAAGTCCGATTTTGATTCTGAAAAAAAATATTTTCGATCATCTCTTTTTCGTACCATGCGAAATAACTTCTTTCCAGGTGTATTTTCGTGTAACAATGGTTGGATTTTGGGATTCAGCGGGTCAAAATACACCTATAAACCCACCCTTCAAAGTTCGATTTCGATTCTGGAGACAGATATTTTCGATCATCTCTTTTTCGTACCATGCGAAATAACTTTTTTCCAAGCATGTTTTTGGTCATCAAAGGTTGGATTTTCGGATTCAGCGGGTCGGAATACACCTAGAAACTCACCCATCAAAGTCCGATCTTGATTCTGAAAAAAAATATTTTCGATCATCTCTTTTTCGTACCATGCAAAATAACTTTTTTCCAAGCATATTTTCGGTCATCAGAGGTTGGATTTTCGAATTCAGGGGGTCGAAATACACCTAGAAACTCACCCATTAAAGTCCGATTTTGATTCTGAAAAAAAATATTTTCGATCATCTCTTTTTCGTACCATGCGAAATAACTTCTTTCCAGGTGTATTTTCGTGTAACAAAGGTTGGATTTTGGGATTCAGCGGGTCAAAATACACCTATAAACCCACCCAACAAAGTTCGATTCCGATTCTGGAGACAGATATTATCGATCATCTCTTTTTCGTACCATGCGAAATAACTTTTTTCCAAGCATATTTTTGCTCATCAAAGTTTGGATTTTCGGATTCAGCGGGTCAAAATACACCTAGAAACTCACCCATCAAAGTCCGATCTTGATTCTGAAAAAAAATATTTTCGATCATCTCTTTTTCGTACCATGCGAAATAACTTTTTTCCAAGCACATTTTCGGTCATCAGAGGTTGGATTTTCGTATTCAGGGGGTCGGAATACACCTAGAAACTCACCCATGAAAGTCCGATTTTGATTCTGAAAAAAAATATTTTCGATCATCTCTTTTTCGTACCATGCGAAATAACTTCTTTCCAGGTGTATTTTCGTGTAACAAAGGTTGAATTTTTGGATTCAGCGGGTCAAAATACACCTATAAACCCACCCTTCAAAGTTCGATTTTGATTCTGGAGACAGATATTTTCGATCATCTCTTTTTCGTACCATGCGAAATAACTTTTTTCCAAGCATATTTTTGGTCATAAGAGGTCGGATTTTTGGATTCAGCGGGTCGAAATACACCTAGAAACTCACCCATCAAAGTCCGATTTTGATTCTGAAAAAAAATATTTTCGATCATCTCTTTTTCGTACCATGCGAAATAACTTTTTTCCAAGCATATTTTTGGTCATAAGAGGTCGGATTTTTGGATTCAGCGGGTCGAAATACCCCTAGAAACTCACCCATTAAAGTCCGATCTCGATTCTGAAAAAAAATATTTTCGATCATCTCTTTTTCGTACCATGCGGAATAACTTCTTTCCAGGTGTATTTTCGTTTAACAAAGGTTTGATTTTTGGATTCAGCGGGTCAAAATACACCTAGAAACCCACCCATCAAAGTTCGATTCCGATTCTGGAGACAGATATTTTCGATCATCTCTTTTTCGTACCATGCGAAATAACTTTTTTCCAAGCATATTTTTGGTCATAAGAGGTCGGATTTTTGGATTCAGCGGGTCGAAATACCCCTAGAAACTCACCCATTAAAGTCCAATCTCGATTCTGAAAAAAAATATTTTCGATCATCTCTTTTTCGAACCATGCGGAATAACTTCTTTCCAGGTGTATTTTCGTTTAACAAAGGTTTGATTTTTGGATTCAGCGGGTCAAAATACACCTATAAACCCACCCATCAAAGTTCGATTCCGATTCTGGAGACAGATATTTTCGATCATCTCTTTTTCGTACCATGCGAAATAACTTTTTTCCAACCATATTTTTGGTCATAAGAGGTCGGATTTTTAGATTCAGCGGGTCGAAATACACCTAGAAACTCACCCATCAAAGTCCGATTTTGATTCTGAAAAAAAATATTTTCGATCATCTCTTTTTCGTACCATGCAAAATAACTTTTATCCAAGCATATTTTCGGTCATCAGAGGTTGGATTTTCGGATTCAGGGGGTCGGAATACACCTAGAAACTCACTCATTAAAGTCCGATTTTGATTCTGCAAAAAAATATTTTCGATCATCTCTTTTTCGTACCATGCGAAATAACTTCTTTCCAGGTGTATTTTCGTGTAACAAAGGTTGGATTTTGGGATTCAGCGGGTCAAAATACACCTATAAACCCAGCCTTCAAAGTTCGATTTCGATTCTGGAGACAGATATTTTCGATCATCTCTTTTTCGTACCATGCGAAATAACTTTTTTCCAAGCATGTTTTTGGTCATCAAAGGTTGGATTTTCGGATTCAGCGGGTCGAAATACACCTAGAAACTCACCCATCAAAGTCCGATCTTGATTCTGAGAAAAAATATTTTCGATCATCTCTTTTTCGTACCATGCAAAATAACTTTTTTCCAAGCATATTTTCGGTCATCGAAGGTTGGATTTTCGGATTCAGGGGGTCGAAATACACCTAGAAACTCACCCATTAAAGTCCGATTTTGATTCTGAAAAAAAATATTTTCGATCATCTCTTTTTCGTACCATGCGAAATAACTTCTTTCCAGGTGTATTTTCGTGTAACAAAGGTTGGATTTTGGGATTCAGCGGGTCAAAATACACCTATAAACCCACCCATCAAAGTTCGATTCCGATTCTGGAGACAGATATTATCGATCATCTCTTTTTCGTACCATGCGAAATAACTTTTTTCCAAGCATATTTTTGCTCATCAAAGTTTGGATTTTCGGATTCAGCGGGTCAAAATACACCTAGAAACTCACCCATCAAAGTCCGATCTTGATTCTGAAAAAAAATATTTTCGATCATCTCTTTTTCGTACCATGCGAAATAACTTTTTTCCAAGCATATTTTCGGTCATCAGAGGTTGGATTTTCGGATTCAGGGGGTCGGAATACACCTAGACCTCACCCATTAAAGTCCGATTTTGATTCTGAAAAAAAATATTTTCGATCATCTCTTTTTCGTACCATGCGAAATAACTTCTTTCCAGGTGTATTTTCGTGTAACAAAGGTTGAATTTTTGGATTCAGCGGGTCAAAATACACCTATAAACCCACCCTTCAAAGTTCGATTTCGATTCTGGAGACAGATATTTTCGATCATCTCTTTTTCGTACCATGCGAAATAACTTTTTTCCAAGCATATTTTTGGTCATAAGAGGTCGGATTTTTGGATTCAGCGGGTCGAAATACACCTAGAAACTCACCCATCAAAGTCCGATTTTGATTCTGAAAAAAAATATTTTCGATCATCTCTTTTTCGTACCATGCGAAATAACTTTTTTCCAAGCATATTTTTGGTCATAAGAGGTCGGATTTTTGGATTCAGCGGGTCGAAATACCCCTAGAAACTCACCCATTAAAGTCCGATCTCGATTCTGAAAAAAAATATTTTCGATCATCTCTTTTTCGTACCATGCGGAATAACTTCTTTCCAGGTGTATTTTCGTTTAACAAAGGTTTGATTTTTGGATTCAGCGGGTCAAAATACACCTATAAACCCACCCATCAAAGTTCGATTCCGATTCTGGAGACACATATTTTCGATCATCTCTTTTTCGTACCATGCGAAATAACTTTTTTCCAAGCATATTTTTGGTCATAAGAGGTCGGATTTTTGGATTCAGCGGGTCGAAATACCCCTAGAAACTCACCCATTAAAGTCCGATCTCGATTCTGAAAAAAAATATTTTCGATCATGTCTTGTTCGTACCATGCGAAATAACTTCGTTCCAGGTGTATTTTCGTTTAACGAAGGTTTGATTTTTGGATTCAGCGGGTCAAAATACACCCATAAACCCACCCATCAAAGTTCGATTCCGATTCTGGAGACAGATATTTTCGATCATCTCTTTTTCGTACCATGCGAAATAACTTTTTTCCAAGCATATTTTTGGTCATAAGAGGTCGGATTTTTGGATTCAGCGGGTCGAAATACCCATAGAAACTCACTCATTAAAGTCCGATCTCGATTCTGAAAAAAAATATTTTCGATCATCTCTTTTTCGTACCATGCGGAATAACTTCTTTCCAGGTGTATTTTCGTTTAACAAAGGTTTGATTTTTGGATTCAGCGGGTCAAAATACACCTATAAACCCACCCATCAAAGTTCGATTCCGATTCTGGAGACAGATATTTTCGATCATCTCTTTTTCGTACCATGCGAAATAACTTTTTTCCAAGCATATTTTTGGTCATAAGAGGTCGGATTTTTGGATTCAGCGGGTCGAAATACACCTAGAAACTCACCCATCAAAGTCCGATTTTGATTCTGAAAAAAAATATTTTCGATCATCTCTTTTTCGTACCATGCGAAATAACTTTTTTCCAAGCATATTTTTGGTCATAAGAGGTCGGATTTTTGGATTCAGCGGGTCGAAATACCCCTAGAAACTCACCCATCAAAGTCCGATCTTGATTCTGAAAAAAAATATTTTCGATCATCTCTTTTTCGTACCATGCGGAATAACTTCTTTCCAGGTGTATTTTCGTTTAACAAAGGTTTGATTTTTGGATTCAGCGGGTCAAAATACACCTATAAACCCACCCATCAAAGTTCGATTCCGATTCTGGAGACAGATATTTTCGATCATCTCTTTTTCGTACCATGCGAAATAACTTTTTTCCAAGCATATTTTTGGTCATAAGAGGTCGGATTTTTGGATTCAGCGGGTCGAAATACACCTAGAAACTCACCCATCAAAGTCCGATTTTGATTCTGAAAAAAAATATTTTCGATCATCTCTTTTTCGTACCATGCGAAATAACTTTTTTCCAAGCATATTTTTGGTCATAAGAGGTCGGATTTTTGGATTCAGCGGGTCGAAATACCCCTAGAAACTCACCCATTAAAGTCCGATCTCGATTCTGAAAAAAAATATTTTCGATCATCTCTTTTTCGTACCATGCGGAATAACTTCTTTCCAGGTGTATTTTCGTTTAACAAAGGTTTGATTTTTGGATTCAGCGGGTCAAAATACACCTATAAACCCACCCATCAAAGTTCGATTCCGATTCTGGAGACACATATTTTCGATCATCTCTTTTTCGTACCATGCGAAATAACTTTTTTCCAAGCATATTTTTGGTCATAAGAGGTCGGATTTTTGGATTCAGCGGGTCGAAATACCCCTAGAAACTCACCCATTAAAGTCCGATCTCGATTCTGAAAAAATATATTTTCGATCATGTCTTGTTCGTACCATGCGAAATAACTTCTTTCCAGGTGTATTTTCGTTTAACGAAGGTTTGATTTTTGGATTCAGCGGGTCAAAATACACCCATAAACCCACCCATCAAAGTTCGATTCCGATTCTGGAGACAGATATTTTCGATCATCTCTTTTTCGTACCATGCGAAATAACTTTTTTCCAAGCATATTTTTGGTCATAAGAGGTCGGATTTTTGGATTCAGCGGGTCGAAATACCCCTAGAAACTCACCCATTAAAGTCCGATCTCGATTCTGAAAAAAAATATTTTCGATCATCTCTTTTTCGTACCATGCGGAATAACTTCTTTCCAGGTGTATTTTCGTTTAACAAAGGTTTGATTTTTGGATTCAGCGGGTCAAAATACACCTATAAACCCACCCATCAAAGTTCGATTCCGATTCTGGAGACAGATATTTTCGATCATCTCTTTTTCGTACCATGCGAAATAACTTTTTTCCAAGCATATTTTTGGTCATAAGAGGTCGGATTTTTGGATTCAGCGGGTCGAAATACACCTAGAAACTCACCCATCAAAGTCCGATTTTGATTCTGAAAAAAAATATTTTCGATCATCTCTTTTTCGTACCATGCGAAATAACTTTTTTCCAAGCATATTTTTGGTCATAAGAGGTCGGATTTTTGGATTCAGCGGGTCGAAATACCCCTAGAAACTCACCCATCAAAGTCCGATCTTGATTCTGAAAAAAAATATTTTCGATCATCTCTTTTTCGTACCATGCGGAATAACTTCTTTCCAGGTGTATTTTCGTTTAACAAAGGTTTGATTTTTGGATTCAGCGGGTCAAAATACACCTATAAACCCACCCATCAAAGTTCGATTCCGATTCTGGAGACAGATATTTTCGATCATCTCTTTTTCGTACCATGCGAAATAACTTTTTTCCAAGCATATTTTTGGTCATAAGAGGTCGGATTTTTGGATTCAGCGGGTCGAAATACACCTAGAAACTCACCCATCAAAGTCCGATTTTGATTCTGAAAAAAAATATTTTCGATCATCTCTTTTTCGTACCATGCGAAATAACTTTTTTCCAAGCATATTTTTGGTCATAAGAGGTCGGATTTTTGGATTCAGCGGGTCGAAATACCCCTAGAAACTCACCCATTAAAGTCCGATCTCGATTCTGAAAAAAAATATTTTCGATCATGTCTTGTTCGTACCATGCGAAATAACTTCTTTCCAGGTGTATTTTCGTTTAACGAAGGTTTGATTTTTGGATTCAGCGGGTCAAAATACACCCATAAACCCACCCATCAAAGTTCGATTCCGATTCTGGAGACAGATATTTTCGATCATCTCTTTTTCGTACCATGCGAAATAACTTTTTTCCAAGCATATTTTTGCTCAACAAAGTTTGGATTTTCGGATTCAGCGGGTCGAAATACACCTAGGAACTCACCCATCAAAGTCCGATCTTGATTCTGAAAAAAAATATTTTCGATCATCTCTTTTTCGTACCATGCGAAATAACTTTTTTCCAAGCATATTTTTGGTCATCAGAGGTTGGATTTTCGGATTCAGGGGGTCGAAATACACCTAGAAACTCACTCATTAAAGTCCGATTTTGATTCTGAAAAAAAATATTTTCGATCATCTCTTTTTCGTACCATGCGAAATAACTTCTTTCCAGGTGTATTTTCGTGTAACAATGGTTGGATTTTGGGATTCAGCGGGTCAAAATACACCTATAAACCCACCCTTCAAAGTTCGATTTCGATTCTGGAGACAGATATTTTCGATCATCTCTTTTTCGTACCATGCGAAATAACTTTTTTCCAAGCATGTTTTTGGTCATCAAAGGTTGGATTTTCGGATTCAGCGGGTCGGAATACACCTAGAAACTCACCCATCAAAGTCCGATCTTGATTCTGAAAAAAAATATTTTCGATCATCTCTTTTTCGTACCATGCAAAATAACTTTTTTCCAAGCATATTTTCGGTCATCAGAGGTTGGATTTTCGAATTCAGGGGGTCGAAATACACCTAGAAACTCACCCATTAAAGTCCGATTTTGATTCTGAAAAAAAATATTTTCGATCATCTCTTTTTCGTACCATGCGAAATAACTTCTTTCCAGGTGTATTTTCGTGTAACAAAGGTTGGATTTTGGGATTCAGCGGGTCAAAATACACCTATAAACCCACCCAACAAAGTTCGATTCCGATTCTGGAGACAGATATTATCGATCATCTCTTTTTCGTACCATGCGAAATAACTTTTTTCCAAGCATATTTTTGCTCATCAAAGTTTGGATTTTCGGATTCAGCGGGTCAAAATACACCTAGAAACTCACCCATCAAAGTCCGATCTTGATTCTGAAAAAAAATATTTTCGATCATCTCTTTTTCGTACCATGCGAAATAACTTTTTTCCAAGCACATTTTCGGTCATCAGAGGTTGGATTTTCGTATTCAGGGGGTCGGAATACACCTAGAAACTCACCCATGAAAGTCCGATTTTGATTCTGAAAAAAAATATTTTCGATCATCTCTTTTTCGTACCATGCGAAATAACTTCTTTCCAGGTGTATTTTCGTGTAACAAAGGTTGAATTTTTGGATTCAGCGGGTCAAAATACACCTATAAACCCACCCTTCAAAGTTCGATTTTGATTCTGGAGACAGATATTTTCGATCATCTCTTTTTCGTACCATGCGAAATAACTTTTTTCCAAGCATATTTTTGGTCATAAGAGGTCGGATTTTTGGATTCAGCGGGTCGAAATACACCTAGAAACTCACCCATCAAAGTCCGATTTTGATTCTGAAAAAAAATATTTTCGATCATCTCTTTTTCGTACCATGCGAAATAACTTTTTTCCAAGCATATTTTTGGTCATAAGAGGTCGGATTTTTGGATTCAGCGGGTCGAAATACCCCTAGAAACTCACCCATTAAAGTCCGATCTCGATTCTGAAAAAAAATATTTTCGATCATCTCTTTTTCGTACCATGCGGAATAACTTCTTTCCAGGTGTATTTTCGTTTAACAAAGGTTTGATTTTTGGATTCAGCGGGTCAAAATACACCTAGAAACCCACCCATCAAAGTTCGATTCCGATTCTGGAGACAGATATTTTCGATCATCTCTTTTTCGTACCATGCGAAATAACTTTTTTCCAAGCATATTTTTGGTCATAAGAGGTCGGATTTTTGGATTCAGCGGGTCGAAATACCCCTAGAAACTCACCCATTAAAGTCCAATCTCGATTCTGAAAAAAAATATTTTCGATCATCTCTTTTTCGAACCATGCGGAATAACTTCTTTCCAGGTGTATTTTCGTTTAACAAAGGTTTGATTTTTGGATTCAGCGGGTCAAAATACACCTATAAACCCACCCATCAAAGTTCGATTCCGATTCTGGAGACAGATATTTTCGATCATCTCTTTTTCGTACCATGCGAAATAACTTTTTTCCAACCATATTTTTGGTCATAAGAGGTCGGATTTTTAGATTCAGCGGGTCGAAATACACCTAGAAACTCACCCATCAAAGTCCGATTTTGATTCTGAAAAAAAATATTTTCGATCATCTCTTTTTCGTACCATGCAAAATAACTTTTTTCCAAGCATATTTTTGGTCATAAGAGGTCGGATTTTTGGATTCAGCGGGTCGAAATACACCTAGAAACTCACCCATCAAAGTCCGATTTTGATTCTGAAAAAAAATATTTTCGATCATCTCTTTTTCGTACCATGCGAAATAACTTTTTTCCAAGCATATTTTTGCTCATCAAAGTTTGGATTTTCGGATTCAGCGGGTCAAAATACACCTAGAAACTCACCCATCAAAGTCCGATCTTGATTCTGAAAAAAAATATTTTCGATCATCTCTTTTTCGTACCATGCAAAATAACTTTTTTCCAAGCATATTTTTGGTCATAAGAGGTCGGATTTTTGGATTCAGCGGGTCGAAATACCCCTAGAAACTCACCCATTAAAGTCCGATCTCGATTCTGAAAAAAAATATTTTCGATCATGTCTTGTTCGTACCATGCGAAATAACTTCTTTCCAGGTGTATTTTCGTTCAACAAAGGTTTGATTTTTGGATTCAGCGGGTCAAAATACACCCATAAACCCACCCATCAAAGTTCGATTCCGATTCTGGAGACAGATATTTTCGATCATCTCTTTTTCGTACCATGCGAAATAACTTTTTTCCAAGCATATTTTTGCCGAACAAAGTTTGGATTTTCGGATTCAGCGGGTCGAAATACACCTAGAAACTCACCCATCAAAGTCCGATCTTGATTCTGAAAAAAAATATTTTCGATCATCTCTTTTTCGTACCATGCGAAATAACTTTTTTCCAAGCATATTTTCGGTCATCAGAGGTTGGATTTTCGGATTCAGGGGGTCGGAATACACCTAGAAACTCACCCATTAAAGTCCGATTTTGATTCTGAAAAAAAATATTTTCGATCATCTCTTTTTCGTACCATGCGAAATAACTTCTTTCCAGGTGTATTTTCGTGTAACAAAGGTTGAATTTTTAGATTCAGCGGGTCGAAATACACCTATAAACCCACCCTTCAAAGTTCGATTCCGATTCTGGAGACAGATATTTTCGATCATCTCTTTTTCGTACCATGCGGAATAACTTTTTTCCAAGCATATTTTTGGTCATAAGAGGTCGGATTTTTGGATTCAGCGGGTTGAAATACACCTAGAAACTCACCCATCAAAGTCCGATTTTGATTCTGAAAAAAAATATTTTCGATCATCTCTTTTTCGTACCATGCGAAATAACTTTTTTACAAGCATATTTTTGGTCATAAGAGGTCGGATTTTTGGATTCAGCGGGTCGAAATACCCCTAGAAACTCACCCATTAAAGTCCGATCTCGATTCTGAAAACAAATATTTTCGATCATCTCTTTTTCGTACCATGCGGAATAACTTCTTTCCAGGTGTATTTTCGTTTAACAAAGGTTTGATTTTTGGATTCAGCGGGTCAAAATACACCTATAAACCCACCCATCAAAGTTCGATTCCGATTCTGGAGACAGATATTTTCGATCATCTCTTTTTCGTACCATGCGAAATAACTTTTTTCCAAGCATATTTTTGGTCATCAGAGGTTGGATTTTCGGATTCAGGGGGTCGAAATACACCTAGAAACTCACTCATTAAAGTCCGATTTTGATTCTGCAAAAAAATATTTTCGATCATCTCTTTTTCGTACCATGCGAAATAACTTCTTTCCAGGTGTATTTTCGTGTAACAAAGGTTGGATTTTGGGATTCAGCGGGTCAAAATACACCTATAAACCCAGCCTTCAAAGTTCGATTTCGATTCTGGAGACAGATATTTTCGATCATCTCTTTTTCGTACCATGCGAAATAACTTTTTTCCAAGCATGTTTTTGGTCATCAAAGGTTGGATTTTCGGATTCAGCGGGTCGAAATACACCTAGAAACTCACCCATCAAAGTCCGATCTTGATTCTGAGAAAAAATATTTTCGATCATATCTTTTTCGTACCATGCAAAATAACTTTTTTCCAAGCATATTTTCGGTCATCAGAGGTTGGATTTTCGGATTCAGGGGGTCGAAATACACCTAGAAACTCACCCATTAAAGTCCGATTTTGATTCTGAAAAAAAATATTTTCGATCATCTCTTTTTCGTACCATGCGAAATAACTTCTTTCCAGGTGTATTTTCGTGTAACAAAGGTTGGATTTTGGGATTCAGCGGGTCAAAATACACCTATAAACCCACCCATCAAAGTTCGATTCCGATTCTGGAGACAGATATTATCGATCATCTCTTTTTCGTACCATGCGAAATAACTTTTTTCCAAGCATATTTTTGCTCATCAAAGTTTGGATTTTCGGATTCAGCGGGTCAAAATACACCTAGAAACTCACCCATCAAAGTCCGATCTTGATTCTGAAAAAAAATATTTTCGATCATCTCTTTTTCGTACCATGCGAAATAACTTTTTTCCAAGCATATTTTCGGTCATCAGAGGTTGGATTTTCGGATTCAGGGGGTCGGAATACACCTAGAAACTCACCCATTAAAGTCCGATTTTGATTCTGAAAAAAAATATTTTCGATCATCTCTTTTTCGTACCATGCGAAATAACTTCTTTCCAGGTGTATTTTCGTGTAACAAAGGTTGAATTTTTGGATTCAGCGGGTCGAAATACACCTATAAACCCACCCTTCAAAGTTCGATTTCGATTCTGGAGACAGATATTTTCGATCATCTCTTTTTCGTACCATGCGAAATAACTTTTTTCCAAGCATATTTTTGGTCATAAGAGGTCGGATTTTTGGATTCAGCGGGTCGAAATACACCCAGAAACTCACCCATCAAAGTCCGATTTTGATTCTGAAAAAAAATATTTTCGATCATCTCTTTTTCGTACCATGCGAAATAACTTTTTTCCAAGCATATTTTTGGTCATAAGAGGTCGGATTTTTGGATTCAGTGGGTCGAAATACCCCTAGAAACTCACCCATTAAAGTCCGATCTCGATTCTGAAAAAAAATATTTTCGATCATCTCTTTTTCGTACCATGCGAAATAACTTCTTTCCAGGTGTATTTTCGTGTAACAAAGGTTTGATTTTTGGATTCAGCGGGTCAAAATACACCTATAAACCCACCCATCAAAGTTCGATTCCGATTCTGGAGACAGATATTTCCGATCATCTCTTTTTCGTACCATGCGAAATAACTTTTTTCCAAGCATATTTTTGCTCAACAAAGTTTGGATTTTCGGATTCAGCGGGTCGAAATACACCTAGAAACTCAGTCATCAAAGTCCGATCTTGATTCTGAAAAAAAATATTTTCGATCATCTCTTTTTCGTACCATGCGAAATAACTTTTTTCGAAGCATATTTTTGGTCATCAGAGGTTGGATTTTCGGATTCAGGGGGTCGAAATACACCTAGAAACTCACTCATTAAAGTCCGATTTTGATTCTGAAAAAAAATATTTTCGATCATCTCTTTTTCGTACCATGCGAAATAACTTCTTTCCAGGTGTATTTTCGTGTAACAAAGGTTGGATTTTGGGATTCAGCGGGTCAAAATACACCTATAAACCCAGCCTTCAAAGTTCGATTTCGATTCTGGAGACAGATATTTTCGATCATCTGTTTTTCGTACCATGCGAAATAACTTCTTTCCAGGTGTATTTTCGTGTAACAAAGGTTGGATTTTCGGATTCAGCGGGTCGAAATACACCTAGAAACTCACCCATCAAAGTCCGATCTTGATTCTGAGAAAAAATATTTTCGATCATCTCTTTTTCGTACCATGCAAAAAAACTTCTTTCCAAGCATATTTTCGGTCATCAGAGGTTGGATTTCCGGATTCAGGGGGTCGAAATACACCTAGAAACTCACCCATTAAAGTCCGATTTTGATTCTGAAAAAAAATATTTTCGATCATCTCTTTTTCGTACCATGCGAAATAACTTCTTTCCAGGTGTATTTTCGTGTAACAAAGGTTGGATTTTGGGATTCAGCGGGTCAAAATACACCTATAAACCCACCCATCAAAGTTCGATTCCGATTCTGGAGACAGATATTATCGATCATCTCTTTTTCGTAACATGCGAAATAACTTTTTTCCAAGCATATTTTTGCTCATCAAAGTTTGGATTTTCGGATTCAGCGGGTCAAAATACACCTAGAAACTCACCCATCAAAGTCCGATCTTGATTCTGAAAAAAAATATTTTCGATCATCTCTTTTTCGTACCATGCGAAATAACTTTTTTCCAAGCATATTTTCGGTCATCAGAGGTTGGATTTTCGGATTCAGGGGGTCGGAATACACCTAGAAAATCACCCATTAAAGTCCGATTTTGATTCTGAAAAAAAATATTTTCGATCATCTCTTTTTCGTACCATGCGAAATAACTTCTTTCCAGGTGTATTTTCGTGTAACAAAGGTTGAATTTTTGGATTCAGCGGGTCGAAATACACCTATAAACCCACCCTTCAAAGTTCGATTTCGATTCTGGAGACAGATATTTTCGATCATTTTTTTTTCGTACCATGCGAAATAACTTTTTTCCAAGCATATTTTTGGTCATAAGAGGTCGGATTTTTGGATTCAGCGGGTCGAAATACACCTAGAAACTCACCCATCAAAGTCCGATTTTGATTCTGGAAAAAAATATTTTCGATCATCTCTTTTTCGTACCATGCGAAATAACTTTTTTCCAAGCATATTTTTGGTCATAAGAGGTCGGATTTTTGGATTCAGTGGGTCGAAATACCCCTAGAAACTCACCCATTAAAGTCCGATCTCGATTCTGAAAAAAAATATTTTCGATCATCTCTTTTTCGTACCATGCGGAATAACTTCTTTCCAGGTGTATTTTCGTTTAACAAAGGTTTGATTTTTGGATTCAGCGGGTCAAAATACACCTATAAACCCACCCATCAAAGTTCGATTCCGATTCTGGAGACAGATATTTTCGATCATCTCTTTTTCGTACCATGCGAAATAACTTTTTTCCAAGCATATTTTTGGTCATCAGAGGTTGGATTTTCGGATTCAGGGGGTCGAAATACACCTAGAAACTCACTCATTAAAGTCCGATTTTGATTCTGCAAAAAAATATTTTCGATCATCTCTTTTTCGTACCATGCGAAATAACTTCTTTCCAGGTGTATTTTCGTGTAACAAAGGTTGGATTTTGGGATTCAGCGGGTCAAAATACACCTATAAACCCAGCCTTCAAAGTTCGATTTCGATTCTGGAGACAGATATTTTCGATCATCTCTTTTTCGTACCATGCGAAATAACTTTTTTCCAAGCATGTTTTTGGTCATCAAAGGTTGGATTTTCGGATTCAGCGGGTCGAAATACACCTAGAAACTCACCCATCAAAGTCCGATCTTGATTCTGAGAAAAAATATTTTCGATCATATCTTTTTCGTACCATGCAAAATAACTTTTTTCCAAGCATATTTTCGGTCATCAGAGGTTGGATTTTCGGATTCAGGGGGTCGAAATACACCTAGAAACTCACCCATTAAAGTCCGATTTTGATTCTGAAAAAAAATATTTTCGATCATCTCTTTTTCGTACCATGCGAAATAACTTCTTTCCAGGTGTATTTTCGTGTAACAAAGGTTGGATTTTGGGATTCAGCGGGTCAAAATACACCTATAAACCCACCCATCAAAGTTCGATTCCGATTCTGGAGACAGATATTATCGATCATCTCTTTTTCGTACCATGCGAAATAACTTTTTTCCAAGCATATTTTTGCTCATCAAAGTTTGGATTTTCGGATTCAGCGGGTCAAAATACACCTAGAAACTCACCCATCAAAGTCCGATCTTGATTCTGAAAAAAAATATTTTCGATCATCTCTTTTTCGTACCATGCGAAATAACTTTTTTCCAAGCATATTTTCGGTCATCAGAGGTTGGATTTTCGGATTCAGGGGGTCGGAATACACCTAGAAACTCACCCATTAAAGTCCGATTTTGATTCTGAAAAAAAATATTTTCGATCATCTCTTTTTCGTACCATGCGAAATAACTTCTTTCCAGGTGTATTTTCGTGTAACAAAGGTTGAATTTTTGGATTCAGCGGGTCGAAATACACCTATAAACCCACCCTTCAAAGTTCGATTTCGATTCTGGAGACAGATATTTTCGATCATCTCTTTTTCGTACCATGCGAAATAACTTTTTTCCAAGCATATTTTTGGTCATAAGAGGTCGGATTTTTGGATTCAGCGGGTCGAAATACACCCAGAAACTCACCCATCAAAGTCCGATTTTGATTCTGAAAAAAAATATTTTCGATCATCTCTTTTTCGTACCATGCGAAATAACTTTTTTCCAAGCATATTTTTGGTCATAAGAGGTCGGATTTTTGGATTCAGTGGGTCGAAATACCCCTAGAAACTCACCCATTAAAGTCCGATCTCGATTCTGAAAAAAAATATTTTCGATCATCTCTTTTTCGTACCATGCGAAATAACTTCTTTCCAGGTGTATTTTCGTGTAACAAAGGTTTGATTTTTGGATTCAGCGGGTCAAAATACACCTATAAACCCACCCATCAAAGTTCGATTCCGATTCTGGAGACAGATATTTCCGATCATCTCTTTTTCGTACCATGCGAAATAACTTTTTTCCAAGCATATTTTTGCTCAACAAAGTTTGGATTTTCGGATTCAGCGGGTCGAAATACACCTAGAAACTCAGTCATCAAAGTCCGATCTTGATTCTGAAAAAAAATATTTTCGATCATCTCTTTTTCGTACCATGCGAAATAACTTTTTTCGAAGCATATTTTTGGTCATCAGAGGTTGGATTTTCGGATTCAGGGGGTCGAAATACACCTAGAAACTCACTCATTAAAGTCCGATTTTGATTCTGAAAAAAAATATTTTCGATCATCTCTTTTTCGTACCATGCGAAATAACTTCTTTCCAGGTGTATTTTCGTGTAACAAAGGTTGGATTTTGGGATTCAGCGGGTCAAAATACACCTATAAACCCAGCCTTCAAAGTTCGATTTCGATTCTGGAGACAGATATTTTCGATCATCTGTTTTTCGTACCATGCGAAATAACTTCTTTCCAGGTGTATTTTCGTGTAACAAAGGTTTGATTTTTGGATTCAGCGGGTCAAAATACACCTATAAACCCACCCATCAAAGTTCGATTCCGATTCTGGAGACAGATATTTCCGATCATCTCTTTTTCGTACCATGCGAAATAACTTTTTTCCAAGCATATTTTTGCTCAACAAAGTTTGGATTTTCGGATTCAGCGGGTCGAAATACACCTAGAAACTCACCCATCAAAGTCCGATCTTGATTCTGAGAAAAAATATTTTCGATCATCTCTTTTTCGTACCATGCAAAAAAACTTCTTTCCAAGCATATTTTCGGTCATCAGAGGTTGGATTTCCGGATTCAGGGGGTCGAAATACACCTAGAAACTCACCCATTAAAGTCCGATTTTGATTCTGAAAAAAAATATTTTCGATCATCTCTTTTTCGTACCATGCGAAATAACTTCTTTCCAGGTGTATTTTCGTGTAACAAAGGTTGGATTTTGGGATTCAGCGGGTCAAAATACACCTATAAACCCACCCATCAAAGTTCGATTCCGATTCTGGAGACAGATATTATCGATCATCTCTTTTTCGTAACATGCGAAATAACTTTTTTCCAAGCATATTTTTGCTCATCAAAGTTTGGATTTTCGGATTCAGCGGGTCAAAATACACCTAGAAACTCACCCATCAAAGTCCGATCTTGATTCTGAAAAAAAATATTTTCGATCATCTCTTTTTCGTACCATGCGAAATAACTTTTTTCCAAGCATATTTTCGGTCATCAGAGGTTGGATTTTCGGATTCAGGGGGTCGGAATACACCTAGAAAATCACCCATTAAAGTCCGATTTTGATTCTGAAAAAAAATATTTTCGATCATCTCTTTTTCGTACCATGCGAAATAACTTCTTTCCAGGTGTATTTTCGTGTAACAAAGGTTGAATTTTTGGATTCAGCGGGTCGAAATACACCTATAAACCCACCCTTCAAAGTTCGATTTCGATTCTGGAGACAGATATTTTCGATCATTTTTTTTTCGTACCATGCGAAATAACTTTTTTCCAAGCATATTTTTGGTCATAAGAGGTCGGATTTTTGGATTCAGCGGGTCGAAATACACCTAGAAACTCACCCATCAAAGTCCGATTTTGATTCTGGAAAAAAATATTTTCGATCATCTCTTTTTCGTACCATGCGAAATAACTTTTTTCCAAGCATATTTTTGGTCATAAGAGGTCGGATTTTTGGATTCAGTGGGTCGAAATACCCCTAGAAACTCACCCATTAAAGTCCGATCTCGATTCTGAAAAAAAATATTTTCGATCATCTCTTTTTCGTACCATGCGGAATAACTTCTTTCCAGGTGTATTTTCGTTTAACAAAGGTTTGATTTTTGGATTCAGCGGGTCAAAATACACCTATAAACCCACCCATCAAAGTTCGATTCCGATTCTGGAGACAGATATTTTCGATCATCTCTTTTTCGTACCATGCGAAATAACTTTTTTCCAAGCATGTTTTTGGTGATCAAAGGTTGGATTTCCGGATTCAGCGGGTCGAAATACACCTAGAAACTCACCCATCAAAGTCCGATCTTGATTCTGAAAAAAAATATTTTCGATCATCTCTTTTTCGTACCATGCGAAATAACTTTTTTCCAAGCATATTTTTGGTCATCAGAGGTTGGATTTTCGGATTCAGGGGGTCGAAATACACCTAGAAACTCACTCATTAAAGTCCGATTTTGATTCTGAAAAAAAATATTTTCGATCATCTCTTTTTCGTACCATGCGAAATAACTTCTTTCCAGGTGTATTTTCGTGTAACAAAGGTTTGATTTTGGGATTCAGCGGGTCAAAATACACCTATAAACCCACCCTTCAAAGTTCGATTTCGATTCTGGAGACAGATATTTTCGAACATCTCTTTTTCGTACCATGCGAAATAACTTTTTTCCAAGCATGTTTTTGGTCATCAAAGGTTGGATTTTCGGATTCAGCGGGTCGAAATACACCTAGAAACTCACCCATCAAAGTCCGATCTTGATTCTGAAAAAAAATATTTTCGATCATCTCTTTTTCGTACCATGCAAAATAACTTTTATCCAAGCATATTTTCGGTCATCAGAGGTTGGATTTTCGGATTCAGGAGGTCGGAATACACCTAGAAACTCACTCATTAAAGTCCGATTTTGATTCTGCAAAAAAATATTTTCGATCATCTCTTTTTCGTACCATGCGAAATAACTTCTTTCCAGGTGTATTTTCGTGTAACAAAGGTTGGATTTTGGGATTCAGCGGGTCAAAATACACCTATAAACCCAGCCTTCAAAGTTCGATTTCGATTCTGGAGACAGATATTTTCGATCATCTCTTTTTCGTACCATGCGAAATAACTTTTTTCCAAGCATGTTTTTGCTCAACAAAGTTTGGATTTTCGGATTCAGCGGGTCGAAATACACCTAGAAACTCAGTCATCAAAGTCCGATCTTGATTCTGAAAAAAAATATTTTCGATCATCTCTTTTTCGTACCATGCGAAATAACTTTTTTCGAAGCATATTTTTGGTCATCAGAGGTTGGATTTTCGGATTCAGGGGGTCGAAATACACCTAGAAACTCACTCATTAAAGTCCGATTTTGATTCTGAAAAAAAATATTTTCGATCATCTCTTTTTCGTACCATGCGAAATAACTTCTTTCCAGGTGTATTTTCGTGTAACAAAGGTTGGATTTTGGGATTCAGCGGGTCAAAATACACCTATAAACCCAGCCTTCAAAGTTCGATTTCGATTCTGGAGACAGATATTTTCGATCATCTGTTTTTCGTACCATGCGAAATAACTTCTTTCCAGGTGTATTTTCGTGTAACAAAGGTTGGATTTTCGGATTCAGCGGGTCGAAATACACCTAGAAACTCACCCATCAAAGTCCGATCTTGATTCTGAGAAAAAATATTTTCGATCATCTCTTTTTCGTACCATGCAAAAAAACTTCTTTCCAAGCATATTTTCGGTCATCAGAGGTTGGATTTCCGGATTCAGGGGGTCGAAATACACCTAGAAACTCACCCATTAAAGTCCGATTTTGATTCTGAAAAAAAATATTTTCGATCATCTCTTTTTCGTACCATGCGAAATAACTTCTTTCCAGGTGTATTTTCGTGTAACAAAGGTTGGATTTTGGGATTCAGCGGGTCAAAATACACCTATAAACCCACCCATCAAAGTTCGATTCCGATTCTGGAGACAGATATTATCGATCATCTCTTTTTCGTAACATGCGAAATAACTTTTTTCCAAGCATATTTTTGCTCATCAAAGTTTGGATTTTCGGATTCAGCGGGTCAAAATACACCTAGAAACTCACCCATCAAAGTCCGATCTTGATTCTGAAAAAAAATATTTTCGATCATCTCTTTTTCGTACCATGCGAAATAACTTTTTTCCAAGCATATTTTCGGTCATCAGAGGTTGGATTTTCGGATTCAGGGGGTCGGAATACACCTAGAAAATCACCCATTAAAGTCCGATTTTGATTCTGAAAAAAAATATTTTCGATCATCTCTTTTTCGTACCATGCGAAATAACTTCTTTCCAGGTGTATTTTCGTGTAACAAAGGTTGAATTTTTGGATTCAGCGGGTCGAAATACACCTATAAACCCACCCTTCAAAGTTCGATTTCGATTCTGGAGACAGATATTTTCGATCATTTTTTTTTCGTACCATGCGAAATAACTTTTTTCCAAGCATATTTTTGGTCATAAGAGGTCGGATTTTTGGATTCAGCGGGTCGAAATACACCTAGAAACTCACCCATCAAAGTCCGATTTTGATTCTGGAAAAAAATATTTTCGATCATCTCTTTTTCGTACCATGCGAAATAACTTTTTTCCAAGCATATTTTTGGTCATAAGAGGTCGGATTTTTGGATTCAGTGGGTCGAAATACCCCTAGAAACTCACCCATTAAAGTCCGATCTCGATTCTGAAAAAAAATATTTTCGATCATCTCTTTTTCGTACCATGCGGAATAACTTCTTTCCAGGTGTATTTTCGTTTAACAAAGGTTTGATTTTTGGATTCAGCGGGTCAAAATACACCTATAAACCCACCCATCAAAGTTCGATTCCGATTCTGGAGACAGATATTTTCGATCATCTCTTTTTCGTACCATGCGAAATAACTTTTTTCCAAGCATGTTTTTGGTGATCAAAGGTTGGATTTCCGGATTCAGCGGGTCGAAATACACCTAGAAACTCACCCATCAAAGTCCGATCTTGATTCTGAAAAAAAATATTTTCGATCATCTCTTTTTCGTACCATGCGAAATAACTTTTTTCCAAGCATATTTTTGGTCATCAGAGGTTGGATTTTCGGATTCAGGGGGTCGAAATACACCTAGAAACTCACTCATTAAAGTCCGATTTTGATTCTGAAAAAAAATATTTTCGATCATCTCTTTTTCGTACCATGCGAAATAACTTCTTTCCAGGTGTATTTTCGTGTAACAAAGGTTTGATTTTGGGATTCAGCGGGTCAAAATACACCTATAAACCCACCCTTCAAAGTTCGATTTCGATTCTGGAGACAGATATTTTCGAACATCTCTTTTTCGTACCATGCGAAATAACTTTTTTCCAAGCATGTTTTTGGTCATCAAAGGTTGGATTTTCGGATTCAGCGGGTCGAAATACACCTAGAAACTCACCCATCAAAGTCCGATCTTGATTCTGAAAAAAAATATTTTCGATCATCTCTTTTTCGTACCATGCAAAATAACTTTTATCCAAGCATATTTTCGGTCATCAGAGGTTGGATTTTCGGATTCAGGAGGTCGGAATACACCTAGAAACTCACTCATTAAAGTCCGATTTTGATTCTGCAAAAAAATATTTTCGATCATCTCTTTTTCGTACCATGCGAAATAACTTCTTTCCAGGTGTATTTTCGTGTAACAAAGGTTGGATTTTGGGATTCAGCGGGTCAAAATACACCTATAAACCCAGCCTTCAAAGTTCGATTTCGATTCTGGAGACAGATATTTTCGATCATCTCTTTTTCGTACCATGCGAAATAACTTTTTTCCAAGCATGTTTTTGCTCAACAAAGTTTGGATTTTCGGATTCAGCGGGTCGAAATACACCTAGAAACTCAGTCATCAAAGTCCGATCTTGATTCTGAAAAAAAATATTTTCGATCATCTCTTTTTCGTACCATGCGAAATAACTTTTTTCGAAGCATATTTTTGGTCATCAGAGGTTGGATTTTCGGATTCAGGGGGTCGAAATACACCTAGAAACTCACTCATTAAAGTCCGATTTTGATTCTGAAAAAAAATATTTTCGATCATCTCTTTTTCGTACCATGCGAAATAACTTCTTTCCAGGTGTATTTTCGTGTAACAAAGGTTGGATTTTGGGATTCAGCGGGTCAAAATACACCTATAAACCCAGCCTTCAAAGTTCGATTTCGATTCTGGAGACAGATATTTTCGATCATCTGTTTTTCGTACCATGCGAAATAACTTCTTTCCAGGTGTATTTTCGTGTAACAAAGGTTGGATTTTCGGATTCAGCGGGTCGAAATACACCTAGAAACTCACCCATCAAAGTCCGATCTTGATTCTGAGAAAAAATATTTTCGATCATCTCTTTTTCGTACCATGCAAAAAAACTTCTTTCCAAGCATATTTTCGGTCATCAGAGGTTGGATTTCCGGATTCAGGGGGTCGAAATACACCTAGAAACTCACCCATTAAAGTCCGATTTTGATTCTGAAAAAAAATATTTTCGATCATCTCTTTTTCGTACCATGCGAAATAACTTCTTTCCAGGTGTATTTTCGTGTAACAAAGGTTGGATTTTGGGATTCAGCGGGTCAAAATACACCTATAAACCCACCCATCAAAGTTCGATTCCGATTCTGGAGACAGATATTATCGATCATCTCTTTTTCGTAACATGCGAAATAACTTTTTTCCAAGCATATTTTTGCTCATCAAAGTTTGGATTTTCGGATTCAGCGGGTCAAAATACACCTAGAAACTCACCCATCAAAGTCCGATCTTGATTCTGAAAAAAAATATTTTCGATCATCTCTTTTTCGTACCATGCGAAATAACTTTTTTCCAAGCATATTTTCGGTCATCAGAGGTTGGATTTTCGGATTCAGGGGGTCGGAATACACCTAGAAAATCACCCATTAAAGTCCGATTTTGATTCTGAAAAAAAATATTTTCGATCATCTCTTTTTCGTACCATGCGAAATAACTTCTTTCCAGGTGTATTTTCGTGTAACAAAGGTTGAATTTTTGGATTCAGCGGGTCGAAATACACCTATAAACCCACCCTTCAAAGTTCGATTTCGATTCTGGAGACAGATATTTTCGATCATTTTTTTTTCGTACCATGCGAAATAACTTTTTTCCAAGCATATTTTTGGTCATAAGAGGTCGGATTTTTGGATTCAGCGGGTCGAAATACACCTAGAAACTCACCCATCAAAGTCCGATTTTGATTCTGGAAAAAAATATTTTCGATCATCTCTTTTTCGTACCATGCGAAATAACTTTTTTCCAAGCATATTTTTGGTCATAAGAGGTCGGATTTTTGGATTCAGTGGGTCGAAATACCCCTAGAAACTCACCCATTAAAGTCCGATCTCGATTCTGAAAAAAAATATTTTCGATCATCTTTTTTTCGTACCATGCGGAATAACTTCTTTCCAGGTGTATTTTCGTTTAACAAAGGTTTGATTTTTGGATTCAGCGGGTCAAAATACACCTATAAACCCACCCATCAAAGTTCGATTCCGATTCTGGAGACAGATATTTTCGATCATCTCTTTTTCGTACCATGCGAAATAACTTTTTTCCAAGCATGTTTTTGGTGATCAAAGGTTGGATTTCCGGATTCAGCGGGTCGAAATACACCTAGAAACTCACCCATCAAAGTCCGATCTTGATTCTGAAAAAAAATATTTTCGATCATCTCTTTTTCGTACCATGCGAAATAACTTTTTTCCAAGCATATTTTTGGTCATCAGAGGTTGGATTTTCGGATTCAGGGGGTCGAAATACACCTAGAAACTCACTCATTAAAGTCCGATTTTGATTCTGAAAAAAAATATTTTCGATCATCTCTTTTTCGTACCATGCGAAATAACTTCTTTCCAGGTGTATTTTCGTGTAACAAAGGTTTGATTTTGGGATTCAGCGGGTCAAAATACACCTATAAACCCACCCTTCAAAGTTCGATTTCGATTCTGGAGACAGATATTTTCGAACATCTCTTTTTCGTACCATGCGAAATAACTTTTTTCCAAGCATGTTTTTGGTCATCAAAGGTTGGATTTTCGGATTCAGCGGGTCGAAATACACCTAGAAACTCACCCATCAAAGTCCGATCTTGATTCTGAAAAAAAATATTTTCGATCATCTCTTTTTCGTACCATGCAAAATAACTTTTATCCAAGCATATTTTCGGTCATCAGAGGTTGGATTTTCGGATTCAGGGGGTCGGAATACACCTAGAAACTCACTCATTAAAGTCCGATTTTGATTCTGCAAAAAAATATTTTCGATCATCTCTTTTTCGTACCATGCGAAATAACTTCTTTCCAGGTGTATTTTCGTGTAACAAAGGTTGGATTTTGGGATTCAGCGGGTCAAAATACACCTATAAACCCAGCCTTCAAAGTTCGATTTCGATTCTGGAGACAGATATTTTCGATCATCTCTTTTTCGTACCATGCGAAATAACTTTTTTCCAAGCATGTTTTTGGTCATCAAAGGTTGGATTTTCGGATTCAGCGGGTCGAAATACACCTAGAAACTCACCCATCAAAGTCCGATCTTGATTCTGAGAAAAAATATTTTCGATCATCTCTTTTTCGTACCATGCAAAATAACTTTTTTCCAAGCATATTTTCGGTCATCAGAGGTTGGATTTTCGGATTCAGGGGGTCGAAATACACCTAGAAACTCACCCATTAAAGTCCGATTTTGATTCTGAAAAAAAATATTTTCGATCATCTCTTTTTCGTACCATGCGAAATAACTTCTTTCCAGGTGTATTTTCGTGTAACAAAGGTTGGATTTTGGGATTCAGCGGGTCAAAATACACCTATAAACCCACCCATCAAAGTTCGATTCCGATTCTGGAGACAGATATTATCGATCATCTCTTTTTCGTACCATGCGAAATAACTTTTTTCCAAGCATATTTTTGCTCATCAAAGTTTGGATTTTCGGATTCAGCGGGTCAAAATACACCTAGAAACTCACCCATCAAAGTCCGATCTTGATTCTGAAAAAAAATATTTTCGATCATCTCTTTTTCGTACCATGCGAAATAACTTTTTTCCAAGCATATTTTCGGTCATCAGAGGTTGGATTTTCGGATTCAGGGGGTCGGAATACACCTAGACCTCACCCATTAAAGTCCGATTTTGATTCTGAAAAAAAATATTTTCGATCATCTCTTTTTCGTACCATGCGAAATAACTTCTTTCCAGGTGTATTTTCGTGTAACAAAGGTTGAATTTTTGGATTCAGCGGGTCAAAATACACCTATAAACCCACCCTTCAAAGTTCGATTTCGATTCTGGAGACAGATATTTTCGATCATCTCTTTTTCGTACCATGCGAAATAACTTTTTTCCAAGCATATTTTTGGTCATAAGAGGTCGGATTTTTGGATTCAGCGGGTCGAAATACACCTAGAAACTCACCCATCAAAGTCCGATTTTGATTCTGAAAAAAAATATTTTCGATCATCTCTTTTTCGTACCATGCGAAATAACTTTTTTCCAAGCATATTTTTGGTCATAAGAGGTCGGATTTTTGGATTCAGCGGGTCGAAATACCCCTAGAAACTCACCCATTAAAGTCCGATCTCGATTCTGAAAAAAAATATTTTCGATCATCTCTTTTTCGTACCATGCGGAATAACTCCTTTCCAGGTGTATTTTCGTGTAACAAAGGTTGAATTTTTGGATTCAGCGGGTCGAAATACACCTATAAACCCACCCTTCAAAGTTCGATTTCGATTCTGGAGACAGATATTTTCGATCATTTTTTTTTCGTACCATGCGAAATAACTTTTTTCCAAGCATATTTTTGGTCATAAGAGGTCGGATTTTTGGATTCAGCGGGTCGAAATACACCTAGAAACTCACCCATCAAAGTCCGATTTTGATTCTGGAAAAAAATATTTTCGATCATCTCTTTTTCGTACCATGCGAAATAACTTTTTTCCAAGCATATTTTTGGTCATAAGAGGTCGGATTTTTGGATTCAGTGGGTCGAAATACCCCTAGAAACTCACCCATTAAAGTCCGATCTCGATTCTGAAAAAAAATATTTTCGATCATCTCTTTTTCGTACCATGCGGAATAACTTCTTTCCAGGTGTATTTTCGTTTAACAAAGGTTTGATTTTTGGATTCAGCGGGTCAAAATACACCTATAAACCCACCCATCAAAGTTCGATTCCGATTCTGGAGACAGATATTTTCGATCATCTCTTTTTCGTACCATGCGAAATAACTTTTTTCCAAGCATGTTTTTGGTGATCAAAGGTTGGATTTCCGGATTCAGCGGGTCGAAATACACCTAGAAACTCACCCATCAAAGTCCGATCTTGATTCTGAAAAAAAATATTTTCGATCATCTCTTTTTCGTACCATGCGAAATAACTTTTTTCCAAGCATATTTTTGGTCATCAGAGGTTGGATTTTCGGATTCAGGGGGTCGAAATACACCTAGAAACTCACTCATTAAAGTCCGATTTTGATTCTGAAAAAAAATATTTTCGATCATCTCTTTTTCGTACCATGCGAAATAACTTCTTTCCAGGTGTATTTTCGTGTAACAAAGGTTTGATTTTGGGATTCAGCGGGTCAAAATACACCTATAAACCCACCCTTCAAAGTTCGATTTCGATTCTGGAGACAGATATTTTCGAACATCTCTTTTTCGTACCATGCGAAATAACTTTTTTCCAAGCATGTTTTTGGTCATCAAAGGTTGGATTTTCGGATTCAGCGGGTCGAAATACACCTAGAAACTCACCCATCAAAGTCCGATCTTGATTCTGAAAAAAAATATTTTCGATCATCTCTTTTTCGTACCATGCAAAATAACTTTTATCCAAGCATATTTTCGGTCATCAGAGGTTGGATTTTCGGATTCAGGGGGTCGGAATACACCTAGAAACTCACTCATTAAAGTCCGATTTTGATTCTGCAAAAAAATATTTTCGATCATCTCTTTTTCGTACCATGCGAAATAACTTCTTTCCAGGTGTATTTTCGTGTAACAAAGGTTGGATTTTGGGATTCAGCGGGTCAAAATACACCTATAAACCCAGCCTTCAAAGTTCGATTTCGATTCTGGAGACAGATATTTTCGATCATCTCTTTTTCGTACCATGCGAAATAACTTTTTTCCAAGCATGTTTTTGGTCATCAAAGGTTGGATTTTCGGATTCAGCGGGTCGAAATACACCTAGAAACTCACCCATCAAAGTCCGATCTTGATTCTGAGAAAAAATATTTTCGATCATCTCTTTTTCGTACCATGCAAAATAACTTTTTTCCAAGCATATTTTCGGTCATCAGAGGTTGGATTTTCGGATTCAGGGGGTCGAAATACACCTAGAAACTCACCCATTAAAGTCCGATTTTGATTCTGAAAAAAAATATTTTCGATCATCTCTTTTTCGTACCATGCGAAATAACTTCTTTCCAGGTGTATTTTCGTGTAACAAAGGTTGGATTTTGGGATTCAGCGGGTCAAAATACACCTATAAACCCACCCATCAAAGTTCGATTCCGATTCTGGAGACAGATATTATCGATCATCTCTTTTTCGTACCATGCGAAATAACTTTTTTCCAAGCATATTTTTGCTCATCAAAGTTTGGATTTTCGGATTCAGCGGGTCAAAATACACCTAGAAACTCACCCATCAAAGTCCGATCTTGATTCTGAAAAAAAATATTTTCGATCATCTCTTTTTCGTACCATGCGAAATAACTTTTTTCCAAGCATATTTTCGGTCATCAGAGGTTGGATTTTCGGATTCAGGGGGTCGGAATACACCTAGACCTCACCCATTAAAGTCCGATTTTGATTCTGAAAAAAAATATTTTCGATCATCTCTTTTTCGTACCATGCGAAATAACTTCTTTCCAGGTGTATTTTCGTGTAACAAAGGTTGAATTTTTGGATTCAGCGGGTCAAAATACACCTATAAACCCACCCTTCAAAGTTCGATTTCGATTCTGGAGACAGATATTTTCGATCATCTCTTTTTCGTACCATGCGAAATAACTTTTTTCCAAGCATATTTTTGGTCATAAGAGGTCGGATTTTTGGATTCAGCGGGTCGAAATACACCTAGAAACTCACCCATCAAAGTCCGATTTTGATTCTGAAAAAAAATATTTTCGATCATCTCTTTTTCGTACCATGCGAAATAACTTTTTTCCAAGCATATTTTTGGTCATAAGAGGTCGGATTTTTGGATTCAGCGGGTCGAAATACCCCTAGAAACTCACCCATTAAAGTCCGATCTCGATTCTGAAAAAAAATATTTTCGATCATCTCTTTTTCGTACCATGCGGAATAACTCCTTTCCAGGTGTATTTTCGTTTAACAAAGGTTTGATTTTTGGATTCAGCGGGTCAAAATACACCTATAAACCCACCCATCAAAGTTCGATTCCGATTCTGGAGACAGATATTTTCGATCATCTCTTTTTCGTACCATGCGAAATAACTTTTTTCCAAGCATATTTTTGCTCAACAAAGTTTGGATTTTCGGATTCAGCGGGTCGAAATACACCCAGAAACTCACCCATCAAAGTCCGATCTTGATTCTGAAAAAAAATATTTTCGATCATCTCTTTTTCGTACCATGCGAAATAACTTTTTTCCACGCACATTTTCGGTCATCAGAGGTTGGATTTTCGGATTCAGGGGGTCGGAATACACCTAGAAACTCACCCATTAAAGTCCGATTTTGATTCTGAAAAAAAATATTTTCGATCATCTCTTTTTCGTACCATGCGAAATAACTTCTTTCCAGGTGTATTTTCGTGTAACAAAGTTCGAATTTTTGGATTCAGCGGGTCAAAATACACCTATAAACCCACCCTTCAAAGTTCGATTTCGATTCTGGAGACAGATATTTTCGATCATCTCTTTTTCGTACCATGCGAAATAACTTCTTTCCAAGCATATTTTTGGTCATAAGAGGTCGGATTTTTGGATTCAGCGGGTCGAAATACACCTAGAAACTCACCCATCAAAGTCCGATCTTGATTCTGAAAAAAAATATTTTCGATCATCTCTTTTTCGTACCATGCGAAATAACTTTTTTCCAAGCATATTTTTGGTCATCAGAGGTTGGATTTTCGGATTCAGGGGGTCGAAATATACCTAGAAACTCACTCATTAAAGTCCGATTTTGATTCTGAAAAAAAATATTTTCGATCATCTCTTTTTCGTACCATGCGAAATAACTTCTTTCCAGGTGTATTTTCGTGTAACACAGGTTGGATTTTGGGATTCAGCGGGTCAAAATACACCTATAAACCCACCCTTCAAAGTTCGATTTCGATTCTGGAGACAGATATTTTCGATCATCTCTTTTTCGTACCATGCGAAATAACTTTTTTCCAAGCATGTTTTTGGTCATCAAAGGTTGGATTTTCGGATTCAGCGGGTCGAAATACACCTAGAAACTCACCATCAAAGTCCGATCTTGATTCTGAAAAAAAATATTTTCGATCATCTCTTTTTCGTACCATGCAAAATAACTTTTTTCCAAGCATATTTTCGGTCATCAGAGGTTGGATTTTCGGATTCAGGGGGTCGAAATACACCTAGAAACTCACCCATTAAAGTCCGATTTTGATTCTGAAAAAAAATAACTTCGATCATCTCTTTTTCGTACCATGCGAAATAACTTCTTTCCAGGTGTATTTTCGTGTAACAAAGGTTGGATTTTGGGATTCAGCGGGTCAAAATACACCTATAAACCGACCCATCAAAGTTCGATTCCGATTCTGGAGACAGATATTATCGATCATCTCTTTTTCGTACCATGCGAAATAACTTTTTTCCAAGCATATTTTTGGTCATAAGAGGTCGGATTTTTGGATACAGCGGGTCAAAATACACCTAGAAACTCACCCATCAAAGTCCGATTTTGATTCTGAAAAAAAATATTTTCGATCATCTCTTTTTCGTACCATGCGAAATAACTTTTTTCCAAGCATATTTTTGGTCATAAGAGGTCGGATTTTTGGATTCAGCGGGTCGAAATACCCCTAGAAACTCACCCATTAAAGTCCGATCTCGATTCTGAAAAAAAATATTTTCGATCATCTCTTTTTCGTACCATGCGAAATAACTTCTTTCCAGGTGTATTTTCGTGTAACAAAGGTTGAATTTTGGGATTCAGCGGGTCAAAATACACCTATAAACCCACCCATCAAAGTTCGATTCCGATTCTGGAGACAGATATTATCGATCATCTCTTTTTCGTACCATGCGAAATAACTTTTTTCCAAGCATATTTTTGCTCATCAAAGTTTGGATTTTCGGATTCAGCGGGTCAAAATACACCTAGAAACTCACCCATCAAAGTCCGATCTTGATTCTGAAAAAAAATATTTTCGATCATCTCTTTTTCGTACCATGCGAAATAACTTTTTTCCACGCACATTTTCGGTCATCAGAGGTTGGATTTTCGGATTCAGGGGGTCGGAATACACCTAGAAACTCACCCATTAAAGTCCGATTTTGATTCTGAAAAAAAATATTTTCGATCATCTCTTTTTCGTACCATGCGAAATAACTTCTTTCCAGGTGTATTTTCGTGTAACAAAGGTTGAATTTTTGGATTCAGCGGATCAAAATACACCTATAAACCCACCCTTCAAAGTTCGATTTCGATTCTGGAGACAGATATTTTCGATCATCTCTTTTTCGTACCATGCGAAATAACTTTTTTCCAAGCATATTTTTGGTCATAAGAGGTCGGATTTTTGGATTCAGCGGGTCGAAATACCCCTAGAAACTCACCCATTAAAGTCCGATCTCGATTCTGAAAAAAAATATTTTCGATCATCTCTTTTTCGTACCATGCGGAATAACTCCTTTCCAGGTGTATTTTCGTTTAACAAAGGTTTGATTTTTGGATTCAGCGGGTCAAAATACACCTATAAACCCACCCATCAAAGTTCGATTCCGATTCTGGAGACAGATATTTTCGATCATCTCTTTTTCGTACCATGCGAAATAACTTTTTTCCAAGCATATTTTTGCTCAACAAAGTTTGGATTTTCGGATTCAGCGGGTCGAAATACACCTAGAAACTCACCCATCAAAGTCCGATCTTGATTCTGAAAAAAAATATTTTCGATCATCTCTTTTTCGTACCATGCGAAATAACTTTTTTCCAAGCATATTTTTGGTCATCAGAGGTTGGATTTTCGGATTCAGGGGGTCGAAATACACCTAGAAACCCACCCTTCAAAGTTCGATTTCGATTCTGGAGACAGATATTTTCGATCATCTCTTTTTCGTACCATGCGAAATAACTTTTTTCCAAGCATGTTTTTGGTCATCAAAGGTTGGATTTTCGGATTCAGCGGGTCGAAATACACCTAGAAACTCACCCATCAAAGTCCGATCTTGATTCTGAAAAAAAATATTTTCGATCATCTCTTTTTCGTACCATGCAAAATAACTTTTTTCCAAGCATATTTTCGGTCATCAGAGGTTGGATTTTCGGATTCAGGGGGTCGAAATACACCTAGAAACTCACCCATTAAAGTCCGATTTTGATTCTGAAAAAAAATATTTTCGATCATCTCTTTTTCGTACCATGCGAAATAACTTCTTTCCAGGTGTATTTTCGTGTAACAAAGGTTGGATTTTGGGATTCAGCGGGTCAAAATACACCTATAAACCGACCCATCAAAGTTCGATTCCGATTCTGGAGACAGATATTATCGATCATCTCTTTTTCGTACCATGCGAAATAACTTTTTTCCAAGCATATTTTTGGTCATGAGAGGTCGGATTTTTGGATTCAGCGGGTCAAAATACACCTAGAAACTCACCCATCAAAGTCCGATTTTGATTCTGAAAAAAAATATTTTCGATCATCTCTTTTTCGTACCATGCGAAATAACTTCTTTCCAGGTGTATTTTCGTGTAACAAAGGTTGGATTTTGGGATTCAGCGGGTCAAAATACACCTATAAACCCACCCTTCAAAGTTCGATTTCGATTCTGGAGACAGATATTTTCGATCATCTCTTTTTCGTACCATGCGAAATAACTTTTTTCCAAGCATGTTTTTGGTCATCAAAGGTTGGATTTTCGGATTCAGCGGGTCGAAATACACCTAGAAACTCACCATCAAAGTCCGATCTTGATTCTGAAAAAAAATATTTTCGATCATCTCTTTTTCGTACCATGCAAAATAACTTTTTTCCAAGCATATTTTCGGTCATCAGAGGTTGGATTTTCGGATTCAGGGGGTCGAAATACACCTAGAAACTCACCCATTAAAGTCCGATTTTGATTCTGAAAAAAAATAACTTCGATCATCTCTTTTTCGTACCATGCGAAATAACTTCTTTCCAAGCATATTTTTGGTCATAAGAGGTCGGATTTTTGGATACAGCGGGTCAAAATACACCTAGAAACTCACCCATCAAAGTCCGATTTTGATTCTGAAAAAAAATATTTTCGATCATCTCTTTTTCGTACCATGCGAAATAACTTTTTTCCAAGCATATTTTTGGTCATAAGAGGTCGGATTTTTGGATTCAGCGGGTCGAAATACCCCTAGAAACTCACCCATTAAAGTCCGATCTCGATTCTGAAAAAAAATATTTTCGATCATCTCTTTTTCGTACCATGCGAAATAACTTCTTTCCAGGTGTATTTTCGTGTAACAAAGGTTGAATTTTGGGATTCAGCGGGTCAAAATACACCTATAAACCCACCCATCAAAGTTCGATTCCGATTCTGGAGACAGATATTATCGATCATCTCTTTTTCGTACCATGCGAAATAACTTTTTTCCAAGCATATTTTTGCTCATCAAAGTTTGGATTTTCGGATTCAGCGGGTCAAAATACACCTAGAAACTCACCCATCAAAGTCCGATCTTGATTCTGAAAAAAAATATTTTCGATCATCTCTTTTTCGTACCATGCGAAATAACTTTTTTCCACGCACATTTTCGGTCATCAGAGGTTGGATTTTCGGATTCAGGGGGTCGGAATACACCTAGAAACTCACCCATTAAAGTCCGATTTTGATTCTGAAAAAAAATATTTTCGATCATCTCTTTTTCGTACCATGCGAAATAACTTCTTTCCAGGTGTATTTTCGTGTAACAAAGGTTGAATTTTTGGATTCAGCGGGTCAAAATACACCTATAAACCCACCCTTCAAAGTTCGATTTCGATTCTGGAGACAGATATTTTCGATCATCTCTTTTTCGTACCATGCGAAATAACTTTTTCCAAGCATATTTTTGGTCATAAGAGGTCGGATTTTTGGATTCAGCGGGTCGAAATACCCCTAGAAACTCACCCATTAAAGTCCGATCTCGATTCTGAAAAAAAATATTTTCGATCATCTCTTTTTCGTACCATGCGGAATAACTCCTTTCCAGGTGTATTTTCGTTTAACAAAGGTTTGATTTTTGGATTCAGCGGGTCAAAATACACCTATAAACCCACCCATCAAAGTTCGATTCCGATTCTGGAGACAGATATTTTCGATCATCTCTTTTTCGTACCATGCGAAATAACTTTTTTCCAAGCATATTTTTGCTCAACAAAGTTTGGATTTTCGGATTCAGCGGGTCGAAATACACCTAGAAACTCACCCATCAAAGTCCGATCTTGATTCTGAAAAAAAATATTTTCGATCATCTCTTTTTCGTACCATGCGAAATAACTTTTTTCCAAGCATATTTTTGGTCATCAGAGGTTGGATTTTCGGATTCAGGGGGTCGAAATACACCTAGAAACCCACCCTTCAAAGTTCGATTTCGATTCTGGAGACAGATATTTTCGATCATCTCTTTTTCGTACCATGCGAAATAACTTTTTTCCAAGCATGTTTTTGGTCATCAAAGGTTGGATTTTCGGATTCAGCGGGTCGAAATACACCTAGAAACTCACCCATCAAAGTCCGATCTTGATTCTGAAAAAAAATATTTTCGATCATCTCTTTTTCGTACCATGCAAAATAACTTTTTTCCAAGCATATTTTCGGTCATCAGAGGTTGGATTTTCGGATTCAGGGGGTCGAAATACACCTAGAAACTCACCCATTAAAGTCCGATTTTGATTCTGAAAAAAAATAACTTCGATCATCTCTTTTTCGTACCATGCGAAATAACTTCTTTCCAAGCATATTTTTGGTCATAAGAGGTCGGATTTTTGGATACAGCGGGTCAAAATACACCTAGAAACTCACCCATCAAAGTCCGATTTTGATTCTGAAAAAAAATATTTTCGATCATCTCTTTTTCGTACCATGCGAAATAACTTTTTTCCAAGCATATTTTTGGTCATAAGAGGTCGGATTTTTGGATTCAGCGGGTCGAAATACCCCTAGAAACTCACCCATTAAAGTCCGATCTCGATTCTGAAAAAAAATATTTTCGATCATCTCTTTTTCGTACCATGCGAAATAACTTCTTTCCAGGTGTATTTTCGTGTAACAAAGGTTGAATTTTGGGATTCAGCGGGTCAAAATACACCTATAAACCCACCCATCAAAGTTCGATTCCGATTCTGGAGACAGATATTATCGATCATCTCTTTTTCGTACCATGCGAAATAACTTTTTTCCAAGCATATTTTTGCTCATCAAAGTTTGGATTTTCGGATTCAGCGGGTCAAAATACACCTAGAAACTCACCCATCAAAGTCCGATCTTGATTCTGAAAAAAAATATTTTCGATCATCTCTTTTTCGTACCATGCGAAATAACTTTTTTCCACGCACATTTTCGGTCATCAGAGGTTGGATTTTCGGATTCAGGGGGTCGGAATACACCTAGAAACTCACCCATTAAAGTCCGATTTTGATTCTGAAAAAAAATATTTTCGATCATCTCTTTTTCGTACCATGCGAAATAACTTCTTTCCAGGTGTATTTTCGTGTAACAAAGGTTGAATTTTTGGATTCAGCGGGTCAAAATACACCTATAAACCCACCCTTCAAAGTTCGATTTCGATTCTGGAGACAGATATTTTCGATCATCTCTTTTTCGTACCATGCGAAATAACTTTTTTCCAAGCATATTTTTGGTCATAAGAGGTCGGATTTTTGGATTCAGCGGGTCGAAATACCCCTAGAAACTCACCCATTAAAGTCCGATCTCGATTCTGAAAAAAAATATTTTCGATCATCTCTTTTTCGTACCATGCGGAATAACTCCTTTCCAGGTGTATTTTCGTTTAACAAAGGTTTGATTTTTGGATTCAGCGGGTCAAAATACACCTATAAACCCACCCATCAAAGTTCGATTCCGATTCTGGAGACAGATATTTTCGATCATCTCTTTTTCGTACCATGCGAAATAACTTTTTTCCAAGCATATTTTTGCTCAACAAAGTTTGGATTTTCGGATTCAGCGGGTCGAAATACACCTAGAAACTCACCCATCAAAGTCCGATCTTGATTCTGAAAAAAAATATTTTCGATCATCTCTTTTTCGTACCATGCGAAATAACTTTTTTCCAAGCATATTTTTGGTCATCAGAGGTTGGATTTTCGGATTCAGGGGGTCGAAATACACCTAGAAACCCACCCTTCAAAGTTCGATTTCGATTCTGGAGACAGATATTTTCGATCATCTCTTTTTCGTACCATGCGAAATAACTTTTTTCCAAGCATGTTTTTGGTCATCAAAGGTTGGATTTTCGGATTCAGCGGGTCGAAATACACCTAGAAACTCACCCATCAAAGTCCGATCTTGATTCTGAAAAAAAATATTTTCGATCATCTCTTTTTCGTACCATGCAAAATAACTTTTTTCCAAGCATATTTTCGGTCATCAGAGGTTGGATTTTCGGATTCAGGGGGTCGAAATACACCTAGAAACTCACCCATTAAAGTCCGATTTTGATTCTGAAAAAAAATATTTTCGATCATCTCTTTTTCGTACCATGCGAAATAACTTCTTTCCAGGTGTATTTTCGTGTAACAAAGGTTGGATTTTGGGATTCAGCGGGTCAAAATACACCTATAAACCGACCCATCAAAGTTCGATTCCGATTCTGGAGACAGATATTATCGATCATCTCTTTTTCGTACCATGCGAAATAACTTTTTTCCAAGCATATTTTTGGTCATGAGAGGTCGGATTTTTGGATTCAGCGGGTCAAAATACACCTAGAAACTCACCCATCAAAGTCCGATTTTGATTCTGAAAAAAAATATTTTCGATCATCTCTTTTTCGTACCATGCGAAATAACTTCTTTCCAGGTGTATTTTCGTGTAACAAAGGTTGGATTTTGGGATTCAGCGGGTCAAAATACACCTATAAACCCACCCTTCAAAGTTCGATTTCGATTCTGGAGACAGATATTTTCGATCATCTCTTTTTCGTACCATGCGAAATAACTTTTTTCCAAGCATGTTTTTGGTCATCAAAGGTTGGATTTTCGGATTCAGCGGGTCGAAATACACCTAGAAACTCACCATCAAAGTCCGATCTTGATTCTGAAAAAAAATATTTTCGATCATCTCTTTTTCGTACCATGCAAAATAACTTTTTTCCAAGCATATTTTCGGTCATCAGAGGTTGGATTTTCGGATTCAGGGGGTCGAAATACACCTAGAAACTCACCCATTAAAGTCCGATTTTGATTCTGAAAAAAAATAACTTCGATCATCTCTTTTTCGTACCATGCGAAATAACTTCTTTCCAGGTGTATTTTCGTGTAACAAAGGTTGGATTTTGGGATTCAGCGGGTCAAAATACACCTATAAACCGACCCATCAAAGTTCGATTCCGATTCTGGAGACAGATATTATCGATCATCTCTTTTTCGTACCATGCGAAATAACTTTTTTCCAAGCATATTTTTGGTCATAAGAGGTCGGATTTTTGGATACAGCGGGTCAAAATACACCTAGAAACTCACCCATCAAAGTCCGATTTTGATTCTGAAAAAAAATATTTTCGATCATCTCTTTTTCGTACCATGCGAAATAACTTTTTTCCAAGCATATTTTTGCTCATCAAAGTTTGGATTTTCGGATTCAGCGGGTCAAAATACACCTAGAAACTCACCCATCAAAGTCCGATCTTGATTCTGAAAAAAAATATTTTCGATCATCTCTTTTTCGTACCATGCGAAATAACTTTTTTCCACGCACATTTTCGGTCATCAGAGGTTGGATTTTCGGATTCAGGGGGTCGGAATACACCTAGAAACTCACCCATTAAAGTCCGATTTTGATTCTGAAAAAAAAAATTTTCGATCATCTCTTTTTCGTACCATGCGAAATAACTTCTTTCCAGGTGTATTTTCGTGTAACAAAGGTTGAATTTTTGGATTCAGCGGGTCAAAATACACCTATAAACCCACCCTTCAAAGTTCGATTTCGATTCTGGAGACAGATATTTTCGATCATCTCTTTTTCGTACCATGCGAAATAACTTTTTTCCAAGCATATTTTTGGTCATAAGAGGTCGGATTTTTGGATTCAGCGGGTCGAAATACCCCTAGAAACTCACCCATTAATGTCCGATCTCGATTCTGAAAAAAAATATTTTCGATCATCTCTTTTTCGTACCATGCGGAATAACTCCTTTCCAGGTGTATTTTCGTTTAACAAAGGTTTGATTTTTGGATTCAGCGGGTCAAAATACACCTATAAACCCACCCATCAAAGTTCGATTCCGATTCTGGAGACAGATATTTTCGATCATCTCTTTTTCGTACCATGCGAAATAACTTTTTTCCAAGCATATTTTTGCTCAACAAAGTTTGGATTTTCGGATTCAGCGGGTCGAAATACACCTAGAAACTCACCCATCAAAGTCCGATCTTGATTCTGAAAAAAAATATTTTCGATCATCTCTTTTTCGTACCATGCGAAATAACTTTTTTCCAAGCATATTTTTGGTCATCAGAGGTTGGATTTTCGGATTCAGGGGGTCGAAATACACCTAGAAACCCACCCTTCAAAGTTCGATTTCGATTCTGGAGACAGATATTTTCGATCATCTCTTTTTCGTACCATGCGAAATAACTTTTTTCCAAGCATGTTTTTGGTCATCAAAGGTTGGATTTTCGGATTCAGCGGGTCGAAATACACCTAGAAACTCACCCATCAAAGTCCGATCTTGATTCTGAAAAAAAATATTTTCGATCATCTCTTTTTCGTACCATGCAAAATAACTTTTTTCCAAGCATATTTTCGGTCATCAGAGGTTGGATTTTCGGATTCAGGGGGTCGAAATACACCTAGAAACTCACCCATTAAAGTCCGATTTTGATTCTGAAAAAAAATATTTTCGATCATCTCTTTTTCGTACCATGCGAAATAACTTCTTTCCAGGTGTATTTTCGTGTAACAAAGGTTGGATTTTGGGATTCAGCGGGTCAAAATACACCTATAAACCGACCCATCAAAGTTCGATTCCGATTCTGGAGACAGATATTATCGATCATCTCTTTTTCGTACCATGCGAAATAACTTTTTTCCAAGCATATTTTTGGTCATGAGAGGTCGGATTTTTGGATTCAGCGGGTCAAAATACACCTAGAAACTCACCCATCAAAGTCCGATTTTGATTCTGAAAAAAAATATTTTCGATCATCTCTTTTTCGTACCATGCGAAATAACTTTTTTCCAAGCATATCTTTGGTCATAAGAGGTCGGATTTTTGGATTCAGCGGGTCGAAATACCCCTAGAAACTCACCCATTAAAGTCCGATCTCGATTCTGAAAAAAAATATTTTCGATCATCTCTTTTTCGTACCATGCGAAATAACTTCTTTCCAGGTGTATTTTCGTGTAACAAAGGTTGGATTTTGGGATTCAGCGGGTCAAAATACACCTATAAACCCACCCATCAAAGTTCGATTCCGATTCTGGAGACAGATATTATCGATCATCTCTTTTTCGTACCATGCGAAATTACTTTTTTCCAAGCATATTTTTGCTCATCAAAGTTTGGATTTTCGGATTCAGCGGGTCAAAATACACCTAGAAACTCACCCATCAAAGTCCGATCTTGATTCTGAAAAAAAATATTTTCGATCATCTCTTTTTCGTACCATGCGAAATAACTTTTTTCCACGCACATTTTCGGTCATCAGAGGTTGGATTTTCGGATTCAGGGGGTCGGAATACACCTAGAAACTCACCCATTAAAGTCCGATTTTGATTCTGAAAAAAAATATTTTCGATCATCTCTTTTTCGTACCATGCGAAATAACTTCTTTCCAGGTGTATTTTCGTGTAACAAAGGTTGAATTTTTGGATTCAGCGGGTCAAAATACACCTATAAACCCACCCTTCAAAGTTCGATTTCGATTCTGGAGACAGATATTTTCGATCATCTCTTTTTCGTACCATGCGAAATAACTTTTTTCCAAGCATATTTTTGGTCATAAGAGGTCGGATTTTTGGATTCAGCGGGTCGAAATACACCTAGAAACTCACCCATCAAAGTCCGATTTTGATTCTGGAAAAAAATATTTTCGATCATCTCTTTTTCGTACCATGCGAAATAACTTTTTTCCAAGCATATTTTTGGTCATAAGAGGTCGGATTTTTGGATTCAGCGGGTCGAAATACCCCTAGAAACTCACCCATTAAAGTCCGATCTCGATTCTGAAAAAAAATATTTTCGATCATCTCTTTTTCGTACCATGCGGAAGAACTTCTTTCCAGGTGTATTTTCGTTTAACAAAGGTTTGATTTTTGGATTCAGCGGGTCAAAATACACCTATAAACCCACCCATCAAAGTTCGATTCCGATTCTGGAGACAGATATTTTCGATCATCTCTTTTTCGTACCATGCGAAATAACTTTTTTCCAAGCATATTTTTGCTCAACAAAGTTTGGATTTTCGGATTCAGCGGGTCGAAATACACCTAGAAACTCACCCATCAAAGTCCGATCTTGATTCTGAAAAAAAATATTTTCGATCATCTCTTTTTCGTACCATGCGAAATAACTTTTTTCCAAGCATATTTTTGGTCATCAGAGGTTGGATTTTCGGATTCAGGGGGTCGAAATATACCTAGAAACTCACTCATCAAAGTCCGATTTTGATTCTGAAAAAAAATATTTTCGATCATCTCTTTTTCGTACCATGCGAAATAACTTCTTTCCAGGTGTATTTTCGTGTAACAAAGGTTGGATTTTGGGATTCAGCGGGTCAAAATACACCTATAAACCCACCCTTCAAAGTTCGATTTCGATTCTGGAGACAGATATTTTCGATCATCTCTTTTTCGTACCATGCGAAATAACTTTTTTCCAAGCATATATTCGGTCATCAAAGGTTGGATTTTCAGATTCAGCGGGTCGAAATACACCTAGAAACTCACCCATCAAAGTCCGATCTTGATTCTGAAAAAAAATATTTTCGATCATCTCTTTTTCGTACCATGCGAAATAATTTTTTTCCAAGCATATTTCTGGTCATACGAGGTCGGATTTTTGTATTCAGCGGGTCGAAATACCCCTAGAAACTCACCCATTAAAGTCCGGTCTCGATTCTTTAAAAAAATATTTTCGATCATCTCTTTTTCGTACCATGCGAAATAACTTCTTTCCAGGTGTATTTTCGTGTAACAAAGGTTGGATTTTGGGATTCAGCGGGTCAAAATACACCTATAAACCCACCCATCAAAGTTCGATTCCGATTCTGGAGACAGATATTATCGATCATCTCTTTTTCGTACCATGCGAAATAACTTTTTTCCAAGCATATTTTTGCTCATCAAAGTTTGGATTTTCGGATTCAGCGGGTCAAAATACACCTAGAAACTCACCCATCAAAGTCCGATCTTGATTCTGAAAAAAAATATTTTCGATCATCTCTTTTTCGTACCATGCGAAATAACTTTTTTCCACGCACATTTTCGGTCATCAGAGGTTGGATTTTCGGATTCAGGGGGTCGGAATACACCTAGAAACTCACCCATTAAAGTCCGATTTTGATTCTGAAAAAAAATATTTTCGATCATCTCTTTTTCGTACCATGCGAAATAACTTCTTTCCAGGTGTATTTTCGTGTAACAAAGGTTGAATTTTTGGATTCAGCGGGTCAAAATACACCTATAAACCCACCCTTCAAAGTTCGATTTCGATTCTGGAGACAGATATTTTCGATCATCTCTTTTTCGTACCATGCGTAATAACTTTTTTCCAAGCATGTTTTTGGTCATCAAAGGTTGGATTTTCGGATTCAGCGGGTCGAAATACACCTAGAAACTCACCCATCAAAGTCCGATCTTGATTCTGAAAAAAAATATTTTCGATCATCTCTTTTTCGTACCATGCGAAATAACTTTTTTCCAAGCACATTTTCGGTCATCAGAGGTTGGATTTTCGTATTCAGGGGGTCGGAATACACCTAGAAACTCACCCATTAAAGTCCGATTTTGATTCTGAAAAAAAATATTTTCGATCATCTCTTTTTCGTACCATGCGAAATAACTTCTTTCCAGGTCTATTTTCGTGTAACAAAGGTTGGATTTTTGAATTCAGCGGGTCAAAATACACCTATGAACCCACCCTTCAAAGTTCGATTTCGATTCTGGAGACAGATATTTTCGATCATCTCTTTTTCGTACCATGCGAAATAACTTTTTTCCAAGCATATATTCGGTCATCAAAGGTTGGATTTTCAGATTCAGCGGGTCGAAATACACCTAGAAACTCACCCATCAAAGTCCGATCTTGATTCTGAAAAAAAATATTTTCGATCATCTCTTTTTCGTACCATGCGAAATAATTTTTTTCCAAGCATATTTCTGGTCATACGAGGTCGGATTTTTGTATTCAGCGGGTCGAAATACCCCTAGAAACTCACCCATTAAAGTCCGATCTCGATTCTTTAAAAAATATTTTCGATCATCTCTTTTTCGTACCATGCGAAATAACTTCTTTCCAGGTGTATTTTCGTGTAACAAAGGTTGGATTTTGGGATTCAGCGGGTCAAAATACACCTATAAACCCACCCATCAAAGTTCGATTCCGATTCTGGAGACAGATATTATCGATCATCTCTTTTTCGTACCATGCGAAATAACTTTTTTCCAAGCAAATTTTTGCTCATCAAAGTTTGGATTTTCGGATTCAGCGGGTCAAAATACACCTAGAAACTCACCCATCAAAGTCCGATCTTGATTCTGAAAAAAAATATTTTCGATCATCCCTTTTTCGTACCATGCGAAATAACTTTTTTCCACGCACATTTTCGGTCATCAGAGGTTGGATTTTCGGATTCAGGGGGTCGGAATACACCTAGAAACTCACCCATTAAAGTCCGATTTTGATTCTGAAAAAAAATATTTTCGATCATCTCTTTTTCGTACCATGCGAAATAACTTCTTTCCAGGTGTATTTTCGTGTAACAAAGGTTGAATTTTTGGATTCAGCGGGTCAAAATACACCTATAAACCCACCCTTCAAAGTTCGATTTCGATTCTGGAGACAGATATTTTCGATCATCTCTTTTTCGTACCATGCGTAATAACTTTTTTCCAAGCATATTTTTGGTCATAAGAGGTCGGATTTTTGGATTCAGCGGGTCGAAATACACCTAGAAACTCACCCATCAAAGTCCGATTTTGATTCTGGAAAAAAATATTTTCGATCATCTCTTTTTCGTACCATGCGAAATAACTTTTTTCCAAGCATATTTTTGGTCATAAGAGGTCGGATTTTTGGATTCAGCGGGTCGAAATACCCCTAGAAACTCACCCATTAAAGTCCGATCTCGATTCTGAAAAAAAATATTTTCGATCATCTCTTTTTCGTACCATGCGGAATAACTTCTTCCCAGGTGTATTTTCGTTTAACAAAGGTTTGATTTTTGGATTCAGCGGGTCAAAATACACCTATAAACCCACCCATCAAAGTTCGATTCCGATTCTGGAGACAGATATTTTCGATCATCTCTTTTTCGTACCATGCGAAATAACTTTTTTCCAAGCATATTTTTGCTCAACAAAGTTTGGATTTTCGGATTCAGCGGGTCGAAATACACCTAGAAACTCACCCATCAAAGTCCGATCTTGATTCTGAAAAAAAATATTTTCGATCATCTCTTTTTCGTACCATGCGAAATAACTTTTTTCCAAGCATATTTTTGGTCATCAGAGGTTGGATTTTCGGATTCAGGGGGTCGAAATACACCTAGAAACCCACCCTTCAAAGTTCGATTTCGATTCTGGAGACAGATATTTTCGATCATCTCTTTTTCGTACCATGCGAAATAACTTTTTTCCAAGCATGTTTTTGGTCATCAAAGGTTGGATTTTCGGATTCAGCGGGTCGAAATACACCTAGAAACTCACCCATCAAAGTCCGATCTTGATTCTGAAAAAAAATATTTTCGATCATCTCTTTTTCGTACCATGCGAAATAACTTTTTTCCACGCACATTTTCGGTCATCAGAGGTTGGATTTTCGGATTCAGGGGGTCGGAATACACCTAGAAACTCACCCATTAAAGTCCGATTTTGATTCTGAAAAAAAATATTTTCGATCATCTCTTTTTCGTACCATGCGAAATAACTTCTTTCCAGGTGTATTTTCGTGTAACAAAGGTTGAATTTTTGGATTCAGCGGGTCAAAATACACCTATAAACCCACCCTTCAAAGTTCGATTTCGATTCTGGAGACAGATATTTTCGATCATCTCTTTTTCGTACCATGCGAAATAACTTTTTTCCAAGCATATTTTTGGTCATAAGAGGTCGGATTTTTGGATTCAGCGGGTCGAAATACACCTAGAAACTCACCCATCAAAGTCCGATTTTGATTCTGGAAAAAAATATTTTCGATCATCTCTTTTTCGTACCATGCGAAATAACTTTTTTCCAAGCATATTTTTGGTCATAAGAGGTCGGATTTTTGGATTCAGCGGGTCGAAATACCCCTAGAAACTCACCCATTAAAGTCCGATCTCGATTCTGAAAAAAAATATTTTCGATCATCTCTTTTTCGTACCATGCGGAAGAACTTCTTTCCAGGTGTATTTTCGTTTAACAAAGGTTTGATTTTTGGATTCAGCGGGTCAAAATACACCTATAAACCCACCCATCAAAGTTCGATTCCGATTCTGGAGACAGATATTTTCGATCATCTCTTTTTCGTACCATGCGAAATAACTTTTTTCCAAGCATATTTTTGCTCAACAAAGTTTGGATTTTCGGATTCAGCGGGTCGAAATACACCTAGAAACTCACCCATCAAAGTCCGATCTTGATTCTGAAAAAAAATATTTTCGATCATCTCTTTTTCGTACCATGCGAAATAACTTTTTTCCAAGCATATTTTTGGTCATCAGAGGTTGGATTTTCGGATTCAGGGGGTCGAAATATACCTAGAAACTCACTCATCAAAGTCCGATTTTGATTCTGAAAAAAAATATTTTCGATCATCTCTTTTTCGTACCATGCGAAATAACTTCTTTCCAGGTGTATTTTCGTGTAACAAAGGTTGGATTTTGGGATTCAGCGGGTCAAAATACACCTATAAACCCACCCTTCAAAGTTCGATTTCGATTCTGGAGACAGATATTTTCGATCATCTCTTTTTCGTACCATGCGAAATAACTTTTTTCCAAGCATATATTCGGTCATCAAAGGTTGGATTTTCAGATTCAGCGGGTCGAAATACACCTAGAAACTCACCCATCAAAGTCCGATCTTGATTCTGAAAAAAAATATTTTCGATCATCTCTTTTTCGTACCATGCGAAATAATTTTTTTCCAAGCATATTTCTGGTCATACGAGGTCGGATTTTTGTATTCAGCGGGTCGAAATACCCCTAGAAACTCACCCATTAAAGTCCGGTCTCGATTCTTTAAAAAAATATTTTCGATCATCTCTTTTTCGTACCATGCGAAATAACATCTTTCCAGGTGTATTTTCGTGTAACAAAGGTTGGATTTTGGGATTCAGCGGGTCAAAATACACCTATAAACCCACCCATCAAAGTTCGATTCCGATTCTGGAGACAGATATTATCGATCATCTCTTTTTCGTACCATGCGAAATAACTTTTTTCCAAGCATATTTTTGCTCATCAAAGTTTGGATTTTCGGATTCAGCGGGTCAAAATACACCTAGAAACTCACCCATCAAAGTCCGATCTTGATTCTGAAAAAAAATATTTTCGATCATCTCTTTTTCGTACCATGCGAAATAACTTTTTTCCACGCACATTTTCGGTCATCAGAGGTTGGATTTTCGGATTCAGGGGGTCGGAATACACCTAGAAACTCACCCATTAAAGTCCGATTTTGATTCTGAAAAAAAATATTTTCGATCATCTCTTTTTCGTACCATGCGAAATAACTTCTTTCCAGGTGTATTTTCGTGTAACAAAGGTTGAATTTTTGGATTCAGCGGGTCAAAATACACCTATAAACCCACCCTTCAAAGTTCGATTTCGATTCTGGAGACAGATATTTTCGATCATCTCTTTTTCGTACCATGCGTAATAACTTTTTTCCAAGCATGTTTTTGGTCATCAAAGGTTGGATTTTCGGATTCAGCGGGTCGAAATACACCTAGAAACTCACCCATCAAAGTCCGATCTTGATTCTGAAAAAAAATATTTTCGATCATCTCTTTTTCGTACCATGCAAAATAACTTTTTTCCAAGCATATTTTCGGTCATCAGAGGTTGGATTTTCGGATTCAGGGGGTCGAAATACACCTAGAAACTCACCCATTAAAGTCCGATTTTGATTCTGAAAAAAAATATTTTCGATCATCTCTTTTTCGTACCATGCGAAATAACTTCTTTCCAGGTGTATTTTCGTTTAACAAAGGTTGGATTTTGGGATTCAGCGGGTCAAAATACACCTATAAACCCACCCATCAAAGTTCGATTCCGATTCTGGAGACAGATATTATCGATCATCTCTTTTTCGTACCATGCGAAATAACTCTTTTCCAAGCATATTTTTGCTCATCAAAGTTTGGATTTTCGGATTCAGCGGGTCAAAATACACCTAGAAACTCACCCATCAAAGTCCGATCTTGATTCTGAAAAAAAATATTTTCGATCATCTCTTTTTCGTACCATGCGAAATAACTTTTTTCCAAGCACATTTTCGGTCATCAGAGGTTGGATTTTCGTATTCAGGGGGTCGGAATACACCTAGAAACTCACCCATTAAAGTCCGATTTTGATTCTGAAAAAAAATATTTTCGATCATCTCTTTTTCGTACCATGCGAAATAACTTCTTTCCAGGTCTATTTTCGTGTAACAAAGGTTGGATTTTTGAATTCAGCGGGTCAAAATACACCTATGAACCCACCCTTCAAAGTTCGATTTCGATTCTGGAGACAGATATTTTCGATCATCTCTTTTTCGTACCATGCGAAATAACTTTTTTCCAAGCATATATTCGGTCATCAAAGGTTGGATTTTCAGATTCAGCGGGTCGAAATACACCTAGAAACTCACCCATCAAAGTCCGATCTTGATTCTGAAAAAAAATATTTTCGATCATCTCTTTTTCGTACCATGCGAAATAATTTTTTTCCAAGCATATTTCTGGTCATACGAGGTCGGATTTTTGTATTCAGCGGGTCGAAATACCCCTAGAAACTCACCCATTAAAGTCCGATCTCGATTCTTTAAAAAATATTTTCGATCATCTCTTTTTCGTACCATGCGAAATAACTTCTTTCCAGGTGTATTTTCGTGTAACAAAGGTTGGATTTTGGGATTCAGCGGGTCAAAATACACCTATAAACCCACCCATCAAAGTTCGATTCCGATTCTGGAGACAGATATTATCGATCATCTCTTTTTCGTACCATGCGAAATAACTTTTTTCCAAGCAAATTTTTGCTCATCAAAGTTTGGATTTTCGGATTCAGCGGGTCAAAATACACCTAGAAACTCACCCATCAAAGTCCGATCTTGATTCTGAAAAAAAATATTTTCGATCATCTCTTTTTCGTACCATGCGAAATAACTTTTTTCCACGCACATTTTCGGTCATCAGAGGTTGGATTTTCGGATTCAGGGGGTCGGAATACACCTAGAAACTCACCCATTAAAGTCCGATTTTGATTCTGAAAAAAAATATTTTCGATCATCTCTTTTTCGTACCATGCGAAATAACTTCTTTCCAGGTGTATTTTCGTGTAACAAAGGTTGAATTTTTGGATTCAGCGGGTCAAAATACACCTATAAACCCACCCTTCAAAGTTCGATTTCGATTCTGGAGACAGATATTTTCGATCATCTCTTTTTCGTACCATGCGTAATAACTTTTTTCCAAGCATATTTTTGGTCATAAGAGGTCGGATTTTTGGATTCAGCGGGTCGAAATACACCTAGAAACTCACCCATCAAAGTCCGATTTTGATTCTGGAAAAAAATATTTTCGATCATCTCTTTTTCGTACCATGCGAAATAACTTTTTTCCAAGCATATTTTTGGTCATAAGAGGTCGGATTTTTGGATTCAGCGGGTCGAAATACCCCTAGAAACTCACCCATTAAAGTTTGATCTCGATTCTGAAAAAAAATATTTTCGATCATCTCTTTTTCGTACCATGCGGAATAACTTCTTCCCAGGTGTATTTTCGTTTAACAAAGGTTTGATTTTTGGATTCAGCGGGTCAAAATACACCTATAAACCCACCCATCAAAGTTCGATTCCGATTCTGGAGACAGATATTTTCGATCATCTCTTTTTCGTACCATGCGAAATAACTTTTTTCCAAGCATATTTTTGCTCAACAAAGTTTGGATTTTCGGATTCAGCGGGTCGAAATACACCTAGAAACTCACCCATCAAAGTCCGATCTTGATTCTGAAAAAAAATATTTTCGATCATCTCTTTTTCGTACCATGCGAAATAACTTTTTTCCAAGCATATTTTTGGTCATCAGAGGTTGGATTTTCGGATTCAGGGGGTCGAAATATACCTAGAAACTCACTCATCAAAGTCCGATTTTGATTCTGAAAAAAAATATTTTCGATCATCTCTTTTTCGTACCATGCGAAATAACTTCTTTCCAGGTGTATTTTCGTGTAACAAAGGTTGGATTTTGGGATTCAGCGGGTCAAAATACACCTATAAACCCACCCTTCAAAGTTCGATTTCGATTCTGGAGACAGATATTTTCGATCATCTCTTTTTCGTACCATGCGAAATAACTTTTTTCCAAGCATGTTTTTGTTCATCAAAGGTTGGATTTTCGGATTCAGCGGGTCGAAATACACCTAGAAACTCACCCATCAAAGTCCGATCTTGATTCTGAAAAAAAATATTTTCGATCATCTCATTTTCGTACCATGCAAAATAACTTTTTTCCAAGCATATTTTCGGTCATCAGAGGTTGGATTTTCGGATTCAGGGGGTCGAAATACACCTAGAAACTCACCCATTAAAGTCCGATTTTGATTCTGAAAAAAAATATTTTCGATCATCTCTTTTTCGTACCATGCGAAATAACTTCTTTCCAGGTGTATTTTCGTGTAACAAAGGTTGGATTTTGGGATTCAGCGGGTCAAAATACACCTATAAACCCACCCATCAAAGTTCGATTCCGATTCTGGAGACAGATATTATCGATCATCTCTTTTTCGTACCATGCGAAATAACTCTTTTCCAAGCATATTTTTGCTCATCAAAGTTTGGATTTTCGGATTCAGCGGGTCAAAATACACCTAGAAACTCACCCATCAAAGTCCGATCTTGATTCTGAAAAAAAATATTTTCGATTATCTCTTTTTCGTACCATGCGAAATAACTTTTTTCCAAGCACATTTTCGGTCATCAGAGGTTGGATTTTCGTATTCAGGGGGTCGGAATACACCTAGAAACTCACCCATTAAAGTCCGATTTTGATTCTGAAAAAAAATATTTTCGATCATCTCTTTTTCGTACCATGCGAAATAACTTCTTTCCAGGTCTATTTTCGTGTAACAAAGGTTGGATTTTTGAATTCAGCGGGTCAAAATACACCTATGAACCCACCCTTCAAAGTTCGATTTCGATTCTGGAGACAGATATTTTCGATCATCTCTTTTTCGTACCATGCGAAATAACTTTTTTCCAAGCATATATTCGGTCATCAAAGGTTGGATTTTCAGATTCAGCGGGTCGAAATACACCTAGAAACTCACCCATCAAAGTCCGATCTTGATTCTGAAAAAAAATATTTTCGATCATCTCTTTTTCGTACCATGCGAAATAATTTCTTTCCAAGCATATTTCTGGTCATACGAGGTCGGATTTTTGTATTCAGCGGGTCGAAATACCCCTAGAAACTCACCCATTAAAGTCCGATCTAGATTCTGAAAAAAAATATTTTCGATCATCTCTTGTTCGTACCATGCGAAATAACTTCTTTCCAGGTGTATTTTCGCTCAACAAAGGTTGGATTTTTGGATTCAGCGGGTCAAAATACACCTATAAACCCACCCATCAAAGTTCGATTCCGATTCTGGAGACAGATATTATCGATCATCTCTTTTTCGTACCATGCGAAATAACTTTTTTCCAAGCATATTTTTGCTCATCAAAGTTTGGATTTTCGGATTCAGCGGGTCAAAATACACCTAGAAACTCACCCATCAAAGTCCGATCTTGATTCTGAAAAAAAATATTTTCGATCATCTCTTTTTCGTACCCTGCGAAATAACTTTTTTCCATGCAAATTTTTGGTCATCAGAGGTTGGATTTTCGGATTCAGGGGGTCGAAATACACCTAGAAACTCGTCCAATAAAGTCCGATTTTGATTCTGAAAAAAAATATTTTTGATCATCTCTTTTTCGTACCATGCGAAATAACTTCTTTCCATGTGTATTTTCGTGTAACAAAGGTTGGATTTTGGGATTCAGCGGGTCAAAATACACCTATAAACCCACCCATCAAAGTTCGATTCCGATTCTGGAGACAGATATTTTCGATCATCTCTTTTTCGTACCATGCGAAATAACTTTTTTCCAAGCATGTTTTTGGTCATCAAAGGTTGGATTTTCGGATTCAGCGGGTCGAAATACACCTAGAAACTCACCCATCACAGTCCGATCTTGATTCTGAAAAAAAATATTTTCGATCATCTCTTTTTCGTACCATGCGGAATAACTTTTTTCCAAGCGTATTTTCGGTCATCAGAGGTTGGATTTTCGGATTCAGGGGGTCTGAATACACCTAGAAACTCACCCATTAAAGTCCGATTTTGATTCTGAAAAAAAATATTTTCGATCATCTCTTTTTCGTACCATGCGAAATAACTTCTTTCCAGGTGTATTTTCGTGTAACAAAGGTTGAATTTTTGGATTCAGCGGGTCAAAATACACCTATAAACCCACCCTTCAAAGTTCGATTTCGATTCTGGAGACAGATATTTTCGATCATCTCTTTTTCGTACCATGCGAAATAACTTTTTTCCAAGCATATTTTTGGTCATAAGAGGTCGGATTTTTGGATTCAGCGGGTCGAAATACCCCTAGAAACTCACCCATTAAAGTCCGATCTCGATTCTGAAAAAAAATATTTTCGATCATCTCTTTTTCGTACCATGCGGAATAACTCCTTTCCAGGTGTATTTTCGTTTAACAAAGGTTTGATTTTTGGATTCAGCGGGTCGAAATACACCTAGAAACTCACCCATCAAAGTCCGATTTTGATTCTGGAAAAAAATATTTTCGATCATCTCTTTTTCGTACCATGCGAAATAACTTTTTTCCAAGCATATTTTTGGTCATAAGAGGTCGGATTTTTGGATTCAGCGGGTCGAAATACCCCTAGAAACTCACCCATTAAAGTCCGATCTCGATTCTGAAAAAAAATATTTTCGATCATCTCTTTTTCGTACCATGCGGAATAACTTCTTTCCAGGTGTATTTTCGTTCAACAAAGGTTTGATTTTTGGATTCAGCGGGTCAAAATACACCTATAAACCCACCCATCAAAGTTCGATTCCGATTCTGGAGACAGATATTTTCGATCATCTCTTTTTCGTACCATGCGAAATAACTTTTTTCCAAGCATATTTTTGCTCAACAAAGTTTGGATTTTCGGATTCAGCGGGTCGAAATACACCTAGAAACTCACCCATCAAAGTCCGATCTTGATTCTGAAAAAAAATATTTTCGATCATCTCTTTTTCGTACCATGCGAAATAACTTTTTTCCAAGCATATTTTTGGTCATCAGAGGTTGGATTTTCGGATTCAGGGGGTCGAAATATACCTAGAAACTCACTCATCAAAGTCCGATTTTGATTCTGAAAAAAAATATTTTCGATCATCTCTTTTTCGTACCATGCGAAATAACTTCTTTCCAGGTGTATTTTCGTGTAACAAAGGTTGGATTTTGGGATTCAGCGGGTCAAAATACACCTATAAACCCACCCTTTAAAGTTCGATTTCGATTCTGGAGACAGATATTTTCGATCATCTCTTTTTCGTACCATGCGAAATAACTTTTTTCCAAGCATGTTTTTGTTCATCAAAGGTTGGATTTTCGGATTCAGCGGGTCGAAATACACCTAGAAACTCACCCATCAAAGTCCGATCTTGATTCTGAAAAAAAATATTTTCGATCATCTCTTTTTCGTACCATGCAAAATAACTTCTTTCCAAGCATATTTTCGGTCATCAGAGGTTGGATTTTCGGATTCAGGGGGTCGAAATACACCTAGAAACTCACCCATTAAAGTCCGATTTTGATTCTGAAAAAAAATATTTTCGATCATCTCTTTTTCGTACCATGCGAAATAACTTCTTTCCAGGTGTATTTTCGTGTAACAAAGGTTGGATTTTGGGATTCAGCGGGTCAAAATACACCTATAAACCCACCCATCAAAGTTCGATTCCGATTCTGGAGACAGATATTATCGATCATCTCTTTTTCGTACCATGCGAAATAACTCTTTTCCAAGCATATTTTTGCTCATCAAAGTTTGGATTTTCGGATTCAGCGGGTCAAGATACACCTAGAAACTCACCCATCAAAGTCCGATCTTGATTCTGAAAAAAAATATTTTCGATTATCTCTTTTTCGTACCATGCGAAATAACTTTTTTCCAAGCACATTTTCGGTCATCAGAGGTTGGATTTTCGTATTCAGGGGGTCGGAATACACCTAGAAACTCACCCATTAAAGTCCGATTTTGATTCTGAAAAAAAATATTTTCGATCATCTCTTTTTCGTACCATGCGAAATAACTTCTTTCCAGGTCTATTTTCGTGTAACAAAGGTTGGATTTTTGAATTCAGCGGGTCAAAATACACCTATGAACCCACCCTTCAAAGTTCGATTTCGATTCTGGAGACAGATATTTTCGATCATCTCTTTTTCGTACCATGCGAAATAACTTTTTTCCAAGCATATATTCGGTCATCAAAGTTCGGATTTTCAGATTCAGCGGGTCGAAATACACCTAGAAACTCACCCATCAAAGTCCGATCTTGATTCTGAAAAAAAATATTTTCGATCATCTCTTTTTCGTACCATGCGAAATAATTTCTTTCCAAGCATATTTCTGGTCATACGAGGTCGGATTTTTGTATTCAGCGGGTCGAAATACCCCTAGAATCTCACCCATTAAAGTCCGATCTAGATTCTGAAAAAAAATATTTTCGATCATCTCTTGTTCGTACCATGCGAAATAACTTCTTTCCAGGTGTATTTTCGCTCAACAAAGGTTGGATTTTTGGATTCAGCGGGTCAAAATACACCTATAAACCCACCCATCAAAGTTCGATTCCGATTCTGAAGACAGATATTATCGATCATCTCTTTTTCGTACCATGCGAAATAACTTTTTTCCAAGCATATTTTTGCTCATCAAAGTTTGGATTTTCGGATTCAGCGGGTCAAAATACACCTAGAAACTCACCCATCAAAGTCCGATCTTGATTCTGAAAAAAAATATTTTCGATCATCTCTTTTTCGTACCATGCGAAATAACTTTTTTCCATGCAAATTTTTGGTCATCAGAGGTTGGATTTTCGGATTCAGGGGGTCGAAATACACCTAGAAACTCGTCCAATAAAGTCCGATTTTGATTCTGAAAAAAAATATTTTTGATCATCTCTTTTTCGTACCATGCGAAATAACTTCTTTCCATGTGTATTTTCGTGTAACAAAGGTTGGATTTTGGGATTCAGCGGGTCAAAATACACCTATAAACCCACCCATCAAAGTTCGATTCCGATTCTGGAGACAGATATTTTCGATCATCTCTTTTTCGTACCATGCGAAATAACTTTTTTCCAAGCATGTTTTTGGTCATCAAAGGTTGGATTTTCGGATTCAGCGGGTCGAAATACACCTAGAAACTCACCCATCACAGTCCGATCTTGATTCTGAAAAAAAATATTTTCGATCATCTCTTTTTCGTACCATGCGGAATAACTTTTTTCCAAGCGTATTTTCGGTCATCAGAGGTTGGATTTTCGGATTCAGGGGGTCTGAATACACCTAGAAACTCACCCATTAAAGTCCGATTTTGATTCTGAAAAAAAATATTTTCGATCATCTCTTTTTCGTACCATGCGAAATAACTTCTTTCCAGGTGTATTTTCGTGTAACAAAGGTTGAATTTTTGGATTCAGCGGGTCAAAATACACCTATAAACCCACCCTTCAAAGTTCGATTTCGATTCTGGAGACAGATATTTTCGATCATCTCTTTTTCGTACCATGCGAAATAACTTTTTTCCAAGCATATTTTTGGTCATAAGAGGTCGGATTTTTGGATTCAGCGGGTCGAAATACCCCTAGAAACTCACCCATTAAAGTCCGATCTCGATTCTGAAAAAAAATATTTTCGATCATCTCTTTTTCGTACCATGCGGAATAACTCCTTTCCAGGTGTATTTTCGTTTAACAAAGGTTTGATTTTTGGATTCAGCGGGTCGAAATACACCTAGAAACTCACCCATCAAAGTCCGATTTTGATTCTGGAAAAAAATATTTTCGATCATCTCTTTTTCGTACCATGCGAAATAACTTTTTTCCAAGCATATTTTTGGTCATAAGAGGTCGGATTTTTGGATTCAGCGGGTCGAAATACCCCTAGAAACTCACCCATTAAAGTCCGATCTCGATTCTGAAAAAAAATATTTTCGATCATCTCTTTTTCGTACCATGCGGAATAACTTCTTTCCAGGTGTATTTTCGTTTAACAAAGGTTTGATTTTTGGATTCAGCGGGTCAAAATACACCTATAAACCCACCCATCAAAGTTCGATTCCGATTCTGGAGACAGATATTTTCGATCATCTCTTTTTCGTACCATGCGAAATAACTTTTTTCCAAGCATATTTTTGCTCAACAAAGTTTGGATTTTCGGATTCAGCGGGTCGAAATACACCTAGAAACTCACCCATCAAAGTCCGATCTTGATTCTGAAAAAAAATATTTTCGATCATCTCTTTTTCGTACCATGCGAAATAACTTTTTTCCAAGCATATTTTTGGTCATCAGAGGTTGGATTTTCGGATTCAGGGGGTCGAAATATACCTAGAAACTCACTCATCAAAGTCCGATTTTGATTCTGAAAAAAAATATTTTCGATCATCTCTTTTTCGTACCATGCGAAATAACTTCTTTCCAGGTGTATTTTCGTGTAACAAAGGTTGGATTTTGGGATTCAGCGGGTCAAAATACACCTATAAACCCACCCTTCAAAGTTCGATTTCGATTCTGGAGACAGATATTTTCGATCATCTCTTTTTCGTACCATGCGAAATAACTTTTTTCCAAGCATGTTTTTGTTCATCAAAGGTTGGATTTTCGGATTCAGCGGGTCGAAATACACCTAGAAACTCACCCATCAAAGTCCGATCTTGATTCTGAAAAAAAATATTTTCGATCATCTCTTTTTCGTACCATGCAAAATAACTTTTTTCCAAGCATATTTTCGGTCATCAGAGGTTGGATTTTCGGATTCAGGGGGTCGAAATACACCTGGAAACTCACCCATTAAAGTCCGATTTTGATTCTGAAAAAAAATATTTTCGATCATCTCTTTTTCGTACCATGCGAAATAACTTCTTTCCAGGTGTATTTTCGTGTAACAAAGGTTGGATTTTGGGATTCAGCGGGTCAAAATACACCTATAAACCCACCCATCAAAGTTCGATTCCGATTCTGGAGACAGATATTATCGATCATCTCTTTTTCGTACCATGCGAAATAACTCTTTTCCAAGCATATTTTTGCTCATCAAAGTTTGGATTTTCGGATTCAGCGGGTCAAAATACACCTAGAAACTCACCCATCAAAGTCCGATCTTGATTCTGAAAAAAAATATTTTCGATTATCTCTTTTTCGTACCATGCGAAATAACTTTTTTCCAAGCACATTTTCGGTCATCAGAGGTTGGATTTTCGTATTCAGGGGGTCGGAATACACCTAGAAACTCACCCATTAAAGTCCGATTTTGATTCTGAAAAAAAATATTTTCGATCATCTCTTTTTCGTACCATGCGAAATAACTTCTTTCCAGGTCTATTTTCGTGTAACAAAGGTTGGATTTTTGAATTCAGCGGGTCAAAATACACCTATGAACCCACCCTTCAAAGTTCGATTTCGATTCTGGAGACAGATATTTTCGATCATCTCTTTTTCGTACCATGCGAAATAACTTTTTTCCAAGCATATATTCGGTCATCAAAGGTTGGATTTTCAGATTCAGCGGGTCGAAATACACCTAGAAACTCACCCATCAAAGTCCGATCTTGATTCTGAAAAAAAATATTTTCGATCATCTCTTTTTCGTACCATGCGAAATAATTTCTTTCCAAGCATATTTCTGGTCATACGAGGTCGGATTTTTGTATTCAGCGGGTCGAAATACCCCTAGAAACTCACCCATTAAAGTCCGATCTAGATTCTGAAAAAAAATATTTTCGATCATCTCTTGTTCGTACCATGCGAAATAACTTCTTTCCAGGTGTATTTTCGCTCAACAAAGGTTGGATTTTTGGATTCAGCGGGTCAAAATACACCTATAAACCCACCCATCAAAGTTCGATTCCGATTCTGGAGACAGATATTATCGATCATCTCTTTTTCGTACCATGCGAAATAACTTTTTTCCAAGCATATTTTTGCTCATCAAAGTTTGGATTTTCGGATTCAGCGGGTCAAAATACACCTAGAAACTCACCCATCAAAGTCCGATCTTGATTCTGAAAAAAAATATTTTCGATCATCTCTTTTTCGTACCATGCGAAATAACTTTTTTCCATGCAAATTTTTGGTCATCAGAGGTTGGATTTTCGGATTCAGGGGGTCGAAATACACCTAGAAACTCGTCCAATAAAGTCCGATTTTGATTCTGAAAAAAAATATTTTTGATCATCTCTTTTTCGTACCATGCGAAATAACTTCTTTCCATGTGTATTTTCGTGTAACAAAGGTTGGATTTTGGGATTCAGCGGGTCAAAATACACCTATAAACCCACCCATCAAAGTTCGATTCCGATTCTGGAGACAGATATTTTCGATCATCTCTTTTTCGTACCATGCGAAATAACTTTTTTCCAAGCATGTTTTTGGTCATCAAAGGTTGGATTTTCGGATTCAGCGGGTCGAAATACACCTAGAAACTCACCCATCACAGTCCGATCTTGATTCTGAAAAAAAATATTTTCGATCATCTCTTTTTCGTACCATGCGGAATAACTTTTTTCCAAGCGTATTTTCGGTCATCAGAGGTTGGATTTTCGGATTCAGGGGGTCGGAATACACCTAGAAACTCACCCATTAAAGTCCGATTTTGATTCTGAAAAAAAATATTTTCGATCATCTCTTTTTCGTACCATGCGAAATAACTTCTTTCCAGGTGTATTTTCGTGTAACAAAGGTTGAATTTTTGGATTCAGCGGGTCAAAATACACCTATAAACCCACCCTTCAAAGTTCGATTTCGATTCTGGAGACAGATATTTTCGATCATCTCTTTTTCGTACCATGCGAAATAACTTTTTTCCAAGCATATTTTTGGTCATAAGAGGTCGGATTTTTGGATTCAGCGGGTCGAAATACCCCTAGAAACTCACCCATTAAAGTCCGATCTCGATTCTGAAAAAAAATATTTTCGATCATCTCTTTTTCGTACCATGCGGAATAACTCCTTTCCAGGTGTATTTTCGTTTAACAAAGGTTTGATTTTTGGATTCAGCGGGTCAAAATACACCTATAAACCCACCCATCAAAGTTCGATTCCGATTCTGGAGACAGATATTTTCGATCATCTCTTTTTCGTACCATGCGAAATAACTTTTTTCCAAGCATATTTTTGCTCAACAAAGTTTGGATTTTCGGATTCAGCGGGTCGAAATACACCTAGAAACTCACCCATCAAAGTCCGATCTTGATTCTGAAAAAAAATATTTTCGATCATCTCTTTTTCGTACCATGCGAAATAACTTTTTTCCAAGCATATTTTTGGTCATCAGAGGTTGGATTTTCGGATTCAGGGGGTCGAAATACACCTAGAAACCCACCCTTCAAAGTTCGATTTCGATTCTGGAGACAGATATTTTCGATCATCTCTTTTTCGTACCATGCGAAATAACTTTTTTCCAAGCATATATTCGGTCATCAAAGGTTGGATTTTCAGATTCAGCGGGTCGAAATACACCTAGAAACTCACCCATCAAAGTCCGATCTTGATTCTGAAAAAAAATATTTTCGATCATCTCATTTTCGTACCATGCGAAATAATTTTTTTCCAAGCATATTTCTGGTCATACGAGGTCGGATTTTTGTATTCAGCGGGTCGAAATACCCCTAGAAACTCACCCATTAAAGTCCGGTCTCGATTCTTTAAAAAAATATTTTCGATCATCTCTTTTTCGTACCATGCGAAATAACTTCTTTCCAGGTGTATTTTCGTGTAACAAAGGTTGGATTTTGGGATTCAGCGGGTCAAAATACACCTATAAACCCACCCATCAAAGTTCGATTCCGATTCTGGAGACAGATATTATCGATCATCTCTTTTTCGTACCATGCGAAATAACTTTTTTCCAAGCATATTTTTGCTCATCAAAGTTTGGATTTTCGGATTCAGCGGGTCAAAATACACCTAGAAACTCACCCATCAAAGTCCGATCTTGATTCTGAAAAAAAATATTTTCGATCATCTCTTTTTCGTACCATGCGAAATAACTTTTTTCCACGCACATTTTCGGTCATCGGAGGTTGGATTTTCGGATTCAGGGGGTCGGAATACACCTAGAAACTCACCCATTAAAGTCCGATTTTGATTCTGAAAAAAAATATTTTCGATCATCTCTTTTTCGTACCATGCGAAATAACTTCTTTCCAGGTGTATTTTCGTGTAACAAAGGTTGAATTTTTGGATTCAGCGGGTCAAAATACACCTATAAACCCACCCTTCAAAGTTCGATTTCGATTCTGGAGACAGATATTTTCGATCATCTCTTTTTCGTACCATGCGTAATAACTTTTTTCCAAGCATGTTTTTGGTCATCAAAGGTTGGATTTTCGGATTCAGCGGGTCGAAATACACCTAGAAACTCACCCATCAAAGTCCGATCTTGATTCTGAAAAAAAATATTTTCGATCATCTCTTTTTCGTACCATGCAAAATAACTTTTTTCCAAGCATATTTTCGGTCATCAGAGGTTGGATTTTCGGATTCAGGGGGTCGAAATACACCTAGAAACTCACCCATTAAAGTCCGATTTTGATTCTGAAAAAAAATATTTTCGATCATCTCTTTTTCGTACCATGCGAAATAACTTCTTTCCAGGTGTATTTTCGTTTAACAAAGGTTGGATTTTGGGATTCAGCGGGTCAAAATACACCTATAAACCCACCCATCAAAGTTCGATTCCGATTCTGGAGACAGATATTATCGATCATCTCTTTTTCGTACCATGCGAAATAACTCTTTTCCAAGCATATTTTTGCTCATCAAAGTTTGGATTTTCGGATTCAGCGGGTCAAAATACACCTAGAAACTCACCCATCAAAGTCCGATCTTGATTCTGAAAAAAAATATTTTCGATCATCTCTTTTTCGTACCATGCGAAATAACTTTTTTCCAAGCACATTTTCGGTCATCAGAGGTTGGATTTTCGTATTCAGGGGTCGGAATACACCTAGAAACTCACCCATTAAAGTCCGATTTTGATTCTGAAAAAAAATATTTTCGATCATCTCTTTTTCGTACCATGCGAAATAACTTCTTTCCAGGTCTATTTTCGTGTAACAAAGGTTGGATTTTTGAATTCAGCGGGTCAAAATACACCTATGAACCCACCCTTCAAAGTTCGATTTCGATTCTGGAGACAGATATTTTCGATCATCTCTTTTTCGTACCATGCGAAATAACTTTTTTCCAAGCATATATTCGGTCATCAAAGGTTGGATTTTCAGATTCAGCGGGTCGAAATACACCTAGAAACTCACCCATCAAAGTCCGATCTTGATTCTGAAAAAAAATATTTTCGATCATCTCTTTTTCGTACCATGCGAAATAATTTTTTTCCAAGCATATTTCTGGTCATACGAGGTCGGATTTTTGTATTCAGCGGGTCGAAATACCCCTAGAAACTCACCCATTAAAGTCCGATCTCGATTCTTTAAAAAATATTTTCGATCATCTCTTTTTCGTACCATGCGAAATAACTTCTTTCCAGGTGTATTTTCGTGTAACAAAGGTTGGATTTTGGGATTCAGCGGGTCAAAATACACCTATAAACCCACCCATCAAAGTTCGATTCCGATTCTGGAGACAGATATTATCGATCATCTCTTTTTCGTACCATGCGAAATAACTTTTTTCCAAGCATATTTTTGCTCATCAAAGTTTGGATTTTCGGATTCAGCGGGTCAAAATACACCTAGAAACTCACCCATCAAAGTCCGATCTTGATTCTGAAAAAAAATATTTTCGATCATCTCTTTTTCGTACCATGCGAAATAACTTTTTTCCACGCACATTTTCGGTCATCAGAGGTTGGATTTTCGGATTCAGGGGGTCGGAATACACCTAGAAACTCACCCATTAAAGTCCGATTTTGATTCTGAAAAAAAATATTTTCGATCATCTCTTTTTCGTACCATGCGAAATAACTTCTTTCCAGGTGTATTTTCGTGTAACAAAGGTTGAATTTTTGGATTCAGCGGGTCAAAATACACCTATAAAACCACCCTTCAAAGTTCGATTTCGATTCTGGAGACAGATATTTTCGATCATCTCTTTTTCGTACCATGCGTAATCACTTTTTTCCAAGCATATTTTTGGTCATAAGAGGTCGGATTTTTGGATTCAGCGGGTCGAAATACACCTAGAAACTCACCCATCAAAGTCCGATTTTGATTCTGGAAAAAAATATTTTCGATCATCTCTTTTTCGTACCATGCGAAATAACTTTTGTCCAAGCATATTTTTGGTCATAAGAGGTCGGATTTTTGGATTCAGCGGGTCGAAATACCCCTAGAAACTCACCCATTAAAGTCCGATCTCGATTCTGAAAAAAAATATTTTCGATCATCTCTTTTTCGTACCATGCGGAATAACTTCTTTCCAGGTGTATTTTCGTTTAACAAAGGTTTGATTTTTGGATTCAGCGGGTCAAAATACACCTATAAACCCACCCATCAAAGTTCGATTCCGATTCTGGAGACAGATATTTTCGATCATCTCTTTTTCGTACCATGCGAAATAACTTTTTTCCAAGCATATTTTTGCTCAACAAAGTTTGGATTTTCGGATTCAGCGGGTCGAAATACACCTAGAAACTCACCCATCAAAGTCCGATCTTGATTCTGAAAAAAAATATTTTCGATCATCTCTTTTTCGTACCATGCAAAATAACTTTTTTCCAAGCATATTTTCGGTCATCAGAGGTTGGATTTTCGGATTCAGGGGGTCGAAATACACCTAGAAACTCACCCATTAAAGTCCGATTTTGATTCTGAAAAAAAATATTTTCGATCATCTCTTTTTCGTACCATGCGAAATAACTTCTTTCCAGGTGTATTTTCGTGTAACAAAGGTTGGATTTTGGGATTCAGCGGGTCAAAATACACCTATAAACCCACCCATCAAAGTTCGATTCCGATTCTGGAGACAGATATTATCGATCATCTCTTTTTCGTACCATGCGAAATAACTCTTTTCCAAGCATATTTTTGCTCATCAAAGTTTGGATTTTCGGATTCAGCGGGTCAAAATACACCTAGAAACTCACCCATCAAAGTCCGATCTTGATTCTGAAAAAAAATATTTTCGATTATCTCTTTTTCGTACCATGCGAAATAACTTTTTTCCAAGCACATTTTCGGTCATCAGAGGTTGGATTTTCGTATTCAGGGGGTCGGAATACACCTAGAAACTCACCCATTAAAGTCCGATTTTGATTCTGAAAAAAAATATTTTCGATCATCTCTTTTTCGTACCATGCGAAATAACTTCTTTCCAGGTCTATTTTCGTGTAACAAAGGTTGGATTTTTGAATTCAGCGGGTCAAAATACACCTATGAACCCACCCTTCAAAGTTCGATTTCGATTCTGGAGACAGATATTTTCGATCATCTCTTTTTCGTACCATGCGAAATAACTTTTTTCCAAGCATATATTCGGTCATCAAAGGTTGGATTTTCAGATTCAGCGGGTCGAAATACACCTAGAAACTCACCCATCAAAGTCCGATCTTGATTCTGAAAAAAAATATTTTCGATCATCTCTTTTTCGTACCATGCGAAATAATTTCTTTCCAAGCATATTTCTGGTCATACGAGGTCGGATTTTTGTATTCAGCGGGTCGAAATACCCCTAGAAACTCACCCATTAAAGTCCGATCTAGATTCTGAAAAAAAATATTTTCGATCATCTCTTGTTCGTACCATGCGAAATAACTTCTTTCCAGGTGTATTTTCGCTCAACAAAGGTTGGATTTTTGGATTCAGCGGGTCAAAATACACCTATAATCCCACCCATCAAAGTTCGATTCCGATTCTGGAGACAGATATTATCGATCATCTCTTTTTCGTACCATGCGAAATAACTTTTTTCCAAGCATATTTTTGCGCATCAAAGTTTGGATTTTCGGATTCAGCGGGTCAAAATACACCTAGAAACTCACCCATCAAAGTCCGATCTTGATTCTGAAAAAAAATATTTTCGATCATCTCTTTTTCGTACCATGCGAAATAACTTTTTTCCACGCACATTTTCGGTCATCAGAGGTTGGATTTTCGGATTCAGGAGGTCGGAATACACCTAGAAACTCACCCATTAAAGTCCGATTTTGATTCTGAAAAAAAATATTTTCGATCATCTCTTTTTCGTACCATGCGAAATAACTTCTTTCCAGGTGTATTTTCGTGTAACAAAGGTTGAATTTTTGGATTCAGCGGGTCAAAATACACCTATAAACCCACCCTTCAAAGTTCGATTTCGATTCTGGAGACAGATATTTTCGATCATCTCTTTTTCGTACCATGCGAAATAACTTTTTTCCAAGCATGTTTTTGGTCATCAAAGGTTGGATTTTCGGATTCAGCGGGTCGAAATACACCTAGAAACTCACCCATCAAAGTCCGATCTTGATTCTGAAAAAAAATATTTTCGATCATCTCTTTTTCGTACCATGCAAAATAACTTTTTTCCAAGCATATTTTCGGTCATCAGAGGTTGGATTTTCGGATTCAGGGGGTCGAAATACACCTAGAAACTCACCCATTAAAGTCCGATTTTGATTCTGAAAAAAAATATTTTCGATCATCTATTTTTCGTACCATGCGAAATAACTTCTTTCCAGGTGTATTTTCGTGTAACAAAGGTTGGATTTTGGGATTCAGCGGGTCAAAATACACCTATAAACCCACCCATAAAAGTTCGATTCCGATTCTGGAGACAGATATTATCGATCATCTCTTTTTCGTACCATGCGAAATAACTCTTTTCCAAGCATATTTTTGCCCTTCAAAGTTTGGATTTTCGGATTCAGCGGGCCAAAATACACCTAGAAACTCACACATCAAAGTCCGATCTTGATTCTGAAAAAAAATATTTTCGATCATCTCTTTTTCGTACCATGCGAAATAACTTTTTTCCAAGCACATTTTCGGTCATCAGAGGTTGGATTTTCGTATTCAGGGGGTCGGAATACACCTAGAAACTCACCCATTAAAGTCCGATTTTGATTCTGAAAAAAAATATTTTCGATCATCTCTTTTTCGTACCATGCGAAATAACTTCTTTCCAGGTCTATTTTCGTGTAACAAAGGTTGGATTTTTAAATTCAGCGGGTCAAAATACACCTATGAACCCACCCTCCAAAGTTCGATTTCGATTCTGGAGACAGATATTTTCGATCATCTCTTTTTCGTACCATGCGAAATAACTTTTTTCCAAGCATATATTCGGTCATCAAAGGTTGGATTTTCAGATTCAGCGGGTCGAAATACACCTAGAAACTCACCCATCAAAGTCCGATCTTGATTCTGAAAAAAAATATTTTCGATCATCTCTTTTTCGTACCATGCGAAATAATTTTTTTCCAAGCATATTTCTGGTCATACGAGGTCGGATTTTTGTATTCAGCGGGTCGAAATACCCCTAGAAACTCACCCATTAAAGTCCGGTCTCGATTCTTTAAAAAAATATTTTCGATCATCTCTTTTTCGTACCATGCGAAATAACTTCTTTCCAGGTGTATTTTCGTGTAACAAAGGTTGGATTTTGGGATTCAGCGGGTCAAAATACACCTATAAACCCACCCATCAAAGTTCGATTCCGATTCTGGAGACAGATATTATCGATCATCTCTTTTTCGTACCATGCGAAATAACTTTTTTCCAAGCATATTTTTGCTCATCAAAGTTTGGATTTTCGGATTCAGCGGGTCAAAATACACCTAGAAACTCACCCATCAAAGTCCGATCTTGATTCTGAAAAAAAATATTTTCGATCATCTCTTTTTCGTACCATGCGAAATAACTTTTTTCCACGCACATTTTCGGTCATCGGAGGTTGGATTTTCGGATTCAGGGGGTCGGAATACACCTAGAAACTCACCCATTAAAGTCTGATTTTGATTCTGAAAAAAAATATTTTCGATCATCTCTTTTTCGTACCATGCGAAATAACTTCTTTCCAGGTGTATTTTCGTGTAACAAAGGTTGAATTTTTGGATTCAGCGGGTCAAAATACACCTATAAACCCACCCTTCAAAGTTCGATTTCGATTCTGGAGACAGATATTTTCGATCATCTCTTTTTCGTACCATGCGTAATAACTTTTTTCCAAGCATGTTTTTGGTCATCAAAGGTTGGATTTTCGGATTCAGCGGGTCGAAATACACCTAGAAACTCACCCATCAAAGTCCGATCTTGATTCTGAAAAAAAATATTTTCGATCATCTCTTTTTCGTACCATGCAAAATAACTTTTTTCCAAGCATATTTTCGGTCATCAGAGGTTGGATTTTCGGATTCAGGGGGTCGAAATACACCTAGAAACTCACCCATTAAAGTCCGATTTTGATTCTGAAAAAAAATATTTTCGATCATCTCTTTTTCGTACCATGCGAAATAACTTCTTTCCAGGTGTATTTTCGTTTAACAAAGGTTGGATTTTGGGATTCAGCGGGTCAAAATACACCTATAAACCCACCCATCAAAGTTCGATTCCGATTCTGGAGACAGATATTATCGATCATCTCTTTTTCGTACCATGCGAAATAACTCTTTTCCAAGCATATTTTTGCTCATCAAAGTTTGGATTTTCGGATTCAGCGGGTCAAAATACACCTAGAAACTCACCCATCAAAGTCCGATCTTGATTCTGAAAAAAAATATTTTCGATCATCTCTTTTTCGTACCATGCGAAATAACTTTTTTCCAAGCACATTTTCGGTCATCAGAGGTTGGATTTTCGTATTCAGGGGTCGGAATACACCTAGAAACTCACCCATTAAAGTCCGATTTTGATTCTGAAAAAAAATATTTTCGATCATCTCTTTTTCGTACCATGCGAAATAACTTCTTTCCAGGTCTATTTTCGTGTAACAAAGGTTGGATTTTTGAATTCAGCGGGTCAAAATACACCTATGAACCCACCCTTCAAAGTTCGATTTCGATTCTGGAGACAGATATTTTCGATCATCTCTTTTTCGTACCATGCGAAATAACTTTTTTCCAAGCATATATTCGGTCATCAAAGGTTGGATTTTCAGATTCAGCGGGTCGAAATACACCTAGAAACTCACCCATCAAAGTCCGATCTTGATTCTGAAAAAAAATATTTTCGATCATCTCTTTTTCGTACCATGCGAAATAATTTTTTTCCAAGCATATTTCTGGTCATACGAGGTCGGATTTTTGTATTCAGCGGGTCGAAATACCCCTAGAAACTCACCCATTAAAGTCCGATCTCGATTCTTTAAAAAATATTTTCGATCATCTCTTTTTCGTACCATGCGAAATAACTTCTTTCCAGGTGTATTTTCGTGTAACAAAGGTTGGATTTTGGGATTCAGCGGGTCAAAATACACCTATAAACCCACCCATCAAAGTTCGATTCCGATTCTGGAGACAGATATTATCGATCATCTCTTTTTCGTACCATGCGAAATAACTCTTTTCCAAGCATATTTTCGGTCATCAGAGGTTGGATTTTCGGATTCAGGGGGTCGAAATACACCTAGAAACTCACCCATTAAAGTCCGATTTTGATTCTGAAAAAAAATATTTTCGATCATCTATTTTTCGTACCATGCGAAATAACTTCTTTCCAGGTGTATTTTCGTGTAACAAAGGTTGGATTTTGGGATTCAGCGGGTCAAAATACACCTATAAACCCACCCATAAAAGTTCGATTCCGATTCTGGAGACAGATATTATCGATCATCTCTTTTTCGTACCATGCGAAATAACTCTTTTCCAAGCATATTTTTGCCCTTCAAAGTTTGGATTTTCGGATTCAGCGGGCCAAAATACACCTAGAAACTCACACATCAAAGTCCGATCTTGATTCTGAAAAAAAATATTTTCGATCATCTCTTTTTCGTACCATGCGAAATAACTTTTTTCCAAGCACATTTTCGGTCATCAGAGGTTGGATTTTTGTATTCAGGGGGTCGGAATACACCTAGAAACTCACCCATTAAAGTCCGATTTTGATTCTGAAAAAAAATATTTTCGATCATCTCTTTTTCGTACCATGCGAAATAACTTCTTTCCAGGTCTATTTTCGTGTAACAAAGGTTGGATTTTTAAATTCAGCGGGTCAAAATACACCTATGAACCCACCCTCCAAAGTTCGATTTCGATTCTGGAGACAGATATTTTCGATCATCTCTTTTTCGTACCATGCGAAATAACTTTTTTCCAAGCATATATTCGGTCATCAAAGGTTGGATTTTCAGATTCAGCGGGTCGAAATACACCTAGAAACTCACCCATCAAAGTCCGATCTTGATTCTGAAAAAAAATATTTTCGATCATCTCTTTTTCGTACCATGCGAAATAATTTTTTTCCAAGCATATTTCTGGTCATACGAGGTCGGATTTTTGTATTCAGCGGGTCGAAATACCCCTAGAAACTCACCCATTAAAGTCCGGTCTCGATTCTTTAAAAAAATATTTTCGATCATCTCTTTTTCGTACCATGCGAAATAACTTCTTTCCAGGTGTATTTTCGTGTAACAAAGGTTGGATTTTGGGATTCAGCGGGTCAAAATACACCTATAAACCCACCCATCAAAGTTCGATTCCGATTCTGGAGACAGATATTATCGATCATCTCTTTTTCGTACCATGCGAAATAACTTTTTTCCAAGCATATTTTTGCTCATCAAAGTTTGGATTTTCGGATTCAGCGGGTCAAAATACACCTAGAAACTCACCCATCAAAGTCCGATCTTGATTCTGAAAAAAAATATTTTCGATCATCTCTTTTTCGTACCATGCGAAATAACTTTTTTCCACGCACATTTTCGGTCATCGGAGGTTGGATTTTCGGATTCAGGGGGTCGGAATACACCTAGAAACTCACCCATTAAAGTCCGATTTTGATTCTGAAAAAAAATATTTTCGATCATCTCTTTTTCGTACCATGCGAAATAACTTCTTTCCAGGTGTATTTTCGTGTAACAAAGGTTGAATTTTTGGATTCAGCGGGTCAAAATACACCTATAAACCCACCCTTCAAAGTTCGATTTCGATTCTGGAGACAGATATTTTCGATCATCTCTTTTTCGTACCATGCGTAATAACTTTTTTCCAAGCATGTTTTTGGTCATCAAAGGTTGGATTTTCGGATTCAGCGGGTCGAAATACACCTAGAAACTCACCCATCAAAGTCCGATCTTGATTCTGAAAAAAAATATTTTCGATCATCTCTTTTTCGTACCATGCAAAATAACTTTTTTCCAAGCATATTTTCGGTCATCAGAGGTTGGATTTTCGGATTCAGGGGGTCGAAATACACCTAGAAACTCACCCATTAAAGTCCGATTTTGATTCTGAAAAAAAATATTTTCGATCATCTCTTTTTCGTACCATGCGAAATAACTTCTTTCCAGGTGTATTTTCGTTTAACAAAGGTTGGATTTTGGGATTCAGCGGGTCAAAATACACCTATAAACCCACCCATCAAAGTTCGATTCCGATTCTGGAGACAGATATTATCGATCATCTCTTTTTCGTACCATGCGAAATAACTCTTTTCCAAGCATATTTTTGCTCATCAAAGTTTGGATTTTCGGATTCAGCGGGTCAAAATACACCTAGAAACTCACCCATCAAAGTCCGATCTTGATTCTGAAAAAAAATATTTTCGATCATCTCTTTTTCGTACCATGCGAAATAACTTTTTTCCAAGCACATTTTCGGTCATCAGAGGTTGGATTTTCGTATTCAGGGGTCGGAATACACCTAGAAACTCACCCATTAAAGTCCGATTTTGATTCTGAAAAAAAATATTTTCGATCATCTCTTTTTCGTACCATGCGAAATAACTTCTTTCCAGGTCTATTTTCGTGTAACAAAGGTTGGATTTTTGAATTCAGCGGGTCAAAATACACCTATGAACCCACCCTTCAAAGTTCGATTTCGATTCTGGAGACAGATATTTTCGATCATCTCTTTTTCGTACCATGCGAAATAACTTTTTTCCAAGCATATATTCGGTCATCAAAGGTTGGATTTTCAGATTCAGCGGGTCGAAATACACCTAGAAACTCACCCATCAAAGTCCGATCTTGATTCTGAAAAAAAATATTTTCGATCATCTCTTTTTCGTACCATGCGAAATAATTTTTTTCCAAGCATATTTCTGGTCATACGAGGTCGGATTTTTGTATTCAGCGGGTCGAAATACCCCTAGAAACTCACCCATTAAAGTCCGATCTCGATTCTTTAAAAAATATTTTCGATCATCTCTTTTTCGTACCATGCGAAATAACTTCTTTCCAGGTGTATTTTCGTGTAACAAAGGTTGGATTTTGGGATTCAGCGGGTCAAAATACACCTATAAACCCACCCATCAAAGTTCGATTCCGATTCTGGAGACAGATATTATCGATCATCTCTTTTTCGTACCATGCGAAATAACTTTTTTCCAAGCATATTTTTGCTCATCAAAGTTTGGATTTTCGGATTCAGCGGGTCAAAATACACCTAGAAACTCACCCATCAAAGTCCGATCTTGATTCTGAAAAAAAATATTTTCGATCATCTCTTTTTCGTACCATGCGAAATAACTTTTTTCCACGCACATTTTCGGTCATCAGAGGTTGGATTTTCGGATTCAGGGGGTCGGAATACACCTAGAAACTCACCCATTAAAGTCCGATTTTGATTCTGAAAAAAAATATTTTCGATCATCTCTTTTTCGTACCATGCGAAATAACTTCTTTCCAGGTGTATTTTCGTGTAACAAAGGTTGAATTTTTGGATTCAGCGGGTCAAAATACACCTATAAAACCACCCTTCAAAGTTCGATTTCGATTCTGGAGACAGATATTTTCGATCATCTCTTTTTCGTACCATGCGTAATAACTTTTTTCCAAGCATATTTTTGGTCATAAGAGGTCGGATTTTTGGATTCAGCGGGTCGAAATACACCTAGAAACTCACCCATCAAAGTCCGATTTTGATTCTGGAAAAAAATATTTTCGATCATCTCTTTTTCGTACCATGCGAAATAACTTTTGTCCAAGCATATTTTTGGTCATAAGAGGTCGGATTTTTGGATTCAGCGGGTCGAAATACCCCTAGAAACTCACCCATTAAAGTCCGATCTCGATTCTGAAAAAAAATATTTTCGATCATCTCTTTTTCGTACCATGCGGAATAACTTCTTTCCAGGTGTATTTTCGTGTAACAAAGGTTGGATTTTGGGATTCAGCGGGTCAAAATACACCTATAAACCCACCCATCAAAGTTCGATTCCGATTCTGGAGACAGATATTATCGATCATCTCTTTTTCGTACCATGCGAAATAACTTTTTTCCAAGCATATTTTTGCTCATCAAAGTTTGGATTTTCGGATTCAGCGGGTCAAAATACACCTAGAAACTCACCCATCAAAGTCCGATCTTGATTCTGAAAAAAAATATTTTCGATCATCTCTTTTTCGTACCATGCGAAATAACTTTTTTCCACGCACATTTTCGGTCATCAGAGGTTGGATTTTCGGATTCAGGGGGTCGGAATACACCTAGAAACTCACCCATTAAAGTCCGATTTTGATTCTGAAAAAAAATATTTTCGATCATCTCTTTTTCGTACCATGCGAAATAACTTCTTTCCAGGTGTATTTTCGTGTAACAAAGGTTGAATTTTTGGATTCAGCGGGTCAAAATACACCTATAAAACCACCCTTCAAAGTTCGATTTCGATTCTGGAGACAGATATTTTCGATCATCTCTTTTTCGTACCATGCGTAATAACTTTTTTCCAAGCATATTTTTGGTCATAAGAGGTCGGATTTTTGGATTCAGCGGGTCGAAATACACCTAGAAACTCACCCATCAAAGTCCGATTTTGATTCTGGAAAAAAATATTTTCGATCATCTCTTTTTCGTACCATGCGAAATAACTTTTGTCCAAGCATATTTTTGGTCATAAGAGGTCGGATTTTTGGATTCAGCGGGTCGAAATACCCCTAGAAACTCACCCATTAAAGTCCGATCTCGATTCTGAAAAAAAATATTTTCGATCATCTCTTTTTCGTACCATGCGGAATAACTTCTTTCCAGGTGTATTTTCGTTTAACAAAGGTTTGATTTTTGGATTCAGCGGGTCAAAATACACCTATAAACCCACCCATCAAAGTTCGATTCCGATTCTGGAGACAGATATTTTCGATCATCTCTTTTTCGTACCATGCGAAATAACTTTTTTCCAAGCATATTTTTGCTCAACAAAGTTTGGATTTTCGGATTCAGCGGGTCGAAATACACCTAGAAACTCACCCATCAAAGTCCGATCTTGATTCTGAAAAAAAATATTTTCGATCATCTCTTTTTCGTACCATGCAAAATAACTTTTTTCCAAGCATATTTTCGGTCATCAGAGGTTGGATTTTCGGATTCAGGGGGTCGAAATACACCTAGAAACTCACCCATTAAAGTCCGATTTTGATTCTGAAAAAAAATATTTTCGATCATCTCTTTTTCGTACCATGCGAAATAACTTCTTTCCAGGTGTATTTTCGTGTAACAAAGGTTGGATTTTGGGATTCAGCGGGTCAAAATACACCTATAAACCCACCCATCAAAGTTCGATTCCGATTCTGGAGACAGATATTATCGATCATCTCTTTTTCGTACCATGCGAAATAACTCTTTTCCAAGCATATTTTTGCTCATCAAAGTTTGGATTTTCGGATTCAGCGGGTCAAAATACACCTAGAAACTCACCCATCAAAGTCCGATCTTGATTCTGAAAAAAAATATTTTCGATTATCTCTTTTTCGTACCATGCGAAATAACTTTTTTCCAAGCACATTTTCGGTCATCAGAGGTTGGATTTTCGTATTCAGGGGGTCGGAATACACCTAGAAACTCACCCATTAAAGTCCGATTTTGATTCTGAAAAAAAATATTTTCGATCATCTCTTTTTCGTACCATGCGAAATAACTTCTTTCCAGGTCTATTTTCGTGTAACAAAGGTTGGATTTTTAAATTCAGCGGGTCAAAATACACCTATGAACCCACCCTCCAAAGTTCGATTTCGATTCTGGAGACAGATATTTTCGATCATCTCTTTTTCGTACCATGCGAAATAACTTTTTTCCAAGCATATATTTTGTCATCAAAGGTTGGATTTTCAGATTCAGCGGGTCGAAATACACCTAGAAACTCACCCATCAAAGTCCGATCTTGATTCTGAAAAAAAATATTTTCGATCATCTCTTTTTCGTACCATGCGAAATAATTTTTTTCCAAGCATATTTCTGGTCATACGAGGTCGGATTTTTGTATTCAGCGGGTCGAAATACCCCTAGAAACTCACCCATTAAAGTCCGGTCTCGATTCTTTAAAAAAATATTTTCGATCATCTCTTTTTCGTACCATGCGAAATAACTTCTTTCCAGGTGTATTTTCGTGTAACAAAGGTTGGATTTTGGGATTCAGCGGGTCAAAATACACCTATAAACCCACCCATCAAAGTTCGATTCCGATTCTGGAGACAGATATTATCGATCATCTCTTTTTCGTACCATGCGAAATAACTTTTTTCCAAGCATATTTTTGCTCATCAAAGTTTGGATTTTCGGATTCAGCGGGTCAAAATACACCTAGAAACTCACCCATCAAAGTCCGATCTTGATTCTGAAAAAAAATATTTTCGATCATCTCTTTTTCGTACCATGCGAAATAACTTTTTTCCACGCACATTTTCGGTCATCGGAGGTTGGATTTTCGGATTCAGGGGGTCGGAATACACCTAGAAACTCACCCATTAAAGTCCGATTTTGATTCTGAAAAAAAATATTTTCGATCATCTCTTTTTCGTACCATGCGAAATAACTTCTTTCCGGGTGTATTTTCGTGTAACAAAGGTTGAATTTTTGGATTCAGCGGGTCAAAATACACCTATAAACCCACCCTTCAAAGTTCGATTTCGATTCTGGAGACAGATATTTTCGATCATCTCTTTTTCGTACCATGCGTAATAACTTTTTTCCAAGCATGTTTTTGGTCATCAAAGGTTGGATTTTCGGATTCAGCGGGTCGAAATACACCTAGAAACTCACCCATCAAAGTCCGATCTTGATTCTGAAAAAAAATATTTTCGATCATCTCTTTTTCGTACCATGCAAAATAACTTTTTTCCAAGCATATTTTCGGTCATCAGAGGTTGGATTTTCGGATTCAGGGGGTCGAAATACACCTAGAAACTCACCCATTAAAGTCCGATTTTGATTCTGAAAAAAAATATTTTCGATCATCTCTTTTTCGTACCATGCGAAATAACTTCTTTCCAGGTGTATTTTCGTTTAACAAAGGTTGGATTTTGGGATTCAGCGGGTCAAAATACACCTATAAACCCACCCATCAAAGTTCGATTCCGATTCTGGAGACAGATATTATCGATCATCTCTTTTTCGTACCATGCGAAATAACTCTTTTCCAAGCATATTTTTGCTCATCAAAGTTTGGATTTTCGGATTCAGCGGGTCAAAATACACCTAGAAACTCACCCATCAAAGTCCGATCTTGATTCTGAAAAAAAATATTTTCGATCATCTCTTTTTCGTACCATGCGAAATAACTTTTTTCCAAGCACATTTTCGGTCATCAGAGGTTGGATTTTCGTATTCAGGGGTCGGAATACACCTAAAAACTCACCCATTAAAGTCCGATTTTGATTCTGAAAAAAAATATTTTCGATCATCTCTTTTTCGTACCATGCGAAATAACTTCTTTCCAGGTCTATTTTCGTGTAACAAAGGTTGGATTTTTGAATTCAGCGGGTCAAAATACACCTATGAACCCACCCTTCAAAGTTCGATTTCGATTCTGGAGACAGATATTTTCGATCATCTCTTTTTCGTACCATGCGAAATAACTTTTTTCCAAGCATATATTCGGTCATCAAAGGTTGGATTTTCAGATTCAGCGGGTCGAAATACACCTAGAAACTCACCCATCAAAGTCCGATCTTGATTCTGAAAAAAAATATTTTCGATCATCTCTTTTTCGTACCATGCGAAATAATTTTTTTCCAAGCATATTTCTGGTCATACGAGGTCGGATTTTTGTATTCAGCGGGTCGAAATACCCCTAGAAACTCACCCATTAAAGTCCGATCTCGATTCTTTAAAAAATATTTTCGATCATCTCTTTTTCGTACCATGCGAAATAACTTCTTTCCAGGTGTATTTTCGTGTAACAAAGGTTGGATTTTGGGATTCAGCGGGTCAAAATACACCTATAAACCCACCCATCAAAGTTCGATTCCGATTCTGGAGACAGATATTATCGATCATCTCTTTTTCGTACCATGCGAAATAACTTTTTTCCAAGCATATTTTTGCTCATCAAAGTTTGGATTTTCGGATTCAGCGGGTCAAAATACACCTAGAAACTCACCCATCAAAGTCCGATCTTGATTCTGAAAAAAAATATTTTCGATCATCTCTTTTTCGTACCATGCGAAATAACTTTTTTCCACGCACATTTTCGGTCATCAGAGGTTGGATTTTCGGATTCAGGGGGTCGGAATACACCTAGAAACTCACCCATTAAAGTCCGATTTTGATTCTGAAAAAAAATATTTTCGATCATCTCTTTTTCGTACCATGCGAAATAACTTCTTTCCAGGTGTATTTTCGTGTAACAAAGGTTGAATTTTTGGATTCAGCGGGTCAAAATACACCTATAAAACCACCCTTCAAAGTTCGATTTCGATTCTGGAGACAGATATTTTCGATCATCTCTTTTTCGTACCATGCGTAATAACTTTTTTCCAAGCATATTTTTGGTCATAAGAGGTCGGATTTTTGGATTCAGCGGGTCGAAATACACCTAGAAACTCACCCATCAAAGTCCGATTTTGATTCTGGAAAAAAATATTTTCGATCATCTCTTTTTCGTACCATGCGAAATAACTTTTGTCCAAGCATATTTTTGGTCATAAGAGGTCGGATTTTTGGATTCCGCGGGTCGAAATACCCCTAGAAACTCACCCATTAAAGTCCGATCTCGATTCTGAAAAAAAATATTTTCGATCATCTCTTTTTCGTACCATGCGGAATAACTTCTTTCCAGGTGTATTTTCGTGTAACAAAGGTTGGATTTTGGGATTCAGCGGGTCAAAATACACCTATAAACCCACCCATCAAAGTTCGATTCCGATTCTGGAGACAGATATTATCGATCATCTCTTTTTCGTACCATGCGAAATAACTTTTTTCCAAGCATATTTTTGCTCATCAAAGTTTGGATTTTCGGATTCAGCGGGTCAAAATACACCTAGAAACTCACCCATCAAAGTCCGATCTTGATTCTGAAAAAAAATATTTTCGATCATCTCTTTTTCGTACCATGCGAAATAACTTTTTTCCACGCACATTTTCGGTCATCAGAGGTTGGATTTTCGGATTCAGGGGGTCGGAATACACCTAGAAACTCACCCATTAAAGTCCGATTTTGATTCTGAAAAAAAATATTTTCGATCATCTCTTTTTCGTACCATGCGAAATAACTTCTTTCCAGGTGTATTTTCGTGTAACAAAGGTTGAATTTTTGGATTCAGCGGGTCAAAATACACCTATAAAACCACCCTTCAAAGTTCGATTTCGATTCTGGAGACAGATATTTTCGATCATCTCTTTTTCGTACCATGCGTAATAACTTTTTTCCAAGCATATTTTTGGTCATAAGAGGTCGGATTTTTGGATTCAGCGGGTCGAAATACACCTAGAAACTCACCCATCAAAGTCCGATTTTGATTCTGGAAAAAAATATTTTCGATCATCTCTTTTTCGTACCATGCGAAATAACTTTTGTCCAAGCATATTTTTGGTCATAAGAGGTCGGATTTTTGGATTCAGCGGGTCGAAATACCCCTAGAAACTCACCCATTAAAGTCCGATCTCGATTCTGAAAAAAAATATTTTCGATCATCTCTTTTTCGTACCATGCGGAATAACTTCTTTCCAGGTGTATTTTCGTTTAACAAAGGTTTGATTTTTGGATTCAGCGGGTCAAAATACACCTATAAACCCACCCATCAAAGTTCGATTCCGATTCTGGAGACAGATATTTTCGATCATCTCTTTTTCGTACCATGCGAAATAACTTTTTTCCAAGCATATTTTTGCTCAACAAAGTTTGGATTTTCGGATTCAGCGGGTCGAAATACACCTAGAAACTCACCCATCAAAGTCCGATCTTGATTCTGAAAAAAAATATTTTCGATCATCTCTTTTTCGTACCATGCAAAATAACTTTTTTCCAAGCATATTTTCGGTCATCAGAGGTTGGATTTTCGGATTCAGGGGGTCGAAATACACCTAGAAACTCACCCATTAAAGTCCGATTTTGATTCTGAAAAAAAATATTTTCGATCATCTCTTTTTCGTACCATGCGAAATAACTTCTTTCCAGGTGTATTTTCGTGTAACAAAGGTTGGATTTTGGGATTCAGCGGGTCAAAATACACCTATAAACCCACCCATCAAAGTTCGATTCCGATTCTGGAGACAGATATTATCGATCATCTCTTTTTCGTACCATGCGAAATAACTCTTTTCCAAGCATATTTTTGCTCATCAAAGTTTGGATTTTCGGATTCAGCGGGTCAAAATACACCTAGAAACTCACCCATCAAAGTCCGATCTTGATTCTGAAAAAAAATATTTTCGATTATCTCTTTTTCGTACCATGCGAAATAACTTTTTTCCAAGCACATTTTCGGTCATCAGAGGTTGGATTTTCGTATTCAGGGGGTCGGAATACACCTAGAAACTCACCCATTAAAGTCCGATTTTGATTCTGAAAAAAAATATTTTCGATCATCTCTTTTTCGTACCATGCGAAATAACTTCTTTCCAGGTCTATTTTCGTGTAACAAAGGTTGGATTTTTGAATTCAGCGGGTCAAAATACACCTATGAACCCACCCTTCAAAGTTCGATTTCGATTCTGGAGACAGATATTTTCGATCATCTCTTTTTCGTACCATGCGAAATAACTTTTTTCCAAGCATATATTCGGTCATCAAAGGTTGGATTTTCAGATTCAGCGGGTCGAAATACACCTAGAAACTCACCCATCAAAGTCCGATCTTGATTCTGAAAAAAAATATTTTCGATCATCTCTTTTTCGTACCATGCGAAATAATTTCTTTCCAAGCATATTTCTGGTCATACGAGGTCGGATTTTTGTATTCAGCGGGTCGAAATACCCCTAGAAACTCACCCATTAAAGTCCGATCTAGATTCTGAAAAAAAATATTTTCGATCATCTCTTGTTCGTACCATGCGAAATAACTTCTTTCCAGGTGTATTTTCGCTGAACAAAGGTTGGATTTTTGGATTCAGCGGGTCAAAATACACCTATAAACCCACCCATCAAAGTTCGATTCCGATTCTGGAGACAGATATTATCGATCATCTCTTTTTCGTACCATGCGAAATAACTTTTTTCCAAGCATATTTTTGCGCATCAATGTTTGGATTTTCGGATTCAGCGGGTCAAAATACACCTAGAAACTCACCCATCAAAGTCCGATCTTGATTCTGAAAAAAAATATTTTCGATCATCTCTTTTTCGTACCATGCGAAATAACTTTTTTCCATGCAAATTTTTGGTCATCAGAGGTTGGATTTTCGGATTCAGGGGGTCGAAATACACCTAGAAACTCGTCCAATAAAGTCCGATTTTGATTCTGAAAAAAAATATTTTTGATCATCTCTTTTTCGTACCATGCGAAATAACTTCTTTCCATGTGTATTTTCGTGTAACAAAGGTTGGATTTTGGGATTCAGCGGGTCAAAATACACCTATAAACCCACCCATCAAAGTTCGATTCCGATTCTGGAGACAGATATTTTCGATCATCTCTTTTTCGTACCATGCGAAATAACTTTTTTCCAAGCATGTTTTTGGTCATCAAAGGTTGGATTTTCGGATTCAGCGGGTCGAAATACACCTAGAAACTCACCCATCACAGTCCGATCTTGATTCTGAAAAAAAATATTTTCGATCATCTCTTTTTCGTACCATGCGGAATAACTTTTTTCCAAGCGTATTTTCGGTCATCAGAGGTTGGATTTTCGGATTCAGGGGGTCGGAATACACCTAGAAACTCACCCATCAAAGTCCGATCTTGATTCTGATAAAAAATATTTTCGATCATCTCTTTTTCGTACCATGCGAAATAATTTTTTTCCAAGCATATTTCTGGTCATACGAGGTCGGATTTTTGGATTCAGCGGGTCGAAATACCCCTAGAAACTCACCCATTAAAGTCCGATCTCGATTCTGAAAAAAAATATTTTCGATCATCTCTTGTTCGTACCATGCGAAATAACTTCTTTCCAGGTGTATTTTCGCTGAACAAAGGTTGGATTTTTGGATTCAGCGGGTCAAAATACACCTATAAACCCACCCATCAAAGTTCGATTCCGATTCTGGAGACAGATATTATCGATCATCTCTTTATCGTACCATGCGAAATAACTTTTTTCCAAGCATAATTTTGCCCATCAAAGTTTGGATTTCCGGATTCAGCGGGTCAAAATACACCTAGAAACTCACCACTCAAAGTCCGATCTTGATTCTGAAAAAAAATATTTTCGATCATCTCTTTTTCGTACCATGCGAAATAACTTTTTTCCAAGCAAATTTTTGGTCATCAGAGGTTGGATTTTCGGATTCAGGGGGTCAAAATACACCTAGAAACTCACCCAATAAAGTCCGATTTTGATTCTGAAAAAAAATATTTTCGATCATCTCTTTTTCGTACCATGCGAAATAACTTCTTTCCAGGTGTATTTTCGTGTAACAAAGGTTGGATTTTGGGATTCAGCGGGTCAAAATACACCTCTAAACCCACCCTTCAAAGTTCGATTTAGATTTTGGAGACAGATATTTTCGATCATCTCTTTTTCGTACCATGCGAAATAACTTTTTTCCAAGCACATTTTCGGTCATCAAAGGTTGGATTTTCGGATTCAGCGGGTCGAAATACACCTAGAAACTCACCCATCAAAGTCCGATCTTGATTCTGAAAAAAAATATTTTCGATCATCTCTTTTTCGTACCATGCGAAATAATTTTTTTCCAAGCATATTTCTGGTCATACGAGTTCGGATTTTTGTATTCAGCGGGTCGAAATACCCCTAGAAACTCACCCATTAAAGTCCGATCTCGATTCTGAAAAAAAATATTTTCGATCATCTCTTGTTCGTACCATGCGAAATAACTTCTTTCCAGGTGTATTTTCGCGTAACAAAGGTTGGATTTTTGGATTCAGCGGGTCAAAATACACCCATAAACCCACCCATCAAAGTTCGATTCCGATTCTGGAGACAGATATTATCGATCATCTCTTTTTCGTACGATGCGAAATAACTGTTTTCCAAGCATATTTTTGGTCATCAGAGGTTGGATTTTCGGATTCAGGGGGTCGAAATACACCTAGAAACTCACCCATTAAAGTCCGATTTTGATGCTGAAAAAAAATATTTTCGATCATCTCTTTTTCGTACCATGCGAAATAACTTCTTTCCAGGTGTATTTTCGTGTAACAAAGGTTGGATTTTGGGATTCAGCGGGTCAAAATACACCTATAAACCCACCCTTCAAAGTTCGATTTCGATTCTGGAGACAGATATTTTCGATCATCTCTTTTTCGTACCATGCGAAATAACTTTTTTCCAAGCATGTTTTTGGTCATCAAAGGTTGGATTTTCGGATTCAGCGGGTCGAAATACACCTAGAAACTCACCCATCAAAGTCTGATCTTGATTCTGAAAAAAAATATTTTCGATCATCTCTTTTTCGTACCATGCGAAATATTTTTTTTCCAAGCATATTTTCGGTCATCAGAGGTTGGATTTTCGGATTCAGGGGGTCGGAATACACCTAGAAACTCACCCATTAAAGTCCGATTTTGATTCTGAAAAAAAATATTTTCGATCATCTCTTTTTCGTACCATGCGAAATAACTTCTTTCCAGGTCTATTTTCGTGTAACAAAGGTTAGATTTTTGAATTCAGCGGGTCAAAATACACCTATGAACCCACCATTCAAAGTTCGATTTCGATTCTGGAGACAGATATTTTCGATCATCTCTTTTTCGTACCATGCGAAATAACTTTTTTCCAAGCATATATTCGGTCATCAAAGGTTGGATTTTCAGATTCAGCGGGTCGAAATACACCTAGAAACTCACCCATCAAAGTCCGATCTTGATTCTGAAAAAAAATATTTTCGATCATCTCTTTTTCGTACCATGCGAAATAATTTTTTTCCAAGCATATTTCTGGTCATACGAGGTCGGATTTTTGGATTCAGCGGGTCGAAATACCCCTAGAAACTCACCCATTAAAGTCCGATCTCGATTCTGAAAAAAAATATTTTCGATCATCTCTTGTTCGTACCATGCGAAATAACTTCTTTCCAGGTGTATTTTCGCGTAACAAAGGTTGGATTTTTGGATTCAGCGGGTCAAAATACACCTATAAACCCACCCATCAAAGTTCGATTCCGATTCTGGAGACAGATATTATCGATCATCTCTTTTTCGTACCATGCGAAATAACTTTTTTCCAAGCATATTTTCCGTCATCGAAGGTTGGATTTTCGGATTCAGGGGGTCGAAATACACCTAGAAACTCACCCATTAAAGTCCGATTTTGATGCTGAAAAAAAATATTTTCGATCATCTCTTTTTCGTACCATGCGAAATAACTTCTTTCCAGGTGTATTTTCGTGTAACAAAGGGTGGATTTTGGGATTCAGCGGGTCAAAATACACCTATAAACCCACCCTTCAAAGTTCGATTTCGATTCTGGAGACACATATTTTCGATCATCTCTTTTTCGTACCATGCGAAATAACTTTTTTCCTAGCATGTTTTTGGTCATCAAAGGTTGGATTTTCGGATTCAGCGGGTCGAAATACACCTAGAAACTCGCCCATCAAAGTCCGATCTTGATTCTGAAAAAAAATATTTTCGATCATCTCTTTTTCGTACCATGCGAAATAACTTTTTTCCAAGCATATTTTCGGTCATCAGAGGTTGGATTTTCGGATTCAGGGGGTCGGAATACACCTAGAAACTCACCCATTAAAGTCCGATTTTGATTCTGAAAAAAAATATTTTCGATCATCTCTTTTTCGTTCCATGCGAAATAACTTCTTTCCAGGTGTATTTTCGTGTAACAAAGGTTGGATTTTTGAATTCAGCGGGTCAAAATACACCTATGAACCCACCCTTCAAAGTTCGATTTCGATTCTGGAGACAGATATTTTCGATCATCTCTTTTTCGTACCATGCGAAATAACTTTTTTCCAAGCATATTTTCGGTCATCAAAGGTTGGATTTTCGGATTCAGCGGGTCGAAATACACCTAGAAACTCACCCATCAAAGTCCGATCTTGATTCTGAAAAAAAATATTTTCGATCATCTCTTTTTCGCACCATGCGAAATAATTTTTTTCCAAGCATATTTCTGGTCATACGAGGTCGGATTTTTGGATCCAGCGGGTCGAAATACCCCTAGAAACTCACCCATTAAAGTCCGATCTCGATTCTGAAAAAAAATATTTTCGATCATCTCTTTTTCGTTCCATGCGAAATAACTTCTTTCCAGGTGTATTTTCGTGTTACGAAGGTTGGATTTTTGAATTCAGCGGGTCAAAATACACCTATGAACCCACCCATCAAAGTCCGATCTTGATTCTGAAAAAAAATATTTTCGATCATCTCTTTTTCGTACCATGCGAAATAATTTTTTTCCAAGCATATTTCTGGTCATACGAGGTCGGATTATTGGATTCAGCGGGTCGAAATACCCCTAGGAACTCACCCATTAAAGTCCGATCTCGATTCTGAAAAAAAATATTTTCGATCATCTCTTGTTCGTACCATGCGGAATAACTTCGTTCCAGGTGTATTTTCGCTTAACAAAGGTTGGATTTTTGGATTCAGCGGGTCAAAATACACCTATAAACCCACCCTTCAAAGTTCGATTTCGATTCTGGAGACAGATATTTTCGATCATCTCTTTTTCGTACCATGCGAAATAACTTTTTTCCAAGCATAATTTTGCCCATCAAAGTTTGGATTTCCGGATTCAGCGGGTCAAAATACACCTAGAAACTCACCACTCAAAGTACGATCTTGATTCTGAAAAAAAATATTTTCGATCATCTCTTTTTCGTACCATGCGAAATAACTTTTTTCCAAGCAAATTTTTGGTCATCAGAGGTTGGATTTTCGGATTCAGGGGGTCGAAATACACCTAGAAACTCACCCAATAAAGTCCGATTTTGATTCTGAAAAAAAATATTTTCGATCATCTCTTTTTCGTACCATGCGAAATAACTTCTTTCCAGGTGTATTTTCGTGTAACAAAGGTTGGATTTTGGGATTCAGCGGGTCAAAATACACCTCTAAACCCACCCTTCAAAGTTCGATTTAGATTTTGGAGACAGATATTTTCGATCATCTCTTTTTCGTACCATGCGAAATAACTTTTTTCCAAGCACATTTTCGGTCATCAAAGGTTGGATTTTCGGATTCAGCGGGTCGAAATACACCTAGAAACTCACCCATCAAAGTCCGATCTTGATTCTGAAAAAAAATATTTTCGATCATCTCTTTTTCGTACCATGCGAAATAATTTTTTTCCAAGCATATTTCTGGTCATACGAGTTCGGATTTTTGTATTCAGCGGGTCGAAATACCCCTAGAAACTCACCCATTAAAGTCCGATCTCGATTCTGAAAAAAAATATTTTCGATCATCTCTTGTTCGTACCATGCGAAATAACTTCTTTCCAGGTGTATTTTCGCGTAACAAAGGTTGGATTTTTGGATTCAGCGGGTCAAAATACACCTATAAACCCACCCATCAAAGTTCGATTCCGATTCTGGAGACAGATATTATCGATCATCTCTTTTTCGTACGATGCGAAATAACTTTTTTCCAAGCATATTTTTGGTCATCAGAGGTTGGATTTTCGGATTCAGGGGGTCGAAATACACCTAGAAACTCACCCATTAAAGTCCGATTTTGATGCTGAAAAAAAATATTTTCGATCATCTCTTTTTCGTACCATGCGAAATAACTTCTTTCCAGGTGTATTTTCGTGTAACAAAGGTTGGATTTTGGGATTCAGCGGGTCAAAATACACCTATAAACCCACCCTTCAAAGTTCGATTTCGATTCTGGAGACAGATATTTTCGATCATCTCTTTTTCGTACCATGCGAAATAACTTTTTTCCAAGCATGTTTTTGGTCATCAAAGGTTGGATTTTCGGATTCAGCATGTCGAAATACACCTAGAAACTCACCCATCAAAGTCCGATCTTGATTCTGAAAAAAAATATTTTCGATCATCTCTTTTTCGTACCATGCGAAATAATTTTTTTCCAAGCATATTTCTGGTCATACGAGGTCGGATTTTTGGATTCAGCGGGTCGAAATACCCCTAGAAACTCACCCATTAAAGTCCGATCTCGATTCTGAAAAAAAATATTTTCGATCATCTCTTGTTCGTACCATGCAAAATAACTTCTTTCCAGGTGTATTTTCGCGTAACAAAGGTTGGATTTTTGGATTCAGCGGGTCAAAATACACCTATAAACCCACCCATCAAAGTTCGATTCCGATTCTGGAGACAGATATTATCGATCATCTCTTTTTCGTACCATGCGAAATAACTTTTTTCCAAGCATATTTTCCGTCATCGAAGGTTGGATTTTCGGATTCAGGGGGTCGAAATACACCTAGAAACTCACCCATTAAAGTCCGATTTTGATGCTGAAAAAAAATATTTTCGATCATCTCTTTTTCGTACCATGCGAAATAACTTCTTTCCAGGTGTATTTTCGTGTAACAAAGGGTGGATTTTGGGATTCAGCGGGTCAAAATACACCTATAAACCCACCCTTCAAAGTTCGATTCCGATTCTGGAGACACATATTTTCGATCATCTCTTTTTCGTACCATGCGAAATAACTTTTTTCCTAGCATGTTTTTGGTCATCAAAGGTTGGATTTTCGGATTCAGCGGGTCGAAATACACCTAGAAACTCGCCCATCAAAGTCCGATCTTGATTCTGAAAAAAAATATTTTCGATCATCTCTTTTTCGTACCATGCGAAATAACTTTTTTCCAAGCATATTTTCGGTCATCAGAGGTTGGATTTTCGGATTCAGGGGGTCGGAATACACCTAGAAACTCACCCATTAAAGTCCGATTTTGATTCTGAAAAAAAATATTTTCGATCATCTCTTTTTCGTTCCATGCGAAATAACTTCTTTCCAGGTGTATTTTCGTGTAACAAAGGTTGGATTTTTGAATTCAGCGGGTCAAAATACACCTATGAACCCACCCTTCAAAGTTCGATTTCGATTCTGGAGACAGATATTTTCGATCATCTCTTTTTCGTACCATGCGAAATAACTTCTTTCCAAGCATATTTTCGGTCATCAAAGGTTGGATTTTCGGATTCAGCGGGTCGAAATACACCTAGAAACTCACCCATCAAAGTCCGATCTTGATTCTGAAAAAAAATATTTTCGATCATCTCTTTTCCGCACCATGCGAAATAATTTTTTTCCAAGCATATTTCTGGTCATACGAGGTCGGATTTTTGGATTCAGCGGGTCGGAATACCCCTAGAAACTCACCCATTAAAGTCCGATCTCGATTCTGAAAAAAAATATTTTCGATCATCTCTTGTTCGTACCATGCGGAATAACTTCGTTCCAGGTGTATTTTCGCTTGACAAAGGTTGGATTTTTGGATTCAGCGGGTCAAAATACACCTATAAACCCACCCTTCAAAGTTCGATTTCGATTCTGGAGACAGATATTTTCGATCATCTCTTTTTCGTACCATGCGAAATAACTTTTTTCCAAGCATATTTTTGGTCATCAAAGGTTGGATTTTTGCATCCAGCGGGTCGAAATACACCTAGAAACTCACCCATCAAAGTCCGATTTTGATTCTGAATAAAAATATTTTCGATCATCCCTTTTTCGTACCATGCGAAATAACTTTTTTCCAAGCATATTTTTGGTCATAAGAGGTCGGATTTTTGGATTCAGCGGGTCGAAATACCCCTAGAAACTCACCCATCAAAGTCCGATTTTGATTCTGAATAAAAATATTTTCGATCATCTCTTTTTCGTACCATGCGAAATAACTTTTTTCCAAGCATATTTTCGGTCATCAGAGGTTGGATTTTCGGATTTAGGGGGTCGGAATACACCTAGAAACTCACCCATTAAAGTCCGATTTTGATTCTGAAAAAAAATATTTTCGTACATCTCTTTTTCGTTCCATGCGAAATAACTTCTTTCCAGGTGTATTTTTGTGTAACAAAGGTTGGATTTTTGAATTCAGCGGGTCAAAATACACCTATGAACCCACCCTTCAAAGTTCGATTTCGATTCTGGAGACAGATATTTTCGATCATCTCTTTTTCGTACCATGCGAAATAACTTCTTTCCAAGCATATTTTCGGTCATCAAAGGTTGGATTTTCGGATTCAGCGGGTCGAAATACACCTAGAAACTCACCCATCAAAGTCCGATCTTGATTCTGAAAAAAAATATTTTCGATCATCTCTTTTCCGCACCATGCGAAATAATTTTTTTCCAAGCATATTTCTGGTCATACGAGGTCGGATTTTTGGATTCAGCGGGTCGGAATACCCCTAGAAACTCACCCATTAAAGTCCGATCTCGATTCTGAAAAAAAATATTTTCGATCATCTCTTGTTCGTACCATGCGGAATAACTTCGTTCCAGGTGTATTTTCGCTTAACAAAGGTTGGATTTTTGGATTCAGCGGGTCAAAATACACCTATAAACCCACCCTTCAAAGTTCGATTTCGATTCTGGAGACAGATATTTTCGATCATCTCTTTTTCGTACCATGCGAAATAACTTTTTTCCAAGCATATTTTTGGTCATCAAAGGTTGGATTTTTGCATCCAGCGGGTCGAAATACACCTAGAAACTCACCCATCAAAGTCCGATTTTGATTCTGAATAAAAATATTTTCGATCATCCCTTTTTCGTACCATGCGAAATAACTTTTTTCCAAGCATATTTTTGGTCATAAGAGGTCGGATTTTTGGATTCAGCGGGTCGAAATACCCCTAGAAACTCACCCATTAAAGTCCGATTTTGATTCTGAAAAAAAATATTTTCGATCATCTCTTTTTCGTTCCATGCGAAATAAATTCTTTCCAGGTGTATTTTCGTGTAACGAAGGTTGGATTTTTGAATTCAGCGGGTCAAAATACACCTATGAACCCACCCTTCAAAGTTCGATTTCGATTTTGGAGACAGATATTTTCGATCATCTCTTTTTCGTACCATGCGAAATAACTTTTTTCCAAGCATATTTTCGGTCATCAAAGGTTGGATTTTCGGATTCAGCGGGTCGAAATACACCTAGAAACTCACCCATCAAAGTCCGATCTTGATTCTGAAAAAAAATATTTTCGATCATCTCTTTTTCGTACCATGCGAAATAATTTTTTTCCAAGCATATTTCTGGTCATACGAGGTCGGATTATTGGATTCAGCGGGTCGAAATACCCCTAGAAACTCACCCATTAAAGTCCGATCTCGATTCTGAAAAAAAATATTTTCGATCATCTCTTGTTCGTACCATGCGGAATAACTTCGTTCCAGGTGTATTTTCGCTTAACAAAGGTTGGATTTTTGGATTCAGCGGGTCAAAATACACCTATAAACCCACCCTTCAAAGTTCGATTTCGATTCTGGAGACAGATATTTTCGATCATCTCTGTTTCGTACCATGCGAAATAACTTTTTTCCAAGCATGTTTTTGGTCATCAAAGGTTGGATTTTCGGATTCAGCGGGTCGAAATACACATAGAAACTCACCCATCAAAGTCTGATCTTGATTCTGAAAAAAAATATTTTCGATCATCTCTTTTCCGTACCATGCGAAATATTTTTTTTCCAAGCATATTTTCGGTCATCAGAGGTTGGATTTTCGGATTCAGGGGGTCGGAATACACCTAGAAACTCACCCATTAAAGTCCGATTTTGATTCTGAAAAAAAATATTTTCGATCATCTCTTTTTCGTACCATGCGAAATAACTTCTTTCCAGGTCTATTTTCGTGTAACAAAGGTTGGATTTTTGAATTCAGCGGGTCAAAATACACCTATGAACCCACCCTTCAAAGTTCGATTTCGATTCTGGAGACAGATATTTTCGATCATCTCTTTTTCGTACCATGCGAAATAACTTTTTTCCAAGCATATTTTTGGTCATCAAAGGTTGGATTTTCGCATCCAGCGGGTCGAAATACACCTAGAAACTCACCCATCAAAGTCCGATTATGATTCTGAATAAAAATATTTTCGATCATCCCTTTTTCGTACCATGCGAAATAACTTTTTTCCAAGCATATTTTTGGTCATAAGAGGTCGGATTTTTGGATTCAGCGGGTCGAAATACCCCTAGAAACGCACCCATTAAAGTCCGATTTTGATTCTGAAAAAAAATATTTTCGATCATCTCTTTTTCGTTCCATGGGAAATAACTTCTTTCCAGGTGTATTTTCGTGTAACGAAGGTTGGATTTTTGTATTCAGCGGGTCAAAATACACCTATGAACCCACCCTTCAAAGTTCGATTTCGATTCTGGAGACAGATATTTTCGATCATCTCTTTTTCGTACCATGCGAAATAACTTTTTTCCAAGCATATTTTCGGTCATCAAAGGTTGGATTTTCGGATTCAGCGGGTCGAAATACACCTAGAAACTCACCCATCACAGTCCGATCTTGATTCTGAAAAAAAATATTTTCGATCATCTCTTTTTCGTACCATGCGAAATAATTTTTTTCCAAGCATATTTCTGGTCATACGAGGTCGGATTATTGGATTCAGCGGGTCGAAATACCCCTAGAAACTCACCCATTAAAGTCCGATCTCGATTCTGAAAAAAAATATTTTCGATCATCTCTTGTTCGTACCATGCGGAATAACTTCGTTCCAGGTGTATTTTCGCTGAACAAAGGTTGGATTTTTGGATTCAGCGGGTCAAAATACACCTATAAACCCACCCTTCAAAGTTCGATTTCGATTCTGGAGACAGATATTTTCGATCATCTCTTTTTCGTACCATGCGAAATAACTTTTTTCCAAGCATATTTTTGGTCATCAGAGGTTGGATTTTCGGATTCAGGGGGTCGAAATACACCTAGAAACTCACCCATTAAAGTCCGATTTTGATGCTGAAAAAAAATATTTTCGATCATCTCTTTTTCGTACCATGCGAAATAACTTCTTTCCAGGTGTATTTTCGTGTAACAAAGGTTGGATTTTGGGATTCAGCGGGTCAAAATACACCTATAAACCCACCCTTCAAAGTTCGATTTCGATTCTGGAGACAGATATTTTCGATCATCTCTGTTTCATGTTTTTGGTCATCAAAGGTTGGATTTTCGGATTCAGCGGGTCGAAATACACATAGAAACTCACCCATCAAAGTCTGATCTTGATTCTGAAAAAAAATATTTTCGATCATCTCTTTTTCGTACCATGCGAAATATTTTTTTTCCAAGCATATTTCTGGTCATACGAGGTCGGATTTTTGGATTCAGGGGGTCGGAATACACCTAGAAACTCACCCATTAAAGTCCGATTTTGATTCTGAAAAAAAATATTTTCGATCATCTCTTTTTCGTACCATGCGAAATAACTTCTTTCCAGGTCTATTTTCGTGTAACAAAGGTTGGATTTTCGGATTCAGCGGGTCGAAATACACATAGAAACTCACCCATCAAAGTCTGATCTTGATTCTGAAAAAAAATATTTTCGATCATCTCTTTTTCGTACCATGCGAAATATTTTTTTTCCAAGCATATTTCTGGTCATACGAGGTCGGATTTTTGGATTCAGCGGGTCGAAATACACCTAGAAACTCACCCATTAAAGTCCGATCTCGATTCTGAAAAAAAATATTTTCGATCATCTCTTGTTCGTACCATGCGAAATAACTTCTTTCCAGGTGTATTTTCGCTCAACAACGGTTGGATTTTTGGATTCAGCGGGTCAAAATACACCTATAAACCCACCCATCAAAGTTCGATTCCGATTCTGGAGACAGATATTATCGATCATCTCTTTTTCGTACCATGCGGAATAACTTTTTTCCAAGCATGTTTTTGGTCATCAAAGGTTGGATTTTCGGATTCAGCGGGTCGAAATACACCTAGAAACTCACCCATCAAAGTCCGATCTTGATTCTGAAAAAAAATATTTTCGATCATCTCTTTTTCGTACCATGCGAAATAACTTTTTTCCAAGCGTATTTTCGGTCATCAGAGGTTGTATTTTCGGATTCAGGGGGTCGGAATACACCTAGAAACTCACCCATCAAAGTCCGATCTTGATTCTGAAAAAAAATATTTTCGATCATCTCTTTTTCGTACCATGCGAAATAATTTTTTTCCAAGCATATTTCTGGTCATACGAGGTCGGATTTTTGTATTCAGCGGGTCGAAATACCCCTAGAAACTCACCCATTAAAGTCCGATCTCGATTCTGAAAAAAAATATTTTCGATCATCTCTTGTTCGTACCATGCGAAATAACTTCTTTCCAGGTGTATTTTCGCGTAACAAAGGTTGGATTTTTGGATTCAGCGGGTCAAAATACACCTATAAACCCACCCATCAAAGTTCGATTCCGATTCTGGAGACAGATGTTATCGATCATCTCTTTTTCGTACCATGCGAAATAACTTTTTTCCAAGCATATTTTTGGTCATCAGAGGTTGGATTTTCGGATTCAGGGGGTCGAAATACACCTAGAAACTCACCCATTAAAGTCCGATTTTGATGCTGAAAAAAAATATTTTCGATCATCTCTTTTTCGTACCATGCGAAATAACTTCTTTCCAGGTGTATTTTCGTGTAACAAAGGTTGGATTTTGGGATTCAGCGGGTCAAAATACACCTATAAACCCACCCTTCAAAGTTTGATTTCGATTCTGGAGACAGATATTTTCGATCATCTCTTTTTCGTACCATGCGAAATAACTTTTTTCCAAGCATGTTTTCGGTTATCAAAGGTTGGATTTTCGGATTCAGCGGGTCGAAATACACCTAGAAACTCGCCCATCAAAGTCCGATCTTGATTCTGAAAAAAAATATTTTCGATCATCTCTTTTTCGTACCATGCGAAATAACTTTTTTCCAAGCATATTTTCGGTCATCAGAGGTTGGATTTTCGGATTCAGGGGGTCGGAATACACCTAGAAACTCCCCCATTAAAGTCCGATTTTGATACTGAAAAAAAATATTTTCGATCATCTCTTTTTCGTACCATGTGAAATAACTTCTTTCCAGGTCTATTTTCGTGTAACAAAGGTTGGATTTTTGAATTCAGCGGGTCAAAATACAGCTATGAACCCACCCTTCAAAGTTCGATTTCGATTCTGGAGACAGATATTTTCGATCATCTCTTTTTCGTACCATGCGAAATAACTTTTTTCCAAGCATATATTCGGTCATCAAAGGTTGGATTTTCAGATCCAGCGGGTCGAAATACACCTAGAAACTCACCCATCAAAGCCCGATCTTGATTCTGAAAAAAAATATTTTCGATCATCTCTTTTTCGTACCATGCGAAATAATTTTTTTCCAAGCATATTTCTGGTCATACGAGGTCGGATTTTTGGATTCAGCGGGTCGAAATACCCCTAGAAACTCACCCATTAAAGTCCGATCTCGATTCTGAAAAAAAATATTTTCGATCATCTCTTGTTCGTACCATGCGAAATAACTTCTTTCCAGGTGTATTTTCGCTCAACAAAGGTTGGATTTTTGGATTCAGCGGGTCAAAATACACCTATAAACCCACCCATCAAAGTTCGATTCCGATTCTGGAGACAGATATTATCGATCATCTCTTTTTCGTACCATGCGAAATAACTTTTTTCCAAGCATATTTTTGCTCATCAAAGTTTGGATTTTCGGATCCAGGGGGTCGAAATACACCTAGAAACTCGTCCAATAAAGTCCGATTTTGATTCTGAAAAAAAATATTTTCGATCATCTCTTTTTCGTACCATGCGAAATAACTTCTTTCCATGTGTATTTTCGTGTAACAAAGGTTGGATTTTGGGATTCAGCGGGTCAAAATACACCTATAAACCCACCCTTCAAAGTTCGATTGCGATTCTGGAGACAGATATTTTCGATCATCTCTTTTTCGTACCATGCGAAATAACTTTTTTCCAAGCATGTTTTTGGTCATCAAAGGTTGGATTTTCGGATTCAGCGGGTCGAAATACACCTAGAAACTCACCCATCAAAGTCCGATCTTGATTCTGAAAAAAAATATTTTCGATCATCTCTTTTTCGTACCATGCGAAATAACTTTTTTCCAAGCGTATTTTCGGTCATCAGAGGTTGGATTTTCGGATTCAGGGGGTCGGAATACACCTAGAAACTCACCCATCAAAGTCCGATCTTGATTCTGAAAAAAAACATTTTCGATCATCTCTTTTTCGTACCATGCGAAATAATTTTTTTCCAAGCATATTTCTGGTCATACGAGGTCGGATTTTTGGATTCAGCGGGTCGAAATACACCTAGAAACTCACCCATTAAAGTCCGATCTCGATTCTGAAAAAAAATATTTTCGATCATCTCTTGTTCGTACCATGCGAAATAACTTCTTTCCAGGTGTATTTTCGCGTAACAAAGGTTGGATTTTTGGATTCAGCGGGTCAAAATACACCTATAAACCCACCCATCAAAGTTCGATTCCGATTCTGGAGACAGATATTATCGATCATCTCTTTATCGTACCATGCGAAATAACTTTTTTCCAAGCATATTTTTGGTCATCAGAGGTTGGATTTTCGGATTCAGGGGGTCGAAATACACCTAGAAACTCACCCATTAAAGTCCGATTTTGATGCTGAAAAAAAATATTTTCGATCATCTCTTTTTCGTACCATGCGAAATACTTTCTTTCCAGGTGTATTTTCGTGTAACAAAGGTTGGATTTTGGGATTCAGCGGGTCAAAATACACCTATAAACCCACCCTTCAAAGTTCGATTTCGATTCTGGAGACAGATATTTTCGATCATCTCTTTTTCGTACCATGCGAAATAACTTTTTTCCAAGCATGTTTTTGGTCATCAAAGGTTGGATTTTCGGATTCAGCGGGTCGAAATACACCTAGAAACTCACCCATCAAAGTCTGATCTTGATTCTGAAAAAAAATATTTTCGATCATCTCTTTTTCGTACCATGCGAAATATTTTTTTTCCAAGCATATTTTCGGTCATCAGAGGTTGGATTTTCGGATTCAGGGGGTCGGAATACACCTAGAAACTCACCCATTAAAGTCCGATTTTGATTCTGAAAAAAAATATTTTCGATCATCTCTTTTTCGTACCATGCGAAATAACTTCTTTCCAGGTCTATTTTCGTGTAACAAAGGTTAGATTTTTGAATTCAGCGGGTCAAAATACACCTATGAACCCACCCTTCAAAGTTCGATTTCGATTCTGGAGACAGATATTTTCGATCATCTCTTTTTCGTACCATGCGAAATAACTTTTTTCCAAGCATATATTCGGTCATCAAAGGTTGGATTTTCAGATTCAGCGGGTCGAAATACACCTAGAAACTCACCCATCAAAGTCCGATCTTGATTCTGAAAAAAAATATTTTCGATCATCTCTTTTTCGTACCATGCGAAATAATTTTTTTCCAAGCATATTTCTGGTCATACGAGGTCGGATTTTTAGATTCAGCGGGTCGAAATACCCCTAGAAACTCACCCATTAAAGTCCGCTCTCGATTCTGAAAAAAAATATTTTCGATCATCTCTTGTTCGTACCATGCGAAATAACTTCTTTCCAGGTGTATTTTCGCTCAACAAAGGTTGGATTTTTGGATTCAGCGGGTCAAAATACACCTATAAACCCACCCATCAAAGTTCGATTCCGATTCTGGAGACAGATATTATCGATCATCTCTTTTTCGTACCATGCGAAATAACTTTTTTCCAAGCATGTTTTTGGTCATCAAAGGTTGGATTTTCGGATTCAGCGGGTCGAAATACACCTAGAAACTCACCCATCAAAGTCCGATCTTGATTCTGAAAAAAAATATTTTCGATCATCTCTTTTTCGTACCATGCGAAATAACTTTTTTCCAAGCGTATTTTCGGTCATCAGAGGTTGGATTTTCGGATTCAGGGGGTCGGAATACACCTAGAAACTCACCCATCAAAGTCCGATCTTGATTCTGAAAAAAAATATTTTCGATCATCTCTTTATCGTACCATGCGAAATAATTTTTTTCCAAGCATATTTCTGGTCATACGAGGTCGGATTTTTGTATTCAGCGGGTCGAAATACCCCTAGAAACTCACACATTAAAGTCCGATCTCGATTCTGAAAAAAAATATTTTCGATCATCTCTTGTTCGTACCATGCGAAATAACTTCTTTCCAGGTGTATTTTCGCGTAACAAAGGTTGGATTCTTGGATTCAGCGGGTCAAAATACACCTATAAACCCACCCATCAAAGTTCGATTCCGATTCTGGAGACAGATATTATCGATCATCTCTTTTTCGTACCATGCGAAATAACTTTTTTCCAAGCATATTTTTGGTCATCAGAGGTTGGATTTTCGGATTCAGGGGGTCGAAATACACCTAGAAACTCACCCATTAAAGTCCGATTTTGATGCTGAAAAAAAATATTTTCGATCATCTCTTTTTCGTACCATGCGAAATAACTTCTTTCCAGGTGTATTTTCGTGTAACAAAGGTTGGATTTTGGGATTCAGCGGGTCAAAATACACCTATAAACCCACCCTTCAAAGTTCGATTTCGATTCTGGAGACACATATTTTCGATCATCTCTTTTTCGTACCATGCGAAATAACTTTTTTCCAAGCATGTTTTTGGTCATCAAAGGTTGGATTTTCGGATTCAGCGGGTCGAAATACACCTAGAAACTCGCCCATCAAAGTCCGATCTTGATTCTGAAAAAAAATATTTTCGATCATCTCTTTTTCGTACCATGCGAAATAACTTTTTTCCAAGCATATTTTCGGTCATCAGAGGTTGGATTTTCGGATTCAGGGGGTCGGAATACACCTAGAAACTCCCCCATTAAAGTCCGATTTTGATTCTGAAAAAAAATATTTTCGATCATCTCTTTTTCGTATCATGCGAAATAACTTCTTTCCAGGTCTATTTTCGTGTAACAAAGGTTGGATTTTTGAATTCAGCGGGTCAAAATACAGCTATGAACCCACCCTTCAAAGTTCGATTTCGATTCTGGAGACAGATATTTTCGATCATCTCTTTTTCGTACCATGCGAAATAACTTTTTTCCAAGCATATATTCGGTCAACAAAGGTTGGATTTTCAGATTCAGCGGGTCGAAATACACCTAGAAACTCACCCATCAAAGTCCGATCTTGATTCTGAAAAAAAATATTTTCGATCATCTCTTTTTCGTACCATGCGAAATAATTTTTTTCCAAGCATATTTCTGGTCATACGAGGTCGGATTTTTGGATTCAGCGGGTCGAAATACCCCTAGAAACTCACCCATTAAAGTCCGATCTCGATTCTGAAAAAAAATATTTTCGATCATCTCTTGTTCGTACCATGCGGAATAACTTCTTTCCAGGTGTATTTTCGCTCAACAAAGGTTGGATTTTTGGATTCAGCGGGTCAAAATACACCTATAAACCCACCCATCAAAGTTCGATTCCGATTCTGGAGACAGATATTATCGATCATCTCTTTTTCGTACCATGCGAAATAACTTTTTTCCAAGCATATTTTTGGTCATCAGAGGTTGGATTTTCGGATTCAGGGGGTCGAAATACACCTAGAAACTCACCCATTAAAGTCCGATTTTGATGCTGAAAAAAAATATTTTCGATCATCTCTTTTTCGTACCATGCGAAATAACTTCTTTCCAGGTGTATTTTCGTGTAACAAAGGTTGGATTTTGGGATTCAGCGGGTCAAAATACACCTATAAACCCACCCTTCAAAGTTCGATTTCGATTCTGGAGACAGATATTTTCGATCATCTCTTTTTCGTACCATGCGAAATAACTTTTTTCCAAGCATGTTTTCGGTCATCAAAGGTTGGATTTTCGGATTCAGCGGGTCGAAATACACCTAGAAACTCGCCCATCAAAGTCCGATCTTGATTCTGAAAAAAAATATTTTCGATCATCTCTTTTTCGTACCATGCGAAATAACTTTTTTCCAAGCATATTTTCGGTCATCAGAGGTTGGATTTTCGGATTCAGGGGGTCGGAATACACCTAGAAACTCCCCCATTAAAGTCCGATTTTGATTCTGAAAAAAAATATTTTCGATCATCTCTTTTTCGTATCATGCGAAATAACTTCTTTCCAGGTCTATTTTCGTGTAACAAAGGTTGGATTTTTGAATTCAGCGGGTCAAAATACAGCTATGAACCCACCCTTCAAAGTTCGATTTCGATTCTGGAGACAGATATTTTCGATCATCTCTTTTTCGTACCATGCGAAATAACTTTTTTCCAAGCATATATTCGGTCAACAAAGGTTGGATTTTCAGATTCAGCGGGTCGAAATACACCTAGAAACTCACCCATCAAAGTCCGATCTTGATTCTGAAAAAAAATATTTTCGATCATCTCTTTTTCGTACCATGCGAAATAATTTTTTTCCAAGCATATTTCCGGTCATACGAGGTCGGATTTTTGGATTCAGCGGGTCGAAATACCCCTAGAAACTCACCCATTAAAGTCCGATCTCGATTCTGAAAAAAAATATTTTCGATCATCTCTTGTTCGTACCATGCGAAATAACTTCTTTCCAGGTGTATTTTCGCTCAACAAAGGTTGGATTTTTGGATTCAGCGGGTCAAAATACACCTATAAACCCACCCATCAAAGTTCGATTCCGATTCTGGAGACAGATATTATCGATCATCTCTTTTTCGTACCATGCGAAATAACTTTTTTCCAAGCATATTTTTGCTCATCAAAGTTTGGATTTTCGGATTCAGCGGGTCAAAATACACCTAGAAACTCACCCATCAAAGTCCGATCTTGATTCTGAAAAAAAATATTTTCGATCATCTCTTTTTCGTACCATGCGAAATAACTTTTTTCCAAGCAAATTTTTGGTCATCAGAGGTTGGATTTTCGGATCCAGGGGGTCGAAATACACCTAGAAACTCGTCCAATAAAGTCCGATTTTGATTCTGAAAAAAAATATTTTCGATCATCTCTTTTTCGTACCATGCGAAATAACTTTTTTCCAAGCATGTTTTTGGTCATCAAAGGTTGGATTTTCGGATTCAGCGGGTCGAAATACACCTAGAAACTCACCCATCAAAGTCCGATCTTGATTCTGAAAAAAAATATTTTCGATCATCTCTTTTTCGTACCATGCGAAATAACTTTTTTCCAAGCGTATTTTCGGTCATCAGAGGTTGGATTTTCGGATTCAGGGGGTCGGAATACACCTAGAAACTCACCCATCAAAGTCCGATCTTGATTCTGAAAAAAAATATTTTCGATCATCTCTTTATCGTACCATGCGAAATAATTTTTTTCCAAGCATATTTCTGGTCATACGAGGTCGGATTTTTGTATTCAGCGGGTCGAAATACCCCTAGAAACTCACACATTAAAGTCCGATCTCGATTCTGAAAAAAAATATTTTCGATCATCTCTTGTTCGTACCATGCGAAATAACTTCTTTCCAGGTGTATTTTCGCGTAACAAAGGTTGGATTCTTGGATTCAGCGGGTCAAAATACACCTATAAACCCACCCATCAAAGTTCGATTCCGATTCTGGAGACAGATATTATCGATCATCTCTTTTTCGTACCATGCGAAATAACTTTTTTCCAAGCATATTTTTGGTCATCAGAGGTTGGATTTTCGGATTCAGGGGGTCGAAATACACCTAGAAACTCACCCATTAAAGTCCGATTTTGATGCTGAAAAAAAATATTTTCGATCATCTCTTTTTCGTACCATGCGAAATAACTTCTTTCCAGGTGTATTTTCGTGTAACAAAGGTTGGATTTTGGGATTCAGCGGGTCAAAATACACCTATAAACCCACCCTTCAAAGTTCGATTTCGATTCTGGAGACACATATTTTCGATCATCTCTTTTTCGTACCATGCGAAATAACTTTTTTCCAAGCATGTTTTTGGTCATCAAAGGTTGGATTTTCGGATTCAGCGGGTCGAAATACACCTAGAAACTCGCCCATCAAAGTCCGATCTTGATTCTGAAAAAAAATATTTTCGATCATCTCTTTTTCGTACCATGCGAAATAACTTTTTTCCAAGCATATTTTCGGTCATCAGAGGTTGGATTTTCGGATTCAGGGGGTCGGAATACACCTAGAAACTCCCCCATTAAAGTCCGATTTTGATTCTGAAAAAAAATATTTTCGATCATCTCTTTTTCGTATCATGCGAAATAACTTCTTTCCAGGTCTATTTTCGTGTAACAAAGGTTGGATTTTTGAATTCAGCGGGTCAAAATACAGCTATGAACCCACCCTTCAAAGTTCGATTTCGATTCTGGAGACAGATATTTTCGATCATCTCTTTTTCGTACCATGCGAAATAACTTTTTTCCAAGCATATATTCGGTCAACAAAGGTTGGATTTTCAGATTCAGCGGGTCGAAATACACCTAGAAACTCACCCATCAAAGTCCGATCTTGATTCTGAAAAAAAATATTTTCGATCATCTCTTTTTCGTACCATGCGAAATAATTTTTTTCCAAGCATATTTCTGGTCATACGAGGTCGGATTTTTGGATTCAGCGGGTCGAAATACCCCTATAAACTCACCCATTAAAGTCCGATCTCGATTCTGAAAAAAAATATTTTCGATCATCTCTTGTTCGTACCATGCGGAATAACTTCTTTCCAGGTGTATTTTCGCTCAACAAAGGTTGGATTTTTGGATTCAGCGGGTCAAAATACACCTATAAACCCACCCATCAAAGTTCGATTCCGATTCTGGAGACAGATATTATCGATCATCTCTTTTTCGTACCATGCGAAATAACTTTTTTCCAAGCATATTTTTGGTCATCAGAGGTTGGATTTTCGGATTCAGGGGGTCGAAATACACCTAGAAACTCACCCATTAAAGTCCGATTTTGATGCTGAAAAAAAATATTTTCGATCATCTCTTTTTCGTACCATGCGAAATAACTTCTTTCCAGGTGTATTTTCGTGTAACAAAGGTTGGATTTTGGGATTCAGCGGGTCAAAATACACCTATAAACCCACCCTTCAAAGTTCGATTTCGATTCTGGAGACAGATATTTTCGATCATCTCTTTTTCGTACCATGCGAAATAACTTTTTTCCAAGCATGTTTTCGGTCATCAAAGGTTGGATTTTCGGATTCAGCGGGTCGAAATACACCTAGAAACTCGCCCATCAAAGTCCGATCTTGATTCTGAAAAAAAATATTTTCGATCATCTCTTTTTCGTACCATGCGAAATAACTTTTTTCCAAGCATATTTTCGGTCATCAGAGGTTGGATTTTCGGATTCAGGGGGTCGGAATACACCTAGAAACTCCCCCATTAAAGTCCGATTTTGATTCTGAAAAAAAATATTTTCGATCATCTCTTTTTCGTATCATGCGAAATAACTTCTTTCCAGGTCTATTTTCGTGTAACAAAGGTTGGATTTTTGAATTCAGCGGGTCAAAATACAGCTATGAACCCACCCTTCAAAGTTCGATTTCGATTCTGGAGACAGATATTTTCGATCATCTCTTTTTCGTACCATGCGAAATAACTTTTTTCCAAGCATATATTCGGTCAACAAAGGTTGGATTTTCAGATTCAGCGGGTCGAAATACACCTAGAAACTCACCCATCAAAGTCCGATCTTGATTCTGAAAAAAAATATTTTCGATCATCTCTTTTTCGTACCATGCGAAATAATTTTTTTCCAAGCATATTTCCGGTCATACGAGGTCGGATTTTTGGATTCAGCGGGTCGAAATACCCCTAGAAACTCACCCATTAAAGTCCGATCTCGATTCTGAAAAAAAATATTTTCGATCATCTCTTGTTCGTACCATGCGAAATAACTTCTTTCCAGGTGTATTTTCGCTCAACAAAGGTTGGATTTTTGGATTCAGCGGGTCAAAATACACCTATAAACCCACCCATCAAAGTTCGATTCCGATTCTGGAGACAGATATTATCGATCATCTCTTTTTCGTACCATGCGAAATAACTTTTTTCCAAGCATATTTTTGCTCATCAAAGTTTGGATTTTCGGATTCAGCGGGTCAAAATACACCTAGAAACTCACCCATCAAAGTCCGATCTTGATTCTGAAAAAAAATATTTTCGATCATCTCTTTTTCGTACCATGCGAAATAACTTTTTTCCAAGCAAATTTTTGGTCATCAGAGGTTGGATTTTCGGATCCAGGGGGTCGAAATACACCTAGAAACTCGTCCAATAAAGTCCGATTTTGATTCTGAAAAAAAATATTTTCGATCATCTCTTTTTCGTACCATGCGAAATAACTTCTTTCCATGTGTATTTTCGTGTAACAAAGGTTGGATTTTGGGATTCAGCGGGTCAAAATACACCTATAAACCCACCCTTCAAAGTTCGATTTCGATTCTGGAGACAGATATTTTCGATCATCTCTTTTTCGTACCATGCGAAATAACTTTTTTCCAAGCATGTTTTTGGTCATCAAAGGTTGGATTTTCGGATTCAGCGGGTCGAAATACACCTAGAAACTCACCCATCAAAGTCCGATCTTGATTCTGAAAAAAAATATTTTCGATCATCTCTTTTTCGTACCATGCGAAATAACTTTTTTCCAAGCGTATTTTCGGTCATCAGAGGTTGGATTTTCGGATTCAGGGGGTCGGAATACACCTAGAAACTCACCCATCAAAGTCCGATCTTGATTCTGAAAAAAAACATTTTCGATCATCTCTTTTTCGTACCATGCGAAATAATTTTTTTCCAAGCATATTTCTGGTCATACGAGGTCGGATTTTTGGATTCAGCGGGTCGAAATACACCTAGAAACTCACCCATTAAAGTCCGATCTCGATTCTGAAAAAAAATATTTTCGATCATCTCTTGTTCGTACCATGCGAAATAACTTCTTTCCAGGTGTATTTTCGCGTAACAAAGGTTGGATTTTTGGATTCAGCGGGTCAAAATACACCTATAAACCCACCCATCAAAGTTCGATTCCGATTCTGGAGACAGATATTATCGATCATCTCTTTATCGTACCATGCGAAATAACTTTTTTCCAAGCATATTTTTGGTCATCAGAGGTTGGATTTTCGGATTCAGGGGGTCGAAATACACCTAGAAACTCACCCATTAAAGTCCGATTTTGATGCTGAAAAAAAATATTTTCGATCATCTCTTTTTCGTACCATGCGAAATACTTTCTTTCCAGGTGTATTTTCGTGTAACAAAGGTTGGATTTTGGGATTCAGCGGGTCAAAATACACCTATAAACCCACCCTTCAAAGTTCGATTTCGATTCTGGAGACAGATATTTTCGATCATCTCTTTTTCGTACCATGCGAAATAACTTTTTTCCAAGCATGTTTTTGGTCATCAAAGGTTGGATTTTCGGATTCAGCGGGTCGAAATACACCTAGAAACTCACCCATCAAAGTCTGATCTTGATTCTGAAAAAAAATATTTTCGATCATCTCTTTTTCGTACCATGCGAAATATTTTTTTTCCAAGCATATTTTCGGTCATCAGAGGTTGGATTTTCGGATTCAGGGGGTCGGAATACACCTAGAAACTCACCCATTAAAGTCCGATTTTGATTCTGAAAAAAAATATTTTCGATCATCTCTTTTTCGTACCATGCGAAATAACTTCTTTCCAGGTCTATTTTCGTGTAACAAAGGTTAGATTTTTGAATTCAGCGGGTCAAAATACACCTATGAACCCACCCTTCAAAGTTCGATTTCGATTCTGGAGACAGATATTTTCGATCATCTCTTTTTCGTACCATGCGAAATAACTTTTTTCCAAGCATATATTCGGTCATCAAAGGTTGGATTTTCAGATTCAGCGGGTCGAAATACACCTAGAAACTCACCCATCAAAGTCCGATCTTGATTCTGAAAAAAAATATTTTCGATCATCTCTTTTTCGTACCATGCGAAATAATTTTTTTCCAAGCATATTTCTGGTCATACGAGGTCGGATTTTTAGATTCAGCGGGTCGAAATACCCCTAGAAACTCACCCATTAAAGTCCGCTCTCGATTCTGAAAAAAAATATTTTCGATCATCTCTTGTTCGTACCATGCGAAATAACTTCTTTCCAGGTGTATTTTCGCTCAACAAAGGTTGGATTTTTGGATTCAGCGGGTCAAAATACACCTATAAACCCACCCATCAAAGTTCGATTCCGATTCTGGAGACAGATATTATCGATCATCTCTTTTTCGTACCATGCGAAATAACTTTTTTCCAAGCATGTTTTTGGTCATCAAAGGTTGGATTTTCGGATTCAGCGGGTCGAAATACACCTAGAAACTCACCCATCAAAGTCCGATCTTGATTCTGAAAAAAAATATTTTCGATCATCTCTTTTTCGTACCATGCGAAATAACTTTTTTCCAAGCGTATTTTCGGTCATCAGAGGTTGGATTTTCGGATTCAGGGGGTCGGAATACACCTAGAAACTCACCCATCAAAGTCCGATCTTGATTCTGAAAAAAAATATTTTCGATCATCTCTTTATCGTACCATGCGAAATAATTTTTTTCCAAGCATATTTCTGGTCATACGAGGTCGGATTTTTGTATTCAGCGGGTCGAAATACCCCTAGAAACTCACACATTAAAGTCCGATCTCGATTCTGAAAAAAAATATTTTCGATCATCTCTTGTTCGTACCATGCGAAATAACTTCTTTCCAGGTGTATTTTCGCGTAACAAAGGTTGGATTCTTGGATTCAGCGGGTCAAAATACACCTATAAACCCACCCATCAAAGTTCGATTCCGATTCTGGAGACAGATATTATCGATCATCTCTTTTTCGTACCATGCGAAATAACTTCTTTCCAGGTGTATTTTCGTGTAACAAAGGTTGGATTTTGGGATTCAGCGGGTCAAAATACACCTATAAACCCACCCTTCAAAGTTCGATTTCGATTCTGGAGACACATATTTTCGATCATCTCTTTTTCGTACCATGCGAAATAACTTTTTTCCAAGCATGTTTTTGGTCATCAAAGGTTGGATTTTCGGATTCAGCGGGTCGAAATACACCTAGAAACTCGCCCATCAAAGTCCGATCTTGATTCTGAAAAAAAATATTTTCGATCATCTCTTTTTCGTACCATGCGAAATAACTTTTTTCCAAGCATATTTTCGGTCATCAGAGGTTGGATTTTCGGATTCAGGGGGTCGGAATACACCTAGAAACTCCCCCATTAAAGTCCGATTTTGATTCTGAAAAAAAATATTTTCGATCATCTCTTTTTCGTATCATGCGAAATAACTTCTTTCCAGGTCTATTTTCGTGTAACAAAGGTTGGATTTTTGAATTCAGCGGGTCAAAATACAGCTATGAACCCACCCTTCAAAGTTCGATTTCGATTCTGGAGACAGATATTTTCGATCATCTCTTTTTCGTACCATGCGAAATAACTTTTTTCCAAGCATATATTCGGTCAACAAAGGTTGGATTTTCAGATTCAGCGGGTCGAAATACACCTAGAAACTCACCCATCAAAGTCCGATCTTGATTGTGAAAAAAAATATTTTCGATCATCTCTTTTTCGTACCATGCGAAATAATTTTTTTCCAAGCATATTTCTGGTCATACGAGGTCGGATTTTTGGATTCAGCGGGTCGAAATACCCCTAGAAACTCACCCATTAAAGTCCGATCTCGATTCTGAAAAAAAATATTTTCGATCATCTCTTGTTCGTACCATGCGGAATAACTTCTTTCCAGGTGTATTTTCGCTCAACAAAGGTTGGATTTTTGGATTCAGCGGGTCAAAATACACCTATAAACCCACCCATCAAAGTTCGATTCCGATTCTGGAGACAGATATTATCGATCATCTCTTTTTCGTACCATGCGAAATAACTTTTTTCCAAGCATATTTTTGGTCATCAGAGGTTGGATTTTCGGATTCAGGGGGTCGAAATACACCTAGAAACTCACCCATTAAAGTCCGATTTTGATGCTGAAAAAAAATATTTTCGATCATCTCTTTTTCGTACCATGCGAAATAACTTCTTTCCAGGTGTATTTTCGTGTAACAAAGGTTGGATTTTGGGATTCAGCGGGTCAAAATACACCTATAAACCCACCCTTCAAAGTTCGATTTCGATTCTGGAGACAGATATTTTCGATCATCTCTTTTTCGTACCATGCGAAATAACTTTTTTCCAAGCATGTTTTCGGTCATCAAAGGTTGGATTTTCGGATTCAGCGGGTCGAAATACACCTAGAAACTCGCCCATCAAAGTCCGATCTTGATTCTGAAAAAAAATATTTTCGATCATCTCTTTTTCGTACCATGCGAAATAACTTTTTTCCAAGCATATTTTCGGTCATCAGAGGTTGGATTTTCGGATTCAGGGGGTCGGAATACACCTAGAAACTCCCCCATTAAAGTCCGATTTTGATTCTGAAAAAAAATATTTTCGATCATCTCTTTTTCGTATCATGCGAAATAACTTCTTTCCAGGTCTATTTTCGTGTAACAAAGGTTGGATTTTTGAATTCAGCGGGTCAAAATACAGCTATGAACCCACCCTTCAAAGTTCGATTTCGATTCTGGAGACAGATATTTTCGATCATCTCTTTTTCGTACCATGCGAAATAACTTTTTTCCAAGCATATATTCGGTCAACAAAGGTTGGATTTTCAGATTCAGCGGGTCGAAATACACCTAGAAACTCACCCATCAAAGTCCGATCTTGATTCTGAAAAAAAATATTTTCGATCATCTCTTTTTCGTACCATGCGAAATAATTTTTTTCCAAGCATATTTCTGGTCATACGAGGTCGGATTTTTGGATTCAGCGGGTCGAAATACCCCTAGAAACTCACCCATTAAAGTCCGATCTCGATTCTGAAAAAAAATATTTTCGATCATCTCTTGTTCGTACCATGCGAAATAACTTCTTTCCAGGTGTATTTTCGCTCAACAAAGGTTGGATTTTTGGATTCAGCGGGTCAAAATACACCTATAAACCCACCCATCAAAGTTCGATTCCGATTCTGGAGACAGATATTATCGATCATCTCTTTTTCGTACCATGCGAAATAACTTTTTTCCAAGCATATTTTTGCTCATCAAAGTTTGGATTTTCGGATTCAGCGGGTCAAAATACACCTAGAAACTCACCCATCAAAGTCCGATCTTGATTCTGAAAAAAAATATTTTCGATCATCTCTTTTTCGTACCATGCGAAATAACTTTTTTCCAAGCAAATTTTTGGTCATCAGAGGTTGGATTTTCGGATCCAGGGGGTCGAAATACACCTAGAAACTCGTCCAATAAAGTCCGATTTTGATTCTGAAAAAAAATATTTTCGATCATCTCTTTTTCGTACCATGCGAAATAACTTCTTTCCATGTGTATTTTCGTGTAACAAAGGTTGGATTTTGGGATTCAGCGGGTCAAAATACACCTATAAACCCACCCTTCAAAGTTCGATTTCGATTCTGGAGACAGATATTTTCGATCATCTCTTTTTCGTACCATGCGAAATAACTTTTTTCCAAGCATGTTTTTGGTCATCAAAGGTTGGATTTTCGGATTCAGCGGGTCGAAATACACCTAGAAACTCACCCATCAAAGTCCGATCTTGATTCTGAAAAAGAATATTTTCGATCATCTCTTTTTCGTACCATGCGAAATAATTTTTTTCCAAGCATATTTCTGGTCATACGAGGTCGGATTTTTGGATTCAGCGGGTCGAAATACACCTAGAAACTCACCCATTAAAGTCCGATCTCGATTCTGAAAAAAAATATTTTCGATCATCTCTTGTTCGTACCATGCGAAATAACTTCTTTCCAGGTGTATTTTCGCGTAACAAAGGTTGGATTTTTGGATTCAGCGGGTCAAAATACACCTATAAACCCACCCATCAAAGTTCGATTCCGATTCTGGAGACAGATATTATCGATCATCTCTTTATCGTACCATGCGAAATAACTTTTTTCCAAGCATATTTTTGGTCATCAGAGGTTGGATTTTCGGATTCAGGGGGTCGAAATACACCTAGAAACTCACCCATTAAAGTCCGATTTTGATGCTGAAAAAAAATATTTTCGATCATCTCTTTTTCGTACCATGCGAAATAACTTCTTTCCAGGTGTATTTTCGTGTAACAAAGGTTGGATTTTGGGATTCAGCGGGTCAAAATACACCTATAAACCCACCCTTCAAAGTTCGATTTCGATTCTGGAGACAGATATTTTCGATCATCTCTTTTTCGTACCATGCGAAATAACTTTTTTCCAAGCATGTTTTTGGTCATCAAAGGTTGGATCTTCGGATTCAGCGGGTCGAAATACACCTAGAAACTCACCCATCAAAGTCTGATCTTGATTCTGAAAAAAAATATTTTCGATCATCTCTTTTTCGTACCATGCGAAATATTTTCTTTCCAAGCATATTTTCGGTCATCAGAGGTTGGATTTTCGGATTCAGGGGGTCGGAATACACCTAGAAACTCACCCATTAAAGTCCGATTTTGATTCTGAAAAAAAATATTTTCGATCATCTCTTTTTCGTACCATGCGAAATATTTTCTTTCCAAGCATATTTTCGGTCATCAAAGGTTGGATTTTCGGATTCAGCGGGTCGAAATACACCTAGAAACTCACCCATCAAAGTCCGATCTTGATTCTGAAAAAAAATATTTTCGATCATCTCTTTTTCGTACCATGCAAAATAACTTTTTTCCAAGCATATTTTTGGTCATAAGAGGTCGGATTTTTGGATTTAGCGGGTCGAAATACACCTAGAAACTCACCCATCAAAGTCCGATTTTGATTCTGAAAAAAAATATTTCCGATCATCTCTTTTTCATACCATGCGAAATAACTTTTTTCCAAGCATATTTTTGGTCATAAGAGGTCGGATTTTTGGATTCAGCGGGTCGAAATACACCTAGAAACTAACCCATCAAAGTCCGATTTTGATTCTGAAAAAAAATATTTTCGATCATCTCTTTTTCGTACCATGCGAAATAACTTTTTTCCAAGCATATTTTTGGTCATAAGAGGTCGGATTTTTGGATTCAGCGGGTCGAAATACCCCTAGAAACTCACCCATTAGAGTCCGATCTCGATTCTGAAAAAAAATATTTTCGATCATCTCTTTTTCGTACCATGCAGAATAACTTCTTTCCAGGTGTATTTTCGTTCAACAAAGGTTTGATTTTTGGATTCAGCGGGTCAAAATACACCTATAAACCCACCCATCAAAGTTCGATTCCGATTCTGGAGACAGATATTTTCGATCATCCCTTTTTCGTTCCATGCGAAATAACTTCTTTCCAGGTCTATTTTCGCGTAACAAAGGGTGGATTTTGGGATTCAGCGGGTCAAAATACACCTATAAACCCACCCTTCAAAGTTCGATTTCGATTCTGGAGACACATATTATTGATCATCTCTTTTTCGTACCATGCGAAATAACTTTTTTCCAAGCATATTTTTCCTCATCAAAGTTTGGATTTTCGGATTCAGCGGGTCAAAATACACCTAGAAACTCACCCATCAAAGTCCGATCTTGATTCTGAAAAAAAATATTTTCGATCATCTCTTTTTCGTACCATGCGCAATAACTTTTTTCCAAGCAAATTTTTGGTCATCAGAGGTTGGATTTTCGGATTCAGGGGGTCGAAATACACCTAGAAACTCACCCAATAAAGTCCGATTTTGATTCTGAAAAAAAATATTTTCGATCATCTCTTTTTCGTACCATGCGAAATAACTTCTTTCCATGTGTATTTTCGTGTAACAAAGGTTGGATTTTGGGATTCAGCGGGTCAAAATACACCTATAAACCCACCCTTCAAAGTTCGATTTCGATTCTGGAGACAGATATTTTCGATCATCTCTTTTTCGTACCATGCGAAATAACTTTTTTCCAAGCATGTTTTTGGTCATCAAAGGTTGGATTTTCGGATTCAGCGGGTCGAAATACACCTAGAAACTCACCCATCAAAGTCCGATTTTGATGCTGAAAAAAAATATTTTCGATCATCTCTTTTTCGTACCATGCGAAATAACTTCTTTCCAGGTGTATTTTCGTGTAACAAAGGGTGGATTTTGGGATTCAGCGGGTCAAAATACACCTATAAACCCACCCTTCAAAGTTCGATTTCGATTCTGGAGACAGATATTTTCGATCATCTCTTTTTCGTACCATGCGAAATAACTTTTTTCCAAGCATGTTTTCGGTCATCAAAGGTTGGATTTTCGGATTCAGCGGGTCGAAATACACCTAGAAACTCGCCCATCAAAGTCCGATCTTGATTCTGAAAAAAAATATTTTCGATCATCTCTTTTCCGTACCATGCGAAATAACTTTTTTCCAAGCATATTTTCGGTCATCAGAGGTTGGATTTTCGGATTCAGGGGGTCGGAATACACCTAGAAACTCCCCCATTAAAGTCCGATTTTGATTCTGAAAAAAAATATTTTCGATCATCTCTTTTTCGTACCATGCGAAATAACTTCTTTCCAGGTGTATTTTCGTGTAACAAAGGTTGGATTTTGGGATTCAGCGGGTCAAAATACAGCTATGAACCCACCCTTCAAAGTTCGATTTCGATTCTGGAGACAGATATTTTCGATCATCTCTTTTTCGTACCATGCGAAATAACTTTTTTCCAAGCATATATTCGGTCATCAAAGGTTGGATTTTCAGATTCAGCGGGTCGAAATACACCTAGAAACTCACCCATCAAAGTCCGATCTTGATTCTGAAAAAAAATATTTTCGATCATCTCTTTTTCGTACCATGCGAAATAATTTTTTTCCAAGCATATTTCTGGTCATACGAGGTCGGATTTTTGGATTCAGCGGGTCGAAATACCCCTAGAAACTCACCCATTAAAGTCCGATCTCGATTCTGAAAAAAAATATTTTCGATCATCTCTTGTTCGTACCATGCGAAATAACTTCTTTCCAGGTGTATTTTCGCTCAACAAAGGTTGGATTTTTGGATTCAGCGGGTCAAAATACACCCATAAACCCACCCATCAAAGTTCGATTCCGATTCTGGAGACAGATATTATCGATCATCTCTTTTTCGTACCATGCGAAATAACTTTTTTCCAAGCATATTTTTGCTCATCAAAGTTTGGATTTTCGGATTCAGCGGGTCAAAATACACCTAGAAACTCACCCATCAAAGTCCGATCTTGATTCTGAAAAAAAATATTTTCGATCATCTCTTTTTCGTACCATGCGAAATAACTTTTTTCCAAGCAAATTTTTGGTCATCAGAGGTTGGATTTTCGGATCCAGGGGGTCGAAATACACCTAGAAACTCGTCCAATAAAGTCCGATTTTGATTCTGAAAAAAAATATTTTCGATCATCTCTTTTTCGTACCATGCGAAATAACTTCTTTCCATGTGTATTTTCGTGTAACAAAGGTTGGATTTTGGGATTCAGCGGGTCAAAATACACCTATAAACCCACCCTTCAAAGTTCGATTTCGATTCTGGAGACAGATATTTTCGATCATCTCTTTTTCGTACCATGCGAAATAACTTTTTTCCAAGCATGTTTTTGGTCATCAAAGGTTGGATTTTCGGATTCAGCGGGTCGAAATACACCTAGAAACTCACCCATCAAAGTCCGATCTTGATTCTGAAAAAGAATATTTTCGATCATCTCTTTTTCGTACCATGCGAAATAATTTTTTTCCAAGCATATTTCTGGTCATACGAGGTCGGATTTTTGGATTCAGCGGGTCGAAATACACCTAGAAACTCACCCATTAAAGTCCGATCTCGATTCTGAAAAAAAATATTTTCGATCATCTCTTGTTCGTACCATGCGAAATAACTTCTTTCCAGGTGTATTTTCGCGTAACAAAGGTTGGATTTTTGGATTCAGCGGGTCAAAATACACCTATAAACCCACCCATCAAAGTTCGATTCCGATTCTGGAGACAGATATTATCGATCATCTCTTTATCGTACCATGCGAAATAACTTTTTTCCAAGCATATTTTTGGTCATCAGAGGTTGGATTTTCGGATTCAGGGGGTCGGAATACACCTAGAAACTCACCCATTAAAGTCCGATTTTGATGCTGAAAAAAAATATTTTCGATCATCTCTTTTTCGTACCATGCGAAATAACTTCTTTCCAGGTGTATTTTCGTGTAACAAAGGTTGGATTTTGGGATTCAGCGGGTCAAAATACACCTATAAACCCACCCTTCAAAGTTCGATTTCGATTCTGGAGACAGATATTTTCGATCATCTCTTTTTCGTACCATGCGAAATAACTTTTTTCCAAGCATGTTTTTGGTCATCAAAGGTTGGATCTTCGGATTCAGCGGGTCGAAATACACCTAGAAACTCACCCATCAAAGTCTGATCTTGATTCTGAAAAAAAATATTTTCGATCATCTCTTTTTCGTACCATGCGAAATATTTTCTTTCCAAGCATATTTTCGGTCATCAGAGGTTGGATTTTCGGATTCAGGGGGTCGGAATACACCTAGAAACTCACCCATTAAAGTCCGATTTTGATTCTGAAAAAAAATATTTTCGATCATCTCTTTTTCGTACCATGCGGAATAACTTCTTTCCAGGTCTATTTTCGTGTAACAAAGGGTGGATTTTGGGATTCAGCGGGTCAAAATACACCTATAAACCCACCCTTCAAAGTTCGATTTCGATTCTGGAGACACATATTATCGATCATCTCTTTTTCGTACCATGCGAAATAACTTTTTTCCAAGCATATTTTTCCTCATCAAAGTTTGGATTTTCGGATTCAGCGGGTCAAAATACACCTAGAAACTCACCCATCAAAGTCCGATCTTGATTCTGAAAAAAAATATTTTCGATCATCTCTTTTTCGTACCATGCGCAATAACTTTTTTCCAAGCAAATTTTTGGTCATCAGAGGTTGGATTTTCGGATTCAGGGGGTCGAAATACACGTAGAAACTCACCCAATAAAGTCCGATTTTGATTCTGAAAAAAAATATTTTCGATCATCTCTTTTTCGTACCATGCGAAATAGCTTCTTTCCATGTGTATTTTCGTGTAACAAAGGTTGGATTTTGGGATTCAGCGGGTCAAAATACACCTATAAACCCACCCTTCAAAGTTCGATTTCGATTCTGGAGACAGATATTTTCGATCATCTCTTTTTCGTACCATGCGAAATAACTTTTTTCCAAGCATGTTTTTGGTCATCAAAGGTTGGATTTTCGGATTCAGCGGGTCGAAATACACCTAGAAACTCACCCATCAAAGTCCGATTTTGATGCTGAAAAAAAATATTTTCGATCATCTCTTTTTCGTACCATGCGAAATAACTTCTTTCCAGGTGTATTTTCGTGTAACAAAGGGTGGATTTTGGGATTCAGCGGGTCAAAATACACCTATAAACCCACCCTTCAAAGTTCGATTTCGATTCTGGAGACACATATTTTCGATCATCTCTTTTTCGTACCATGCGAAATAACTTTTTTCCAAGCATGTTTTTGGTCATCAAAGGTTGGATTTTCGGATTCAGCGGGTCGAAATACACCTAGAAACTCGCCCATCAAAGTCCGATCTTGATTCTGAAAAAAAATATTTTCGATCATCTCTTTTTCGTACCATGCGAAATAACTTTTTTCCAAGCATATTTTCGGTCATCAGAGGTTGGATTTTTGGATTCAGGGGGTCGAAATACACCTAGAAACTCACCCATTAAAGTCCGATTTTGATGCTGAAAAAAAATATTTTCGATCATCTCTTTTTCGTACCATGCGAAATAACTTCTTTCCAGGTGTATTTTCGTGTAACAAAGGTTGGATTTTGGGATTCAGCGGGTCAAAATACACCTATAAACCCACCCTTCAAAGTTCGATTTCGATTCTGGAGACAGATATTTTCGATCATCTCTTTTTCGTACCATGCGAAATAACTTTTTTCCAAGCATGTTTTCGGTCATCAAAGGTTGGATTTTCGGATTCAGCGGGTCGAAATACACCTAGAAACTCGCCCATCAAAGTCCGATCTTGATTCTGAAAAAAAATATTTTCGATCATCTCTTTTTCGTACCATGCGAAATAACTTTTTTCCAAGCATATTTTCGGTCATCAGAGGTTGGATTTTCGGATTCAGGGGGTCGGAATACACCTAGAAACTCCCCCATTAAAGTCCGATTTTGATTCTGAAAAAAAATATTTTCGATCATCTCTTTTTCGTATCATGCGAAATAACTTCTTTCCAGGTCTATTTTCGTGTAACAAAGGTTGGATTTTTGAATTCAGCGGGTCAAAATACAGCTATGAACCCACCCTTCAAAGTTCGATTTCGATTCTGGAGACAGATATTTTCGATCATCTCTTTTTCGTACCATGCGAAATAACTTTTTTCCAAGCATATATTCGGTCATCAAAGGTTGGATTTTCAGATTCAGCGGGTCGAAATACACCTAGAAACTCACCCATCAAAGTCCGATCTTGATTCTGAAAAAAAATATTTTCGATCATCTCTTTTTCGTACCATGCGAAATAATTTTTTTCCAAGCATATTTCTGGTCATACGAGGTCGGATTTTTGGATTCAGCGGGTCGAAATACCCCTAGAAACTCACCCATTAAAGTCCGATCTCGATTCTGAAAAAAAATATTTTCGATCATCTCTTGTTCGTACCATGCGAAATAACTTCTTTCCAGGTGTATTTTCGCTCAACAAAGGTTGGATTTTTGGATTCAGCGGGTCAAAATACACCTATAAACCCACCCATCAAAGTTCGATTCCGATTCTGGAGACAGATATTATCGATCATCTCTTTTTCGTACCATGCGAAATAACTTTTTTCCAAGCATATTTTTGCTCATCAAAATTTGGATTTTCGGATTCAGCGGGTCAAAATACACCTAGAAACTCACCCATCAAAGTCCGATCTTGATTCTGAAAAAAAATATTTTCGATCATCTCTTTTTCGTACCATGCGAAATAACTTTTTTCCAAGCAAATTTTTGGTCATCAGAGGTTGGATTTTCGGATCCAGGGGGTCGAAATACACCTAGAAACTCGTCCAATAAAGTCCGATTTTGATTCTGAAAAAAAATATTTTCGATCATCTCTTTTTCGTACCATGCGAAATAACTTCTTTCCATGTGTATTTTCGTGTAACAAAGGTTGGATTTTGGGATTCAGCGGGTCAAAATACACCTATAAACCCACCCTTCAAAGTTCGATTTCGATTCTGGAGACAGATATTTTCGATCATCTCTTTTTCGTACCATGCGAAATAACTTTTTTCCAAGCATGTTTTTGGTCATCAAAGGTTGGATTTTCGGATTCAGCGGGTCGAAATACACCTAGAAACTCACCCATCAAAGTCCGATCTTGATTCTGAAAAAGAATATTTTCGATCATCTCTTTTTCGTACCATGCGAAATAATTTTTTTCCAAGCATATTTCTGGTCATACGAGGTCGGATTTTTGGATTCAGCGGGTCGAAATACACCTAGAAACTCACCCATTAAAGTCCGATCTCGATTCTGAAAAAAAATATTTTCGATCATCTCTTGTTCGTACCATGCGAAATAACTTCTTTCCAGGTGTATTTTCGCGTAACAAAGGTTGGATTTTTGGATTCAGCGGGTCAAAATACACCTATAAACCCACCCATCAAAGTTCGATTCCGATTCTGGAGACAGATATTATCGATCATCTCTTTATCGTACCATGCGAAATAACTTTTTTCCAAGCATATTTTTGGTCATCAGAGGTTGGATTTTCGGATTCAGGGGGTCGGAATACACCTAGAAACTCACCCATTAAAGTCCGATTTTGATGCTGAAAAAAAATATTTTCGATCATCTCTTTTTCGTACCATGCGAAATAACTTCTTTCCAGGTGTATTTTCGTGTAACAAAGGTTGGATTTTGGGATTCAGCGGGTCAAAATACACCTATAAACCCACCCTTCAAAGTTCGATTTCGATTCTGGAGACAGATATTTTCGATCATCTCTTTTTCGTACCATGCGAAATAACTTTTTTCCAAGCATGTTTTTGGTCATCAAAGGTTGGATCTTCGGATTCAGCGGGTCGAAATACACCTAGAAACTCACCCATCAAAGTCTGATCTTGATTCTGAAAAAAAATATTTTCGATCATCTCTTTTTCGTACCATGCGAAATATTTTCTTTCCAAGCATATTTTCGGTCATCAGAGGTTGGATTTTCGGATTCAGGGGGTCGGAATACACCTAGAAACTCACCCATTAAAGTCCGATTTTGATTCTGAAAAAAAATATTTTCGATCATCTCTTTTTCGTACCATGCGGAATAACTTCTTTCCAGGTCTATTTTCGTGTAACAAAGGGTGGATTTTGGGATTCAGCGGGTCAAAATACACCTATAAACCCACCCTTCAAAGTTCGATTTCGATTCTGGAGACACATATTATCGATCATCTCTTTTTCGTACCATGCGAAATAACTTTTTTCCAAGCATATTTTTCCTCATCAAAGTTTGGATTTTCGGATTCAGCGGGTCAAAATACACCTAGAAACTCACCCATCAAAGTCCGATCTTGATTCTGAAAAAAAATATTTTCGATCATCTCTTTTTCGTACCATGCGCAATAACTTTTTTCCAAGCAAATTTTTGGTCATCAGAGGTTGGATTTTCGGATTCAGGGGGTCGAAATACACCTAGAAACTCACCCAATAAAGTCCGATTTTGATTCTGAAAAAAAATATTTTCGATCATCTCTTTTTCGTACCATGCGAAATAGCTTCTTTCCATGTGTATTTTCGTGTAACAAAGGTTGGATTTTGGGATTCAGCGGGTCAAAATACACCTATAAACCCACCCTTCAAAGTTCGATTTCGATTCTGGAGACAGATATTTTCGATCATCTCTTTTTCGTACCATGCGAAATAACTTTTTTCCAAGCATGTTTTTGGTCATCAAAGGTTGGATTTTCGGATTCAGCGGGTCGAAATACACCTAGAAACTCACCCATCAAAGTCCGATTTTGATGCTGAAAAAAAATATTTTCGATCATCTCTTTTTCGTACCATGCGAAATAACTTCTTTCCAGGTGTATTTTCGTGTAACAAAGGGTGGATTTTGGGATTCAGCGGGTCAAAATACACCTATAAACCCACCCTTCAAAGTTCGATTTCGATTCTGGAGACACATATTTTCGATCATCTCTTTTTCGTACCATGCGAAATAACTTTTTTCCAAGCATGTTTTTGGTCATCAAAGGTTGGATTTTCGGATTCAGCGGGTCGAAATACACCTAGAAACTCGCCCATCAAAGTCCGATCTTGATTCTGAAAAAAAATATTTTCGATCATCTCTTTTTCGTACCATGCGAAATAACTTTTTTCCAAGCATATTTTCGGTCATCAGAGGTTGGATTTTCGGATTCAGGGGGTCGAAATACACCTAGAAACTCACCCATTAAAGTCCGATTTTGATGCTGAAAAAAAATATTTTCGATCATCTCTTTTTCGTACCATGCGAAATAACTTCTTTCCAGGTGTATTTTCGTGTAACAAAGGTTGGATTTTGGGATTCAGCGGGTCAAAATACACCTATAAACCCACCCTTCAAAGTTCGATTTCGATTCTGGAGACAGATATTTTCGATCATCTCTTTTTCGTACCATGCGAAATAACTTTTTTCCAAGCATGTTTTCGGTCATCAAAGGTTGGATTTTCGGATTCAGCGGGTCGAAATACACCTAGAAACTCGCCCATCAAAGTCCGATCTTGATTCTGAAAAAAAATATTTTCGATCATCTCTTTTTCGTACCATGCGAAATAACTTTTTTCCAAGCATATTTTCGGTCATCAGAGGTTGGATTTTCGGATTCAGGGGGTCGGAATACACCTAGAAACTCCCCCATTAAAGTCCGATTTTGATTCTGAAAAAAAATATTTTCGATCATCTCTTTTTCGTATCATGCGAAATAACTTCTTTCCAGGTCTATTTTCGTGTAACAAAGGTTGGATTTTTGAATTCAGCGGGTCAAAATACAGCTATGAACCCACCCTTCAAAGTTCGATTTCGATTCTGGAGACAGATATTTTCGATCATCTCTTTTTCGTACCATGCGAAATAACTTTTTTCCAAGCATATATTCGGTCATCAAAGGTTGGATTTTCAGATTCAGCGGGTCGAAATACACCTAGAAACTCACCCATCAAAGTCCGATCTTGATTCTGAAAAAAAATATTTTCGATCATCTCTTTTTCGTACCATGCGAAATAATTTTTTTCCAAGCATATTTCTGGTCATACGAGGTCGGATTTTTGGATTCAGCGGGTCGAAATACCCCTAGAAACTCACCCATTAAAGTCCGATCTCGATTCTGAAAAAAAATATTTTCGATCATCTCTTGTTCGTACCATGCGAAATAACTTCTTTCCAGGTGTATTTTCGCTCAACAAAGGTTGGATTTTTGGATTCAGCGGGTCAAAATACACCTATAAACCCACCCATCAAAGTTCGATTCCGATTCTGGAGACAGATATTATCGATCATCTCTTTTTCGTACCATGCGAAATAACTTTTTTCCAAGCATATTTTTGCTCATCAAAATTTGGATTTTCGGATTCAGCGGGTCAAAATACACCTAGAAACTCACCCATCAAAGTCCGATCTTGATTCTGAAAAAAAATATTTTCGATCATCTCTTTTTCGTACCATGCGAAATAACTTTTTTCCAAGCAAATTTTTGGTCATCAGAGGTTGGATTTTCGGATCCAGGGGGTCGAAATACACCTAGAAACTCGTCCAATAAAGTCCGATTTTGATTCTGAAAAAAAATATTTTCGATCATCTCTTTTTCGTACCATGCGAAATAACTTCTTTCCATGTGTATTTTCGTGTAACAAAGGTTGGATTTTGGGATTCAGCGGGTCAAAATACACCTATAAACCCACCCTTCAAAGTTCGATTTCGATTCTGGAGACAGATATTTTCGATCATCTCTTTTTCGTACCATGCGAAATAACTTTTTTCCAAGCATGTTTTTGGTCATCAAAGGTTGGATTTTCGGATTCAGCGGGTCGAAATACACCTAGAAACTCACCCATCAAAGTCCGATCTTGATTCTGAAAAAGAATATTTTCGATCATCTCTTTTTCGTACCATGCGAAATAATTTTTTTCCAAGCATATTTCTGGTCATACGAGGTCGGATTTTTGGATTCAGCGGGTCGAAATACCCTTAGAAACTCACCCATTAAAGTCCGATCTCGATTCTGAAAAAAAATATCTTCGATCATCTCTTGTTCGTACCATGCGGAATAACTTCTTTCCAGGTGTATTTTCGCTCAACAAAGGTTGGATTTTTGGATTCAGCGGGTCAAAATACACCTATAAACCCACCCATCAAAGTTCGATTCCGATTCTGGAGACAGATATTATCGATCATCTCTTTTTCGTACCATGCGAAATAACTTTTTTCCAAGCATATTTTTCCTCATCAAAGTTTGGATTTTCGGATTCAGCGGGTCAAAATACACCTAGAAACTCACCCATCAAATTCCGATCTTGATTCTGAAAAAAAATATTTTCGATCATCTCTTTTTCGTACCATGCGCAATAACTTTTTTCCAAGCAAATTTTTGGTCATCAGAGGTTGGATTTTCGGATTCAGGGGGTCGAAATACACCTAGAAACTCACCCAATAAAGTCCGATTTTGATTCTGAAAAAAAATATTTTCGATCATCTCTTTTTCGTACCATGCGAAATAACTTCTTTCCATGTGTATTTTCGTGTAACAAAGGTTGGATTTTGGGATTCAGCGGGTCAAAATACACCTATAAACCCACCCATCAAAGTTCGATTCCGATTCTGGAGACAGATATTATCGATCATCTCTTTATCGTACCATGCGAAATAACTTTTTTCCAAGCATATTTTTGGTCATCAGAGGTTGGATTTTCGGATTCAGGGGGTCGAAATACACCTAGAAACTCACCCATTAAAGTCCGATTTTGATGCTGAAAAAAAATATTTTCGATCATCTCTTTTTCGTACCATGCGAAATAACTTCTTTCCAAGCATATTTTCGGTCATCAGAGGTTGGATTTTCGGATTCAGGGGGTCGAAATACACCTAGAAACTCACCCATTAAAGTCCGATTTTGATGCTGAAAAAAAATATTTTCGATCATCTCTTTTTCGTACCATGCGAAATAACTTCTTTCCAGGTGTATTTTCGTGTAACAAAGGTTGGATTTTGGGATTCAGCGGGTCAAAATACACCTATAAACCCACCCTTCAAAGTTCGATTTCGATTCTGGAGACAGATATTTTCGATCATCTCTTTTTCGTACCATGCGAAATAACTTTTTTCCAAGCATGTTTTCGGTCATCAAAGGTTGGATTTTCGGATTCAGCGGGTCGAAATACACCTAGAAACTCGCCCATCAAAGTCCGATCTTGATTCTGAAAAAAAATATTGTCGATCATCTCTTTTTCGTACCATGCGAAATAACTTTTTTCCAAGCATATTTTCGGTCATCAGAGGTTGGATTTTCGGATTCAGGGGGTCCTAATACACCTAGAAACTCCCCCATTAAAGTCCGATTTTGATTCTGAAAAAAAATATTTTCGTTCATCTCTTTTTCGTATCATGCGAAATAACTTCTTTCCAGGTCTATTTTCGTGTAACAAAGGTTGGATTTTTGAATTCAGCGGGTCAAAATACAGCTATGAACCCACCCTTCAAAGTTCGATTTCGATTCTGGAGACAGATATTTTCGATCATCTCTTTTTCGTACCATGCGAAATAACTTTTTTCCAAGCATATATTCGGTCATCAAAGGTTGGATTTTCAGATTCAGCGGGTCGAAATACACCTAGAAACTCACCCATCAAAGTCCGATCTTGATTCTGAAAAAAAATATTTTCGATCATCTCTTTTTCGTACCATGCGAAATAATTTTTTTCCAAGCATATTTCTGGTCATACGAGGTCGGATTTTTGGATTCAGCGGGTCGAAATACCCCTAGAAACTCACCCATTAAAGTCCGATCTCGATTCTGAAAAAAAATATTTTCGATCATCTCTTGTTCGTACCATGCGAAATAACTTCTTTCCAGGTGTATTTTCGCTCAACAAAGGTTGGATTTTTGGATTCAGCGGGTCAAAATACACCTATAAACCCACCCATCAAAGTTCGATTCCGATTCTGGAGACAGATATTATCGATCATCTCTTTTTCGTACCATGCGAAATAACTTTTTTCCAAGCATATTTTTGGTCATCAGAGGTTGGATTTTCGGATTCAGGGGGTCGAAATACACCTAGAAACTCACCCATTAAAGTCCGATTTTGATGCTGAAAAAAAATATTTTCGATCATCTCTTTTTCGTACCATGCGAAATAACTTCTTTCCAGGTGTATTTTCGTGTAACAAAGGTTGGATTTTGGGATTCAGCGGGTCAAAATACACCTATAAACCCACCCTTCAAAGTTCGATTTCGATTCTGGAGACAGATATTTTCGATCATCTCTTTTTCGTACCATGCGAAATAACTTTTTTCCAAGCATGTTTTTGCTCATCAAAGTTTGGATTTTCGGATTCAGCGGGTCAAAATACACCTAGAAACTCACCCATCAAAGTCCGATCTTGATTCTGAAAAAAAATATTTTCGATCATCTCTTTTTCGTACCATGCGAAATAACTTTTTTCCAAGCAAATTTTTGGTCATCAGAGGTTGGATTTTCGGATCCAGGGGGTCGAAATACACCTAGAAACTCGTCCAATAAAGTCCGATTTTGATTCTGAAAAAAAATATTTTCGATCATCTCTTTTTCGTACCATGCGAAATAACTTCTTTCCATGTGTATTTTCGTGTAACAAAGGTTGGATTTTGGGATTCAGCGGGTCAAAATACACCTATAAACCCACCCTTCAAAGTTCGATTTCGATTCTGGAGACAGATATTTTCGATCATCTCTTTTTCGTACCATGCGAAATAACTTTTTTCCAAGCATGTTTTTGGTCATCAAAGGTTGGATTTTCGGATTCAGCGGGTCGAAATACACCTAGAAACTCACCCATCAAAGTCCGATCTTGATTCTGAAAAAGAATATTTTCGATCATCTCTTTTTCGTACCATGCGAAATAATTTTTTTCCAAGCATATTTCTGGTCATACGAGGTCGGATTTTTGGATTCAGCGGGTCGAAATACACCTAGAAACTCACCCATTAAAGTCCGATCTCGATTCTGAAAAAAAATATTTTCGATCATCTCTTGTTCGTACCATGCGAAATAACTTCTTTCCAGGTGTATTTTCGCGTAACAAAGGTTGGATTTTTGGATTCAGCGGGTCAAAATACACCTATAAACCCACCCATCAAAGTTCGATTCCGATTCTGGAGACAGATATTATCGATCATCTCTTTATCGTACCATGCGAAATAACTTTTTTCCAAGCATATTTTTGGTCATCAGAGGTTGGATTTTCGGATTCAGGGGGTCGAAATACACCTAGAAACTCACCCATTAAAGTCCGATTTTGATGCTGAAAAAAAATATTTTCGATCATCTCTTTTTCGTACCATGCGAAATAACTTCTTTCCAGGTGTATTTTCGTTCAACAAAGGTTTGATTTTTGGATTCAGCGGGTCAAAATACACCTATAAACCCACCCATCAAAGTTCGATTCCGATTCTGGAGACAGATATTTTCGATCATCCCTTTTTCGTTCCATGCGAAATAACTTCTTTCCAGGTCTATTTTCGCGTAACAAAGGGTGGATTTTGGGATTCAGCGGGTCAAAATACACCTATAAACCCACCCTTCAAAGTTCGATTTCGATTCTGGAGACACATATTATCGATCATCTCTTTTTCGTACCATGCGAAATAACTTTTTTCCAAGCATATTTTTCCTCATCAAAGTTTGGATTTTCGGATTCAGCGGGTCAAAATACACCTAGAAACTCACCCATCAAAGTCCGATCTTGATTCTGAAAAAAAATATTTTCGATCATCTCTTTTTCGTACCATGCGCAATAACTTTTTTCCAAGCAAATTTTTGGTCATCAGAGGTTGGATTTTCGGATTCAGGGGGTCGAAATACACCTAGAAACTCACCCAATAAAGTCCGATTTTGATTCTGAAAAAAAATATTTTCGATCATCTCTTTTTCGTACCATGCGAAATAACTTCTTTCCATGTGTATTTTCGTGTAACAAAGGTTGGATTTTGGGATTCAGCGGGTCAAAATACACCTATAAACCCACCCTTCAAAGTTCGATTTCAATTCTGGAGACAGATATTTTCGATCATCTCTTTTTCGTACCATGCGAAATAACTTTTTTCCAAGCATGTTTTTGGTCATCAAAGGTTGGATTTTCGGATTCAGCGGGTCGAAATACACCTAGAAACTCACCCATCAAAGTCCGATTTTGATGCTGAAAAAAAATATTTTCGATCATCTGTTTTTCGTAACATGCGAAATAACTTCTTTCCAGGTGTATTTTCGTGTAACAAAGGGTGGATTTTGGGATTCAGCGGGTCAAAATACACCTATAAACCCACCCTTCAAAGTTCGATTTCGATTCTGGAGACAGATATTTTCGATCATCTCTTTTTCGTACCATGCGAAATAACTTTTTTCCAAGCATGTTTTCGGTCATCAAAGGTTGGATTTTCGGATTCAGCGGGTCGAAATACACCTAGAAACTCGCCCATCAAAGTCCGATCTTGATTCTGAAAAAAAATATTTTCGATCATCTCTTTTTCGTACCATGCGAAATAACTTTTTTCCAAGCATATTTTCGGTCATCAGAGGTTGGATTTTCGGATTCAGGGGGTCGGAATACACCTAGAAACTCCCCCATTAAAGTCCGATTTTGATTCTGAAAAAAAATATTTTCGATCATCTCTTTTTCGTATCATGCGAAATAACTTCTTTCCAGGTCTATTTTCGTGTAACAAAGGTTGGATTTTTGAATTCAGCGGGTCAAAATACAGCTATGAACCCACCCTTCAAAGTTCGATTTCGATTCTGGAGACAGATATTTTCGATCATCTCTTTTTCGTACCATGCGAAATAACTTTTTTCCAAGCATATATTCGGTCATCAAAGGTTGGATTTTCAGATTCAGCGGGTCGAAATACACCTAGAAACTCACCCATCAAAGTCCGATCTTGATTCTGAAAAAAAATATTTTCGATCATCTCTTTTTCGTACCATGCGAAATAATTTTTTTCCAAGCATATTTCTGGTCATACGAGGTCGGATTTTTGGATTCAGCGGGTCGAAATACCCCTAGAAACTCACCCATTAAAGTCCGATCTCGATTCTGAAAAAAAATATTTTCGATCATCTCTTGTTCGTACCATGCGAAATAACTTCTTTCCAGGTGTATTTTCGCTCAACAAAGGTTGGATTTTTGGATTCAGCGGGTCAAAATACACCCATAAACCCACCCATCAAAGTTCGATTCCGATTCTGGAGACAGATATTATCGATCATCTCTTTTTCGTACCATGCGAAATAACTTTTTTCCAAGCATATTTTTGCTCATCAAAGTTTGGATTTTCGGATTCAGCGGGTCAAAATACACCTAGAAACTCACCCATCAAAGTCCGATCTTGATTCTGAAAAAAAATATTTTCGATCATCTCTTTTTCGTACCATGCGAAATAACTTTTTTCCAAGCAAATTTTTGGTCATCAGAGGTTGGATTTTCGGATCCAGGGGGTCGAAATACACCTAGAAACTCGTCCAATAAAGTCCGATTTTGATTCTGAAAAAAAATATTTTCGATCATCTCTTTTTCGTACCATGCGAAATAACTTCTTTCCATGTGTATTTTCGTGTAACAAAGGTTGGATTTTGGGATTCAGCGGGTCAAAATACACCTATAAACCCACCCTTCAAAGTTCGATTTCGATTCTGGAGACAGATATTTTCGATCATCTCTTTTTCGTACCATGCGAAATAACTTTTTTCCAAGCATGTTTTTGGTCATCAAAGGTTGGATTTTCGGATTCAGCGGGTCGAAATACACCTAGAAACTCACCCATCAAAGTCCGATCTTGATTCTGAAAAAGAATATTTTCGATCATCTCTTTTTCGTACCATGCGAAATAATTTTTTTCCAAGCATATTTCTGGTCATACGAGGTCGGATTTTTGGATTCAGCGGGTCGAAATACACCTAGAAACTCACCCATTAAAGTCCGATCTCGATTCTGAAAAAAAATATTTTCGATCATCTCTTGTTCGTACCATGCGAAATAACTTCTTTCCAGGTGTATTTTCGCGTAACAAAGGTTGGATTTTTGGATTCAGCGGGTCAAAATACACCTATAAACCCACCCATCAAAGTTCGATTCCGATTCTGGAGACAGATATTATCGATCATCTCTTTATCGTACCATGCGAAATAACTTTTTTCCAAGCATATTTTTGGTCATCAGAGGTTGGATTCTCGGATTCAGGGGGTCGAAATACACCTAGAAACTCACCCATTAAAGTCCGATTTTGATGCTGAAAAAAAATATTTTCGATCATCTCTTTTTCGTACCATGCGAAATAACTTCTTTCCAGGTGTATTTTCGTGTAACAAAGGTTGGATTTTGGGATTCAGCGGGTCAAAATACACCTATAAACCCACCCTTCAAAGTTCGATTTCGATTCTGGAGACAGATATTTTCGATCATCTCTTTTTCGTACCATGCGAAATAACTTTTTTCCAAGCATGTTTTTGGTCATCAAAGGTTGGATCTTCGGATTCAGCGGGTCGAAATACACCTAGAAACTCACCCATCAAAGTCTGATCTTGATTCTGAAAAAAAATATTTTCGATCATCTCTTTTTCGTACCATGCGAAATATTTTCTTTCCAAGCATATTTTCGGTCATCAGAGGTTGGATTTTCGGATTCAGGGGGTCGGAATACACCTAGAAACTCACCCATTAAAGTCCGATTTTGATTCTGAAAAAAAATATTTTCGATCATCTCTTTTTCGTACCATGCGAAATAACTTCTTTCCAGGTCTATTTTCGTGTAACAAAGGGTGGATTTTGGGATTCAGCGGGTCAAAATACACCTATAAACCCACCCTTCAAAGTTCGATTTCGATTCTGGAGACACATATTATCGATCATCTCTTTTTCGTACCATGCGAAATAACTTTTTTCCAAGCATATTTTTCCTCATCAAAGTTTGGATTTTCGGATTCAGCGGGTCAAAATACACCTAGAAACTCACCCATCAAAGTCCGATCTTGATTCTGAAAAAAAATATTTTCGATCATCTCTTTTTCGTACCATGCGCAATAACTTTTTTCCAAGCAAATTTTTGGTCATCAGAGGTTGGATTTTCGGATTCAGGGGGTCGAAATACACCTAGAAACTCACCCAATAAAGTCCGATTTTGATTCTGAAAAAAAATATTTTCGATCATCTCTTTTTCGTACCATGCGAAATAACTTCTTTCCATGTGTATTTTCGTGTAACAAAGGTTGGATTTTGGGATTCAGCGGGTCAAAATACACCTATAAACCCACCCATCAAAGTTCGATTCCGATTCTGGAGACAGATATTATCGATCATCTCTTTATCGTACCATGCGAAATAACTTTTTTCCAAGCATATTTTTGGTCATCAGAGGTTGGATTTTCGGATTCAGGGGGTCGAAATACACCTAGAAACTCACCCATTAAAGTCCGATTTTGATGCTGAAAAAAAATATTTTCGATCATCTCTTTTTCGTACCATGCGAAATAACTTCTTTCCAAGCATATTTTCGGTCATCAGAGGTTGGATTTTCGGATTCAGGGGGTCGAAATACACCTAGAAACTCACCCATTAAAGTCCGATTTTGATGCTGAAAAAAAATATTTTCGATCATCTCTTTTTCGTACCATGCGAAATAACTTCTTTCCAAGCATATTTTCGGTCATCAGAGGTTGGATTTTCGGATCCAGGGGGTCGAAATACACCTAGAAACTCGTCCAATAAAGTCCGATTTTGATTCTGAAAAAAAATATTTTCGATCATCTCTTTTTCGTACCATGCGAAATAACTTCTTTCCATGTGTATTTTCGTGTAACAAAGGTTGGATTTTGGGATTCAGCGGGTCAAAATACACCTATAAACCCACCCTTCAAAGTTCGATTTCGATTCTGGAGACAGATATTTTCGATCATCTCTTTTTCGTACCATGCGAAATAACTTTTTTCCAAGCATGTTTTTGGTCATCAAAGGTTGGATTTTCGGATTCAGCGGGTCGAAATACACCTAGAAACTCACCCATCAAAGTCCGATCTTGATTCTGAAAAAGAATATTTTCGATCATCTCTTTTTCGTACCATGCGAAATAATTTTTTTCCAAGCATATTTCTGGTCATACGAGGTCGGATTTTTGGATTCAGCGGGTCGAAATACACCTAGAAACTCACCCATTAAAGTCCGATCTCGATTCTGAAAAAAAATATTTTCGATCATCTCTTGTTCGTACCATGCGAAATAACTTCTTTCCAGGTGTATTTTCGCGTAACAAAGGTTGGATTTTTGGATTCAGCGGGTCAAAATACACCTATAAACCCACCCATCAAAGTTCGATTCCGATTCTGGAGACAGATATTATCGATCATCTCTTTATCGTACCATGCGAAATAACTTTTTTCCAAGCATATTTTTGGTCATCAGAGGTTGGATTCTCGGATTCAGGGGGTCGAAATACACCTAGAAACTCACCCATTAAAGTCCGATTTTGATGCTGAAAAAAAATATTTTCGATCATCTCTTTTTCGTACCATGCGAAATAACTTCTTTCCAGGTGTATTTTCGTGTAACAAAGGTTGGATTTTGGGATTCAGCGGGTCAAAATACACCTATAAACCCACCCTTCAAAGTTCGATTTCGATTCTGGAGACAGATATTTTCGATCATCTCTTTTTCGTACCATGCGAAATAACTTTTTTCCAAGCATGTTTTTGCTCATCAAAGTTTGGATTTTCGGATTCAGCGGGTCAAAATACACCTAGAAACTCACCCATCAAAGTCCGATCTTGATTCTGAAAAAAAATATTTTCGATCATCTCTTGTTCGTACCATGCGAAATAACTTCTTTCCAGGTGTATTTTCGCTCAACAAAGGTTGGATTTTTGGATTCAGCGGGTCAAAATACACCCATAAACCCACCCATCAAAGTTCGATTCCGATTCTGGAGACAGATATTATCGATCATCTCTTTTTCGTACCATGCGAAATAACTTTTTTCCAAGCATATTTTTGCTCATCAAAGTTTGGATTTTCGGATTCAGCGGGTCAAAATACACCTAGAAACTCACCCATCAAAGTCCGATCTTGATTCTGAAAAAAAATATTTTCGATCATCTCTTTTTCGTACCATGCGAAATAACTTTTTTCCAAGCAAATTTTTGGTCATCAGAGGTTGGATTTTCGGATCCAGGGGGTCGAAATACACCTAGAAACTCGTCCAATAAAGTCCGATTTTGATTCTGAAAAAAAATATTTTCGATCATCTCTTTTTCGTACCATGCGAAATAACTTCTTTCCATGTGTATTTTCGTGTAACAAAGGTTGGATTTTGGGATTCAGCGGGTCAAAATACACCTATAAACCCACCCTTCAAAGTTCAATTTCGATTCTGGAGACAGATATTTTCGATCATCTCTTTTTCGTACCATGCGAAATAACTTTTTTCCAAGCATGTTTTTGGTCATCAAAGGTTGGATTTTCGGATTCAGCGGGTCGAAATACACCTAGAAACTCACCCATCAAAGTCCGATCTTGATTCTGAAAAAGAATATTTTCGATCATCTCTTTTTCGTACCATGCGAAATAATTTTTTTCCAAGCATATTTCTGGTCATACGAGGTCGGATTTTTGGATTCAGCGGGTCGAAATACACCTAGAAACTCACCCATTAAAGTCCGATCTCGATTCTGAAAAAAAATATTTTCGATCATCTCTTGTTCGTACCATGCGAAATAACTTCTTTCCAGGTGTATTTTCGCGTAACAAAGGTTGGATTTTTGGATTCAGCGGGTCAAAATACACCTATAAACCCACCCATCAAAGTTCGATTCCGATTCTGGAGACAGATATTATCGATCATCTCTTTATCGTACCATGCGAAATAACTTTTTTCCAAGCATATTTTTGGTCATCAGAGGTTGGATTCTCGGATTCAGGGGGTCGAAATACACCTAGAAACTCACCCATTAAAGTCCGATTTTGATGCTGAAAAAAAATATTTTCGATCATCTCTTTTTCGTACCATGCGAAATAACTTCTTTCCAGGTGTATTTTCGTGTAACAAAGGTTGGATTTTGGGATTCAGCGGGTCAAAATACACCTATAAACCCACCCTTCAAAGTTCGATTTCGATTCTGGAGACAGATATTTTCGATCATCTCTTTTTCGTACCATGCGAAATAACTTTTTTCCAAGCATGTTTTTGGTCATCAAAGGTTGGATCTTCGGATTCAGCGGGTCGAAATACACCTAGAAACTCACCCATCAAAGTCTGATCTTGATTCTGAAAAAAAATATTTTCGATCATCTCTTTTTCGTACCATGCGAAATATTTTCTTTCCAAGCATATTTTCGGTCATCAGAGGTTGGATTTTCGGATTCAGGGGGTCGGAATACACCTAGAAACTCACCCATTAAAGTCCGATTTTGATTCTGAAAAAAAATATTTTCGATCATCTCTTTTTCGTACCATGCGAAATAACTTCTTTCCAGGTCTATTTTCGTGTAACAAAGGGTGGATTTTGGGATTCAGCGGGTCAAAATACACCTATAAACCCACCCTTCAAAGTTCGATTTCGATTCTGGAGACACATATTATCGATCATCTCTTTTTCGTACCATGCGAAATAACTTTTTTCCAAGCATATTTTTCCTCATCAAAGTTTGGATTTTCGGATTCAGCGGGTCAAAATACACCTAGAAACTCACGCATCAAAGTCCGATCTTGATTCTGAAAAAAAATATTTTCGATCATCTCTTTTTCGTACCATGCGCAATAACTTTTTTCCAAGCAAATTTTTGGTCATCAGAGGTTGGATTTTCGGATTCAGGGGGTCGAAATACACCTAGAAACTCACCCAATAAAGTCCGATTTTGATTCTGAAAAAAAATATTTTCGATCATCTCTTTTTCGTACCATGCGAAATAGCTTCTTTCCATGTGTATTTTCGTGTAACAAAGGTTGGATTTTGGGATTCAGCGGGTCAAAATACACCTATAAACCCACCCTTCAAAGTTCGATTTCGATTCTGGAGACAGATATTTTCGATCATCTCTTTTTCGTACCATGCGAAATAACTTTTTTCCAAGCATGTTTTTGGTCATCAAAGGTTGGATTTTCGGATTCAGCGGGTCGAAATACACCTAGAAACTCACCCATCAAAGTCCGATTTTGATGCTGAAAAAAAATATTTTCGATCATCTCTTTTTCGTACCATGCGGAATAACTTCTTTCCAGGTGTATTTTCGTGTAACAAAGGGTGGATTTTGGGATTCAGCGGGTCAAAATACACCTATAAACCCACCCTTCAAAGTTCGATTTCGATTCTGGAGACACATATTTTCGATCATCTCTTTTTCGTACCATGCGAAATAACTTTTTTCCAAGCATGTTTTTGGTCATCAAAGGTTGGATTTTCGGATTCAGCGGGTCGAAATACACCTAGAAACTCGCCCATCAAAGTCCGATCTTGATTCTGAAAAAAAATATTTTCGATCATCTCTTTTTCGTACCATGCGAAATAACTTTTTTCCAAGCATATTTTCGGTCATCAGAGGTTGGATTTTCGGATTCAGGGGGTCGAAATACACCTAGAAACTCACCCATTAAAGTCCGATTTTGATGCTGAAAAAAAATATTTTCGATCATCTCTTTTTCGTACCATGCGAAATAACTTCTTTCCAGGTGTATTTTCGTGTAACAAAGGTTGGATTTTGGGATTCAGCGGGTCAAAATACACCTATAAACCCACCCTTCAAAGTTCGATTTCGATTCTGGAGACAGATATTTTCGATCATCTCTTTTTCGTACCATGCGAAATAACTTTTTTCCAAGCATGTTTTCGGTCATCAAAGGTTGGATTTTCGGATTCAGCGGGTCGAATTACACCTAGAAACTCGCCCATCAAAGTCCGATCTTGATTCTGAAAAAAAATATTTTCGATCATCTCTTTTTCGTACCATGCGAAATAACTTTTTTCCAAGCATATTTTCGGTCATCAGAGGTTGGATTTTCGGATTCAGGGGGTCGGAATACACCTAGAAACTCCCCCATTAAAGTCCGATTTTGATTCTGAAAAAAAATATTTTCGATCATCTCTTTTTCGTATCATGCGAAATAACTTCTTTCCAGGTCTATTTTCGTGTAACAAAGGTTGGATTTTTGAATTCAGCGGGTCAAAATACAGCTATGAACCCACCCTTCAAAGTTCGATTTCGATTCTGGAGACAGATATTTTCGATCATCTCTTTTTCGTACCATGCGAAATAACTCTTTTCCAAGCATATATTCGGCCATCAAAGGTTGGATTTTCAGATTCAGCGGGTCGAAATACACCTAGAAACTCACCCATCAAAGTCCGATCTTGATTCTGAAAAAAAATATTTTCGATCATCTCTTTTTCGTACCATGCGAAATAATTTTTTTCCAAGCATATTTCTGGTCATACGAGGTCGGATTTTTGGATTCAGCGGGTCGAAATACCCCTAGAAACTCACCCATTAAAGTCCGATCTCGATTCTGAAAAAAAATATTTTCGATCATCTCTTGTTCGTACCATGCGAAATAACTTCTTTCCAGGTGTATTTTCGCTCAACAAAGGTTGGATTTTTGGATTCAGCGGGTCAAAATTTACCTATAAACCCACCCATCAAAGTTCGATTCCGATTCTGGAGACAGATATTATCGATCATCTCTTTATCGTACCATGCGAAATAACTTTTTTCCAAGCATATTTTTGCTCATCAAAGTTTGGATTTTCGGATTCAGCGGGTCGAAATACACCTAGAAACTCGCCCATCAAAGTCCGATCTTGATTCTGAAAAAAAATATTGTCGATCATCTCTTTTTCGTACCATGCGAAATAACTTTTTTCCAAGCATATTTTCGGTCATCAGAGGTTGGATTTTCGGATTCAGGGGGTCCTAATACACCTAGAAACTCCCCCATTAAAGTCCGATTTTGATTCTGAAAAAAAATATTTTCGATCATCTCTTTTTCGTATCATGCGAAATAACTTCTTTCCAGGTCTATTTTCGTGTAACAAAGGTTGGATTTTTGAATTCAGCGGGTCAAAATACAGCTATGAACCCACCCTTCAAAGTTCGATTTCGATTCTGGAGACAGATATTTTCGATCATCTCTTTTTCGTACCATGCGAAATAACTTTTTTCCAAGCATATATTCGGTCATCAAAGGTTGGATTTTCAGATTCAGCGGGTCGAAATACACCTAGAAACTCACCCATCAAAGTCCGATCTTGATTCTGAAAAAAAATATTTTCGATCATCTCTTTTTCGTACCATGCGAAATAATTTTTTTCCAAGCATATTTCTGGTCATACGAGGTCGGATTTTTGGATTCAGCGGGTCGAAATACCCCTAGAAACTCACCCATTAAAGTCCGATCTCGATTCTGAAAAAAAATATTTTCGATCATCTCTTGTTCGTACCATGCGAAATAACTTCTTTCCAGGTGTATTTTCGCTCAACAAAGGTTGGATTTTTGGATTCAGCGGGTCAAAATACACCTATAAACCCACCCATCAAAGTTCGATTCCGATTCTGGAGACAGATATTATCGATCATCTCTTTTTCGTACCATGCGAAATAACTTTTTTCCAAGCATATTTTTGGTCATCAGAGGTTGGATTTTCGGATTCAGGGGGTCGAAATACACCTAGAAACTCACCCATTAAAGTCCGATTTTGATGCTGAAAAAAAATATTTTCGATCATCTCTTTTTCGTACCATGCGAAATAACTTCTTTCCAGGTGTATTTTCGTGTAACAAAGGTTGGATTTTGGGATTCAGCGGGTCAAAATACACCTATAAACCCACCCTTCAAAGTTCGATTTCGATTCTGGAGACAGATATTTTCGATCATCTCTTTTTCGTACCATGCGAAATAACTTTTTTCCAAGCATGTTTTTGCTCATCAAAGTTTGGATTTTCGGATTCAGCGGGTCAAAATACACCTAGAAACTCACCCATCAAAGTCCGATCTTGATTCTGAAAAAAAATATTTTCGATCATCTCTTTTTCGTACCATGCGAAATAACTTTTTTCCAAGCAAATTTTTGGTCATCAGAGGTTGGATTTTCGGATCCAGGGGGTCGAAATACACCTAGAAACTCGTCCAATAAAGTCCGATTTTGATTCTGAAAAAAAATATTTTCGATCATCTCTTTTTCGTACCATGCGAAATAACTTCTTTCCATGTGTATTTTCGTGTAACAAAGGTTGGATTTTGGGATTCAGCGGGTCAAAATACACCTATAAACCCACCCTTCAAAGTTCGATTTCGATTCTGGAGACAGATATTTTCGATCATCTCTTTTTCGTACCATGCGAAATAACTTTTTTCCAAGCATGTTTTTGGTCATCAAAGGTTGGATTTTCGGATTCAGCGGGTCGAAATACACCTAGAAACTCACCCATCAAAGTCCGATCTTGATTCTGAAAAAGAATATTTTCGATCATCTCTTTTTCGTACCATGCGAAATAATTTTTTTCCAAGCATATTTCTGGTCATACGAGGTCGGATTTTTGGATTCAGCGGGTCGAAATACACCTAGAAACTCACCCATTAAAGTCCGATCTCGATTCTGAAAAAAAATATTTTCGATCATCTCTTGTTCGTACCATGCGAAATAACTTCTTTCCAGGTGTATTTTCGCGTAACAAAGGTTGGATTTTTGGATTCAGCGGGTCAAAATACACCTATAAACCCACCCATCAAAGTTCGATTCCGATTCTGGAGACAGATATTATCGATCATCTCTTTATCGTACCATGCGAAATAACTTTTTTCCAAGCATATTTTTGGTCATCAGAGGTTGGATTTTCGGATTCAGGGGGTCGAAATACACCTAGAAACTCACCCATTAAAGTCCGATTTTGATGCTGAAAAAAAATATTTTCGATCATCTCTTTTTCGTACCATGCGAAATAACTTCTTTCCAGGTGTATTTTCGTTCAACAAAGGTTTGATTTTTGGATTCAGCGGGTCAAAATACACCTATAAACCCACCCATCAAAGTTCGATTCCGATTCTGGAGACAGATATTTTCGATCATCCCTTTTTCGTTCCATGCGAAATAACTTCTTTCCAGGTCTATTTTCGCGTAACAAAGGGTGGATTTTGGGATTCAGCGGGTCAAAATACACCTATAAACCCACCCTTCAAAGTTCGATTTCGATTCTGGAGACACATATTATCGATCATCTCTTTTTCGTACCATGCGAAATAACTTTTTTCCAAGCATATTTTTCCTCATCAAAGTTTGGATTTTCGGATTCAGCGGGTCAAAATACACCTAGAAACTCACCCATCAAAGTCCGATCTTGATTCTGAAAAAAAATATTTTCGATCATCTCTTTTTCGTACCATGCGCAATAACTTTTTTCCAAGCAAATTTTTGGTCATCAGAGGTTGGATTTTCGGATTCAGGGGGTCGAAATACACCTAGAAACTCACCCAATAAAGTCCGATTTTGATTCTGAAAAAAAATATTTTCGATCATCTCTTTTTCGTACCATGCGAAATAACTTCTTTCCATGTGTATTTTCGTGTAACAAAGGTTGGATTTTGGGATTCAGCGGGTCAAAATACACCTATAAACCCACCCTTCAAAGTTCGATTTCAATTCTGGAGACAGATATTTTCGATCATCTCTTTTTCGTACCATGCGAAATAACTTTTTTCCAAGCATGTTTTTGGTCATCAAAGGTTGGATTTTCGGATTCAGCGGGTCGAAATACACCTAGAAACTCACCCATCAAAGTCCGATTTTGATGCTGAAAAAAAATATTTTCGATCATCTGTTTTTCGTAACATGCGAAATAACTTCTTTCCAGGTGTATTTTCGTGTAACAAAGGGTGGATTTTGGGATTCAGCGGGTCAAAATACACCTATAAACCCACCCTTCAAAGTTCGATTTCGATTCTGGAGACAGATATTTTCGATCATCTCTTTTTCGTACCATGCGAAATAACTTTTTTCCAAGCATGTTTTCGGTCATCAAAGGTTGGATTTTCGGATTCAGCGGGTCGAAATACACCTAGAAACTCGCCCATCAAAGTCCGATCTTGATTCTGAAAAAAAATATTTTCGATCATCTCTTTTTCGTACCATGCGAAATAACTTTTTTCCAAGCATATTTTCGGTCATCAGAGGTTGGATTTTCGGATTCAGGGGGTCGGAATACACCTAGAAACTCCCCCATTAAAGTCCGATTTTGATTCTGAAAAAAAATATTTTCGATCATCTCTTTTTCGTATCATGCGAAATAACTTCTTTCCAGGTCTATTTTCGTGTAACAAAGGTTGGATTTTTGAATTCAGCGGGTCAAAATACAGCTATGAACCCACCCTTCAAAGTTCGATTTCGATTCTGGAGACAGATATTTTCGATCATCTCTTTTTCGTACCATGCGAAATAACTTTTTTCCAAGCATATATTCGGTCATCAAAGGTTGGATTTTCAGATTCAGCGGGTCGAAATACACCTAGAAACTCACCCATCAAAGTCCGATCTTGATTCTGAAAAAAAATATTTTCGATCATCTCTTTTTCGTACCATGCGAAATAATTTTTTTCCAAGCATATTTCTGGTCATACGAGGTCGGATTTTTGGATTCAGCGGGTCGAAATACCCCTAGAAACTCACCCATTAAAGTCCGATCTCGATTCTGAAAAAAAATATTTTCGATCATCTCTTGTTCGTACCATGCGAAATAACTTCGTTCCAGGTGTATTTTCGCTCAACAAAGGTTGGATTTTTGGATTCAGCGGGTCAAAATACACCCATAAACCCACCCATCAAAGTTCGATTCCGATTCTGGAGACAGATATTATCGATCATCTCTTTTTCGTACCATGCGAAATAACTTTTTTCCAAGCATATTTTTGCTCATCAAAGTTTGGATTTTCGGATTCAGCGGGTCAAAATACACCTAGAAACTCACCCATCAAAGTCCGATCTTGATTCTGAAAAAAAATATTTTCGATCATCTCTTTTTCGTACCATGCGAAATAACTTTTTTCCAAGCAAATTTTTGGTCATCAGAGGTTGGATTTTCGGATCCAGGGGGTCGAAATACACCTAGAAACTCGTCCAATAAAGTCCGATTTTGATTCTGAAAAAAAATATTTTCGATCATCTCTTTTTCGTACCATGCGAAATAACTTCTTTCCATGTGTATTTTCGTGTAACAAAGGTTGGATTTTGGGATTCAGCGGGTCAAAATACACCTATAAACCCACCCTTCAAAGTTCGATTTCGATTCTGGAGACAGATATTTTCGATCATCTCTTTTTCGTACCATGCGAAATAACTTTTTTCCAAGCATGTTTTTGGTCATCAAAGGTTGGATTTTCGGATTCAGCGGGTCGAAATACACCTAGAAACTCACCCATCAAAGTCCGATCTTGATTCTGAAAAAGAATATTTTCGATCATCTCTTTTTCGTACCATGCGAAATAATTTTTTTCCAAGCATATTTCTGGTCATACGAGGTCGGATTTTTGGATTCAGCGGGTCGAAATACACCTAGAAACTCACCCATTAAAGTCCGATCTCGATTCTGAAAAAAAATATTTTCGATCATCTCTTGTTCGTACCATGCGAAATAACTTCTTTCCAGGTGTATTTTCGCGTAACAAAGGTTGGATTTTTGGATTCAGCGGGTCAAAATACACCTATAAACCCACCCATCAAAGTTCGATTCCGATTCTGGAGACAGATATTATCGATCATCTCTTTATCGTACCATGCGAAATAACTTTTTTCCAAGCATATTTTTGGTCATCAGAGGTTGGATTCTCGGATTCAGGGGGTCGAAATACACCTAGAAACTCACCCATTAAAGTCCGATTTTGATGCTGAAAAAAAATATTTTCGATCATCTCTTTTTCGTACCATGCGAAATAACTTCTTTCCAGGTGTATTTTCGTGTAACAAAGGTTGGATTTTGGGATTCAGCGGGTCAAAATACACCTATAAACCCACCCTTCAAAGTTCGATTTCGATTCTGGAGACAGATATTTTCGATCATCTCTTTTTCGTACCATGCGAAATAACTTTTTTCCAAGCATGTTTTTGGTCATCAAAGGTTGGATCTTCGGATTCAGCGGGTCGAAATACACCTAGAAACTCACCCATCAAAGTCTGATCTTGATTCTGAAAAAAAATATTTTCGATCATCTCTTTTTCGTACCATGCGAAATATTTTCTTTCCAAGCATATTTTCGGTCATCAGAGGTTGGATTTTCGGATTCAGGGGGTCGGAATACACCTAGAAACTCACCCATTAAAGTCCGATTTTGATTCTGAAAAAAAATATTTTCGATCATCTCTTTTTCGTACCATGCGAAATAACTTCTTTCCAGGTCTATTTTCGTGTAACAAAGGGTGGATTTTGGGATTCAGCGGGTCAAAATACACCTATAAACCCACCCTTCAAAGTTCGATTTCGATTCTGGAGACACATATTATCGATCATCTCTTTTTCGTACCATGCGAAATAACTTTTTTCCAAGCATATTTTTCCTCATCAAAGTTTGGATTTTCGGATTCAGCGGGTCAAAATACACCTAGAAACTCACCCATCAAAGTCCGATCTTGATTCTGAAAAAAAATATTTTCGATCATCTCTTTTTCGTACCATGCGCAATAACTTTTTTCCAAGCAAATTTTTGGTCATCAGAGGTTGGATTTTCGGATTCAGGGGGTCGAAATACACCTAGAAACTCACCCAATAAAGTCCGATTTTGATTCTGAAAAAAAATATTTTCGATCATCTCTTTTTCGTACCATGCGAAATAACTTCTTTCCATGTGTATTTTCGTGTAACAAAGGTTGGATTTTGGGATTCAGCGGGTCAAAATACACCTATAAACCCACCCATCAAAGTTCGATTCCGATTCTGGAGACAGATATTATCGATCATCTCTTTATCGTACCATGCGAAATAACTTTTTTCCAAGCATATTTTTGGTCATCAGAGGTTGGATTTTCGGATTCAGGGGGTCGAAATACACCTAGAAACTCACCCATTAAAGTCCGATTTTGATGCTGAAAAAAAATATTTTCGATCATCTCTTTTTCGTACCATGCGAAATAACTTCTTTCCAAGCATATTTTCGGTCATCAGAGGTTGGATTTTCGGATTCAGGGGGTCGAAATACACCTAGAAACTCACCCATTAAAGTCCGATTTTGATGCTGAAAAAAAATATTTTCGATCATCTCTTTTTCGTACCATGCGAAATAACTTCTTTCCAGGTGTATTTTCGTGTAACAAAGGTTGGATTTTGGGATTCAGCGGGTCAAAATACACCTATAAACCCACCCTTCAAAGTTCGATTTCGATTCTGGAGACAGATATTTTCGATCATCTCTTTTTCGTACCATGCGAAATAACTTTTTTCCAAGCATGTTTTCGGTCATCAAAGGTTGGATTTTCGGATTCAGCGGGTCGAAATACACCTAGAAACTCGCCCATCAAAGTCCGATCTTGATTCTGAAAAAAAATATTGTCGATCATCTCTTTTTCGTACCATGCGAAATAACTTTTTTCCAAGCATATTTTCGGTCATCAGAGGTTGGATTTTCGGATTCAGGGGGTCCTAATACACCTAGAAACTCCCCCATTAAAGTCCGATTTTGATTCTGAAAAAAAATATTTTCGATCATCTCTTTTTCGTATCATGCGAAATAACTTCTTTCCAGGTCTATTTTCGTGTAACAAAGGTTGGATTTTTGAATTCAGCGGGTCAAAATACAGCTATGAACCCACCCTTCAAAGTTCGATTTCGATTCTGGAGACAGATATTTTCGATCATCTCTTTTTCGTACCATGCGAAATAACTTTTTTCCAAGCATATATTCGGTCATCAAAGGTTGGATTTTCAGATTCAGCGGGTCGAAATACACCTAGAAACTCACCCATCAAAGTCCGATCTTGATTCTGAAAAAAAATATTTTCGATCATCTCTTTTTCGTACCATGCGAAATAATTTTTTTCCAAGCATATTTCTGGTCATACGAGGTCGGATTTTTGGATTCAGCGGGTCGAAATACCCCTAGAAACTCACCCATTAAAGTCCGATCTCGATTCTGAAAAAAAATATTTTCGATCATCTCTTGTTCGTACCATGCGAAATAACTTCTTTCCAGGTGTATTTTCGCTCAACAAAGGTTGGATTTTTGGATTCAGCGGGTCAAAATACACCTATAAACCCACCCATCAAAGTTCGATTCCGATTCTGGAGACAGATATTATCGATCATCTCTTTTTCGTACCATGCGAAATAACTTTTTTCCAAGCATATTTTTGGTCATCAGAGGTTGGATTTTCGGATTCAGGGGGTCGAAATACACCTAGAAACTCACCCATTAAAGTCCGATTTTGATGCTGAAAAAAAATATTTTCGATCATCTCTTTTTCGTACCATGCGAAATAACTTCTTTCCAGGTGTATTTTCGTGTAACAAAGGTTGGATTTTGGGATTCAGCGGGTCAAAATACACCTATAAACCCACCCTTCAAAGTTCGATTTCGATTCTGGAGACAGATATTTTCGATCATCTCTTTTTCGTACCATGCGAAATAACTTTTTTCCAAGCATGTTTTTGCTCATCAAAGTTTGGATTTTCGGATTCAGCGGGTCAAAATACACCTAGAAACTCACCCATCAAAGTCCGATCTTGATTCTGAAAAAAAATATTATCGATCATCTCTTTTTCGTACCATGCGAAATAACTTTTTTCCAAGCAAATTTTTGGTCATCAGAGGTTGGATTTTCGGATCCAGGGGGTCGAAATACACCTAGAAACTCGTCCAATAAAGTCCGATTTTGATTCTGAAAAAAAATATTTTCGATCATCTCTTTTTCGTACCATGCGAAATAACTTCTTTCCATGTGTATTTTCGTGTAACAAAGGTTGGATTTTGGGATTCAGCGGGTCAAAATACACCTATAAACCCACCCTTCAAAGTTCGATTTCGATTCTGGAGACAGATATTTTCGATCATCTCTTTTTCGTACCATGCGAAATAACTTTTTTCCAAGCATGTTTTTGGTCATCAAAGGTTGGATTTTCGGATTCAGCGGGTCGAAATACACCTAGAAACTCACCCATCAAAGTCCGATCTTGATTCTGAAAAAGAATATTTTCGATCATCTCTTTTTCGTACCATGCGAAATAATTTTTTTCCAAGCATATTTCTGGTCATACGAGGTCGGATTTTTGGATTCAGCGGGTCGAAATACACCTAGAAACTCACCCATTAAAGTCCGATCTCGATTCTGAAAAAAAATATTTTCGATCATCTCTTGTTCGTACCATGCGAAATAACTTCTTTCCAGGTGTATTTTCGCGTAACAAAGGTTGGATTTTTGGATTCAGCGGGTCAAAATACACCTATAAACCCACCCATCAAAGTTCGATTCCGATTCTGGAGACAGATATTATCGATCATCTCTTTATCGTACCATGCGAAATAACTTTTTTCCAAGCATATTTTTGGTCATCAGAGGTTGGATTTTCGGATTCAGGGGGTCGAAATACACCTAGAAACTCACCCATTAAAGTCCGATTTTGATGCTGAAAAAAAATATTTTCGATCATCTCTTTTTCGTACCATGCGAAATAACTTCTTTCCAGGTGTATTTTCGTTCAACAAAGGTTTGATTTTTGGATTCAGCGGGTCAAAATACACCTATAAACCCACCCATCAAAGTTCGATTCCGATTCTGGAGACAGATATTTTCGATCATCCCTTTTTCGTTCCATGCGAAATAACTTCTTTCCAGGTCTATTTTCGCGTAACAAAGGGTGGATTTTGGGATTCAGCGGGTCAAAATACACCTATAAACCCACCCTTCAAAGTTCGATTTCGATTCTGGAGACACATATTATCGATCATCTCTTTTTCGTACCATGCGAAATAACTTTTTTCCAAGCATATTTTTCCTCATCAAAGTTTGGATTTTCGGATTCAGCGGGTCAAAATACACCTAGAAACTCACCCATCAAAGTCCGATCTTGATTCTGAAAAAAAATATTTTCGATCATCTCTTTTTCGTACCATGCGCAATAACTTTTTTCCAAGCAAATTTTTGGTCATCAGAGGTTGGATTTTCGGATTCAGGGGGTCGAAATACACCTAGAAACTCACCCAATAAAGTCCGATTTTGATTCTGAAAAAAAATATTTTCGATCATCTCTTTTTCGTACCATGCGAAATAACTTCTTTCCATGTGTATTTTCGTGTAACAAAGGTTGGATTTTGGGATTCAGCGGGTCAAAATACACCTATAAACCCACCCTTCAAAGTTCGATTTCAATTCTGGAGACAGATATTTTCGATCATCTCTTTTTCGTACCATGCGAAATAACTTTTTTCCAAGCATGTTTTTGGTCATCAAAGGTTGGATTTTCGGATTCAGCGGGTCGAAATACACCTAGAAACTCACCCATCAAAGTCCGATTTTGATGCTGAAAAAAAATATTTTCGATCATCTGTTTTTCGTAACATGCGAAATAACTTCTTTCCAGGTGTATTTTCGTGTAACAAAGGGTGGATTTTGGGATTCAGCGGGTCAAAATACACCTATAAACCCACCCTTCAAAGTTCGATTTCGATTCTGGAGACAGATATTTTCGATCATCTCTTTTTCGTACCATGCGAAATAACTTTTTTCCAAGCATGTTTTCGGTCATCAAAGGTTGGATTTTCGGATTCAGCGGGTCGAAATACACCTAGAAACTCGCCCATCAAAGTCCGATCTTGATTCTGAAAAAAAATATTTTCGATCATCTCTTTTTCGTACCATGCGAAATAACTTTTTTCCAAGCATATTTTCGGTCATCAGAGGTTGGATTTTCGGATTCAGGGGGTCGGAATACACCTAGAAACTCCCCCATTAAAGTCCGATTTTGATTCTGAAAAAAAATATTTTCGATCATCTCTTTTTCGTATCATGCGAAATAACTTCTTTCCAGGTCTATTTTCGTGTAACAAAGGTTGGATTTTTGAATTCAGCGGGTCAAAATACAGCTATGAACCCACCCTTCAAAGTTCGATTTCGATTCTGGAGACAGATATTTTCGATCATCTCTTTTTCGTACCATGCGAAATAACTTTTTTCCAAGCATATATTCGGTCATCAAAGGTTGGATTTTCAGATTCAGCGGGTCGAAATACACCTAGAAACTCACCCATCAAAGTCCGATCTTGATTCTGAAAAAAAATATTTTCGATCATCTCTTTTTCGTACCATGCGAAATAATTTTTTTCCAAGCATATTTCTGGTCATACGAGGTCGGATTTTTGGATTCAGCGGGTCGAAATACCCCTAGAAACTCACCCATTAAAGTCCGATCTCGATTCTGAAAAAAAATATTTTCGATCATCTCTTGTTCGTACCATGCGAAATAACTTCTTTCCAGGTGTATTTTCGCTCAACAAAGGTTGGATTTTTGGATTCAGCGGGTCAAAATACACCTATAAACCCACCCATCAAAGTTCGATTCCGATTCTGGAGACAGATATTATCGATCATCTCTTTTTCGTACCATGCGAAATAACTTTTTTCCAAGCATATTTTTGGTCATCAGAGGTTGGATTTTCGGATTCAGGGGGTCGAAATACACCTAGAAACTCACCCATTAAAGTCCGATTTTGATGCTGAAAAAAAATATTTTCGATCATCTCTTTTTCGTACCATGCGAAATAACTTCTTTCCAGGTGTATTTTCGTGTAACAAAGGTTGGATTTTGGGATTCAGCGGGTCAAAATACACCTATAAACCCACCCTTCAAAGTTCGATTTCGATTCTGGAGACAGATATTTTCGATCATCTCTTTTTCGTACCATGCGAAATAACTTTTTTCCAAGCATGTTTTTGCTCATCAAAGTTTGGATTTTCGGATTCAGCGGGTCAAAATACACCTAGAAACTCACCCATCAAAGTCCGATCTTGATTCTGAAAAAAAATATTATCGATCATCTCTTTTTCGTACCATGCGAAATAACTTTTTTCCAAGCAAATTTTTGGTCATCAGAGGTTGGATTTTCGGATCCAGGGGGTCGAAATACACCTAGAAACTCGTCCAATAAAGTCCGATTTTGATTCTGAAAAAAAATATTTTCGATCATCTCTTTTTCGTACCATGCGAAATAACTTCTTTCCATGTGTATTTTCGTGTAACAAAGGTTGGATTTTGGGATTCAGCGGGTCAAAATACACCTATAAACCCACCCTTCAAAGTTCGATTTCGATTCTGGAGACAGATATTTTCGATCATCTCTTTTTCGTACCATGCGAAATAACTTTTTTCCAAGCATGTTTTTGGTCATCAAAGGTTGGATTTTCGGATTCAGCGGGTCGAAATACACCTAGAAACTCACCCATCAAAGTCCGATCTTGATTCTGAAAAAGAATATTTTCGATCATCTCTTTTTCGTACCATGCGAAATAATTTTTTTCCAAGCATATTTCTGGTCATACGAGGTCGGATTTTTGGATTCAGCGGGTCGAAATACACCTAGAAACTCACCCATTAAAGTCCGATCTCGATTCTGAAAAAAAATATTTTCGATCATCTCTTGTTCGTACCATGCGAAATAACTTCTTTCCAGGTGTATTTTCGCGTAACAAAGGTTGGATTTTTGGATTCAGCGGGTCAAAATACACCTATAAACCCACCCATCAAAGTTCGATTCCGATTCTGGAGACAGATATTATCGATCATCTCTTTATCGTACCATGCGAAATAACTTTTTTCCAAGCATATTTTTGGTCATCAGAGGTTGGATTTTCGGATTCAGGGGGTCGAAATACACCTAGAAACTCACCCATTAAAGTCCGATTTTGATGCTGAAAAAAAATATTTTCGATCATCTCTTTTTCGTACCATGCGAAATAACTTCTTTCCAGGTGTATTTTCGTTCAACAAAGGTTTGATTTTTGGATTCAGCGGGTCAAAATACACCTATAAACCCACCCATCAAAGTTCGATTCCGATTCTGGAGACAGATATTTTCGATCATCCCTTTTTCGTTCCATGCGAAATAACTTCTTTCCAGGTCTATTTTCGCGTAACAAAGGGTGGATTTTGGGATTCAGCGGGTCAAAATACACCTATAAACCCACCCTTCAAAGTTCGATTTCGATTCTGGAGACACATATTATCGATCATCTCTTTTTCGTACCATGCGAAATAACTTTTTTCCAAGCATATTTTTCCTCATCAAAGTTTGGATTTTCGGATTCAGCGGGTCAAAATACACCTAGAAACTCACCCATCAAAGTCCGATCTTGATTCTGAAAAAAAATATTTTCGATCATCTCTTTTTCGTACCATGCGCAATAACTTTTTTCCAAGCAAATTTTTGGTCATCAGAGGTTGGATTTTCGGATTCAGGGGGTCGAAATACACCTAGAAACTCACCCAATAAAGTCCGATTTTGATTCTGAAAAAAAATATTTTCGATCATCTCTTTTTCGTACCATGCGAAATAACTTCTTTCCATGTGTATTTTCGTGTAACAAAGGTTGGATTTTGGGATTCAGCGGGTCAAAATACACCTATAAACCCACCCTTCAAAGTTCGATTTCAATTCTGGAGACAGATATTTTCGATCATCTCTTTTTCGTACCATGCGAAATAACTTTTTTCCAAGCATGTTTTTGGTCATCAAAGGTTGGATTTTCGGATTCAGCGGGTCGAAATACACCTAGAAACTCACCCATCAAAGTCCGATTTTGATGCTGAAAAAAAATATTTTCGATCATCTGTTTTTCGTAACATGCGAAATAACTTCTTTCCAGGTGTATTTTCGTGTAACAAAGGGTGGATTTTGGGATTCAGCGGGTCAAAATACACCTATAAACCCACCCTTCAAAGTTCGATTTCGATTCTGGAGACAGATATTTTCGATCATCTCTTTTTCGTACCATGCGAAATAACTTTTTTCCAAGCATGTTTTCGGTCATCAAAGGTTGGATTTTCGGATTCAGCGGGTCGAAATACACCTAGAAACTCGCCCATCAAAGTCCGATCTTGATTCTGAAAAAAAATATTTTCGATCATCTCTTTTTCGTACCATGCGAAATAACTTTTTTCCAAGCATATTTTCGGTCATCAGAGGTTGGATTTTCGGATTCAGGGGGTCGGAATACACCTAGAAACTCCCCCATTAAAGTCCGATTTTGATTCTGAAAAAAAATATTTTCGATCATCTCTTTTTCGTATCATGCGAAATAACTTCTTTCCAGGTCTATTTTCGTGTAACAAAGGTTGGATTTTTGAATTCAGCGGGTCAAAATACAGCTATGAACCCACCCTTCAAAGTTCGATTTCGATTCTGGAGACAGATATTTTCGATCATCTCTTTTTCGTACCATGCGAAATAACTTTTTTCCAAGCATATATTCGGTCATCAAAGGTTGGATTTTCAGATTCAGCGGGTCGAAATACACCTAGAAACTCACCCATCAAAGTCCGATCTTGATTCTGAAAAAAAATATTTTCGATCATCTCTTTTTCGTACCATGCGAAATAATTTTTTTCCAAGCATATTTCTGGTCATACGAGGTCGGATTTTTGGATTCAGCGGGTCGAAATACCCCTAGAAACTCACCCATTAAAGTCCGATCTCGATTCTGAAAAAAAATATTTTCGATCATCTCTTGTTCGTACCATGCGAAATAACTTCTTTCCAGGTGTATTTTCGCTCAACAAAGGTTGGATTTTTGGATTCAGCGGGTCAAAATACACCCATAAACCCACCCATCAAAGTTCGATTCCGATTCTGGAGACAGATATTATCGATCATCTCTTTTTCGTACCATGCGAAATAACTTTTTTCCAAGCATATTTTTGCTCATCAAAGTTTGGATTTTCGGATTCAGCGGGTCAAAATACACCTAGAAACTCACCCATCAAAGTCCGATCTTGATTCTGAAAAAAAATATTTTCGATCATCTCTTTTTCGTACCATGCGAAATAACTTTTTTCCAAGCAAATTTTTGGTCATCAGAGGTTGGATTTTCGGATCCAGGGGGTCGAAATACACCTAGAAACTCGTCCAATAAAGTCCGATTTTGATTCTGAAAAAAAATATTTTCGATCATCTCTTTTTCGTACCATGCGAAATAACTTCTTTCCATGTGTATTTTCGTGTAACAAAGGTTGGATTTTGGGATTCAGCGGGTCAAAATACACCTATAAACCCACCCTTCAAAGTTCAATTTCGATTCTGGAGACAGATATTTTCGATCATCTCTTTTTCGTACCATGCGAAATAACTTTTTTCCAAGCATGTTTTTGGTCATCAAAGGTTGGATTTTCGGATTCAGCGGGTCGAAATACACCTAGAAACTCACCCATCAAAGTCCGATCTTGATTCTGAAAAAGAATATTTTCGATCATCTCTTTTTCGTACCATGCGAAATAATTTTTTTCCAAGCATATTTCTGGTCATACGAGGTCGGATTTTTGGATTCAGCGGGTCGAAATACACCTAGAAACTCACCCATTAAAGTCCGATCTCGATTCTGAAAAAAAATATTTTCGATCATCTCTTGTTCGTACCATGCGAAATAACTTCTTTCCAGGTGTATTTTCGCGTAACAAAGGTTGGATTTTTGGATTCAGCGGGTCAAAATACACCTATAAACCCACCCTTCAAAGTTCGATTTCGATTCTGGAGACAGATATTTTCGATCATCTCTTTTTCGTACCATGCGAAATAACTTTTTTCCAAGCATGTTTTTGGTCATCAAAGGTTGGATCTTCGGATTCAGCGGGTCGAAATACACCTAGAAACTCACCCATCAAAGTCTGATCTTGATTCTGAAAAAAAATATTTTCGATCATCTCTTTTTCGTACCATGCGAAATATTTTCTTTCCAAGCATATTTTCGGTCATCAGAGGTTGGATTTTCGGATTCAGGGGGTCGGAATACACCTAGAAACTCACCCATTAAAGTCCGATTTTGATTCTGAAAAAAAATATTTTCGATCATCTCTTTTTCGTACCATGCGAAATAACTTCTTTCCAGGTCTATTTTCGTGTAACAAAGGGTGGATTTTGGGATTCAGCGGGTCAAAATACACCTATAAACCCACCCTTCAAAGTTCGATTTCGATTCTGGAGACACATATTATCGATCATCTCTTTTTCGTACCATGCGAAATAACTTTTTTCCAAGCATATTTTTCCTCATCAAAGTTTGGATTTTCGGATTCAGCGGGTCAAAATACACCTAGAAACTCACGCATCAAAGTCCGATCTTGATTCTGAAAAAAAATATTTTCGATCATCTCTTTTTCGTACCATGCGCAATAACTTTTTTCCAAGCAAATTTTTGGTCATCAGAGGTTGGATTTTCGGATTCAGGGGGTCGAAATACACCTAGAAACTCACCCAATAAAGTCCGATTTTGATTCTGAAAAAAAATATTTTCGATCATCTCTTTTTCGTACCATGCGAAATAGCTTCTTTCCATGTGTATTTTCGTGTAACAAAGGTTGGATTTTGGGATTCAGCGGGTCAAAATACACCTATAAACCCACCCTTCAAAGTTCGATTTCGATTCTGGAGACAGATATTTTCGATCATCTCTTTTTCGTACCATGCGAAATAACTTTTTTCCAAGCATGTTTTTGGTCATCAAAGGTTGGATTTTCGGATTCAGCGGGTCGAAATACACCTAGAAACTCACCCATCAAAGTCCGATTTTGATGCTGAAAAAAAATATTTTCGATCATCTCTTTTTCGTACCATGCGGAATAACTTCTTTCCAGGTGTATTTTCGTGTAACAAAGGGTGGATTTTGGGATTCAGCGGGTCAAAATACACCTATAAACCCACCCTTCAAAGTTCGATTTCGATTCTGGAGACACATATTTTCGATCATCTCTTTTTCGTACCATGCGAAATAACTTTTTTCCAAGCATGTTTTTGGTCATCAAAGGTTGGATTTTCGGATTCAGCGGGTCGAAATACACCTAGAAACTCGCCCATCAAAGTCCGATCTTGATTCTGAAAAAAAATATTTTCGATCATCTCTTTTTCGTACCATGCGAAATAACTTTTTTCCAAGCATATTTTCGGTCATCAGAGGTTGGATTTTCGGATTCAGGGGGTCGAAATACACCTAGAAACTCACCCATTAAAGTCCGATTTTGATGCTGAAAAAAAATATTTTCGATCATCTCTTTTTCGTACCATGCGAAATAACTTCTTTCCAGGTGTATTTTCGTGTAACAAAGGTTGGATTTTGGGATTCAGCGGGTCAAAATACACCTATAAACCCACCCTTCAAAGTTCGATTTCGATTCTGGAGACAGATATTTTCGATCATCTCTTTTTCGTACCATGCGAAATAACTTTTTTCCAAGCATGTTTTCGGTCATCAAAGGTTGGATTTTCGGATTCAGCGGGTCGAATTACACCTAGAAACCCGCCCATCAAAGTCCGATCTTGATTCTGAAAAAAAATATTTTCGATCATCTCTTTTTCGTACCATGCGAAATAACTTTTTTCCAAGCATATTTTCGGTCATCAGAGGTTGGATTTTCGGATTCAGGGGGTCGGAATACACCTAGAAACTCCCCCATTAAAGTCCGATTTTGATTCTGAAAAAAAATATTTTCGATCATCTCTTTTTCGTATCATGCGAAATAACTTCTTTCCAGGTCTATTTTCGTGTAACAAAGGTTGGATTTTTGAATTCAGCGGGTCAAAATACAGCTATGAACCCACCCTTCAAAGTTCGATTTCGATTCTGGAGACAGATATTTTCGATCATCTCTTTTTCGTACCATGCGAAATAACTTTTTTCCAAGCATATATTCGGTCATCAAAGGTTGGATTTTCAGATTCAGCGGGTCGAAATACACCTAGAAACTCACCCATCAAAGTCCGATCTTGATTCTGAAAAAAAATATTTTCGATCATCTCTTTTTCGTACCATGCGAAATAATTTTTTTCCAAGCATATTTCTGGTCATACGAGGTCGGATTTTTGGATTCAGCGGGTCGAAATACCCCTAGAAACTCACCCATTAAAGTCCGATCTCGATTCTGAAAAAAAATATTTTCGATCATCTCTTGTTCGTACCATGCGAAATAACTTCTTTCCAGGTGTATTTTCGCTCAACAAAGGTTGGATTTTTGGATTCAGCGGGTCAAAATTTACCTATAAACCCACCCATCAAAGTTCGATTCCGATTCTGGAGACAGATATTATCGATCATCTCTTTTTCGTACCATGCGAAATAACTTTTTTCCAAGCATATTTTTGCTCATCAAAGTTTGGATTTTCGGATTCAGCGGGTCAAAATACACCTAGAAACTCACCCATCAAAGTCCGATCTTGATTCTGAAAAAAAATATTTTCGATCATCTCTTTTTCGTACCATGCGAAATAACTTTTTTCCAAGCAAATTTTTGGTCATCAGAGGTTGGATTTTCGGATCCAGGGGGTCGAAATACACCTAGAAACTCGTCCAATAAAGTCCGATTTTGATTCTGAAAAAAAATATTTTCGATCATCTCTTTTTCGTACCATGCGAAATAACTTCTTTCCATGTGTATTTTCGTGTAACAAAGGTTGGATTTTGGGATTCAGCGGGTCAAAATACACCTATAAACCCACCCTTCAAAGTTCGATTTCGATTCTGGAGACAGATATTTTCGATCATCTCTTTTTCGTACCATGCGAAATAACTTTTTTCCAAGCATGTTTTTGGTCATCAAAGGTTGGATTTTCGGATTCAGCGGGTCGAAATACACCTAGAAACTCACCCATCAAAGTCCGATCTTGATTCTGAAAAAGAATATTTTCGATCATCTCTTTTTCGTACCATGCGAAATAATTTGTTTCCAAGCATATTTCTGGTCATACGAGGTCGGATTTTTGGATTCAGCGGGTCGAAATACCCTTAGAAACTCACCCATTAAAGTCCGATCTCGATTCTGAAAAAAAATATCTTCGATCATCTCTTGTTCGTACCATGCGGAATAACTTCTTTCCAGGTGTATTTTCGCTCAACAAAGGTTGGATTTTTGGATTCAGCGGGTCAAAATACACCTATAAACCCACCCATCAAAGTTCGATTCCGATTCTGGAGACAGATATTATCGATCATCTCTTTTTCGTACCATGCGAAATAACTTTTTTCCAAGCATATTTTTCCTCATCAAAGTTTGGATTTTCGGATTCAGCGGGTCAAAATACACCTAGAAACTCACCCATCAAATTCCGATCTTGATTCTGAAAAAAAATATTTTCGATCATCTCTTTTTCGTACCATGCGCAATAACTTTTTTCCAAGCAAATTTTTGGTCATCAGAGGTTGGATTTTCGGATTCAGGGGGTCGAAATACACCTAGAAACTCACCCAATAAAGTCCGATTTTGATTCTGAAAAAAAATATTTTCGATCATCTCTTTTTCGTACCATGCGAAATAACTTCTTTCCATGTGTATTTTCGTGTAACAAAGGTTGGATTTTGGGATTCAGCGGGTCAAAATACACCTATAAACCCACCCATCAAAGTTCGATTCCGATTCTGGAGACAGATATTATCGATCATCTCTTTATCGTACCATGCGAAATAACTTTTTTCCAAGCATATTTTTGGTCATCAGAGGTTGGATTTTCGGATTCAGTGGGTCGAAATACACCTAGAAACTCACCCATTAAAGTCCGATTTTGATGCTGAAAAAAAATATTTTCGATCATCTCTTTTTCGTACCATGCGAAATAACTTCTTTCCAGGTGTATTTTCGTGTAACAAAGGTTGGATTTTGGGATTCAGCGGGTCAAAATACACCTAGAAACTCACCCATCAAAGTCTGATCTTGATTCTGAAAAAAAATATTTTCGATCATCTCTTTTTCGTACCATGCGAAATATTTTCTTTCCAAGCATATTTTCGGTCATCAGAGGTTGGATTTTCGGATTCAGGGGGTCGGAATACACCTAGAAACTCACCCATTAAAGTCCGATTTTGATTCTGAAAAAAAATATTTTCGATCATCTCTTTTTCGTACCATGCGAAATAACTTCTTTCCAGGTCTATTTTCGTGTAACAAAGGGTTGATTTTGGGATTCAGCGGGTCAAAATACACCTATAAACCCACCCATCAAAGTTCGATTCCGATTCTGGAGACAGATATTATCGATCATCTCTTTATCGTACCATGCGAAATAACTTTTTTCCAAGCATATTTTTGGTCATCAGAGGTTGGATTTGCGGATTCAGGGGGTCGAAATACACCTAGAAACTCACCCATTAAAGTCCGATTTTGATGCTGAAAAAAAATATTTTCGATCATCTCTTTTTCGTACCATGCGAAATAACTTCTTTCCAGGTGTATTTTCGTGTAACAAAGGTTGGATTTTGGGATTCAGCGGGTCAAAATACACCTAGAAACTCACCCATCAAAGTCTGATCTTGATTCTGAAAAAAAATATTTTCGATCATCTCTTTTTCGTACCATGCGAAATATTTTCTTTCCAAGCATATTTTCGGTCATCAGAGGTTGGATTTTCGGATTCAGGGGGTCGGAATACACATAGAAACTCACCCATTAAAGTCCGATTTTGATTCTGAAAAAAAATATTTTCGATCATCTCTTTTTCGTACCATGCGAAATAACTTCTTTCCAGGTCTATTTTCGTGTAACAAAGGGTGGATTTTGGGATTCAGCGGGTCAAAATACACCTATAAACCCACCCTTCAAAGTTCGATTTCGATTCTGGAGACACATATTATCGATCATCTCTTTTTCGTACCATGCGAAATAACTTTTTTCCAAGCATATATTCAGTCATCAAAGGTTGGATTTTCAGATTCAGCGGGTCGAAATACACCTAGAAACTCACCCATCAAAGTCCGATCTTGATTCTGAAAAAAAATATTTTCGATCATCTCTTTTTCGTACCATGCGAAATAATTTTTTTCCACGCATATTTCTGGTCATACGAGGTCGGATTTTTGGATTCAGCGGGTCGAAATACCCTTAGAAACTCACCCATTAAAGTCCGATCTCGATTCTGAAAAAAAATATCTTCGATCATCTCTTGTTCGTACCATGCGGAATAACTTCTTTCCAGGTGTATTTTCGCTCAACAAAGGTTGGATTTTTGGATTCAGCGGGTCAAAATACACCTATAAACCCACCCATCAAAGTTCGATTCCGATTCTGGAGACAGATATTATCGATCATCTCTTTTTCGTACCATGCGAAATAACTTTTTTCCAAGCATATTTTTCCTCATCAAAGTTTGGATTTTCGGATTCAGCGGGTCAAAATACACCTAGAAACTCACCCATCAAATTCCGATCTTGATTCTGAAAAAAAATATTTTCGATCATCTCTTTTTCGTACCATGCGCAATAACTTTTTTCCAAGCAAATTTTTGGTCATCAGAGGTTGGATTTTCGGATTCAGGGGGTCGAAATACACCTAGAAACTCACCCAATAAAGTCCGATTTTGATTCTGAAAAAAAATATTTTCGATCATCTCTTTTTCGTACCATGCGAAATAGCTTCTTTCCATGTGTATTTTCGTGTAACAAAGGTTGGATTTTGGGATTCAGCGGGTCAAAATACACCTATAAACCCACCCTTCAAAGTTCGATTTCGATTCTGGAGACAGATATTTTCGATCATCTCTTTTTCGTACCATGCGAAATAACTTTTTTCCAAGCATGTTTTTGGTCATCAAAGGTTGGATTTTCGGATTCAGCGGGTCGAAATACACCTAGAAACTCACCCATCAAAGTCCGATTTTGATGCTGAAAAAAAATATTTTCGATCATCTCTTTTTCGTACCATGCGAAATAACTTCTTTCCAGGTGTATTTTCGTGTAACAAAGGGTGGATTTTGGGATTCAGCGGGTCAAAATACACCTATAAACCCACCCTTCAAAGTTCGATTTCGATTCTGGAGACACATATTTTCGATCATCTCTTTTTCGTACCATGCGAAATAACTTTTTTCCAAGCATGTTTTTGGTCATCAAAGGTTGGATTTTCGGATTCAGCGGGTCGAAATACACCTAGAAACTCGCCCATCAAAGTCCGATCTTGATTCTGAAAAAAAATATTTTCGATCATCTCTTTTTCGTACCATGCGAAATAACTTTTTTCCAAGCATATTTTCGGTCATCAGAGGTTGGATTTTCGGATTCAGGGGGTCGAAATACACCTAGAAACTCATCCATTAAAGTCCGATTTTGATGCTGAAAAAAAATATTTTCGATCATCTCTTTTTCGTACCATGCGAAATAACTTCTTTCCAGGTGTATTTTCGTGTAACAAAGGTTGGATTTTGGGATTCAGCGGGTCAAAATACACCTATAAACCCACCCTTCAAAGTTCGATTTCGATTCTGGAGACAGATATTTTCGATCATCTCTTTTTCGTACCATGCGAAATAACTTTTTTCCAAGCATGTTTTCGGTCATCAAAGGTTGGATTTTCGGATTCAGCGGGTCGAAATACACCTAGAAACTCGCCCATCAAAGTCCGATCTTGATTCTGAAAAAAAATATTTTCGATCATCTCTTTTTCGTACCATGCGAAATAACTTTTTTCCAAGCATATTTTCGGTCATCAGAGGTTGGATTTTCGGATTCAGGGGGTCGGAATACACCTAGAAACTCCCCCATTAAAGTCCGATTTTGATTCTGAAAAAAAATATTTTCGATCATCTCTTTTTCGTATCATGCGAAATAACTTCTTTCCAGGTCTATTTTCGTGTAACAAAAGTTGGATTTTTGAATTCAGCGGGTCAAAATACAGCTATGAACCCACCCTTCAAAGTTCGATTTCGATTCTGGAGACAGATATTTTCGATCATCTCTTTTTCGTACCATGCGAAATAACTTTTTTCCAAGCATATATTCGGTCATCAAAGGTTGGATTTTCAGATTCAGCGGGTCGAAATACACCTAGAAACTCACCCATCAAAGTCCGATCTTGATTCTGAAAAAAAATATTTTCGATCATCTCTTTTTCGTACCATGCGAAATAATTTTTTTCCAAGCATATTTCTGGTCATACGAGGTCGGATTTTTGGATTCAGCGGGTCGAAATACCCCTAGAAACTCACCCATTAAAGTCCGATCTCGATTCTGAAAAAAAATATTTTCGATCATCTCTTGTTCGTACCATGCGAAATAACTTCTTTCCAGGTGTATTTTCAGTCAACAAAGGTTGGATTTTTGGATTCAGCGGGTCAAAATACACCTATAAACCCACCCATCAAAGTTCGATTCCGATTCTGGAGACAGATATTATCGATCATCTCTTTTTCGTACCATGCGAAATAACTTTTTTCCAAGCATATTTTTGCTCATCAAAGTTTGGATTTTCGGATTCAGCGGGTCAAAATACACCTAGAAACTCACCCATCAAAGTCCGATCTTGATTCTGAAAAAAAATATTTTCGATCATCTCTTTTTCGTACCATGCGAAATAACTTTTTTCCAAGCAAATTTTTGGTCATCAGAGGTTGGATTTTCGGATCCAGGGGGTCGAAATACACCTAGAAACTCGTCCAATAAAGTCCGATTTTGATTCTGAAAAAAAATATTTTCGATCATCTCTTTTTCGTACCATGCGAAATAACTTCTTTCCATGTGTATTTTCGTGTAACAAAGGTTGGATTTTGGGATTCAGCGGGTCAAAATACACCTATAAACCCACCCTTCAAAGTTCGATTTCGATTCTGGAGACAGATATTTTCGATCATCTCTTTTTCGTACCATGCGAAATAACTTTTTTCCAAGCATGTTTTTGGTCATCAAAGGTTGGATTTTCGGATTCAGGGGGTCGAAATACACCTAGAAACTCACCCATTAAAGTCCGATTTTGATGCTGAAAAAAAATATTTTCGATCATCTCTTTTTCGTACCATGCGAAATAACTTCTTTCCAGGTGTATTTTCGTGTAACAAAGGTTAGATTTTGGGATTCAGCGGGTCAAAATACACCTAGAAACTCACCCATCAAAGTCTGATCTTGATTCTGAAAAAAAATATTTTCGATCATCTCTTTTTCGTACCATGCGAAATATTTTCTTTCCAAGCATATTTTCGGTCATCAGAGGTTGGATTTTCGGATTCAGGGGGTCGGAATACACCTAGAAACTCACCCATTAAAGTCCGATTTTGATTCTGAAAAAAAATATTTTCGATCATCTCTTTTTCGTACCATGCGAAATAACTTCTTTCCAGGTCTATTTTCGTGTAACAAAGGGTGGATTTTGGGATTCAGCGGGTCAAAATACACCTATAAACCCACCCTTCAAAGTTCGATTTCGATTCTGGAGACACATATTATCGATCATCTCTTTTTCGTACCATGCGAAATAACTTTTTTCCAAGCATATATTCAGTCATCAAAGGTTGGATTTTCAGATTCAGCGGGTCGAAATACACCTAGAAACTCACCCATCAAAGTCCGATCTTGATTCTGAAAAAAAATATTTTCGATCATCTCTTTTTCGTACCATGCGAAATAATTTTTTTCCACGCATATTTCTGGTCATACGAGGTCGGATTTTTGGATTCAGCGGGTCGAAATACCCTTAGAAACTCACCCATTAAAGTCCGATCTCGATTCTGAAAAAAAATATCTTCGATCATCTCTTGTTCGTACCATGCGGAATAACTTCTTTCCAGGTGTATTTTCGCTCAACAAAGGTTGGATTTTTGGATTCAGCGGGTCAAAATACACCTATAAACCCACCCATCAAAGTTCGATTCCGATTCTGGAGACAGATATTATCGATCATCTCTTTTTCGTACCATGCGAAATAACTTTTTTCCAAGCATATTTTTCCTCATCAAAGTTTGGATTTTCGGATTCAGCGGGTCAAAATACACCTAGAAACTCACCCATCAAATTCCGATCTTGATTCTGAAAAAAAATATTTTCGATCATCTCTTTTTCGTACCATGCGCAATAACTTTTTTCCAAGCAAATTTTTGGTCATCAGAGGTTGGATTTTCGGATTCAGGGGGTCGAAATACACCTAGAAACTCACCCAATAAAGTCCGATTTTGATTCTGAAAAAAAATATTTTCGATCATCTCTTTTTCGTACCATGCGAAATAGCTTCTTTCCATGTGTATTTTCGTGTAACAAAGGTTGGATTTTGGGATTCAGCGGGTCAAAATACACCTATAAACCCACCCTTCAAAGTTCGATTTCGATTCTGGAGACAGATATTTTCGATCATCTCTTTTTCGTACCATGCGAAATAACTTTTTTCCAAGCATGTTTTTGGTCATCAAAGGTTGGATTTTCGGATTCAGCGGGTCGAAATACACCTAGAAACTCACCCATCAAAGTCCGATTTTGATGCTGAAAAAAAATATTTTCGATCATCTCTTTTTCGTACCATGCGAAATAACTTCTTTCCAGGTGTATTTTCGTGTAACAAAGGGTGGATTTTGGGATTCAGCGGGTCAAAATACACCTATAAACCCACCCTTCAAAGTTCGATTTCGATTCTGGAGACACATATTTTCGATCATCTCTTTTTCGTACCATGCGAAATAACTTTTTTCCAAGCATGTTTTTGGTCATCAAAGGTTGGATTTTCGGATTCAGCGGGTCGAAATACACCTAGAAACTCGCCCATCAAAGTCCGATCTTGATTCTGAAAAAAAATATTTTCGATCATCTCTTTTTCGTACCATGCGAAATAACTTTTTTCCAAGCATATTTTCGGTCATCAGAGGTTGGATTTTCGGATTCAGGGGGTCGAAATACACCTAGAAACTCACCCATTAAAGTCCGATTTTGATGCTGAAAAAAAATATTTTCGATCATCTCTTTTTCGTACCATGCGAAATAACTTCTTTCCAGGTGTATTTTCGTGTAACAAAGGTTGGATTTTGGGATTCAGCGGGTCAAAATACACCTATAAACCCACCCTTCAAAGTTCGATTTCGATTCTGGAGACAGATATTTTCGATCATCTCTTTTTCGTACCATGCGAAATAACTTTTTTCCAAGCATGTTTTCGGTCATCAAAGGTTGGATTTTCGGATTCAGCGGGTCGAAATACACCTAGAAACTCGCCCATCAAAGTCCGATCTTGATTCTGAAAAAAAATATTTTCGATCATCTCTTTTTCGTACCATGCGAAATAACTTTTTTCCAAGCATATTTTCGGTCATCAGAGGTTGGATTTTCGGATTCAGGGGGTCGGAATACACCTAGAAACTCCCCCATTAAAGTCCGATTTTGATTCTGAAAAAAAATATTTTCGATCATCTCTTTTTCGTATCATGCGAAATAACTTCTTTCCAGGTCTATTTTCGTGTAACAAAAGTTGGATTTTTGAATTCAGCGGGTCAAAATACAGCTATGAACCCACCCTTCAAAGTTCGATTTCGATTCTGGAGACAGATATTTTCGATCATCTCTTTTTCGTACCATGCGAAATAACTTTTTTCCAAGCATATATTCGGTCATCAAAGGTTGGATTTTCAGATTCAGCGGGTCGAAATACACCTAGAAACTCACCCATCAAAGTCCGATCTTGATTCTGAAAAAAAATATTTTCGATCATCTCTTTTTCGTACCATGCGAAATAATTTTTTTCCAAGCATATTTCTGGTCATACGAGGTCGGATTTTTGGATTCAGCGGGTCGAAATACCCCTAGAAACTCACCCATTAAAGTCCGATCTCGATTCTGAAAAAAAATATTTTCGATCATCTCTTGTTCGTACCATGCGAAATAACTTCTTTCCAGGTGTATTTTCAGTCAACAAAGGTTGGATTTTTGGATTCAGCGGGTCAAAATACACCTATAAACCCACCCATCAAAGTTCGATTCCGATTCTGGAGACAGATATTATCGATCATCTCTTTTTCGTACCATGCGAAATAACTTTTTTCCAAGCATATTTTTGCTCATCAAAGTTTGGATTTTCGGATTCAGCGGGTCAAAATACACCTAGAAACTCACCCATCAAAGTCCGATCTTGATTCTGAAAAAAAATATTTTCGATCATCTCTTTTTCGTACCATGCGAAATAACTTTTTTCCAAGCAAATTTTTGGTCATCAGAGGTTGGATTTTCGGATCCAGGGGGTCGAAATACACCTAGAAACTCGTCCAATAAAGTCCGATTTTGATTCTGAAAAAAAATATTTTCGATCATCTCTTTTTCGTACCATGCGAAATAACTTCTTTCCATGTGTATTTTCGTGTAACAAAGGTTGGATTTTGGGATTCAGCGGGTCAAAATACACCTATAAACCCACCCTTCAAAGTTCGATTTCGATTCTGGAGACAGATATTTCCGATCATCTCTTTTTCGTACCATGCGAAATAACTTTTTTCCAAGCATGTTTTTGGTCATCAAAGGTTGGATTTTCGGATTCAGCGGGTCGAAATACACCTAGAAACTCACCCATCAAAGTCCGATCTTGATTCTGAAAAAGAATATTTTCGATCATCTCTTTTTCGTACCATGCGAAATAATTTTTTTCCAAGCATATTTCTGGTCATACGAGGTCGGATTTTTGGATTCAGCGGGTCGAAATACCCTTAGAAACTCACCCATTAAAGTCCGATCTCGATTCTGAAAAAAAATATCTTCGATCATCTCTTGTTCGTACCATGCGGAATAACTTCTTTCCAGGTGTATTTTCGCTCAACAAAGGTTGGATTTTTGGATTCAGCGGGTCAAAATACACCTATAAACCCACCCATCAAAGTTCGATTCCGATTCTGGAGACAGATATTATCGATCATCTCTTTTTCGTACCATGCGAAATAACTTTTTTCCAAGCATATTTTTCCTGATCAAAGTTTGGATTTTCGGATTCAGCGGGTCAAAATACACCTAGAAACTCACCCATCAAATTCCGATCTTGATTCTGAAAAAAAATATTTTCGATCATCTCTTTTTCGTACCATGCGCAATAACTTTTTTCCAAGCAAATTTTTGGTCATCAGAGGTTGGATTTTCGGATTCAGGGGGTCGAAATACACCTAGAAACTCACCCAATAAAGTCCGATTTTGATTCTGAAAAAAAATATTTTCGATCATCTCTTTTTCGTACCATGCGAAATAACTTCTTTCCATGTGTATTTTCGTGTAACAAAGGTTGGATTTTGGGATTCAGCGGGTCAAAATACACCTATAAACCCACCCATCAAAGTTCGATTCCGATTCTGGAGACAGATATTATCGATCATCTCTTTATCGTACCATGCGAAATAACTTTTTTCCAAGCATATTTTTGGTCATCAGAGGTTGGATTTTCGGATTCAGGGGGTCGAAATACACCTAGAAACTCACCCATTAAAGTCCGATTTTGATGCTGAAAAAAAATATTTTCCATCATCTCTTTTTCGTACCATGCGAAATAACTTCTTTCCAGGTGTATTTTCGTGTAACAAAGGTTGGATTTTGGGATTCAGCGGGTCAAAATACACCTATAAACCCACCCTTCAAAGTTCGATTTCGATTCTGGAGACAGATATTTTCGATCATCTCTTTTTCGTACCATGCGAAATAACTTTTTTCCAAGCATGTTTTTGGTCATCAAAGGTTGGATCTTCGGATTCAGCGGGTCGAAATACACCTAGAAACTCACCCATCAAAGTCTGATCTTGATTCTGAAAAAAAATATTTTCGATCATCTCTTTTTCGTACCATGCGAAATATTTTCTTTCCAAGCATATTTTCGGTCATCAGAGGTTGGATTTTCGGATTCAGGGGGTCGGAATACACCTAGAAACTCACCCATTAAAGTCCGATTTTGATTCTGAAAAAAAATATTTTCGATCATCTCTTTTTCGTACCATGCGAAATAACTTCTTTCCAGGTCTATTTTCGTGTAACAAAGGGTGGATTTTGGGATTCAGCGGGTCAAAATACACCTATAAACCCACCCTTCAAAGTTCGATTTCGATTCTGGAGACACATATTATCGATCATCTCTTTTTCGTACCATGCGAAATAACTTTTTTCCAAGCATATATTCAGTCATCAAAGGTTGGATTTTCAGATTCAGCGGGTCAAAATACACCTAGAAACTCACCCATCAAAGTCCGATCTTGATTCTGAAAAAAAATATTTTCGATCATCTCTTTTTCGGACCATGCGGAATAATTTTTTTCCACGCATATTTCTGGTCATACGAGGTCGGATTTTTGGATTCAGCGGGTCGAAATACCCTTAGAAACTCACCCATTAAAGTCCGATCTCGATTCTGAAAAAAAATATCTTCGATCATCTCTTGTTCGTACCATGCGGAATAACTTCTTTCCAGGTGTATTTTCGCTCAACAAAGGTTGGATTTTTGGATTCAGCGGGTCAAAATACACCTATAAACCCACCCATCAAAGTTCGATTCCGATTCTGGAGACAGATATTATCGATCATCTCTTTTTCGTACCATGCGAAATAACTTTTTTCCAAGCATATTTTTCCTCATCAAAGTTTGGATTTTCGGATTCAGCGGGTCAAAATACACCTAGAAACTCACCCATCAAATTCCGATCTTGATTCTGAAAAAAAATATTTTCGATCATCTCTTTTTCGTACCATGCGCAATAACTTTTTTCCAAGCAAATTTTTGGTCATCAGAGGTTGGATTTTCGGATTCAGGGGGTCGAAATACACCTAGAAACTCACCCAATAAAGTCCGATTTTGATTCTGAAAAAAAATATTTTCGATCATCTCTTTTTCGTACCATGCGAAATAACTTCTTTCCATGTGTATTTTCGTGTAACAAAGGTTGGATTTTGGGATTCAGCGGGTCAAAATACACCTATAAACCCACCCATCAAAGTTCGATTCCGATTCTGGAGACAGATATTATCGATCATCTCTTTATCGTACCATGCGAAATAACTTTTTTCCAAGCATATTTTTGGTCATCAGAGGTTGGATTCTCGGATTCAGGGGGTCGAAATACACCTAGAAACTCACCCATTAAAGTCCGATTTTGATGCTGAAAAAAAATATTTTCGATCATCTCTTTTTCGTACCATGCGAAATAACTTCTTTCCAGGTGTATTTTCGTGTAACAAAGGTTGGATTTTGGGATTCAGCGGGTCAAAATACACCTATAAACCCACCCTTCAAAGTTCGATTTCGATTCTGGAGACAGATATTTTCGATCATCTCTTTTTCGTACCATGCGAAATAACTTTTTTCCAAGCATGTTTTTGGTCATCAAAGGTTGGATCTTCGGATTCAGCGGGTCGAAATACACCTAGAAACTCACCCATCAAAGTCTGATCTTGATTCTGAAAAAAAATATTTTCGATCATCTCTTTTTCGTACCATGCGAAATATTTTCTTTCCAAGCATATTTTCGGTCATCAGAGGTTGGATTTTCGGATTCAGGGGGTCGGAATACACCTAGAAACTCACCCATTAAAGTCCGATTTTGATTCTGAAAAAAAATATTTTCGATCATCTCTTTTTCGTACCATGCGAAATAACTTCTTTCCAGGTCTATTTTCGTGTAACAAAGGGTGGATTTTGGGATTCAGCGGGTCAAAATACACCTATAAACCCACCCTTCAAAGTTCGATTTCGATTCTGGAGACACATATTATCGATCATCTCTTTTTCGTACCATGCGAAATAACTTTTTTCCAAGCATATATTCAGTCATCAAAGGTTGGATTTTCAGATTCAGCGGGTCAAAATACACCTAGAAACTCACCCATCAAAGTCCGATCTTGATTCTGAAAAAAAATATTTTCGATCATCTCTTTTTCGTACCATGCGAAATAATTTTTTTCCACGCATATTTCTGGTCATACGAGGTCGGATTTTTGGATTCAGCGGGTCGAAATACCCTTAGAAACTCACCCATTAAAGTCCGATCTCGATTCTGAAAAAAAATATCTTCGATCATCTCTTGTTCGTACCATGCGGAATAACTTCTTTCCAGGTGTATTTTCGCTCAACAAAGGTTGGATTTTTGGATTCAGCGGGTCAAAATACACCTATAAACCCACCCATCAAAGTTCGATTCCGATTCTGGAGACAGATATTATCGATCATCTCTTTTTCGTACCATGCGAAATAACTTTTTTCCAAGCATATTTTTCCTCATCAAAGTTTGGATTTTCGGATTCAGCGGGTCAAAATACACCTAGAAACTCACCCATCAAATTCCGATCTTGATTCTGAAAAAAAATATTTTCGATCATCTCTTTTTCGTACCATGCGCAATAACTTTTTTCCAAGCAAATTTTTGGTCATCAGAGGTTGGATTTTCGGATTCAGGGGGTCGAAATACACCTAGAAACTCACCCAATAAAGTCCGATTTTGATTCTGAAAAAAAATATTTTCGATCATCTCTTTTTCGTACCATGCGAAATAACTTCTTTCCATGTGTATTTTCGTGTAACAAAGGTTGGATTTTGGGATTCAGCGGGTCAAAATACACCTATAAACCCACCCATCAAAGTTCGATTCCGATTCTGGAGACAGATATTATCGATCATCTCTTTATCGTACCATGCGAAATAACTTTTTTCCAAGCATATTTTTGGTCATCAGAGGTTGGATTTTCGGATTCAGGGGGTCGAAATACACCTAGAAACTCACCCATTAAAGTCCGATTTTGATGCTGAAAAAAAATATTTTCCATCATCTCTTTTTCGTACCATGCGAAATAACTTCTTTCCAGGTGTATTTTCGTGTAACAAAGGTTGGATTTTGGGATTCAGCGGGTCAAAATACACCTATAAACCCACCCTTCAAAGTTCGATTTCGATTCTGGAGACAGATATTTTCGATCATCTCTTTTTCGTACCATGCGAAATAACTTTTTTCCAAGCATGTTTTTGGTCATCAAAGGTTGGATCTTCGGATCCAGCGGGTCGCAATACACCTAGAAACTCACCCATCAAAGTCTGATCTTGATTCTGAAAAAAAATATTTTCGATCATCTCTTTTTCGTACCATGCGAAATATTTTCTTTCCAAGCATATTTTCGGTCATCAGAGGTTGGATTTTCGGATTCAGGGGGTCGGAATACACCTAGAAACTCACCCATTAAAGTCCGATTTTGATTCTGAAAAAAAATATTTTCGATCATCTCTTTTTCGTACCATGCGAAATAACTTCTTTCCAGGTCTATTTTCGTGTAACAAAGGGTGGATTTTGGGATTCAGCGGGTCAAAATACACCTATAAACCCACCCTTCAAAGTTCGATTTCGATTCTGGAGACACATATTATCGATCATCTCTTTTTCGTACCATGCGAAATAACTTTTTTCCAAGCATATATTCAGTCATCAAAGGTTGGATTTTCAGATTCAGCGGGTCAAAATACACCTAGAAACTCACCCATCAAAGTCCGATCTTGATTCTGAAAAAAAATATTTTCGATCATCTCTTTTTCGTACCATGCGAAATAATTTTTTTCCACGCATATTTCTGGTCATACGAGGTCGGATTTTTGGATTCAGCGGGTCGAAATACCCTTAGAAACTCACCCATTAAAGTCCGATCTCGATTCTGAAAAAAAATATCTTCGATCATCTCTTGTTCGTACCATGCGGAATAACTTCTTTCCAGGTGTATTTTCGCTCAACAAAGGTTGGATTTTTGGATTCAGCGGGTCAAAATACACCTATAAACCCACCCATCAAAGTTCGATTCCGATTCTGGAGACAGATATTATCGATCATCTCTTTTTCGTACCATGCGAAATAACTTTTTTCCAAGCATATTTTTCCTCATCAAAGTTTGGATTTTCGGATTCAGCGGGTCAAAATACACCTAGAAACTCACCCATCAAATTCCGATCTTGATTCTGAAAAAAAATATTTTCGATCATCTCTTTTTCGTACCATGCGCAATAACTTTTTTCCAAGCAAATTTTTGGTCATCAGAGGTTGGATTTTCGGATTCAGGGGGTCGAAATACACCTAGAAACTCACCCAATAAAGTCCGATTTTGATTCTGAAAAAAAATATTTTCGATCATCTCTTTTTCGTACCATGCGAAATAACTTCTTTCCATGTGTATTTTCGTGTAACAAAGGTTGGATTTTGGGATTCAGCGGGTCAAAATACACCTATAAACCCACCCATCAAAGTTCGATTCCGATTCTGGAGACAGATATTATCGATCATCTCTTTATCGTACCATGCGAAATAACTTTTTTCCAAGCAAATTTTTGGTCATCAGAGGTTGGATTTTCGGATTCAGGGGGTCGAAATACACCTAGAAACTCACCCATTAAAGTCCGATTTTGATGCTGAAAAAAAATATTTTCGATCATCTCTTTTTCGTACCATGCGAAATAACTTCTTTCCAGGTGTATTTTCGTGTAACAAAGGTTGGATTTTGGGATTCAGCGGGTCAAAATACACCTATAAACCCACCCTTCAAAGTTCGATTTCGATTCTGGAGACAGATATTTTCGATCATCTCTTTTTCGTACCATGCGAAATAACTTTTTTCCAAGCATGTTTTTGGTCATCAAAGGTTGGATTTTCGGATTCAGCGGGTCGAAATACACCTAGAAACTCACCCATCAAAGTCTGATCTTGATTCTGAAAAAAAATATTTTCGATCATCTCTTTTTCGTACCATGCGAAATATTTTCTTTCCAAGCATATTTTCGGTCATCAGAGGTTGGATTTTCGGATTCAGGGGGTCGGAATACACCTAGAAACTCACCCATTAAAGTCCGATTTTGATTCTGAAAAAAAATATTTTCGATCATCTCTTTTTCGTACCATGCGAAATAACTTCTTTCCAGGTCTATTTTCGTGTAACAAAGGGTGGATTTTGGGATTCAGCGGGTCAAAATACACCTATAAACCCACCCTTCAAAGTTCGATTTCGATTCTGGAGACACATATTATCGATCATCTCTTTTTCGTACCATGCGAAATAACTTTTTTCCAAGCATATATTCAGTCATCAAAGGTTGGATTTTCAGATTCAGCGGGTCGAAATACACCTAGAAACTCACCCATCAAAGTCCGATCTTGATTCTGAAAAAAAATATTTTCGATCATCTCTTTTTCGTACCATGCGAAATAATTTTTTTCCACGCATATTTCTGGTCATACGAGGTCGGATTTTTGGATTCAGCGGGTCGAAATACCCTTAGAAACTCACCCATTAAAGTCCGATCTCGATTCTGAAAAAAAATATCTTCGATCATCTCTTGTTCGTACCATGCGGAATAACTTCTTTCCAGGTGTATTTTCGCTCAACAAAGGTTGGATTTTTGGATTCAGCGGGTCAAAATACACCTATAAACCCACCCATCAAAGTTCGATTCCGATTCTGGAGACAGATATTATCGATCATCTCTTTTTCGTACCATGCGAAATAACTTTTTTCCAAGCATATTTTTCCTCATCAAAGTTTGGATTTTCGGATTCAGCGGGTCAAAATACACCTAGAAACTCACCCATCAAATTCCGATCTTGATTCTGAAAAAAAATATTTTCGATCATCTCTTTTTCGTACCATGCGCAATAACTTTTTTCCAAGCAAATTTTTGGTCATCAGAGGTTGGATTTTCGGATTCAGGGGGTCGAAATACACCTAGAAACTCACCCAATAAAGTCCGATTTTGATTCTGAAAAAAAATATTTTCGATCATCTCTTTTTCGTACCATGCGAAATAACTTCTTTCCATGTGTATTTTCGTGTAACAAAGGTTGGATTTTGGGATTCAGCGGGTCAAAATACACCTATAAACCCACCCATCAAAGTTCGATTCCGATTCTGGAGACAGATATTATCGATCATCTCTTTATCGTACCATGCGAAATAACTTTTTTCCAAGCATATTTTTGGTCATCAGAGGTTGTATTTTCGGATTCAGGGGGTCGAAATACACCTAGAAACTCACCCATTAAAGTCCGATTTTGATGCTGAAAAAAAATATTTTCGATCATCTCTTTTTCGTACCATGCGAAATAACTTCTTTCCAGGTGTATTTTCGTGTAACAAAGGGTGGATTTTGGGATTCAGCGGGTCAAAATACACCTATAAACCCACCCTTCAAAGTTCGATTTCGATTCTGGAGACACATATTCTCGATCATCTCTTTTTCGTACCATGCGAAATAACTTTTTTCCAAGCATGTTTTTGGTCATCAAAGGTTGGATTTTCGGATTCAGCGGGTCGAAATACACCTAGAAACTCGCCCATCAAAGTCCGATCTTGATTCTGAAAAAAAATATTTTCGATCATCTCTTTTTCGTACCATGCGAAATAACTTTTTTCCAAGCATATTTTCGGTCATCAGAGGTTGGATTTTCGGATTCAGGGGGTCGAAATACACCTAGAAACTCACCCATTAAAGTCCGATTTTGATGCTGAAAAAAAATATTTTCGATCATCTCTTTTTCGTACCATGCGAAATAACTTCTTTCCAGGTGTATTTTCGTGTAACAAAGGTTGGATTTTGGGATTCAGCGGGTCAAAATACACCTATAAACCCACCCTTCAAAGTTCGATTTCGATTCTGGAGACAGATATTTTCGATCATCTCTTTTTCGTACCATGCGAAATAACTTTTTTCCAAGCATGTTTTCGGTCATCAAAGGTTGGATTTTCGGATTCAGCGGGTCGAAATACACCTAGAAACTCGCCCATCAAAGTCCGATCTTGATTCTGAAAAAAAATATTTTCGATCATCTCTTTTTCGTACCATGCGAAATAACTTTTTTCCAAGCATATTTTCGGTCATCAGAGGTTGGATTTTCGGATTCAGGGGGTCGGAATACACCTAGAAACTCCCCCATTAAAGTCCGATTTTGATTCTGAAAAAAAATATTTTCGATCATCTCTTTTTCGTATCATGCGAAATAACTTCTTTCCAGGTCTATTTTCGTGTAACAAAGGTTGGATTTTTGAATTCAGCGGGTCAAAATACAGCTATGAACCCACCCTTCAAAGTTCGATTTCGATTCTGGAGACAGATATTTTCGATCATCTCTTTTTCGTACCATGCGAAATAACTTTTTTCCAAGCATATATTCGGTCATCAAAGGTTGGATTTTCAGATTCAGCGGGTCGAAATACACCTAGAAACTCACCCATCAAAGTCCGATCTTGATTCTGAAAAAAAATATTTTCGATCATCTCTTTTTCGTACCATGCGAAATAATTTTTTTCCAAGCATATTTCTGGTCATACGAGGTCGGATTTTTGGATTCAGCGGGTCGAAATACCCCTAGAAACTCACCCATTAAAGTCCGATCTCGATTCTGAAAAAAAATATTTTCGATCATCTCTTGTTCGTACCATGCGAAATAACTTCTTTCCAGGTGTATTTTCAGTCAACAAAGGTTGGATTTTTGGATTCAGCGGGTCAAAATACACCTATAAACCCACCCATCAAAGTTCGATTCCGATTCTGGAGACAGATATTATCGATCATCTCTTTTTCGTACCATGCGAAATAACTTTTTTCCAAGCATATTTTTGCTCATCAAAGTTTGGATTTTCGGATTCAGCGGGTCAAAATACACCTAGAAACTCACCCATCAAAGTCCGATCTTGATTCTGAAAAAAAATATTTTCGATCATCTCTTTTTCGTACCATGCGAAATAACTTTTTTCCACGCAAATTTTTGGTCATCAGAGGTTGGATTTTCGGATCCAGGGGGTCGAAATACACCTAGAAACTCGTCCAATAAAGTCCGATTTTGATTCTGAAAAAAAATATTTTCGATCATCTCTTTTTCGTACCATGCGAAATAACTTCTTTCCATGTGTATTTTCGTGTAACAAAGGTTGGATTTTGGGATTCAGCGGGTCAAAATACACCTATAAACCCACCCTTCAAAGTTCGATTTCGATTCTGGAGACAGATATTTTCGATCATCTCTTTTTCGTACCATGCGAAATAACTTTTTTCCAAGCATGTTTTTGGTCATCAAAGGTTGGATTTTCGGATTCAGCGGGTCGAAATACACCTAGAAACTCACCCATCAAAGTCCGATCTTGATTCTGAAAAAGAATATTTTCGATCATCTCTTTTTCGTACCATGCGAAATAATTTTTTTTCAAGCATATTTCTGGTCATACGAGGTCGGATTTTTGGATTCAGCGGGTCGAAATACCCTTAGAAACTCACCCATTAAAGTCCGATCTCGATTCTGAAAAAAAATATCTTCGATCATCTCTTGTTCGTACCATGCGGAATAACTTCTTTCCAGGTGTATTTTCGCTCAACAAAGGTTGGATTTTTGGATTCAGCGGGTCAAAATACACCTATAAACCCACCCATCAAAGTTCGATTCCGATTCTGGAGACAGATATTATCGATCATCTCTTTTTCGTACCGTGCGAAATAACTTTTTTCCAAGCATATTTTTCCTCATCAAAGTTTGGATTTTCGGATTCAGCGGGTCAAAATACACCTAGAAACTCACCCATCAAATTCCGATCTTGATTCTGAAAAAAAATATTTTCGATCATCTCTTTTTCGTACCATGCGCAATAACTTTTTTCCAAGCAAATTTTTGGTCATCAGAGGTTGGATTTTCGGATTCAGGGGGTCGAAATACACCTAGAAACTCACCCAATAAAGTCCGATTTTGATTCTGAAAAAAAATATTTTCGATCATCTCTTTTTCGTACCATGCGAAATAACTTCTTTCCATGTGTATTTTCGTGTAACAAAGGTTGGATTTTGGGATTCAGCGGGTCAAAATACACCTATAAACCCACCCATCAAAGTTCGATTCCGATTCTGGAGACAGATATTATCGATCATCTCTTTATCGTACCATGCGAAATAACTTTTTTCCAAGCATATTTTTGGTCATCAGAGGTTGGATTTTCGGATTCAGGGGGTCGAAATACACCTAGAAACTCACCCATTAAAGTCCGATTTTGATGCTGAAAAAAAATATTTTCCATCATCTCTTTTTCGTACCATGCGAAATAACTTCTTTCCAGGTGTATTTTCGTGTAACAAAGGTTGGATTTTGGGATTCAGCGGGTCAAAATACACCTATAAACCCACCCTTCAAAGTTCGATTTCGATTCTGGAGACAGATATTTTCGATCATCTCTTTTTCGTACCATGCGAAATAACTTTTTTCCAAGCATGTTTTTGGTCATCAAAGGTTGGATCTTCGGATTCAGCGGGTCGAAATACACCTAGAAACTCACCCATCAAAGTCTGATCTTGATTCTGAAAAAAAATATTTTCGATCATCTCTTTTTCGTACCATGCGAAATATTTTCTTTCCAAGCATATTTTCGGTCATCAGAGGTTGGATTTTCGGATTCAGGGGGTCGGAATACACCTAGAAACTCACCCATTAAAGTCCGATTTTGATTCTGAAAAAAAATATTTTCGATCATCTCTTTTTCGTACCATGCGAAATAACTTCTTTCCAGGTCTATTTTCGTGTAACAAAGGGTGGATTTTGGGATTCAGCGGGTCAAAATACACCTATAAACCCACCCTTCAAAGTTCGATTTCGATTCTGGAGACACATATTATCGATCGTCTCTTTTTCGTACCATGCGAAATAACTTTTTTCCAAGCATATATTCAGTCATCAAAGGTTGGATTTTCAGATTCAGCGGGTCAAAATACACCTAGAAACTCACCCATCAAAGTCCGATCTTGATTCTGAAAAAAAATATTTTCGATCATCTCTTTTTCGTACCATGCGAAATAATTTTTTTCCACGCATATTTCTGGTCATACGAGGTCGGATTTTTGGATTCAGCGGGTCGAAATACCCTTAGAAACTCACCCATTAAAGTCCGATCTCGATTCTGAAAAAAAATATCTTCGATCATCTCTTGTTCGTACCATGCGGAATAACTTCTTTCCAGGTGTATTTTCGCTCAACAAAGGTTGGATTTTTGGATTCAGCGGGTCAAAATACACCTATAAACCCACCCATCAAAGTTCGATTCCGATTCTGGAGACAGATATTATCGATCATCTCTTTTTCGTACCATGCGAAATAACTTTTTTCCAAGCATATTTTTCCTCATCAAAGTTTGGATTTTCGGATTCAGCGGGTCAAAATACACCTAGAAACTCACCCATCAAATTCCGATCTTGATTCTGAAAAAAAATATTTTCGATCATCTCTTTTTCGTACCATGCGCAATAACTTTTTTCCAAGCAAATTTTTGGTCATCAGAGGTTGGATTTTCGGATTCAGGGGGTCGAAATACACCTAGAAACTCACCCAATAAAGTCCGATTTTGATTCTGAAAAAAAATATTTTCGATCATCTCTTTTTCGTACCATGCGAAATAACTTCTTTCCATGTGTATTTTCGTGTAACAAAGGTTGGATTTTGGGATTCAGCGGGTCAAAATACACCTATAAACCCACCCATCAAAGTTCGATTCCGATTCTGGAGACAGATATTATCGATCATCTCTTTATCGTACCATGCGAAATAACTTTTTTCCAAGCATATTTTTGGTCATCAGAGGTTGGATTTTCGGATTCAGGGGGTCGAAATACACCTAGAAACTCACCCATTAAAGTCCGATTTTGATGCTGAAAAAAAATATTTTCGATCATCTCTTTTTCGTACCATGCGAAATAACTTCTTTCCAGGTGTATTTTCGTGTAACAAAGGTTGGATTTTGGGATTCAGCGGGTCAAAATACACCTATAAACCCACCCTTCAAAGTTCGATTTCGATTCTGGAGACAGATATTTTCGATCATCTCTTTTTCGTACCATGCAAAATAACTTTTTTCCAAGCATGTTTTTGGTCATCAAAGGTTGGATCTTCGGATTCAGCGGGTCGAAATACACCTAGAAACTCACCCATCAAAGTCTGATCTTGATTCTGAAAAAAAATATTTTCGATCATCTCTTTTTCGTACCATGCGAAATATTTTCTTTCCAAGCATATTTTCGGTCATCAGAGGTTGGATTTTCGGATTCAGGGGGTCGGAATACACCTAGAAACTCACCCATTAAAGTCCGATTTTGATTCTGAAAAAAAATATTTTCGATCATCTCTTTTTCGTACCATGCGAAATAACTTCTTTCCAGGTCTATTTTCGTGTAACAAAGGGTGGATTTTGGGATTCAGCGGGTCAAAATACACCTATAAACCCACCCTTCAAAGTTCGATTTCGATTCTGGAGACACATATTATCGATCGTCTCTTTTTCGTACCATGCGAAATAACTTTTTTCCAAGCATATATTCAGTCATCAAAGGTTGGATTTTCAGATTCAGCGGGTCAAAATACACCTAGAAACTCACCCATCAAAGTCCGATCTTGATTCTGAAAAAAAATATTTTCGATCATCTCTTTTTCGTACCATGCGAAATAATTTTTTTCCACGCATATTTCTGGTCATACGAGGTCGGATTTTTGGATTCAGCGGGTCGAAATACCCTTAGAAACTCACCCATTAAAATCCGATCTCGATTCTGAAAAAAAATATCTTCGATCATCTCTTGTTCGTACCATGCGGAATAACTTCTTTCCAGGTGTATTTTCGCTGAACAAAGGTTGGATTTTTGGATTCAGCGGGTCAAAATACACCTATAAACCCACCCATCAAAGTTCGATTCCGATTCTGGAGACAGATATTATCGATCATCTCTTTTTCGTACCATGCGAAATAACTTTTTTCCAAGCATATTTTTCCTCATCAAAGTTTGGATTTTCGGATTCAGCGGGTCAAAATACACCTAGAAACTCACCCATCAAATTCCGATCTTGATTCTGAAAAAAAATATTTTCGATCATCTCTTTTTCGTACCATGCGCAATAACTTTTTTCCAAGCAAATTTTTGGTCATCAGAGGTTGGATTTTCGGATTCAGGGGGTCGAAATACACCTAGAAACTCACCCAATAAAGTCCGATTTTGATTCTGAAAAAAAATATTTTCGATCATCTCTTTTTCGTACCATGCGAAATAACTTCTTTCCATGTGTATTTTCGTGTAACAAAGGTTGGATTTTGGGATTCAGCGGGTCAAAATACACCTATAAACCCACCCTTCAAAGTTCGATTTCGATTCTGGAGACAGATATTTTCGATCATCTCTTTTTCGTACCATGCGAAATAACTTTTTTCCAAGCATGTTTTTGGTCATCAAAGGTTGGATTTTCGGATTCAGCGGGTCGAAATACACCTAGAAACTCACCCATCAAAGTCCGATTTTGATGCTGAAAAAAAATATTTTCGATCATCTCTTTTTCGTACCATGCGAAATAACTTCTTTCCAGGTGTATTTTCGTGTAACAAAGGGTGGATTTTGGGATTCAGCGGGTCAAAATACACCTATAAACCCACCCTTCAAAGTTCGATTTCGATTCTGGAGACACATATTTTCGATCATCTCTTTTTCGTACCATGCGAAATAACTTTTTTCCAAGCATGTTTTTGGTCATCAAAGGTTGGATTTTCGGATTCAGCGGGTCGAAATACACCTAGAAACTCGCCCATCAAAGTCCGATCTTGATTCTGAAAAAAAATATTTTCGATCATCTCTTTTTCGTACCATGCGAAATAACTTTTTTCCAAGCATATTTTCGGTCATCAGAGGTTGGATTTTCGGATTCAGGGGGTCGAAATACACCTAGAAACTCACCCATTAAAGTCCGATTTTGATGCTGAAAAAAAATATTTTCGATCATCTCTTTTTCGTACCATGCGAAATAACTTCTTTCCAGGTGTATTTTCGTGTAACAAAGGTTGGATTTTGGGATTCAGCGGGTCAAAATACACCTATAAACCCACCCTTCAAAGTTCGATTTCGATTCTGGAGACAGATATTTTCGATCATCTCTTTTTCGTACCATGCGAAATAACTTTTTTCCAAGCATGTTTTCGGTCATCAAAGGTTGGATTTTCGGATTCAGCGGGTCGAAATACACCTAGAAACTCGCCCATCAAAGTCCGATCTTGATTCTGAAAAAAAATATTTTCGATCATCTCTTTTTCGTACCATGCGAAATAACTTTTTTCCAAGCATATTTTCGGTCATCAGAGGTTGGATTTTCGGATTCAGGGGGTCGGAATACACCTAGAAACTCCCCCATTAAAGTCCGATTTTGATTCTGAAAAAAAATATTTTCGATCATCTCTTTTTCGTATCATGCGAAATAACTTCTTTCCAGGTCTATTTTCGTGTAACAAAGGTTGGATTTTTGAATTCAGCGGGTCAAAATACAGCTATGAACCCACCCTTCAAAGTTCGATTTCGATTCTGGAGACAGATATTTTCGATCATCTCTTTTTCGTACCATGCGAAATAACTTTTTTCCAAGCATATATTCGGTCATCAAAGGTTGGATTTTCAGATTCAGCGGGTCGAAATACACCTAGAAACTCACCCATCAAAGTCCGATCTTGATTCTGAAAAAAAATATTTTCGATCATCTCTTTTTCGTACCATGCGAAATAATTTTTTTCCAAGCATATTTCTGGTCATACGAGGTCGGATTTTTGGATTCAGCGGGTCGAAATACCCCTAGAAACTCACCCATTAAAGTCCGATCTCGATTCTGAAAAAAAATATTTTCGATCATCTCTTGTTCGTACCATGCGAAATAACTTCTTTCCAGGTGTATTTTCAGTCAACAAAGGTTGGATTTTTGGATTCAGCGGGTCAAAATACACCTATAAACCCACCCATCAAAGTTCGATTCCGATTCTGGAGACAGATATTATCGATCATCTCTTTTTCGTACCATGCGAAATAACTTTTTTCCAAGCATATTTTTGCTCATCAAAGTTTGGATTTTCGGATTCAGCGGGTCAAAATACACCTAGAAACTCACCCATCAAAGTCCGATCTTGATTCTGAAAAAAAATATTTTCGATCATCTCTTTTTCGTACCATGCGAAATAACTTTTTTCCAAGCAAATTTTTGGTCATCAGAGGTTGGATTTTCGGATCCAGGGGGTCGAAATACACCTAGAAACTCGTCCAATAAAGTCCGATTTTGATTCTGAAAAAAAATATTTTCGATCATCTCTTTTTCGTACCATGCGAAATAACTTCTTTCCATGTGTATTTTCGTGTAACAAAGGTTGGATTTTGGGATTCAGCGGGTCAAAATACACCTATAAACCCACCCTTCAAAGTTCGATTTCGATTCTGGAGACAGATATTTTCGATCATCTCTTTTTCGTACCATGCGAAATAACTTTTTTCCAAGCATGTTTTTGGTCATCAAAGGTTGGATTTTCGGATTCAGCGGGTCGAAATACACCTAGAAACTCACCCATCAAAGTCCGATCTTGATTCTGAAAAAGAATATTTTCGATCATCTCTTTTTCGTACCATGCGAAATAATTTTTTTCCAAGCATATTTCTGGTCATACGAGGTCGGATTTTTGGATTCAGCGGGTCGAAATACCCTTAGAAACTCACCCATTAAAGTCCGATCTCGATTCTGAAAAAAAATATCTTCGATCATCTCTTGTTCGTACCATGCGGAATAACTTCTTTCCAGGTGTATTTTCGCTCAACAAAGGTTGGATTTTTGGATTCAGCGGGTCAAAATACACCTAGAAACTCACCCATTAAAGTCCGATTTTGATGCTGAAAAAAAATATTTTCCATCATCTCTTTTTCGTACCATGCGAAATAACTTCTTTCCAGGTCTATTTTCGTGTAACAAAGGGTGGATTTTGGGATTCAGCGGGTCAAAATACACCTATAAACCCACCCATCAAAGTTCGATTCCGATTCTGGAGACAGATATTATCGATCATCTCTTTTTCGTACCATGCGAAATAACTTTTTTCCAAGCATATTTTTCCTCATCAAAGTTTGGATTTTCGGATTCAGCGGGTCAAAATACACCTAGAAACTCACCCATCAAATTCCGATCTTGATTCTGAAAAAAAATATTTTCGATCATCTCTTTTTCGTACCATGCGCAATAACTTTTTTCCAAGCAAATTTTTGGTCATCAGAGGTTGGATTTTCGGATTCAGGGGGTCGAAATACACCTAGAAACTCACCCAATAAAGTCCGATTTTGATTCTGAAAAAAAATATTTTCGATCATCTCTTTTTCGTACCATGCGAAATAACTTCTTTCCATGTGTATTTTCGTGTAACAAAGGTTGGATTTTGGGATTCAGCGGGTCAAAATACACCTATAAACCCACCCATCAAAGTTCGATTCCGATTCTGGAGACAGATATTATCGATCATCTCTTTATCGTACCATGCGAAATAACTTTTTTCCAAGCAAATTTTTGGTCATCAGAGGTTGGATTTTCGGATTCAGGGGGTCGAAATACACCTAGAAACTCACCCATTAAAGTCCGATTTTGATGCTGAAAAAAAATATTTTCGATCATCTCTTTTTCGTACCATGCGAAATAACTTCTTTCCAGGTGTATTTTCGTGTAACAAAGGTTGGATTTTGGGATTCAGCGGGTCAAAATACACCTATAAACCCACCCTTCAAAGTTCGATTTCGATTCTGGAGACAGATATTTTCGATCATCTCTTTTTCGTACCATGCGAAATAACTTTTTTCCAAGCATGTTTTTGGTCATCAAAGGTTGGATTTTCGGATTCAGCGGGTCGAAATACACCTAGAAACTCACCCATCAAAGTCTGATCTTGATTCTGAAAAAAAATATTTTCGATCATCTCTTTTTCGTACCATGCGAAATATTTTCTTTCCAAGCATATTTTCGGTCATCAGAGGTTGGATTTTCGGATTCAGGGGGTCGGAATACACCTAGAAACTCACCCATTAAAGTCCGATTTTGATTCTGAAAAAAAATATTTTCGATCATCTCTTTTTCGTACCATGCGAAATAACTTCTTTCCAGGTCTATTTTCGTGTAACAAAGGGTGGATTTTGGGATTCAGCGGGTCAAAATACACCTATAAACCCACCCTTCAAAGTTCGATTTCGATTCTGGAGACACATATTATCGATCATCTCTTTTTCGTACCATGCGAAATAACTTTTTTCCAAGCATATATTCAGTCATCAAAGGTTGGATTTTCAGATTCAGCGGGTCGAAATACACCTAGAAACTCACCCATCAAAGTCCGATCTTGATTCTGAAAAAAAATATTTTCGATCATCTCTTTTTCGTACCATGCGAAATAATTTTTTTCCACGCATATTTCTGGTCATACGAGGTCGGATTTTTGGATTCAGCGGGTCGAAATACCCTTAGAAACTCACCCATTAAAGTCCGATCTCGATTCTGAAAAAAAATATCTTCGATCATCTCTTGTTCGTACCATGCGGAATAACTTCTTTCCAGGTGTATTTTCGCTGAACAAAGGTTGGATTTTTGGATTCAGCGGGTCAAAATACACCTATAAACCCACCCATCAAAGTTCGATTCCGATTCTGGAGACAGATATTATCGATCATCTCTTTTTCGTACCATGCGAAATAACTTTTTTCCAAGCATATTTTTCCTCATCAAAGTTTGGATTTTCGGATTCAGCGGGTCAAAATACACCTAGAAACTCACCCATCAAATTCCGATCTTGATTCTGAAAAAAAATATTTTCGATCATCTCTTTTTCGTACCATGCGCAATAACTTTTTTCCAAGCAAATTTTTGGTCATCAGAGGTTGGATTTTCGGATTCAGGGGGTCGAAATACACCTAGAAACTCACCCAATAAAGTCCGATTTTGATTCTGAAAAAAAATATTTTCGATCATCTCTTTTTCGTACCATGCGAAATAACTTCTTTCCATGTGTATTTTCGTGTAACAAAGGTTGGATTTTGGGATTCAGCTGGTCAAAATACACCTATAAACCCACCCATCAAAGTTCGATTCCGATTCTGGAGACAGATATTATCGATCATCTCTTTATCGTACCATGCGAAATAACTTTTTTCCAAGCATATTTTTGGTCATCAGAGGTTGGATTTTCGGATTCAGGGGGTCGAAATACACCTAGAAACTCACCCATTAAAGTCCGATTTTGATGCTGAAAAAAAATATTTTCGATCATCTCTTTTTCGTACCATGCGAAATAACTTCTTTCCAGGTGTATTTTCGTGTAACAAAGGGTGGATTTTGGGATTCAGCGGGTCAAAATACACCTATAAACCCACCCTTCAAAGTTCGATTTCGATTCTGGAGACACATATTTTCGATCATCTCTTTTTCGTACCATGCGAAATAACTTTTTTCCAAGCATGTTTTTGGTCATCAAAGGTTGGATTTTCGGATTCAGCGGGTCGAAATACACCTAGAAACTCGCCCATCAAAGTCCGATCTTGATTCTGAAAAAAAATATTTTCGATCATCTCTTTTTCGTACCATGCGAAATAACTTTTTTCCAAGCATATTTTCGGTCATCAGAGGTTGGATTTTCGGATTCAGGGGGTCGAAATACACCTAGAAACTCACCCATTAAAGTCCGATTTTGATGCTGAAAAAAAATATTTTCGATCATCTCTTTTTCGTACCATGCGAAATAACTTCTTTCCAGGTGTATTTTCGTGTAACAAAGGTTGGATTTTGGGATTCAGCGGGTCAAAATACACCTATAAACCCACCCTTCAAAGTTCGATTTCGATTCTGGAGACAGATATTTTCGATCATCTCTTTTTCGTACCATGCGAAATAACTTTTTTCCAAGCATGTTTTCGGTCATCAAAGGTTGGATTTTCGGATTCAGCGGGTCGAAATACACCTAGAAACTCGCCCATCAAAGTCCGATCTTGATTCTGAAAAAAAATATTTTCGATCATCTCTTTTTCGTACCATGCGAAATAACTTTTTTCCAAGCATATTTTCGGTCATCAGAGGTTGGATTTTCGGATTCAGGGGGTCGGAATACACCTAGAAACTCCCCCATTAAAGTCCGATTTTGATTCTGAAAAAAAATATTTTCGATCATCTCTTTTTCGTATCATGCGAAATAACTTCTTTCCAGGTCTATTTTCGTGTAACAAAGGTTGGATTTTTGAATTCAGCGGGTCAAAATACAGCTATGAACCCACCCTTCAAAGTTCGATTTCGATTCTGGAGACAGATATTTTCGATCATCTCTTTTTCGTACCATGCGAAATAACTTTTTCCCAAGCATATATTCGGTCATCAAAGGTTGGATTTTCAGATTCAGCGGGTCGAAATACACCTAGAAACTCACCCATCAAAGTCCGATCTTGATTCTGAAAAAAAATATTTTCGATCATCTCTTTTTCGTACCATGCGAAATAATTTTTTTCCAAGCATATTTCTGGTCATACGAGGTCGGATTTTTGGATTCAGCGGGTCGAAATACCCCTAGAAACTCACCCATTAAAGTCCGATCTCGATTCTGAAAAAAAATATTTTCGATCATCTCTTGTTCGTACCATGCGAAATAACTTCTTTCCAGGTGTATTTTCAGTCAACAAAGGTTGGATTTTTGGATTCAGCGGGTCAAAATACACCTATAAACCCACCCATCAAAGTTCGATTCCGATTCTGGAGACAGATATTATCGATCATCTCTTTTTCGTACCATGCGAAATAACTTTTTTCCAAGCATATTTTTGCTCATCAAAGTTTGGATTTTCGGATTCAGCGGGTCAAAATACACCTAGAAACTCACCCATCAAAGTCCGATCTTGATTCTGAAAAAGAATATTTTCGATCATCTCTTTTTCGTACCATGCGAAATAATTTTTTTCCAAGCATATTTCTGGTCATACGAGGTCGGATTTTTGGATTCAGCGGGTCGAAATACCCTTAGAAACTCACCCATTAAAGTCCGATCTCGATTCTGAAAAAAAATATCTTCGATCATCTCTTGTTCGTACCATGCGGAATAACTTCTTTCCAGGTGTATTTTCGCTCAACAAAGGTTGGATTTTTGGATTCAGCGGGTCAAAATACACCTATAAACCCACCCATCAAAGTTCGATTCCGATTCTGGAGACAGATATTATCGATCATCTCTTTTTCGTACCATGCGAAATAACTTTTTTCCAAGCATATTTTTCCTCATCAAAGTTTGGATTTTCGGATTCAGCGGGTCAAAATACACCTAGAAACTCACCCATCAAATTCCGATCTTGATTCTGAAAAAAAATATTTTCGATCATCTCTTTTTCGTACCATGCGCAATAACTTTTTTCCAAGCAAATTTTTGGTCATCAGAGGTTGGATTTTCGGATTCAGGGGGTCGAAATACACCTAGAAACTCACCCAATAAAGTCCGATTTTGATTCTGAAAAAAAATATTTTCGATCATCTCTTTTTCGTACCATGCGAAATAACTTCTTTCCATGTGTATTTTCGTGTAACAAAGGTTGGATTTTGGGATTCAGCGGGTCAAAATACACCTATAAACCCACCCATCAAAGTTCGATTCCGATTCTGGAGACAGATATTATCGATCATCTCTTTATCGTACCATGCGAAATAACTTTTTTCCAAGCATATTTTTGGTCATCAGAGGTTGGATTTTCGGATTCAGGGGGTCGAAATACACCTAGAAACTCACCCATTAAAGTCCGATTTTGATGCTGAAAAAAAATATTTTCCATCATCTCTTTTTCGTACCATGCGAAATAACTTCTTTCCAGGTGTATTTTCGTGTAACAAAGGTTGGATTTTGGGATTCAGCGGGTCAAAATACACCTATAAACCCACCCTTCAAAGTTCGATTTCGATTCTGGAGACAGATATTTTCGATCATCTCTTTTTCGTACCATGCGAAATAACTTTTTTCCAAGCATGTTTTTGGTCATCAAAGGTTGGATCTTCGGATTCAGCGGGTCGAAATACACCTAGAAACTCACCCATCAAAGTCTGATCTTGATTCTGAAAAAAAATATTTTCGATCATCTCTTTTTCGTACCATGCGAAATATTTTCTTTCCAAGCATATTTTCGGTCATCAGAGGTTGGATTTTCGGATTCAGGGGGTCGGAATACACCTAGAAACTCACCCATTAAAGTCCGATTTTGATTCTGAAAAAAAATATTTTCGATCATCTCTTTTTCGTACCATGCGAAATAACTTCTTTCCAGGTCTATTTTCGTGTAACAAAGGGTGGATTTTGGGATTCAGCGGGTCAAAATACACCTATAAACCCACCCTTCAAAGTTCGATTTCGATTCTGGAGACACATATTATCGATCATCTCTTTTTCGTACCATGCGAAATAACTTTTTTCCAAGCATATATTCAGTCATCAAAGGTTGGATTTTCAGATTCAGCGGGTCGAAATACACCTAGAAACTCACCCATCAAAGTCCGATCTTGATTCTGAAAAAAAATATTTTCGATCATCTCTTTTTCGTACCATGCGAAATAATTTTTTTCCACGCATATTTCTGGTCATACGAGGTCGGATTTTTGGATTCAGCGGGTCGAAATACCCTTAGAAACTCACCCATTAAAGTCCGATCTCGATTCTGAAAAAAAATATCTTCGATCATCTCTTGTTCGTACCATGCGGAATAACTTCTTTCCAGGTGTATTTTCGCTCAACAAAGGTTGGATTTTTGGATTCAGCGGGTCAAAATACACCTATAAACCCACCCATCAAAGTTCGATTCCGATTCTGGAGACAGATATTATCGATCATCTCTTTTTCGTACCATGCGAAATAACTTTTTTCCAAGCATATTTTTCCTCATCAAAGTTTGGATTTTCGGATTCAGCGGGTCAAAATACACCTAGAAACTCACCCATCAAATTCCGATCTTGATTCTGAAAAAAAATATTTTCGATCATCTCTTTTTCGTACCATGCGCAATAACTTTTTTCCAAGCAAATTTTTGGTCATCAGAGGTTGGATTTTCGGATTCAGGGGGTCGAAATACACCTAGAAACTCACCCAATAAAGTCCGATTTTGATTCTGAAAAAAAATATTTTCGATCATCTCTTTTTCGTACCATGCGAAATAACTTCTTTCCATGTGTATTTTCGTGTAACAAAGGTTGGATTTTGGGATTCAGCTGGTCAAAATACACCTATAAACCCACCCATCAAAGTTCGATTCCGATTCTGGAGACAGATATTATCGATCATCTCTTTATCGTACCATGCGAAATAACTTTTTTCCAAGCATATTTTTGGTCATCAGAGGTTGGATTTTCGGATTCAGGGGGTCGAAATACACCTAGAAACTCACCCATTAAAGTCCGATTTTGATGCTGAAAAAAAATATTTTCGATCATCTCTTTTTCGTACCATGCGAAATAACTTCTTTCCAGGTGTATTTTCGTGTAACAAAGGGTGGATTTTGGGATTCAGCGGGTCAAAATACACCTATAAACCCACCCTTCAAAGTTCGATTTCGATTCTGGAGACACATATTTTCGATCATCTCTTTTTCGTACCATGCGAAATAACTTTTTTCCAAGCATGTTTTTGGTCATCAAAGGTTGGATTTTCGGATTCAGCGGGTCGAAATACACCTAGAAACTCGCCCATCAAAGTCCGATCTTGATTCTGAAAAAAAATATTTTCGATCATCTCTTTTTCGTACCATGCGAAATAACTTTTTTCCAAGCATATTTTCGGTCATCAGAGGTTGGATTTTCGGATTCAGGGGGTCGAAATACACCTAGAAACTCACCCATTAAAGTCCGATTTTGATGCTGAAAAAAAATATTTTCGATCATCTCTTTTTCGTACCATGCGAAATAACTTCTTTCCAGGTGTATTTTCGTGTAACAAAGGTTGGATTTTGGGATTCAGCGGGTCAAAATACACCTATAAACCCACCCTTCAAAGTTCGATTTCGATTCTGGAGACAGATATTTTCGATCATCTCTTTTTCGTACCATGCGAAATAACTTTTTTCCAAGCATGTTTTCGGTCATCAAAGGTTGGATTTTCGGATTCAGCGGGTCGAAATACACCTAGAAACTCGCCCATCAAAGTCCGATCTTGATTCTGAAAAAAAATATTTTCGATCATCTCTTTTTCGTACCATGCGAAATAACTTTTTTCCAAGCATATTTTCGGTCATCAGAGGTTGGATTTTCGGATTCAGGGGGTCGGAATACACCTAGAAACTCCCCCATTAAAGTCCGATTTTGATTCTGAAAAAAAATATTTTCGATCATCTCTTTTTCGTATCATGCGAAATAACTTCTTTCCAGGTCTATTTTCGTGTAACAAAGGTTGGATTTTTGAATTCAGCGGGTCAAAATACAGCTATGAACCCACCCTTCAAAGTTCGATTTCGATTCTGGAGACAGATATTTTCGATCATCTCTTTTTCGTACCATGCGAAATAACTTTTTCCCAAGCATATATTCGGTCATCAAAGGTTGGATTTTCAGATTCAGCGGGTCGAAATACACCTAGAAACTCACCCATCAAAGTCCGATCTTGATTCTGAAAAAAAATATTTTCGATCATCTCTTTTTCGTACCATGCGAAATAATTTTTTTCCAAGCATATTTCTGGTCATACGAGGTCGGATTTTTGGATTCAGCGGGTCGAAATACCCCTAGAAACTCACCCATTAAAGTCCGATCTCGATTCTGAAAAAAAATATTTTCGATCATCTCTTGTTCGTACCATGCGAAATAACTTCTTTCCAGGTGTATTTTCAGTCAACAAAGGTTGGATTTTTGGATTCAGCGGGTCAAAATACACCTATAAACCCACCCATCAAAGTTCGATTCCGATTCTGGAGACAGATATTATCGATCATCTCTTTTTCGTACCATGCGAAATAACTTTTGTCCAAGCATATTTTTGCTCATCAAAGTTTGGATTTTCGGATTCAGCGGGTCAAAATACACCTAGAAACTCACCCATCAAAGTCCGATCTTGATTCTGAAAAAGAATATTTTCGATCATCTCTTTTTCGTACCATGCGAAATAATTTTTTTCCAAGCATATTTCTGGTCATACGAGGTCGGATTTTTGGATTCAGCGGGTCGAAATACCCTTAGAAACTCACCCATTAAAGTCCGATCTCGATTCTGAAAAAAAATATCTTCGATCATCTCTTGTTCGTACCATGCGGAATAACTTCTTTCCAGGTGTATTTTCGCTCAACAAAGGTTGGATTTTTGGATTCAGCGGGTCAAAATACACCTATAAACCCACCCATCAAAGTTCGATTCCGATTCTGGAGACAGATATTATCGATCATCTCTTTTTCGTACCATGCGAAATAACTTTTTTCCAAGCATATTTTTCCTCATCAAAGTTTGGATTTTCGGATTCAGCGGGTCAAAATACACCTAGAAACTCACCCATCAAATTCCGATCTTGATTCTGAAAAAAAATATTTTCGATCATCTCTTTTTCGTACCATGCGCAATAACTTTTTTCCAAGCAAATTTTTGGTCATCAGAGGTTGGATTTTCGGATTCAGGGGGTCGAAATACACCTAGAAACTCACCCAATAAAGTCCGATTTTGATTCTGAAAAAAAATATTTTCGATCATCTCTTTTTCGTACCATGCGAAATAACTTCTTTCCATGTGTATTTTCGTGTAACAAAGGTTGGATTTTGGGATTCAGCGGGTCAAAATACACCTATAAACCCACCCATCAAAGTTCGATTCCGATTCTGGAGACAGATATTATCGATCATCTCTTTATCGTACCATGCGAAATAACTATTTTCCAAGCATATTTTTGGTCATCAGAGGTTGGATTTTCGGATTCAGGGGGTCGAAATACACCTAGAAACTCACCCATTAAAGTCCGATTTTGATGCTGAAAAAAAATATTTTCCATCATCTCTTTTTCGTACCATGCGAAATAACTTCTTTCCAGGTGTATTTTCGTGTAACAAAGGTTGGATTTTGGGATTCAGCGGGTCAAAATACACCTATAAACCCACCCTTCAAAGTTCGATTTCGATTCTGGAGACAGATATTTTCGATCATCTCTTTTTCGTACCATGCGAAATAACTTTTTTCCAAGCATGTTTTTGGTCATCAAAGGTTGGATCTTCGGATTCAGCGGGTCGAAATACACCTAGAAACTCACCCATCAAAGTCTGATCTTGATTCTGAAAAAAAATATTTTCGATCATCTCTTTTTCGTACCATGCGAAATATTTTCTTTCCAAGCATATTTTCGGTCATCAGAGGTTGGATTTTCGGATTCAGGGGGTCGGAATACACCTAGAAACTCACCCATTAAAGTCCGATTTTGATTCTGAAAAAAAATATTTTCGATCATCTCTTTTTCGTACCATGCGAAATAACTTCTTTCCAGGTCTATTTTCGTGTAACAAAGGGTGGATTTTGGGATTCAGCGGGTCAAAATACACCTATAAACCCACCCTTCAAAGTTCGATTTCGATTCTGGAGACACATATTATCGATCGTCTCTTTTTCGTACCATGCGAAATAACTTTTTTCCAAGCATATATTCAGTCATCAAAGGTTGGATTTTCAGATTCAGCGGGTCAAAATACACCTAGAAACTCACCCATCAAAGTCCGATCTTGATTCTGAAAAAAAATATTTTCGATCATCTCTTTTTCGTACCATGCGAAATAATTTTTTTCCACGCATATTTCTGGTCATACGAGGTCGGATTTTTGGATTCAGCGGGTCGAAATACCCTTAGAAACTCACCCATTAAAGTCCGATCTCGATTCTGAAAAAAAATATCTTCGATCATCTCTTGTTCGTACCATGCGGAATAACTTCTTTCCAGGTGTATTTTCGCTCAACAAAGGTTGGATTTTTGGATTCAGCGGGTCAAAATACACCTATAAACCCACCCATCAAAGTTCGATTCCGATTCTGGAGACAGATATTATCGATCATCTCTTTTTCGTACCATGCGAAATAACTTTTTTCCAAGCATATTTTTCCTCATCAAAGTTTGGATTTTCGGATTCAGCGGGTCAAAATACACCTAGAAACTCACCCATCAAATTCCGATCTTGATTCTGAAAAAAAATATTTTCGATCATCTCTTTTTCGTACCATGCGCAATAACTTTTTTCCAAGCAAATTTTTGGTCATCAGAGGTTGGATTTTCGGATTCAGGGGGTCGAAATACACCTAGAAACTCACCCAATAAAGTCCGATTTTGATTCTGAAAAAAAATATTTTCGATCATCTCTTTTTCGTACCATGCGAAATAACTTCTTTCCATGTGTATTTTCGTGTAACAAAGGTTGGATTTTGGGATTCAGCGGGTCAAAATACACCTATAAACCCACCCATCAAAGTTCGATTCCGATTCTGGAGACAGATATTATCGATCATCTCTTTATCGTACCATGCGAAATAACTTTTTTCCAAGCATATTTTTGGTCATCAGAGGTTGGATTTTCGGATTCAGGGGGTCGAAATACACCTAGAAACTCACCCATTAAAGTCCGATTTTGATGCTGAAAAAAAATATTTTCCATCATCTCTTTTTCGTACCATGCGAAATAACTTCTTTCCAGGTGTATTTTCGTGTAACAAAGGTTGGATTTTGGGATTCAGCGGGTCAAAATACACCTATAAACCCACCCTTCAAAGTTCGATTTCGATTCTGGAGACAGATATTTTCGATCATCTCTTTTTCGTACCATGCGAAATAACTTTTTTCCAAGCATGTTTTTGGTCATCAAAGGTTGGATCTTCGGATTCAGCGGGTCGAAATACACCTAGAAACTCACCCATCAAAGTCTGATCTTGATTCTGAAAAAAAATATTTTCGATCATCTCTTTTTCGTACCATGCGAAATATTTTCTTTCCAAGCATATTTTCGGTCATCAGAGGTTGGATTTTCGGATTCAGGGGGTCGGAATACACCTAGAAACTCACCCATTAAAGTCCGATTTTGATTCTGAAAAAAAATATTTTCGATCATCTCTTTTTCGTACCATGCGAAATAACTTCTTTCCAGGTCTATTTTCGTGTAACAAAGGGTGGATTTTGGGATTCAGCGGGTCAAAATACACCTATAAACCCACCCTTCAAAGTTCGATTTCGATTCTGGAGACACATATTATCGATCGTCTCTTTTTCGTACCATGCGAAATAACTTTTTTCCAAGCATATATTCAGTCATCAAAGGTTGGATTTTCAGATTCAGCGGGTCAAAATACACCTAGAAACTCACCCATCAAATTCCGATCTTGATTCTGAAAAAAAATATTTTCGATCATCTCTTTTTCGTACCATGCGCAATAACTTTTTTCCAAGCAAATTTTTGGTCATCAGAGGTTGGATTTTCGGATTCAGGGGGTCGAAATACACCTAGAAACTCACCCAATGAAGTCCGATTTTGATTCTGAAAAAAAATATTTTCGATCATCTCTTTTTCGTACCATGCGAAATAACTTCTTTCCATGTGTATTTTCGTGTAACAAAGGTTGGATTTTGGGATTCAGCGGGTCAAAATACACCTATAAACCCACCCTTCAAAGTTCGATTTCGATTCTGGAGACAGATATTTTCGATCATCTCTTTTTCGTACCATGCGAAATAACTTTTTTCCAAGCATGTTTTTGGTCATCAAAGGTTGGATTTTCGGATTCAGCGGGTCGAAATACACCTAGAAACTCACCCATCAAAGTCCGATCTTGATTCTGAACAAAAATATTTTCGATCATCTCTTTTTCGTACCATGCGAAATAACTTTTTTCCAAGCGTATTTTCGGTCATCAGAGGTTGGATTTTCGGATTCAGGGGGTCGGAATACACCTAGAAACTCACCCATCAAAGTCCAAGGTCGATCATCTCTTGTTCGTACCATGCGAAATAACTTCTTTCCAGGTGTATTTTCGCTCAACAAAGGTTGGATTTTTGGATTCAGCGGGTCAAAATACACCTATAAACCCACCCATCAAAGTTCGATTCCGATTCTGGAGACAGATATTATCGATCATCTCTTTTTCGTACCATGCGAAATAACTTTTTTCCAAGCATATTTTTGCCCATCAAAGTTTGGATTTTCGGATTCAGCGGGTCAAAATACACCTAGAAACTCACCCATCAAAGTCCGATCTTGATTCTGAAAAAAAATATTTTCGATCATCTCTTTTTCGTACCATGCGAAATAATTTTTTTCCAAGCATATTTCTGGTCATACGAGGTCGGATTTTTGGATTCGGCGGGTCGAAATACCCCTAGAAACTCACCCATTAAAGTCCGATCTCGATTCTGAAAAAAAATATTTTCGATCATCTCTTGTTCGTACCATGCGAAATAACTTCTTTCCAGGTGTATTTTCGCTCAACAAAGGTTGGATTTTTGGATTCAGCGGGTCAAAATACACCTATAAACCCACCCATCAAAGTTCGATTCCGATTCTGGAGACAGATATTATCGATCATCTCTTTTTCGTACCATGCGAAATAACTTTTTTCCAAGCATATTTTTGCCCATCAAAGTTTGGATTTTCGGATTCAGCGGGTCAAAATACACCTAGAAACTCACCCATCAAAGTCCGATCTTGATTCTGAAAAAAAATATTCTCGATCATCTCTTTTTCGTACCATGCGAAATAACTTTTTTCCAAGCAAATTTTTGGTCATCAGAGGTTGGATTTTCGGATTCAGGGGGTCGAAATACACCTAGAAACTCTCCCAATAAAGTCCGATTTTGATTCTGAAAAAAAATATTTTCGATCATCTCTTTTTCGTACCATGCGAAATAACTTCTTTCCAGGTGTATTTTCGTGTAACAAAGGTTGGATTTTGGGATTCAGCGGGTCAAAATACACCTCTAAACCCACCCTTCAAAGTTCGATTTCGATTCTGGAGACAGATATTTTCGATCATCTCTTTTTCGTACCATGCGAAATAAATTTTTTCCAAGCATGTTTTTGGTCATGAAAGGTTGGATTTTCGGATTCAGCGGGTCGGAATACACCTAGAAACTCACCCATCAAAGTCCGATCTTGATTCTGAAAAAAAATATTTTCGATCATCTCTTTTTCGTACCATGCGAAATAACTTTTTTCCAAGCAAATTTTTGGTCATCAGCGGTTGGATTTTCGGATTCAGGGGGTCGAAATACACCTAGAAACTCACCCAATAAAGTCCGATTTTGATTCTAAAAAAAAATATTTTCGATCATCTCTTTTTCGTACCATGCGAAATAACTTCTTTCCAGGTGCATTTTCGTGTAACAAAGGTTGGATTTTGGGATTCAGCGGGTCAAAATACACCTCTAAACCCCCCCTTCAAAGTTCGATTTCGATTCTGGAGACAGATATTTTCGATCATCTCTTTTTCGTACCATGCGAAATAACTTTTTTCCAAGCATATTTTTGGTCATCAAAGGTTGGATTTTCGGATTCAGCGGGTCGGAATACACCTAGAAACTCACCCATCAAAGTCCGATCTTGATTCTAAAAAAAAATATTTTCGATCATCTCTTTTTCGTACCATGCGAAATAACTTTTTTCCAAGCATATTTTCGGTCATCAGAGGTTGGATTTTCGGATTCAGGGGGTCGGAATACACCTAGAAACTCACCCATTAAAGTCCGATTTTGATTCTGAAAAAAAATATTTTCGATCATCTCTTTTTCGTACCATGCGAAATAACTTCTTTCCAGGTGTATTTTCGTGTAACAAAGGTTGGATTTTTGGATTCAGCGGGTCAAAATACACCTATAAACCCACCCTTCAAAGTTCGATTTCGATTCTGGAGACAGATATTTTCGATCATCTCTTTTTCGTACCATGCGAAATAACTTTTTTCCAAGCATATTTTTGGTCATAAGAGGTCGGATTTTTGGATTCAGCGGGTCGAAATACACCTAGAAACTCACCCATCAAAGTCCGATTTTGATTCTGAAAAAAAATATTTTCGATCATCTCTTTTTCGTACCATGCGAAATAACTTTTTTCCACGCATATTTTTGGTCATAAGAGGTCGGATTTTTGTATTCAGCGGGTCGAAATACCCCTAGAAACTCACCCATTAGAGTCCGATCTCGATTCTGAAAAAAAATATTTTCGATCATCTCTTTTTCGTACCATGCAGAATAACATCTTTCCAGGTGTATTTTCTTTCAACAAAGGTTTGATTTTTGGATTCAGCGGGTCAAAATACACCTATAAACCCACCCATCAAAGTTCGATTCCGATTCTGGAGACAGATATTTTCGATCATCTCTTTTTCGTTCCATGCGAAATAACTTTTTTCCAAGCATATTTTTGCTCAACAAAGTTTGGATTTTGTGATTCAGCGGGTCAAAATACACCTCTAAACCCACCCATCAAAGTTCGATTCCGATTCTGGAGACAGATATTATCGATCATCTCTTTTTCGTACCATGCGAAATAACTTTTTTCCAAGCATATTTTTGCCCATCAAGGTTTGGATTTTCGGATTCAGCGGGTCAAAATACACCTAGAAACTCACCCATCAAAGTCCGATCTTGATTCTGAAAAAAAATATTTTCGATCATCTCTTTTTCGTACCATGCGAAATAATTTTTTTCCAAGCATATTTCTGGTCATACGAGGTCGGATTTTTGGATTCGGCGGGTCGAAATACCCCTAGAAACTCACCCATTAAAGTCCGATCTCGATTCTGAAAAAAAATATTTTCGATCATCTCTTGTTCGTACCATGCGAAATAACTTCTTTCCAGGTGTATTTTCGCTCAACAAAGGTTGGATTTTTGGATTCAGCGGGTCAAAATACACCTATAAACCCACCCATCAGAGTTCGATTCCGATTCTGGAGACAGATATTATCGATCATCTCTTTTTCGTACCATGCGAAATAACTTTTTTCCAAGCATATTTTTGCCCATCAAAGTTTGGATTTTCGGATTCAGCGGGTCAAAATACACCTAGAAACTCACCCATCAAAGTCCGATCTTGATTCTGAAAAAAAATATTCTCGATCATCTCTTTTTCGTACCATGCGGAATAACTTTTTTCCAAGCAAATTTTTGGTCATCAGAGGTTGGATTTTCGGATTCAGGGGGTCGAAATACACCTAGAAACTCACCCAATAAAGTCCGATTTTGATTCTGAAAAAAAATATTTTCGATCATCTCTTTTTCGTACCATGCGAAATAACTTCTTTCCAGGTGTATTTTCGTGTAACAAAGGTTGGATTTTTGGATTCAGCGGGTCAAAATACACCTATAAACCCACCCTTCAAAGTTCGATTTCGATTCTGGAGACAGATATTTTCGATCATCTCTTTTTCGTACCATGCGAAATAACTTTTTTCCAAGCATATTTTTGGTCATAAGAGGTCGGATTTTTGGATTCAGCGGGTCGAAATACACCTAGAAACTCACCCATCAAAGTCCGATTTTGATTCTGAAAAAAAATATTTTCGATCATCTCTTTTTCGTACCATGCGAAATAACTTTTTTCCACGCATATTTTTGGTCATAAGAGGTCGGATTTTTGTATTCAGCGGGTCGAAATACCCCTAGAAACTCACCCATTAGAGTCCGATCTCGATTCTGAAAAAAAATATTTTCGATCATCTCTTTTTCGTACCATGCAGAATAACATCTTTCCAGGTGTATTTTCTTTCAACAAAGGTTTGATTTTTGGATTCAGCGGGTCAAAATACACCTATAAACCCACCCATCAAAGTTCGATTCCGATTCTGGAGACAGATATTTTCGATCATCTCTTTTTCGTTCCATGCGAAATAACTTTTTTCCAAGCATATTTTTGCTCAACAAAGTTTGGATTTTGTGATTCAGCGGGTCAAAATACACCTCTAAACCCACCCATCAAAGTTCGATTCCGATTCTGGAGACAGATATTATCGATCATCTCTTTTTCGTACCATGCGAAATAACTTTTTTCCAAGCATATTTTTGCCCATCAAGGTTTGGATTTTCGGATTCAGCGGGTCAAAATACACCTAGAAACTCACCCATCAAAGTCCGATCTTGATTCTGAAAAAAAATATTTTCGATCATCTCTTTTTCGTACCATGCGAAATAATTTTTTTCCAAGCATATTTCTGGTCATACGAGGTCGGATTTTTGGATTCGGCGGGTCGAAATACCCCTAGAAACTCACCCATTAAAGTCCGATCTCGATTCTGAAAAAAAATATTTTCGATCATCTCTTGTTCGTACCATGCGAAATAACTTCTTTCCAGGTGTATTTTCGCTCAACAAAGGTTGGATTTTTGGATTCAGCGGGTCAAAATACACCTATAAACCCACCCATCAAAGTTCGATTCCGATTCTGGAGACAGATATTATCGATCATCTCTTTTCCGTACCATGCGAAATAACTTTTTTCCAAGCATATTTTTGCCCATCAAAGTTTGGATTTTCGGATTCAGCGGGTCAAAATACACCTAGAAACTCACCCATCAAAGTCCGATCTTGATTCTGAAAAAAAATATTCTCGATCATCTCTTTTTCGTACCATGCGGAATAACTTTTTTCCAAGCAAATTTTTGGTCATCAGAGGTTGGATTTTCGGATTCAGGGGGTCGAAATACACCTAGAAACTCACCCAATAAAGTCCGATTTTGATTCTGAAAAAAAATATTTTCGATCATCTCTTTTTCGTACCATGCGAAATAACTTCTTTCCAGGTGTATTTTCGTGTAACAAAGGTTGGATTTTGGGATTCAGCGGGTCAAAATACACCTCTAAACCCACCCTTCAAAGTTCGATTTCGATTCTGGAGACAGATATTTTCGATCATCTCTTTTTCGTACCATGCGATATAACTTTTTTCCAAGCATGTTTTTGGTCATCAAAGGTTGGATTTTCGGATTCAGCGGGTCGGAATACACCTTGAAACTCACCCATCAAAGTCCGATCTTGATTCTGAAAAAAAATATTTTCGATCATCTCTTTTTCGTACCATGCGAAATAACTTTTTTCCAAGCAAATTTTTGGTCATCAGAGGTCGGATTTTCGGATTCAGGGGGTCGAAATACACCTAGAAACTCACCCAATAAAGTCCGATTTTGATTCTGAAAAAAAATATTCTCGATCATCTCTTTTTCGTACCATGCGAAATAACTTCTTTCCAGGTGTATTTTCGTGTAACAAAGGTTGGATTTTGGGATTCAGCGGGTCAAAATACACCTCTAAACCCACCCTTCAAAGTTCGATTTCGATTCTGGAGACAGATATTTTCGATCATCTCTTTTTCGTACCATGCGAAATAACTTTTTTCCAAGCATGTTTTTGGTCATCAAAGGTTGGATTTTCGGATTCAGCGGGTCGGAATACACCTAGAAACTCACCCATCAAAGTCCGATCTTGATTCTAAAAAAAAATATTTTCGATCATCTCTTTTTCGTACCATGCGAAATAACTTTTTTCCAAGCATATTTTCGGTCATCAGAGGTTGGATTTTCGGATTCAGGGGGTCGGAATACACCTAGAAACTCACCCATTAAAGTCCGATTTTGATTCTGAAAAAAAATATTTTCGATCATCTCTTTTTCGTACCATGCGAAATAACTTCTTTCCAGGTGTATTTTCGTGTAACAAAGGTTGGATTTTTGGATTCAGCGGGTCAAAATACACCTATAAACCCACCCTTCAAAGTTCGATTTCGATTCTGGAGACAGATATTTTCGATCATCTCTTTTTCGTACCATGCGAAATAACTTTTTTCCAAGCATGTTTTTGGTCATCAAAGGTTGGATTTTCGGATTCAGCGGGTCGGAATACACCTAGAAACTCACCCATCAAAGTCCGATCTTGATTCTGAAAAAAAATATTTTCGATCATCTCTTTTTCGTACCATGCGAAATAACTTTTTTCCAAGCAAATTTTTGGTCATCAGAGGTTGGATTTTCGGATTCAGGGGGTCGAAATACACCTAGAAACTCACCCAATAAAGTCCGATTTTGATTCTGAAAAAAAATATTTTGGATCATCTCTTTTTCGTACCATGCGAAATAACTTCTTTCCAGGTGTATTTTCGTGTAACGAAGCTTGGATTTTGGGATTCAGCGGGTCAAAATACACCTATAAACCTACCCTTCAAAGTTCGATTTCGATTCTGGAGACAGATATTTTCGATCATCTCTTTTTTGTACCATGCGAAATAACTTTTTTCCAAGCATGTTTTTGGTCATCAAAGGTTGGATTTTCGGATTCAGCGGGTCGAAATACACCTAGAAACTCACCCATCAAAGTCCGATCTTGATTCTGAAAAAAAATATTTTCGATCATCTCTTTTTCGTACCATGCGAAATAACTTTTTTCCAAGCGTATTTTCGGTCATCAGAGGTTGGATTTTCGGATTCAGGGGGTCGGGATACACCTAGAAACTCACCCATCAAAGTCCGATCTTGATTCTGAAAAAAAATATTTTCGATCATCTCTTTTTCGTACCATGCGAAATAACTTTTTTCCAAGCGTATTTTCGGTCATCAGAGGTTGGATTTTCGGATTCAGGGGGTCGGGATACACCTAGAAACTCACCCATCAAAGTCCGATCTTGATTCTGAAAAAAAATATTTTCGATCATCTCTTTTTCGTACCATGCGAAATAACTTTTTTCCAAGCGTATTTTCGGTCATCAGAGGTTGGATTTTCGGATTCAGGGGGTCGGGATACACCTAGAAACTCACCCATCAAAGTCCGATCTTGATTCTGAAAAAAAATATTTTCGATCATCTCTTTTTCGTACCATGCGAAATAACTTTTTTCCAAGCATGTTTTTGGTTATCAAAGGTTGGATTTTCGGATTCAGCGGGTCGAAATACACCTAGAAACTCACCCATCAAAGTCCGATCTTGATTCTGAAAAAAAATATTTTCGATCATCTCTTTTTCGTACCATGCGAAATAACTTTTTTCCACGCATATTTTTGGTCATAAGAGGTCGGATTTTTGTATTCAGCGGGTCGAAATACCCCTAGAAACTCACCCATTAGAGTCCGATCTCGATTCTGAAAAAAAATATTTTCGATCATCTCTTGTTCGTACCATGCGAAATAACTTCTTTCCAGGTGTATTTTCGCTGAACAAAGGTTGGATTTTTGGATTCAGCGGGTCAAAATACACCTATAAACCCACCCATCAAAGTTCGATTCCGATTCTGGAGACAGATATTATCGATCATCTCTTTTTCGTACCATGCGAAATAACTTTTTTCCAAGCATATTTTTGCTCAACAAAGTTTGGATTTTGGGATTCAGCGGGTCAAAATACACCTCTAAACCCACCCTTCAAAGTTCGATTTCGATTCTGGAGACAGATATTTTCGATCATCTCTTTTTCGTACCATGCGAAATAACTTTTTTCCAAGCATGTTTTTGGTCATCAAAGGTTGGATTTTCGGATTCAGCGGGTCGGAATACACCTAGAAACTCACCCATCAAAGTCCGATCTTGATTCTGAAAAAAAATATTTTCGATCATCTCTTTTTCGTACCATGCGAAATAACTTTTTTCCAAGCAAATTTTTGGTCATCAGAGGTTGGATTTTCGGATTCAGGGGGTCGAAATACACCTAGAAACTCACCCAATAAAGTCCGATTTTGATTCTGAAAAAAAATATTTTCGATCATCTCTTTTTCGTACCATGCGAAATAACTTCTTTCCAGGTGTATTTTCGTGTAACGAAGCTTGGATTTTGGGATTCAGCGGGTCAAAATACACCTATAAACCCACCCTTCAAAGTTCGATTTCGATTCTGGAGACAGATATTTTCGATCATCTCTTTTTTGTACCATGCGAAATAACTTTCTTCCAAGCATGTTTTTGGTCATCAAAGGTTGGATTTTCGGATTCAGCGGGTCGAAATACACCTAGAAACTCACCCATCAAAGTCCGATCTTGATTCTGAAAAAAAATATTTTCGATCATCTCTTTTTCGTACCATGCGAAATAACTTTTTTCCAAGCGTATTTTCGGTCATCAGAGGTTGGATTTTCGGATTCAGGGGGTCGGGATACACCTAGAAACTCACCCATCAAAGTCCGATCTTGATTCTGAAAAAAAATATTTTCGATCATCTCTTTTTCGTACCATGCGAAATAATTTTTTTACAAGCATATTTCTGGTCATACGAGGTCGGATTTTTGGATTCAGCGGGTCGAAATACCCCTAGAAACTCACCCATTAAAGTCCGATCTCGATTCTGAAAAAAAATATTTTCGATCATCTCTTGTTCGTACCATGCGAAATAACTTCTTTCCAGGTGTATTTTCGCTGAACAAAGGTTGGATTTTTGGATTCAGCGGGTCAAAATACACCTATAAACCCACCCATCAAAGTTCGATTCCGATTCTGGAGACAGATATTATCGATCATCTCTTTTTCGTACCATGCGAAATAACTTTTTTCCAAGCATATTTTTGCCCATCAAAGTTTCGATTTTTGGATTCAGCGGGTCAAAATACACCTAGAAACTCACCCATCAAAGTCCGATCTTGATTCTGAAAAAAAATATTTTCGATCATCTCTTTTTCGTACCATGCGAAATAACTTTTTTCCAAGCGAATTTTTGGTCATCAGAGGTTGGATTTTCGGATTCAGGGGGTCGAAATACACCTAGAAACTCACCCAATAAGGTCCGATTTTAATTCTGAAAAAAAATATTTTCGATCATCTCTTTTTCGTACCATGCGAAATAACTTCTTTCCAGGTGTATTTTCGTGTAACAAAGGTTGGATTTTGGGATTCAGCGGGTCAAAATACACCTCTAAACCCACCCTTCAAAGTTCGATTTCGATTCTGGAGACAGATATTTTCGATCATCTCTTTTTCGTACCATGCGAAATAACTTTTTTCCAAGCATGTTTTTGGTCATCAAAGGTTGGATTTTCGGATTCAGCGGGTCGGAATACACCTAGAAACTCACCCATCAAAGTCCGATCTTGATTCTGAAAAAAAATATTTTCGATCATCTCTTTTTCGTACCATGCGAAATAACTTTTTTCCAAGCAAATTTTTGGTCATCAGAGGTTGGATTTTCGGATTCAGGGGGTCGAAATACACCTAGAAACTCACCCAATAAAGTCCGATTTTGATTCTGAAAAAAAATATTTTCGATCATCTCTTTTTCGTACCATGCGAAATAACTTCTTTCCAGGTGTATTTTCGTGTAACAAAGGTTGGATTTTGGGATTCAGCGGGACAAAATACACCTATAAACCCACCCTTCAAAGTTCGATTTCGATTCTGGAGACAGATATTTTCGATCATCTCTTTTTCGTACCATGCGAAATAACTTTTTTCCAAGCATGTTTTTGGTTATCAAAGGTTGGATTTTCGGATTCAGCGGGTCGAAATACACCTAGAAACTCACCCATCAAAGTCCGATCTTGATTCTGAAAAAAAATATTTTCGATCATCTCTTTTTCGTACCATGCGAAATAACTTTTTTCCACGCATATTTTTGGTCATAAGAGGTCGGATTTTTGTATTCAGCGGGTCGAAATACCCCTAGAAACTCACCCATTAGAGTCCGATCTCGATTCTGAAAAAAAATATTTTCGATCATCTCTTGTTCGTACCATGCGAAATAACTTCTTTCCAGGTGTATTTTCGCTGAACAAAGGTTGGATTTTTGGATTCAGCGGGTCAAAATACACCTATAAACCCACCCATCAAAGTTCGATTCCGATTCTGGAGACAGATATTATCGATCATCTCTTTTTCGTACCATGCGAAATAACTTTTTTCCAAGCATATTTTTGCCCATCAAAGTTTGGATTTTTGGATTCAGCGGGTCAAAATACACCTAGAAACTCACCCATCAAAGTCCGATCTTGATTCTGAAAAAAAATATTTTCGATCATCTCTTTTTCGTACCATGCGAAATAACTTTTTTCCAAGCGAATTTTTGGTCATCAGAGGTTGGATTTTCGGATTCAGGGGGTCGAAATACACCTAGAAACTCACCCAATAAGGTCCGATTTTAATTCTGAAAAAAAATATTTTCGATCATCTCTTTTTCGTACCATGCGAAATAACTTCTTTCCAGGTGTATTTTCGTGTAACAAAGGTTGGATTTTGGGATTCAGCGGGTCAAAATACACCTCTAAACCCACCCTTCAAAGTTCGATTTCGATTCTGGAGACAGATATTTTCGATCATCTCTTTTTCGTACCATGCGAAATAACTTTTTTCCAAGCATGTTTTTGGTCATCAAAGGTTGGATTTTCGGATTCAGCGGGTCGGAATACACCTAGAAACTCACCCATCAAAGTCCGATCTTGATTCTGAAAAAAAATATTTTCGATCATCTCTTTTTCGTACCATGCGAAATAACTTTTTTCCAAGCAAATTTTTGGTCATCAGAGGTTGGATTTTCGGATTCAGGGGGTCGAAATACACCTAGAAACTCACCCAATAAAGTCCGATTTTGATTCTGAAAAAAAATATTTTCGATCATCTCTTTTTCGTACCATGCGAAATAACTTCTTTCCAGGTGTATTTTCGTGTAACAAAGGTTGGATTTTGGGATTCAGCGGGACAAAATACACCTATAAACCCACCCTTCAAAGTTCGATTTCGATTCTGGAGACAGATATTTTCGATCATCTCTTTTTCGTACCATGCGAAATAACTTTTTTCCAAGCATGTTTTTGGTTATCAAAGGTTGGATTTTCGGATTCAGCGGGTCGAAATACACCTAGAAACTCACCCATCAAAGTCCGATCTTGATTCTGAAAAAAAATATTTTCGATCATCTCTTTTTCGTACCATGCGAAATAACTTTTTTCCAAGCGTATTTTCGGTCATCAGAGGTTGGATTTTCGGATTCAGGGGGTCGGAATACACCTAGAAACTCACCCATCAAAGTCCGATCTTGATTCTGAAAAAAAATATTTTCGATCATCTCTTTTTCGTACCATGCGAAATAACTTTTTTCCAAGCGAATTTTTGGTCATCAGAGGTTGGATTTTCGGATTCAGGGGGTCGGAATACACCTAGAAACTCACCCATCAAAGTCCAAGGTCGATCATCTCTTGTTCGTACCATGCGAAATAACTTCTTTCCAGGTGTATTTTCGCTCAACAAAGGTTGGATTTTTGGATTCAGCGGGTCAAAATACACCTATAAACCCACCCATCAAAGTTCGATTCCGATTCTGGAGACAGATATTATCGATCATCTCTTTTTCGTACCATGCGAAATAACTTTTTTCCAAGCATATTTTTGCCCATCAAAGTTTGGATTTTCGGATTCAGCGGGTCAAAATACACCTAGAAACTCACCCATCAAAGTCCGATCTTGATTCTGAAAAAAAATATTTTCGATCATCTCTTTTTCGTACCATGCGAAATAATTATTTTCCAAGCATATTTCTGGTCATACGAGGTCGGATTTTTGTATTCAGCGGGTCGAAATACCCCTAGAAACTCACCCATTAAAGTCCGATCTCGATTCTGAAAAAAAATATTTTCGATCATCTCTTGTTCGTACCATGCGAAATAACTTCTGTCCGGGTGTATTTTCGCGTAACAAAGGTTGGATTTTTGGATTCAGCGGGTCAAAATACACCTATAAACCCACCCATCAAAGTTCGATTCCGATTCTGGAGACAGATATTATCGATCATCTCTTTTTCGTACCATGCGAAATAACTTTTTTCCAAGCATATTTTTGCTCATCAAAGTTTGGATTTTCGGATTCAGCGGGTCAAAATACACCTAGAAACTCACCCATCAAAGTGCGATCTTGATTCTGAAAAAAAATATTTTCGATCATCTCTTTTTCGTACCATGCGAAATAACTTTTTTCCAAGCATATTTTTGGTCTTCAGAGGTTGGATTTTCGGATTCAGGGGGTCGAAATACACCTAGAAACTCACCCATTAAAGTCCGATTTTGATTCTGAAAAAAAATATTTTCGATCATCTCTTTTTCGTACCATGCGAAATAACTTCTTTCCAGGTGTATTTTCGTGTAACAAAGGTTGGATTTTGGGATTCAGCGGGTCAAAATACACCTATAAACCCACCCTTCAAAGTTCGATTTCGATTCTGGAGACAGATATTTTCGATCATCTCTTTTTCGTACCATGCGAAATAACTTTTTTCCAAGCATGTTTTTGGTCATCAAAGGTTGGATTTTCGGATTCAGCGGGTCGAAATACACCTAGAAACTCACCCATCAAAGTCCGATCTTGATTCTGAAAAAAAATATTTTCGATCATCTCTTTTTCGTACCATGCGAAATAACTTTTTTCCTAGCATATTTTCGGTCATCAGAGGTTGGATTTTCGGATTCAGGGGGTCGGAATACACCTAGAAACTCACCCATTAAAGTCCGATTTTGATTCTGAAAAAAAATATTTTCGATCATCTCTTTTTCGTACCATGCGAAATAACTTCTTTCCAGGTCTATTTTCATGTCACAAAGGTTGGATTTTTGAATTCAGCGGGTCAAAATACACCTATGAACCCACCCTTCAAAGTTCGATTTAGATTCTGGAGACAGATATTTTCGATCATCTCTTTTTCGTACCATGCGAAATAACTTTTTTCCAAGCATGTTTTTGGTCATCAAAGGTTGGATTTTCGGATTCAGCGGGTCGAAATACACCTAGAAACTCACCCATCAAAGTCCGATCTTGATTCTGAAAAAAAATATTTTCGATCATCTCTTTTTCGTACCATGCGAAATAACTTTTTTCCTAGCATATTTTCGGTCATCAGAGGTTGGATTTTCGGATTCAGGGGGTCGGAATACACCTAGAAACTCACCCATTAAAGTCCGATTTTGATTCTGAAAAAAAATATTTTCGATCATCTCTTTTTCGTACCATGCGAAATAACTTCTTTCCAGGTCTATTTTCATGTCACAAAGGTTGGATTTTTGGATTCAGCGGGTCAAAATACACCTATAAACCCACCCATCAAAGTTCGATTCCGATTCTGGAGACAGATATTATCGATCATCTCTTTTTCGTACCATGCGAAATAACTTTTTTCCAAGCATATTTTTGCTCATCAAAGTTCGTATTTTCGGATTCAGCGGGTCAAAATACACCTAGAAACTCACCCATCAAAGTCCGATCTTGATTCTGAAAAAAAATATTTTCGATCATCTCTTTTTCATACCATGCGAAATAACTTTTTTCCAAGCAAATTTTTGGTCATCAGAGGTTGGATTTTCGGATTCAGGGGGTCGAAATACACCTAGAAACTCACCCAATGAAGTCCGATTTTGATTCTGAAAAAAAATATTTTCGATCATCTCTTTTTCGTACCATGCGAAATAACTTTTTTCCAAGCATATTTTTGGTCATCAGAGGTTGGATTTTCGGATTCAGGGGGTCGAAATACACCTAGAAACTCACTGATTAAAGTCCGATTTTGATTCTGAAAAAAAATATCTTCGATCATCTCTTTTTCGTACCATGCGAAATAACTTCTTTCCAGGTGTATTTTCGTGTAACAAAGGTTGGATTTTGGGATTCAGCGGGTCAAAATACACCTATAAACCCACCCTTCAAAGTTCGATTTCGATTCTGGAGACAGATATTTTCGATCATCTCTTTTTCGTACCATGCGAAATAACTTTTTTCCAAGCATGTTTTTGGTCATCAAAGGTTGGATTTCCGGATTCAGCGGGTCGAAATACACCTAGAAACTCACCCATCAAAGTCCGATCTTGATTCTGAAAAAAAATATTTTCGATCATCTCTTTTTCGTACCATGCGAAATAACTTTTTTCCAAGCATATTTTCGGCCATCAGAGGTTGGATTTTCGGATTCAGGGGGTCGGAATACACCTAGAAACCCACCCATTAAAGTCCGATTTTGATTCTGAAAAAAAATATTTTCGATCATCTCTTTTTCGTACCATGCGGAATAACTTCTTTCCAGGTCTATTTTCATGTCACAAAGGTTGGATTTTTGAATTCAGCGGGTCAAAATACACCTATGAACCCACCCTTCAAAGTTCGATTTCGATTCTGGAGACAGATATTTTCGATCATCTCTTTTTCGTACCATGCGAAATAACTTCTTTCCAAGCATATTTTTGCGCATCAAAGTTTGGATTTTCGGATTCAGCGGGTCAAAATACACCTAGAAACTCACCCATCAAAGACCGATCTTGATACCTGAAAAAAAATATTTTCGATCATCTCTTTTTCGTACCATGCGAAATAACTTTTTTCCAAGCATATTTTTGGTCATCAGAGGTTGGATTTTCGGATTCAGGGGGTCGAAATACACCTAGAAACTCACCCATTAAAGTCCGATTTTGATTCTGAAAAAAAATATTTTCGATCATCTCTTTTTCGTTCCATGCGAAATAACTTCTTTCCAGGTGTATTTTCGTGTAACAAAGGTTGGATTTTTGAATTCAGCGGGTCAAAATACACCTATGAACCCACCCTTCAAAGTTCGATTTCGATTCTGGAGACAGATATTTTCGATCATCTCTTTTTCGTACCACGCGAAATAACTTTTTTCCAAGCACATTTTCGGTCATCAAAGGTTGGATTTTCGGATTCAGCGGGTCGGAATACACCTAGAAACTCACCCATCAAAGTCCGATCTTGATTCTGAAAAAAAATATTTTCGATCATCTCTTTTTCGTACCATGCGAAATAATTTTTTTCCAAGCATATTTCTGGTCATACAAGGTCGGATTTTTGTATTCAGCGGGTCGAAATACCCCTAGAAACTCACCCATTAAAGTCCGATCTCGATTCTGAAAAAAAATATTTTCGATCATCTCTTGTTCGTACCATGCGAAATAACTTCTTTCCAGGTGAATTTTCGCGTAACAAAGGTTGGATTTTTGGATTCAGCGGGTCAAAATACACCTATAAACCCATCCTTCAAAGTTCGATTCCGATTCTGGAGACAGATATTATCGATCATCTCTTTTTCGTACCATGCGAAATAACTTTTTTCCAAGCATATTTTTGCTCATCAAAGTTTGGATTTTCGGATTCAGCGGGTCAAAATACACCTAGAAACTCACCCATCAAAGTGCGATCTTGATTCTGAAAAAAAATATTTTCGATCATCTCTTTTTCGTACCATGCGAAATAACTTTTTTCCAAGCATATTTTTGGTCATCAGAGGTTGGATTTTCGGATTCAGGGGGTCGAAATACACCTAGAAACTCACCCATTAAAGTCCGATTTTGATTCTGAAAAAAAATATTTTCGATCATCTCTTTTTCGTACCATGCGAAATAACTTCTTTCCAGGTGTATTTTCGTGTAACAAAGGTTGGATTTGGGGATTCAGCAGGTCAAAATACACCTATAAACCCACCCTTCAAAGTTCGATTTCGATTCTGGAGACAGATATTTTCGATCATCTCTTTTTCGTACCATGCGAAATAACTTTGTTCCAAGCATGTTTTTGGTCATCAAAGGTTGGATTTTCGGATTCAGCGGGTCGAAATACACCTAGAAACTCACCCATCAAAGTCCGATCTTGATTCTGAAAAAAAATATTTTCGATCATCTCTTTTTCGTACCATGCGAAATAACTTTTTTCCTAGCATATTTTCGGTCATCAGAGGTTGGATTTCCGGATTCAGGGGGCGGAATACACCTAGAAACTCACCCATTAAAGTCCGATTTTGATTCTGAAAAAAAATATTTTCGATCATCTCTTTTTCGTACCATGCGAAATAACTTCTTTCCAGGTCTATTTTCATGTCACAAAGGTTGGATTTTTGAATTCAGCGGGTCAAAATACACCTATGAACCCACCCTTCAAAGTTCGATTTCGATTCTGGAGACAGATATTTTCGATCATCTCTTTTTCGTACCATGCGAAATAACTTTTTTCCAAGCATATTTTTGCTCATCAAAGTTTGGATTTTCTTATTCAGCGGGTCAAAATACACCTAAAAACTCACCCATCAAAGTCCGATCTTGATTCTGAAAAAAAATATTTTCGATCATCTCTTTTTCGTACCATGCGGAATAACTTTTTTCCAAGCATATTTTTGGTCATCAGAGGTTGGATTTTCGGATTCAGGGGGTCAAAATACACCTAGAAACTCACCCATTAAAGTCCGATTTTGATTCTGAAAAAAAATATCTTCGATCATCTCTTTTTCGTTCCATGCGAAATAACTTTTTTCCAAGCAAATTTTCATGTCACTAAGGTTGGATTTTTGAATTCAGCGGGTCAAAATACACCTATGAACCCACCCTTCAAAGTTCGATTTCGATTCTGGAGACAGATATTTTCGATCATCTCTTTTTCGTACCATGCGAAATAACTTCTTTCCAAGCATATTTTTGCGCATCAAAGTTTGGATTTTCGGATTCAGCGGGTCAAAATACACCTAGAAACTCACCCATCAAAGTCCGATCTTGATTCTGAAAAAAAATATTTTCGATCATCTCTTTTTCGTTCCATGCGAAATAACTTCTTTCCAGGTGTATTTTCGTGTAACAAAGGTTGGATTTTTGAATTCAGCGGGTCAAAATACACCTATGAACCCACCCTTCAAAGTTCGATTTCGATTCTGGAGACAGATATTTTCGATCATCTCTTTTTCGTACCACGCGAAATAACTTTTTTCCAAGCACATTTTCGGTCATCAAAGGTTGGATTTTCGGATTCAGCGGGTCGAAATACACCTAGAAACTCACCCATCAAAGTCCGATCTTGATTCTGAAAAAAAATATTTTCGATCATCTCTTTTTCGTACCATGCGAAATAATTTTTTTCCAAGCATATTTCTGGTCATACGAGGTCGGATTTTTGTATTCAGCGGGTCGAAATACCCCTAGAAACTCACCCATTAAAGTCCGATCTCGATTCTGAAAAAAAATATTTTCGATCATCTCTTGTTCGTAATATGCGAAATAACTTCTTTCCAGGTGTATTTTCGCGTAACAAAGGTTGGATTTTTGGATTCAGCGGGTCAAAATACACCTATAAACCCATCCTTCAAAGTTCGATTCCGATTCTGGAGACAGATATTATCGATCATCTCTTTTTCGTACCATGCGAAATAACTTTTTTCCAAGCATATTTTTGCTCATCAAAGTTTGGATTTTCGGATTCAGCGGGTCAAAATACACCTAGAAACTCACCCATCAAAGTGCGATCTTGATTCTGAAAAAAAATATTTTCGATCATCTCTTTTTCGTACCATGCGAAATAACTTTTTTCCAAGCATATTTTTGGTCATCAGAGGTTGGATTTTCGGATTCAGGGGGTCGAAATACACCTAGAAACTCACCCATTAAAGTCCGATTTTGATTCTGAAAAAAAATATTTTCGACCATCTCTTTTTCGTACCATGCGAAATAACTTCTTTCCAGGTGTATTTTCGTGTAACAAAGGTTGGATTTGGGGATTCAGCGGGTCAAAATACACCTATAAACCCACCCTTCAAAGTTCGATTTCGATTCTGGAGACAGATATTTTCGATCATCTCTTTTTCGTACCATGCGAAATAACTTTTTTCCAAGCATGTTTTTGGTCATCAAAGGTTGGATTTTCGGATTCAGCGGGTCGAAATACACCTAGAAACTCACCCATCAAAGTCCGATCTTGATTCTGAAAAAAAATATTTTCGATCATCTCTTTTTCGTACCATGCGAAATAACTTTTTTCCTAGCATATTTTCGGTCATCAGAGGTTGGATTTCCGGATTCAGGGGGTCGGAATACACCTAGAAACTCACCCATTGAAGTCCGATTTTGATTCTGAAAAAAAATATTTTCGATCATCTCTTTTTCGTACCATGCGAAATAACTTCTTTCCAGGTCTATTTTCATGTCACAAAGGTTGGATTTTTGAATTCAGCGGGTCAAAATACACCTATGAACCCACCCTTCAAAGTTCGATTTCAATTCTGGAGACAGATATTTTCGATCATCTCTTTTTCGTACCATGCGAAATAACTTTTTTCCAAGCATATTTTTGCTCATCAAAGTTTGGATTTTCGGATTCAGCGGGTCAAAATACACCTAGAAACTCACCCATCAAAGTCCGATCTTGATTCTGAAAAAAAATATTTTCGATCATCTCTTTTTCGTACCATGCGAAATAATTTTTTTCCAAGCATATTTCTGGTCATACGAGGTCGGATTTTTGTATTCAGCGGGTCGAAATACCCCTAGAAACTCACCCATTAAAGTCCGATCTCGATTCTGAAAAAAAATATTTTCGATCATCTCTTGTTCGTACCATGCGAAATAACTTCTTTCCGGGTGTATTTTCGCGTAACAAAGGTTGGATTTTTGGATTCAGCGGGTCAAAATACACCTATAAACCCACCCATCAAAGTTCGATTCCGATTCTGGAGACAGATATTATCGATCATCTCTTTTTCGTACCATGCGAAATAACTTTTTTCCAAGCATATTTTTGCTCATCAAAGTTTGGATTTTCGGATTCAGCGGGTCAAAATACACCTAGAAACTCACCCATCAAAGTGCGATCTTGATTCTGAAAAAAAATATTTTCGATCATCTCTTTTTCGTACCATGCGAAATAACTTTTTTCCAAGCATATTTTTGGTCTTCAGAGGTTGGATTTTCGGATTCAGGGGGTCGAAATACACCTAGAAACTCACCCATTAAAGTCCGATTTTGATTCTGAAAAAAAATATTTTCGATCATCTCTTTTTCGTACCATGCGAAATAACTTCTTTCCAGGTGTATTTTCGTGTAACAAAGGTTGGATTTTGGGATTCAGCGGGTCAAAATACACCTATAAACCCACCCTTCAAAGTTCGATTTCGATTCTGGAGACAGATATTTTCGATCATCTCTTTTTCGTACCATGCGAAATAACTTTTTTCCAAGCATGTTTTTGGTCATCAAAGGTTGGATTTTCGGATTCAGCGGGTCGAAATACACCTAGAAACTCACCCATCAAAGTCCGATCTTGATTCTGAAAAAAAATATTTTCGATCATCTCTTTTTCGTACCATGCGAAATAACTTTTTTCCTAGCATATTTTCGGTCATCAGAGGTTGGATTTTCGGATTCAGGGGGTCGGAATACACCTAGAAACTCACCCATTAAAGTCCGATTTTGATTCTGAAAAAAAATATTTTCGATCATCTCTTTTTCGTACCATGCGAAATAACTTCTTTCCAGGTCTATTTTCATGTCACAAAGGTTGGATTTTTGAATTCAGCGGGTCAAAATACACCTATGAACCCACCCTTCAAAGTTCGATTCCGATTCTGGAGACAGATATTTTCGATCATCTCTTTTTCGTACCATGCGAAATAACTTTTTTCCAAGCATATTTTTGCTCATCAAAGTTTGGATTTTCGGATTCAGCGCGTCAAAATACACCTAGAAACTCACCCATCAAAGTCCGATCTTGATTCTGAAAAAAAATATTTTCGATCATCTCTTTTTCGTACCATGCGAAATAACTTTTTTCCAAGCATATTTTTGGTCATCAGAGGTTGGATTTTCGGATTCAGGGGGTCAAAATACACCTAGAAACTCACCCATTAAAGTCCGATTTTGATTCTGAAAGAAAATATTTTCGATCATCTCCTTTTCGTTCCATGCGAAATAACTTCTTTCCAGGTGTATTTTCGTGTAACAAAGGTTGGATTTTTGAATTCAGCGGGTCAAAATACACCTATGAACCCACCCTTCAAAGTTCGATTTAGATTCTGGAGACAGATATTTTCGATCATCTCTTTTTCGTACCATGCGAAATAACTTTTTTCCAAGCATATTTTCGGTCATCAAAGGTTGGATTTTCGGATTCAGCGGGTCGAAATACACCTAGAAACTCACCCATCAAAGTCCGATCTTGATTCTGAAAAAAAATATTTTCGATCATCTCTTTTTCGTACCATGCGAAATAATTTTTTTCCAAGCATATTTCTGGTCATACGAGGTCGGATTTCTGGATTCAGCGGGTCGAAATACCCCTAGAAACTCACCCATTAAAGTCCGATTTTGATTCTGAAAAAAAATATTTTCGATCATCTCTTTTTCGTACCATGCGAAATAACTTCTTTCCAGGTCTATTTTCGTGTAACAAAGGTTGGATTTTTGGATTCAGCGGGTCAAAATACACCTATAAACCCACCCATCAAAGTCCGATCTTGATTCTGAAAAAAAATATTTTCGATCATCTCTTTTTCGTACCATGCGAAATAACTTTTTTCCAAGCATATTTTTGCTCATCAAAGTTTGTATTTTCGGATTCAGCGGGTCAAAATACACCTAGAAACTCACCCATCAAAGTCCGATCTTGATTCTGAAAAAAAATATTTTCGATCATCTCTTTTTCGTACCATGCGAAATAACTTTTTTCCAAGCAAATTTTTGGTCATCAGAGGTTGGATTTTCGGATTCAGGGGGTCGAAATACACCTAGAAACTCACCCAATAAAGTCCGATTTTGATTCTGAAAAAAAATATTTTCGATCATCTCTTTTTCGTACCATGCGAAATAACTTTTTTCCAAGCATATTTTTGGTCATCAGAGGTTGGATTTTCGGATTCAGGGGGTCGAAATACACCTAGAAACTCACTGATTAAAGTCCGATTTTGATTCTGAAAAAAAATATCTTCGATCATCTCTTTTTCGTACCATGCGAAATAACTTCTTTCCAGGTGTATTTTCGTGTGACAAAGGTTGGATTTTGGGATTCAGCGAGTCAAAATACACCTATAAACCCACCCTTCAAAGTTCGATTTCGATTCTGGAGACAGATATTTTCGATCATCTCTTTTTCGTACCATGCGAAATAACTTTTTTCCAAGCATGTTTTTGGTCATCAAAGGTTGGATTTTCGGATTCAGCGGGTCGAAATACACCTAGAAACTCACCCATCAAAGTCCGATCTTGATTCTGAAAAAAAATATTTTCGATCATCTCTTTTTCGTACCATGCGAAATAACTTTTTTCCAAGCATATTTTCGGCCATCAGAGGTTGGATTTTCGGATTCAGGGGGTCGGAATACACCTAGAAACTCACCCATTAAAGTCCGATTTTGATTCTGAAAAAAAATATTTTCGATCATCTCTTGTTCGTACCATGCGAAATAACTTCTTTCCAGGTGAATTTTCGCGTAACAAAGGTTGGATTTTTGGATTCAGCGGGTCAAAATACACCTATAAACCCATCCTTCAAAGTTCGATTCCGATTCTGGAGACAGATATTATCGATCATCTCTTTTTCGTACCATGCGAAATAACTTTTTTCCAAGCATATTTTTGCTCATCAAAGTTTGGATTTTCGGATTCAGCGGGTCAAAATACACCTAGAAACTCACCCATCAAAGTGCGATCTTGATTCTGAAAAAAAATATTTTCGATCATCTCTTTTTCGTACCATGCGAAATAACTTTTTTCCAAGCATATTTTTGGTCATCAGAGGTTGGATTTTCGGATTCAGGGGGTCGAAATACACCTAGAAACTCACCCATTAAAGTCCGATTTTGATTCTGAAAAAAAATATTTTCGATCATCTCTTTTTCGTACCATGCGAAATAACTTCTTTCCAGGTGTATTTTCGTGTAACAAAGGTTGGATTTGGGGATTCAGCGGGTCAAAATACACCTATAAACCCACCCTTCAAAGTTCGATTTCGATTCTGGAGACAGATATTTTCGATCATCTCTTTTTCCTACCATGCGAAATAACTTTTTTCCAAGCATGTTTTTGGTCATCAAAGGTTGGATTTCCGGATTCAGGGGGTCGGAATACACCTAGAAACTCACCCATTAAAGTCCGATTTTGATTCTGAAAAAAAATATTTTCGATCATCTCTTTTTCGTACCATGCGAAATAACTTCTTTCCAGGTCTATTTTCATGTCACAAAGGTTGGATTTTTGAATTCAGCGGGTCAAAATACACCTATGAACCCACCCTTCAAAGTTCGATTTCGATTCTGGAGACAGATATTTTCGATCATCTCTTTTTCGTACCATGCGAAATAACTTTTTTCCAAGCATATTTTTGCTCATCAAAGTTTGGATTTTCTTATTCAGCGGGTCAAAATACACCTAAAAACTCACCCATCAAAGTCCGATCTTGATTCTGAAAAAAAATATTTTCGATCATCTCTTTTTCGTACCATGCGAAATAACTTTTTTCCAAGCATATTTTTGGTCATCAGAGGTTGGATTTTCGGATTCAGGGGGTCAAAATACACCTAGAAACTCACCCATTAAAGTCCGATTTTGATTCTGAAAAAAAATATTTTCGATCATCTCTTTTTCGTTCCATGCGAAATAACTTCTTTCCAGGTGTATTTTCGTGTAACAAAGGTTGGATTTTTCAATTCAGCGGGTCAAAATACACCTATGAACCCACCCTTCAAAGTTCGATTCAGATTCTGGAGACAGATATTTTCGATCATCTCTTTTTCGTACCATGCGAAATAACTTTTTTGGAAGCATATTTTTGCTCATCAAAGTTTGGATTTTCGGATTCAGCGGGTCAAAATACACCTAGAAACTCACCCATCAAAGTCCGATCTTGATTCTGGAAAAAAATATTTTCGATCATCTCTTTTCCGTACCATGCGAAATAACTTTTTTCCAAGCAAATTTTTGGTCATCAGAGGTTGGATTTTCGGATTCAGGGGGTCGAAATACACCTAGAAACCTACCCATCAAAGTTCGATTCCGATTCTGGAGACAGATATTTTCGATCATCTCTTTTTCGTACCATGCGGAATAACTTCTTTCCAGGTCTATTTTCATGTCACTGAGGTTGGATTTTTGAATTCAGCGGGTCAAAATACACCTATGAACCCACCCTTCAAAGTTCGATTTCGATTCTGGAGACAGATATTTTCGATCATCTCTTTTTCGTACCATGCGAAATAACTTCTTTCCAAGCATATTTTTGCGCATCAAAGTTTGGATTTTCGGATTCAGCGGGTCAAAATACACCTAGAAACTCACCCATCAAAGTCCGATCTTGATTCTGAAAAAAAATATTTTCGATCATCTCTTTTTCGTACCATGCGAAATAACTTTTTTCCAAGCATATTTTTGGTCATCAGAGGTTGGATTTTCGGATTCAGGGGGTCAAAATACACCTAGAAACTCACCCATTAAAGTCCGATTTTGATTCTGAAAAAAAATATTTTCGATCATCTCTTTTTCGTTCCATGCGAAATAACTTCTTTCCAGGTGTATTTTCGTGTAACAAAGGTTGGATTTTTGAATTCAGCGGGTCAAAATACACCTATGAACCCACCCTTCAAAGTTCGATTTCGATTCTGGAGACAGATATTTTCGATCATCTCTTTTTCGTACCACGCGAAATAACTTTTTTCCAAGCACATTTTCGGTCATCAAAGGTTGGATTTTCGGATTCAGCGGGTCGAAATACACCTAGAAACTCACCCATCAAAGTCCGATCTTGATTCTGAAAAAAAATATTTTCGATCATCTCTTTTTCGTACCATGCGAAATAATTTTTTTCCAAGCATATTTCTGGTCATACGAGGTCGGATTTTTGTATTCAGCGGGTCGAAATACCCCTAGAAACTCACCCATTAAAGTCCGATTTTGATTCTGAAAAAAAATATTTTCGACCATCTCTTTTTCGTACCATGCGAAATAACTTCTTTCCAGGTGTATTTTCGTGTAACAAAGGTTGGATTTGGGGATTCAGCGGGTCAAAATACACCTATAAACCCACCCTTCAAAGTTCGATTTCGATTCTGGAGACAGATATTTTCGATCATCTCTTTTTCGTACCATGCGAAATAACTTTTTTCCAAGCATGTTTTTGGTCATCAAAGGTTGGATTTTCGGATTCAGCGGGTCGAAATACACCTAGAAACTCACCCATCAAAGTCCGATCTTGATTCTGAAAAAAAATATTTTCGATCATCTCTTTTTCGTACCATGCGAAATAACTTTTTTCCTAGCATATTTTCGGTCATCAGAGGTTGGATTTCCGGATTCAGGGGGTCGGAATACACCTAGAAACTCACCCATTAAAGTCCGATTTTGATTCTGAAAAAAAATATTTTCGATCATCTCTTTTTCGTACCATGCGAAATAACTTCTTTCCAGGTCTATTTTCATGTCACAAAGGTTGGATTTTTGAATTCAGCGGGTCAAAATACACCTATGAACCCACCCTTCAAAGTTCGATTTCGATTCTGGAGACAGATATTTTCGATCATCTCTTTTTCGTACCATGCGAAATGACTTTTTTCCAAGCATATTTTTGCACATCAAAGTTTGGATTTTCTTATTCAGCGGGTCAAAATACACCTAAAAACTCACCCATCAAAGTCCGATCTTGATTCTGAAAAAAAATATTTTCGATCATCTCTTTTTCGTACCATGCGAAATAATTTTTTTCCAAGCATATTTCTGGTCATACGAGGTCGGATTTTTGTATTCAGCGGGTCGAAATACCCCTAGAAACTCACCCATTAAAGTCCGATCTCGATTCTGAAAAAAAATATTTTCGATCATCTCTTGTTCGTACCATGCGAAATAACTTCTTTCCAGGTGTATTTTCGCGTAACAAAGGTTGGATTTTTGGATTCAGCGGGTCAAAATACACCTATAAACCCACCCATCAAAGTTCGATTCCGATTCTGGAGACAGATATTATCGATCATCTCTTTTTCGTACCATGCGAAATAACTTTTTTCCAAGCATATTTTTGCTCATCAAAGTTTGGATTTTCGGATTCAGCGGGTCAAAATACACCTAGAAACTCACCCATCAAAGTCCGATCTTGATTCTGAAAAAAAATATTTTCGATCATCTCTTTTTCGTACCATGCGAAATAACTTTTTTCCAAGCATATTTTTGGTCATCAGAGGTTGGATTTTCGGATTCAGGGGGTCGAAATACACCTAGAAACTCACCCATTAAAGTCCGATTTCGATGCTGAAAAAAAATATTTTCGGTCATCTCTTTTTCGTACCATGCGAAATAACTTCTTTCCAGGTGTATTTTCGTGTAACAAAGGTTGGATTTTGGGATTCAGCGGGTCAAAATACACCTATAAACCCACCCTTCAAAGTTCGATTTCGATTCTGGAGACAGATATTTTCGATCATCTCTTTTTCGTACCATGCGAAATAACTTTTTTCCAAGCATGTTTTTGGTCATCAAAGGTTGGATTTCCGGATTCAGCGGGTCGAAATACACCTAGAAACTCACCCATCAAAGTCCGATCTTGATTCTGAAAAAAAATATTTTCGATCATCTCTTTTTCGTACCATGCGAAATAACTTTTTTCCAAGCATATTTTCGGTCATCAGAGGTTGGATTTTCGGATTCAGGGGGTCGGAATACACCTAGAAACTCACCCATTAAAGTCCGATTTTGATTCTGAAAAAAAATATTTTCGATCATCTCTTTTTCGTACCATGCGAAATAACTTCTTTCCAGGTCTATTTTCATGTCACAAAGGTTGGATTTTTGAATTCAGCGGGTCAAAATACACCTATGAACCCACCCTTCAAAGTTCGATTTCGATTCTGGAGACAGATATTTTCGATCATCTCTTTTTCGTACCACGCGAAATAACTTTTTTCCAAGCACATTTTCGGTCATCAAAGGTTGGATTTTCGGATTCAGCGGGTCGGAATACACCTAGAAACTCACCCATCAAAGTCCGATCTTGATTCTGAAAAAAAATATTTTCGATCATCTCTTTTTCGTACCATGCGAAATAATTTTTTTCCAAGCATATTTCTGGTCATACAAGGTCGGATTTTTGTATTCAGCGGGTCGAAATACCCCTAGAAACTCACCCATTAAAGTCCGATCTCGATTCTGAAAAAAAATATTTTCGATCATCTATTGTTCGTACCATGCGAAATAACTTCTTTCCAGGTGAATTTTCGCGTAACAAAGGTTGGATTTTTGGATTCAGCGGGTCAAAATACACCTATAAACCCATCCTTCAAAGTTCGATTCCGATTCTGGAGACAGATATTATCGATCATCTCTTTTTCGTACCATGCGAAATAACTTTTTTCCAAGCATATTTTTGCTCATCAAAGTTTGGATTTTCGGATTCAGCGGGTCAAAATACACCTAGAAACTCACCCATCAAAGTGCGATCTTGATTCTGAAAAAAAATATTTTCGATCATCTCTTTTTCGTACCATGCGAAATAACTTTTTTCCAAGCATATTTTTGGTCATCAGAGGTTGGATTTTCGGATTCGGGGGGTCGAAATACACCTAGAAACTCACCCATTAAAGTCCGATTTTGATTCTGAAAAAAAATATTTTCGATCATCTCTTTTTCGTACCATGCGAAATAACTTCTTTCCAGGTGTATTTTCGTGTAACAAAGGTTGGATTTGGGGATTCAGCGGGTCAAAATACACCTATAAACCCACCCTTCAAAGTTCGATTTCGATTCTGGAGACAGATATTTTCGATCATCTCTTTTTCGTACCATGCGAAATAACTTTTTTCCAAGCATGTTTTTGGTCATCAAAGGTTGGATTTTCGGATTCAGCGGGTCGAAATACACCTAGAAACTCACCCATCAAAGTCCGATCTTGATTCTGAAAAAAAATATTTTCGATCATCTCTTTTTCGTACCATGCGAAATAACTTTTTTCCTAGCATATTTTCGGTCATCAGAGGTTGGATTTCCGGATTCAGGGGGTCGGAATACACCTAGAAACTCACCCATTAAAGTCCGATTTTGATTCTGAAAAAAAATATTTTCGATCATCTCTTTTTCGTACCATGCGAAATAACTTCTTTCCAGGTCTATTTTCATGTCACAAAGGTTGGATTTTTGAATTCAGCGGGTCAAAATACACCTATGAACCCACCCTTCAAAGTTCGATTTCGATTCTGGAGACAGATATTTTCGATCATCTCTTTTTCGTACCATGCGAAATGACTTTTTTCCAAGCATATTTTTGCTCATCAAAGTTTGGATTTTCTTATTCAGCGGGTCAAAATACACCTAAAAACTCACCCATCAAAGTCCGATCTTGATTCTGAAAAAAAATATTTTCGATCATCTCTTTTTCGTACCATGCGAAATAATTTTTTTCCAAGCATATTTCTGGTCATACGAGGTCGGATTGTTGTATTCAGCGGGTCGAAATACCCCTAGAAACTCACCCATTAAAGTCCGATCTCGATTCTGAAAAAAAATATTTTCGATCATCTCTTGTTCGTACCATGCGAAATAACTTCTTTCCAGGTGTATTTTCGCGTAACAAAGGTTGGATTTTTGGATTCAGCGGGTCAAAATACACCTATAAACCCACCCATCAAAGTTCGATTCCGATTCTGGAGACAGATATTATCGATCATCTCTTTTTCGTACCATGCGAAATAACTTTTTTCCAAGCATATTTTTGCTCATCAAAGTTTGGATTTTCGGATTCAGCGGGTCAAAATACACCTAGAAACTCACCCATCAAAGTCCGATCTTGATTCTGAAAAAAAATATTTTCGATCATCTCTTGTTCGTACCATGCGAAATAACTTTTTTCCAAGCATATTTTTGGTCATCAGAGGTTGGATTTTCGGATTCAGGGGGTCGAAATACACCTAGAAACTCACCCATTAAAGTCCGATTTTGATTCTGAAAAAAAATATTTTCGACCATCTCTTTTTCGTACCATGCGAAATAACTTCTTTCCAGGTGTATTTTCGTGTAACAAAGGTTGGATTTGGGGATTCAGCGGGTCAAAATACACCTATAAACCCACCCTTCAAAGTTCGATTTCGATTCTGGAGACAGATATTTTCGATCATCTCTTTTTCGTACCATGCGAAATAACTTTTTTCCAAGCATGTTTTTGGTCATCAAAGGTTGGATTTTCGGATTCAGCGGGTCGAAATACACCTAGAAACTCACCCATCAAAGTCCGATCTTGATTCTGAAAAAAAATATTTTCGATCTTCTCTTTTTCGTACCATGCGAAATAACTTTTTTCCTAGCATATTTTCGGTCATCAGAGGTTGGATTTCCGGATCCAGGGGGTCGGAATACACCTAGAAACTCACCCATTAAAGTCCGATTTTGATTCTGAAAAAAAATATTTTCGATCATCTCTTTTTCGTACCATGCGAAATAACTTCTTTCCAGGTCTATTTTCATGTCACAAAGGTTGGATTTTTGAATTCAGCGGGTCAAAATACACCTATGAACCCACCCTTCAAAGTTTGATTTCGATTCTGGAGACAGATATTTTCGATCATCTCTTTTTCGTACCATGCGAAATGACTTTTTTCCAAGCATATTTTTGCTCATCAAAGTTTGGATTTTCTTATTCAGCGGGTCAAAATACACCTAAAAACTCACCCATCAAAGTCCGATCTTGATTCTGAAAAAAAATATTTTCGATCATCTCTTTTTCGTACCATGCGAAATAATTTTTTTCCAAGCATATTTCTGGTCATACGAGGTCGGATTTTTGTATTCAGCGGGTCGAAATACCCCTAGAAACTCACCCATTAAAGTCCGATCTCGATTCTGAAAAAAAATATTTTCGATCATCTCTTGTTCGTACCATGCGAAATAACTTCTTTCCAGGTGTATTTTCGCGTAACAAAGGTTGGATTTTTGGATTCAGCGGGTCAAAATACACCTATAAACCCACCCATCAAAGTTCGATTCCGATTCTGGAGACAGATATTATCGATCATCTCTTTTTCGTACCATGCGAAATAACTTTTTTCCAAGCATATTTTTGCTCATCAAAGTTTGGATTTTCGGATTCAGCGGGTCAAAATACACCTAGAAACTCACCCATCAAAGTCCGATCTTGATTCTGAAAAAAAATATTTTCGATCATCTCTTTTTCGTACCATGCGAAATAACTTTTTTCCAAGCATATTTTTGGTCATCAGAGGTTGGATTTTCGGATTCAGGGGGTCGAAATACACCTAGAAACTCACCCATTAAAGTCCGATTTCGATGCTGAAAAAAAATATTTTCGGTCATCTCTTTTTCGTACCATGCGAAATAACTTCTTTCCAGGTGTATTTTCGTGTAACAAAGGTTGGATTTTGGGATTCAGCGGGTCAAAATACACCTATAAACCCACCCTTCAAAGTTCGATTTCGATTCTGGAGACAGATATTTTCGATCATCTCTTTTTCGTACCATGCGAAATAACTTTTTTCCAAGCATGTTTTTGGTCATCAAAGGTTGGATTTCCGGATTCAGCGGGTCGAAATACACCTAGAAACTCACCCATCAAAGTCCGATCTTGATTCTGAAAAAAAATATTTTCGATCATCTCTTTTTCGTACCATGCGAAATAACTTTTTTCCAAGCATATTTTCGGTCATCAGAGGTTGGATTTTCGGATTCAGGGGGTCGGAATACACCTAGAAACTCACCCATTAAAGTCCGATTTTGATTCTGAAAAAAAATATTTTCGATCATCTCTTTTTCGTACCATGCGAAATAACTTCTTTCCAGGTCTATTTTCATGTCACAAAGGTTGGATTTTTGAATTCAGCGGGTCAAAATACACCTATGAACCCACCCTTCAAAGTTCGATTTCGATTCTGGAGACAGATATTTTCGATCATCTCTTTTTCGTACCATGCGAAATAACTTTTTTCCAAGCATGTTTTTGGTCATCAAAGGTTGGATTTTCGGATTCAGCGGGTCGAAATACACCTAGAAACTCACCCATCAAAGTCCGATCTTGATTCTGAAAAAAAATATTTTCGATCATCTCTTTTTCGTACCATGCGAAATAACTTTTTTCCTAGCATATTTTCGGTCATCAGAGGTTGGATTTCCGGATTCAGGGGGTCGGAATACACCTAGAAACTCACCCATTAAAGTCCGATTTTGATTCTGAAAAAAAATATTTTCGATCATCTCTTTTTCGTACCATGCGAAATAACTTCTTTCCAGGTCTATTTTCATGTCACAAAGGTTGGATTTTTGAATTCAGCGGGTCAAAATACACCTATGAACCCACCCTTCAAAGTTCGATTTCGATTCTGGAGACAGATATTTTCGATCATCTCTTTTTCGTACCATGCGAAATAACTTTTTTCCAAGCATATTTTTGCTCATCAAAGTTTGGATTTTCTTATTCAGCGGGTCAAAATACACCTAAAAACTCACCCATCAAAGTCCGATCTTGATTCTGAAAAAAAATATTTTCGATCATCTCTTTTTCGTACCATGCGAAATAACTTTTTTCCAAGCATATTTTTGGTCATCAGAGGTTGGATTTTCGGATTCAGGGGGTCAGAATACACCTAGAAACTCACCCATTAAAGTCCGATTTTGATTCTGAAAAAAAATATTTTCGATCATCTCTTTTTCGTTCCATGCGAAATAACTTCTTTCCAGGTGTATTTTCGTGTAACAAAGGTTGGATTTTTGAATTCAGCGGGTCAAAATACACCTATGAACCCACCCTTCAAAGTTCGATTCAGATTCTGGAGACAGATATTTTCGATCATCTCTTTTTCGTACCATGCGAAATAACTTTTTTGGAAGCATATTTTTGCTCATCAAAGTTTGGATTTTCGGATTCAGCGGGTCAAAATACACCTAGAAACTCACCCATCAAAGTCCGATCTTGATTCTGGAAAAAAATATTTTCGATCATCTCTTTTTCGTACCATGCGAAATAACTTTTTTCCAAGCAAATTTTTGGTCATCAGAGGTTGGATTTTCGGATTCAGGGGGTCGAAATACACCTAGAAACCCACCCATCAAAGTTCGATTCCGATTCTGGAGACAGATATTATCGATCATCTCTTTTTCGTACCATGCGAAATAACTTTTTTCCAAGCATATTTTCGGTCATCAGAGGTTGGATTTTCGGATTCAGGGGGTCGGAATACACCTAGAAACTCACCCATTAAAGTCCGATTTTGATTCTGAAAAAAAATATTTTCGATCATCTCTTTTTCGTACCATGCGGAATAACTTCTTTCCAGGTCTATTTTCATGTCACAAAGGTTGGATTTTTGAATTCAGCGGGTCAAAATACACCTATGAACCCACCCTTCAAAGTTCGATTTCGATTCTGGAGACAGATATTTTCGATCATCTCTTTTTCGTACCATGCGAAATAACTTCTTTCCAAGCATATTTTTGCGCATCAAAGTTTGGATTTTCGGATTCAGCGGGTCAAAATACACCTAGAAACTCACCCATCAAAGTCCGATCTTGATTCTGAAAAAAAATATTTCCGATCATCTCTTTTTCGTACCATGCGAAATAACTTTTTTCCAAGCATATTTTTGGTCATCAGAGGTTGGATTTTCGGATTCAGGGGGTCAAAATACACCTAGAAACTCACCCATTAAAGTCCGATTTTGATTCTGAAAAAAAATATTTTCGATCATCTCTTTTTCGTTCCATGCGAAATAACTTCTTTCCAGGTGTATTTTCGTGTAACAAAGGTTGGATTTTTGAATTCAGCGGGTCAAAATACACCTATGAACCCACCCTTCAAAGTTCGATTTCGATTCTGGAGACAGATATTTTCGATCATCTCTTTTTCGTACCACGCGAAATTACTTTTTTCCAAGCACATTTTCGGTCATCAAAGGTTGGATTTTCGGATTCAGCGGGTCGAAATACACCTAGAAACTCACCCATCAAAGTCCGATCTTGATTCTGAAAAAAAATATTTTCGATCATCTCTTTTTCGTACCATGCGAAATAATTTTTTTCCAAGCATATTTCTGGTCATACGAGGTCGGATTTTTGTATTCAGCGGGTCGAAATACCCCTAGAAACTCACCCATTAAAGTCCGATCTCGATTCTGAAAAAAAATATTTTCGATCATCTCTTGTTCGTACCATGCGAAATAACTTCTTTCCAGGTGTATTTTCGCGTAACAAAGGTTGGATTTTTGGATTCAGCGGGTCAAAATACACCTATAAACCCATCCTTCAAAGTTCGATTCCGATTCTGGAGACAGATATTATCGATCATCTCTTTTTCGTACCATGCGAAATAACTTTTTTCCAAGCATATTTTTGCTCATCAAAGTTTGGATTTTCGGATTCAGCGGGTCAAAATACACCTAGAAACTCACCCATCAAAGTGCGATCTTGATTCTGAAAAAAAATATTTTCGATCATCTCTTTTTCGTACCATGCGAAATAACTTTTTTCCAAGCATATTTTTGGTCATCAGAGGTTGGATTTTCGGATTCAGGGGGTCGAAATACACCTAGAAACTCACCCATTAAAGTCCGATTTTGATTCTGAAAAAAAATATTTTCGACCATCTCTTTTTCGTACCATGCGAAATAACTTCTTTCCAGGTGTATTTTCGTGTAACAAAGGTTGGATTTGGGGATTCAGCGGGTCAAAATACACCTATAAACCCACCCTTCAAAGTTCGATTTCGATTCTGGAGACAGATATTTTCGATCATCTCTTTTTCGTACCATGCGAAATAACTTTTTTCCAAGCATGTTTTTGGTCATCAAAGGTTGGATTTTCGGATTCAGCGGGTCGAAATACACCTAGAAACTCACCCATCAAAGTCCGATCTTGATTCTGAAAAAAAATATTTTCGATCATCTCTTTTTCGTACCATGCGAAATAACTTCTTTCCAGGTCTATTTTCATGTCACAAAGGTTGGATTTTTGAATTCAGCGGGTCAAAATACACCTATGAACCCACCCTTCAAAGTTCGATTTCGATTCTGGAGACAGATATTTTCGATCATCTCTTTTTCGTACCATGCGAAATGACTTTTTTCCAAGCATATTTTTGCTCATCAAAGTTTGGATTTTCTTATTCAGCGGGTCAAAATACACCTAAAAACTCACCCATCAAAGTCCGATCTTGATTCTGAAAAAAAATATGTTCGATCATCTCTTTTTCGTACCATGCGAAATAATTTTTTTCCAAGCATATTTCTGGTCATACGAGGTCGGATTTTTGTATTCAGCGGGTCGAAATACCCCTAGAAACTCACCCATTAAAGTCCGATCTCGATTCTGAAAAAAAATATTTTCGATCATCTCTTGTTCGTACCATGCGAAATAACTTCTTTCCAGGTGTATTTTCGCGTAACAAAGGTTGGATTTTTGGATTCAGCGGGTCAAAATACACCTATAAACCCACCCATCAAAGTTCGATTCCGATTCTGGAGACAGATATTATCGATCATCTCTTTTTCGTACCATGCGAAATAACTTTTTTCCAAGCATATTTTTGCTCATCAAAGTTTGGATTTTCGGATTCAGCGGGTCAAAATACACCTAGAAACTCACCCATCAAAGTCCGATCTTGATTCTGAAAAAAAATATTTTCGATCATCTCTTTTTCGTACCATGCGAAATAACTTTTTTCCAAGCATATTTTTGGTCATCAGAGGTTGGATTTTCGGATTCAGGGGGTCGAAATACACCTAGAAACTCACCCATTAAAGTCCGATTTCGATGCTGAAAAAAAATATTTTCGGTCATCTCTTTTTCGTACCATGCGAAATAACTTCTTTCCAGGTGTATTTTCGTGTAACAAAGGTTGGATTTTGGGATCCAGCGGGTCAAAATACACCTATAAACCCACCCTTCAAAGTTCGATTCCGATTCTGGAGACAGATATTTTCGATCATCTCTTTTTCGTACCATGCGAAATAACTTTTTTCCAAGCATGTTTTTGGTCATCAAAGGTTGGATTTCCGGATTCAGCGGGTCGAAATACACCTAGAAACTCACCCATCAAAGTCCGATCTTGATTCTGAAAAAAAATATTTTCGATCATCTCTTTTTCGTACCATGCGAAATAACTTTTTTCCAAGCATATTTTCGGTCATCAGAGGTTGGATTTTCGGATTCAGGGGGTCGGAATACACCTAGAAACTCACCCATTAAAGTCCGATTTTGATTCTGAAAAAAAATATTTTCGATCATCTCTTTTTCGTACCATGCGAAATAACTTCTTTCCAGGTCTATTTTCATGTCACAAAGGTTGGATTTTTGAATTCAGCGGGTCAAAATACACCTATGAACCCACCCTTCAAAGTTCGATTTCGATTCTGGAGACAGATATTTTCGATCATCTCTTTTTCGTACCATGCGAAATAACTTTTTTCCAAGCATGTTTTTGGTCATCAAAGGTTGGATTTTCGGATTCAGCGGGTCGAAATACACCTAGAAACTCACCCATCAAAGTCCGATCTTGATTCTGAAAAAAAATATTTTTGATCATCTCTTTTTCGTACCATGCGAAATAACTTTTTTCCTAGCATATTTTCGGTCATCAGAGGTTGGATTTCCGGATTCAGGGGGTCGGAATACACCTAGAAACTCACCCATTAAAGTCCGATTTTGATTCTGAAAAAAAATATTTTCGATCATCTCTTTTTCGTACCATGCGAAATAACTTCTTTCCAGGTCTATTTTCATGTCACAAAGGTTGGATTTTTGAATTCAGCGGGTCAAAATACACCTATGAACCCACCCTTCAAAGTTCGATTTCGATTCTGGAGACAGATATTTTCGATCATCTCTTTTTCGTACCATGCGAAATAACTTTTTTCCAAGCATATTTTTGCTCATCAAAGTTTGGATTTTCTTATTCAGCGGGTCAAAATACACCTAAAAACTCACCCATCAAAGTCCGATCTTGATTCTGAAAAAAAATATTTTCGATCATCTCTTTTTCGTACCATGCGAAATAACTTTTTTCCAAGCATATTTTTGCTCATCAAAGTTTGGATTTTCTTATTCAGCGGGTCAAAATACACCTAAAAACTCACCCATCAAAGTCCGATCTTGATTCTGAAAAAAAATATTTTCGATCATCTCTTTTTCGTTCCATGCGAAATAACTTCTTTCCAGGTGTATTTTCGTGTAACAAAGGTTGGATTTTTGAATTCAGCGGGTCAAAATACACCTATGAACCCACCCTTCAAAGTTCGATTCAGATTCTGGAGACAGATATTTTCGATCATCTCTTTTTCGTACCATGCGAAATAACTTTTTTGGAAGCATATTTTTGCTCATCAAAGTTTGGATTTTCGGATTCAGCGGGTCAAAATACACCTAGAAACTCACCCATCAAAGTCCGATCTTGATTCTGGAAAAAAATATTTTCGATCATCTCTTTTTCGTACCATGCGAAATAACTTTTTTCCAAGCAAATTTTTGGTCATCAGAGGTTGGATTTTCGGATTCAGGGGGTCGAAATACACCTAGAAACCCACCCATCAAAGTTCGATTCCGATTCTGGAGACAGATATTATCGATCATCTCTTTTTCGTACCATGCGAAATAACTTTTTTCCAAGCATATTTTCGGTCATCAGAGGTTGGATTTTCGGATTCAGGGGGTCGGAATACACCTAGAAACTCACCCATTAAAGTCCGATTTTGATTCTGAAAAAAAATATTTTCGATCATCTCTTTTTCGTACCATGCGGAATAACTTCTTTCCAGGTCTATTTTCATGTCACTAAGGTTGGATTTTTGAATTCAGCGGGTCAAAATACACCTATGAACCCACCCTTCAAAGTTCGATTTCGATTCTGGAGACAGATATTTTCGATCATCTCTTTTTCGTACCATGCGAAATAACTTCTTTCCAAGCATATTTTTGCGCATCAAAGTTTGGATTTTCGGATTCAGCGGGTCAAAATACACCTAGAAACTCACCCATCAAAGTCCGATCTTGATTCTGAAAAAAAATATTTTCGATCATCTCTTTTTCGTACCATGCGAAATAACTTTTTTCCAAGCATATTTTTGGTCATCAGAGGTTGGATTTTCGGATTCAGGGGGTCAAAATACACCTAGAAACTCACCCATTAAAGTCCGATTTTGATTCTGAAAAAAAATATTTTCGATCATCTCTTTTTCGTTCCATGCGAAATAACTTCTTTCCAGGTGTATTTTCGTGTAACAAAGGTTGGATTTTTGAATTCAGCGGGTCAAAATACACCTATGAACCCACCCTTCAAAGTTCGATTTCGATTCTGGAGACAGATATTTTCGATCATCTCTTTTTCGTACCACGCGAAATAACTTTTTTCCAAGCACATTTTCGGTCATCAAAGGTTGGATTTTCGGATTCAGCGGGTCGAAATACACCTAGAAACTCACCCATCAAAGTCCGATCTTGATTCTGAAAAAAAATATTTTCGATCATCTCTTTTTCGTACCATGCGAAATAATTTTTTTCCAAGCATATTTCTGGTCATACGAGGTCGGATTTTTGTATTCAGCGGGTCGAAATACCCCTAGAAACTCACCCATTAAAGTCCGATCTCGATTCTGAAAAAAAATATTTTCGATCATCTCTTGTTCGTACCATGCGAAATAACTTCTTTCCAGGTGTATTTTCGCGTAACAAAGGTTGGATTTTTGGATTCAGCGGGTCAAAATACACCTATAAACCCATCCTTCAAAGTTCGATTCCGATTCTGGAGACAGATATTATCGATCATCTCTTTTTCGTACCATGCGAAATAACTTTTTTCCAAGCATATTTTTGCTCATCAAAGTTTGGATTTTCGGATTCAGCGGGTCAAAATACACCTAGAAACTCACCCATCAAAGTGCGATCTTGATTCTGAAAAAAAATATTTTCGATCATCTCTTTTTCGTACCATGCGGAATAACTTTTTTCCTAGCATATTTTCGGTCATCAGAGGTTGGATTTCCGGATTCAGGGGGTCGGAATACACCTAGAAACTCACCCATTAAAGTCCGATTTTGATTCTGAAAAAAAATATTTTCGATCATCTCTTTTTCGTACCATGCGAAATAACTTCTTTCCAGGTCTATTTTCATGTCACAAAGGTTGGATTTTTGAATTCAGCGGGTCAAAATACACCTATGAACCCACCCTTCAAAGTTCGATTCAGATTCTGGAGACAGATATTTTCGATCATCTCTTTTTCGTACCATGCGAAATAACTTTTTTGGAAGCATATTTTTGCTCATCAAAGTTTGGATTTTCGGATTCAGCGGGTCAAAATACACCTAGAAACTCACCCATCAAAGTCCGATCTTGATTCTGGAAAAAAATATTTTCGATCATCTCTTTTTCGTACCATGCGAAATAACTTTTTTCCAAGCAAATTTTTGGTCATCAGAGGTTGGATTTTCGGATTCAGGGGGTCGAAATACACCTAGAAACCCACCCATCAAAGTTCGATTCCGATTCTGGAGACAGATATTATCGATCATCTCTTTTTCGTACCATGCGAAATAACTTTTTTCCAAGCATATTTTCGGTCATCAGAGGTTGGATTTTCGGATTCAGGGGGTCGGAATACACCTAGAAACTCACCCATTAAAGTCCGATTTTGATTCTGAAAAAAAATATTTTCGATCATCTCTTTTTCGTACCATGCGGAATAACTTCTTTCCAGGTCTATTTTCATGTCACTAAGGTTGGATTTTTGAATTCAGCGGGTCAAAATACACCTATGAACCCACCCTTCAAAGTTCGATTTCGATTCTGGAGACAGATATTTTCGATCATCTCTTTTTCGTACCATGCGAAATAACTTCTTTCCAAGCATATTTTTGCGCATCAAAGTTTGGATTTTCGGATTCAGCGGGTCAAAATACACCTAAAAACTCACCCATCAAAGTCCGATCTTGATTCTGAAAAAAAATATTTTCGATCATCTCTTTTTCGTACCATGCGAAATAACTTTTTTCCAAGCATATTTTTGGTCATCAGAGGTTGGATTTCCGGATTCAGGGGGTCAGAATACACCTAGAAACTCACCCATTAAAGTCCGATTTTGATTCTGAAAAAAAATATTTTCGATCATCTCTTTTTCGTTCCATGCGAAATAACTTCTTTCCAGGTGTATTTTCGTGTAACAAAGGTTGGATTTTTGAATTCAGCGGGTCAAAATACACCTATGAACCCACCCTTCAAAGTTCGATTCAGATTCTGGAGACAGATATTTTCGATCATCTCTTTTTCGTACCATGCGAAATAACTTTTTTGGAAGCATATTTTTGCTCATCAAAGTTTGGATTTTCGGATTCAGCGGGTCAAAATACACCTAGAAACTCACCCATCAAAGTCCGATCTTGATTCTGGAAAAAAATATTTTCGATCATCTCTTTTTCGTACCATGCGAAATAACTTTTTTCCAAGCAAATTTTTGGTCATCAGAGGTTGGATTTTCGGATTCAGGGGGTCGAAATACACCTAGAAACCCACCCATCAAAGTTCGATTCCGATTCTGGAGACAGATATTATCGATCATCTCTTTTTCGTACCATGCGAAATAACTTTTTTCCAAGCATATTTTCGGTCATCAGAGGTTGGATTTTCGGATTCAGGGGGTCGGAATACACCTAGAAACTCACCCATTAAAGTCCGATTTTGATTCTGAAAAAAAATATTTTCGATCATCTCTTTTTCGTACCATGCGGAATAACTTCTTTCCAGGTCTATTTTCATGTCACTAAGGTTGGATTTTTGAATTCAGCGGGTCAAAATACACCTATGAACCCACCCTTCAAAGTTCGATTTCGATTCTGGAGACAGATATTTTCGATCATCTCTTTTTCGTACCATGCGAAATAACTTCTTTCCAAGCATATTTTTGCGCATCAAAGTTTGGATTTTCGGATTCAGCGGGTCAAAATACACCTAGAAACTCACCCATCAAAGTCCGATCTTGATTCTGAAAAAAAATATTTTCGATCATCTCTTTTTCGTACCATGCGAAATAACTTTTTTCCAAGCATATTTTTGGTCATCAGAGGTTGGATTTTCGGATTCAGGGGGTCAAAATACACCTAGAAACTCACCCATTAAAGTCCGATTTTGATTCTGAAAAAAAATATTTTCGATCATCTCTTTTTCGTTCCATGCGAAATAACTTCTTTCCAGGTGTATTTTCGTGTAACAAAGGTTGGATTTTTGAATTCAGCGGGTCAAAATACACCTATGAACCCACCCTTCAAAGTTCGATTTCGATTCTGGAGACAGATATTTTCGATCATCTCTTTTTCGTACCACGCGAAATAACTTTTTTCCAAGCACATTTTCGGTCATCAAAGGTTGGATTTTCGGATTCAGCGGGTCGAAATACACCTAGAAACTCACCCATCAAAGTCCGATCTTGATTCTGAAAAAAAATATTTTCGATCATCTCTTTTTCGTACCATGCGAAATAATTTTTTTCCAAGCATATTTCTGGTCATACGAGGTCGGATTTTTGTATTCAGCGGGTCGAAATACCCCTAGAAACTCACCCATTAAAGTCCGATCTCGATTCTGAAAAAAAATATTTTCGATCATCTCTTGTTCGTACCATGCGAAATAACTTCTTTCCAGGTGTATTTTCGCGTAACAAAGGTTGGATTTTTGGATTCAGCGGGTCAAAATACACCTATAAACCCATCCTTCAAAGTTCGATTCCGATTCTGGAGACAGATATTATCGATCATCTCTTTTTCGTACCATGCGAAATAACTTTTTTCCAAGCATATTTTTGCTCATCAAAGTTTGGATTTTCGGATTCAGCGGGTCAAAATACACCTAGAAACTCACCCATCAAAGTGCGATCTTGATTCTGAAAAAAAATATTTTCGATCATCTCTTTTTCGTACCATGCGAAATAACTTTTTTCCAAGCATATTTTTGGTCATCAGAGGTTGGATTTTCGGATTCAGGGGGTCGAAATACACCTAGAAACTCACCCATTAAAGTCCGATTTTGATTCTGAAAAAAAATATTTTCGACCATCTCTTTTTCGTACCATGCGAAATAACTTCTTTCCAGGTGTATTTTCGTGTAACAAAGGTTGGATTTGGGGATTCAGCGGGTCAAAATACACCTATAAACCCACCCTTCAAAGTTCGATTTCGATTCTGGAGACAGATATTTTCGATCATCTCTTTTTCGTACCATGCGAAATAACTTTTTTCCAAGCATGTTTTTGGTCATCAAAGGTTGGATTTTCGGATTCAGCGGGTCGAAATACACCTAGAAACTCACCCATCAAAGTCCGATCTTGATTCTGAAAAAAAATATTTTCGATCATCTCTTTTTCGTACCATGCGAAATAACTTTTTTCCTAGCATATTTTCGGTCATCAGAGGTTGGATTTCCGGATCCAGGGGGTCGGAATACACCTAGAAACTCACCCATTAAAGTCCGATTTTGATTCTGAAAAAAAATATTTTCGATCATCTCTTTTTCGTACCATGCGAAATAACTTCTTTCCAGGTCTATTTTCATGTCACAAAGGTTGGATTTTTGAATTCAGCGGGTCAAAATACACCTATGAACCCACCCTTCAAAGTTCGATTTCGATTCTGGAGACAGATATTTTCGATCATCTCTTTTTCGTACCATGCGAAATGACTTTTTTCCAAGCATATTTTTGCTCATCAAAGTTTGGATTTTCTTATTCAGCGGGTCAAAATACACCTAAAAACTCACCCATCAAAGTCCGATCTTGATTCTGAAAAAAAATATTTTCGATCATCTCTTTTTCGTACCATGCGAAATAATTTTTTTCCAAGCATATTTCTGGTCATACGAGGTCGGATTTTTGTATTCAGCGGGTCGAAATACCCCTCGAAACTCACCCATTAAAGTCCGATCTCGATTCTGAAAAAAAATATTTTCGATCATCTCTTGTTCGTACCATGCGAAATAACTTCTTTCCAGGTGTATTTTCGCGTAACAAAGGTTGGATTTTTGGATTCAGCGGGTCAAAATACACCTATAAACCCACCCATCAAAGTTCGATTCCGATTCTGGAGACAGATATTATCGATCATCTCTTTTTCGTACCATGCGAAATAACTTTTTTCCAAGCATATTTTTGCTCATCAAAGTTTGGATTTTCGGATTCAGCGGGTCAAAATACACCTAGAAACTCACCCATCAAAGTCCGATCTTGATTCTGAAAAAAAATATTTTCGATCATCTCTTTTTCGTACCATGCGAAATAACTTTTTTCCAAGCATATTTTTGGTCATCAGAGGTTGGATTTTCGGATTCAGGGGGTCGAAATACACCTAGAAACTCACCCATTAAAGTCCGATTTCGATGCTGAAAAAAAATATTTTCGGTCATCTCTTTTTCGTACCATGCGAAATAACTTCTTTCCAGGTGTATTTTCGTGTAACAAAGGTTGGATTTTGGGATTCAGCGGGTCAAAATACACCTATAAACCCACCCTTCAAAGTTCGATTTCGATTCTGGAGACAGATATTTTCGATCATCTCTTTTTCGTACCATGCGAAATAACTTTTTTCCAAGCATGTTTTTGGTCATCAAAGGTTGGATTTCCGGATTCAGCGGGTCGAAATACACCTAGAAACTCACCCATCAAAGTCCGATCTTGATTCTGAAAAAAAATATTTTCGATCATCTCTTTTTCGTACCATGCGAAATAACTTTTTTCCAAGCATATTTTCGGTCATCAGAGGTTGGATTTTCGGATTCAGGGGGTCGGAATACACCTAGAAACTCACCCATTAAAGTCCGATTTTGATTCTGAAAAAAAATATTTTCGATCATCTCTTTTTCGTACCATGCGAAATAACTTCTTTCCAGGTCTATTTTCATGTCACAAAGGTTGGATTTTTGAATTCAGCGGGTCAAAATACACCTATGAACCCACCCTTCAAAGTTCGATTTCGATTCTGGAGACAGATATTTTCGATCATCTCTTTTTCGTACCATGCGAAATAACTTTTTTCCAAGCATATTTTTGCTCATCAAAGTTTGGATATTCGGATTCAGCGGGTCAAAATACACCTAGAAACTCACCCATCAAAGTCCGATCTTGATTCTGAAAAAAAATATTTTCGATCATCTCTTTTTCGTACCATGCGAAATAACTTTTTTCCAAGCATATTTTTGGTCATCAGAGGTTGGATTTTCGGATTCAGGGGGTCAAAATACACCTAGAAACTCACCCATTAAAGTCCGATTTTGATTCTGAAAAAAAATATTTTCGATCATCTCTTTTTCGTTCCATGCGAAATAACTTCTTTCCAGGTGTATTTTCGTGTAACAAAGGTTGGATTTTTGAATTCAGCGGGTCAAAATACACCCATGAACCCACCCTTCAAAGTTCGATTTAGATTCTGGAGACAGATATTTTCGATCATCTCTTTTTCGTACCATGCGAAATAACTTTTTTCCAAGCACATTTTCGGTCATCAAAGGTTGGATTTTCGGATTCAGCGGGTCGAAATACACCTAGAAACTCACCCATCAAAGTCCGATCTTGATTCTGAAAAAAAATATTTTCGATCATCTCTTTTTCGTACCATGCGAAATAATTTTTTTCCAAGCATATTTCTGGTCATACGAGGTCGGATTTTTGTATTCAGCGGGTCGAAATACCCCTAGAAACTCACCCATTAAAGTCCGATCTCGATTCTGAAAAAAAATATTTTCGATCATCTCTTGTTCGTACCATGCGAAATAACTTCTTTCCAGGTGTATTTTCGCGTAACAAAGGTTGGATTTTTGGATTCAGCGGGTCAAAATACACCTATAAACCCACCCATCAAAGTTCGATTCCGATTCTGGAGACAGATATTATCGATCATCTCTTTTTCGTACCATGCGAAATAACTTTTTTCCAAGCATATTTTTGCTCATCAAAGTTTGGATTTTCGGATTCAGCGGGTCAAAATACACCTAGAAACTCACCCATCAAAGTCCGATCTTGATTCTGAAAAAAAATATTTTCGATCATCTCTTTTTCGTACCATGCGAAATAACTTTTTTCCAAGCATATTTTTGGTCATCAGAGGTTGGATTTTCGGATTCAGGGGGTCGAAATACACCTAGAAACTCACCCATTAAAGTCCGATTTTGATTCTGAAAAAAAATATTTTCGATCATCTCTTTTTCGTACCATGCGAAATAACTTCTTTCCAGGTGTATTTTCGTGTAACAAAGGTTGGATTTTGGGATTCAGCGGGTCAAAATACACCTATAAACCCACCCTTCAAAGTTCGATTTCGATTCTGGAGACAGATATTTTCGATCATCTCTTTTTCGTACCATGCGAAATAACTTTTTTCCAAGCATGTTTTTGCTCATCAAAGTTTGGATTTTCGGATTCAGCGGGTCAAAATACACCTAAAAACTCACCCATCAAAGTCCGATCTTGATTCTGAAAAAAAATATTTTCGATCATCTCTTTTTCGTACCATGCGAAATAACTCTTTTCCAAGCATATTTTTGGTCATCAGAGGTTGGATTTTCGGATTCAGGGGGTCAAAATACACCTAGAAACTCACCCATTAAAGTCCGATTTTGATTCTGAAAAAAAATATTTTCGATCATCTCTTTTTCGTTCCATGCGAAATAACTTCTTTCCAGGTGTATTTTCGTGTAACAAAGGTTGGATTTTTGAATTCAGCGGGTCAAAATACACCTATGAACCCACCCTTCAAAGTTCGATTTCGATTCTGGAGACAGATATTTTCGATCATCTCTTTTTCGTACCATGCGAAATAACTTTTTTCCAAGCACATTTTCGGTCATCAAAGGTTGGATTTTCGGATTCAGCGGGTCGAAATACACCTAGAAACTCACCCATCAAAGTCCGATCTTGATTCTGAAAAAAAATATTTTCGATCATCTCTTTTTCGTACCATGCGAAATAATTTTTTTCCAAGCATATTTCTGGTCATACGAGGTCGGATTTTTGTATTCAGCGGGTCGAAATACCCCTAGAAACTCACCCATTAAAGTCCGATCTCGATTCTGAAAAAAAATATTTTCGATCATCTCTTGTTCGTACCATGCGAAATAACTTCTTTCCGGGTGTATTTTCGCGTAACAAAGGTAGGATTTTTGGATTCAGCGGGTCAAAATACACCTATAAACCCACCCATCAAAGTTCGATTCCGATTCTGGAGACAGATATTATCGATCATCTCTTTTTCGTACCATGCGAAATAACTTTTTTCCAAGCATATTTTTGCTCATCAAAGTTTGGATTTTCGGATTCAGCGGGTCGATATACACCTAGAAACTCACCCATCAAAGTGCGATCTTGATTCTGAAAAAAAATATTTTCGATCATCTCTTTTTCGTACCATGCGAAATAACTTTTTTCCAAGCATATTTTTGGTCTTCAGAGGTTGGATTTTCGGATTCAGGGGGTCGAAATACACCTAGAAACTCACCCATTAAAGTCCGATTTTGATTCTGAAAAAAAATATTTTCGATCATCTCTTTTTCGTACCATGCGAAATAACTTCTTTCCAGGTATATTTTCGTGTAACAAAGGTTGGATTTTGGGATTCAGCGGGTCAAAATACACCTATAAACCCACCCTTCAAAGTTCGATTTCGATTCTGGAGACAGATATTTTCGATCATCTCTTTTTCGTACCATGCGAAATAACTTTTTTCCAAGCATGTTTTTGGTCATCAAAGGTTGGATTTTCGGATTCAGCGGGTCGAAATACACCTAGAAACTCACCCATCAAAGTCCGATCTTGATTCTGAAAAAAAATATTTTCGATCATCTCTTTTTCGTACCATGCGAAATAACTTTTTTCCTAGCATATTTTCGGTCATCAGAGGTTGGATTTTCGGATTCAGGGGGTCGGAATACACCTAGAAACTCACCCATTAAAGTCCGATTTTGATTCTGAAAAAAAATATTTTCGATCATCTCTTTTTCGTACCATGCGAAATAACTTCTTTCCAGGTCTATTTTCATGTCACAAAGGTTGGATTTTTGAATTCAGCGGGTCAAAATACACCTATGAACCCACCCTTCAAAGTTCGATTTCGATTCTGGAGACAGATATTTTCGATCATCTCTTTTTCGTACCATGCGAAATAACTTTTTTCCAAGCATATTTTTGCTCATCAAAGTTTGGATTTTCGGATTCAGCGGGTCAAAATACACCTAGAAACTCACCCATCAAAGTCCGATCTTGATTCTGAAAAAAAATATTTTCGATCATCTCTTTTTCGTACCATGCGAAATAACTTTTTTCCAAGCATATTTTTGGTCATCAGAGGTTGGATTTTCGGATTCAGGGGGTCAAAATACACCTAGAAACTCACCCATTAAAGTCCGATTTTGATTCTGAAAAAAAATATTTTCGATCATCTCCTTTTCGTTCCATGCGAAATAACTTCTTTCCAGGTGTATTTTCGTGTAACAAAGGTTGGATTTTTGAATTCAGCGGGTCAAAATACACCTATGAACCCACCCTTCAAAGTTCGATTTAGATTCTGGAGACAGATATTTTCGATCATCTCTTTTTCGTACCATGCGAAATAACTTTTTTCCAAGCATATTTTCGGTCATCAAAGGTTGGATTTTCGGATTCAGCGGGTCGAAATACACCTAGAAACTCACCCATCAAAGTCCGATCTTGATTCTGAAAAAAAATATTTTCGATCATCTCTTTTTCGTACCATGCGAAATACTTTTTTTCCAAGCATATTTCTGGTCATACGAGGTCGGATTTCTGGATTCAGCGGGTCGAAATACCCCTAGAAACTCACCCATTAAAGTCCGATTTTGATTCTGAAAAAAAATATTTTCGATCATCTCTTTTTCGTACCATGCGAAATAACTTCTTTCCAGGTCTATTTTCGTGTAACAAAGGTTGGATTTTTGGATTCAGCGGGTCAAAATACACCTAAAAACCCACCCATCAAAGTTCGATTCCGATTCTGGAGACAGATATTATCGATCATCTCTTTTTCGTACCATGCGAAATAACTTTTTTCCAAGCATATTTTTGCTCATCAAAGTTTGTATTTTCGGATTCAGCGGGTCAAAATACACCTAGAAACTCACCCATCAAAGTCCGATTTTGATTCTGAAAAAAAATATTTTCGATCATCTCTTTTTCGTACCATGCGAAATAACTTTTTTCCAAGCATATTTTTGGTCATCAGAGGTTGGATTTTCGGATTCAGGGGGTCGAAATACACCTAGAAACTCACTGATTAAAGTCCGATTTTGATTCTGAAAAAAAATATCTTCGATCATCTCTTTTTCGTACCATGCGAAATAACTTCTTTCCAGGTGTATTTTCGTGTAACAAAGGTTGGATTTTGGGATTCAGCGGGTCAAAATACACCTATAAACCCACCCTTCAAAGTTCGATTTCGATTCTGGAGACAGATATTTTCGATCATCTCTTTTTCGTACCATGCGAAATAACTTTTTTCCAAGCATGTTTTTGGCCATCAAAGGTTGGATTTTCGGATTCAGCGGGTCGAAATACACCTAGAAACTCACCCATCAAAGTCCGATCTTGATTCTGAAAAAAAATATTTTCGATCATCTCTTTTTCGTACCATGCGAAATAACTTTTTTCCAAGCATATTTTCGGTCATCAGAGGTTGGATTTTCGGATTCAGGGGGTCGGAATACACCTAGAAACTCACCCATTAAAGTCCGATTTTGATTCTGAAAAAAAATATTTTCGATCATCTCTTTTTCGTACCATGCGGAATAACTTCTTTCCAGGTCTATTTTCATGTCACAAAGGTTGGATTTTTGAATTCAGCGCGTCAAAATACACCTATGAACCCACCCTTCAAAGTTCGATTTCGATTCTGGAGACAGATATTTTCGATCATCTCTTTTTCGTACCATGCGAAATAACTTCTTTCCAAGCATATTTTTGCGCATCAAAGTTTGGATTTTCGGATTCAGCGGGTCAAAATACACCTAGAAACTCACCCATCAAAGTCTGATCTTGATTCTGAAAAAAAATATTTTCGATCATCTCTTTTTCGTACCATGCGAAATAACTTTTTTCCAAGCATATTTTTGGTCATCAGAGGTTGGATTTTCGGATTCAGGGGGTCAAAATACACCTAGAAACTCACCCATTAAAGTCCGATTTTGATTCTGAAAAAAAATATTTTCGATCATCTCTTTTTCGTTCCATGCGAAATAACTTCTTTCCAGGTGTATTTTCGTGTAACAAAGGTTGGATTTTTGAATTCAGCGGGTCAAAATACACCTATGAACCCACCCTTCAAAGTTCGATTTCGATTCTGGAGACAGATATTTTCGATCATCTCTTTTTCGTACCACGCGAAATAACTTTTTTCCAAGCACATTTTCGGTCATCAAAGGTTGGATTTTCGGATTCAGCGGGTCGAAATACACCTAGAAACTCACCCATCAAAGTCCGATCTTGATTCTGAAAAAAAATATTTTCGATCATCTCTTTTTCGTACCATGCGAAATAATTTTTTTCCAAGCATATTTCTGGTCATACGAGGTCGGATTTTTGTATTCAGCGGGTCGAAATACCCCTAGAAACTCACCCATTAAAGTCCGATCTCGATTCTGAAAAAAAATATTTTCGATCATCTCTTGTTCGTACCATGCGAAATAACTTCTTTCCAGGTGTATTTTCGCGTAACAAAGGTTGGATTTTTAGATTCAGCGGGTCAAAATACACCTATAAACCCATCCTTCAAAGTTCGATTCCGATTCTGGAGACAGATATTATCGATCATCTCTTTTTCGTACCATGCGAAATAACTTTTTTCCAAGCATATTTTTGCTCATCAAAGTTTGGATTTTCGGATTCAGCGGGTCAAAATACACCTAGAAACTCACCCATCAAAGTGCGATCTTGATTCTGAAAAAAAATATTTTCGATCATCTCTTTTTCGTACCATGCGAAATAACTTTTTTCCAAGCATATTTTTGGTCATCAGAGGTTGGATTTTCGGATTCAGGGGGTCGAAATACACCTAGAAACTCACCCATTAAAGTCCGATTTTGATTCTGAAAAAAAATATTTTCGATCATCTCTTTTTCGTACCATGCGAAATAACTTCTTTCCAGGTGTATTTTCGTGTAACAAAGGTTGGATTTGGGGATTCAGCGGGTCAAAATACACCTATAAACCCACCCTTCAAAGTTCGATTTCGATTCTGGAGACAGATATTTTCGATCATCTCTTTTTCGTACCATGCGAAATAACTTTTTTCCAAGCATGTTTTTGGTCATCAAAGGTTGGATTTTCGGATTCAGCGGGTCGAAATACACCTAGAAACTCACCCATCAAAGTCCGATCTTGATTCTGAAAAAAAATATTTTCGATCATCTCTTTTTCGTACCATGCGAAATAACTTCTTTCCAGGTGTATTTTCGTGTAACAAAGGTTGGATTTTTGAATTCAGCGGGTCAAAATACACCTATGAACCCACCCTTCAAAGTTCGATTTAGATTCTGGAGACAGATATTTTCGATCATCTCTTTTTCGTACCATGCGAAATAACTTTTTTCCAAGCATATTTTCGGTCATCAAAGGTTGGATTTTCGGATTCAGCGGGTCGAAATACACCTAGAAACTCACCGATCAAAGTCCGATCTTGATTCTGAAAAAAAATATTTTCGATCATCTCTTTTTCGTACCATGCGAAATAATTTTTTTCCAAGCATATTTCTGGTCATACGAGGTCGGATTTCTGGATTCAGCGGGTCGAAATACCCCTAGAAACTCACCCATTAAAGTCCGATTTTGATTCTGAAAAAAAATATTTTCGATCATCTCTTTTTCGTACCATGCGAAATAACTTCTTTCCAGGTCTATTTTCGTGTAACAAAGGTTGGATTTTTGGATTCAGCGGGTCAAAATACACCTATAAACCCACCCATCAAAGTTCGATTCCGATTCTGGAGACAGATATTATCGATCATCTCTTTTTCGTACCATGCGAAATAACTTTTTTCCAAGCATATTTTTGCTCATCAAAGTTTGTATTTTCGGATTCAGCGGGTCAAAATACACCTAGAAACTCACCCATCAAAGTCCGATCTTGATTCTGAAAAAAAATATTTTCGATCATCTCTTTTTCGTACCATGCGAAATAACTTTTTTCCAGGCAAATTTTTGGTCATCAGAGGTTGGATTTTCGGATTCAGGGGGTCGAAATACACCTAGAAACTCACCCAATAAAGTCCGATTTTGATTCTGAAAAAAAATATTTTCGATCATCTCTTTTTCGTACCATGCGAAATAACTTTTTTCCAAGCATATTTTTGGTCATCAGAGGTTGGATTTTCGGATTCAGGGGGTCGAAATACACCTAGAAACTCACTGATTAAAGTCCGATTTTGATTCTGAAAAAAAATATCTTCGATCATCTCTTTTTCGTACCATGCGAAATAACTTCTTTCCAGGTGTATTTTCGTGTAACAAAGGTTGGATTTTGGGATTCAGCGGGTCAAAATACACCTATAAACCCACCCTTCAAAGTTCGATTTCGATTCTGGAGACAGATATTTTCGATCATCTCTTTTTCGTACCATGCGAAATAACTTTTTTCCAAGCATGTTTTTGGTCATCAAAGGTTGGATTTTCGGATTCAGCGGGTCGAAATACACCTAGAAACTCACCCATCAAAGTCCGATCTTGATTCTGAAAAAAAATATTTTCGATCATCTCTTTTTCGTACCATGCGAAATAACTTTTTTCCAAGCATATTTTCGGTCATCAGAGGTTGGATTTTCGGATTCAGGGGGTCGGAATACACCTAGAAACTCACCCATTAAAGTCCGATTTTGATTCTGAAAAAAAATATTTTCGATCATCTCTTTTTCGTACCATGCGGAATAACTTCTTTCCAGGTCTATTTTCATGTCACAAAGGTTGGATTTTTGAATTCAGCGGGTCAAAATACACCTATGAACCCACCCTTCAAAGTTCGATTTCGATTCTGGAGACAGATATTTTCGATCATCTCTTTTTCGTACCATGCGAAATAACTTCTTTCCAAGCATATTTTTGCGCATCAAAGTTTGAATTTTCGGATTCAGCGGGTCAAAATACACCTAGAAACTCACCCATCAAAGTCTGATCTTGATTCTGAAAAAAAATATTTTCGATCATCTCTTTTTCGTACCATGCGAAATAACTTTTTTCCAAGCATATTTTTGGTCATCAGAGGTTGGATTTTCGGATTCAGGGGGTCAAAATACACCTAGAAACTCACCCATTAAAGTCCGATTTTGATTCTGAAAAAAAATATTTTCGATCATCTCTTTTTCGTTCCATGCGAAATAACTTCTTTCCAGGTGTATTTTCGTGTAACAAAGGTTGGATTTTCGAATTCAGCGGGTCAAAATACACCTATGAACCCACCCTTCAAAGTTCGATTTCGATTCTGGAGACAGATATTTTCGATCATCTCTTTTTCGTACCACGCGAAATAACTTTTTTCCAAGCACATTTTCGGTCATCAAAGGTTGGATTTTCGGATTCAGCGGGTCGAAATACACCTAGAAACTCACCCATCAAAGTCCGATCTTGATACTGAAAAAAAATATTTTCGATCATCTCTTTTTCGTACCATGCGAAATAATTTTTTTCCAAGCATATTTCTGGTCATACGAGGTCGGATTTTTGTATTTAGCGGGTCGAAATACCCCTAGAAACTCACCCATTAAAGTCCGATCTCGATTCTGAAAAAAAATATTTTCGATCATCTCTTGTTCGTACCATGCGAAATAACTTCTTTCCAGGTGTATTTTCGCGTAACAAAGGTTGGATTTTTAGATTCAGCGGGTCAAAATACACCTATAAACCCATCCTTCAAAGTTCGATTCCGATTCTGGAGACAGATTTTATCGATCATCTCTTTTTCGTACCATGCGAAATAACTTTTTTCCAAGCATATTTTTGCTCATCAAAGTTTGGATTTTCGGATTCAGCGGGTCAAAATACACCTAGAAACTCACCCATCAAAGTGCGATCTTGATTCTGAAAAAAAATATTTTCGATCATTTCTTTTTCGTACCATGCGAAATAACTTTTTTCCAAGCATATTTTTGGTCATCAGAGGTTGGATTTTCGGATTCAGGGGGTCGAAATACACCTAGAAACTCACCCATTAAAGTCCGATTTTGATTCTGAAAAAAAATATTTTCGATCATCTCTTTTTCGTACCATGCGAAATAACTTCTTTCCAGGTGTATTTTCGTGTAACAAAGGTTGGATTTGGGGATTCAGCGGGTCAAAATACACCTATAAACCCACCCTTCAAAGTTCGATTTCGATTCTGGAGACAGATATTTTCGATCATCTCTTTTTCGTACCATGCGAAATAACTTTTTTCCAAGCATGTTTTTGGTCATCACAGGTTGGATTTTCGGATTCAGCGGGTCGAAATACACCTAGAAACTCACCCATCAAAGTCCGATCTTGATTCTGAAAAAAAATATTTTCGATCATCTCTTTTTCGTACCATGCGAAATAACTTTTTTCCTAGCATATTTTCGGTCATCAGAGGTTGGATTTCCGGATTCAGGGGGTCGGAATACACCTAGAAACTCACCCATTAAAGTCCGATTTTGATTCTGAAAAAAAATATTTTCGATCATCTCTTTTTCGTACCATGCGAAATAACTTCTTTCCAGGTCTATTTTCATGTCACAAAGGTTGGATTTTTGAATTCAGCGGGTCAAAATACACCTATGAACCCACCCTTCAAAGTTCGATTTCGATTCTGGAGACAGATATTTTCGATCATCTCTTTTTCGTACCATGCGAAATAACTTTTTTCCAAGCATATTTTTGCTCATCAAAGTTTGGATTTTCTTATTCAGCGGGTCAAAATACACCTAAAAACTCACCCATCAAAGTCCGATCTTGATTCTGAAAAAAAATATTTTCGATCATCTCTTTTTCGTACCATGCGAAATAACTTTTTTCCAAGCATATTTTTGGTCATCAGAGGTTGGATTTTCGGATTCAGGGGGTCAAAATACACCTAGAAACTCACCCATTAAAGTCCGATTTTGATTCTGAAAAAAAATATTTTCGATCATCTCTTTTTCGTTCCATGCGAAATAACTTCTTTCCAGGTGTATTTTCGTGTAACAAAGGTCGGATTTTTGAATTCAGCGGGTCAAAATACACCTATGAACCCACCCTTCAAAGTTCGATTCAAATTCTGGAGACAGATATTTTCGATCATCTCTTTTTCGTACCATGCGAAATAACTTTTTTCCAAGCATATTTTTGCTCATCAAAGTTTGGATTTTCGGATTCAGCGGGTCAAAATACACCTAGAAACTCACCCATCAAAGTCCGATCTTGATTCGGGAAAAAAATATTTTCGATCATCTCTTTTTCGTACCATGCGAAATAACTTTTTTCCAAGCAAATTTTTGGTCATCAGAGGTTGGATTTTCGGATTCAGGGGGTCGAAATACACCTAGAAACCCACCCATCAAAGTTCGATTCCGATTCTGGAGACAGATATTATCGATCATCTCTTTTTCGTACCATGCGAAATAACTTTTTTCCAAGCATATTTTCGGTCATCAGAGGTTGGATTTTCGGATTCAGGGGGTCGGAATACACCTAGAAACTCACCCATTAAAGTCCGATTTTGATTCTGAAAAAAAATATTTTCGATCATCTCTTTTTCGTACCATGCGGAATAACTTCTTTCCAGGTCTATTTTCATGTCACAAAGGTTGGATTTTTGAATTCAGCGGGTCAAAATACACCTATGAACCCACCCTTCAAAGTTCGATTTCGATTCTGGAGACAGATATTTTCGATCATCTCTTTTTCGTACCATGCGAAATAACTTCTTTCCAAGCATATTTTTGCGCATCAAAGTTTGGATTTTAGGATTCAGCGGGTCAAAATACACCTAGAAACTCACCCATCAAAGTCCGATCTTGATTCTGAAAAAAAATATTTTCGATCATCTCTTTTTCGTACCATGCGGAATAACTTTTTTCCAAGCATATTTTTGGTCATCAGAGGTTGGATTTTCGGATTCAGGGGGTCAAAATACACCTAGAAACTCACCCATTAAAGTCCGATTTTGATTCTGAAAAAAAATATTTTCGATCATCTCTTTTTCGTTCCATGCGAAATAACTTCTTTCCAGGTGTATTTTCGTGTAACAAAGGTTGGATTTTTGAATTCAGCGGGTCAAAATACACCTATGAACCCACCCTTCAAAGTTCGATTTCGATTCTGGAGACAGATATTTTCGATCATCTCTTTTTCGTACCACGCGAAATAACTTTTTTCCAAGCACATTTTCGGTCATCAAAGGTAGGATTTTCGGATTCAGCGGGTCGAAATACACCTAGAAACTCACCCATCAAAGTCCGATCTTGATTCTGAAAAAAAATATTTTCGATCATCTCTTTTTCGTACCATGCGAAATAATTTTTTTCCAAGCATATTTCTGGTCATACGAGGTCGGATTTTTGTATTCAGCGGGTCGAAATACCCCTAGAAACTCACCCATTAAAGTCCGATCTCGATTCTGAAAAAAAATATTTTCGATCATCTCTTGTTCGTACCATGCGAAATAACTTCTTTCCAGGTGTATTTTCGCGTAACAAAGGTCGGATTTTTGGATTCAGCGGGTCAAAATACACCTATAAACCCATCCTTCAAAGTTCGATTCCGATTCTGGAGACAGATATTATCGATCATCTCTTTTTCGTACCATGCGAAATAACTTTTTTCCAAGCATATTTTCGCTCATCAAAGTTTGGATTTTCGGATTCAGCGGGTCAAAATACACCTAGAAACTCACCCAGCAAAGTGCGATCTTGATTCTGAAAAAAAATATTCTCGATCATCTCTTTTTCGTACCATGCGAAATAACTTTTTTCCAAGCATATTTTTGGTCATCAGAGGTTGGATTTTCGGATTCAGGGGGTCGAAATACACCTAAAAACTCACCCATTAAAGTCCTATTTTGATTCTGAAAAAAAATATTTTCGATCATCTCTTTTTCGTACCATGCGAAATAACTTCTTTCCAGGTGTATTTTCGTGTAACAAAGGTTGGATTTGGGGATTCAGCGGGTCAAAATACACCTATAAACCCACCCTTCAAAGTTCGATTTCGATTCTGGAGACAGATATTTTCGATCATCTCTTTTTCGTACCATGCGAAATAACTTTTTTCCAAGCATGTTTTTGGTCATCAAAGGTTGGATTTTCGGATTCAGCGGGTCGAAATACACCTAGAAACTCACCCATCAAAGTCCGATCTTGATTCTGAAAAAAAATATTTTCGATCATCTCTTTTTCGTACCATGCGAAATAACTTTTTTCCTAGCATATTTTCGGTCATCAGAGGTTGGATTTCCGGATTCAGGGGGTCGGAATACACCTAGAAACTCACCCATTAAAGTCCGATTTTGATTCTGAAAAAAAATATTTTCGATCATCTCTTTTTCGTACCATGCGAAATAACTTCTTTCCAGGTCTATTTTCATGTCACAAAGGTTGGATTTTTGAATTCAGCGGGTCAAAATACACCTATGAACCCACCCTTCAAAGTTCGATTTCGATTCTGGAGACAGATATTTTCGATCATCTCTTTTTCGTACCATGCGAAATAACTTTTTTCCAAGCATATTTTGGCTCATCAAAGTTTGGATTTTCTTATTCAGCGGGTCAAAATACACCTAAAAACTCACCCATCAAAGTCCGATCTTGATTCTGAAAAAAAATATTTTCGATCATCTCTTTTTCGTACCATGCGAAATAACTTTTTTCCAAGCATATTTTTGGTCATCGGAGGTTGGATTTTCGGATTCAGGGGGTCAAAATACACCTAGAAACTCACCCATTAAAGTCCGATTTTGATTCTGAAAAAAAATATTTTCGATCATCTCTTTTTCGTTCCATGCGAAATAACTTCTTTCCAGGTGTATTTTCGTCTAACAAAGGTTGGATTTTTGAATTCAGCGGGTCAAAATACACCTATAAACCCACCCTTCAAAGTTCGATTTAGATTCTGGAGACAGATATTTTCGATCATCTCTTTTTCGTACCATGCGAAATAACTTTTTTCCAAGCATATTTTCGGTCATCAAAGGTTGGATTTTCGGATTCAGTGGGTCGAAGTACACCTAGAAACTCACCCATCAAAGTCCGATCTTGATTCTGAAAAAAAATATTTTCGATCATCTCTTTTTCGTACCATGCGAAATAATTTTTTTCCAAGCATATTTCTGGTCATACGAGGTCGGATTTCTGGATTCAGCGGGTCGAAATACCCCTAGAAACTCACCCATTAAAGTCCGATTTTGATTCTGAAGAAAATATTTTCGATCATCTCTTTTTCGTACCATGCGGAATAACTTCTTTCCAGGTCTATTTTCGTGTAACAAAGGTTGGATTTTTGGATTCAGCGGGTCAAAATACACCTATAAACCCACCCATCAAAGTTCGATTCCGATTCTGGAGACAGATATTATCGATCATCTCTTTTTCGTACCATGCGAAATAACTTTTTTCCAAGCATATTTTTGCTTATCAAAGTTTGGATTTTCGGATTCAGCGGGTCAAAATACACCTAGAAACTCACCCATCAAAGTCCGATCTTGATTCTGAAAAAAAATATTTTCGATCATCTCTTTTTCGTACCATGCGAAATAACTTTTTTCCAAGCAAATTTTTGGTCATCAGAGGTTGGATTTTCGGATTCAGGGGGTCGAAATACACCTAGAAACTCACCCAATAAAGTCCGATTTTGATTCTGAAAAAAAATATTTTCGATCATCTCTTTTTCGTACCATGCGAAATAACTTCTTTCCAGGTGTATTTTCGCGTAACAAAGGTTGGATTTTTGGATTCAGCGGGTCAAAATACACCTATAAACCCACACATCAAAGTTCGATTCCGATTCTGGAGACAGATATTATCGATCATCTCTTTTTCGTACCATGCGAAATAACTTTTGTCCAAGCATATTTTTGCTCATCAAAGTTTGGATTTTCGGATTCAGCGGGTCAAAATACACCTAGAAACTCACCCATCAAAGTCCGATCTTGATTCTGAAAAAAAATATTTTCGATCATCTCTTTTTCGCACCATGCAAAATAACTTTTTTCCAAGCATATTTTTGGTCATCAGAGGTTGGATTTTCGGATTCAGGGGGTCGAAATACACCTAGAAACTCACCCATTAAAGTCCGATTTTGATGCTGAACAAAAATATTTTCGATCATCTCTTTTTCGTACCATGCGAAATAACTTCTTTCCAGGTGTATTTTCGTGTGACAAAGGTTGGATTTCGGGATTCAGCGGGTCAAAATACACCTATAAACCCACCCTTCAAAGTTCGATTTCGATTCGGGAGACAGATATTTTCGATCATCTCTTTTTCGTACCATGCGAAATAACTTTTTTCCAAGCATATTTTTGGTCATCAGAGGTTGGATTTTCGGATTCAGGGGGTCGAAATACACCTAGAAACTCACCCATTGAAGTCCGATTTTGATTCTGAAAAAAAATATTTTCGATCATCTCTTTTTCGTACCATGCGAAATAATTTTTTTCCAAGCATATTTCTGGTCATACGAGGTCGGATTTCTGGATTCAGCGGGTCGAAATACCCCTAGAAACTCACCCATTAAAGTCCGATTTTGATTCTGAAGAAAATATTTTCGATCATCTCTTTTTCGTACCATGCGGAATAACTTCTTTCCAGGTCTATTTTCGTGTAACAAAGGTTGGATTTTTGGATTCAGCGGGTCAAAATACACCTATAAACCCACCCATCAAAGTTCGATTCCGATTCTGGAGACAGATATTATCGATCATCTCTTTTTCGTACCATGCGAAATAACTTTTTTCCAAGCATATTTTTGCTTATCAAAGTTTGGATTTTCGGATTCAGCGGGTCAAAATACACCTAGAAACTCACCCATCAAAGTCCGATCTTGATTCTGAAAAAAAATATTTTCGATCATCTCTTTTTCGTACCATGCGAAATAACTTTTTTCCAAGCAAATTTTTGGTCATCAGAGGTTGGATTTTCGGATTCAGGGGGTCGAAATACACCTAGAAACTCACCCAATAAAGTCCGATTTTGATTCTGAAAAAAAATATTTTCGATCATCTCTTTTTCGTACCATGCGAAATAACTTCTTTCCAGGTGTATTTTCGCGTAACAAAGGTTGGATTTTTGGATTCAGCGGGTCAAAATACACCTATAAACCCACACATCAAAGTTCGATTCCGATTCTGGAGACAGATATTATCGATCATCTCTTTTTCGTACCATGCGAAATAACTTTTGTCCAAGCATATTTTTGCTCATCAAAGTTTGGATTTTCGGATTCAGCGGGTCAAAATACACCTAGAAACTCACCCATCAAAGTCCGATCTTGATTCTGAAAAAAAATATTTTCGATCATCTCTTTTTCGTACCATGCAAAATAACTTTTTTCCAAGCATATTTTTGGTCATCAGAGGTTGGATTTTCGGATTCAGGGGGTCGAAATACACCTAGAAACTCACCCATTAAAGTCCGATTTTGATGCTGAACAAAAATATTTTCGATCATCTCTTTTTCGTACCATGCGAAATAACTTCTTTCCAGGTGTATTTTCGTGTGACAAAGGTTGGATTTCGGGATTCAGCGGGTCAAAATACACCTATAAACCCACCCTTCAAAGTTCGATTTCGATTCGGGAGACAGATATTTTCGATCATCTCTTTTTCGTACCATGCGAAATAACTTTTTTCCAAGCATATTTTTGGTCATCAGAGGTTGGATTTTCGGATTCAGGGGGTCGAAATACACCTAGAAACTCACCCATTGAAGTCCGATTTTGATTCTGAAAAAAAATATTTTCGATCATCTCTTTTTCGTACCATGCGAAATAACTTCTTTCCAGGTGTATTTTCGTGTAACAAAGGTTGGATTTGGGGATTCAGCGGGTCAAAATACACCTATGAACCCACCCTTCAAAGTTCGATTTCGATTCTGGAGACAGATATTTTCGATCATCTCTTTTTCGTACCATGCGAAATAACTTCTTTCCAAGCATATTTTTGCGCATCAAAGTTTGGATTTTCGGATTCAGCGGGTCAAAATACACCTAGAAACTCACCCATCAAAGTCCGATCTTGATTCTGAAAAAAAATATTTTCGATCATCTCTTTTTCGTACCATGCGAAATAACTTTTTTCCAAGCATATTTTTGGTCATCAGAGGTTGGATTTTCGGATTCAGGGGGTCAAAATACACCTAGAAACTCACCCATTAAAGTCCGATTTTGATTCTGAAAAAAAATATTTTCGATCATCTCTTTTTCGTTCCATGCGAAATAACTTCTTTCCAGGTGTATTTTCGTGTAACAAAGGTTGGATTTTTGAATTCAGCGGGTCAAAATACACCTATGAACCCACCCTTCAAAGTTCGATTTCGATTCTGGAGACAGATATTTTCGATCATCTCTTTTTCGTACCACGCGAAATAACTTTTTTCCAAGCACATTTTCGGTCATCAAAGGTAGGATTTTCGGATTCAGCGGGTCGAAATACACCTAGAAACTCACCCATCAAAGTCCGATCTTGATTCTGAAAAAAAATATTTTCGATCATCTCTTTTTCGTACCATGCGAAATAATTTTTTTCCAAGCATATTTCTGGTCATACGAGGTCGGATTTTTGTATTCAGCGGGTCGAAATACCCCTAGAAACTCACCCATTAAAGTCCGATCTCGATTCTGAAAAAAAATATTTTCGATCATCTCTTGTTCGTACCATGCGAAATAACTTCTTTCCAGGTGTATTTTCGCGTAACAAAGGTTGGATTTTTGGATTCAGCGGGTCAAAATACACCTATAAACCCATCCTTCAAAGTTCGATTCCGATTCTGGAGACAGATATTATCGATCATCTCTTTTTCGTACCATGCGAAATAACTTTTTTCCAAGCATATTTTTGCTCATCAAAGTTTGGATTTTCGGATTCAGCGGGTCAAAATACACCTAGAAACTCACCCATCAAAGTGCGATCTTGATTCTGAAAAAAAATATTTTCGATCATCTCTTTTTCGTACCATGCGAAATAACTTTTTTCCAAGCATATTTTTGGTCATCAGAGGTTGGATTTTCGGATTCAGGGGGTCGAAATACACCTAAAAACTCACCCATTAAAGTCCTATTTTGATTCTGAAAAAAAATATTTTCGATCATCTCTTTTTCGTACCATGCGAAATAACTTCTTTCCAGGTGTATTTTCGTGAAACAAAGGTTGGATTTGGGGATTCAGCGGGTCAAAATACACCTATAAACCCACCCTTCAAAGTTCGATTTCGATTCTGGAGACAGATATTTTCGATCATCTCTTTTTCGTACCATGCGAAATAACTTTTTTCCAAGCATGTTTTTGGTCATCAAAGGTTGGATTTTCGGATTCAGCGGGTCGAAATACACCTAGAAACTCACCCATCAAAGTCCGATCTTGATTCTGAAAAAAAATATTTTCGATCATCTCTTTTTCGTACCATGCGAAATAACTTTTTTCCTAGCATATTTTCGGTCATCAGAGGTTGGATTTCCGGATTCAGGGGGTCGGAATACACCTAGAAACTCACCCATTAAAGTCCGATTTTAATTCTGAAAAAAAATATTTTCGATCATCTCTTTTTCGTACCATGCGAAATAACTTCTTTCCAGGTCTATTTTCATGTCACAAAGGTTGGATTTTTGAATTCAGCGGGTCAAAATACACCTATGAACCCACCCTTCAAAGTTCGATTTCGATTCTGGAGACAGATATTTTCGATCATCTCTTTTTCGTACCATGCGAAATAACTTTTTTCCAAGCATATTTTGGCTCATCAAAGTTTGGATTTTCCTATTCAGCGGGTCAAAATACACCTAAAAACTCACCCATCAAAGTCCGATCTTGATTCTGAAAAAAAATATTTTCGATCATCTCTTTTTCGTACCATGCAAAATAACTTTTTTCCAAGCATATTTTTGGTCATCAGAGGTTGGATTTTCGGATTCAGGGGGTCGAAATACACCTAGAAACTCACCCATTAAAGTCCGATTTTGATGCTGAACAAAAATATTTTCGATCATCTCTTTTTCGTACCATGCGAAATAACTTCTTTCCAGGTGTATTTTCGTGTGACAAAGGTTGGATTTCGGGATTCAGCGGGTCAAAATACACCTATAAACCCACCCTTCAAAGTTCGATTTCGATTCGGGAGACAGATATTTTCGATCATCTCTTTTTCGTACCATGCGAAATAACTTTTTTCCAAGCATATTTTTGGTCATCAGAGGTTGGATTTTCGGATTCAGGGGGTCGAAATACACCTAGAAACTCACCCATTGAAGTCCGATTTTGATTCTGAAAAAAAATATTTTCGATCATCTCTTTTTCGTACCATGCGAAATAACTTCTTTCCAGGTGTATTTTCGTGTAACAAAGGTTGGATTTGGGGATTCAGCGGGTCAAAATACACCTATGAACCCACCCTTCAAAGTTCGATTTCGATTCTGGAGACAGATATTTTCGATCATCTCTTTTTCGTACCATGCGAAATAACTTCTTTCCAAGCATATTTTTGCGCATCAAAGTTTGGATTTTCGGATTCAGCGGGTCAAAATACACCTAGAAACTCACCCATCAAAGTCCGATCTTGATTCTGAAAAAAAATATTTTCGATCATCTCTTTTTCGTACCATGCGAAATAACTTTTTTCCAAGCATATTTTTGGTCATCAGAGGTTGGATTTTCGGATTCAGGGGGTCAAAATACACCTAGAAACTCACCCATTAAAGTCCGATTTTGATTCTGAAAAAAAATATTTTCGATCATCTCTTTTTCGTTCCATGCGAAATAACTTCTTTCCAGGTGTATTTTCGTGTAACAAAGGTTGGATTTTTGAATTCAGCGGGTCAAAATACACCTATGAACCCACCCTTCAAAGTTCGATTTCGATTCTGGAGACAGATATTTTCGATCATCTCTTTTTCGTACCACGCGAAATAACTTTTTTCCAAGCACATTTTCGGTCATCAAAGGTAGGATTTTCGGATTCAGCGGGTCGAAATACACCTAGAAACTCACCCATCAAAGTCCGATCTTGATTCTGAAAAAAAATATTTTCGATCATCTCTTTTTCGTACCATGCGAAATAATTTTTTTCCAAGCATATTTCTGGTCATACGAGGTCGGATTTTTGTATTCAGCGGGTCGAAATACCCCTAGAAACTCACCCATTAAAGTCCGATCTCGATTCTGAAAAAAAATATTTTCGATCATCTCTTGTTCGTACCATGCGAAATAACTTCTTTCCAGGTGTATTTTCGCGTAACAAAGGTTGGATTTTTGGATTCAGCGGGTCAAAATACACCTATAAACCCATCCTTCAAAGTTCGATTCCGATTCTGGAGACAGATATTATCGATCATCTCTTTTTCGTACCATGCGAAATAACTTTTTTCCAAGCATATTTTTGCTCATCAAAGTTTGGATTTTCGGATTCAGCGGGTCAAAATACACCTAGAAACTCACCCATCAAAGTGCGATCTTGATTCTGAAAAAAAATATTTTCGATCATCTCTTTTTCGTACCATGCGAAATAACTTTTTTCCAAGCATATTTTTGGTCATCAGAGGTTGGATTTTCGGATTCAGGGGGTCGAAATACACCTAAAAACTCACCCATTAAAGTCCTATTTTGATTCTGAAAAAAAATATTTTCGATCATCTCTTTTTCGTACCATGCGAAATAACTTCTTTCCAGGTGTATTTTCGTGAAACAAAGGTTGGATTTGGGGATTCAGCGGGTCAAAATACACCTATAAACCCACCCTTCAAAGTTCGATTTCGATTCTGGAGACAGATATTTTCGATCATCTCTTTTTCGTACCATGCGAAATAACTTTTTTCCAAGCATGTTTTTGGTCATCAAAGGTTGGATTTTCGGATTCAGCGGGTCGAAATACACCTAGAAACTCACCCATCAAAGTCCGATCTTGATTCTGAAAAAAAATATTTTCGATCATCTCTTTTTCGTACCATGCGAAATAACTTTTTTCCTAGCATATTTTCGGTCATCAGAGGTTGGATTTCCGGATTCAGGGGGTCGGAATACACCTAGAAACTCACCCATTAAAGTCCGATTTTAATTCTGAAAAAAAATATTTTCGATCATCTCTTTTTCGTACCATGCGAAATAACTTCTTTCCAGGTCTATTTTCATGTCACAAAGGTTGGATTTTTGAATTCAGCGGGTCAAAATACACCTATGAACCCACCCTTCAAAGTTCGATTTCGATTCTGGAGACAGATATTTTCGATCATCTCTTTTTCGTACCATGCGAAATAACTTTTTTCCAAGCATATTTTGGCTCATCAAAGTTTGGATTTTCCTATTCAGCGGGTCAAAATACACCTAAAAACTCACCCATCAAAGTCCGATCTTGATTCTGAAAAAAAATATTTTCGATCATCTCTTTTTCGTACCATGCAAAATAACTTTTTTCCAAGCATATTTTTGGTCATCAGAGGTTGGATTTTCGGATTCAGGGGGTCGAAATACACCTAGAAACTCACCCATTAAAGTCCGATTTTGAGGCTGAACAAAAATATTTTCGATCATCTCTTTTTCGTACCATGCGAAATAACTTCTTTCCAGGTGTATTTTCGTGTAACAAAGGTTGGATTTCGGGATTCAGCGGGTCAAAATACACCTATAAACCCACCCTTCAAAGTTCGATTTCGATTCGGGAGACAGATATTTTCGATCATCTCTTTTTCGTACCATGCGAAATAACTTTTTTCCAAGCATATTTTTGGTCATCAGAGGTTGGATTTTCGGATTCAGGGGGTCGAAATACACCTAGAAACTCACCCATTGAAGTCCGATTTTGATTCTGAAAAAAAATATTTTCGATCATCTCTTTTTCGTTCCATGCGAAATAACTTCTTTCCAGGTGTATTTTCGTGCAACAAAGGTTGGATTTTTGAATTCAGCGGGTCAAAATACACCTATAAACCCACCCTTCAAAGTTCGATTTAGATTCTGGAGACATATTTTCGATCATCTCTTTTTCGTACCATGCGAAATAACTTTTTTCCAAGCATATTTTCGGTCATCAAAGGTTGGATTTTCGGATTCAGCGGGTCGAAATACACCTAGAAACTCACCCATCAAAGTCCGATCTTGATTCTGAAAAAAAATATTTTCGATCATCTCTTTTTCGTACCATGCGAAATAATTTTTTTCCAAGCATATTTCTGGTCATACGAGGTCGGATTTCTGGATTCAGCGGGTCGAAATACCCCTAGAAACTCACCCATTAAAGTCCGATTTTGATTCTGAAAAAAAATATTTTCGATCATCTCTTTTTCGTACCATGCGGAATAACTTCTTTCCAGGTCTATTTTCGTGTAACAAAGGTTGGATTTTTGGATTCAGCGGGTCAAAATACACCTATAAACCCACCCATCAAAGTTCGATTCCGATTCTGGAGACAGATATTATCGATCATCTCTTTTTCGTACCATGCGAAATAACTTTTTTCCAAGCATATTTTTGCTCATCAAAGTTTGGATTTTCGGATTCAGCGGGTCAAAATACACCTAGAAACTCACCCATCAAAGTCCGATCTTGATTCTGAAAAAAAATATTTTCGATCATCTCTTTTTCGTACCATGCGAAATAACTTTTTTCCAAGCAAATTTTTGGTCATCAGAGGTTGGATTTTCGGATTCAGGGGGTCGAAATACACCTAGAAACTCACCCAATAAAGTCCGATTTTGATTCTGAAAAAAAATATTTTCGATCATCTCTTTTTCGTACCATGCGAAATAACTTCTTTCCAGGTGTATTTTCGCGTAACAAAGGTTGGATTTTTGGATTCAGCGGGTCAAAATACACCTATAAACCCACCCATCAAAGTTCGATTCCGATTCTGGAAACAGATATTATCGATCATCTCTTTTTCGTACCATGCGAAATAACTTTTGTCCAAGCATATTTTTGCTCATCAAAGTTTGGATTTTCGGATTCAGCGGGTCAAAATACACCTAGAAACTCACCCATCAAAGTCCGATCTTGATTCTGAAAAAAAATATTTTCGATCATCTCTTTTTCGTACCATGCAAAATAACTTTTTTCCAAGCATATTTTTGGTCATCAGAGGTTGGATTTTCGGATTCAGGGGGTCGAAATACACCTAGAAACTCACCCATTAAAGTCCGATTTTGAGGCTGAACAAAAATATTTTCGATCATCTCTTTTTCGTACCATGCGAAATAACTTCTTTCCAGGTGTATTTTCGTGTAACAAAGGTTGGATTTCGGGATTCAGCGGGTCAAAATACACCTATAAACCCACCCTTCAAAGTTCGATTTCGATTCGGGAGACAGATATTTTCGATCATCTCTTTTTCGTACCATGCGAAATAACTTTTTTCCAAGCATATTTTTGGTCATCAGAGGTTGGATTTTCGGATTCAGGGGGTCGAAATACACCTAGAAACTCACCCATTGAAGTCCGATTTTGATTCTGAAAAAAAATATTTTCGATCATCTCTTTTTCGTACCATGCGAAATAACTTCTTTCCAGGTGTATTTTCGTGTAACAAAGGTTGGATTTGGGGATTCAGCGGGTCAAAATACACCTATAAACCCACCCTTCAAAGTTCGATTTCGATTCTGGAGACAGATATTTTCGATCATCTCTTTTTCGTACCATGCGAAATAACTTTTTTCCAAGCATGTTTTTGGTCATCAAAGGTTGGATTTTCGGATTCAGCGGGTCGAAATACACCTAGAAACTCACCCATCAAAGTCCGATCTTGATTCTGAAAAAAAATATTTTCGATCATCTCTTTTTCGTACCATGCGAAATAACTTTTTTCCTAGCATATTTTCGGTCATCAGAGGTTGGATTTCCGGATTCAGGGGGTCGGAATACACCTAGAAACTCACCCATTAAAGTCCGATTTTGATTCTGAAAAAAAATATTTTCGATCATCTCTTTTTCGTACCATGCGAAATAACTTCTTTCCAGGTCTATTTTCATGTCACAAAGGTTGGATTTTTGAATTCAGCGGGTCAAAATACACCTATGAACCCACCCTTCAAAGTTCGATTTCGATTCTGGAGACAGATATTTTGGATCATCTCTTTTTCGTACCATGCGAAATAACTTTTTTCCAAGCATATTTTTGCTCATCAAAGTTTGGATTTTCTTATTCAGCGGGTCAAAATACACCTAAAAACTCACCCATCAAAGTCCGATCTTGATTCTGAAAAAAAATATTTTCGATCATCTCTTTTTCGTACCATGCGAAATAACTTTTTTCCAAGCATATTTTTGGTCATCAGAGGTTGGATTTTCGGATTCAGGGGGTCAAAATACACCTAGAAACTCACCCATTAAAGTCCGATTTTGATTCTGAAAAAAAATATTTTCGATCATCTCTTTTTCGTTCCATGCGAAATAACTTCTTTCCAGGTGTATTTTCGTGTAACAAAGGTTGGATTTTTGAATTCAGCGGGTCAAAATACACCTATGAACCCACCCTTCAAAGTTCGATTCAAATTCTGGAGACAGATATTTTCGATCATCTCTTTTTCGTACCATGCGAAATAACTTTTTTCCAAGCATATTTTTGCTCATCAAAGTTTGGATTTTCGGATTCAGCGGGTCAAAATACACCTAGAAACTCACCCATCAAAGTCCGATCTTGATTCGGGAAAAAAATATTTTCGATCATCTCTTTTTCGTACCATGCGAAATAACTTTTTTCCAAGCAAATTTTTGGTCATCAGAGGTTGGATTTTCGGATTCAGGGGGTCGAAATACACCTAGAAACCCACCCATCAAAGTTCGATTCCGATTCTGGAGACAGATATTATCGATCATCTCTTTTTCGTACCATGCGAAATAACTTTTTTCCAAGCATATTTTCGGTCATCAGAGGTTGGATTTTCGGATTCAGGGGGTCGGAATACACCTAGAAACTCACCCATTAAAGTCCGATTTTGATTCTGAAAAAAAATATTTTCGATCATCTCTTTTTCGTACCATGCGGAATAACTTCTTTCCAGGTCTATTTTCATGTCACAAAGGTTGGATTTTTGAATTCAGCGGGTCAAAATACACCTATGAACCCACCCTTCAAAGTTCGATTTCGATTCTGGAGACAGATATTTTCGATCATCTCTTTTTCGTACCATGCGAAATAACTTCTTTCCAAGCATATTTTTGCGCATCAAAGTTTGGATTTTCGGATTCAGCGGGTCAAAATACACCTAGAAACTCACCCATCAAAGTCCGATCTTGATTCTGAAAAAAAATATTTTCGATCATCTCTTTTTCGTACCATGCGAAATAACTTTTTTCCAAGCATATTTTTGGTCATCAGAGGTTGGATTTTCGGATTCAGGGGGTCAAAATACACCTAGAAACTCACCCATTAAAGTCCGATCTTGATTCTGAAAAAAAATATTTTCGATCATCTCTTTTTCGTACCATGCGAAATAATTTTTTTCCAAGCATATTTCTGGTCATACGAGGTCGGATTTTTGTATTCAGCGGGTCGAAATACCCCTAGAAACTCACCCATTAAAGTCCGATCTCGATTCTGAAAAAAAATATTTTCGATCATCTCTTGTTCGTACCATGCGAAATAACTTCTTTCCAGGTGTATTTTCGCGTAACAAAGGTTGGATTTTTGGATTCAGCGGGTCAAAATACACCTATAAACCCATCCTTCAAAGTTCGATTCCGATTCTGGAGACAGATATTATCGATCATCTCTTTTTCGTACCATGCGAAATAACTTTTTTCCAAGCATATTTTTGCTCATCAAAGTTTGGATTTTCGGATTCAGCGGGTCAAAATACACCTAGAAACTCACCCATCAAAGTGCGATCTTGATTCTGAAAAAAAATATTTTCGATCATCTCTTTTTCGTACCATGCGAAATAACTTTTTTCCAAGCATATTTTTGGTCATCAGAGGTTGGATTTTCGGATTCAGGGGGTCGAAATACACCTAGAAACTCACCCATTAAAGTCCTATTTTGATTCTGAAAAAAAATATTTTCGATCATCTCTTTTTCGTACCATGCGAAATAACTTCTTTCCAGGCGTATTTTCGTGTAACAAAGGTTGGATTTGGGGATTCAGCGAATCAAAATACACCTATAAACCCACCCTTCAAAGTTCGATTTCGATTCTGGAGACAGATATTTTCGATCATCTCTTTTTCGTACCATGCGAAATAACTTTTTTCCAAGCATGTTTTTGGTCATCAAAGGTTGGATTTTCGGATTCAGCGGGTCGAAATACACCTAGAAACTCACCCATCAAAGTCCGATCTTGATTCTGAAAAAAAATATTTTCGATCATCTCTTTTTCGTACCATGCGAAATAACTTTTTTCCTAGCATATTTTCGGTCATCAGAGGTTGGATTTCCGGATTCAGGGGGTCGGAATACACCTAGAAACTCACCCATTGAAGTCCGATTTTGATTCTGAAAAAAAATATTTTCGATCATCTCTTTTTCGTACCATGCGAAATAACTTCTTTCCAGGTCTATTTTCATGTCACAAAGGTTGGATTTTTGAATTCAGCGGGTCAAAATACACCTATGAACCCACCCTTCAAAGTTCGATTTCGATTCTGGAGACAGATATTTTCGATCATCTCTTTTTCGTACCATGCGAAATAACTTTTTTCCAAGCATATTTTGGCTCATCAAAGTTTGGATTTTCTTATTCAGCGGGTCAAAATACACCTAAAAACTCACCCATCAAAGTCCGATCTTGATTCTGAAAAAAAATATTTTCGATCATCTCTTTTTCGTACCATGCGAAATAACTTTTTTCCAAGCATATTTTTGGTCATCAGAGGTTGGATTTTCGGATTCAGGGGGTCAAAATACACCTAGAAACTCACCCATTAAAGTCCGATTTTGATTCTGAAAAAAAATATTTTCGATCATCTCTTTTTCGTTCCATGCGAAATAACTTCTTTCCAGGTGTATTTTCGTGTAACAAAGGTTGGATTTTTGAATTCAGCGGGTCAAAATACACCTATAAACCCACCCTTCAAAGTTCGATTTAGATTCTGGAGACAGATATTTTCGATCATCTCTTTTTCGTACCATGCGAAATAACGTTGTTCCAAGCATATTTTCGGTCATCAAAGGTTGGATTTTCGGATTCAGCGGGTCGAAATACACCTAGAAACCCACCCATCAAAGTCCGATCTTGTTTCTGAAAAAAAATATTTTCGATCATCTCTTTTTCGTACCATGCGAAATAATTTTTTTCCAAGCATATTTCTGGTCATACGAGGTCGGATTTCTGGATTCAGCGGGTCGAAATACCCCTAGAAACTCACCCATTAAAGTCCGATTTTGATTCTGAAAAAAAATATTTTCGATCATCTCTTTTTCGTACCATGCGGAATAACTTCTTTCCAGGTCTATTTTCGTGTAACAAAGGTTGGATTTTTGGATTCAGCGGGTCAAAATACACCTATAAACCCACCCATCAAAGTTCGATTCCGATTCTGGAGACAGATATTATCGATCATCTCTTTTTCGTACCATGCGAAATAACTTTTTTCCAAGCATATTTTTGCTCATCAAAGTTTGGATTTCGGATTCAGCGGGTCAAAATACACCTAGAAACTCACCCATCAAAGTCCGATCTTGATTCTGAAAAAAAATATTTTCGATCATCTCTTTTTCGTACCATGCGAAATAACTTTTTTCCAAGCAAATTTTTGGTCATCAGAGGTTGGATTTTCGGATTCAGGGGGTCGAAATACACCTAGAAACTCACCCAATAAAGTCCGATTTTGATTCTGAAAAAAAATATTTTCGATCATCTCTTTTTCGTACCATGCGAAATAACTTCTTTCCAGGTGTATTTTCGCGTAACAAAGGTTGGATTTTTGGATTCAGCGGGTCAAAATACACCTATAAACCCACCCATCAAAGTTCGATTCCGATTCTGGAGACAGATATTTTCGATCATCTCTTTTTCGTACCATGCGAAATAACTTTTTTCCAAGCATGTTTTTGGTCATCAAAGGTTGGATTTTCGGATTCAGCGGGTCGAAATACACCTAGAAACTCACCCATCAAAGTCCGATCTTGATTCTGAAAAAAAATATTTTCGATCATCTCTTTTTCGTACCATGCGAAATAACTTCTTTCCAGGTCTATTTTCGTGTAACAAAGGTTGGATTTTTGAATTCAGCGGGTCAAAATACACCTATGAACCCACCCTTCAAAGTTCGATTTCGATTCTGGAGACAGATATTTTCGATCATCTCTTTTTCGTACCATGCGAAATAACTTTTTTCCAAGCATATTTTTGGTCATCAAAGGTTGGATTTTCGGATTCAGCGGGTCGAAATACACCTAGAAACTCACCCATCAAAGTCCGATTTTGATTCTGAAAGAAAATATTTTCGATCATCTCTTTTTCGTACCATGCGAAATAATTTTTTTCCAAGCATATTTCTGGTCATACGAGGTCGGATTTTTGGATTCAGCGGGTCGAAATACCCCTAGAAACTCACCTATTAAAGTCCGATCTCGATTCTGAAAAAAAATATTTTCGATCATCTCTTGTTCGTACCATGCGAAATAACTTCTTTCCAGGTGTATTTTCGCTGAACAAAGGTTGGATTTTTGGATTCAGCGGGTCAAAATACACCTATAAACCCACCCATCAAAGTTCGATTCCGATTCTGGAGACAGATATTATCGATCATCTCTTTTTCGTACCATGCGAAATAACTTTTTTCCAAGCATATTTTTGCTCATCAAAGTTTGGATTTTCGGATTCAGCGGGTCAAAATACACCTAGAAACTCACCCATCAAAGTCCGATCTTGATTCTGAAAAAAAATATTTTCGATCATCTCTTTTTCGTACCATGCGAAATAACTTTTTTCCAAGCAAATTTTTGGTCATCAGAGGTTAGATTTTCGGATTCAGGGGGTCGAAATACACCTCGAAACTCACCCAATAAAGTCCGATTTTGATTCTGAAAAAAAATATTTTCGATCATCTCTTTTTCGTACCATGCGAAATAACTTCTTTCCAGGTGTATTTTCGTGTAAAAAAGGTTGGATTTTGGGATTCAGCGGGTCAAAATACACCTATAAACCCACCCTTCAAAGTTTGATTTCGATTCTGGAGACAGATATTTTCGATCATCTCTTTTTCGTACCATGCGAAATAACTTTTTTCCAAGCATATTTTCGGTCATCAAAGGTTGGATTTTCGGATTCAGCGGGTCGAAATACACCTAGAAACTCACCCATCAAAGTCCGATCTTGATTCTGAAAAAAAATATTTTCGATCATCTCTTTTTCGTACCATGCGAAATAATTTTTTTCCAAGCATATTTCTGGTCATACGAGGTCGGATTTTTGGATTCAGCGGGTCGAAATACCCCTAGAAACTCACCCATTAAAGTCCGATTTTGATTCTGAAAAAAAATATTTTCGATCATCTCTTTTTCGTACCATGCGAAATAACTTCTTTCCAGGTCTATTTTCATGTCACAAAGGTTGGATTTTTGAATTCAGCGGGTCAAAATACACCTATGAACCCACCCTTCAAAGTTCGATTTCGATTCTGGAGACAGATATTTTCGATCATCTCTTTTTCGTACCATGCGAAATAACTTTTTTCCAAGCATATTTTGGCTCATCAAAGTTTGGATTTTCTTATTCAGCGGGTCAAAATACACCTAAAAACTCACCCATCAAAGTCCGATCTTGATTCTGAAAAAAAATATTTTCGATCATCTCTTTTTCGTACCATGCGAAATAACTTTTTTCCAAGCATATTTTTGGTCATCAGAGGTTGGATTTTCGGATTCAGGGGGTCAAAATACACCTAGAAACTCACCCATTAGAGTCCGATTTTGATTCTGAAAAAAAATATTTTCGATCATCTCTTTTTCGTTCCATGCGAAATAACTTCTTTCCAGGTGTATTTTCGTGTAACAAAGGTTGGATTTTTGAATTCAGCGGGTCAAAATACACCTATAAACCCACCCTTCAAAGTTCGATTTAGATTCTGGAGACAGATATTTTCGATCATCTCTTTTTCGTACCATGCGAAATAACTTTTTTCCAAGCATATTTTCGGTCATCAAAGGTTGGATTTTCGGATTCAGCGGGTCGAAATACACCTAGAAACTCACCCATCAAAGTCCGATCTTGATTCTGAAAAAAAATATTTTCGATCATCTCTTTTTCGTACCATGCGAAATAATTTTTTTCCAAGCATATTTCTGGTCATACGAGGTCGGATTTCTGGATTCAGCGGGTCGAAATACCCCTAGAAACTCACCCATTAAAGTCCGATTTTGATTCTGAAAAAAAATATTTTCGATCATCTCTTTTTCGTACCATGCGGAATAACTTCTTTCCAGGTCTATTTTCGTGTAACAAAGGTTGGATTTTTGGATTCAGCGGGTCAAAATACACCTATAAACCCACCCATCAAAGTTCGATTCCGATTCTGGAGACAGATATTATCGATCATCTCTTTTTCGTACCATGCGAAATAACTTTTTTCCAAGCATATTTTTGCTCATCAAAGTTTGGATTTTCGGATTCAGCGGGTCAAAATACACCTAGAAACTCACCCATCAAAGTCCGATCTTGATTCTGAAAAAAAATATTTTCGATCATCTCTTTTTCGTACCATGCGAAATAACTTTTTTCCAAGCAAATTTTTGGTCATCAGAGGTTGGATTTTCGGATTCAGGGGGTCGAAATACACCTAGAAACTCACCCAATAAAGTCCGATTTTGATTCTGAAAAAAAATATTTTCGATCATCTCTTTTTCGTACCATGCGAAATAACTTCTTTCCAGGTGTATTTTCGCGTAACAAAGGTTGGATTTTTGGATTCAGCCGGTCAAAATACACCTATAAACCCACCCATCAAAGTTCGATTCCGATTCTGGAGACAGATATTATCGATCATCTCTTTTTCGTACCATGCGAAATAACTTTTGTCCAAGCATATTTTTGCTCATCAAAGTTTGGATTTTCGGATTCAGCGGGTCAAAATACACCTAGAAACTCACCCATCAAAGTCCGATCTTGATTCTGAAAAAAAATATTTTCGATCATCTCTTTTTCGTACCATGCAAAATAACTTTTTTCCAAGCATATTTTTGGTCATCAGAGGTTGGATTTTCGGATTCAGGGGGTCGAAATACACCTAGAAACTCACCCATTAAAGTCCGATTTTGATGCTGAACAAAAATATTTTCGATCATCTCTTTTTCGTACCATGCGAAATAACTTCTTTCCAGGTGTATTTCCGTGTAACAACGGTTGGATTTCGGGATTCAGCGGGTCAAAATACACCTATAAACCCACCCTTCAAAGTTCGATTTCGATTCGGGAGACAGATATTTTCGATCATCTCTTTTTCGTACCATGCGAAATAACTTTTTTCCAAGCATATTTTTGGTCATCAGAGGTTGGATTTTCGGATTCAGGGGGTCGAAATACACCTAGAAACTCACCCATTGAAGTCCGATTTTGATTCTGAAAAAAAATATTTTCGATCATCTCTTTTTCGTACCATGCGAAATAACTTCTTTCCAGGTGTATTTTCGTGTAACAAAGGTTGGATTTGGGGATTCAGCGGGTCAAAATACACCTATAAACCCACCCTTCAAAGTTCGATTTCGATTCTGGAGACAGATATTTTCGATCATCTCTTTTTCGTACCATGCGAAATAACTTTTTTCCAAGCATGTTTTTGGTCATCAAAGGTTGGATTTTCGGATTCAGCGGGTCGAAATACACCTAGAAACTCACCCATCAAAGTCCGATCTTGATTCTGAAAAAAAATATTTTCGATCATCTCTTTTTCGTACCATGCGAAATAACTTTTTTCCTAGCATATTTTCGGTCATCAGAGGTTGGATTTCCGGATTCAGGGGGTCGAAATACACCTAGAAACTCACCCATTAAAGTCCGATTTTGATTCTGAAAAAAAATATTTTCGATCATCTCTTTTTCGTACCATGCGAAATAACTTCTTTCCAGGTCTATTTTCATGTCACAAAGGTTGGATTTTTGAATTCAGCGGGTCAAAATACACCTATGAACCCACCCTTCAAAGTTCGATTTCGATTCTGGAGACAGATATTTTCGATCATCTCTTTTTCGTACCATGCGAAATAACTTTTTTCCAAGCATATTTTTGCTTATCAAAGATTGGATTTTCTTATTCAGCGGGTCAAAATACACCTAAAAACTCACCCATCAAAGTCCGATCTTGATTCTGAAAAAAAATATTTTCGATCATCTCTTTTTCGTACCATGCGAAATAACTTTTTTCCAAGCATATTTTTGGTCATCAGAGGTTGGATTTTCGGATTCAGGGGGTCAAAATACACCTAGAAACTCACCCATTAAAGTCCGATTTTGATTCTGAAAAAAAATATTTTCGATCATCTCTTTTTCGTTCCATGCGAAATAACTTCTTTCCAGGTGTATTTTCGTGTAACAAAGGTTGGATTTTTGAATTCAGCGGGTCAAAATACACCTATGAACCCACCCTTCAAAGTTCGATTCAAATTCTGGAGACAGATATTTTCGATCATCTCTTTTTCGTACCATGCGAAATAACTTTTTTCCAAGCATATTTTTGCTCATCAAAGTTTGGATTTTCGGATTCAGCGGGTCAAAATACACCTAGAAACTCACCCATCAAAGTCCGATCTTGATTCGGGAAAAAAATATTTTCGATCATCTCTTTTTCGTACCATGCGAAATAACTTTTTTCCAAGCAAATTTTTGGTCATCAGAGGTTGGATTTTCGGATTCAGGGGGTCGAAATACACCTAGAAACCCACCCATCAAAGTTCGATTCCGATTCTGGAGACAGATATTATCGATCATCTCTTTTTCGTACCATGCGAAATAACTTTTTTCCAAGCATATTTTCGGTCATCAGAGGTTGGATTTTCGGATTCAGGGGGTCGGAATACACCTAGAAACTCACCCATTAAAGTCCGATTTTGATTCTGAAAAAAAATATTTTCGATCATCTCTTTTTCGTACCATGCGGAATAACTTCTTTCCAGGTCTATTTTCATGTCACAAAGGTTGGATTTTTGAATTCAGCGGGTCAAAATACACCTATGAACCCACCCTTCAAAGTTCGATTTCGATTCTGGAGACAGATATTTTCGATCATCTCTTTTTCGTACCATGCGAAATAACTTCTTTCCAAGCATATTTTTGCGCATCAAAGTTTGGATTTTCGGATTCAGCGGGTCAAAATACACCTAGAAACTCACCCATCAAAGTCCGATCTTGATTCTGAAAAAAAATATTTTCGATCATCTCTTTTTCGTACCATGCGAAATAACTTTTTTCCAAGCATATTTTTGGTCATCAGAGGTTGGATTTTCGGATTCAGGGGGTCAAAATACACCTAGAAACTCACCCATTAAAGTCCGATTTTGATTCTGAAAAAAAATATTTTCGATCATCTCTTTTTCGTTCCATGCGAAATAACTTCTTTCCAGGTGTATTTTCGTGTAACAAAGGTTGGATTTTTGAATTCAGCGGGTCAAAATACACCTATGAACCCACCCTTCAAAGTTCGATTTCGATTCTGGAGACAGATATTTTCGATCATCTCTTTTTCGTACCACGCGAAATAACTTTTTTCCAAGCACATTTTCGGTCATCAAAGGTTGGATTTTCGGATTCAGCGGGTCGAAATACACCTAGAAACTCACCCATCAAAGTCCGATCTTGATTCTGAAAAAAAATATTTTCGATCATCTCTTTTTCGTACCATGCGAAATAATTTTTTTCCAAGCATATTTCTGGTCATACGAGGTCGGATTTTTGTATTTAGCGGGTCGAAATACCCCTAGAAACTCACCCATTAAAGTCCGATCTCGATTCTGAAAAAAAATATTTTCGATCATCTCTTGTTCGTACCATGCGAAATAACTTCTTTCCAGGTGTATTTTCGCGTAACAAAGGTTGGATTTTTGGATTCAGCGGGTCAAAATACACCTATAAACCCATCCTTCAAAGTTCGATTCCGATTCTGGAGACAGATATTATCGATCATCTCTTTTTCGTACCATGCGAAATAACTTTTTTCCAAGCATATTTTTGCTCATCAAAGTTTGGATTTTCGGATTCAGCGGGTCAAAATACACCTAGAAACTCACCCATCAAAGTGCGATCTTGATTCTGAAAAAAAATATTTTCGATCATCTCTTTTTCGTACCATGCGAAATAACTTTTTTCCAAGCATATTTTTGGTCATCAGAGGTTGGATTTTCGGATTCAGGGGGTCGAAATACACCTAGAAACTCACCCATTAAAGTCCTATTTTGATTCTGAAAAAAAATATTTTCGATCATCTCTTTTTCGTACCATGCGAAATAACTTCTTTCCAGATGTATTTTCGTGTAACAAAGGTTGGATTTGGGGATTCAGCGAATCAAAATACACCTATAAACCCACCCTTCAAAGTTCGATTTCGATTCTGGAGACAGATATTTTCGATCATCTCTTTTTCGTACCATGCGAAATAACTTTTTTCCAAGCATGTTTTTGGTCATCAAAGGTTGGATTTTCGGATTCAGCGGGTCGAAATACACCTAGAAACTCACCCATCAAAGTCCGATCTTGATTCTGAAAAAAAATATTTTCGATCATCTCTTTTTCGTACCATGCGAAATAACTTTTTTCCTAGCATATTTTCGGTCATCAGAGGTTGGATTTCCGGATTCAGGGGGTCGGAATACACCTAGAAACTCACCCATTGAAGTCCGATTTTGATTCTGAAAAAAAATATTTTCGATCATCTCTTTTTCGTACCATGCGAAATAACTTCTTTCCAGGTCTATTTTCATGTCACAAAGGTTGGATTTTTGAATTCAGCGGGTCAAAATACACCTATGAACCCACCCTTCAAAGTTCGATTTCGATTCTGGAGACAGATATTTTCGATCATCTCTTTTTCGTACCATGCGAAATAACTTTTTTCCAAGCATATTTTGGCTCATCAAAGTTTGGATTTTCTTATTCAGCGGGTCAAAATACACCTAAAAACTCACCCATCAAAGTCCGATCTTGATTCTGAAAAAAAATATTTTCGATCATCTCTTTTTCGTACCATGCGAAATAACTTTTTTCCAAGCATATTTTTGGTCATCAGAGGTTGGATTTTCGGATTCAGGGGGTCAAAATACACCTAGAAACTCACCCATTAAAGTCCGATTTTGATTCTGAAAAAAAATATTTTCGATCATCTCTTTTTCGTTCCATGCGAAATAACTTCTTTCCAGGTGTATTTTCGTGTAACAAAGGTTGGATTTTTGAATTCAGCGGGTCAAAATACACCTATAAACCCACCCTTCAAAGTTCGATTTAGATTCTGGAGACAGATATTTTCGATCATCTCTTTTTCGTACCATGCGAAATAACGTTTTTCCAAGCATATTTTCGGTCATCAAAGGTTGGATTTTCGGATTCAGCGGGTCGAAATACACCTAGAAACCCACCCATCAAAGTCCGATCTTGATTCTGAAAAAAAATATTTTCGATCATCTCTTTTTCGTACCATGCGAAATAATTTTTTTCCAAGCATATTTCTGGTCATACGAGGTCGGATTTCTGGATTCAGCGGGTCGAAATACCCCTAGAAACTCACCCATTAAAGTCCGATTTTGATTCTGAAAAAAAATATTTTCGATCATCTCTTTTTCGTTCCATGCGAAATAACTTCTTTCCAGGTGTATTTTCGTGTAACAAAGGTTGGATTTTTGAATTCAGCGGGTCAAAATACACCTATGAACCCACCCTTCAAAGTTCGATTCAAATTCTGGAGACAGATATTTTCGATCATCTCTTTTTCGTACCATGCGAAATAACTTTTTTCCAAGCATATTTTTGCTCATCAAAGTTTGGATTTTCGGATTCAGCGGGTCAAAATACACCTAGAAACTCACCCATCAAAGTCCGATCTTGATTCGGGAAAAAAATATTTTCGATCATCTCTTTTTCGTACCATGCGAAATAACTTTTTTCCAAGCAAATTTTTGGTCATCAGAGGTTGGATTTTCGGATTCAGGGGGTCGAAATACACCTAGAAACCCACCCATCAAAGTTCGATTCCGATTCTGGAGACAGATATTATCGATCATCTCTTTTTCGTACCATGCGAAATAACTTTTTTCCAAGCATATTTTCGGTCATCAGAGGTTGGATTTTCGGATTCAGGGGGTCGGAATACACCTAGAAACTCACCCATTAAAGTCCGATTTTGATTCTGAAAAAAAATATTTTCGATCATCTCTTTTTCGTACCATGCGGAATAACTTCTTTCCAGGTCTATTTTCATGTCACAAAGGTTGGATTTTTGAATTCAGCGGGTCAAAATACACCTATGAACCCACCCTTCAAAGTTCGATTTCGATTCTGGAGACAGATATTTTCGATCATCTCTTTTTCGTACCATGCGAAATAACTTCTTTCCAAGCATATTTTTGCGCATCAAAGTTTGGATTTTCGGATTCAGCGGGTCAAAATACACCTAGAAACTCACCCATCAAAGTCCGATCTTGATTCTGAAAAAAAATATTTTCGATCATCTCTTTTTCGTACCATGCGAAATAACTTTTTTCCAAGCATATTTTTGGTCATCAGAGGTTGGATTTTCGGATTCAGGGGGTCAAAATACACCTAGAAACTCACCCATTAAAGTCCGATTTTGATTCTGAAAAAAAATATTTTCGATCATCTCTTTTTCGTTCCATGCGAAATAACTTCTTTCCAGGTGTATTTTCGTGTAACAAAGGTTGGATTTTTGAATTCAGCGGGTCAAAATACACCTATGAACCCACCCTTCAAAGTTCGATTTCGATTCTGGAGACAGATATTTTCGATCATCTCTTTTTCGTACCACGCGAAATAACTTTTTTCCAAGCACATTTTCGGTCATCAAAGGTTGGATTTTCGGATTCAGCGGGTCGAAATACACCTAGAAACTCACCCATCAAAGTCCGATCTTGATTCTGAAAAAAAATATTTTCGATCATCTCTTTTTCGTACCATGCGAAATAATTTTTTTCCAAGCATATTTCTGGTCATACGAGGTCGGATTTTTGTATTTAGCGGGTCGAAATACCCCTAGAAACTCACCCATTAAAGTCCGATCTCGATTCTGAAAAAAAATATTTTCGATCATCTCTTGTTCGTACCATGCGAAATAACTTCTTTCCAGGTGTATTTTCGCGTAACAAAGGTTGGATTTTTGGATTCAGCGGGTCAAAATACACCTATAAACCCATCCTTCAAAGTTCGATTCCGATTCTGGAGACAGATATTATCGATCATCTCTTTTTCGTACCATGCGAAATAACTTTTTTCCAAGCATATTTTTGCTCATCAAAGTTTGGATTTTCGGATTCAGCGGGTCAAAATACACCTAGAAACTCACCCATCAAAGTGCGATCTTGATTCTGAAAAAAAATATTTTCGATCATCTCTTTTTCGTACCATGCGAAATAACTTTTTTCCAAGCATATTTTTGGTCATCAGAGGTTGGATTTTCGGATTCAGGGGGTCGAAATACACCTAGAAACTCACCCATTAAAGTCCTATTTTGATTCTGAAAAAAAATATTTTCGATCATCTCTTTTTCGTACCATGCGAAATAACTTCTTTCCAGATGTATTTTCGTGTAACAAAGGTTGGATTTGGGGATTCAGCGAATCAAAATACACCTATAAACCCACCCTTCAAAGTTCGATTTCGATTCTGGAGACAGATATTTTCGATCATCTCTTTTTCGTACCATGCGAAATAACTTTTTTCCAAGCATGTTTTTGGTCATCAAAGGTTGGATTTTCGGATTCAGCGGGTCGAAATACACCTAGAAACTCACCCATCAAAGTCCGATCTTGATTCTGAAAAAAAATATTTTCGATCATCTCTTTTTCGTACCATGCGAAATAACTTTTTTCCTAGCATATTTTCGGTCATCAGAGGTTGGATTTCCGGATTCAGGGGGTCGGAATACACCTAGAAACTCACCCATTGAAGTCCGATTTTGATTCTGAAAAAAAATATTTTCGATCATCTCTTTTTCGTACCATGCGAAATAACTTCTTTCCAGGTCTATTTTCATGTCACAAAGGTTGGATTTTTGAATTCAGCGGGTCAAAATACACCTATGAACCCACCCTTCAAAGTTCGATTTCGATTCTGGAGACAGATATTTTCGATCATCTCTTTTTCGTACCATGCGAAATAACTTTTTTCCAAGCATATTTTGGCTCATCAAAGTTTGGATTTTCTTATTCAGCGGGTCAAAATACACCTAAAAACTCACCCATCAAAGTCCGATCTTGATTCTGAAAAAAAATATTTTCGATCATCTCTTTTTCGTACCATGCGAAATAACTTTTTTCCAAGCATATTTTTGGTCATCAGAGGTTGGATTTTCGGATTCAGGGGGTCAAAATACACCTAGAAACTCACCCATTAAAGTCCGATTTTGATTCTGAAAAAAAATATTTTCGATCATCTCTTTTTCGTTCCATGCGAAATAACTTCTTTCCAGGTGTATTTTCGTGTAACAAAGGTTGGATTTTTGAATTCAGCGGGTCAAAATACACCTATAAACCCACCCTTCAAAGTTCGATTTAGATTCTGGAGACAGATATTTTCGATCATCTCTTTTTCGTACCATGCGAAATAACGTTTTTCCAAGCATATTTTCGGTCATCAAAGGTTGGATTTTCGGATTCAGCGGGTCGAAATACACCTAGAAACCCACCCATCAAAGTCCGATCTTGATTCTGAAAAAAAATATTTTCGATCATCTCTTTTTCGTACCATGCGAAATAATTTTTTTCCAAGCATATTTCTGGTCATACGAGGTCGGATTTCTGGATTCAGCGGGTCGAAATACCCCTAGAAACTCACCCATTAAAGTCCGATTTTGATTCTGAAAAAAAATATTTTCGATCATCTCTTTTTCGTACCATGCGGAATAACTTCTTTCCAGGTCTATTTTCATGTCACAAAGGTTGGATTTTTGAATTCAGCGGGTCAAAATACACCTATGAACCCACCCTTCAAAGTTCGATTTCGATTCTGGAGACAGATATTTTCGATCATCTCTTTTTCGTACCATGCGAAATAACTTCTTTCCAAGCATATTTTTGCGCATCAAAGTTTGGATTTTCGGATTCAGCGGGTCAAAATACACCTAGAAACTCACCCATCAAAGTCCGATCTTGATTCTGAAAAAAAATATTTTCGATCATCTCTTTTTCGTACCATGCGAAATAACTTTTTTCCAAGCATATTTTTGGTCATCAGAGGTTGGATTTTCGGATTCAGGGGGTCAAAATACACCTAGAAACTCACCCATTAAAGTCCGATTTTGATTCTGAAAAAAAATATTTTCGATCATCTCTTTTTCGTTCCATGCGAAATAACTTCTTTCCAGGTGTATTTTCGTGTAACAAAGGTTGGATTTTTGAATTCAGCGGGTCAAAATACACCTATGAACCCACCCTTCAAAGTTCGATTTCGATTCTGGAGACAGATATTTTCGATCATCTCTTTTTCGTACCACGCGAAATAACTTTTTTCCAAGCACATTTTCGGTCATCAAAGGTTGGATTTTCGGATTCAGCGGGTCGAAATACACCTAGAAACTCACCCATCAAAGTCCGATCTTGATTCTGAAAAAAAATATTTTCGATCATCTCTTTTTCGTACCATGCGAAATAACTTTTTTCCTAGCATATTTTCGGTCATCAGAGGTTGGATTTCCGGATTCAGGGGGTCGAAATACACCTAGAAACTCACCCATTAAAGTCCGATTTTGATTCTGAAAAAAAATATTTTCGATCATCTCTTTTTCGTACCATGCGAAATAACTTCTTTCCAGGTCTATTTTCATGTCACAAAGGTTGGATTTTTGAATTCAGCGGGTCAAAATACACCTATGAACCCACCCTTCAAAGTTCGATTTCGATTCTGGAGACAGATATTTTCGATCATCTCTTTTTCGTACCATGCGAAATAACTTTTTTCCAAGCATATTTTTGCTCATCAAAGATTGGATTTTCTTATTCAGCGGGTCAAAATACACCTAAAAACTCACCCATCAAAGTCCGATCTTGATTCTGAAAAAAAATATTCTCGATCATCTCTTTTTCGTACCATGCGAAATAACTTTTTTCCAAGCATATTTTTGGTCATCAGAGGTTGGATTTTCGGATTCAGGGGGTCAAAATACACCTAGAAACTCACCCATTAAAGTCCGATTTTGATTCTGAAAAAAAATATTTTCGATCATCTCTTTTTCGTTCCATGCGAAATAACTTCTTTCCAGGTGTATTTTCGTGTAACAAAGGTTGGATTTTTGAATTCAGCGGGTCAAAATACACCTATGAACCCACCCTTCAAAGTTCGATTCAAATTCTGGAGACAGATATTTTCGATCATCTCTTTTTCGTACCATGCGAAATAACTTTTTTCCAAGCATATTTTTGCTCATCAAAGTTTGGATTTTCGGATTCAGCGGGTCAAAATACACCTAGAAACTCACCCATCAAAGTCCGATCTTGATTCGGGAAAAAAATATTTTCGATCATCTCTTTTTCGTACCATGCGAAATAACTTTTTTCCAAGCAAATTTTTGGTCATCAGAGGTTGGATTTTCGGATTCAGGGGGTCGAAATACACCTAGAAACCCACCCATCAAAGTTCGATTCCGATTCTGGAGACAGATATTATCGATCATCTCTTTTTCGTACCATGCGAAATAACTTTTTTCCAAGCATATTTTCGGTCATCAGAGGTTGGATTTTCGGATTCAGGGGGTCGGAATACACCTAGAAACTCACCCATTAAAGTCCGATTTTGATTCTGAAAAAAAATATTTTCGATCATCTCTTTTTCGTACCATGCGGAATAACTTCTTTCCAGGTCTATTTTCATGTCACAAAGGTTGGATTTTTGAATTCAGCGGGTCAAAATACACCTATGAACCCACCCTTCAAAGTTCGATTTCGATTCTGGAGACAGATATTTTCGATCATCTCTTTTTCGTACCATGCGAAATAACTTCTTTCCAAGCATATTTTTGCGCATCAAAGTTTGGATTTTCGGATTCAGCGGGTCAAAATACACCTAGAAACTCACCCATCAAAGTCCGATCTTGATTCTGAAAAAAAATATTTTCGATCATCTCTTTTTCGTACCATGCGAAATAACTTTTTTCCAAGCATATTTTTGGTCATCAGAGGTTGGATTTTCGGATTCAGGGGGTCAAAATACACCTAGAAACTCACCCATTAAAGTCCGATTTTGATTCTGAAAAAAAATATTTTCGATCATCTCTTTTTCGTTCCATGCGAAATAACTTCTTTCCAGGTGTATTTTCGTGTAACAAAGGTTGGATTTTTGAATTCAGCGGGTCAAAATACACCTATGAACCCACCCTTCAAAGTTCGATTTCGATTCTGGAGACAGATATTTTCGATCATCTCTTTTTCGTACCACGCGAAATAACTTTTTTCCAAGCACATTTTCGGTCATCAAAGGTTGGATTTTCGGATTCAGCGGGTCGAAATACACCTAGAAACTCACCCATCAAAGTCCGATCTTGATTCTGAAAAAAAATATTTTCGATCATCTCTTTTTCGTACCATGCGAAATAATTTTTTTCCAAGCATATTTCTGGTCATACGAGGTCGGATTTTTGTATTTAGCGGGTCGAAATACCCCTAGAAACTCACCCATTAAAGTCCGATCTCGATTCTGAAAAAAAATATTTTCGATCATCTCTTGTTCGTACCATGCGAAATAACTTCTTTCCAGGTGTATTTTCGCGTAACAAAGGTTGGATTTTTGGATTCAGCGGGTCAAAATACACCTATAAACCCATCCTTCAAAGTTCGATTCCGATTCTGGAGACAGATATTATCGATCATCTCTTTTTCGTACCATGCGAAATAACTTTTTTCCAAGCATATTTTTGCTCATCAAAGTTTGGATTTTCGGATTCAGCGGGTCAAAATACACCTAGAAACTCACCCATCAAAGTGCGATCTTGATTCTGAAAAAAAATATTTTCGATCATCTCTTTTTCGTACCATGCGAAATAACTTTTTTCCAAGCATATTTTTGGTCATCAGAGGTTGGATTTTCGGATTCAGGGGGTCGAAATACACCTAGAAACTCACCCATTAAAGTCCTATTTTGATTCTGAAAAAAAATATTTTCGATCATCTCTTTTTCGTACCATGCGAAATAACTTCTTTCCAGATGTATTTTCGTGTAACAAAGGTTGGATTTGGGGATTCAGCGAATCAAAATACACCTATAAACCCACCCTTCAAAGTTCGATTTCGATTCTGGAGACAGATATTTTCGATCATCTCTTTTTCGTACCATGCGAAATAACTTTTTTCCAAGCATGTTTTTGGTCATCAAAGGTTGGATTTTCGGATTCAGCGGGTCGAAATACACCTAGAAACTCACCCATCAAAGTCCGATCTTGATTCTGAAAAAAAATATTTTCGATCATCTCTTTTTCGTACCATGCGAAATAACTTTTTTCCTAGCATATTTTCGGTCATCAGAGGTTGGATTTCCGGATTCAGGGGGTCGGAATACACCTAGAAACTCACCCATTGAAGTCCGATTTTGATTCTGAAAAAAAATATTTTCGATCATCTCTTTTTCGTACCATGCGAAATAACTTCTTTCCAGGTCTATTTTCATGTCACAAAGGTTGGATTTTTGAATTCAGCGGGTCAAAATACACCTATGAACCCACCCTTCAAAGTTCGATTTCGATTCTGGAGACAGATATTTTCGATCATCTCTTTTTCGTACCATGCGAAATAACTTTTTTCCAAGCATATTTTGGCTCATCAAAGTTTGGATTTTCTTATTCAGCGGGTCAAAATACACCTAAAAACTCACCCATCAAAGTCCGATCTTGATTCTGAAAAAAAATATTTTCGATCATCTCTTTTTCGTACCATGCGAAATAACTTTTTTCCAAGCATATTTTTGGTCATCAGAGGTTGGATTTTCGGATTCAGGGGGTCAAAATACACCTAGAAACTCACCCATTAAAGTCCGATTTTGATTCTGAAAAAAAATATTTTCGATCATCTCTTTTTCGTTCCATGCGAAATAACTTCTTTCCAGGTGTATTTTCGTGTAACAAAGGTTGGATTTTTGAATTCAGCGGGTCAAAATACACCTATAAACCCACCCTTCAAAGTTCGATTTAGATTCTGGAGACAGATATTTTCGATCATCTCTTTTTCGTACCATGCGAAATAACGTTTTTCCAAGCATATTTTCGGTCATCAAAGGTTGGATTTTCGGATTCAGCGGGTCGAAATACACCTAGAAACCCACCCATCAAAGTCCGATCTTGATTCTGAAAAAAAATATTTTCGATCATCTCTTTTTCGTACCATGCGAAATAATTTTTTTCCAAGCATATTTCTGGTCATACGAGGTCGGATTTCTGGATTCAGCGGGTCGAAATACCCCTAGAAACTCACCCATTAAAGTCCGATTTTGATTCTGAAAAAAAATATTTTCGATCATCTCTTTTTCGTACCATGCGGAATAACTTCTTTCCAGGTCTATTTTCATGTCACAAAGGTTGGATTTTTGAATTCAGCGGGTCAAAATACACCTATGAACCCACCCTTCAAAGTTCGATTTCGATTCTGGAGACAGATATTTTCGATCATCTCTTTTTCGTACCATGCGAAATAACTTCTTTCCAAGCATATTTTTGCGCATCAAAGTTTGGATTTTCGGATTCAGCGGGTCAAAATACACCTAGAAACTCACCCATCAAAGTCCGATCTTGATTCTGAAAAAAAATATTTTCGATCATCTCTTTTTCGTACCATGCGAAATAACTTTTTTCCAAGCATATTTTTGGTCATCAGAGGTTGGATTTTCGGATTCAGGGGGTCAAAATACACCTAGAAACTCACCCATTAAAGTCCGATTTTGATTCTGAAAAAAAATATTTTCGATCATCTCTTTTTCGTTCCATGCGAAATAACTTCTTTCCAGGTGTATTTTCGTGTAACAAAGGTTGGATTTTTGAATTCAGCGGGTCAAAATACACCTATGAACCCACCCTTCAAAGTTCGATTTCGATTCTGGAGACAGATATTTTCGATCATCTCTTTTTCGTACCACGCGAAATAACTTTTTTCCAAGCACATTTTCGGTCATCAAAGGTTGGATTTTCGGATTCAGCGGGTCGAAATACACCTAGAAACTCACCCATCAAAGTCCGATCTTGATTCTGAAAAAAAATATTTTCGATCATCTCTTTTTCGTACCATGCGAAATAATTTTTTTCCAAGCATATTTCTGGTCATACGAGGTCGGATTTTTGTATTTAGCGGGTCGAAATACCCCTAGAAACTCACCCATTAAAGTCCGATCTCGATTCTGAAAAAAAATATTTTCGATCATCTCTTGTTCGTACCATGCGAAATAACTTCTTTCCAGGTGTATTTTCGCGTAACAAAGGTTGGATTTTTGGATTCAGCGGGTCAAAATACACCTATAAACCCATCCTTCAAAGTTCGATTCCGATTCTGGAGACAGATATTATCGATCATCTCTTTTTCGTACCATGCGAAATAACTTTTTTCCAAGCATGTTTTTGGTCATCAAAGGTTGGATTTTCGGATTCAGCGGGTCGAAATACACATAGAAACTCACCCATCAAAGTCCGATCTTGATTCTGAAAAAAAATATTTTCGATCATCTCTTTTTCGTACCATGCGAAATAACTTTTTTCCTAGCATATTTTCGGTCATCAGAGGTTGGATTTCCGGATTCAGGGGGTCGGAATACACCTAGAAACTCACCCATTAAAGTCCTATTTTGATTCTGAAAAAAAATATTTTCGATCATCTCTTTTTCGTACCATGCGAAATAACTTCTTTCCAGATGTATTTTCGTGTAACAAAGGTTGGATTTGGGGATTCAGCGAATCAAAATACACCTATAAACCCACCCTTCAAAGTTCGATTTCGATTCTGGAGACAGATATTTTCGATCATCTCTTTTTCGTACCATGCGAAATAACTTTTTTCCAAGCATGTTTTTGGTCATCAAAGGTTGGATTTTCGGATTCAGCGGGTCGAAATACACCTAGAAACTCACCCATCAAAGTCCGATCTTGATTCTGAAAAAAAATATTTTCGATCATCTCTTTTTCGTACCATGCGAAATAACTTTTTTCCTAGCATATTTTCGGTCATCAGAGGTTGGATTTCCGGATTCAGGGGGTCGGAATACACCTAGAAACTCACCCATTGAAGTCCGATTTTGATTCTGAAAAAAAATATTTTCGATCATCTCTTTTTCGTACCATGCGAAATAACTTCTTTCCAGGTCTATTTTCATGTCACAAAGGTTGGATTTTTGAATTCAGCGGGTCAAAATACACCTATGAACCCACCCTTCAAAGTTCGATTTCGATTCTGGAGACAGATATTTTCGATCATCTCTTTTTCGTACCATGCGAAATAACTTTTTTCCAAGCATATTTTGGCTCATCAAAGTTTGGATTTTCTTATTCAGCGGGTCAAAATACACCTAAAAACTCACCCATCAAAGTCCGATCTTGATTCTGAAAAAAAATATTTTCGATCATCTCTTTTTCGTACCATGCGAAATAACTTTTTTCCAAGCATATTTTTGGTCATCAGAGGTTGGATTTTCGGATTCAGGGGGTCAAAATACACCTAGAAACTCACCCATTAAAGTCCGATTTTGATTCTGAAAAAAAATATTTTCGATCATCTCTTTTTCGTTCCATGCGAAATAACTTCTTTCCAGGTGTATTTTCGTGTAACAAAGGTTGGATTTTTGAATTCAGCGGGTCAAAATACACCTATGAACCCACCCTTCAAAGTTCGATTTCGATTCTGGAGACAGATATTTTCGATCATCTCTTTTTCGTACCACGCGAAATAACTTTTTTCCAAGCACATTTTCGGTCATCAAAGGTTGGATTTTCGGATTCAGCGGGTCGAAATACACCTAGAAACTCACCCATCAAAGTCCGATCTTGATTCTGAAAAAAAATATTTTCGATCATCTCTTTTTCGTACCATGCGAAATAATTTTTTTCCAAGCATATTTCTGGTCATACGAGGTCGGATTTTTGTATTTAGCGGGTCGAAATACCCCTAGAAACTCACCCATTAAAGTCCGATCTCGATTCTGAAAAAAAATATTTTCGATCATCTCTTGTTCGTACCATGCGAAATAACTTCTTTCCAGGTGTATTTTCGCGTAACAAAGGTTGGATTTTTGGATTCAGCGGGTCAAAATACACCTATAAACCCATCCTTCAAAGTTCGATTCCGATTCTGGAGACAGATATTATCGATCATCTCTTTTTCGTACCATGCGAAATAACTTTTTTCCAAGCATATTTTTGCTCATCAAAGTTTGGATTTTCGGATTCAGCGGGTCAAAATACACCTAGAAACTCACCCATCAAAGTGCGATCTTGATTCTGAAAAAAAATATTTTCGATCATCTCTTTTTCGTACCATGCGAAATAACTTTTTTCCAAGCATATTTTTGGTCATCAGAGGTTGGATTTTTGGATTCAGGGGGTCGAAATACACCTAGAAACTCACCCATTAAAGTCCTATTTTGATTCTGAAAAAAAATATTTTCGATCATCTCTTTTTCGTACCATGCGAAATAACTTCTTTCCAGATGTATTTTCGTGTAACAAAGGTTGGATTTGGGGATTCAGCGAATCAAAATACACCTATAAACCCACCCTTCAAAGTTCGATTTCGATTCTGGAGACAGATATTTTCGATCATCTCTTTTTCGTACCATGCGAAATAACTTTTTTCCAAGCATGTTTTTGGTCATCAAAGGTTGGATTTTCGGATTCAGCGGGTCGAAATACACCTAGAAACTCACCCATCAAAGTCCGATCTTGATTCTGAAAAAAAATATTTTCGATCATCTCTTTTTCGTACCATGCGAAATAACTTTTTTCCTAGCATATTTTCGGTCATCAGAGGTTGGATTTCCGGATTCAGGGGGTCGGAATACACCTAGAAACTCACCCATTGAAGTCCGATTTTGATTCTGAAAAAAAATATTTTCGATCATCTCTTTTTCGTACCATGCGAAATAACTTCTTTCCAGGTCTATTTTCATGTCACAAAGGTTGGATTTTTGAATTCAGCGGGTCAAAATACACCTATGAACCCACCCTTCAAAGTTCGATTTCGATTCTGGAGACAGATATTTTCGATCATCTCTTTTTCGTACCATGCGAAATAACTTTTTTCCAAGCATATTTTGGCTCATCAAAGTTTGGATTTTCTTATTCAGCGGGTCAAAATACACCTAAAAACTCACCCATCAAAGTCCGATCTTGATTCTGAGAAAAAATATTTTCGATCATCTCTTTTTCGTACCATGCGAAATAACTTTTTTCCAAGCATATTTTTGGTCATCAGAGGTTGGATTTTCGGATTCAGGGGGTCAAAATACACCTAGAAACTCACCCATTAAAGTCCGATTTTGATTCTGAAAAAAAATATTTTCGATCATCTCTTTTTCGTTCCATGCGAAATAACTTCTTTCCAGGTGTATTTTCGTGTAACAAAGGTTGGATTTTTGAATTCAGCGGGTCAAAATACACCTATAAACCCACCCTTCAAAGTTCGATTTAGATTCTGGAGACAGATATTTTCGATCATCTCTTTTTCGTACCATGCGAAATAACGTTTTTCCAAGCATATTTTCGGTCATCAAAGGTTGGATTTTCGGATTCAGCGGGTCGAAATACACCTAGAAACCCACCCATCAAAGTCCGATCTTGATTCTGAAAAAAAATATTTTCGATCATCTCTTTTTCGTACCATGCGAAATAATTTTTTTCCAAGCATATTTCTGGTCATACGAGGTCGGATTTCTGGATTCAGCGGGTCGAAATACCCCTAGAAACTCACCCATTAAAGTCCGATTTTGATTCTGAAAAAAAATATTTTCGATCATCTCTTTTTCGTACCATGCGGAATAACTTCTTTCCAGGTCTATTTTCGTGTAACAAAGGTTGGATTTTTGGATTCAGCGGGTCAAAATACACCTATAAACCCACCCATCAAAGTTCGATTCCGATTCTGGAGACAGATATTATCGATCATCTCTTTTTCGTACCATGCGAAATAACTTTTTTCCAAGCATATTTTTGCTCATCAAAGTTTGGATTTTCGGATTCAGCGGGTCAAAATACACCTAGAAACTCACCCATCAAAGTCCGATCTTGATTCTGAAAAAAAATATTTTCGATCATCTCTTTTTCGTACCATGCGAAATAACTTTTTTCCAAGCAAATTTTTGGTCATCAGAGGTTGGATTTTTGGATTCAGGGGGTCGAAATACACCTAGAAACTCACCCAATAAAGTCCGATTTTGATTCTGAAAAAAAATATTTTCGATCATCTCTTTTTCGTACCATGCGAAATAACTTCTTTCCAGGTGTATTTTCGCGTAACAAAGGTTGGATTTTTGGATTCAGCGGGTCAAAATACACCTATAAACCCACCCATCAAAGTTCGATTCCGATTCTGGAGACAGATATTATCGATCATCTCTTTTTCGTACCATGCGAAATAACTTTTGTCCAAGCATATTTTTGCTCATCAAAGTTTGGATTTTCGGATTCAGCGGGTCAAAATACACCTAGAAACTCACCCATCAAAGTCCGATCTTGATTCTGAAAAAAAATATTTTCGATCATCTCTTTTTCGTACCATGCAAAATAACTTTTTTCCAAGCATATTTTTGGTCATCAGAGGTTGGATTTTCGGATTCAGGGGGTCGAAATACACCTAGAAACTCACCCATTAAAGTCCGATTTTGATGCTGAACAAAAATATTTTCGATCATCTCTTTTTCGTACCATGCGAAATAACTTCTTTTCAGGTGTATTTTCGTGTAACAAAGGTTGGATTTCGGGATTCAGCGGGTCAAAATACACCTATAAACCCAGCCTTCAAAGTTCGATTTCGATTCGGGAGACAGATATTTTCGATCATCTCTTTTTCGTACCATGCGAAATAACTTTTTTCCAAGCATGTTTTTGGTCATCAAAGGTTGGATTTTCGGATTCAGCGGGTCGAAATACACCTAGAAACTCACCCATCAAAGTCCGATCTTGATTCTGAAAAAAAATATTTTCGATCATCTCTTTTTCGTTCCATGCGAAATAACTTCTTTCCAGGTGTATTTTCGTGTAACAAAGGTTGGATTTTTGAATTCAGCGGGTCAAAATACACCTATGAACCCACCCTTCAAAGTTCGATTTCGATTCTGGAGACAGATATTTTCGATCATCTCTTTTTCGTACCACGCGAAATAACTTTTTTCCAAGCACATTTTCGGTCATCAAAGGTTGGATTTTCGGATTCAGCGGGTCGAAATACACCTAGAAACTCACCCATCAAAGTCCGATCTTGATTCTGAAAAAAAATATTTTCGATCATCTCTTTTTCGTACCATGCGAAATAATTTTTTTCCAAGCATATTTCTGGTCATACGAGGTCGGATTTTTGTATTTAGCGGGTCGAAATACCCCTAGAAACTCACCCATTAAAGTCCGATCTCGATTCTGAAAAAAAATATTTTCGATCATCTCTTGTTCGTACCATGCGAAATAACTTCTTTCCAGGTGTATTTTCGCGTAACAAAGGTTGGATTTTTGGATTCAGCGGGTCAAAATACACCTATAAACCCATCCTTCAAAGTTCGATTCCGATTCTGGAGACAGATATTATCGATCATCTCTTTTTCGTACCATGCGAAATAACTTTTTTCCAAGCATATTTTTGCTCATCAAAGTTTGGATTTTCGGATTCAGCGGGTCAAAATACACCTAGAAACTCACCCATCAAAGTGCGATCTTGATTCTGAAAAAAAATATTTTCGATCATCTCTTTTTCGTACCATGCGAAATAACTTTTTTCCAAGCATATTTTTGGTCATCAGAGGTTGGATTTTCGGATTCAGGGGGTCGAAATACACCTAGAAACTCACCCATTAAAGTCCTATTTTGATTCTGAAAAAAAATATTTTCGATCATCTCTTTTTCGTACCATGCGAAATAACTTCTTTCCAGATGTATTTTCGTGTAACAAAGGTTGGATTTGGGGATTCAGCGAATCAAAATACACCTATAAACCCACCCTTCAAAGTTCGATTTCGATTCTGGAGACAGATATTTTCGATCATCTCTTTTTCGTACCATGCGAAATAACTTTTTTCCAAGCATGTTTTTGGTCATCAAAGGTTGGATTTTCGGATTCAGCGGGTCGAAATACACCTAGAAACTCACCCATCAAAGTCCGATCTTGATTCTGAAAAAAAATATTTTCGATCATCTCTTTTTCGTACCATGCGAAATAACTTTTTTCCTAGCATATTTTCGGTCATCAGAGGTTGGATTTCCGGATTCAGGGGGTCGGAATACACCTAGAAACTCACCCATTGAAGTCCGATTTTGATTCTGAAAAAAAATATTTTCGATCATCTCTTTTTCGTACCATGCGAAATAACTTCTTTCCAGGTCTATTTTCATGTCACAAAGGTTGGATTTTTGAATTCAGCGGGTCAAAATACACCTATGAACCCACCCTTCAAAGTTCGATTTCGATTCTGGAGACAGATATTTTCGATCATCTCTTTTTCGTACCATGCGAAATAACTTTTTTCCAAGCATATTTTGGCTCATCAAAGTTTGGATTTTCTTATTCAGCGGGTCAAAATACACCTAAAAACTCACCCATCAAAGTCCGATCTTGATTCTGAGAAAAAATATTTTCGATCATCTCTTTTTCGTACCATGCGAAATAACTTTTTTCCAAGCATATTTTTGGTCATCAGAGGTTGGATTTTCGGATTCAGGGGGTCAAAATACACCTAGAAACTCACCCATTAAAGTCCGATTTTGATTCTGAAAAAAAATATTTTCGATCATCTCTTTTTCGTTCCATGCGAAATAACTTCTTTCCAGGTGTATTTTCGTGTAACAAAGGTTGGATTTTTGAATTCAGCGGGTCAAAATACACCTATAAACCCACCCTTCAAAGTTCGATTTAGATTCTGGAGACAGATATTTTCGATCATCTCTTTTTCGTACCATGCGAAATAACGTTTTTCCAAGCATATTTTCGGTCATCAAAGGTTGGATTTTCGGATTCAGCGGGTCGAAATACACCTAGAAACCCACCCATCAAAGTCCGATCTTGATTCTGAAAAAAAATATTTTCGATCATCTCTTTTTCGTACCATGCGAAATAATTTTTTTCCAAGCATATTTCTGGTCATACGAGGTCGGATTTCTGGATTCAGCGGGTCGAAATACCCCTAGAAACTCACCCATTAAAGTCCGATTTTGATTCTGAAAAAAAATATTTTCGATCATCTCTTTTTCGTACCATGCGGAATAACTTCTTTCCAGGTCTATTTTCGTGTAACAAAGGTTGGATTTTTGGATTCAGCGGGTCAAAATACACCTATAAACCCACCCATCAAAGTTCGATTCCGATTCTGGAGACAGATATTATCGATCATCTCTTTTTCGTACCATGCGAAATAACTTTTTTCCAAGCATATTTTTGCTCATCAAAGTTTGGATTTTCGGATTCAGCGGGTCAAAATACACCTAGAAACTCACCCATCAAAGTCCGATCTTGATTCTGAAAAAAAATATTTTCGATCATCTCTTTTTCGTACCATGCGAAATAACTTTTTTCCAAGCAAATTTTTGGTCATCAGAGGTTGGATTTTTGGATTCAGGGGGTCGAAATACACCTAGAAACTCACCCAATAAAGTCCGATTTTGATTCTGAAAAAAAATATTTTCGATCATCTCTTTTTCGTACCATGCGAAATAACTTCTTTCCAGGTGTATTTTCGCGTAACAAAGGTTGGATTTTTGGATTCAGCGGGTCAAAATACACCTATAAACCCACCCATCAAAGTTCGATTCCGATTCTGGAGACAGATATTATCGATCATCTCTTTTTCGTACCATGCGAAATAACTTTTGTCCAAGCATATTTTTGCTCATCAAAGTTTGGATTTTCGGATTCAGCGGGTCAAAATACACCTAGAAACTCACCCATCAAAGTCCGATCTTGATTCTGAAAAAAAATATTTTCGATCATCTCTTTTTCGTACCATGCAAAATAACTTTTTTCCAAGCATATTTTTGGTCATCAGAGGTTGGATTTTCGGATTCAGGGGGTCGAAATACACCTAGAAACTCACCCATTAAAGTCCGATTTTGATGCTGAACAAAAATATTTTCGATCATCTCTTTTTCGTACCATGCGAAATAACTTCTTTTCAGGTGTATTTTCGTGTAACAAAGGTTGGATTTCGGGATTCAGCGGGTCAAAATACACCTATAAACCCACCCTTCAAAGTTCGATTTCGATTCGGGAGACAGATATTTTCGATCATCTCTTTTTCGTACCATGCGAAATAACTTTTTTCCAAGCATGTTTTTGGTCATCAAAGGTTGGATTTTCGGATTCAGCGGGTCGAAATACACCTAGAAACTCACCCATCAAAGTCCGATCTTGATTCTGAAAAAAAATATTTTCGATCATCTCTTTTTCGTACCATGCGAAATAACTTCTTTCCAGGTCTATTTTCGTGTAACAAAGGTTGGATTTTTGAATTCAGCGGGTCAAAATACACCTATGAACCCACCCTTCAAAGTTCGATTTCGATTCTGGAGACAGATATTTTCGATCATCTCTTTTTCGTACCATGCGAAATAACTTTTTTCCAAGCATATTTTCGGTCATCAAAGGTTGGATTTTCGGATTCAGCGGGTCGAAATACACCTAGAAACTCACCCATCAAAGTCCGATTTTGATTCTGAAAGAAAATATTTTCGATCATCTCTTTTTCGTACCATGCGAAATAATTTTTTTCCAAGCATATTTCTGGTCATACGAGGTCGGATTTTTGGATTCAGCGGGTCGAAATACCCCTAGAAACTCACCTATTAAAGTCCGATCTCGATTCTGAAAAAAAATATTTTCGATCATCTCTTGTTCGTACCATGCGAAATAACTTCTTTCCAGGTGTATTTTCGCTGAACAAAGGTTGGATTTTTGGATTCAGCGGGTCAAAATACACCTATAAACCCACCCATCAAAGTTCGATTCCGATTCTGGAGACAGATATTATCGATCATCTCTTTTTCGTACCATGCGAAATAACTTTTTTCCAAGCATATTTTTGCTCATCAAAGTTTGGATTTTCGGATTCAACGGGTCAAAATACACCTAGAAACTCACCCATCAAAGTCCGATCTTGATTCTGAAAAAAAATATTTTCGATCATCTCTTTTTCGTACCATGCGAAATAACTTTTTTCCAAGCAAATTTTTGGTCATCAGAGGTTGGATTTTCGGATTCAGGGGGTCGAAATACACCTCGAAACTCACCCAATAAAGTCCGATTTTGATTCAGAAAAAAAATATTTTCGATCATCTCTTTTTCGTACCATGCGAAATAACTTCTTTCCAGGTGTATTTTCGTGTGAAAAAGGTTGGATTTTGGGATTCAGCGGGTCAAAATACACCTATAAACCCACCCTTCAAAGTTTGATTTCGATTCTGGAGACAGATATTTTCGATCATCTCTTTTTCGTACCATGCGAAATAACTTTTTTCCAAGCATATTTTCGGTCATCAAAGGTTGGATTTTCGGATTCAGCGGGTCGAAATACACCTAGAAACTCACCCATCAAAGTCCGATCTTGATTCTGAAAAAAAATATTTTCGATCATCTCTTTTTCGTACCATGCGAAATAATTTTTTTCCAAGCATATTTCTGGTCATACGAGGTCGGATTTTTGGATTCAGCGGGTCGAAATACCCCTAGAAACTCACCCATTAAAGTCCGATTTTGATTCTGAAAAAAAATATTTTCGATCATCTCTTTTTCGTACCATGCGAAATAACTTCTTTCCAGGTCTATTTTCGTGTAACAAAGGTTGGATTTTTGGATTCAGCGGGTCAAAATACACCTATAAACCCACCCATCAAAGTTCGATTCCGATTCTGGAGACAGATATTATCGATCATCTCTTTTTCGTACCATGCGAAATAACTTTTTTCCAAGCATATTTTTGCTCATCAAAGTTTGGATTTTCGGATTCAGCGGGTCAAAATACACCTAGAAACTCACCCATCAAAGTCCGATCTTGATTCTGAAAAAAAATATTTTCGATCATCTCTTTTTCGTACCATGCGAAATAACTTTTTTCCAAGCAAATTTTTGGTCATCAGAGGTTGGATTTTCGGATTCAGGGGGTCGAAATACACCTAGAAACTCACCCAATAAAGTCCGATTTTGATTCTGAAAAAAAATATTCTCGATCATCTCTTTTTCGTACCATGCGAAATAACTTCTTTCCAGGTGTATTTTCGCGTAACAAAAGTTGGATTTTTGGATTCAGCGGGTCAAAATACACCTATAAACCCACCCATCAAAGTTCGATTCCGATTCTGGAGACAGATATTATCGATCATCTCTCTTTCGTACCATGCGAAATAACTTTTTTCCAAGCATATTTTTGCTCATCAAAGTTTGGATTTTCGGATTCAGCGGGTCAAAATACACCTAGAAACTCACCCATCAAAGTCCGATCTTGATTCTGAAAAAAAATATTTTCGATCATCTCTTTTTCGTACCATGCGAAATAACTTTTTTCCAAGCATATTTTTGGTCATAAGAGGTTGGATTTTCGGATTCAGGGGGTCGAAATACACCTAGAAACTCACCCATTAAAGTCCGATTTTGATGCTGAAAAAAAATATTTTCGATCATCTCTTTTTCGTACCATGCGAAATAACTTCTTTCCAGGTGTACTTTCGTGTAACAAAGGTTGGATTTTGGGATTCAGCGGGTCAAAATACAGCTATAAACCCACCCTTCAAAGTTCGATTTCGATTCTGGAGACAGATATTTTCGATCATCTCTTTTTCGTACCATGCGAAATAACTTTTTTCCAAGCATGTTTTTGGTCATCAAAGGTTGGATTTTCGGATTCAGCGGGTCGAAATACACCTAGAAACTCACCCATCAAAGTCCGATCTTGATTCTGAAAAAAAATATTTTCGATCATCTCTTTTTCGTACCATGCGAAATAACTTTTTTCCAAGCATATTTTCGGTCATCAGAGGTTGGATTTTCGGATTCAGGGGGTCGGAATACACCTAGAAACTCACCCATTAAAGTCCGATTTTGATTCTGAGAAAAAATATTTTCGATCATCTCTTTTTCGTACCATGCGAAATAACTTCTTTCCAGGTCTATTTTCGTGTAACAAAGGTTGGATTTTTGAATTCAGCGGGTCAAAATACACCTATGAACCCACCCTTCAAAGTTCGATTTCGATTCTGGAGACAGATATTTTCGATCATCTCTTTTTCGTACCATGCGAAATAACTTTTTTCCAAGCATATTTTCGGTCATCAAAGGTTGGATTTTCGGATTCAGCGGGTCGAAATACACCTAGAAACTCACCCATCAAAGTCCGATCTTGATTCTGAAAAAAAATATTTTCGATCATCTCTTTTTCGTACCATGCGAAATAATTTTTTTCCAAGCATATTTCTGGTCATACGAGGTCGGATTTTTGGATTCAGCGGGTCGAAATACCCCTAGAAACTCACCCATTAAAGTCCGATCTCGATTCTGAAAAAAAATATTTTCGATCATCTCTTGTTCGTACCATGCGAAATAACTTCTTTCCAGGTGTATTTTCGCTGAACAAAGGTTGGATTTTTGGATTCAGCGGGTCAAAATACACCTATAAACCCACCCATCAAAGTTCGATTCCGATTCTGGAGACAGATATTATCGATCATCTCTTTTTCGTACCATGCGAAATAACTTTTTTCCAAGCATATTTTTGCTCATCAAAGTTTGGATTTTCGGATTCAGCGGGTCAAAATACACCTAGAAACTCACCCATCAAAGTCCGATCTTGATTCTGAAAAAAAATATTTTCGATCATCTCTTTTTCGTACCATGCGAAATAACTTTTTTCCAAGCAAATTTTTGGTCATCAGAGGTTGGATTTTCGGATTCAGGGGGTCGAAATACACCTAGAAACTCACCCAATAAAGTCCGATTTTGATTCTGAAAAAAAATATTCTCGATCATCTCTTTTTCGTACCATGCGAAATAACTTCTTTCCAGGTGTATTTTCGCGTAACAAAAGTTGGATTTTTGGATTCAGCGGGTCAAAATACACCTATAAACCCACCCATCAACGTTCGATTCCGATTCTGGAGACAGATATTATCGATCATCTCTCTTTCGTACCATGCGAAATAACTTTTTTCCAAGCATATTTTTGCTCATCAAAGTTTGGATTTTCGGATTCAGCGGGTCAAAATACACCTAGAAACTCACCCATCAAAGTCCGATCTTGATTCTGAAAAAAAATATTTTCGATCATCTCTTTTTCGTACCATGCGAAATAACTTTTTTCCAAGCATATTTTTGGTCATAAGAGGTTGGATTTTCGGATTCAGGGGGTCGAAATACACCTAGAAACTCACCCATTAAAGTCCGATTTTGATGCTGAAAAAAAATATTTTCGATCATCTCTTTTTCGTACCATGCGAAATAACTTCTTTCCAGGTGTATTTTCGTGTAACAAAGGTTGGATTTTGGGATTCAGCGGGTCAAAATACAGCTATAAACCCACCCTTCAAAGTTCGATTTCGATTCTGGAGACAGATATTTTCGATCATCTCTTTTTCGTACCATGCGAAATAACTTTTTTCCAAGCATGTTTTTGGTCATCAAAGGTTGGATTTTCGGATTCAGCGGGTCGAAATACACCTAGAAACTCACCCATCAAAGTCCGATCTTGATTCTGAAAAAAAATATTTTCGATCATCTCTTTTTCGTACCATGCGAAATAACTTTTTTCCAAGCATATTTTCGGTCATCAGAGGTTGGATTTTCGGATTCAGGGGGTCGGAATACACCTAGAAACTCACCCATTAAAGTCCGATTTTGATTCTGAGAAAAAATATTTTCGATCATCTCTTTTTCGTACCATGCGAAATAACTTCTTTCCAGGTCTATTTTCGTGTAACAAAGGTTGGATTTTTGAATTCAGCGGGTCAAAATACACCTATGAACCCACCCTTCAAAGTTCGATTTCGATTCTGGAGACAGATATTTTCGATCATCTCTTTTTCGTACCATGCGAAATAACTTTTTTCCAAGCATATTTTCGGTCATCAAAGGTTGGATTTTCGGATTCAGCGGGTCGAAATACACCTAGAAACTCACCCATCAAAGTCCGATCTTGATTCTGAAAAAAAATATTTTCGATCATCTCTTTTTCGTACCATGCGAAATAATTTTTTTCCAAGCATATTTCTGGTCATACGAGGTCGGATTTTTGGATTCAGCGGGTCGAAATACCCCTAGAAACTCACCCATTAAAGTCCGATCTCGATTCTGAAAAAAAATATTTTCGATCATCTCTTGTTCGTACCATGCGAAATAACTTCTTTCCAGGTGTATTTTCGCTGAACAAAGGTTGGATTTTTGGATTCAGCGGGTCAAAATACACCTATAAACCCACCCATCAAAGTTCGATTCCGATTCTGGAGACAGATATTATCGATCATCTCTTTTTCGTACCATGCGAAATAACTTTTTTCCAAGCATATTTTTGCTCATCAAAGTTTGGATTTTCGGATTCAGCGGGTCAAAATACACCTAGAAACTCACCCATCAAAGTCCGATCTTGATTCTGAAAAAAAATATTTTCGATCATCTCTTTTTCGTACCATGCGAAATAACTTTTTTCCAAGCAAATTTTTGGTCATCAGAGGTTGGATTTTCGGATTCAGGGGGTCGAAATACACCGAGAAACTCACCCAATAAAGTCCGATTTTGATTCTGAAAAAAAATATTTTCGATCATCTCTTTTTCGTACCATGCGAAATAACTTCTTTCCAGGTGTATTTTCGTGTAACAAAGGTTGGATTTTGGGATTCAGCGGGTCAAAATACACCTATAAACCCACCCTTCAAAGTTCGATTTCGATTCTGGAGACAGATATTTTCGATCATCTCTTTTTCGTACCATGCGAAATAACTTTTTTCCAAGCATGTTTTTGGTCATCAAAGGTTGGATTTTCGGATTCAGCGGGTCAAAATACACCGATAAACCCACCCATCAAAGTTCGATTCCGATTCTGGAGACAGATATTATCGATCATCTCTCTTTCGTACCATGCGAAATAACTTTTTTCCAAGCATATTTTTGCTCATCAAAGTTTGGATTTTCGGATTCAGCGGGTCAAAATACACCTAGAAACTCACCCATCAAAGTCCGATCTTGATTCTGAAAAAAAATATTTTCGATCATCTCTTTTTCGTACCATGCGAAATAACTTTTTTCCATGCATATTTTTGGTCATAAGAGGTTGGATTTTCGGATTCAGGGGGTCGAAATACACCTAGAAACTCACCCATTAAAGTCCGATTTTGATGCTGAAAAAAAATATTTTCGATCATCTCTTTTTCGTACCATGCGAAATAACTTCTTTCCAGGTGTATTTTCGTGTAACAAAGGTTGGATTTTGGGATTCAGCGGGTCAAAATACAGCTATAAACCCACCCTTCAAAGTTCGATTTCGATTCTGGAGACAGATATTTTCGATCATCTCTTTTTCGTACCATGCGAAATAACTTTTTTCCAAGCATGTTTTTGGTCATCAAAGGTTGGATTTTCGGATTCAGCGGGTCGAAATACACCTAGAAACTCACCCATCAAAGTCCGATCTTGATTCTGAAAAAAAATATTTTCGATCATCTCTTTTTCGTACCATGCGAAATAACTTTTTTCCAAGCATATTTTCGGTCATCAGAGGTTGGATTTTCGGATTCAGGGGGTCGGAATACACCTAGAAACTCACCCATTAAAGTCCGATTTTGATTCTGAGAAAAAATATTTTCGATCATCTCTTTTTCGTACCATGCGAAATAACTTCTTTCCAGGTCTATTTTCGTGTAACAAAGGTTGGATTTTTGAATTCAGCGGGTCAAAATACACCTATGAACCCACCCTTCAAAGTTCGATTTCGATTCTGGAGACAGATATTTTCGATCATCTCTTTTTCGTACCATGCGAAATAACTTTTTTCCAAGCATATTTTCGGTCATCAAAGGTTGGATTTTCGGATTCAGCGGGTCGAAATACACCTAGAAACTCACCCATCAAAGTCCGATCTTGATTCTGAAAAAAAATATTTTCGATCATCTCTTTTTCGTACCATGCGAAATAATTTTTTTCCAAGCATATTTCTGGTCATACGAGGTCGGATTTTTGGATTCAGCGGGTCGAAATACCCCTAGAAACTCACCCATTAAAGTCCGATCTCGATTCTGAAAAAAAATATTTTCGATCATCTCTTGTTCGTACCATGCGAAATAACTTCTTTCCAGGTGTATTTTCGCTGAACAAAGGTTGGATTTTTGGATTCAGCGGGTCAAAATACACCTATAAACCCACCCATCAAAGTTCGATTCCGATTCTGGAGACAGATATTATCGATCATCTCTTTTTCGTACCATGCGAAATAACTTTTTTCCAAGCATATTTTTGCTCATCAAAGTTTGGATTTTCGGATTCAGCGGGTCAAAATACACCTAGAAACTCACCCATCAAAGTCCGATCTTGATTCTGAAAAAAAATATTTTCGATCATCTCTTTTTCGTACCATGCGAAATAACTTTTTTCCAAGCAAATTTTTGGTCATCAGAGGTTGGATTTTCGGATTCAGGGGGTCGAAATACACCGAGAAACTCACCCAATAAAGTCCGATTTTGATTCTGAAAAAAAATATTTTCGATCATCTCTTTTTCGTACCATGCGAAATAACTTCTTTCCAGGTGTATTTTCGTGTAACAAAGGTTGGATTTTGGGATTCAGCGGGTCAAAATACACCTATAAACCCACCCTTCAAAGTTTGATTTCGATTCTGGAGACAGATATTTTCGATCATTTCTTTTTCGTACCATGCGAAATAACTTTTTTCCAAGCATATTTTCGGTCATCAAAGGTTGGATTTTCGGATTCAGCGGGTCGAAATACACCTAGAAACTCACCCATCAAAGTCCGATCTTGATTCTGAAAAAAAATATTTTCGATCATCTCTTTTTCGTACCATGCGAAATAATTTTTTTCCAAGCATATTACTGGTCATACGAGGTCGGATTTTTGGATTCAGCGGGTCGAAATACCCCTAGAAACTCACCCATTAAAGTCCGATTTTGATTCTGAAAAAAAATATTTTCGATCATCTCTTTTTCGTACCATGCGAAATAACTTCTTTCCAGGTCTATTTTCGTGTAACAAAGGTTGGATTTTTGGATTCAGCGGGTCAAAATACACCTATAAACCCACCCATCAAAGTTCGATTCCGATTCTGGAGACAGATATTATCGATCATCTCTTTTTCGTACCATGCGAAATAACTTTTTTCCAAGCATATTTTTGCTCATCAAAGTTTGGATTTTGGGATTCAGCGGGTCAAAATACACCTAGAAACTCACCCATCAAAGTCCGATCTTGATTCTGAAAAAAAATATTTTCGATCATCTCTTTTTCGTACCATGCGAAATAACTTTTTTCCAAGCAAATTTTTGGTCATCAGAGGTTGGATTTTCGGATTCAGGGGGTCGAAATACACCTAGATACTCACCCAATAAAGTCCGATTTTGATTCTGAAAAAAAATATTTTCGATCATCTCTTTTTCGTACCATGCGAAATAACTTCTTTCCAGGTGTATTTTCGCGTAACAAAGGTTGGATTTTTGGATTCAGCGGGTCAAAATACACCTATAAACCCACCCATCAAAGTTCGAGTCCGATTCTGGAGACAGATATTATCGATCATCTCTTTTTCGTACCATGCGAAATAACTTTTTTCCAAGCATATTTTCGGTCATCAAAGGTTGGATTTTCGGATTCAGCGGGTCGAAATACACCTAGAAACTCACCCATCAAAGTCCGATCTTGATTCTGAGAAAAAATATTTTCGATCATCTCTTTTTCGTACCATGCGAAATAATTTTTTTCCAAGCATATTACTGGTCATACGAGGTCGGATTTTTGGATTCAGCGGGTCGAAATACCCCTAGAAACTCACCCATTAAAGTCCGATTTTGATTCTGAAAAAAAATATTTTCGATCATCTCTTTTTCGTACCATGCGAAATAACTTCTTTCCAGGTCTATTTTCGTGTAACAAAGGTTTGATTTTTGGATTCAGCGGGTCAAAATACACCTATAAACCCACCCATCAAAGTTCGATTCCGATTCTGGAGACAGATATTATCGATCATCTCTTTTTCGTACCATGCGAAATAACTTTTTTCCAAGCATATTTTTGCTCATCAAAGTTTGGATTTTCGGATTCAGCGGGTCGAAATACACCTGGAAACTCACCCATCAAAGTCCGATCTTGATTCTGAAAAAAAATATTTTCGATCATCTCTTTTTCGTACCATGCGAAATAACTTTTTTCCAAGCATATTTTTGGTCATCAGAGGTCGGATTTTCGGATTCAGGGGGTCGGAATACACCTAGAAACTCACCCATTAAAGTCCGATTTTGATTCTGAAAAAAAATATTTTCGATCATCTCTTTTTCGTTCCATGCGAAATAACTTCTTTCCAGGTGTATTTTCGTGTAACAAAGGTTGGATTTTCGGATTCAGCGGGTCGAAATACACCTATAAACCCACCCATCAAAGTTCGATTCCGATTCTGGAGACAGATATTATCGATCATCTCTTTTTCGTACCATGCGAAATAACTTTTTTCCAAGCATATTTTTGCTCATCAAAGTTTGGATTTTCGGATTCAGCGGGTCAAAATACACCTAGAAACTCACCCATCAAAGTCCGATCTTGATTCTGAAAAAAAATATTTTCGATCATCTCTTTTTCGTACCATGCGAAATAACTTTTTTCCAAGCAAATTTTTGGTCATCAGAGGTTGGATTTTCGGATTCAGGGGGTCGAAATACACCGAGAAACTCACCCAATAAAGTCCGATTTTGATTCTGAAAAAAAATATTTTCGATCATCTCTTTTTCGTACCATGCGAAATAACTTCTTTCCAGGTGTATTTTCGTGTAACAAAGGTTGGATTTTGGGATTCAGCGGGTCAAAATACACCTATAAACCCACCCTTCAAAGTTCGATTTCGATTCTGGAGACAGATATTTTCGATCATCTCTTTTTCGTACCATGCGAAATAACTTTTTTCCAAGCATGTTTTTGGTCATCAAAGGTTGGATTTTCGGATTCAGCGGGTCAAAATACACCGATAAACCCACCCATCAAAGTTCGATTCCGATTCTGGAGACAGATATTATCGATCATCTCTCTTTCGTACCATGCGAAATAACTTTTTTCCAAGCATATTTTTGCTCATCAAAGTTTGGATTTTCGGATTCAGCGGGTCAAAATACACCTAGAAACTCACCCATCAAAGTCCGATCTTGATTCTGAAAAAAAATATTTTCGATCATCTCTTTTTCGTACCATGCGAAATAACTTTTTTCCATGCATATTTTTGGTCATAAGAGGTTGGATTTTCGGATTCAGGGGGTCGAAATACACCTAGAAACTCACCCATTAAAGTCCGATTTTGATGCTGAAAAAAAATATTTTCGATCATCTCTTTTTCGTACCATGCGAAATAACTTCTTTCCAGGTGTATTTTCGTGTAACAAAGGTTGGATTTTGGGATTCAGCGGGTCAAAATACAGCTATAAACCCACCCTTCAAAGTTCGATTTCGATTCTGGAGACAGATATTTTCGATCATCTCTTTTTCGTACCATGCGAAATAACTTTTTTCCAAGCATGTTTTTGGTCATCAAAGGTTGGATTTTCGGATTCAGCGGGTCGAAATACACCTAGAAACTCACCCATCAAAGTCCGATCTTGATTCTGAAAAAAAATATTTTCGATCATCTCTTTTTCGTACCATGCGAAATAACTTTTTTCCAAGCATATTTTCGGTCATCAGAGGTTGGATTTTCGGATTCAGGGGGTCGGAATACACCTAGAAACTCACCCATTAAAGTCCGATTTTGATTCTGAGAAAAAATATTTTCGATCATCTCTTTTTCGTACCATGCGAAATAACTTCTTTCCAGGTCTATTTTCGTGTAACAAAGGTTGGATTTTTGAATTCAGCGGGTCAAAATACACCTATGAACCCACCCTTCAAAGTTCGATTTCGATTCTGGAGACAGATATTTTCGATCATCTCTTTTTCGTACCATGCGAAATAACTTTTTTCCAAGCATATTTTCGGTCATCAAAGGTTGGATTTTCGGATTCAGCGGGTCGAAATACACCTAGAAACTCACCCATCAAAGTCCGATCTTGATTCTGAAAAAAAATATTTTCGATCATCTCTTTTTCGTACCATGCGAAATAATTTTTTTCCAAGCATATTTCTGGTCATACGAGGTCGGATTTTTGGATTCAGCGGGTCGAAATACCCCTAGAAACTCACCCATTAAAGTCCGATCTCGATTCTGAAAAAAAATATTTTCGATCATCTCTTGTTCGTACCATGCGAAATAACTTCTTTCCAGGTGTATTTTCGCTGAACAAAGGTTGGATTTTTGGATTCAGCGGGTCAAAATACACCTATAAACCCACCCATCAAAGTTCGATTCCGATTCTGGAGACAGATATTATCGATCATCTCTTTTTCGTACCATGCGAAATAACTTTTTTCCAAGCATATTTTTGCTCATCAAAGTTTGGATTTTCGGATTCAGCGGGTCAAAATACACCTAGAAACTCACCCATCAAAGTCCGATCTTGATTCTGAAAAAAAATATTTTCGATCATCTCTTTTTCGTACCATGCGAAATAACTTTTTTCCAAGCAAATTTTTGGTCATCAGAGGTTGGATTTTCGGATTCAGGGGGTCGAAATACACCGAGAAACTCACCCAATAAAGTCCGATTTTGATTCTGAAAAAAAATATTTTCGATCATCTCTTTTTCGTACCATGCGAAATAACTTCTTTCCAGGTGTATTTTCGTGTAACAAAGGTTGGATTTTGGGATTCAGCGGGTCAAAATACACCTATAAACCCACCCTTCAAAGTTTGATTTCGATTCTGGAGACAGATATTTTCGATCATTTCTTTTTCGTACCATGCGAAATAACTTTTTTCCAAGCATATTTTCGGTCATCAAAGGTTGGATTTTCGGATTCAGCGGGTCGAAATACACCTAGAAACTCACCCATCAAAGTCCGATCTTGATTCTGAAAAAAAATATTTTCGATCATCTCTTTTTCGTACCATGCGAAATAATTTTTTTCCAAGCATATTACTGGTCATACGAGGTCGGATTTTTGGATTCAGCGGGTCGAAATACCCCTAGAAACTCACCCATTAAAGTCCGATTTTGATTCTGAAAAAAAATATTTTCGATCATCTCTTTTTCGTACCATGCGAAATAACTTCTTTCCAGGTCTATTTTCGTGTAACAAAGGTTGGATTTTTGGATTCAGCGGGTCAAAATACACCTATAAACCCACCCATCAAAGTTCGATTCCGATTCTGGAGACAGATATTATCGATCATCTCTTTTTCGTACCATGCGAAATAACTTTTTTCCAAGCATATTTTTGCTCATCAAAGTTTGGATTTTGGGATTCAGCGGGTCAAAATACACCTAGAAACTCACCCATCAAAGTCCGATCTTGATTCTGAAACAAAATATTTTCGATCATCTCTTTTTCGTACCATGCGAAATAACTTTTTTCCAAGCAAATTTTTGGTCATCAGAGGTTGGATTTTCGGATTCAGGGGGTCGAAATACACCTAGATACTCACCCAATAAAGTCCGATTTTGATTCTGAAAAAAAATATTTTCGATCATCTCTTTTTCGTACCATGCGAAATAACTTCTTTCCAGGTGTATTTTCGCGTAACAAAGGTTGGATTTTTGGATTCAGCGGGTCAAAATACACCTATAAACCCACCCATCAAAGTTCGAGTCCGATTCTGGAGACAGATATTATCGATCATCTCTTTTTCGTACCATGCGAAATAACTTTTTTCCAAGCATATTTTCGGTCATCAAAGGTTGGATTTTCGGATTCAGCGGGTCGAAATACACCTAGAAACTCACCCATCAAAGTCCGATCTTGATTCTGAGAAAAAATATTTTCGATCATCTCTTTTTCGTACCATGCGAAATAATTTTTTTCCAAGCATATTACTGGTCATACGAGGTCGGATTTTTGGATTCAGCGGGTCGAAATACCCCTAGAAACTCACCCATTAAAGTCCGATTTTGATTCTGAAAAAAAATATTTTCGATCATCTCTTTTTCGTACCATGCGAAATAACTTCTTTCCAGGTCTATTTTCGTGTAACAAAGGTTTGATTTTTGGATTCAGCGGGTCAAAATACACCTATAAACCCACCCATCAAAGTTCGATTCCGATTCTGGAGACAGATATTATCGATCATCTCTTTTTCGTACCATGCGAAATAACTTTTTTCCAAGCATATTTTTGCTCATCAAAGTTTGGATTTTCGGATTCAGCGGGTCGAAATACACCTGGAAACTCACCCATCAAAGTCCGATCTTGATTCTGAAAAAAAATATTTTCGATCATCTCTTTTTCGTACCATGCGAAATAACTTTTTTCCAAGCATATTTTTGGTCATCAGAGGTCGGATTTTCGGATTCAGGGGGTCGGAATACACCTAGAAACTCACCCATTAAAGTCCGATTTTGATTCTGAAAAAAAATATTTTCGATCATCTCTTTTTCGTTCCATGCGAAATAACTTCTTTCCAGGTGTATTTTCGTGTAACAAAGGTTGGATTTTCGGATTCAGCGGGTCGAAATACACCTAGAAACTCACCCATCAAAGTCCGATCTTGATTCTGAAAAAAAATATTTTCGATCATCTCTTTTTCGTACCATGCGAAATAACTTTTTTCCAAGCATATTTTTGGTCATCAGAGGTTTGATTTTCGGATTCAGGGGGTCGAAATACACTTAGAAACTCACTCAATAAAGTCCGATTTTAATTCTGAAACAAAATATTTTCGATCATCTCTTTTTCGTACCATGCGAAATAACTTCTTTCCAGGTGTATTTTCGTGTAACAAAGGTTGGATTTTTGAATTCAGCGGGTCAAAATACACCTATGAACCCACCCTTCAAAGTTCGATTTCGATTCTGGAGACAGATATTTCCGATCATCTCTTTTTCGTACCATGCGAAATAACTTTTTTCCAAGCATATTTCCGGTCATCAAAGGTTGGATTTTCGGATTCAGCGGGTCGAAATACACCTAGAAACTCACCCATCAAAGTCCGATCTTGATTCTGAAAAAAAATATTTTCGATCATCTCTTTTTCGTACCATGCGAAATAACTTTTTTCCAAGCATATTTTTGGTCATCAGAGGTTGGATTTTCGGATTCAGGGGGTCTAAATACACCTAGAAACTCACCCATTGAAGTCCGATTTTGATTCTGAAAAAAAATATTTTCGATCATCTCTTTTTCGTACCATGCGAAATAACTTCTTTCCAGGTGTATTTTCGTGTAACAAAGGTTGGATTTTGGGATTCAGCGGGTCAAAATACACCTATAAACCCACCCTTCAAAGTTCGATTTCGATTCTGGAGACAGATATTTTCGATCATCTCTTTTTCGTACCATGCGAAATAACTTTTATCCAAGCATGTTTTTGGTCATCAAAGGCTGGATTTTCGGATTCAGCGGGTCGAAATACGCCTAGAAACTCACCCATCAAAGTCCGATCTTGATTCTGAAAAAAAATATTTTCGATCATCTCTTTTTCGTACCATGTGAAATAACTTTTTTCCAAGCATATTTTCGGTCATCAGAGGTTGGATTTTCGGATTCAGGGGGTCGAAATACACCTAGAAACTCACCCGTTAAAGTCCGATTTTGATTCTGAAAAAAAATATTTTCGATCATCTCTTTTTCGTACCATGCGAAATAACTTCTTTCCAGGTGTATTTTCGTGTAACAAAGGTTGGATTTTTGGAATCAGCGGGTCAAAATACACCTATAAACCCACCCTTCAAAGTTCGATTCCGATTCTGGAGACACATATTTTCGATCATCTCTTTTTCGTACCATGCGAAATAACTTTTTTCCAAGCATATTTTTGGTCATCAAAGGTTGGATTTTCGCATCCAGCGGGTCGAAATACACCTAGAAACTCACCCATCAAAGTCCGATTTTAATTCTGAAAAAAAATATTTTCGATCATCTCTTTTTCGTACCATGCGAAATAACTTTTTTCCAAGCATATTTTTGGTCATAAGAGGTCGGATTTTTGGATTCAGCGGGTCGAAATACCCCTAGAAACTCACCCATTAAAGTCCGATCTCGATTCTGAAAAAAAATATTTTCGATCATCTCTTGTTCGTACCATGCGAAATAACTTCTTTCCAGGTGTATTTTCGCGTAACAAAGGTTGGATTTTTGGATTCAGCGGGTCAAAATACACCTATAAACCCATCCTTCAAAGTTCGATTCCGATTCTGGAGACAGATATTATCGATCATCTCTTTTTCGTACCATGCGAAATAACTTTTTTCCAAGCATATTTTTGCTCATCAAAGTTTGGATTTTCGGATTCAGCGGGTCAAAATACACCTAGAAACTCACCCATCAAAGTGCGATCTTGATTCTGAAAAAAAATATTTTCGATCATCTCTTTTTCGTACCATGCGAAATAACTTTTTTCCAAGCATATTTTTGGTCATCAGAGGTTGGATTTTCGGATTCAGGGGGTCGAAATACACCTAGAAACTCACCCATTAAAGTCCTATTTTGATTCTGAAAAAAAATATTTTCGATCATCTCTTTTTCGTACCATGCGAAATAACTTCTTTCCAGATGTATTTTCGTGTAACAACGGTTGGATTTGGGGATTCAGCGAATCAAAATACACCTATAAACCCACCCTTCAAAGTTCGATTTCGATTCTGGAGACAGATATTTTCGATCATCTCTTTTTCGTACCATGCGAAATAACTTTTTTCCAAGCATGTTTTTGGTCATCAAAGGTTGGATTTTCGGATTCAGCGGGTCGAAATACACCTAGAAACTCACCCATCAAAGTCCGATCTTGATTCTGAAAAAAAATATTTTCGATCATCTCTTTTTCGTACCATGCGAAATAACTTTTTTCCTAGCATATTTTCGGTCATCAGAGGTTGGATTTCCGGATTCAGGGGGTCGGAATACACCTAGAAACTCACCCATTGAAGTCCGATTTTGATTCTGAAAAAAAATATTTTCGATCATCTCTTTTTCGTACCATGCGAAATAACTTCTTTCCAGGTCTATTTTCATGTCACAAAGGTTGGATTTTTGAATTCAGCGGGTCAAAATACACCTATGAACCCACCCTTCAAAGTTCGATTTCGATTCTGGAGACAGATATTTTCGATCATCTCTTTTTCGTACCATGCGAAATAACTTTTTTCCAAGCATATTTTGGCTCATCAAAGTTTGGATTTTCTTATTCAGCGGGTCAAAATACACCTAAAAACTCACCCATCAAAGTCCGATCTTGATTCTGAGAAAAAATATTTTCGATCATCTCTTTTTCGTACCATGCGAAATAACTTTTTTCCAAGCATATTTTTGGTCATCAGAGGTTGGATTTTCGGATTCAGGGGGTCAAAATACACCTAGAAACTCACCCATTAAAGTCCGATTTTGATTCTGAAAAAAAATATTTTCGATCATCTCTTTTTCGTTCCATGCGAAATAACTTCTTTCCAGGTGTATTTTCGTGTAACAAAGGTTGGATTTTTGAATTCAGCGGGTCAAAATACACCTATAAACCCACCCTTCAAAGTTCGATTTAGATTCTGGAGACAGATATTTTCGATCATCTCTTTTTCGTACCATGCGAAATAACGTTTTTCCAAGCATATTTTCGGTCATCAAAGGTTGGATTTTCGGATTCAGCGGGTCGAAATACACCTAGAAACCCACCCATCAAAGTCCGATCTTGATTCTGAAAAAAAATATTTTCGATCATCTCTTTTTCGTACCATGCGAAATAATTTTTTTCCAAGCATATTTCTGGTCATACGAGGTCGGATTTCTGGATTCAGCGGGTCGAAATACCCCTAGAAACTCACCCATTAAAGTCCGATTTTGATTCTGAAAAAAAATATTTTCGATCATCTCTTTTTCGTACCATGCGGAATAACTTCTTTCCAGGTCTATTTTCGTGTAACAAAGGTTGGATTTTTGGATTCAGCGGGTCAAAATACACCTATAAACCCACCCATCAAAGTTCGATTCCGATTCTGGAGACAGATATTATCGATCATCTCTTTTTCGTACCATGCGAAATAACTTTTTTCCAAGCATATTTTTGCTCATCAAAGTTTGGATTTTCGGATTCAGCGGGTCAAAATACACCTAGAAACTCACCCATCAAAGTCCGATCTTGATTCTGAAAAAAAATATTTTCGATCATCTCTTTTTCGTACCATGCGAAATAACTTTGTTCCAAGCAAATTTTTGGTCATCAGAGGTTGGATTTTTGGATTCAGGGGGTCGAAATACACCTAGAAACTCACCCAATAAAGTCCGATTTTGATTCTGAAAAAAAATATTTTCGATCATCTCTTTTTCGTACCATGCGAAATAACTTCTTTCCAGGTGTATTTTCGCGTAACAAAGGTTGGATTTTTGGATTCAGCGGGTCAAAATACACCTATAAACCCACCCATCAAAGTTCGATTCCGATTCTGGAGACAGATATTATCGATCATCTCTTTTTCGTACCATGCGAAATAACTTTTGTCCAAGCATATTTTTGCTCATCAAAGTTTGGATTTTCGGATTCAGCGGGTCAAAATACACCTAGAAACTCACCCATCAAAGTCCGATCTTGATTCTGAAAAAAAATATTTTCGATCATCTCTTTTTCGTACCATGCAAAATAACTTTTTTCCAAGCATATTTTTGGTCATCAGAGGTTGGATTTTCGGATTCAGGGGGTCGAAATACACCTAGAAACTCACCCATTAAAGTCCGATTTTGATGCCGAACAAAAATATTTTCGATCATCTCTTTTTCGTACCATGCGAAATAACTTCTTTTCAGGTGTATTTTCGTGTAACAAAGCTTGGATTTCGGGATTCAGCGGGTCAAAATACACCTATAAACCCACCCTTCAAAGTTCGATTTCGATTCGGGAGACAGATATTTTCGATCATCTCTTTTTCGTACCATGCGAAATAACTTTTTTCCAAGCATGTTTTTGGTCATCAAAGGTTGGATTTTCGGATTCAGCGGGTCGAAATACACCTAGAAACTCACCCATCAAAGTCCGATCTTGATTCTGAAAAAAAATATTTTCGATCATCTCTTTTTCGTACCATGCGAAATAACTTCTTTCCAGGTCTATTTTCGTGTAACAAAGGTTGGATTTTTGAATTCAGCGGGTCAAAATACACCTATGAACCCACCCTTCAAAGTTCGATTTCGATTCTGGAGACAGATATTTTCGATCATCTCTTTTTCGTACCATGCGAAATAACTTTTTTCCAAGCATATTTTCGGTCATCAAAGGTTGGATTTTCGGATTCAGCGGGTCGAAATACACCTAGAAACTCACCCATCAAAGTCCGATTTTGATTCTGAAAGAAAATATTTTCGATCATCTCTTTTTCGTACCATGCGAAATAATTTTTTTCCAAGCATATTTCTGGTCATACGAGGTCGGATTTTTGGATTCAGCGGGTCGAAATACCCCTAGAAACTCACCTATTAAAGTCCGATCTCGATTCTGAAAAAAAATATTTTCGATCATCTCTTGTTCGTACCATGCGAAATAACTTCTTTCCAGGTGTATTTTCGCTGAACAAAGGTTGGATTTTTGGATTCAGCGGGTCAAAATACACCTATAAACCCACCCATCAAAGTTCGATTCCGATTCTGGAGACAGATATTATCGATCATCTCTTTTTCGTACCATGCGAAATAACTTTTTTCCAAGCATATTTTTGCTCATCAAAGTTTGGATTTTCGGATTCAACGGGTCAAAATACACCTAGAAACTCACCCATCAAAGTCCGATCTTGATTCTGAAAAAAAATATTTTCGATCATCTCTTTTTCGTACCATGCGAAATAACTTTTGTCCAAGCAAATTTTTGGTCATCAGAGGTTGGATTTTCGGATTCAGGGGGTCGAAATACACCTCGAAACTCACCCAATAAAGTCCGATTTTGATTCAGAAAAAAAATATTTTCGATCATCTCTTTTTCGTACCATGCGAAATAACTTCTTTCCAGGTGTATTTTCGTGTGAAAAAGGTTGGATTTTGGGATTCAGCGGGTCAAAATACACCTATAAACCCACCCTTCAAAGTTTGATTTCGATTCTGGAGACAGATATTTTCGATCATCTCTTTTTCGTACCATGCGAAATAACTTTTTTCCAAGCATATTTTCGGTCATCCAAGGTTGGATTTTCGGATTCAGCGGGTCGAAATACACCTAGAAACTCACCCATCAAAGTCCGATCTTGATTCTGAAAAAAAATATTTTCGATCATCTCTTTTTCGTACCATGCGAAATAATTTTTTTCCAAGCATATTTCTGGTCATACGAGGTCGGATTTTTGGATTCAGCGGGTCGAAATACCCCTAGAAACTCACCCATTAAAGTCCGATTTTGATTCTGAAAAAAAATATTTTCGATCATCTCTTTTTCGTACCATGCGAAATAACTTCTTTCCAGGTCTATTTTCGTGTAACAAAGGTTGGATTTTTGGATTCAGCGGGTCAAAATACACCTATAAACCCACCCATCAAAGTTCGATTCCGATTCTGGAGACAGATATTATCGATCATCTCTTTTTCGTACCATGCGAAATAACTTTTTTCCAAGCATATTTTTGCTCATCAAAGTTTGGATTTTCGGATTCAGCGGGTCAAAATACACCTAGAAACTCACCCATCAAAGTCCGATCTTGATTCTGAAAAAAAATATTTTCGATCATCTCTTTTTCGTACCATGCGAAATAACTTTTTTCCAAGCAAATTTTTGGTCATCAGAGGTTGGATTTTCGGATTCAGGGGGTCGAAATACACCTAGAAACTCACCCAATAAAGTCCGATTTTGATTCTGAAAAAAAATATTCTCGATCATCTCTTTTTCGTACCATGCGAAATAACTTCTTTCCAGGTGTATTTTCGCGTAACAAAAGTTGGATTTTTGGATTCAGCGGGTCAAAATACACCTATAAACCCACCCATCAAAGTTCGATTCCGATTCTGGAGACAGATATTATCGATCATCTCTCTTTCGTACCATGCGAAATAACTTTTTTCCAAGCATATTTTTGCTCATCAAAGTTTGGATTTTCGGATTCAGCGGGTCAAAATACACCTAGAAACTCACCCATCAAAGTCCGATCTTGATTCTGAAAAAAAATATTTTCGATCATCTCTTTTTCGTACCATGCGAAATAACTTTTTTCCAAGCATATTTTTGGTCATAAGAGGTTGGATTTTCGGATTCAGGGGGTCGAAATACACCTAGAAACTCACCCATTAAAGTCCGATTTTGATGCTGAAAAAAAATATTTTCGATCATCTCTTTTTCGTACCATGCGAAATAACTTCTTTCCAGGTGTATTTTCGTGTAACAAAGGTTGGATTTTGGGATTCAGCGGGTCAAAATACAGCTATAAACCCACCCTTCAAAGTTCGATTTCGATTCTGGAGACAGATATTTTCGATCATCTCTTTTTCGTACCATGCGAAATAACTTTTTTCCAAGCATGTTTTTGGTCATCAAAGGTTGGATTTTCGGATTCAGCGGGTCGAAATACACCTAGAAACTCACCCATCAAAGTCCGATCTTGATTCTGAAAAAAAATATTTTCGATCATCTCTTTTTCGTACCATGCGAAATAACTTTTTTCCAAGCATATTTTCGGTCATCAGAGGTTGGATTTTCGGATTCAGGGGGTCGGAATACACCTAGAAACTCACCCATTAAAGTCCGATTTTGATTCTGAGAAAAAATATTTTCGATCATCTCTTTTTCGTACCATGCGAAATAACTTCTTTCCAGGTCTATTTTCGTGTAACAAAGGTTGGATTTTTGAATTCAGCGGGTCAAAATACACCTATGAACCCACCCTTCAAAGTTCGATTTCGATTCTGGAGACAGATATTTTCGATCATCTCTTTTTCGTACCATGCGAAATAACTTTTTTCCAAGCATATTTTCGGTCATCAAAGGTTGGATTTTCGGATTCAGCGGGTCGAAATACACCTAGAAACTCACCCATCAAAGTCCGATCTTGATTCTGAAAAAAAATATTTTCGATCATCTCTTTTTCGTACCATGCGAAATAATTTTTTTCCAAGCATATTTCTGGTCATACGAGGTCGGATTTTTGGATTCAGCGGGTCGAAATACCCCTAGAAACTCACCCATTAAAGTCCGATCTCGATTCTGAAAAAAAATATTTTCGATCATCTCTTGTTCGTACCATGCGAAATAACTTCTTTCCAGGTGTATTTTCGCTGAACAAAGGTTGGATTTTTGGATTCAGCGGGTCAAAATACACCTATAAACCCACCCATCAAAGTTCGATTCCGATTCTGGAGACAGATATTATCGATCATCTCTTTTTCGTACCATGCGAAATAACTTTTTTCCAAGCATATTTTTGCTCATCAAAGTTTGGATTTTCGGATTCAGCGGGTCAAAATACACCTAGAAACTCACCCATCAAAGTCCGATCTTGATTCTGAAAAAAAATATTTTCGATCATCTCTTTTTCGTACCATGCGAAATAACTTTTTTCCAAGCAAATTTTTGGTCATCAGAGGTTGGATTTTCGGATTCAGGGGGTCGAAATACACCGAGAAACTCACCCAATAAAGTCCGATTTTGATTCTGAAAAAAAATATTTTCGATCATCTCTTTTTCGTACCATGCGAAATAACTTCTTTCCAGGTGTATTTTCGTGTAACAAAGGTTGGATTTTGGGATTCAGCGGGTCAAAATACACCTATAAACCCACCCTTCAAAGTTCGATTTCGATTCTGGAGACAGATATTTTCGATCATCTCTTTTTCGTACCATGCGAAATAACTTTTTTCCAAGCATGTTTTTGGTCATCAAAGGTTGGATTTTCGGATTCAGCGGGTCAAAATACACCTATAAACCCACCCATCAAAGTTCGATTCCGATTCTGGAGACAGATATTATCGATCATCTCTCTTTCGTACCATGCGAAATAACTTTTTTCCAAGCATATTTTTGCTCATCAAAGTTTGGATTTTCGGATTCAGCGGGTCAAAATACACCTAGAAACTCACCCATCAAAGTCCGATCTTGATTCTGAAAAAAAATATTTTCGATCATCTCTTTTTCGTACCATGCGAAATAACTTTTTTCCAAGCATATTTTTGGTCATAAGAGGTTGGATTTTCGGATTCAGGGGGTCGAAATACACCTAGAAACTCACCCATTAAAGTCCGATTTTGATGCTGAAAAAAAATATTTTCGATCATCTCTTTTTCGTACCATGCGAAATAACTTCTTTCCAGGTGTATTTTCGTGTAACAAAGGTTGGATTTTGGGATTCAGCGGGTCAAAATACAGCTATAAACCCACCCTTCAAAGTTCGATTTCGATTCTGGAGACAGATATTTTCGATCATCTCTTTTTCGTACCATGCGAAATAACTTTTTTCCAAGCATGTTTTTGGTCATCAAAGGTTGGATTTTCGGATTCAGCGGGTCGAAATACACCTAGAAACTCACCCATCAAAGTCCGATCTTGATTCTGAAAAAAAATATTTTCGATCATCTCTTTTTCGTACCATGCGAAATAACTTTTTTCCAAGCATATTTTCGGTCATCAGAGGTTGGATTTTCGGATTCAGGGGGTCGGAATACACCTAGAAACTCACCCATTAAAGTCCGATTTTGATTCTGAGAAAAAATATTTTCGATCATCTCTTTTTCGTACCATGCGAAATAACTTCTTTCCAGGTCTATTTTCGTGTAACAAAGGTTGGATTTTTGAATTCAGCGGGTCAAAATACACCTATGAACCCACCCTTCAAAGTTCGATTTCGATTCTGGAGACAGATATTTTCGATCATCTCTTTTTCGTACCATGCGAAATAACTTTTTTCCAAGCATATTTTCGGTCATCAAAGGTTGGATTTTCGGATTCAGCGGGTCGAAATACACCTAGAAACTCACCCATCAAAGTCCGATCTTGATTCTGAAAAAAAATATTTTCGATCATCTCTTTTTCGTACCATGCGAAATAATTTTTTTCCAAGCATATTTCTGGTCATACGAGGTCGGATTTTTGGATTCAGCGGGTCGAAATACCCCTAGAAACTCACCCATTAAAGTCCGATCTCGATTCTGAAAAAAAATATTTTCGATCATCTCTTGTTCGTACCATGCGAAATAACTTCTTTCCAGGTGTATTTTCGCTGAACAAAGGTTGGATTTTTGGATTCAGCGGGTCAAAATACACCTATAAACCCACCCATCAAAGTTCGATTCCGATTCTGGAGACAGATATTATCGATCATCTCTTTTTCGTACCATGCGAAATAACTTTTTTCCAAGCATATTTTTGCTCATCAAAGTTTGGATTTTCGGATTCAGCGGGTCAAAATACACCTAGAAACTCACCCATCAAAGTCCGATCTTGATTCTGAAAAAAAATATTTTCGATCATCTCTTTTTCGTACCATGCGAAATAACTTTTTTCCAAGCAAATTTTTGGTCATCAGAGGTTGGATTTTCGGATTCAGGGGGTCGAAATACACCGAGAAACTCACCCAATAAAGTCCGATTTTGATTCTGAAAAAAAATATTTTCGATCATCTCTTTTTCGTACCATGCGAAATAACTTCTTTCCAGGTGTATTTTCGTGTAACAAAGGTTGGATTTTGGGATTCAGCGGGTCAAAATACACCTATAAACCCACCCTTCAAAGTTTGATTTCGATTCTGGAGACAGATATTTTCGATCATTTCTTTTTCGTACCATGCGAAATAACTTTTTTCCAAGCATATTTTCGGTCATCAAAGGTTGGATTTTCGGATTCAGCGGGTCGAAATACACCTAGAAACTCACCCATCAAAGTCCGATCTTGATTCTGAAAAAAAATATTTTCGATCATCTCTTTTTCGTACCATGCGAAATAATTTTTTTCCAAGCATATTACTGGTCATACGAGGTCGGATTTTTGGATTCAGCGGGTCGAAATACCCCTAGAAACTCACCCATTAAAGTCCGATTTTGATTCTGAAAAAAAATATTTTCGATCATCTCTTTTTCGTACCATGCGAAATAACTTCTTTCCAGGTCTATTTTCGTGTAACAAAGGTTGGATTTTTGGATTCAGCGGGTCAAAATACACCTATAAACCCACCCATCAAAGTTCGATTCCGATTCTGGAGACAGATATTATCGATCATCTCTTTTTCGTACCATGCGAAATAACTTTTTTCCAAGCATATTTTTGCTCATCAAAGTTTGGATTTTGGGATTCAGCGGGTCAAAATACACCTAGAAACTCACCCATCAAAGTCCGATCTTGATTCTGAAAAAAAATATTTTCGATCATCTCTTTTTCGTACCATGCGAAATAACTTTTTTCCAAGCAAATTTTTGGTCATCAGAGGTTGGATTTTCGGATTCAGGGGGTCGAAATACACCTAGATACTCACCCAATAAAGTCCGATTTTGATTCTGAAAAAAAATATTTTCGATCATCTCTTTTTCGTACCATGCGAAATAACTTCTTTCCAGGTGTATTTTCGCGTAACAAAAGTTGGATTTTTGGATTCAGCGGGTCAAAATACACCTATAAACCCACCCATCAAAGTTCGAGTCCGATTCTGGAGACAGATATTATCGATCATCTCTTTTTCGTACCATGCGAAATAACTTTTTTCCAAGCATATTTTCGGTCATCAAAGGTTGGATTTTCGGATTCAGCGGGTCGAAATACACCTAGAAACTCACCCATCAAAGTCCGATCTTGATTCTGAGAAAAAATATTTTCGATCATCTCTTTTTCGTACCATGCGAAATAATTTTTTTCCAAGCATATTACTGGTCATACGAGGTCGGATTTTTGGATTCAGCGGGTCGAAATACCCCTAGAAACTCACCCATTAAAGTCCGATTTTGATTCTGAAAAAAAATATTTTCGATCATCTCTTTTTCGTACCATGCGAAATAACTTCTTTCCAGGTCTATTTTCGTGTAACAAAGGTTTGATTTTTGGATTCAGCGGGTCAAAATACACCTATAAACCCACCCATCAAAGTTCGATTCCGATTCTGGAGACAGATATTATCGATCATCTCTTTTTCGTACCATGCGAAATAACTTTTTTCCAAGCATATTTTTGCTCATCAAAGTTTGGATTTTCGGATTCAGCGGGTCGAAATACACCTGGAAACTCACCCATCAAAGTCCGATCTTGATTCTGAAAAAAAATATTTTCGATCATCTCTTTTTCGTACCATGCGAAATAACTTTTTTCCAAGCATATTTTTGGTCATCAGAGGTCGGATTTTCGGATTCAGGGGGTCGGAATACACCTAGAAACTCACCCATTAAAGTCCGATTTTGATTCTGAAAAAAAATATTTTCGATCATCTCTTTTTCGTTCCATGCGAAATAACTTCTTTCCAGGTGTATTTTCGTGTAACAAAGGTTGGATTTTCGGATTCAGCGGGTCGAAATACACCTAGAAACTCACCCATCAAAGTCCGATCTTGATTCTGAAAAAAAATATTTTCGATCATCTCTTTTTCGTACCATGCGAAATAACTTTTTTCCAAGCATATTTTTGGTCATCAGAGGTTTGATTTTCGGATTCAGGGGGTCGAAATACACTTAGAAACTCACTCATTAAAGTCCGATTTTAATTCTGAAACAAAATATTTTCGATCATCTCTTTTTCGTACCATGCGAAATAACTTCTTTCCAGGTGTATTTTCGTGTAACAAAGGTTGGATTTTTGAATTCAGCGGGTCAAAATACACCTATGAACCCACCCTTCAAAGTTCGATTTCGATTCTGGAGACAGATATTTCCGATCATCTCTTTTTCGTACCATGCGAAATAACTTTTTTCCAAGCATATTTCCGGTCATCAAAGGTTGGATTTTCGGATTCAGCGGGTCGAAATACACCTAGAAACTCACCCATCAAAGTCCGATCTTGATTCTGAAAAAAAATATTTTCGATCATCTCTTTTTCGTACCATGCGAAATAACTTTTTTCCAAGCATATTTTTGGTCATCAGAGGTTGGATTTTCGGATTCAGGGGGTCTAAATACACCTAGAAACTCACCCATTGAAGTCCGATTTTGATTCTGAAAAAAAATATTTTCGATCATCTCTTTTTCGTACCATGCGAAATAACTTCTTTCCAGGTGTATTTTCGTGTAACAAAGGTTGGATTTTGGGATTCAGCGGGTCAAAATACACCTATAAACCCACCCTTCAAAGTTCGATTTCGATTCTGGAGACAGATATTTTCGATCATCTCTTTTTCGTACCATGCGAAATAACTTTTATCCAAGCATGTTTTTGGTCATCAAAGGCTGGATTTTCGGATTCAGCGGGTCGAAATACGCCTAGAAACTCACCCATCAAAGTCCGATCTTGATTCTGAAAAAAAATATTTTCGATCATCTCTTTTTCGTACCATGTGAAATAACTTTTTTCCAAGCATATTTTCGGTCATCAGAGGTTGGATTTTCGGATTCAGGGGGTCGAAATACACCTAGAAACTCACCCGTTAAAGTCCGATTTTGATTCTGAAAAAAAATATTTTCGATCATCTCTTTTTCGTACCATGCGAAATAACTTCTTTCCAGGTGTATTTTCGTGTAACAAAGGTTGGATTTTTGGAATCAGCGGGTCAAAATACACCTATAAACCCACCCTTCAAAGTTCGATTCCGATTCTGGAGACACATATTTTCGATCATCTCTTTTTCGTACCATGCGAAATAACTTTTTTCCAAGCATATTTTTGGTCATCAAAGGTTGGATTTTCGCATCCAGCGGGTCGAAATACACCTAGAAACTCACCCATCAAAGTCCGATTTTAATTCTGAAAAAAAATATTTTCGATCATCTCTTTTTCGTACCATGCGAAATAACTTTTTTCCAAGCATATTTTTGGTCATAAGAGGTCGGATTTTTGGATTCAGCGGGTCGAAATACCCCTAGAAACTCACCCATTAAAGTCCGATCTCGATTCTGAAAAAAAATATTTTCGATCATCTCTTTTTCGTACCATGCGGAATAACTTCTTTCCAGTTGTATTTTCGTTCAACAAAAATTTGATTTTTGGATTCAGCGGGTCAAAATACACCTATAAACCCACCCATCAAAGTTCGATTCCGATTCTGGAGACAGATATTATCGATCATCTCTTTTTCGTACCATGCGAAATAACTTTTTTCCAAGCATATTTTTGCTTATCAAAGTTTGGATTTTCGGATTCAGCGGGTCAAAATACACCTAGAAACTCACCCATCAAAGTCCGATCTTGATTCTGAAAAAAAATATTTTCGATCATCTCTTTTTCGTACCATGCGAAATAACTTTTTTCCAAGCATATTTTTGGTCATCAGAGGTTGGATTTTCGCATCCAGCGGGTTGAAATACACCTAGAAACTCACCCATCAAAGTCCGATCTTGATTCTGAAAAAAAATATTTTCGATCATCTCTTTTTCGTTCCATGCGGAATAACTTCTTTCCAGGTGTATTTTCGTGTAACAAAGGTTGGATTTTTGAATTCAGCGGGTCAAAATACACCTATGAACCCACCCTTCAAAGTTCGATTTCGATTCTGGAGACAGATATTTCCGATCATCTCTTTTTCGTACCATGCGAAATAACTTTTTTCCAAGCATATTTTTGGTCATAAGAGGTCGGATTTTTGGATTCAGCGGGTCGAAATACCCCTAGAAACTCACCCATTAAAGTCCGATCTCGATTCTGAAAAAAAATATTTTCGATCATCTCTTTTTCGTACCATGCGGAATAACTTCTTTCCAGGTGTATTTTCGTGTAACAAAGGTTGGGTTTTTGAATTCAGCGGGTCAAAATACACCTATGAACCCACCCTTCAAAGTTCGATTTCGATTCTGGAGACAGATATTTCCGATCATCTCTTTTTCGTACCATGCGAAATAACTTTTTTCCAAGCGTATTTTTGCTGATCAAAGTTTGGATTTTCGGATTCAGCGGGTCGAAATACACCTAGAAACTCACCCATCAAAGTCCGATCTTGATTCTGAAAAAAAATATTTTCGATCATCTCTTTTTCGTACCATGCGAAATAACTTTTTTCCAAGCATATTTTTGGGCATCAGAGGTTGGATTTCCGGATTCAGGGGGTCGAAATACACCTAGGAACTCACCCATTAAAGTCCGATTTTGATTCTGAAAAAAAATATTTTCGATCATCTCTTTTTCGTTCCATGCGAAATAACTTCTTTCCAGGTGTATTTTCGTGTAACAAAGGTTGGATTTTCGAATTCAGCGGGTCGAAATACACCTAGGAACTCACCCATCAAAGTCCGATCTTGATTCTGAAAAAAAATATTTTCGATCATCTCTTTTTCGTACCATGCGAAATAACTTTTATCCAAGCATATTTTTGGTCATCAGAGGTTGGATTTTCGGATTCACGCGGTCGAAATACCCCTAGAAACTCACCCATCAAAGTCCGATCTCGATTCGGAAAAAAAAAATTTTCGATCATCTCTTGTTCGTACCATGCGAAATAACTTCTTTCCAGGTGTATTTTCGTTTAACAAAGGTTGGATTTTTGGATTTAGCGGGTCAAAATACACCTATAAACCCACCTATCAAAGTTCGATTCCGATTCTGGAGACAGATATTTTCGATCATCTCTTTTTCGTACCATGCGAAATAACTTTTTTCCAAGCATATTTTTGCTCATCAAAGTTTGGATTTTCGGATTCAGCGGGTCGAAATACACCTAGGAACTCACCCATCAAAGTCCGATCTTGATTCTGAAAAAAAATATTTTCGATCATCTCTTTTTCGTACCATGCGAAATAACTGTTTTCCAAGCATATTTTTGGTCATCAGAGGTTTGATTTTCGGATTCAGGGGGTCGAAATACACCTAGAAACTCACTCATTAAAGTCCGATTTTCATTCTGAAACAAAATATTTTCGATCATCTTTTTTTCGTACCATGCGAAATAACTTCTTTCCAGGTGTATTTTCGTGTAACAAAGGTTGGATTTTTGAATTCAGCGGGTCAAAATACACCTATGAACCCACCCTTCAAAGTTCGATTTCGATTCTGGAGACAGATATTTTCGATCATCTCTTTTTCGTACCATGCGAAATAACTTTTCTCCAAGCATATTTTCGGTCATCAAAGGTTGGATTTTCGGATTCAGCGGGTCGAAATACACCTAGAAACTCACCCATCAAAGTCCGATCTTGATTCTGAAAAAAAATATTTTCGATCATCTCTTTTTCGTACCATGCGAAATAACTTTTTTCCAAGCATATTTTTGGTCATCAGAGGTTGGATTTTCGGATTCAGGGGGTCGAAATACACCTAGAAACTCACCCATTAAAGTCCGATTTTGATTCTGAAAAAAAATATTTTCGATCATCTCTTTTTCGTACCATGCGAAATAACTTCTTTCCAGGTGTATTTTCGTGTAACAAAGGTTGGATTTTGGGATTCAGCGGGTCAAAATACACCTATAAACCCACCCTTCAAAGTTCGATTTCGATTCTGGAGACAGATATTTTCGATCATCTCTTTTTCGTACCATGCGAAATAACTTTTTTCCAAGCATGTTTTTGGTCATCAAAGGTTGGATTTTCGGATTCAGCGGGTCGAAATACACCTAGAAACTCACCCATCAAAGTCCGATCTTGATTCTGAAAAAAAATATTTTCGATCATCTCTTTTTCGTACCATGCGAAATAACTTTTTTCCAAGCATATTTTCGCTCATCAGAGGTTGGATTTTCGGATTCAGGGGGTCGAAATACACCTAGAAACTCACCCATTAAAGTCCGATTTTGATTCTGAAACAAAATATTTTCGATCATCTCTTTTTAGTACCATGCGAAATAACTTCTTTCCAGGTGTATTTTCGTGTAACAAAGGTTGGATTTTTGGATTCGGCGGGTCAAAATACACCTATAAACCCACCCTTCAAAGTTCGATTCCGATTCTGGAGACAGATATTTTCGATCATCTCTTTTTCGTACCATGCGAAATAACTTTTTTCCAAGCATATTTTTGGTCATCAAAGGTTGGATTTTCGCATCCAGCGGGTCGAAATACACCTAGAAACGCACCCATCATAGTCCGATTTTGATTCTGAAAAAAAATATTTTCGATCATCTCTTTTTCGTACCATGCGAAATAACTTTTTTCCAAGCATATTTTTGGTCATAAGAGGTCGGATTTTTGGATTCAGCGGGTCGAAATACCCCTAGAAACTCACCCATTAAAGTCGGATCTCGATTCTAAAAAAAAATATTTTCGATCATCTTTTTTTCGTATGATGCGGAATAACTTCTTTCCAGGTGTATTTTCGTGTAACAAAGGTTGGATTTTTTAATTCAGCGGGTCAAAATACACCTATGAACCCACCCTTCAAAGTTCGATTTCGATTCTGGAGACAGATATTTCCGATCATCTCTTTTTCGTACCATGCGGAATAACTTTTTTCCAAGCATATTTTCGGTCATCAAAGGTTGGATTTTCGGATTCAGCGGTTCGAAATACACCTTGAAACTCACCCATCAAAGTCCGATCTTGATTCTGAAAAAAATATTTTCGATCATCTCTTTTTCGTACCATGCGAAATAACTTTCTTCCAAGCATATTTTTGGTCACCAGAGGTTGGATTTTCGGATTCAGGGGGTCGAAATACACCTAGAAACTCACCCATTAAAGTCCGATTTTGATTCTGAAAAAAAATATTTTTGATCATCTCTTTTTCGTTCCATGCGAAATAACTTCTTTCCAGGTGTATTTTCGTGTAACAAAGGTTGGATTTTCGGATTCAGCGGGTCGGAATACACCTAGAAACTCACCCATCAAAGTCCGATCTTGATTCTGAAAAAAAATATTTTCGATCATCTCTTTTTCGTACCATGCGAAATAACTTTTTTCCAAGCATATTTTTGGTCATCAGAGGTTGGATTTTCGGATTCAGGGGGTCGAAATACCCCTAGAAACTCACCCATTGAAGTCCGATCTCGATTCTGAAAAAAAATATTTTCGATCATCTCTTGTTCGCACCATGCGAAATAACTTTTTTCCAAGCATATTTTTGGTCATCAGAGGTTGGATTTTCGGATTCAGGGGGTCGAAATACACCTAGAAACTCACCCATCAAAGTCCGATCTTGATTCTGAAAAAAAATATTTTCGATCATCTCTTTTTCGTACCATGCGAAATAACTTTTTTCCAAGCATATTTTTGGTCATCAGAGGTTGGATTTTCGGATTTAGGGGGTCGAAATACACCTAGAAACTCACCCATTAAAGTCCGATTTTGATTCTGAAAAAAAATATTTTCGATCATCTCTTTTTCGTACCATGCGAAATAACTTCTTTCCAGGTGTATTTTCGTGTAACAAAGGTTGGATTTTGGGATTCAGCGGGTCAAAATACACCTATAAACCCACCCTTCAAAGTTCGATTTCGATTCTGGAGACAGATATTTTCGATCATCTCTTTTTCGTACCATGCGAAATAACTTTTTTCCAAGCATGTTTTTGGTCATCAAAGGCTGGATTTTCGGATTCAGCGGGTCGAAATACACCTAGAAACTCACCCATCAAAGTCCGATCTTGATTCTGAAAAAAAATATTTTCGATCATCTCTTTTTCGTACCATGCGAAATAACTTTTTTCCAAGCTTATTTTCGCTCATCAGAGGTTGGATTTTCGGATTCAGGGGGTCGAAATACACCTAGAAACTCACCCATTAAAGTCCGATTTTGATTCTGAAACAAAATATTTTCGATCATCTCTTTTTAGTACCATGCGAAATAACTTCTTTCCAGGTGTATTTTCGTGTAACAAAGGTTGGATTTTTGGATTCGGCGGGTCAAAATACACCTATAAACCCACCCTTCAAAGTTCGATTCCGATTCTGGAGACAGATATTTTCGATCATCTCTTTTTCGTACCATGCGAAATAACTTTTTTCCAAGCATATTTTTGGTCATCAAAGGTTGGATTTTCGCATCCAGCGGGTCGAAATACACCTAGAAACGCACCCATCAAAGTCCGATTTTGATTCTGAAAAAAAATATTTTCGATCATCTCTTTTTCGTACCATGCGAAATAACTTTTTTCCAAGCATATTTTTGGTCATAAGAGGTCGGATTTTCGGATTCAGCGGGTCGAAATACCCCTAGAAACTCACCCATTAAAGTCGGATCTCGATTCTAAAAAAAAATATTTTCGATCATCTCTTTTTCGTATGATGCGGAATAACTTCTTTCCAGGTGTATTTTCGTGTAACAAAGGTTGGATTTTTGAATTCAGCGGGTCAAAATACACCTATGAACCCACCCTTCAAAGTTCGATTTCGATTCTGGAGACAGATATTTCCGATCATCTCTTTTTCGTACCATGCGGAATAACTTTTTTCCAAGCATATTTTCGGTCATCAAAGGTTGGATTTTCGGATTCAGCGGTTCGAAATACACCTTGAAACTCACCCATCAAAGTCCGATCTTGATTCTGAAAAAAATATTTTCGATCATCTCTTTTTCGTACCATGCGAAATAACTTTCTTCCAAGCATATTTTTGGTCACCAGAGGTTGGATTTTCGGATTCAGGGGGTCGAAATACACCTAGAAACTCACCCATTAAAGTCCGATTTTGATTCTGAAAAAAAATATTTTTGATCATCTCTTTTTCGTTCCATGCGAAATAACTTCTTTCCAGGTGTATTTTCGTGTAACAAAGGTTGGATTTTCGGATTCAGCGGGTCGGAATACACCTAGAAACTCACCCATCAAAGTCCGATCTTGATTCTGAAAAAAAATATTTTCGATCATCTCTTTTTCGTACCATGCGAAATAACTTTTTTCCAAGCATATTTTTGGTCATCAGAGGTTGGATTTTCGGATTCAGGGGGTCGAAATACCCCTAGAAACTCACCCATTAAAGTCCGATCTCGATTCTGAAAAAAAATATTTTCGATCATCTCTTGTTCGCACCATGCGGAATAACTTCTTTCCAGGTGTATTTTTGTTTAACAAAGGTTGGATTTTTGGATTCAGCGGGTCACAATACACCTATAAACCCACCCATCAAAGTTCGATTCCGATTCTGGAGACAGATATTTTCGATCATCTCTTTTTCGTACCATGCGAAATAACTTTTTTCCAATCATATTTTTGCTCATCAAAGTTTGGATTTTCGGATTCAGCGGGTCGAAATACACCTAGAAACTCGACCATCAAAGTCCGATCTTGATTCTGAAAAAAAATATTTTCGATCATCTCTTTTTCGTACCATGCGAAATAACTTTTTTCCAAGCATATTTTTGGGCATCAGAGGTTGGATTTTCGGATTCAGGGGGTCGAAATACACCTAGAAACTCACCCATTAAAGTCCGATTTTGATTCTGAAAAAAAATATTTTCGATCATCTCTTTTTCGTTCCATGCGAAATAACTCCTTTCCAGGTGTATTTTCGTGTAACAAAGGTTGGATTTTCGGATTCAGCGGGTCGGAATACACCTAGGAACTCACCCATCAAAGTCCGATCTTGATTCTGAAAAAAAATATTTTCGATCATCTCTTTTTCGTACCATGCGAAATAACTTTTTTCCAAGCATATTTTTGGTCATCAGAGGTTTGATTTTCGGATTCAGGGGGTCGAAATACACCTAGAAACTCACTCATTAAAGTCCGATTTTCATTCTGAAACAAAATATTTTCGATCATCTTTTTTTCGTACCATGCGAAATAACTTCTATCCAGGTGTATTTTCGTGTAACAAAGGTTGGATTTTTGAATTCAGCGGGTCAAAATACACCTATGAACCCACCCTTCAAAGTTCGATTTCGATTCTGGAGACAGATATTTTCGATCATCTCTTTTTCGTACCATGCGAAATAACTTTTTTCCAAGCATATTTTCGGTCATCAAAGGTTGGATTTTCGGATTCAGCGGGTCGAAATACACCTAGAAACTCACCCATCAAAGTCCGATCTTGATTCTGAAAAAAAATATTTTCGATCATCTCTTTTTCGTACCATGCGAAATAACTTTTTTCCAAGCATATTTTTGGTCATCAGAGGTTGGATTTTCGGATTCACGCGGTCGAAATACCCCTAGAAACTCACCCATCAAAGTCCGATCTCGATTCTGAAAAAAAATATTTTCGATCATCTCTTGTTCGTACCATGCGAAATAACTTCTTTCCAGGTGTATTTTCGTTTAACAAAGGTTGGATTTCTAGATTCAGCGGGTCGAAATACACCTATAAACCCACCTATCAAAGTTCGATTCCGATTCTGGAGACAGATATTTTCGATCATCTCTTTTTCGTACCATGCGAAATAACTTTTTTCCAAGCATATTTTTGGTCATCAAAGGTTGGATTTTCGCATCCAGCGGGTCGAAATACACCTAGAAACGCACCCATCAAAGTCCGATTTTGATTCTGAAAAAAAATATTTTCGATCATCTCTTTTTCGTACCATGCGAAATAACTTTTCTCCAAGCATATTTTTGGTCATAAGAGGTCGGATTTTTGGATTCAGCGGGTCGAAATACCCCTAGAAACTCACCCATTAAAGTCGGATCTCGATTCTAAAAAAAAATATTTTCGATCATCTCTTTTTCGTATGATGCGGAATAACTTCTTTCCAGGTGTATTTTCGTGCAACAAAGGTTGGATTTTTGAATTCAGCGGGTCAAAATACACCTATGAACCCACCCTTCAAAGTTCGATTTCGATTCTGGAGACAGATATTTCCGATCATCTCTTTTTCGTACCATGCGGAATAACTTTTTTCCAAGCATATTTTCGGTCATCAAAGGTTGGATTTTCGGATTCAGCGGTTCGAAATACACCTTGAAACTCACCCATCAAAGTCCGATCTTGATTCTGAAAAAAATATTTTCGATCATCTCTTTTTCGTACCATGCGAAATAACTTTCTTCCAAGCATATTTTTGGTCACCAGAGGTTGGATTTTCGGATTCAGGGGGTCGAAATACACCTAGAAACTCACCCATTAAAGTCCGATTTTGATTCTGAAAAAAAATATTTTTGATCATCTCTTTTTCGTTCCATGCGAAATAACTTCTTTCCAGGTGTATTTTCGTGTAACAAAGGTTGGATTTTCGGATTCAGCGGGTCGGAATACACCTAGAAACTCACCCATCAAAGTCCGATCTTGATTCTGAAAAAAAATATTTTCGATCATCTCTTTTTCGTACCATGCGAAATAACTTTTTTCCAAGCATATTTTTGGTCATCAGAGGTTGGATTTTCGGATTCAGGGGGTCGAAATACCCCTAGAAACTCACCCATTAAAGTCCGATCTCGATTCTGACAAAAAATATTTTCGATCATCTCTTGTTCGCACCATGCGAAATAACTTCTTTCCAGGTGTATTTTTGTTTAACAAAGGTTGGATTTTTGGATTCAGCGGGTCACAATACACCTATAAACCCACCCATCAAAGTTCGATTCCGATTCTGGAGACAGATATTTTCGATCATCTCTTTTTCGTACCATGCGAAATAACTTTTTTCCAATCATATTTTTGCTCATCAAAGTTTGGATTTTCGGATTCAGCGGGTCGAAATACACCTAGAAACTCGACCATCAAAGTCCGATCTTGATTCTGAAAAAAAATATTTTCGATCATCTCTTTTTCGTACCATGCGAAATAACTTTTTTCCAAGCATATTTTTGGGCATCAGAGGTTGGATTTTCGGATTCAGGGGGTCGAAATACACCTAGAAACTCACCCATTAAAGTCCGATTTTGATTCTGAAAAAAAATATTTTCGATCATCTCTTTTTCGTTCCATGCGAAATAACTCCTTTCCAGGTGTATTTTCGTGTAACAAAGGTTGGATTTTCGGATTCAGCGGGTCGGAATACACCTAGGAACTCACCCATCAAAGTCCGATCTTGATTCTGAAAAAAAATATTTTCGATCATCTCTTTTTCGTACCATGCGAAATAACTTTTTTCCAAGCATATTTTTGGTCATCAGAGGTTTGATTTTCGGATTCAGGGGGTCGAAATACACCTAGAAACTCACTCATTAAAGTCCGATTTTCATTCTGAAACAAAATATTTTCGATCATCTTTTTTTCGTACCATGCGAAATAACTTCTTTCCAGGTGTATTTTCGTGTAACAAAGGTTGGATTTTTGAATTCAGCGGGTCAAAATACACCTATGAACCCACCCTTCAAAGTTCGATTTCGATTCTGGAGACAGATATTTTCGATCATCTCTTTTTCGTACCATGCGAAATAACTTTTTTCCAAGCATATTTTCGGTCATCAAAGGTTGGATTTTCGGATTCAGCGGGTCGAAATACACCTAGAAACTCACCCATCAAAGTCCGATCTTGATTCTGAAAAAAAATATTTTCGATCATCTCTTTTTCGTACCATGCGAAATAACTTTTTTCCAAGCATATTTTTGGTCATCAGAGGTTGGATTTTCGGATTCACGCGGTCGAAATACCCCTAGAAACTCACCCATCAAAGTCCGATCTCGATTCTGAAAAAAAATATTTTCGATCATCTCTTGTTCGTACCATGCGAAATAACTTCTTTCCAGGTGTATTTTCGTTTAACAAAGGTTGGATTTCTAGATTCAGCGGGTCGAAATACACCTATAAACCCACCTATCAAAGTTCGATTCCGATTCTGGAGACAGATATTTTCGATCATCTCTTTTTCGTACCATGCGAAATAACTTTTTTCCAAGCATATTTTTGGTCATCAAAGGTTGGATTTTCGCATCCAGCGGGTCGAAATACACCTAGAAACGCACCCATCAAAGTCCGATTTTGATTCTGAAAAAAAATATTTTCGATCATCTCTTTTTCGTACCATGCGAAATAACTTTTCTCCAAGCATATTTTTGGTCATAAGAGGTCGGATTTTTGGATTCAGCGGGTCGAAATACCCCTAGAAACTCACCCATTAAAGTCGGATCTCGATTCTAAAAAAAAATATTTTCGATCATCTCTTTTTCGTATGATGCGGAATAACTTCTTTCCAGGTGTATTTTCGTGCAACAAAGGTTGGATTTTTGAATTCAGCGGGTCAAAATACACCTATGAACCCACCCTTCAAAGTTCGATTTCGATTCTGGAGACAGATATTTCCGATCATCTCTTTTTCGTACCATGCGGAATAACTTTTTTCCAAGCATATTTTCGGTCATCAAAGGTTGGATTTTCGGATTCAGCGGTTCGAAATACACCTTGAAACTCACCCATCAAAGTCCGATCTTGATTCTGAAAAAAATATTTTCGATCATCTCTTTTTCGTACCATGCGAAATAACTTTCTTCCAAGCATATTTTTGGTCACCAGAGGTTGGATTTTCGGATTCAGGGGGTCGAAATACACCTAGAAACTCACCCATTAAAGTCCGATTTTGATTCTGAAAAAAAATATTTTTGATCATCTCTTTTTCGTTCCATGCGAAATAACTTCTTTCCAGGTGTATTTTCGTGTAACAAAGGTTGGATTTTCGGATTCAGCGGGTCGGAATACACCTAGAAACTCACCCATCAAAGTCCGATCTTGATTCTGAAAAAAAATATTTTCGATCATCTCTTTTTCGTACCATGCGAAATAACTTTTTTCCAAGCATATTTTTGGTCATCAGAGGTTGGATTTTCGGATTCAGGGGGTCGAAATACCCCTAGAAACTCACCCATTAAAGTCCGATCTCGATTCTGACAAAAAATATTTTCGATCATCTCTTGTTCGCACCATGCGAAATAACTTCTTTCCAGGTGTATTTTTGTTTAACAAAGGTTGGATTTTTGGATTCAGCGGGTCACAATACACCTATAAACCCACCCATCAAAGTTCGATTCCGATTCTGGAGACAGATATTTTCGATCATCTCTTTTTCGTACCATGCGAAATAACTTTTTTCCAATCATATTTTTGCTCATCAAAGTTTGGATTTTCGGATTCAGCGGGTCGAAATACACCTAGAAACTCACCCATCAAAGTCCGATCTTGATTCTGAAAAAAAATATTTTCGATCATCTCTTTTTCGTACCATGCGAAATAACTTTTTTCCAAGCATATTTTTGGGCATCAGAGGTTGGATTTTCGGATTCAGGGGGTCGAAATACACCTAGAAACTCACCCATTAAAGTCCGATTTTGATTCTGAAAAAAAATATTTTCGATCATCTCTTTTTCGTTCCATGCGAAATAACTCCTTTCCAGGTGTATTTTCGTGTAACAAAGGTTGGATTTTCGGATTCAGCGGGTCGAAATACACCTAGGAACTCACCCATCGAAGTCCGATCTTGATTCTGAAAAAAAATATTTTCGATCATCTCTTTTTCGTACCATGCGAAATAACTTTTTTCCAAGCATATTTTTGGTCATCAGAGGTTTGATTTTCGGATTCAGGGGGTCGAAATACACCTAGAAACTCACTCATTAAAGTCCGATTTTCATTCTGAAACAAAATATTTTCGATCATCTTTTTTTCGTACCATGCGAAATAACTTCTTTCCAGGTGTATTTTCGTGTAACAAAGGTTGGATTTTTGAATTCAGCGGGTCAAAATACACCTATGAACCCACCCTTCAAAGTTCGATTTCGATTCTGGAGACAGATATTTTCGATCATCTCTTTTTCGTACCATGCGAAATAACTTTTTTCCAAGCATATTTTCGGTCATCAAAGGTTGGATTTTCGGATTCAGCGGGTCGAAATACACCTAGAAACTCACCCATCAAAGTCCGATCTTGATTCTGAAAAAAAATATTTTCGATCATCTTTTTTTCGTACCATGCGAAATAACTTTTTTCCAAGCATATTTTTGGTCATCAGAGGTTGGATTTTCGAATTCACGCGGTCGAAATACCCCTAGAAACTCACCCATCAAAGTCCGATCTCGATTCTGAAAAAAAATATTTTCGATCATCTCTTGTTCGTACCATGCGAAATAACTCCTTTCCAGGTGTATTTTCGTTTAACAAAGGTTGGATTTCTAGATTCAGCGGGTCGGAATACACCTATAAACCCACCTATCAAAGTTCGATTCCGATTCTGGAGACAGATATTTTCGATCATCTCTTTTTCGTACCATGCGAAATAACTTTTTTCCAAGCATATTTTTGCTCATCAAAGTTTGGATTTTCGGATTCAGCGGGTCGAAATACACCTAGAAACTCACCCATCAAAGTCCGATCTTGATTCTGAAAAAAAATATTTTCGATCATCTCTTTTTCGTACCATGCGAAATAACTTTTTTCCAAGCATATTTTTGGTCATCAGAGGTTTGATTTTCGGATTCAGGGGGTCGAAATACACTTAGAAACTCACTCATTAAAGTCCGATTTTAATTCTGAAACAAAATATTTTCGATCATCTCTTTTTCGTACCATGCGAAATAACTTCTTTCCAGGTGTATTTTCGTGTAACAAAGGTTGGATTTTTGAATTCAGCGGGTCAAAATACACCTATGAACCCACCCTTCAAAGTTCGATTTCGATTCTGGAGACAGATATTTTCGATCATCTCTTTTTCGTACCATGCGAAATAACTTTTTTCCAAGCATATTTTCGGTCATCAAAGGTTGGATTTTCGGATTCAGCGGGTCGAAATACACCTAGAAACTCACCCATCAAAGTCCGATCTTGATTCTGAAAAAAAATATTTTCGATCATCTCTTTTTCGTACCATGCGAAATAACTTTTTTCCAAGCATATTTTTGGTCATCAGAGGTTGGATTTTCGGATTCAGGGGGTCTAAATACACCTAGAAACTCACCCATTGAAGTCCGATTTTGATTCCGAAAAAAAATATTTTCGATCATCTCTTTTTCGTACCATGCGAAATAACTTCTTTCCAGGTGTATTTTCGTGTAACAAAGGTTGCATTTTGGGATTCAGCGGGTCAAAATACACCTATAAACCCACGCTTCAAAGTTCGATTTCGATTCTGGAGACAGATATTTTCGATCATCTCTTTTTCGTACCATGCGAAATAACTTTTATCCAAGCATGTATTTGGTCATCAAAGGCTGGATTTTCGGATTCAGCGGGTCGAAATACACCTAGAAACTCACCCATCAAAGTCCGATCTTGATTCTGAAAAAAAATATTTTCGATCATCTCTTTTTCGTACCATGTGAAATAACTTTTTTCCAAGCATATTTTCGGTCATCAGAGGTTGGATTTTCGGATTCAGGGGGTCGAAATACACCTAGAAACTCACCCGTTAAAGTCCGATTTTGATTCTGAAAAAAAATATTTTCGATCATCTCTTTTTCGTACCATGCGAAATAACTTCTTTCCAGGTGTATTTTCGTGTAACAAAGGTTGGATTTTTGGAATCAGCGGGTCAAAATACACCTATAAACCCACCCTTCAAAGTTCGATTTCGATTCTGGAGACACATATTTTCGATCATCTCTTTTTCGTACCATGCGAAATAACTTTTTTCCAAGCATATTTTTGGTCATCGAAGGTTGGATTTTCGCATCCAGCGGGTCGAAATACACCTAGAAACTCACCCATCAAAGTCCGATTTTAATTCTGAAAAAAAATATTTTCGATCATCTCTTTTTCGTACCATGCGAAATAACTTTTTTCCAAGCATATTTTTGGTCATAAGAGGTCGGATTTTTGGATTCAGCGGGTCGAAATACCCCTAGAAACTCACCCATTAAAGTCCGATCTCGATTCTGAAAAAAAATATTTTCGATCATCTCTTTTTCGTACCATGCGGAATAACTTCTTTCCAGTTGTATTTTCGTTCAACAAAAATTTGATTTTTGGATTCAGCGGGTCAGAATACACCTATAAACCCACCCATCAAAGTTCGATTCCGATTCTGGAGACAGATATTATCGATCATCTCTTTTTCGTACCATGCGAAATAACTTTCTTCCAAGCATATTTTTGCTTATCAAAGTTTGGATTTTCGGATTCAGCGGGTCAAAATACACCTAGAAACTCACCCATCAAAGTCCGATCTTGATTCTGAAAAAAAATATTTTCGATCATCTCTTTTTCGTACCATGCGAAATAACTTTTTTCCAAGCATATTTTTGGTCATCAGAGGTTGGATTTTCGCATCCAGCGGGTCGAAATACACCTAGAAACTCACCCATCAAAGTCCGATCTTGATTCTGAAAAAAAATATTTTCGATCATCTCTTTTTCGTTCCATGCGGAATAACTTCTTTCCAGGTGTATTTTCGTGTAACAAAGGTTGGATTTTTGAATTCAGCGGGTCAAAATACACCTATGAACCCACCCTTCAAAGTTCGATTTCGATTCTGGAGACAGATATTTCCGATCATCTCTTTTTCGTACCATGCGAAATAACTTTTTTCCAAGCATGTTTTTGGTCATAAGAGGTCGGATTTTTGGATTCAGCGGGTCGAAATACCCCTAGAAACTCACCCATTAAAGTCCGATCTCGATTCTGAAAAAAAATATTTTCGATCATCTCTTTTTCGTACCATGCGGAATAACTTCTTTCCAGGTGTATTTTCGTGTAACAAAGGTTGGATTTTTGAATTCAGCGGGTCAAAATACACCTATGAACTCACCCTTCAAAGTTCGATTTCGATTCTGGAGACAGATATTTCCGATCATCTCTTTTTCGTACCATGCGAAATAACTTTTTTCCAAGCATATTTTTGCTGATCAAAGTTTGGATTTTCGGATTCAGCGGGTCGAAATACACCTAGAAACTCACCCATCAAAGTCCGATCTTGATTCTGAAAAAAAATATTTTCGATCATCTCTTTTTCGTACCATGCGAAATAACTTTTTTCCAAGCATATTTTTGGGCATCAGAGGTTGGATTGTCGGATTCAGGGGGTCGAAATACACCTAGGAACTCACCCATTAAAGTCCGATCTTGATTCTGAAAAAAAATATTTTCGATCATCTCTTTTTCGTTCCATGCGGAATAACTTCTTTCCAGGTGTATTTTCGTGTAACAAAGGTTGGATTTTTGAATTCAGCGGGTCAAAATACACCTATGAACCCACCCTTCAAAGTTCGATTTCGATTCTGGAGACAGATATTTCCGATCATCTCTTTTTCGTACCATGCGAAATAACTTTTTTCCAAGCATATTTTTGGTCATAAGAGGTCGGATTTTTGGATTCAGCGGGTCGAAATACCCCTAGAAACTCACCCATTAAAGTCCGATCTCGATTCTGAACAAAAATATTTTCGATCATCTCTTTTTCGTACCATGCGGAATAACTTCTTTCCAGGTGTATTTTCGTGTAACAAAGGTTGGATTTTTGAATTCAGCGGGTCAAAATACACCTATGAACCCACCCTTTAAAGTTCGATTTCGATTCTGGAGACAGATATTTCCGATCATCTCTTTTTCGTACCATGCGAAATAACTTTTTTCCAAGCATATTTTTGCTGATCAAAGTTTGGATTTTCGGATTCAGCGGGTCGAAATACACCTAGAAACTCACCCATCAAAGTCCGATCTTGATTCTGAAAAAAAATATTTTCGATCATCTCTTTTTCGTACCATGCGAAATAACTTTTTTCCAAGCATATTTTTGGGCATCAGAGGTTGGATTTTCGGATTCAGGGGGTCGAAATACACCTAGGAACTCACCCATTAAAGTCCGATTTTGATTCTGAAAAAAAATATTTTCGATCATCTCTTTTTCGTTCCATGCGAAATAACTTCTTTCCAGGTGTATTTTCGTGTAACAAAGGTTGGATTTTCGGATTCAGCGGGTCGAAATACACCTAGGAACTCACCCATCAAAGTCCGATCTTGATTCTGAAAAAAAATATTTTCGATCATCTCTTTTTCGTACCATGCGAAATAACTTTTATCCAAGCATATTTTTGGTCATCAGAGGTTGGATTTCCGGATTCACGCGGTCGAAATACCCCTAGAAACTCACCCATCAAAGTCCGATCTCGATTCGGAAAAAAAAAATTTTCGATCATCTCTTGTTCGTACCATGCGAAATAACTTCTTTCCAGGTGTATTTTCGTTTAACAAAGGTTGGATTTTTGGATTCAGCGGGTCAAAATACACCTATAAACCCACCTATCAAAGTTCGATTCCGATTCTGGAGACAGATATTTTCGATCATCTCTTTTTCGTACCATGCGAAATAACTTTTTTCCAAGCATATTTTTGCTCATCAAAGTTTGGATTTTCGGATTCAGCGGGTCGAAATACACCTAGGAACTCACCCATCAAAGTCCGATCTTGATTCTGAAAAAAAATATTTTCGATCATCTCTTTTTCGTACCATGCGAAATAACTTTTTTCCAAGCATATTTTTGGTCATCAGAGGTTTGATTTTCGGATTCAGGGGGTCGAAATACACCTAGAAACTCACTCATTAAAGTCCGATTTTCATTCTGAAACAAAATATTTTCGATCATCTCTTTTTCGTACCATGCGAAATAACTTCTTTCCAGGTGTATTTTCGTGGAACAAAGGTTGGATTTTGGGAATCAGCGGGTCAAAATACACCTATAAACCCACCATTCAAAGTTCGATTTCGATTCTGGAGACAGATATTTTCGATCATCTCTTTTTCGTACCATGCGAAATAACTTTTTTCCAAGCATATTTTTGCTCATCAAAGTTTGGATTTTCTTATTCAGCGGGTCAAAATACACCTAAAAACTCACCCATCAAAGTCCGATCTTGATTCTGAAAAAAAATATTTTCGATCATCTCTTTTTCGTACCATGCGAAATAACTTTTTTCCAAGCATATTTTTGGTCATCAGAGGTTGGATTTTCGGATTCACGGGGTCAGAATACACCTAGAAACTCACCCATTAAAGTCCGATCTTGATTCTGAAAAAAAATATTTTCGATCATCTCTTTTTCGTTCCATGCGGAATAACTTCTTTCCAGGTGTATTTTCGTGTAACAAAGGTTGGATTTTTGAATTCAGCGGGTCAAAATACACCTATGAACCCACCCTTCAAAGTTCGATTTCGATTCTGGAGACAGATATTTCCGATCATCTCTTTTTCGTACCATGCGAAATAACTTTTTTCCAAGCATATTTTTGGTCATAAGAGGTCGGATTTTTGGATTCAGCGGGTCGAAATACCCCTAGAAACTCACCCATTAAAGTCCGATCTCGATTCTGAACAAAAATATTTTCGATCATCTCTTTTTCGTACCATGCGGAATAACTTCTTTCCAGGTGTATTTTCGTGTAACAAAGGTTGGATTTTTGAATTCAGCGGGTCAAAATACACCTATGAACCCACCCTTTAAAGTTCGATTTCGATTCTGGAGACAGATATTTCCGATCATCTCTTTTTCGGACCATGCGAAATAACTTTTTTCCAAGCATATTTTTGCTGATCAAAGTTTGGATTTTCGGATTCAGCGGGTCGAAATACACCTAGAAACTCACCCATCAAAGTCCGATCTTGATTCTGAAAAAAAATATTTTCGATCATCTCTTTTTCGTACCATGCGAAATAACTTTTTTCCAAGCATATTTTTGGGCATCAGAGGTTGGATTTTCGGATTCAGGGGGTCGAAATACACCTAGGAACTCACCCATTAAAGTCCGATTTTGATTCTGAAAAAAAATATTTTCGATCATCTCTTTTTCGTTCCATGCGAAATAACTTCTTTCCAGGTGTATTTTCGTGTAACAAAGGTTGGATTTTCGGATTCAGCGGGTCGAAATACACCTAGGAACTCACCCATCAAAGTCCGATCTTGATTCTGAAAAAAAATATTTTCGATCATCTCTTTTTCGTACCATGCGAAATAACTTTTATCCAAGCATATTTTTGGTCATCAGAGGTTGGATTTCCGGATTCACGCGGTCGAAATACCCCTAGAAACTCACCCATCAAAGTCCGATCTCGATTCGGAAAAAAAAAATTTTCGATCATCTCTTGTTCGTACCATGCGAAATAACTTCTTTCCAGGTGTATTTTCGTTTAACAAAGGTTGGATTTTTGGATTCAGCGGGTCAAAATACACCTATAAACCCACCTATCAAAGTTCGATTCCGATTCTGGAGACAGATATTTTCGATCATCTCTTTTTCGTACCATGCGAAATAACTTTTTTCCAAGCATATTTTTGCTCATCAAAGTTTGGATTTTCGGATTCAGCGGGTCGAAATACACCTAGGAACTCACCCATCAAAGTCCGATCTTGATTCTGAAAAAAAATATTTTCGATCATCTCTTTTTCGTACCATGCGAAATAACTTTTTTCCAAGCATATTTTTGGTCATCAGAGGTTTGATTTTCGGATTCAGGGGGTCGAAATACACCTAGAAACTCACTCATTAAAGTCCGATTTTCATTCTGAAACAAAATATTTTCGATCATCTCTTTTTCGTACCATGCGAAATAACTTCTTTCCAGGTGTATTTTCGTGGAACAAAGGTTGGATTTTGGGATTCAGCGGGTCAAAATACACCTATAAACCCACCATTCAAAGTTCGATTTCGATTCTGGAGACAGATATTTTCGATCATCTCTTTTTCGTACCATGCGAAATAACTTTTTTCCAAGCATATTTTTGCTCATCAAAGGTTGGATTTTCGGATTCAGCGGGTCGAAATACACCTAGAAACTCACCCATCAAAGTCCGATCTTGATTCTGAAAAAAAATATTTTCGATCATCTCTTTTTCGTACCATGCGAAATAACTTTTTTCCAAGCATATTTTTGGTCATCAGAGGTTGGATTTTCGGATTCAGGGGGTCTAAATACACCTAGAAACTCACCCATTGAAGTCCGATTTTGATTCCGAAAAAAAATATTTTCGATCATCTCTTTTTCGTACCATGCGAAATAACTTCTTTCCAGGTGTATTTTCGTGTAACAAAGGTTGCATTTTGGGATTCAGCGGGTCAAAATACACCTATAAACCCACCCTTCAAAGTTCGATTTCGATTCTGGAGACAGATATTTTCGATCATCTCTTTTTCGTACCATGCGAAATAACTTTTATCCAAGCATGTATTTGGTCATCAAAGGCTGGATTTTCGGATTCAGCGGGTCGATATACACCTAGAAACTCACCCATCAAAGTCCGATCTTGATTCTGAAAAAAAATATTTTCGATCATCTCTTTTTCGTACCATGTGAAATAACTTTTTTCCAAGCATATTTTCGGTCATCAGAGGTTGGATTTTCGGATTCAGGGGGTCGAAATACACCTAGAAACTCACCCGTTAAAGTCCGATTTTGATTCTGAAAAAAAATATTTTCGATCATCTCTTTTTCGTACCATGCGAAATAACTTCTTTCCAGGTGTATTTTCGTGTAACAAAGGTTGGATTTTTGGAATCAGCGGGTCAAAATACACCTATAAACCCACCCTTCAAAGTTCGATTTCGATTCTGGAGACACATATTTTCGATCATCTCTTTTTCGTACCATGCGAAATAACTTTTTTCCAAGCATATTTTTGGTCATCAAAGGTTGGATTTTCGCATCCAGCGGGTCGAAATACACCTAGAAACTCACCCATCAAAGTCCGATTTTAATTCTGAAAAAAAATATTTTCGATCATCTCTTTTTCGTACCATGCGAAATAACTTTTTTCCAAGCATATTTTTGGTCATAAGAGGTCGGATTTTTGGATTCAGCGGGTCTAAATACCCCTAGAAACTCACCCATTAAAGTCCGATCTCGATTCTGAAAAAAAATATTTTCGATCATCTCTTTTTCGTACCATGCGGAATAACTTCTTTCCAGTTGTATTTTCGTTCAACAAAAATTTGATTTTTGGATTCAGCGGGTCAGAATACACCTATAAACCCACCCATCAAAGTTCGATTCCGATTCTGGAGACAGATATTATCGATCATCTCTTTTTCGTACCATGCGAAATAACTTTTTTCCAAGCATATTTTTGCTTATCAAAGTTTGGATTTTCGGATTCAGCGGGTCAAAATACACCTAGAAACTCACCCATCAAAGTCCGATCTTGATTCTGAAAAAAAATATTTTCGATCATCTCTTTTTCGTACCATGCGAAATAACTTTTTTCCAAGCATATTTTTGGTCATCAGAGGTTGGATTTTCGCATCCAGCGGGTCGAAATACACCTAGAAACTCACCCATCAAAGTCCGATCTTGATTCTGAAAAAAAATATTTTCGATCATCTCTTTTTCGTTCCATGAAAACTTCTTTCCAGGTGTATTTTCGTGTAACAAAGGTTGGATTTTTGAATTCAGCGGGTCAAAATACACCTATGAACCCACCCTTCAAAGTTCGATTTCGATTCTGGAGACAGATATTTCCGATCATCTCTTTTTCGTACCATGCGAAATAACTTTTTTCCAAGCATGTTTTTGGTCATAAGAGGTCGGATTTTTGGATTCAGCGGGTCGAAATACCCCTAGAAACTCACCCATTAAAGTCCGATCTCGATTCCGAAAAAAAATATTTTCGATCATCTCTTTTTCGTACCATGCGGAATAACTTCTTTCCAGGTATATTTTCGTGTAACAAAGGTTGGATTTTTGAATTCAGCGGGTCAAAATACACCTATGAACTCACCCTTCAAAGTTCGATTTCGATTCTGGAGACAGATATTTCCGATCATCTCTTTTTCGTACCATGCGAAATAACTTTTTTCCAAGCATATTTTTGCTGATCAAAGGCTGGATTTTCGGATTCAGCGGGTCGAAATACACCTAGAAACTCACCCATCAAAGTCCGATCTTGATTCTGAAAAAAAATATTTTCGATCATCTCTTTTTCGTACCATGTGAAATAACTTTTTTCCAAGCATATTTTCGGTCATCAGAGGTTGGATTTTCGGATTCAGGGGGTCGAAATACACCTAGAAACTCACCCGTTAAAGTCCGATTTTGATTCTGAAAAAAAATATTTTCGATCATCTCTTTTTCGTACCATGCGAAATAACTTCTTTCCAGGTGTATTTTCGTGTAACAAAGGTTGGATTTTTGGAATCAGCGGGTCAAAATACACCTATAAACCCACCCTTCAAAGTTCGATTTCGATTCTGGAGACACATATTTTCGATCATCTCTTTTTCGTACCATGCGAAATAACTTTTTTCCAAGCATATTTTTGGTCATCAAAGGTTGGATTTTCGCATCCAGCGGGTCGAAATACACCTAGAAACTCACCCATCAAAGTCCGATTTTAATTCTGAAAAAAAATATTTTCGATCATCTCTTTTTCGTACCATGCGAAATAACTTTTTTCCAAGCATATTTTTGGTCATAAGAGGTCGGATTTTTGGATTCAGCGGGTCGAAATACCCCTAGAAACTCACCCATTAAAGTCCGATCTCGATTCTGAAAAAAAATATTTTCGATCATCTCTTTTTCGTACCATGCGGAATAACTTCTTTCCAGTTGTATTTTCGTTCAACAAAAATTTGATTTTTGGATTCAGCGGGTCAGAATACACCTATAAACCCACCCATCAAAGTTCGATTCCGATTCTGGAGACAGATATTATCGATCATCTCTTTTTCGTACCATGCGAAATAACTTTTTTCCAAGCATATTTTTGCTTATCAAAGTTTGGATTTTCGGATTCAGCGGGTCAAAATACACCTAGAAACTCACCCATCAAAGTCCGATCTTGATTCTGAAAAAAAATATTTTCGATCATCTCTTTTTCGTACCATGCGAAATAACTTTTTTCCAAGCATATTTTTGGTCATCAGAGGTTGGATTTTCGCATCCAGCGGGTCGAAATACACCTAGAAACTCACCCATCAAAGTCCGATCTTGATTCTGAAAAAAAATATTTTCGATCATCTCTTTTTCGTTCCATGAAAACTTCTTTCCAGGTGTATTTTCGTGTAACAAAGGTTGGATTTTTGAATTCAGCGGGTCAAAATACACCTATGAACCCACCCTTCAAAGTTCGATTTCGATTCTGGAGACAGATATTTCCGATCATCTCTTTTTCGTACCATGCGAAATAACTTTTTTCCAAGCATGTTTTTGGTCATAAGAGGTCGGATTTTTGGATTCAGCGGGTCGAAATACCCCTAGAAACTCACCCATTAAAGTCCGATCTCGATTCCGAAAAAAAATATTTTCGATCATCTCTTTTTCGTACCATGCGGAATAACTTCTTTCCAGGTATATTTTCGTGTAACAAAGGTTGGATTTTTGAATTCAGCGGGTCAAAATACACCTATGAACTCACCCTTCAAAGTTCGATTTCGATTCTGGAGACAGATATTTCCGATCATCTCTTTTTCGTACCATGCGAAATAACTTTTTTCCAAGCATATTTTTGCTGATCAAAGGCTGGATTTTCGGATTCAGCGGGTCGAAATACACCTAGAAACTCACCCATCAAAGTCCGATCTTGATTCTGAAAAAAAATATTTTCGATCATCTCTTTTTCGTACCATGTGAAATAACTTTTTTCCAAGCATATTTTCGGTCATCAGAGGTTGGATTCTCGGATTCAGGGGGTCGAAATACACCTAGAAACTCACCCGTTAAAGTCCGATTTTGATTCTGAAAAAAAATATTTTCGATCATCTCTTTTTCGTACCATGCGAAATAACTTCTTTCCAGGTGTATTTTCGTGTAACAAAGGTTGGATTTTTGGAATCAGCGGGTCAAAATACACCTATAAACCCACCCTTCAAAGTTCGATTTCGATTCTGGAGACACATATTTTCGATCATCTCTTTTTCGTACCATGCGAAATAACTTTTTTCCAAGCATATTTTTGGTCATCAAAGGTTGGATTTTCGCATCCAGCGGGTCGAAATACACCTAGAAACTCACCCATCAAAGTCCGATTTTAATTCTGAAAAAAAATATTTTCGATCATCTCTTTTTCGTACCATGCGAAATAACTTTTTTCCAAGCATATTTTTGGTCATAAGAGGTCGGATTTTTGGATTCAGCGGGTCGAAATACCCCTAGAAACTCACCCATTAAAGTCCGATCTCGATTCTGAAAAAAAATATTTTCGATCATCTCTTTTTCGTACCATGCGGAATAACTTCTTTCCAGTTGTATTTTCGTTCAACAAAAATTTGATTTTTGGATTCAGCGGGTCAGAATACACCTATAAACCCACCCATCAAAGTTCGATTCCGATTCTGGAGACAGATATTATCGATCATCTCTTTTTCGTACCATGCGAAATAACTTTTTTCCAAGCATATTTTTGCTTATCAAAGTTTGGATTTTCGGATTCAGCGGGTCAAAATACACCTAGAAACTCACCCATCAAAGTCCGATCTTGATTCTGAAAAAAAATATTTTCGATCATCTCTTTTTCGTACCATGCGAAATAACTTTTTTCCAAGCATATTTTTGGTCATCAGAGGTTGGATTTTCGCATCCAACGGGTCGAAATACACCTAGAAACTCACCCATCAAAGTCCGATCTTGATTCTGAAAAAAAATATTTTCGATCATCTCTTTTTCGTTCCATGCGGAATAACTTCTTTCCAGGTGTATTTTCGTGTAACAAAGGTTGGATTTTTGAATTCAGCGGGTCAAAATACACCTATGAACCCACCCTTCAAAGTTCGATTTCGATTCTGGAGACAGATATTTCCGATCATCTCTTTTTCGTACCATGCGAAATAACTTTTTTCCAAGCATGTTTTTGGTCATAAGAGGTCGGATTTTTGGATTCAGCGGGTCGAAATACCCCTAGAAACTCACCCATTAAAGTCCGATCTCGATTCTGAAAAAAAATATTTTCGATCATCTCTTTTTCGTACCATGCGGAATAACTTCTTTCCAGGTGTATTTTCGTGTAACAAAGGTTGGATTTTTGAATTCAGCGGGTCAAAATACACCTATGAACTCACCCTTCAAAGTTCGATTTCGATTCTGGAGACAGATATTTCCGATCATCTCTTTTTCGTACCATGCGAAATAACTTTTTTCCAAGCATATTTTTGCTGATCAAAGTTTGGATTTTCGGATTCAGCGGGTCGAAATACACCTAGAAACTCACCCATCAAAGTCCGATCTTGATTCTGAAAAAAAATATTTTCGATCATCTCTTTTTCGTACCATGCGAAATAACTTTTTTCCAAGCATATTTTTGGGCATCAGAGGTTGGATTTTCGGATTCAGGGGGTCGAAATACACCTAGGAACTCACCCATTAAAGTCCGATTTTGATTCTGAAAAAAAATATTTTCGATCATCTCTTTTTCGTTCCATGCGAAATAACTTCTTTCCAGGTGTATTTTCGTGTAACAAAGGTTGGATTTTCGGATTCAGCGGGTCGAAATACACCTACGAACTCACCCATCAAAGTCCGATCTTGATTCTGAAAAAAAATATTTTCGATCATCTCTTTTTCGTACCATGCGAAATAACTTTTATCCAAGCATATTTTTGGTCATCAGAGGTTGGATTTCCGGATTCACGCGGTCGAAATACCCCTAGAAACTCACCCATCAAAGTCCGATCTCGATTCGGAAAAAAAAAATTTTCGATCATCTCTTGTTCGTACCATGCGAAATAACTTCTTTCCAGGTGTATTTTCGTTTAACAAAGGTTGGATTTTTGGATTCAGCGGGTCAAAATACACCTATAAACCCACCTATCAAAGTTCGATTCCGATTCTGGAGACAGATATTTTCGATCATCTCTTTTTCGTACCATGCGAAATAACTTTTTTCCAAGCATATTTTTGCTCATCAAAGTTTGGATTTTCGGATTCAGCGGGTCGAAATACACCTAGGAACTCACCCATCAAAGTCCGATCTTGATTCTGAAAAAAAATATTTTCGATCATCTCTTTTTCGTACCATGCGAAATAACTTTTTTCCAAGCATATTTTTGGTCATCAGAGGTTGGATTTTCGGATTCAGGGGGTCAGAATACACCTAGAAACTCACCCATTAAAGTCCGATCTTGATTCTGAAAAAAAATATTTTCGATCATCTCTTTTTCGTTCCATGCGGAATAACTTCTTTCCAGGTGTATTTTCGTGTAACAAAGGTTGGATTTTTGAATTCAGCGGGTCAAAATACACCTATGAACCCACCCTTCAAAGTTCGATTTCGATTCTGGAGACAGATATTTCCGATCATCTCTTTTTCGTACCATGCGAAATAACTTTTTTCCAAGCATATTTTTGGTCATAAGAGGTCGGATTTTTGGATTCAGCGGGTCGAAATACCCCTAGAAACTCACCCATTAAAGTCCGATCTCGATTCTGAACAAAAATATTTTCGATCATCTCTTTTTCGTACCATGCGGAATAACTTCTTTCCAGGTGTATTTTCGTGTAACAAAGGTTGGATTTTTGAATTCAGCGGGTCAAAATACACCTATGAACCCACCCTTTAAAGTTCGATTTCGATTCTGGAGACACATATTTTCGATCATCTCTTTTTCGTACCATGCGAAATAACTTTTTTCCAAGCATATTTTTGGTCATCAAAGGTTGGATTTTCGCATCCAGCGGGTCGAAATACACCTAGAAACTCACCCATCAAAGTCCGATTTTAATTCTGAAAAAAAATATTTTCGATCATCTCTTTTTCGTACCATGCGAAATAACTTTTTTCCAAGCATATTTTTGGTCATAAGAGGTCGGATTTTTGGATTCAGCGGGTCGAAATACCCCTAGAAACTCACCCATTAAAGTCCGATCTCGATTCTGAAAAAAAATATTTTCGATCATCTCTTTTTCGTACCATGCGGAATAACTTCTTTCCAGTTGTATTTTCGTTCAACAAAAATTTGATTTTTGGATTCAGCGGGTCAGAATACACCTATAAACCCACCCATCAAAGTTCGATTCCGATTCTGGAGACAGATATTATCGATCATCTCTTTTTCGTACCATGCGAAATAACTTTTTTCCAAGCATATTTTTGCTTATCAAAGTTTGGATTTTCGGATTCAGCGGGTCAAAATACACCTAGAAACTCACCCATCAAAGTCCGATCTTGATTCTGAAAAAAAATATTTTCGATCATCTCTTTTTCGTACCATGCGAAATAACTTTTTTCCAAGCATATTTTTGGTCATCAGAGGTTGGATTTTCGCATCCAGCGGGTCGAAATACACCTAGAAACTCACCCATCAAAGTCCGATCTTGATTCTGAAAAAAAATATTTTCGATCATCTCTTTTTCGTTCCATGCGGAATAACTTCTTTCCAGGTGTATTTTCGTGTAACAAAGGTTGGATTTTTGAATTCAGCGGGTCAAAATACACCTATGAACCCACCCTTCAAAGTTCGATTTCGATTCTGGAGACAGATATTTCCGATCATCTCTTTTTCGTACCATGCGAAATAACTTTTTTCCAAGCATGTTTTTGGTCATAAGAGGTCGGATTTTTGGATTCAGCGGGTCGAAATACCCCTAGAAACTCACCCATTAAAGTCCGATCTCGATTCTGAAAAAAAATATTTTCGATCATCTCTTTTTCGTACCATGCGGAATAACTTCTTTCCAGGTGTATTTTCGTGTAACAAAGGTTGGATTTTTGAATTCAGCGGGTCAAAATACACCTATGAACTCACCCTTCAAAGTTCGATTTCGATTCTGGAGACAGATATTTCCGATCATCTCTTTTTCGTACCATGCGAAATAACTTTTTTCCAAGCATATTTTTGCTGATCAAAGTTTGGATTTTCGGATTCAGCGGGTCGAAATACACCTAGAAACTCACCCATCAAAGTCCGATCTTGATTCTGAAAAAAAATATTTTCGATCATCTCTTTTTCGTACCATGCGAAATAACTTTTTTCCAAGCATATTTTTGGGCATCAGAGGTTGGATTTTCGGATTCAGGGGGTCGAAATACACCTAGGAACTCACCCATTAAAGTCCGATTTTGATTCTGAAAAAAAATATTTTCGATCATCTCTTTTTCGTTCCATGCGAAATAACTTCTTTCCAGGTGTATTTTCGTGTAACAAAGGTTGGATTTTCGGATTCAGCGGGTCGAAATACACCTACGAACTCACCCATCAAAGTCCGATCTTGATTCTGAAAAAAAATATTTTCGATCATCTCTTTTTCGTACCATGCGAAATAACTTTTATCCAAGCATATTTTTGGTCATCAGAGGTTGGATTTCCGGATTCACGCGGTCGAAATACCCCTAGAAACTCACCCATCAAAGTCCGATCTCGATTCGGAAAAAAAAAATTTTCGATCATCTCTTGTTCGTACCATGCGAAATAACTTCTTTCCAGGTGTATTTTCGTTTAACAAAGGTTGGATTTTTGGATTCAGCGGGTCAAAATACACCTATAAACCCACCTATCAAAGTTCGATTCCGATTCTGGAGACAGATATTTTCGATCATCTCTTTTTCGTACCATGCGAAATAACTTTTTTCCAAGCATATTTTTGCTCATCAAAGTTTGGATTTTCGGATTCAGCGGGTCGAAATACACCTAGGAACTCACCCATCAAAGTCCGATCTTGATTCTGAAAAAAAATATTTTCGATCATCTCTTTTTCGTACCATGCGAAATAACTTTTTTCCAAGCATATTTTTGGTCATCAGAGGTTGGATTTTCGGATTCAGGGGGTCAGAATACACCTAGAAACTCACCCATTAAAGTCCGATCTTGATTCTGAAAAAAAATATTTTCGATCATCTCTTTTTCGTTCCATGCGGAATAACTTCTTTCCAGGTGTATTTTCGTGTAACAAAGGTTGGATTTTTGAATTCAGCGGGTCAAAATACACCTATGAACCCACCCTTCAAAGTTCGATTTCGATTCTGGAGACAGATATTTCCGATCATCTCTTTTTCGTACCATGCGAAATAACTTTTTTCCAAGCATATTTTTGGTCATAAGAGGTCGGATTTTTGGATTCAGCGGGTCGAAATACCCCTAGAAACTCACCCATTAAAGTCCGATCTCGATTCTGAACAAAAATATTTTCGATCATCTCTTTTTCGTACCATGCGGAATAACTTCTTTCCAGGTGTATTTTCGTGTAACAAAGGTTGGATTTTTGAATTCAGCGGGTCAAAATACACCTATGAACCCACCCTTTAAAGTTCGATTTCGATTCTGGAGACAGATATTTCCGATCATCTCTTTTTCGTACCATGCGAAATAACTTTTTTCCAAGCATATTTTTGCTGATCAAAGTTTGGATTTTCGGATTCAGCGGGTCGAAATACACCTAGAAACTCACCCATCAAAGTCCGATCTTGATTCTGACAAAAAATATTTTCGATCATCTCTTTTTCGTACCATGCGAAATAACTTTTTTCCAAGCATATTTTTGGGCATCAGAGGTTGGATTTTCGGATTCAGGGGGTCGAAATACACCTAGGAACTCACCCATTAAAGTCCGATTTTGATTCTGAAAAAAAATATTTTCGATCATCTCTTTTTCGTTCCGTGCGAAATAACTTCTTTCCAGGTGTATTTTCGTGTAACAAAGGTTGGATTTTCGGATTCAGCGGGTCGAAATACACCTAGGAACTCACCCATCAAAGTCCGATCTTGATTCTGAAAAAAAATATTTTCGATCATCTCTTTTTCGTACCATGCGAAATAACTTTTATCCAAGCATATTTTTGGTCATCAGAGGTTGGATTTCCGGATTCACGCGGTCGAAATACCCCTAGAAACTCACCCATCAAAGTCCGATCTCGATTCGGAAAAAAAAAATTTTCGATCATCTCTTGTTCGTACCATGCGGAATAACTTCTTTCCAGGTGTATTTTCGTTTAACAAAGGTTGGATTTTTGGATTCAGCGGGTCAAAATACACCTATAAACCCACCTATCAAAGTTCGATTCCGATTCTGGAGACAGATATTTTCGATCATCTCTTTTTCGTACCATGCGAAATAACTTTTTTCCAAGCATATTTTTGCTCATCAAAGTTTGGATTTTCGGATTCAGCGGGTCGAAATACACCTAGGAACTCACCCATCAAAGTCCGATCTTGATTCTGAAAAAAAATATTTTCGATCATCTCTTTTTCGTACCATGCGAAATAACTTTTTTCCAAGCATATTTTTGGTCATCAGAGGTTTGATTTTCGGATTCAGGGGGTCGAAATACACCTAGAAAATCACTCATTAAAGTCCGATTTTCATTCTGAAACAAAATATTTTCGATCATCTCTTTTTCGTACCATGCGAAATAACTTTTTTCCAAGCATATTTTTGCTCATCAAAGGTTGGATTTTCGGATTCAGCGGGTCGAAATACACCTAGAAACTCACCCATCAAAGTCCGATCTTGATTCTGAAAAAAAATATTTTCGATCATCTCTTTTTCGTACCATGCGAAATAACTTTTTTCCAAGCATATTTTTGGTCATCAGAGGTTGGATTTTCGGATTCAGGGGGTCTAAATACACCTAGAAACTCACCCATTGAAGTCCGATTTTGATTCCGAAAAAAAATATTTTCGATCATCTCTTTTTCGTACCATGCGAAATAACTTCTTTCCAGGTGTATTTTCGTGTAACAAAGGTTGCATTTTGGGATTCAGCGGGTCAAAATACACCTATAAACCCACCCTTCAAAGTTCGATTTCGATTCTGGAGACAGATATTTTCGATCATCTCTTTTTCGTACCATGCGAAATAACTTTTATCCAAGCATGTATTTGGTCATCAAAGGCTGGATTTTCGGATTCAGCGGGTCGAAATACACCTAGAAACTCACCCATCAAAGTCCGATCTTGATTCTGAAAAAAAATATTTTCGATCATCTCTTTTTCGTACCATGTGAAATAACTTTTTTCCAAGCATATTTTCGGTCATCAGAGGTTGGATTTTCGGATTCAGGGGGTCGAAATACACCTAGAAACTCACCCGTTAAAGTCCGATTTTGATTCTGAAAAAAAATATTTTCGATCATCTCTTTTTCGTACCATGCGAAATAACTTCTTTCCAGGTGTATTTTCGTGTAACAAAGGTTGGATTTTTGGAATCAGCGGGTCAAAATACACCTATAAACCCACCCTTCAAAGTTCGATTTCGATTCTGGAGACACATATTTTCGATCATCTCTTTTTCGTACCATGCGAAATAACTTTTTTCCAAGCATATTTTTGGTCATCAAAGGTTGGATTTTCGCATCCAGCGGGTCGAAATACACCTAGAAACTCACCCATCAAAGTCCGATTTTAATTCTGAAAAAAAATATTTTCGATCATCTCTTTTTCGTACCATGCGAAATAACTTTTTTCCAAGCATATTTTTGGTCATAAGAGGTCGGATTTTTGGATTCAGCGGGTCGAAATACCCCTAGAAACTCACCCATTAAAGTCCGATCTCGATTCTGAAAAAAAATATTTTCGATCATCTCTTTTTCGTACCATGCGGAATAACTTCTTTCCAGTTGTATTTTCGTTCAACAAAAATTTGATTTTTGGATTCAGCGGGTCAGAATACACCTATAAACCCACCCATCAAAGTTCGATTCCGATTCTGGAGACAGATATTATCGATCATCTCTTTTTCGTACCATGCGAAATAACTTTTTTCCAAGCATATTTTTGCTTATCAAAGTTTGGATTTTCGGATTCAGCGGGTCAAAATACACCTAGAAACTCACCCATCAAAGTCCGATCTTGATTCTGAAAAAAAATATTTTCGATCATCTCTTTTTCGTACCATGCGAAATAACTTTTTTCCAAGCATATTTTTGGTCATCAGAGGTTGGATTTTCGCATCCAGCGGGTCGAAATACACCTAGAAACTCACCCATCAAAGTCCGATCTTGATTCTGAAAAAAAATATTTTCGATCATCTCTTTTTCGTTCCATGCGGAATAACTTCTTTCCAGGTGTATTTTCGTGTAACAAAGGTTGGATTTTTGAATTCAGCGGGTCAAAATACACCTATGAACCCACCCTTCAAAGTTCGATTTCGATTCTGGAGACAGATATTTCCGATCATCTCTTTTTCGTACCATGCGAAATAACTTTTTTCCAAGCATGTTTTTGGTCATAAGAGGTCGGATTTTTGGATTCAGCGGGTCGAAATACCCCTAGAAACTCACCCATTAAAGTCCGATCTCGATTCTGAAAAAAAATATTTTCGATCATCTCTTTTTCGTACCATGCGGAATAACTTCTTTCCAGGTGTATTTTCGTGTAACAAAGGTTGGATTTTTGAATTCAGCGGGTCAAAATACACCTATGAACTCACCCTTCAAAGTTCGATTTCGATTCTGGAGACAGATATTTCCGATCATCTCTTTTTCGTACCATGCGAAATAACTTTTTTCCAAGCATATTTTTGCTGATCAAAGTTTGGATTTTCGGATTCAGCGGGTCGAAATACACCTAGAAACTCACCCATCAAAGTCCGATCTTGATTCTGAAAAAAAATATTTTCGATCATCTCTTTTTCGTACCATGCGAAATAACTTTTTTCCAAGCATATTTTTGGGCATCAGAGGTTGGATTTTCGGATTCAGGGGGTCGAAATACACCTAGGAACTCACCCATTAAAGTCCGATTTTGATTCTGAAAAAAAATATTTTCGATCATCTCTTTTTCGTTCCGTGCGAAATAACTTCTTTCCAGGTGTATTTTCGTGTAACAAAGGTTGGATTTTCGGATTCAGCGGGTCGAAATACACCTAGGAACTCACCCATCAAAGTCCGATCTTGATTCTGAAAAAAAATATTTTCGATCATCTCTTTTTCGTACCATGCGAAATAACTTTTATCCAAGCATATTTTTGGTCATCAGAGGTTGGATTTCCGGATTCACGCGGTCGAAATACCCCTAGAAACTCACCCATCAAAGTCCGATCTCGATTCGGAAAAAAAAAATTTTCGATCATCTCTTGTTCGTACCATGCGAAATAACTTCTTTCCAGGTGTATTTTCGTTTAACAAAGGTTGGATTTTTGGATTCAGCGGGTCAAAATACACCTATAAACCCACCTATCAAAGTTCGATTCCGATTCTGGAGACAGATATTTTCGATCATCTCTTTTTCGTACCATGCGAAATAACTTTTTTCCAAGCATATTTTTGCTCATCAAAGTTTGGATTTTCGGATTCAGCGGGTCGAAATACACCTAGGAACTCACCCATCAAAGTCCGATCTTGATTCTGAAAAAAAATATTTTCGATCATCTCTTTTTCGTACCATGCGAAATAACTTTTTTCCAAGCATATTTTTGGTCATCAGAGGTTTGATTTTCGGATTCAGGGGGTCGAAATACACCTAGAAACTCACTCATTAAAGTCCGATTTTCATTCTGAAACAAAATATTTTCGATCATCTCTTTTTCGTACCATGCGAAATAACTTCTTTCCAGGTGTATTTTCGTGGAACAAAGGTTGGATTTTGGGATTCAGCGGGTCAAAATACACCTATAAACCCACCATTCAAAGTTCGATTTCGATTCTGGAGACAGATATTTTCGATCATCTCTTTTTCGTACCATGCGAAATAACTTTTTTCCAAGCATATTTTTGCTCATCAAAGGTTGGATTTTCGGATTCAGCGGGTCGAAATACACCTAGAAACTCACCCATCAAAGTCCGATCTTGATTCTGAAAAAAAATATTTTCGATCATCTCTTTTTCGTACCATGCGAAATAACTTTTTTCCAAGCATGATTTTGGTCATCAGAGGTTGGATTTTCGGATTCAGGGGGTCTAAATACACCTAGAAACTCACCCATTGAAGTCCGATTTTGATTCCGAAAAAAAATATTTTCGATCATCTCTTTTTCGTACCATGCGAAATAACTTCTTTCCAGGTGTATTTTCGTGTAACAAAGGTTGCATTTTGGGATTCAGCGGGTCAAAATACACCTATAAACCCACCCTTCAAAGTTCGATTTCGATTCTGGAGACAGATATTTTCGATCATCTCTTTTTCGTACCATGCGAAATAACTTTTATCCAAGCATGTATTTGGTCATCAAAGGCTGGATTTTCGGATTCAGCGGGTCGAAATACACCTAGAAACTCACCCATCAAAGTCCGATCTTGATTCTGAAAAAAAATATTTTCGATCATCTCTTTTTCGTACCATGTGAAATAACTTTTTTCCAAGCATATTTTCGGTCATCAGAGGTTGGATTTTCGGATTCAGGGGGTCGAAATACACCTAGAAACTCACCCGTTAAAGTCCGATTTTGATTCTGAAAAAAAATATTTTCGATCATCTCTTTTTCGTACCATGCGAAATAACTTCTTTCCAGGTGTATTTTCGTGTAACAAAGGTTGGATTTTTGGAATCAGCGGGTCAAAATACACCTATAAACCCACCCTTCAAAGTTCGATTTCGATTCTGGAGACACATATTTTCGATCATCTCTTTTTCGTACCATGCGAAATAACTTTTTTCCAAGCATATTTTTGGTCATCAAAGGTTGGATTTTCGCATCCAGCGGGTCGAAATACACCTAGAAACTCACCCATCAAAGTCCGATTTTAATTCTGAAAAAAAATATTTTCGATCATCTCTTTTTCGTACCATGCGAAATAACTTTTTTCCAAGCATATTTTTGGTCATAAGAGGTCGGATTTTTGGATTCAGCGGGTCGAAATACCCCTAGAAACTCACCCATTAAAGTCCGATCTCGATTCTGAAAAAAAATATTTTCGATCATCTCTTTTTCGTACCATGCGGAATAACTTCTTTCCAGTTGTATTTTCGTTCAACAAAAATTTGATTTTTGGATTCAGCGGGTCAGAATACACCTATAAACCCACCCATCAAAGTTCGATTCCGATTCTGGAGACAGATATTATCGATCATCTCTTTTTCGTACCATGCGAAATAACTTTTTTCCAAGCATATTTTTGCTTATCAAAGTTTGGATTTTCGGATTCAGCGGGTCAAAATACACCTAGAAACTCACCCATCAAAGTCCGATCTTGATTCTGAAAAAAAATATTTTCGATCATCTCTTTTTCGTACCATGCGAAATAACTTTTTTCCAAGCATATTTTTGGTCATCAGAGGTTGGATTTTCGCATCCAGCGGGTCGAAATACACCTAGAAACTCACCCATCAAAGTCCGATCTTGATTCTGAAAAAAAATATTTTCGATCATCTCTTTTTCGTTCCATGCGGAATAACTTCTTTCCAGGTGTATTTTCGTGTAACAAAGGTTGGATTTTTGAATTCAGCGGGTCAAAATACACCTATGAACCCACCCTTCAAAGTTCGATTTCGATTCTGGAGACAGATATTTCCGATCATCTCTTTTTCGTACCATGCGAAATAACTTTTTTCCAAGCATGTTTTTGGTCATAAGAGGTCGGATTTTTGGATTCAGCGGGTCGAAATACCCCTAGAAACTCACCCATTAAAGTCCGATCTCGATTCTGAAAAAAAATATTTTCGATCATCTCTTTTTCGTACCATGCGGAATAACTTCTTTCCAGGTGTATTTTCGTGTAACAAAGGTTGGATTTTTGAATTCAGCGGGTCAAAATACACCTATGAACTCACCCTTCAAAGTTCGATTTCGATTCTGGAGACAGATATTTCCGATCATCTCTTTTTCGTACCATGCGAAATAACTTTTTTCCAAGCATATTTTTGCTGATCAAAGTTTGGATTTTCGGATTCAGCGGGTCGAAATACACCTAGAAACTCACCCATCAAAGTCCGATCTTGATTCTGAAAAAAAATATTTTCGATCATCTCTTTTTCGTACCATGCGAAATAACTTTTTTCCAAGCATATTTTTGGGCATCAGAGGTTGGATTTTCGGATTCAGGGGGTCGAAATACACCAAGGAACTCACCCATTAAAGTCCGATTTTGATTCTGAAAAAAAATATTTTCGATCATCTCTTTTTCGTTCCGTGCGAAATAACTTCTTTCCAGGTGTATTTTCGTGTAACAAAGGTTGGATTTTCGGATTCAGCGGGTCGAAATACACCTAGGAACTCACCCATCAAAGTCCGATCTTGATTCTGAAAAAAAATATTTTCGATCATCTCTTTTTCGTACCATGCGAAATAACTTTTATCCAAGCATATTTTTGGTCATCAGAGGTTGGATTTCCGGATTCACGCGGTCGAAATACCCCTAGAAACTCACCCATCAAAGTCCGATCTCGATTCGGAAAAAAAAAATTTTCGATCATCTCTTGTTCGTACCATGCGAAATAACTTCTTTCCAGGTGTATTTTCGTTTAACAAAGGTTGGATTTTTGGATTCAGCGGGTCAAAATACACCTATAAACCCACCTATCAAAGTTCGATTCCGATTCTGGAGACAGATATTTTCGATCATCTCTTTTTCGTACCATGCGAAATAACTTTTTTCCAAGCATATTTTTGCTCATCAAAGTTTGGATTTTCGGATTCAGCGGGTCGAAATACACCTAGGAACTCACCCATCAAAGTCCGATCTTGATTCTGAAAAAAAATATTTTCGATCATCTCTTTTTCGTACCATGCGAAATAACTTTTTTCCAAGCATATTTTTGGTCATCAGAGGTTTGATTTTCGGATTCAGGGGGTCGAAATACACCTAGAAACTCACTCATTAAAGTCCGATTTTCATTCTGAAACAAAATATTTTCGATCATCTCTTTTTCGTACCATGCGAAATAACTTCTTTCCAGGTGTATTTTCGTGGAACAAAGGTTGGATTTTGGGATTCAGCGGGTCAAAATACACCTATAAACCCACCATTCAAAGTTCGATTTCGATTCTGGAGACAGATATTTTCGATCATCTCTTTTTCGTACCATGCGAAATAACTTTTTTCCAAGCATATTTTTGCTCATCAAAGGTTGGATTTTCGGATTCAGCGGGTCGAAATACACCTAGAAACTCACCCATCAAAGTCCGATCTTGATTCTGAAAAAAAATATTTTCGATCATCTCTTTTTCGTACCATGCGAAATAACTTTTTTCCAAGCATATTTTTGGTCATCAGAGGTTGGATTTTCGGATTCAGGGGGTCTAAATACACCTAGAAACTCACCCATTGAAGTCCGATTTTGATTCCGAAAAAAAATATTTTCGATCATCTCTTTTTCGTACCATGCGAAATAACTTCTTTCCAGGTGTATTTTCGTGTAACAAAGGTTGCATTTTGGGATTCAGCGGGTCAAAATACACCTATAAACCCACCCTTCAAAGTTCGATTCCGATTCTGGAGACAGATATTTTCGATCATCTCTTTTTCGTACCATGCGAAATAACTTTTATCCAAGCATGTATTTGGTCATCAAAGGCTGGATTTTCGGATTCAGCGGGTCGAAATACACCTAGAAACTCACCCATCAAAGTCCGATCTTGATTCTGAAAAAAAATATTTTCGATCATCTCTTTTTCGTACCATGTGAAATAACTTTTTTCCAAGCATATTTTCGGTCATCAGAGGTTGGATTTTCGGATTCAGGGGGTCGAAATACACCTAGAAACTCACCCGTTAAAGTCCGATTTTGATTCTGAAAAAAAATATTTTCGATCATCTCTTTTTCGTACCATGCGAAATAACTTCTTTCCAGGTGTATTTTCGTGTAACAAAGGTTGGATTTTTGGAATCAGCGGGTCAAAATACACCTATAAACCCACCCTTCAAAGTTCGATTTCGATTCTGGAGACACATATTTTCGATCATCTCTTTTTCGTACCATGCGAAATAACTTTTTTCCAAGCATATTTTTGGTCATCAAAGGTTGGATTTTCGCATCCAGCGGGTCGAAATACACCTAGAAACTCACCCATCAAAGTCCGATTTTAATTCTGAAAAAAAATATTTTCGATCATCTCTTTTTCGTACCATGCGAAATAACTTTTTTCCAAGCATATTTTTGGTCATAAGAGGTCGGATTTTTGGATTCAGCGGGTCGAAATACCCCTAGAAACTCACCCATTAAAGTCCGATCTCGATTCTGAAAAAAAATATTTTCGATCATCTCTTTTTCGTACCATGCGGAATAACTTCTTTCCAGTTGTATTTTCGTTCAACAAAAATTTGATTTTTGGATTCAGCGGGTCAGAATACACCTATAAACCCACCCATCAAAGTTCGATTCCGATTCTGGAGACAGATATTATCGATCATCTCTTTTTCGTACCATGCGAAATAACTTTTTTCCAAGCATATTTTTGCTAATCAAAGTTTGGATTTTCGGATTCAGCGGGTCAAAATACACCTAGAAACTCACCCATCAAAGTCCGATCTTGATTCTGAAAAAAAATATTTTCGATCATCTCTTTTTCGTACCATGCGAAATAACTTTTTTCCAAGCATATTTTTGGTCATCAGAGGTTGGATTTTCGCATCCAGCGGGTCGAAATACACCTAGAAACTCACCCATCAAAGTCCGATCTTGATTCTGAAAAAAAATATTTTCGATCATCTCTTTTTCGTTCCATGCGGAATAACTTCTTTCCAGGTGTATTTTCGTGTAACAAAGGTTGGATTTTTGAATTCAGCGGGTCAAAATACACCTATGAACCCACCCTTCAAAGTTCGATTTCGATTCTGGAGACAGATATTTCCGATCATCTCTTTTTCGTACCATGCGAAATAACTTTTTTCCAAGCATGTTTTTGGTCATAAGAGGTCGGATTTTTGGATTCAGCGGGTCGAAATACCCCTAGAAACTCACCCATTAAAGTCCGATCTCGATTCTGAAAAAAAATATTTTCGATCATCTCTTTTTCGTACCATGCGGAATAACTTCTTTCCAGGTGTATTTTCGTGTAACAAAGGTTGGATTTTTGAATTCAGCGGGTCAAAATACACCTATGAACTCACCCTTCAAAGTTCGATTTCGATTCTGGAGACAGATATTTCCGATCATCTCTTTTTCGTACCATGCGAAATAACTTTTTTCCAAGCATATTTTTGCTGATCAAAGTTTGGATTTTCGGATTCAGCGGGTCGAAATACACCTAGAAACTCACCCATCAAAGTCCGATCTTGATTCTGAAAAAAAATATTTTCGATCATCTCTTTTTCGTACCATGCGAAATAACTTTTTTCCAAGCATATTTTTGGGCATCAGAGGTTGGATTTTCGGATTCAGGGGGTCGAAATACACCTAGGAACTCACCCATTAAAGTCCGATCTTGATTCTGAAAAAAAATATTTTCGATCATCTCTTTTTCGTTCCATGCGGAATAACTTCTTTCCAGGTGTATTTTCGTGTAACAAAGGTTGGATTTTTGAATTCAGCGGGTCAAAATACACCTATGAACCCACCCTTCAAAGTTCGATTTCGATTCTGGAGACAGATATTTCCGATCATCTCTTTTTCGTACCATGCGAAATAACTTTTTTCCAAGCATATTTTTGGTCATAAGAGGTCGGATTTTTGGATTCAGCGGGTCGAAATACCCCTAGAAACTCACCCATTAAAGTCCGATCTCGATTCTGAACAAAAATATTTTCGATCATCTCTTTTTCGTACCATGCGGAATAACTTCTTTCCAGGTGTATTTTCGTGTAACAAAGGTTGGATTTTTGAATTCAGCGGGTCAAAATACACCTATGAACCCACCCTTCAAAGTTCGATTTCGATTCTGGAGACAGATATTTCCGATCATCTCTTTTTCGTACCATGCGAAATAACTTTTTTCCAAGCATATTTTTGCTGATCAAAGTTTGGATTTTCGGATTCAGCGGGTCGAAATACACCTAGAAACTCACCCATCAAAGTCCGATCTTGATTCTGAAAAAAAATATTTTCGATCATCTCTTTTTCGTACCATGCGAAATAACTTTTTTCCAAGCATATTTTTGGGCATCAGAGGTTGGATTTTCGGATTCAGGGGGTCGAAATACACCTAGGAACTCACCCATTAAAGTCCGATTTTGATTCTGAAAAAAAATATTTTCGATCATCTCTTTTTCGTTCCATGCGAAATAACTTCTTTCCAGGTGTATTTTCGTGTAACAAAGGTTGGATTTTCGGATTCAGCGGGTCGAAATACACCTAGTAACTCACCCATCAAAGTCCGATCTTGATTCTGAAAAAAAATATTTTCGATCATCTCTTTTTCGTACCATGCGAAATAACTTTTATCCAAGCATATTTTTGGTCATCAGAGGTTGGATTTCCGGATTCACGCGGTCGAAATACCCCTAGAAACTCACCCATCAAAGTCCGATCTCGATTCGGAAAAAAAAAATTTTCGATCATCTCTTGTTCGTACCATGCGAAATAACTTCTTTCCAGGTGTATTTTCGTTTAACAAAGGTTGGATTTTTGGATTCAGCGGGTCAAAATACACCTATAAACCCACCTATCAAAGTTCGATTCCGATTCTGGAGACAGATATTTTCGATCATCTCTTTTTCGTACCATGCGAAATAACTTTTTTCCAAGCATATTTTTGCTCATCAAAGTTTGGATTTTCGGATTCAGCGGGTCGAAATACACCTAGGAACTCACCCATCAAAGTCCGATCTTGATTCTGAAAAAAAATATTTTCGATCATCTCTTTTTCGTACCATGCGAAATAACTTTTTTCCAAGCATATTTTTGGTCATCAGAGGTTTGATTTTCGGATTCAGGGGGTCGAAATACACCTAGAAACTCACTCATTAAAGTCCGATTTTCATTCTGAAACAAAATATTTTCGATCATCTTTTTTTCGTACCATGCGAAATAACTTCTTTCCAGGTGTATTTTCGTGTAACAAAGGTTGGATTTTTGAATTCAGCGGGTCAAAATACACCTATGAACCCACCCTTCAAAGTTCGATTTCGATTCTGGAGACAGATATTTTCGATCATCTCTTTTTCGTACCATGCGAAATAACTTTTTTCCAAGCATATTTTCGGTCATCAAAGGATGAATTTTCGGATTCAGCGGGTCGAAATACACCTAGAAACTCACCCATCAAAGTCCGATCTTGATTCTGAAAAAAAATATTTTCGATCATCTCTTTTTCGTACCATGCGAAATAACTTTTTTCCAAGCATATTTTTGGTCATCAGAGGTTGGATTTTCAGATCCAGGGGGTCGAAATACACCTAGAAACTCACCCATTAAAGTCCGATTTTGATTCTGAAAAAAAATATTTCCGATCATCTTTTTTTCGTACCATGCGAAATAACTTCTTTCCAGGTGTATTTTCGTGTAACAAAGGTTGGATTTTGGGATTCAGCGGGTCAAAATACACCTATAAACCCACCCTTCAAAGTTCGATTTCGATTCTGGAGACAGATATTTTCGATCATCTCTTTTTCGTACCATGCGAAATAACTTTTTTCCAAGCATGTTTTTGGTCATCAAAGGCTGGATTTTCGGATTCAGCGGGTCGAAATACACCTAGAAACTCACCCATCAAAGTCCGATCTTGATTCTGAAAAAAAATATTTTCGATCATCTCGTTTTCGTACCATGCGAAATAACTTTTTTCCAAGCATATTTTCGCTCATCAGAGGTTGGATTTTCGGATTCAGGGGGTCGAAATACACCTAGAAACTCACCCATTAAAGTCCGATTTTGATTCTGAAACAAAATATTTTCGATCATCTCTTTTTCGTACCATGCGAAATAACTTCTTTCCAGGTGTATTTTCGTGTAACAAAGGTTGGATTTTTGAATTCAGCGGGTCAAAATACACCTATGAACCCACCCTTCAAAGTTCGATTTCGATTCTGGAGACAGATATTTTCGATCATCTCTTTTTCGTACCATGCGAAATAACTTTTTTCCAAGCATATTTTCGGTCATCAAAGGTTGGATTTTCGGATTCAGCGGGTCGAAATACACCTAGAAACTCACCCATCAAAGTCCGATCTTGATTCTGAAAAAAAATATTTTCGATCATCTCTTTTTCGTACCATGCGAAATAACTTTTTTCCAAGCATATTTTTGGTCATCAGAGGTTGGATTTTCGGATTCAGGGGGTCTAAATACACCTAGAAACTCACCCATTGAAGTCCGATTTTGATTCTGAAAAAAAATATTTTCGATCATCTCTTTTTCGTACCATGCGAAATAACTTCTTTCCAGGTGTATTTTCGTGTAACAAAGGTTGCATTTTGGGATTCAGCGGGTCAAAATACACCTATAAACCCACCCTTCAAAGTTCGATTTCGATTCTGGAGACAGATATTTTCGATCATCTCTTTTTCGTACCATGCGAAATAACTTTTATCCAAGCATGTATTTGGTCATCAAAGGCTGGATTTTCGGATTCAGCGGGTCGAAATACACCTAGAAACTCACCCATCAAAGTCCGATCTTGATTCTGAAAAAAAATATTTTCGATCATCTCTTTTTCGTACCATGTGAAATAACTTTTTTCCAAGCATATTTTCGGTCATCAGAGGTTGGATTTTCGGATTCAGGGGGTCGAAATACACCTAGAAACTCACCCGTTAAAGTCCGATTTTGATTCTGAAAAAAAATATTTTCGATCACCTCTTTTTCGTACCATGCGAAATAACTTCTTTCCAGGTGTATTTTCGTGTAACAAAGGTTGGATTTTTGGAATCAGCGGGTCAAAATACACCTATAAACCCACCCTTCAAAGTTCGATTTCGATTCTGGAGACACATATTTTCGATCATCTCTTTTTCGTACCATGCGAAATAACTTTTTTCCAAGCATATTTTTGGTCATCAAAGGTTGGATTTTCGCATCCAGCGGGTCGAAATACACCTAGAAACTCACCCATCAAAGTCCGATTTTAATTCTGAAAAAAAATATTTTCGATCATCTCTTTTTCGTACCATGCGAAATAACTTTTTTCCAAGCATATTTTTGGTCATAAGAGGTCGGATTTTTGGATTCAGCGGGTCGAAATACCCCTAGAAACTCACCCATTAAAGTCCGATCTCGATTCTGAAAAAAAATATTTTCGATCATCTCTTTTTCGTACCATGCGGAATAACTTCTTTCCAGTTGTATTTTCGTTCAACAAAAATTTGATTTTTGGATTCAGCGGGTCAGAATACACCTATAAACCCACCCATCAAAGTTCGATTCCGATTCTGGAGACAGATATTATCGATCATCTCTTTTTCGTACCATGCGAAATAACTTTTTTCCAAGCATATTTTTGCTTATCAAAGTTTGGATTTTCGGATTCAGCGGGTCAAAATACACCTAGAAACTCACCCATCAAAGTCCGATCTTGATTCTGAAAAAAAATATTTTCGATCATCTCTTTTTCGTACCATGCGAAATAACTTTTTTCCAAGCATATTTTTGGTCATCAGAGGTTGGATTTTCGCATCCAGCGGGTCGAAATACACCTAGAAACTCACCCATCAAAGTCCGATCTTGATTCTGAAAAAAAATATTTTCGATCATCTCTTTTTCGTACCATGCGAAATAACTTTTTTCCAAGCATATTTTTGGGCATCAGAGGTTGGATTTTCGGATTCAGGGGGTCGAAATACACCTAGGAACTCACCCATTAAAGTCCGATCTTGATTCTGAAAAAAAATATTTTCGATCATCTCTTTTTCGTTCCATGCGGAATAACTTCTTTCCAGGTGTATTTTCGTGTAACAAAGGTTGGATTTTTGAATTCAGCGGGTCAAAATACACCTATGAACCCACCCTTCAAAGTTCGATTTCGATTCTGGAGACAGATATTTCCGATCATCTCTTTTTCGTACCATGCGAAATAACTTTTTTCCAAGCATATTTTTGGTCATAAGAGGTCGGATTTTTGGATTCAGCGGGTCGAAATACCCCTAGAAACTCACCCATTAAAGTCCGATCTCGATTCTGAACAAAAATATTTTCGATCATCTCTTTTTCGTACCATGCGGAATAACTTCTTTCCAGGTGTATTTTCGTGTAACAAAGGTTGGATTTTTGAATTCAGCGGGTCAAAATACACCTATGAACCCACCCTTCAAAGTTCGATTTCGATTCTGGAGACAGATATTTCCGATCATCTCTTTTTCGTACCATGCGAAATAACTTTTTTCCAAGCATATTTTTGCTGATCAAAGTTTGGATTTTCGGATTCAGCGGGTCGAAATACACCTAGAAACTCACCCATCAAAGTCCGATCTTGATTCTGAAAAAAAATATTTTCGATCATCTCTTTTTCGTACCATGCGAAATAACTTTATTCCAAGCATATTTTTGGGCATCAGAGGTTGGATTTTCGGATTCAGGGGGTCGAAATACACCTAGGAACTCACCCATTAAAGTCCGATTTTGATTCTGAAAAAAAATATTTTCGATCATCTCTTTTTCGTTCCATGCGAAATAACTTCTTTCCAGGTGTATTTTCGTGTAACAAAGGTTGGATTTTCGGATTCAGCGGGTCGAAATACACCTAGTAACTCACCCATCAAAGTCCGATCTTGATTCTGAAAAAAAATATTTTCGATCATCTCTTTTTCGTACCATGCGAAATAACTTTTATCCAAGCATATTTTTGGTCATCAGAGGTTGGATTTCCGGATTCACGCGGTCGAAATACCCCTAGAAACTCACCCATCAAAGTCCGATCTCGATTCGGAAAAAAAAAATTTTCGATCATCTCTTGTTCGTACCATGCGAAATAACTTCTTTCCAGGTGTATTTTCGTTTAACAAAGGTTGGATTTTTGGATTCAGCGGGTCAAAATACACCTATAAACCCACCTATCAAAGTTCGATTCCGATTCTGGAGACAGATATTTTCGATCATCTCTTTTTCGTACCATGCGAAATAACTTTTTTCCAAGCATATTTTTGCTCATCAAAGTTTGGATTTTCGGATTCAGCGGGTCGAAATACACCTAGGAACTCACCCATCAAAGTCCGATCTTGATTCTGAAAAAAAATATTTTCGATCATCTCTTTTTCGTACCATGCGAAATAACTTTTTTCCAAGCATATTTTTGGTCATCAGAGGTTTGATTTTCGGATTCAGGGGGTCGAAATACACCTAGAAACTCACTCATTAAAGTCCGATTTTCATTCTGAAACAAAATATTTTCGATCATCTTTTTTTCGTACCATGCGAAATAACTTCTTTCCAGGTGTATTTTCGTGTAACAAAGGTTGGATTTTTGAATTCAGCGGGTCAAAATACACCTATGAACCCACCCTTCAAAGTTCGATTTCGATTCTGGAGACAGATATTTTCGATCATCTCTTTTTCGTACCATGCGAAATAACTTTTTTCCAAGCATATTTTCGGTCATCAAAGGTTGAATTTTCGGATTCAGCGGGTCGAAATACACCTAGAAACTCACCCATCAAAGTCCGATCTTGATTCTGAAAAAAAATATTTTCGATCATCTCTTTTTCGTACCATGCGAAATAACTTTTTTCCAAGCATATTTTTGGTCATCAGAGGTTGGATTTTCAGATCCAGGGGGTCGAAATACACCTAGAAACTCACCCATTAAAGTCCGATTTTGATTCTGAAAAAAAATATTTCCGATCATCTTTTTTTCGTACCATGCGAAATAACTTCTTTCCAGGTGTATTTTCGTGTAACAAAGGTTGGATTTTGGGATTCAGCGGGTCAAAATACACCTATAAACCCACCCTTCAAAGTTCGATTTCGATTCTGGAGACAGATATTTTCGATCATCTCTTTTTCGTACCATGCGAAATAACTTTTTTCCAAGCATGTTTTTGGTCATCAAAGGCTGGATTTTCGGATTCAGCGGGTCGAAATACACCTAGAAACTCACCCATCAAAGTCCGATCTTGATTCTGAAAAAAAATATTTTCGATCATCTCGTTTTCGTACCATGCGAAATAACTTTTTTCCAAGCATATTTTCGCTCATCAGAGGTTGGATTTTCGGATTCAGGGGGTCGAAATACACCTAGAAACTCACCCATTAAAGTCCGATTTTGATTCTGAAACAAAATATTTTCGATCATCTCTTTTTCGTACCATGCGAAATAACTTCTTTCCAGGTGTATTTTCGTGTAACAAAGGTTGGATTTTTGAATTCAGCGGGTCAAAATACACCTATGAACCCACCCTTCAAAGTTCGATTTCGATTCTGGAGACAGATATTTTCGATCATCTCTTTTTCGTACCATGCGAAATAACTTTTTTCCAAGCATATTTTCGGTCATCAAAGGTTGGATTTTCGGATTCAGCGGGTCGAAATACACCTAGAAACTCACCCATCAAAGTCCGATCTTGATTCTGAAAAAAAATATTTTCGATCATCTCTTTTTCGTACCATGCGAAATAACTTTTTTCCAAGCATATTTTTGGTCATCAGAGGTTGGATTTTCGGATTCAGGTGGTCTAAATACACCTGGAAACTCACCCATTGAAGCCCGATTTTGATTCTGAAAAAAAATATTTTCGATCATCTCTTTTTCGTACCATGCGAAATAACTTCTTTCCAGGTGTATTTTCGTGTAACAAAGGTTGCATTTTGGGATTCAGCGGGTCAAAATACACCTATAAACCCACCCTTCAAAGTTCGATTTCGATTCTGGAGACAGATATTTTCGATCATCTCTTTTTCGTACCATGCGAAATAACTTTTATCCAAGCATGTATTTGGTCATCAAAGGCTGGATTTTCGGATTCAGCGGGTCGAAATACACCTAGAAACTCACCCATCAAAGTCCGATCTTGATTCTGAAAAAAAATATTTTCGATCATCTCTTTTTCGTACCATGTGAAATAACTTTTTTCCAAGCATATTTTCGGTCATCAGAGGTTGGATTTTCGGATTCAGGGGGTCGAAATACACCTAGAAACTCACCCATTAAAGTCCGATCTCGATTCTGAACAAAAATATTTTCGATCATCTCTTTTTCGTACCATGCGGAATAACTTCTTTCCAGGTGTATTTTCGTGTAACAAAGGTTGGATTTTTGAATTCAGCGGGTCAAAATACACCTATGAACCCACCCTTCAAAGTTCGATTTCGATTCTGGAGACAGATATTTCCGATCATCTCTTTTTCGTACCATGCGAAATAACTTTTTTCCAAGCATATTTTTGCTGATCAAAGTTTGGATTTTCGGATTCAGCGGGTCGAAATACACCTAGAAACTCACCCATCAAAGTCCGATCTTGATTCTGAAAAAAAATATTTTCGATCATCTCTTTTTCGTACCATGCGAAATAACTTTTTTCCAAGCATATTTTTGGGCATCAGAGGTTGGATTTTCGGATTCAGGGGGTCGAAATACACCTAGGAACTCACCCATTAAAGTCCGATTTTGATTCTGAAAAAAAATATTTTCGATCATCTCTTTTTCGTTCCATGCGAAATAACTTCTTTCCAGGTGTATTTTCGTGTAACAAAGGTTGGATTTTCGGATTCAGCGGGTCGAAATACACCTAGTAACTCACCCATCAAAGTCCGATCTTGATTCTGAAAAAAAATATTTTCGATCATCTCTTTTTCGTACCATGCGAAATAACTTTTATCCAAGCATATTTTTGGTCATCAGAGGTTGGATTTCCGGATTCACGCGGTCGAAATACCCCTAGAAACTCACCCATCAAAGTCCGATCTCGATTCGGAAAAAAAAAATTTTCGATCATCTCTTGTTCGTACCATGCGAAATAACTTCTTTCCAGGTGTATTTTCGTTTAACAAAGGTTGGATTTTTGGATTCAGCGGGTCAAAATACACCTATAAACCCACCTATCAAAGTTCGATTCCGATTCTGGAGACAGATATTTTCGATCATCTCTTTTTCGTACCATGCGAAATAACTTTTTTCCAAGCATATTTTTGCTCATCAAAGTTTGGATTTTCGGATTCAGCGGGTCGAAATACACCTAGGAACTCACCCATCAAAGTCCGATCTTGATTCTGAAAAAAAATATTTTCGATCATCTCTTTTTCGTACCATGCGAAATAACTTTTTTCCAAGCATATTTTTGGTCATCAGAGGTTTGATTTTCGGATTCAGGGGGTCGAAATACACCTAGAAACTCACTCATTAAAGTCCGATTTTCATTCTGAAACAAAATATTTTCGATCATCTTTTTTTCGTACCATGCGAAATAACTTCTTTCCAGGTGTATTTTCGTGTAACAAAGGTTGGATTTTTGAATTCAGCGGGTCAAAATACACCTATGAACCCACCCTTCAAAGTTCGATTTCGATTCTGGAGACAGATATTTTCGATCATCTCTTTTTCGTACCATGCGAAATAACTTTTTTCCAAGCATATTTTCGGTCATCAAAGGTTGAATTTTCGGATTCAGCGGGTCGAAATACACCTAGAAACTCACCCATCAAAGTCCGATCTTGATTCTGAAAAAAAATATTTTCGATCATCTCTTTTTCGTACCATGCGAAATAACTTTTTTCCAAGCATATTTTTGGTCATCAGAGGTTGGATTTTCAGATCCAGGGGGTCGAAATACACCTAGAAACTCACCCATTAAAGTCCGATTTTGATTCTGAAAAAAAATATTTCCGATCATCTTTTTTTCGTACCATGCGAAATAACTTCTTTCCAGGTGTATTTTCGTGTAACAAAGGTTGGATTTTGGGATTCAGCGGGTCAAAATACACCTATAAACCCACCCTTCAAAGTTCGATTTCGATTCTGGAGACAGATATTTTCGATCATCTCTTTTTCGTACCATGCGAAATAACTTTTTTCCAAGCATGTTTTTGGTCATCAAAGGCTGGATTTTCGGATTCAGCGGGTCGAAATACACCTAGAAACTCACCCATCAAAGTCCGATCTTGATTCTGAAAAAAAATATTTTCGATCATCTCGTTTTCGTACCATGCGAAATAACTTTTTTCCAAGCATATTTTCGCTCATCAGAGGTTGGATTTTCGGATTCAGGGGGTCGAAATACACCTAGAAACTCACCCATTAAAGTCCGATTTTGATTCTGAAACAAAATATTTTCGATCATCTCTTTTTCGTACCATGCGAAATAACTTCTTTCCAGGTGTATTTTCGTGTAACAAAGGTTGGATTTTTGAATTCAGCGGGTCAAAATACACCTATGAACCCACCCTTCAAAGTTCGATTTCGATTCTGGAGACAGATATTTTCGATCATCTCTTTTTCGTACCATGCGAAATAACTTTTTTCCAAGCATATTTTCGGTCATCAAAGGTTGGATTTTCGGATTCAGCGGGTCGAAATACACCTAGAAACTCACCCATCAAAGTCCGATCTTGATTCTGAAAAAAAATATTTTCGATCATCTCTTTTTCGTACCATGCGAAATAACTTTTTTCCAAGCATATTTTTGGTCATCAGAGGTTGGATTTTCGGATTCAGGGGGTCTAAATACACCTAGAAACTCACCCATTGAAGTCCGATTTTGATTCTGAAAAAAAATATTTTCGATCATCTCTTTTTCGTACCATGCGAAATAACTTCTTTCCAGGTGTATTTTCGTGTAACAAAGGTTGCATTTTGGGATTCAGCGGGTCAAAATACACCTATAAACCCACCCTTCAAAGTTCGATTTCGATTCTGGAGACAGATATTTTCGATCATCTCTTTTTCGTACCATGCGAAATAACTTTTATCCAAGCATGTATTTGGTCATCAAAGGCTGGATTTTCGGATTCAGCGGGTCGAAATACACCTAGAAACTCACCCATCAAAGTCCGATCTTGATTCTGAAAAAAAATATTTTCGATCATCTCTTTTTCGTACCATGTGAAATAACTTTTTTCCAAGCATATTTTCGGTCATCAGAGGTTGGATTTTCGGATTCAGGGGGTCGAAATACACCTAGAAACTCACCCGTTAAAGTCCGATTTTGATTCTGAAAAAAAATATTTTCGATCATCTCTTTTTCGTACCATGCGAAATAACTTCTTTCCAGGTGTATTTTCGTGTAACAAAGGTTGGATTTTTGGAATCAGCGGGTCAAAATACACCTATAAACCCACCCTTCAAAGTTCGATTTCGATTCTGGAGACACATATTTTCGATCATCTCTTTTTCGTACCATGCGAAATAACTTTTTTCCAAGCATATTTTTGGTCATCAAAGGTTGGATTTTCGCATCCAGCGGGTCGAAATACACCTAGAAACTCACCCATCAAAGTCCGATTTTAATTCTGAAAAAAAATATTTTCGATCATCTCTTTTTCGTACCATGCGAAATAACTTTTTTCCAAGCATATTTTTGGTCATAAGAGGTCGGATTTTTGGATTCAGCGGGTCGAAATACCCCTAGAAACTCACCCATTAAAGTCCGATCTCGATTCTGAAAAAAAATATTTTCGATCATCTCTTTTTCGTACCATGCGGAATAACTTCTTTCCAGTTGTATTTTCGTTCAACAAAAATTTGATTTTTGGATTCAGCGGGTCAGAATACACCTATAAACCCACCCATCAAAGTTCGATTCCGATTCTGGAGACAGATATTATCGATCATCTCTTTTTCGTACCATGCGAAATAACTTTTTTCCAAGCATATTTTTGCTTATCAAAGTTTGGATTTTCGGATTCAGCGGGTCAAAATACACCTAGAAACTCACCCATCAAAGTCCGATCTTGATTCTGAAAAAAAATATTTTCGATCATCTCTTTTTCGTACCATGCGAAATAACTTTTTTCCAAGCATATTTTTGGTCATCAGAGGTTGGATTTTCGCATCCAGCGGGTCGAAATACACCTAGAAACTCACCCATCAAAGTCCGATCTTGATTCTGAAAAAAAATATTTTCGATCATCTCTTTTTCGTTCCATGCGGAATAACTTCTTTCCAGGTGTATTTTCGTGTAACAAAGGTTGGATTTTTGAATTCAGCGGGTCAAAATACACCTATGAACCCACCCTTCAAAGTTCGATTTCGATTCTGGAGACAGATATTTCCGATCATCTCTTTTTCGTACCATGCGAAATAACTTTTTTCCAAGCATATTTTTGGTCATAAGAGGTCGGATTTTTGGATTCAGCGGGTCGAAATACCCCTAGAAACTCACCCATTAAAGTCCGATCTCGATTCTGAAAAAAAATATTTTCGATCATCTCTTTTTCGTACCATGCGGAATAACTTCTTTCCAGTTGTATTTTCGTTCGACAAAAATTTGATTTTTGGATTCAGCGGGTCAGAATACACCTATAAACCCACCCATCAAAGTTCGATTCCGATTCTGGAGACAGATATTATCGATCATCTCTTTTTCGTACCATGCGAAATAACTTTTTTCCAAGCATATTTTTGCTTATCAAAGTTTGGATTTTCGGATTCAGCGGGTCAAAATACACCTAGAAACTCACCCATCAAAGTCCGATCTTGATTCTGAAAAAAAATATTTTCGATCATCTCTTTTTCGTACCATGCGAAATAACTTTTTTCCAAGCATATTTTTGGTCATCAGAGGTTGGATTTTCGCATCCAGCGGGTCGAAATACACCTAGAAACTCACCCATCAAAGTCCGATCTTGATTCTGAAAAAAAATATTTTCGATCATCTCTTTTTCGTTCCATGCGGAATAACTTCTTTCCAGGTGTATTTTCGTGTAACAAAGGTTGGATTTTTGAATTCAGCGGGTCAAAATACACCTATGAACCCACCCTTCAAAGTTCGATTTCGATTCTGGAGACAGATATTTCCGATCATCTCTTTTTCGTACCATGCGAAATAACTTTTTTCCAAGCATATTTTTGGTCATAAGAGGTCGGATTTTTGGATTCAGCGGGTCGAAATACCCCTAGAAACTCACCCATTAAAGTCCGATCTCGATTCTGAAAAAAAATATTTTCGATCATCTCTTTTTCGTACCATGCGGAATAACTTCTTTCCAGGTGTATTTTCGTGTAACAAAGGTTGGATTTTTGAATTCAGCGGGTCAAAATACACCTATGAACCCACCCTTCAAAGTTCGATTTCGATTCTGGAGACAGATATTTCCGATCATCTCTTTTTCGTACCATGCGAAATAACTTTGTTCCAAGCATATTTTTGCTGATCAAAGTTTGGATTTTCGGATTCAGCGGGTCGAAATACACCTAGAAACTCACCCATCAAAGTCCGATCTTGATTCTGAAAAAAAATATTTTCGATCATCTCTTTTTCGTACCATGCGAAATAACTTTTTTCCAAGCATATTTTTGGGCATCAGAGGTTGGATTTTCGGATTCAGGGGGTCGAAATACACCTAGGAACTCACCCATTAAAGTCCGATCTTGATTCTGAAAAAAAATATTTTCGATCATCTCTTTTTCGTTCCATGCGGAATAACTTCTTTCCAGGTGTATTTTCGTTTAACAAAGGTTCGATTTTTGAATTCAGCGGGTCAAAATACACCTATGAACCCACCCTTCAAAGTTCAATTTCGATTCTGGAGACAGATATTTCCGGTCATCTCTTTTTCGTACCATGCGAAATAACTTTTTTCCAAGCATATTTTTGGTCATAAGAGGTCGGATTTTTGGATTCAGCGGGTCGAAATACCCCTAGAAACTCACCCATTAAAGTCCGATCTCGATTCTGAAAAAAAATATTTTCGATCATCTCTTTTTCGTACCATGCGGAATAACTTCTTTCCAGGTGTATTTTCGTGTAACAAAGGTTGGATTTTTGAATTCAGCGGGTCAAAATACACCTATGAACCCACCCTTCAAAGTTCGATTTCGATTCTGGAGACAGATATTTCCGATCATCTCTTTTTCGTACCATGCGAAATAACTTTTTTCCAAGCATATTTTTGCTGATCAAAGTTTGGATTTTCGGATTCAGCGGGTCGAAATACACCTAGAAACTCACCCATCAAAGTCCGATCTTGATTCTGAAAAAAAATATTTTCGATCATCTCTTTTTCGTACCATGCGAAATAACTTTTTTCCAAGCATATTTTTGGGCATCAGAGGTTGGATTTTCGGATTCAGGGGGTCGAAATACACCTAGGAACTCAACCATCAAAGTCCGATTTTGATTCTGAGAAAAAATATTTTCGATCATCTCTTTTTCGTTCCATGCGAAATAACTTCTTTCCAGGTGTATTTTCGTGTAACAAAGGTTGGATTTTCGGATTCAGCGGGTCGAAATACACCTAGGAACTCACCCATCAAAGTCCGATCTTGATTCTGAAAAAAAATATTTTCGATCATCTCTTTTTCGTACCATGCGAAATAACTTTTATCCAAGCATATTTTTGGTCATCAGAGGTTGGATTTCCGGATTCACGCGGTCGAAATACCCCTAGAAACTCACCCATCAAAGTCCGATCTCGATTCGGAAAAAAAAAATTTTCGATCATCTCTTGTTCGTACCATGCGGAATAACTTTTTTCCAAGCATATTTTTGGGCATCAGAGGTTGGATTTTCGGATTCAGGGGGTCGAAATACACCTAGGAACTCACCCATTAAAGTCCGATTTTGATTCTGAAAAAAATATTTTCGATCATCTCTTTTTCGTTCCATGCGAAATAACTTCTTTCCAGGTGTATTTTCGTGTAACAAAGGTTGGATTTTCGGATTCAGCGGGTCGAAATACACCTAGGAACTCACCCATCAAAGTCCGATCTTGATTCTGAAAAAAAATATTTTCGATCATCTCTTTTTCGTACCATGCGAAATAACTTTTATCCAAGCATATTTTTGGTCATCAGAGGTTGGATTTCCGGATTCACGCGGTCGAAATACCCCTAGAAACTCACCCATCAAAGTCCGATCTCGATTCGGAAAAAAAAAATTTTCGATCATCTCTTGTTCGTACCATGCGAAATAACTTCTTTCCAGGTGTATTTTCGTTTAACAAAGGTTGGATTTTTGGATTCAGCGGGTCAAAATACACCTATAAACCCACCTATCAAAGTTCGATTCCGATTCTGGAGACAGATATTTTCGATCATCTCTTTTTCGTACCATGCGAAATAACTTTTTTCCAAGCATATTTTTGCTCATCAAAGTTTGGATTTTCGGATTCAGCGGGTCGAAATACACCTAGGAACTCACCCATCAAAGTCCGATCTTGATTCTGAAAAAAAATATTTTCGATCATCTCTTTTTCGTACCATGCGAAATAACTTTTTTCCAAGCATATTTTTGGTCATAAGAGGTCGGATTTTTGGATTCAGCGGGTCGAAATACCCCTAGAAACTCACCCATTAAAGTCCGATCTCGATTCTGAAAAAAAATATTTTCGATCATCTCTTTTTCGTACCATGCGGAATAACTTCTTTCCAGTTGTATTTTCGTTCGACAAAAATTTGATTTTTGGATTCAGCGGGTCAGAATACACCTATAAACCCACCCATCAAAGTTCGATTCCGATTCTGGAGACAGATATTATCGATCATCTCTTTTTCGTACCATGCGAAATAACTTTTTTCCAAGCATATTTTTGCTTATCAAAGTTTGGATTTTCGGATTCAGCGGGTCAAAATACACCTAGAAACTCACCCATCAAAGTCCGATCTTGATTCTGAAAAAAAATATTTTCGATCATCTCTTTTTCGTACCATGCGAAATAACTTTTTTCCAAGCATATTTTTGGTCATCAGAGGTTGGATTTTCGCATCCAGCGGGTCGAAATACACCTAGAAACTCACCCATCAAAGTCCGATCTTGATTCTGAAAAAAAATATTTCCGATCATCTCTTTTTCGTTCCATGCGGAATAACTTCTTTCCAGGTGTATTTTCGTGTAACAAAGGTTGGATTTTTGAATTCAGCGGGTCAAAATACACCTATGAACCCACCCTTCAAAGTTCGATTTCGATTCTGGAGACAGATATTTCCGATCATCTCTTTTTCGTACCATGCGAAATAACTTTTTTCCAAGCATATTTTTGGTCATAAGAGGTCGGATTTTTGGATTCAGCGGGTCGAAATACCCCTAGAAACTCACCCATTAAAGTCCGATCTCGATTCTGAAAAAAAATATTTTCGATCATCTCTTTTTCGTACCATGCGGAATAACTTCTTTCCAGGTGTATTTTCGTGTGACAAAGGTTGGATTTTTGAATTCAGCGGGTCAAAATACACCTATGAACCCACCCTTCAAAGTTCGATTTCGATTCTGGAGACAGATATTTCCGATCATCTCTTTTTCGTACCATGCGAAATAACTTTTTTCCAAGCATATTTTTGCTGATCAAAGTTTGGATTTTCGGATTCAGCGGGTCGAAATACACCTAGAAACTCACCCATCAAAGTCCGATCTTGATTCTGAAAAAAAATATTTTCGATCATCTCTTTTTCGTACCATGCGAAATAACTTTTTTCCAAGCATATTTTTGGGCATCAGAGGTTGGATTTTCGGATTCAGGGGGTCGAAATACACCTAGGAACTCACCCATTAAAGTCCGATCTTGATTCTGAAAAAAAATATTTTCGATCATCTCTTTTTCGTTCCATGCGGAATAACTTCTTTCCAGGTGTATTTTCGTTTAACAAAGGTTGGATTTTTGAATTCAGCGGGTCAAAATACACCTATGAACCCACCCTTCAAAGTTCAATTTCGATTCTGGAGACAGATATTTCCGATCATCTCTTTTTCGTACCATGCGAAATAACTTTTTTCCAAGCATATTTTTGGTCATAAGAGGTCGGATTTTTGGATTCAGCGGGTCGAAATACCCCTAGAAACTCACCCATTAAAGTCCGATCTCGATTCTGAAAAAAAATATTTTCGATCATCTCTTTTTCGTACCATGCGGAATAACTTCTTTCCAGGTGTATTTTCGTGTAACAAAGGTTGGATTTTTGAATTCAGCGGGTCAAAATACACCTATGAACCCACCCTTCAAAGTTCGATTTCGATTCTGGAGACAGATATTTCCGATCATCTCTTTTTCGTACCATGCGAAATAACTTTTTTCCAAGCATATTTTTGGGCATCAGAGGTTGGATTTTCGGATTCAGGGGGTCGAAATACACCTAGGAACTCAACCATCAAAGTCCGATTTTGATTCTGAGAAAAAATATTTTCGATCATCTCTTTTTCGTTCCATGCGAAATAACTTCTTTCCAGGTGTATTTTCGTGTAACAAAGGTTGGATTTTCGGATTCAGCGGGTCGAAATACACCTAGGAACTCACCCATCAAAGTCCGATCTTGATTCTGAAAAAAAATATTTTCGATCATCTCTTTTTCGTACCATGCGAAATAACTTTTATCCAAGCATATTTTTGGTCATCAGAGGTTGGATTTCCGGATTCACGCGGTCGAAATACCCCTAGAAACTCACCCATCAAAGTCCGATCTCGATTCGGAAAAAAAAAATTTTCGATCATCTCTTGTTCGTACCATGCGGAATAACTTTTTTCCAAGCATATTTTTGGGCATCAGAGGTTGGATTTTCGGATTCAGGGGGTCGAAATACACCTAGGAACTCACCCATTAAAGTCCGATTTTGATTCTGAAAAAAATATTTTCGATCATCTCTTTTTCGTTCCATGCGAAATAACTTCTTTCCAGGTGTATTTTCGTGTAACAAAGGTTGGATTTTCGGATTCAGCGGGTCGAAATACACCTAGGAACTCACCCATCAAAGTCCGATCTTGATTCTGAAAAAAAATATTTTCGATCATCTCTTTTTCGTACCATGCGAAATAACTTTTATCCAAGCATATTTTTGGTCATCAGAGGTTGGATTTCCGGATTCACGCGGTCGAAATACCCCTAGAAACTCACCCATCAAAGTCCGATCTCGATTCGGAAAAAAAAAATTTTCGATCATCTCTTGTTCGTACCATGCGAAATAACTTCTTTCCAGGTGTATTTTCGTTTAACAAAGGTTGGATTTTTGGATTCAGCGGGTCAAAATACACCTATAAACCCACCTATCAAAGTTCGATTCCGATTCTGGAGACAGATATTTTCGATCATCTCTTTTTCGTACCATGCGAAATAACTTTTTTCCAAGCATATTTTTGCTCATCAAAGTTTGGATTTTCGGATTCAGCGGGTCGAAATACACCTAGGAACTCACCCATCAAAGTCCGATCTTGATTCTGAAAAAAAATATTTTCGATCATCTCTTTTTCGTACCATGCGAAATAACTTTTTTCCAAGCATATTTTTGGTCATAAGAGGTCGGATTTTTGGATTCAGCGGGTCGAAATACCCCTAGAAACTCACCCATTAAAGTCCGATCTCGATTCTGAAAAAAAATATTTTCGATCATCTCTTTTTCGTACCATGCGGAATAACTTCTTTCCAGTTGTATTTTCGTTCGACAAAAATTTGATTTTTGGATTCAGCGGGTCAGAATACACCTATAAACCCACCCATCAAAGTTCGATTCCGATTCTGGAGACAGATATTATCGATCATCTCTTTTTCGTACCATGCGAAATAACTTTTTTCCAAGCATATTTTTGCTTATCAAAGTTTGGATTTTCGGATTCAGCGGGTCAAAATACACCTAGAAACTCACCCATCAAAGTCCGATCTTGATTCTGAAAAAAAATATTTTCGATCATCTCTTTTTCGTACCATGCGAAATAACTTTTTTCCAAGCATATTTTTGGTCATCAGAGGTTGGATTTTCGCATCCAGCGGGTCGAAATACACCTAGAAACTCACCCATCAAAGTCCGATCTTGATTCTGAAAAAAAATATTTTCGATCATCTCTTTTTCGTTCCATGCGGAATAACTTCTTTCCAGGTGTATTTTCGTGTAACAAAGGTTGGATTTTTGAATTCAGCGGGTCAAAATACACCTATGAACCCACCCTTCAAAGTTCGATTTCGATTCTGGAGACAGATATTTCCGATCATCTCTTTTTCGTACCATGCGAAATAACTTTTTTCCAAGCATATTTTTGGTCATAAGAGGTCGGATTTTTGGATTCAGCGGGTCGAAATACCCCTAGAAACTCACCCATTAAAGTCCGATCTCGATTCTGAAAAAAAATATTTTCGATCATCTCTTTTTCGTACCATGCGGAATAACTTCTTTCCAGGTGTATTTTCGTGTGACAAAGGTTGGATTTTTGAATTCAGCGGGTCAAAATACACCTATGAACCCACCCTTCAAAGTTCGATTTCGATTCTGGAGACAGATATTTCCGATCATCTCTTTTTCGTACCATGCGAAATAACTTTTTTCCAAGCATATTTTTGCTGATCAAAGTTTGGATTTTCGGATTCAGCGGGTCGAAATACACCTAGAAACTCACCCATCAAAGTCCGATCTTGATTCTGAAAAAAAATATTTTCGATCATCTCTTTTTCGTACCATGCGAAATAACTTTTTTCCAAGCATATTTTTGGGCATCAGAGGTTGGATTTTCGGATTCAGGGGGTCGAAATACACCTAGGAACTCACCCATTAAAGTCCGATCTTGATTCTGAAAAAAAATATTTTCGATCATCTCTTTTTCGTTCCATGCGGAATAACTTCTTTCCAGGTGTATTTTCGTTTAACAAAGGTTGGATTTTTGAATTCAGCGGGTCAAAATACACCTATGAACCCACCCTTCAAAGTTCAATTTCGATTCTGGAGACAGATATTTCCGATCATCTCTTTTTCGTACCATGCGAAATAACTTTTTTCCAAGCATATTTTTGGTCATAAGAGGTCGGATTTTTGGATTCAGCGGGTCGAAATACCCCTAGAAACTCACCCATTAAAGTCCGATCTCGATTCTGAAAAAAAATATTTTCGATCATCTCTTTTTCGTACCATGCGGAATAACTTCTTTCCAGGTGTATTTTCGTGTAACAAAGGTTGGATTTTTGAATTCAGCGGGTCAAAATACACCTATGAACCCACCCTTCAAAGTTCGATTTCGATTCTGGAGACAGATATTTCCGATCATCTCTTTTTCGTACCATGCGAAATAACTTTTTTCCAAGCATATTTTTGGGCATCAGAGGTTGGATTTTCGGATTCAGGGGGTCGAAATACACCTAGGAACTCAACCATCAAAGTCCGATTTTGATTCTGAGAAAAAATATTTTCGATCATCTCTTTTTCGTTCCATGCGAAATAACTTCTTTCCAGGTGTATTTTCGTGTAACAAAGGTTGGATTTTCGGATTCAGCGGGTCGAAATACACCTAGGAACTCACCCATCAAAGTCCGATCTTGATTCTGAAAAAAAATATTTTCGATCATCTCTTTTTCGTACCATGCGAAATAACTTTTATCCAAGCATATTTTTGGTCATCAGAGGTTGGATTTCCGGATTCACGCGGTCGAAATACCCCTAGAAACTCACCCATCAAAGTCCGATCTCGATTCGGAAAAAAAAAATTTTCGATCATCTCTTGTTCGTACCATGCGGAATAACTTTTTTCCAAGCATATTTTTGGGCATCAGAGGTTGGATTTTCGGATTCAGGGGGTCGAAATACACCTAGGAACTCACCCATTAAAGTCCGATTTTGATTCTGAAAAAAATATTTTCGATCATCTCTTTTTCGTTCCATGCGAAATAACTTCTTTCCAGGTGTATTTTCGTGTAACAAAGGTTGGATTTTCGGATTCAGCGGGTCGAAATACACCTAGGAACTCACCCATCAAAGTCCGATCTTGATTCTGAAAAAAAATATTTTCGATCATCTCTTTTTCGTACCATGCGAAATAACTTTTATCCAAGCATATTTTTGGTCATCAGAGGTTGGATTTCCGGATTCACGCGGTCGAAATACCCCTAGAAACTCACCCATCAAAGTCCGATCTCGATTCGGAAAAAAAAAATTTTCGATCATCTCTTGTTCGTACCATGCGAAATAACTTCTTTCCAGGTGTATTTTCGTTTAACAAAGGTTGGATTTTTGGATTCAGCGGGTCAAAATACACCTATAAACCCACCTATCAAAGTTCGATTCCGATTCTGGAGACAGATATTTTCGATCATCTCTTTTTCGTACCATGCGAAATAACTTTTTTCCAAGCATATTTTTGCTCATCAAAGTTTGGATTTTCGGATTCAGCGGGTCGAAATACACCTAGGAACTCACCCATCAAAGTCCGATCTTGATTCTGAAAAAAAATATTTTCGATCATCTCTTTTTCGTACCATGCGAAATAACTTTTTTCCAAGCATATTTTTGGTCATAAGAGGTCGGATTTTTGGATTCAGCGGGTCGAAATACCCCTAGAAACTCACCCATTAAAGTCCGATCTCGATTCTGAAAAAAAATATTTTCGATCATCTCTTTTTCGTACCATGCGGAATAACTTCTTTCCAGTTGTATTTTCGTTCGACAAAAATTTGATTTTTGGATTCAGCGGGTCAGAATACACCTATAAACCCACCCATCAAAGTTCGATTCCGATTCTGGAGACAGATATTATCGATCATCTCTTTTTCGTACCATGCGAAATAACTTTTTTCCAAGCATATTTTTGCTTATCAAAGTTTGGATTTTCGGATTCAGCGGGTCAAAATACACCTAGAAACTCACCCATCAAAGTCCGATCTTGATTCTGAAAAAAAATATTTTCGATCATCTCTTTTTCGTACCATGCGAAATAACTTTTTTCCAAGCATATTTTTGGTCATCAGAGGTTGGATTTTCGCATCCAGCGGGTCGAAATACACCTAGAAACTCACCCATCAAAGTCCGATCTTGATTCTGAAAAAAAATATTTTCGATCATCTCTTTTTCGTTCCATGCGGAATAACTTCTTTCCAGGTGTATTTTCGTGTAACAAAGGTTGGATTTTTGAATTCAGCGGGTCAAAATACACCTATGAACCCACCCTTCAAAGTTCGATTTCGATTCTGGAGACAGATATTTCCGATCATCTCTTTTTCGTACCATGCGAAATAACTTTTTTCCAAGCATATTTTTGGTCATAAGAGGTCGGATTTTTGGATTCAGCGGGTCGAAATACCCCTAGAAACTCACCCATTAAAGTCCGATCTCGATTCTGAAAAAAAATATTTTCGATCATCTCTTTTTCGTACCATGCGGAATAACTTCTTTCCAGTTGTATTTTCGTTCGACAAAAATTTGATTTTTGGATTCAGCGGGTCAGAATACACCTATAAACCCACCCATCAAAGTTCGATTCCGATTCTGGAGACAGATATTATCGATCATCTCTTTTTCGTACCATGCGAAATAACTTTTTTCCAAGCATATTTTTGCTTATCAAAGTTTGGATTTTCGGATTCAGCGGGTCAAAATACACCTAGAAACTCACCCATCAAAGTCCGATCTTGATTCTGAAAAAAAATATTTTCGATCATCTCTTTTTCGTACCATGCGAAATAACTTTTTTCCAAGCATATTTTTGGTCATCAGAGGTTGGATTTTCGCATCCAGCGGGTCGAAATACACCTAGAAACTCACCCATCAAAGTCCGATCTTGATTCTGAAAAAAAATATTTTCGATCATCTCTTTTTCGTTCCATGCGGAATAACTTCTTTCCAGGTGTATTTTCGTGTAACAAAGGTTGGATTTTTGAATTCAGCGGGTCAAAATACACCTATGAACCCACCCTTCAAAGTTCGATTTCGATTCTGGAGACAGATATTTCCGATCATCTCTTTTTCGTACCATGCGAAATAACTTTTTTCCAAGCATATTTTTGGTCATAAGAGGTCGGATTTTTGGATTCAGCGGGTCGAAATACCCCTAGAAACTCACCCATTAAAGTCCGATCTCGATTCTGAAAAAAAATATTTTCGATCATCTCTTTTTCGTACCATGCGGAATAACTTCTTTCCAGGTGTATTTTCGTGTAACAAAGGTTGGATTTTTGAATTCAGCGGGTCAAAATACACCTATGAACCCACCCTTCAAAGTTCGATTTCGATTCTGGAGACAGATATTTCCGATCATCTCTTTTTCGTACCATGCGAAATAACTTTGTTCCAAGCATATTTTTGCTGATCAAAGTTTGGATTTTCGGATTCAGCGGGTCGAAATACACCTAGAAACTCACCCATCAAAGTCCGATCTTGATTCTGAAAAAAAATATTTTCGATCATCTCTTTTTCGTACCATGCGAAATAACTTTTTTCCAAGCATATTTTTGGGCATCAGAGGTTGGATTTTCGGATTCAGGGGGTCGAAATACACCTAGGAACTCACCCATTAAAGTCCGATCTTGATTCTGAAAAAAAATATTTTCGATCATCTCTTTTTCGTTCCATGCGGAATAACTTCTTTCCAGGTGTATTTTCGTTTAACAAAGGTTGGATTTTTGAATTCAGCGGGTCAAAATACACCTATGAACCCACCCTTCAAAGTTCAATTTCGATTCTGGAGACAGATATTTCCGGTCATCTCTTTTTCGTACCATGCGAAATAACTTTTTTCCAAGCATATTTTTGGTCATAAGAGGTCGGATTTTTGGATTCAGCGGGTCGAAATACCCCTAGAAAATCACCCATTAAAGTCCGATCTCGATTCTGAAAAAAAATATTTTCGATCATCTCTTTTTCGTACCATGCGGAATAACTTCTTTCCAGGTGTATTTTCGTGTAACAAAGGTTGGATTTTTGAATTCAGCGGGTCAAAATACACCTATGAACCCACCCTTCAAAGTTCGATTTCGATTCTGGAGACAGATATTTCCGATCATCTCTTTTTCGTACCATGCGAAATAACTTTTTTCCAAGCATATTTTTGCTGATCAAAGTTTGGATTTTCGGATTCAGCGGGTCGAAATACACCTAGAAACTCACCCATCAAAGTCCGATCTTGATTCTGAAAAAAAATATTTTCGATCATCTCTTTTTCGTACCATGCGAAATAACTTTTTTCCAAGCATATTTTTGGGCATCAGAGGTTGGATTTTCGGATTCAGGGGGTCGAAATACACCTAGGAACTCAACCATCAAAGTCCGATTTTGATTCTGAGAAAAAATATTTTCGATCATCTCTTTTTCGTTCCATGCGAAATAACTTCTTTCCAGGTGTATTTTCGTGTAACAAAGGTTGGATTTTCGGATTCAGCGGGTCGAAATACACCTAGGAACTCACCCATCAAAGTCCGATCTTGATTCTGAAAAAAAATATTTTCGATCATCTCTTTTTCGTACCATGCGAAATAACTTTTATCCAAGCATATTTTTGGTCATCAGAGGTTGGATTTCCGGATTCACGCGGTCGAAATACCCCTAGAAACTCACCCATCAAAGTCCGATCTCGATTCGGAAAAAAAAAATTTTCGATCATCTCTTGTTCGTACCATGCGGAATAACTTTTTTCCAAGCATATTTTTGGGCATCAGAGGTTGGATTTTCGGATTCAGGGGGTCGAAATACACCTAGGAACTCACCCATTAAAGTCCGATTTTGATTCTGAAAAAAATATTTTCGATCATCTCTTTTTCGTTCCATGCGAAATAACTTCTTTCCAGGTGTATTTTCGTGTAACAAAGGTTGGATTTTCGGATTCAGCGGGTCGAAATACACCTAGGAACTCACCCATCAAAGTCCGATCTTGATTCTGAAAAAAAATATTTTCGATCATCTCTTTTTCGTACCATGCGAAATAACTTTTATCCAAGCATATTTTTGGTCATCAGAGGTTGGATTTCCGGATTCACGCGGTCGAAATACCCCTAGAAACTCACCCATCAAAGTCCGATCTCGATTCGGAAAAAAAAAATTTTCGATCATCTCTTGTTCGTACCATGCGAAATAACTTCTTTCCAGGTGTATTTTCGTTTAACAAAGGTTGGATTTTTGGATTCAGCGGGTCAAAATACACCTATAAACCCACCTATCAAAGTTCGATTCCGATTCTGGAGACAGATATTTTCGATCATCTCTTTTTCGTACCATGCGAAATAACTTTTTTCCAAGCATATTTTTGCTCATCAAAGTTTGGATTTTCGGATTCAGCGGGTCGAAATACACCTAGGAACTCACCCATCAAAGTCCGATCTTGATTCTGAAAAAAAATATTTTCGATCATCTCTTTTTCGTACCATGCGAAATAACTTTTTTCCAAGCATATTTTTGGTCATAAGAGGTCGGATTTTTGGATTCAGCGGGTCGAAATACCCCTAGAAACTCACCCATTAAAGTCCGATCTCGATTCTGAAAAAAAATATTTTCGATCATCTCTTTTTCGTACCATGCGGAATAACTTCTTTCCAGTTGTATTTTCGTTCGACAAAAATTTGATTTTTGGATTCAGCGGGTCAGAATACACCTATAAACCCACCCATCAAAGTTCGATTCCGATTCTGGAGACAGATATTATCGATCATCTCTTTTTCGTACCATGCGAAATAACTTTTTTCCAAGCATATTTTTGCTTATCAAAGTTTGGATTTTCGGATTCAGCGGGTCAAAATACACCTAGAAACTCACCCATCAAAGTCCGATCTTGATTCTGAAAAAAAATATTTTCGATCATCTCTTTTTCGTACCATGCGAAATAACTTTTTTCCAAGCATATTTTTGGTCATCAGAGGTTGGATTTTCGCATCCAGCGGGTCGAAATACACCTAGAAACTCACCCATCAAAGTCCGATCTTGATTCTGAAAAAAAATATTTCCGATCATCTCTTTTTCGTTCCATGCGGAATAACTTCTTTCCAGGTGTATTTTCGTGTAACAAAGGTTGGATTTTTGAATTCAGCGGGTCAAAATACACCTATGAACCCACCCTTCAAAGTTCGATTTCGATTCTGGAGACAGATATTTCCGATCATCTCTTTTTCGTACCATGCGAAATAACTTTTTTCCAAGCATATTTTTGGTCATAAGAGGTCGGATTTTTGGATTCAGCGGGTCGAAATACCCCTAGAAACTCACCCATTAAAGTCCGATCTCGATTCTGAAAAAAAATATTTTCGATCATCTCTTTTTCGTACCATGCGGAATAACTTCTTTCCAGGTGTATTTTCGTGTGACAAAGGTTGGATTTTTGAATTCAGCGGGTCAAAATACACCTATGAACCCACCCTTCAAAGTTCGATTTCGATTCTGGAGACAGATATTTCCGATCATCTCTTTTTCGTACCATGCGAAATAACTTTTTTCCAAGCATATTTTTGCTGATCAAAGTTTGGATTTTCGGATTCAGCGGGTCGAAATACACCTAGAAACTCACCCATCAAAGTCCGATCTTGATTCTGAAAAAAAATATTTTCGATCATCTCTTTTTCGTACCATGCGAAATAACTTTTTTCCAAGCATATTTTTGGGCATCAGAGGTTGGATTTTCGGATTCAGGGGGTCGAAATACACCTAGGAACTCACCCATTAAAGTCCGATCTTGATTCTGAAAAAAAATATTTTCGATCATCTCTTTTTCGTTCCATGCGGAATAACTTCTTTCCAGGTGTATTTTCGTTTAACAAAGGTTGGATTTTTGAATTCAGCGGGTCAAAATACACCTATGAACCCACCCTTCAAAGTTCAATTTCGATTCTGGAGACAGATATTTCCGATCATCTCTTTTTCGTACCATGCGAAATAACTTTTTTCCAAGCATATTTTTGGTCATAAGAGGTCGGATTTTTGGATTCAGCGGGTCGAAATACCCCTAGAAACTCACCCATTAAAGTCCGATCTCGATTCTGAAAAAAAATATTTTCGATCATCTCTTTTTCGTACCATGCGGAATAACTTCTTTCCAGGTGTATTTTCGTGTAACAAAGGTTGGATTTTTGAATTCAGCGGGTCAAAATACACCTATGAACCCACCCTTCAAAGTTCGATTTCGATTCTGGAGACAGATATTTCCGATCATCTCTTTTTCGTACCATGCGAAATAACTTTTTTCCAAGCATATTTTTGGGCATCAGAGGTTGGATTTTCGGATTCAGGGGGTCGAAATACACCTAGGAACTCAACCATCAAAGTCCGATTTTGATTCTGAGAAAAAATATTTTCGATCATCTCTTTTTCGTTCCATGCGAAATAACTTCTTTCCAGGTGTATTTTCGTGTAACAAAGGTTGGATTTTCGGATTCAGCGGGTCGAAATACACCTAGGAACTCACCCATCAAAGTCCGATCTTGATTCTGAAAAAAAATATTTTCGATCATCTCTTTTTCGTACCATGCGAAATAACTTTTATCCAAGCATATTTTTGGTCATCAGAGGTTGGATTTCCGGATTCACGCGGTCGAAATACCCCTAGAAACTCACCCATCAAAGTCCGATCTCGATTCGGAAAAAAAAAATTTTCGATCATCTCTTGTTCGTACCATGCGGAATAACTTTTTTCCAAGCATATTTTTGGGCATCAGAGGTTGGATTTTCGGATTCAGGGGGTCGAAATACACCTAGGAACTCACCCATTAAAGTCCGATTTTGATTCTGAAAAAAATATTTTCGATCATCTCTTTTTCGTTCCATGCGAAATAACTTCTTTCCAGGTGTATTTTCGTGTAACAAAGGTTGGATTTTCGGATTCAGCGGGTCGAAATACACCTAGGAACTCACCCATCAAAGTCCGATCTTGATTCTGAAAAAAAATATTTTCGATCATCTCTTTTTCGTACCATGCGAAATAACTTTTATCCAAGCATATTTTTGGTCATCAGAGGTTGGATTTCCGGATTCACGCGGTCGAAATACCCCTAGAAACTCACCCATCAAAGTCCGATCTCGATTCGGAAAAAAAAAATTTTCGATCATCTCTTGTTCGTACCATGCGAAATAACTTCTTTCCAGGTGTATTTTCGTTTAACAAAGGTTGGATTTTTGGATTCAGCGGGTCAAAATACACCTATAAACCCACCTATCAAAGTTCGATTCCGATTCTGGAGACAGATATTTTCGATCATCTCTTTTTCGTACCATGCGAAATAACTTTTTTCCAAGCATATTGTTGCTCATCAAAGTTTGGATTTTCGGATTCAGCGGGTCGAAATACACCTAGGAACTCACCCATCAAAGTCCGATCTTGATTCTGAAAAAAAATATTTTCGATCATCTCTTTTTCGTACCATGCGAAATAACTTTTTTCCAATCATATTTTTGGTCATCAGAGGTTTGATTTTCGGATTCAGGGGGTCGAAATACACCTAGAAACTCACTCATTAAAGTCCGATTTTCATTCTGAAACAAAATATTTTCGATCATCTTTTTTTCGTACCATGCGAAATAACTTCTTTCCAGGTGTATTTTCGTGTAACAAAGGTTGGATTTTTTAATTCAGCGGGTCAAAATACACCTATGAACCCACCCTTCAAAGTTCGATTTCGATTCTGGAGACAGATATTTTCGATCATCTCTTTTTCGTACCATGCGAAATAACTTTTTTCCAAGCATATTTTCGGTCATCAAAGGTTGAATTTTCGGATTCAGCGGGTCGAAATACACCTAGAAACTCACCCATCAAAGTCCGATCTTGATTCTGAAAAAAAATATTTTCGATCATCTCTTTTTCGTACCATGCGAAATAACTTTTTTCCAAGCATATTTTTGGTCATCAGAGGTTGGATTTTCGGATCCAGGGGGTCGAAATACACCTAGAAACTCACCCATTAAAGTCCGATTTTGATTCTGAAAAAAAATATTTCCGATCATCTCTTTTTCGTACCATGCGAAATAACTTCTTTCCAGGTGTATTTTCGTGTAACAAAGGTTGGATTTTGGGATTCAGCGGGTCAAAATACACCTATAAACCCACCCTTCAAAGTTCGATTTCGATTCTGGAGACAGATATTTTCGATCATCTCTTTTTCGTACCATGCGAAATAACTTTTTTCCAAGCATGTTTTTGGTCATCAAAGGCTGGATTTTCGGATTCAGCGGGTCGAAATACACCTAGAAACTCACCCATCAAAGTCCGCTCTTGATTCTGAAAAAAAATATTTTCGATCATCTCTTTTTCGTACCATGCGAAATAACTTTTTTCCAAGCATATTTTTGGGCATCAGAGGTTGGATTTTCGGATTCAGGGGGTCGAAATACACCTAGGAACTCACCCATCAAAGTCCGATTTTGATTCTGAGAAAAAATATTTTCGATCATCTCTTTTTCGTTCCATGCGAAATAACTTCTTTCCAGGTGTATTTTCGTGTAACAAAGGTTGGATTTTCGGATTCAGCGGGTCGAAATACACCTAGGAACTCACCCATCAAAGTCCGATCTTGATTCTGAAAAAAAATATTTTCGATCATCTCTTTTTCGTACCATGCGAAATAACTTTTATCCAAGCATATTTTTGGTCATCAGAGGTTGGATTTCCGGATTCACGCGGTCGAAATACCCCTAGAAACTCACCCATCAAAGTCCGATCTCGATTCGGAAAAAAAAAATTTTCGATCATCTCTTGTTCGTACCATGCGAAATAACTTCTTTCCAGGTGTATTTTCGTTTAACAAAGGTTGGATTTTTGGATTCAGCGGGTCAAAATACACCTATAAACCCACCTATCAAAGTTCGATTCCGATTCTGGAGACAGATATTTTCGATCATCTCTTTTTCGTACCATGCGAAATAACTTTTTTCCAAGCATATTTTTGCTCATCAAAGTTTGGATTTTCGGATTCAGCGGGTCGAAATACACCTAGGAACTCACCCATCAAAGTCCGATCTTGATTCTGAAAAAAAATATTTTCGATCATCTCTTTTTCGTACCATGCGAAATAACTTTTTTCCAAGCATATTTTTGGTCATCAGAGGTTTGATTTTCGGATTCAGGGGGTCGAAATACACCTAGAAACTCACTCATTAAAGTCCGATTTTCATTCTGAAACAAAATATTTTCGATCATCTTTTTTTCGTACCATGCGAAATAACTTCTTTCCAGGTGTATTTTCGTGTAACAAAGGTTGGATTTTTTAATTCAGCGGGTCAAAATACACCTATGAACCCACCCTTCAAAGTTCGATTCCGATTCTGGAGACAGATATTTTCGATCATCTCTTTTTCGTACCATGCGAAATAACTTTTTTCCAAGCATATTTTCGGTCATCAAAGGTTGAATTTTCGGATTCAGCGGGTCGAAATACACCTAGAAACTCACCCATCAAAGTCCGATCTTGATTCTGAAAAAAAATATTTTCGATCATCTCTTTTTCGTACCATGCGAAATAACTTTTTTCCAAGCATATTTTTGGTCATCAGAGGTTGGATTTTCGGATCCAGGGGGTCGAAATACACCTAGAAACTCACACATTAAAGTCCGATTTTGATTCTGAAAAAAAATATTTCCGATCATCTCTTTTTCGTACCATGCGAAATAACTTCTTTCCAGGTGTATTTTCGTGTAACAAAGGTTGGATTTTGGGATTCAGCGGGTCAAAATACACCTATAAACCCACCCTTCAAAGTTCGATTTCGATTCTGGAGACAGATATTTTCGATCATCTCTTTTTCGTACCATGCGAAATAACTTTTTTCCAAGCATGTTTTTGGTCATCAAAGGCTGGATTTTCGGATTCAGCGGGTCGAAATACACCTAGAAACTCACCCATCAAAGTCCGATCTTGATTCTGAAAAAAAATATTTTCGATCATCTCTTTTTCGTACCATGCGAAATAACTTTTTTCCAAGCATATTTTCGCTCATCAGAGGTTGGATTTTCGGATTCAGGGGGTCGAAATACACCTAGAAACTCACCCATTAAAGTCCGATTTTGATTCTGAAACAAAATATTTTCGATCATCTCTTTTTCGTACCATGCGAAATAACTTCTTTCCAGGTGTATTTTCGTGTAACAAAGGTTGGATTTTTGAATTCAGCGGGTCAAAATACACCTATGAACCCACCCTTCAAAGTTCGATTTCGATTCTGGAGACAGATATTTTCGATCATCTCTTTTTCGTACCATGCGAAATAACTTTTTTCCAAGCATATTTTCGGTCATCAAAGGTTGGATTTTCGGATTCAGCGGGTCGAAATACACCTAGAAACTCACCCATCAAAGTCCGATCTTGATTCTGAAAAAAAATATTTTCGATCATCTCTTTTTCGTACCATGCGAAATAACTTTTTTCCAAGCATATTTTTGGTCATCAGAGGTTGGATTTTCGGATTCAGGGGGTCTAAATACACCTAGAAACTCACCCATTGAAGTCCGATTTTGATTCTGAAAAAAAATATTTTCGATCATCTCTTTTTCGTACCATGCGAAATAACTTCTTTCCAGGTGTATTTTCGTGTAACAAAGGTTGCATTTTGGGATTCAGCGGGTCAAAATACACCTATAAACCCACCCTTCAAAGTTCGATTTCGATTCTGGAGACAGATATTTCCGATCATCTCTTTTTCGTACCATGCGAAATAACTTTTATCCAAGCATGTATTTGGTCATCAAAGGCTGGATTTTCGGATTCAGCGGGTCGAAATACACCTAGAAACTCACCCATTAAAGTCCGATCTTGATTCTGAAAAAAAATATTTTCGATCATCTCTTTTTCGTACCATGTGAAATAACTTTTTTCCAAGCATATTTTTGGTCATCAAAGGTTGGATTTTCGCATCCAGCGGGTCGAAATACACCTAGAAACTCACCCATCAAAGTCCGATTTTAATTCTGAAAAAAAATATTTTCGATCATCTCTTTTTCGTACCATGCGAAATAACTTTTTTCCAAGCATATTTTTGGTCATAAGAGGTCGGATTTTTGGATTCAGCGGGTCGAAATACCCCTAGAAACTCACCCATTAAAGTCCGATCTCGATTCTGAAAAAAAATATTTTCGATCATCTCTTTTTCGTACCATGCGGAATAACTTCTTTCCAGTTGTATTTTCGTTCAACAAAAATTTGATTTTTGGATTCAGCGGGTCAGAATACACCTATAAACCCACCCATCAAAGTTCGATTCCGATTCTGGAGACAGATATTATCGATCATCTCTTTTTCGTACCATGCGAAATAACTTTTTTCCAAGCATATTTTTGCTTATCAAAGTTTGGATTTTCGGATTCAGCGGGTCAAAATACACCTAGAAACTCACCCATCAAAGTCCGATCTTGATTCTGAAAAAAAATATTTTCGATCATCTCTTTTTCGTACCATGCGAAATAACTTTTTTCCAAGCATATTTTTGGTCATCAGAGGTTGGATTTTCGCATCCAGCGGGTCGAAATACACCTAGAAACTCACCCATCAAAGTCCGATCTTGATTCTGAAAAAAAATATTTTCGATCATCTCTTTTTCGTTCCATGCGGAATAACTTCTTTCCAGGTGTATTTTCGTGTAACAAAGGTTGGATTTTTGAATTCAGCGGGTCAAAATACACCTATGAACCCACCCTTCAAAGTTCGATTTCGATTCTGGAGACAGATATTTCCGATCATCTCTTTTTCGTACCATGCGAAATAACTTTTTTCCAAGCATATTTTTGGTCATAAGAGGTCGGATTTTTGGATTCAGCGGGTCGAAATACCCCTAGAAACTCACCCATTAAAGTCCGATCTCGATTCTGAAAAAAAATATTTTCGATCATCTCTTTTTCGTACCATGCGGAATAACTTCTTTCCAGTTGTATTTTCGTTCAACAAAAATTTGATTTTTGGATTCAGCGGGTCAGAATACACCTATAAACCCACCCATCAAAGTTCGATTCCGATTCTGGAGACAGATATTATCGATCATCTCTTTTTCGTACCATGCGAAATAACTTTTTTCCAAGCATATTTTTGCTTATCAAAGTTTGGATTTTCGGATTCAGCGGGTCAAAATACACCTAGAAACTCACCCATCAAAGTCCGATCTTGATTCTGAAAAAAAATATTTTCGATCATCTCTTTTTCGTACCATGCGAAATAACTTTTTTCCAAGCATATTTTTGGTCATCAGAGGTTGGATTTTCGCATCCAGCGGGTCGAAATACACCTAGAAACTCACCCATCAAAGTCCGATCTTGATTCTGAAAAAAAATATTTTCGATCATCTCTTTTTCGTTCCATGCGGAATAACTTCTTTCCAGGTGTATTTTCGTGTAACAAAGGTTGGATTTTTGAATTCAGCGGGTCAAAATACACATATGAACCCACCCTTCAAAGTTCGATTTCGATTCTGGAGACAGATATTTCCGATCATCTCTTTTTCGTACCATGCGAAATAACTTTTTTCCAAGCATATTTTTGGTCATAAGAGGTCGGATTTTTGGATTCAGCGGGTCGAAATACCCCTAGAAACTCACCCATTAAAGTCCGATCTCGATTCTGAAAAAAAATATTTTCGATCATCTCTTTTTCGTACCATGCGGAATAACTTCTTTCCAGGTGTATTTTCGTGTAACAAAGGTTGGATTTTTGAATTCAGCGGGTCAAAATACACCTATGAACCCACCCTTCAAAGTTCGATTTCGATTCTGGAGACAGATATTTCCGATCATCTCTTTTTCGTACCATGCGAAATAACTTTTTTCCAAGCATATTTTTGCTGATCAAAGTTTGGATTTTCGGATTCAGCGGGTCGAAATACACCTAGAAACTCACCCATCAAAGTCCGATCTTGATTCTGAAAAAAAATATTTTCGATCATCTCTTTTTCGTACCATGCGAAATAACTTTTTTCCAAGCATATTTTTGGGCATCAGAGGTTGGATTTTCGGATTCAGGGGGTCAAAATACACCTAGGAACTCACCCATTAAAGTCCGATTTTGATTCTGAAAAAAAATATTTTCGATCATCTCTTTTTCGTTCCATGCGAAATAACTTCTTTCCAGGTGTATTTTCGTGTAACAAAGGTTGGATTTTTGGATTCGGCGGGTCAAAATACACCTATAAACCCACCCTTCAAAGTTCGATTTCGATTCTGGAGACAGATATTTTCGATCATCTCTTTTTCGTACCATGCGAAATAACTTTTTTCCAAGCATATTTTTGGTCATCAAAGGTTGGATTTTCGCATCCAGCGGGTCGAAATACACCTAGAAACTCACCCATCAAAGTCCGATTTTGATTCTGAAAAAAAATATTTTCGATCATCTCTTTTTCGTACCATGCGAAATAACTTTTTTACAAGCATATTTTTGGTCATAAGAGGTCGGATTCTTGGATTCAGCGGGTCGAAATACCCCTAGAAACTCACCCATTAAAGTCGGATCTCGATTCTGAAAAAAAATATTTTCGATCATCTCTTTTTCGTATGATGCGGAATAACTTCTTTCCAGGTGTATTTTCGTGTAACAAAGGTTGGATTTTTGAATTCGGCGGGTCAAAATACACCTATGAACCCACCCTTCAAAGTTCGATTTCGATTCTGGAGACAGATATTTCCGATCATCTCTTTTTCGTACCATGCGGAATAACTTTTTTCAAAGCATATTTTCGGTCATCAAAGGTTGGATTTTCGGATTCAGCGGTTCGAAATACACCTTGAAACTCACCCATCAAAGTCCGATCTTGATTCTGAAAAAAATATTTTCGATCATCTCTTTTTCGTACCATGCGAAATAACTTTCTTCCAAGCATATTTTTGGTCACCAGAGGTTGGATTTTCGGATTCAGGGGGTCGAAATACACCTAGAAACTCACCCATTAAAGTCCGATTTTGATTCTGAAAAAAAATATTTTTGATCATCTCTTTTTCGTTCCATGCGAAATAACTTCTTTCCAGGTGTATTTTCGTGTAACAAAGGTTGGATTTTCGGATTCAGCGGGTCGAAATACACCTAGAAACTCACCCATTAAAGTCCGATTTTGATTCTGAAAAAAAATATTTTCGATCATCTCTTTTTCGTACCATGCGAAATAACTTCTTTCCAGGTGTATTTTCGTGTAACAAAGGTTGGATTTTTGGATTCAGCGGGTCAAGATACACCTATAAACCCACCCTTCAAAGTTCGATTTCGATTCTGGAGACAGATATTTTCGATCATCTCTTTTTCGTACCATTCGAAATAACTTTTTTCCAAGCATATTTTTGGTCATCAAAGGTTCGATTTTCGGATTCAGCGGGTCGAAATACACCTAGAAACTCACCCATTAAAGTCCGATCTCGATTCTGACCAAAAATATTTTCGATCATCTCTTTTTCGTTCCATGCGAAATAACTTCTTTCCAGGTGTATTTTCGTGTAACAAAGGTTGGATTTTTGGATTCGGCGGGTCAAGATACACCTATAAACCCACCCTTCAAAGTTCGATTTCGATTCTGGAGACAGATATTTTCGATCATCTCTTTTTCGTATCATGCGAAATAACTTTTTTCCAAGCATATTTTTGGTCATCAAAGGTTGGATTTTCGCATCCAGCGGGTCGAAATACACCTAGAAACTCACCCATCAAAGTCCGATTTTGATTCTGAAAGAAAATATTCTCGATCATCTCTTTTTCGTACCATGCGAAATAACTTTTTTCCAAGCATGTTTTTGGTCACAAGAGGTCGGATTTTTGGATTCAGCGGGTCGAAATACCCCTAGAAACTCACCCATTAAAGTCCGATCTCGATTCTGAACAAAAATATTTTCGATCAGCTCTTTGTCGTACCATGCGAAATAACTTCTTTCCAGGTGTATTTTCGGTCAACAAAGGTTTGATTTTTGGATTCAGCGGGTGAAAATACACCTATAAACCCACCCATCAATGTTCGATTCCGATTCTGGAGACAGATATTTTCGATCATCTCTTTTTCGTACCATGCGAAATAACTTTTTTCCAAGCATGTTTTTGGTCACAAGAGGTCGGATTTTTGGATTCAGCGGGTCGAAATACCCCTAGAAACTCACCCATTAAAGTCCGATCTCGATTCTGACCAAAAATATTTTCGATCATCTCTTTTTCGTTCCATGCGAAATAACTTCTTTCCAGGTGTATTTTCGTGTAACAAAGGTTGGATTTTCGGATTCAGCGGGTCGAAATACACCTAGAAACTCACCCATCAAAGTCCGATCTTGATTCTGAAAAAAAATATTTTCGATCATCTCTTTTTCGTACCATGCGAAATAATTTTTTTCCAAGCATATTTTTGGTCATACGAGGTCGGATTTTTGGATTCAGCGGGTCGAAATACTTCGAGAAACTCACCCATGAGAGTCCGATTTTAATTCTGGAAAAAGATATTTTCGATCATCTCTTTTTCGTACCATGCGAAATAACTTCTTTCCAAGCATGTTTTTGGACATCAAAGGTTCGGTTTCCGGATTCAGCGGGTCAAAATACACCTAGAAACTTACCCATTAGAGTCCGATTCCGATTCTGGAAAAAGATATTTTCGATCATCTCTTTTTCGTACCATGCGAAATAACTTCTTTCCAAGCATGTTTTGGACACCAAGTGTTAGATTTTCGGATTCAGCGGGTCAAATTACACCTAGAAACTCACCCATCAAAGTCCGATTTCGATTCTGGAAAAAGATATTTTCGATCATCTGTTTTTCGTACCATGCGAAATCACTTCTTTCCAAGCATATTTTTGTACATCAAAGGTTGGATTTTCGTATTCAGCGGGTCAAAATACACCTAGAAACTCACCCATTAGAGTCCGATTTCGATTCCGGAAAAAGATATTTTCGATCATCTGTTTTTCGTACCATGCGAAATCACTTCTTTCCAAGCATATTTTTGGACATAAAAAGTTGGATTTTCGGATTCAGCGGGTCGGAATACACCTAGAAACTGACCCATCAAAATTCGATTTCAATTCTGGAAAAAAATATTTTCGATCATCTCTTTTTCGTACCATGCGAAATAACTTCTATCCAAGCATGTTTTCGACATAAAGTGTTGGATTTTCGGATTCAGCGGGTCAAAACACCTAAAAACTCACCCATTGAAGTCCGATTTCGATTCTGGAAAAAGATATTTGCGATCATCTCTTTTTCGTACCATGCGAAATAACTTCTTTCCAAGCATGTTTTGGACATGAAGTGTTGGATTTTCGGATTCAGCGGGTCAAAACACTTAGAAACTCACCCATTCAAGTCCGATTTCGATTCTGGAAAAAGATATTTTCGATCATCTCTTTTTCGTACCATGTGAAATAACTTCATTCCACGCATATTTGTGGACATCAAAGGTTGGATTTTCGCATTCAGCGGGTCGAAATACACCTAGAAACTCACCTATCAAAGTCCGATCTTGATTGTGAAAAAAAATATTTTCGATCATCTCTTTTTCGTACCATGCGAAATAACTGTTTTCCAAGCATATTTTTGGTCATCAGAGGTTGGATTTTCGGATTCAGGGGGTCGAAATACACCTAGAAACTCACCTATTAAAGTCCGATTTTGATTCTGAAAAAAAATATTTTCGATCATCTCTTTTTCGTACCATGCGAAATAACTTCTTTCCAGGTGTATTTTCGTGTAACGAAGGTTGGATTTTGGGATTCAGCGGGTCAAAATACACCTATAAACCCACCATTCAAAGTTCGATTCCGATTCTGGAGACAGATATTTTCGATCATCTCTTTTTCGTACCATTCGAAATAACTTTTTTCCAAGCATATTTTTGGTCATCAAAGGTTCGATTTTCGGATTCAGCGGGTCGAAATACACCTAGAAACTCACCCATCAAAGTCCGATCTTGATTCTGAAAAAAAATATTTTCGATCATCTCTTTTTCGTACCATGCGAAATAACTTTTTTCCAAGCATATTTTTGGTCATCAGAGGTTGGATTTTCGGATTCAGGGGGTCGAAATACACCTAGAAACTCACCCATTAAAGTCCGATTTTGATTCTGAAAAAAAATATTTTCGATCATCTCTTTTTCGTACCATGCGAAATAACTTCTTTCCAGGTGTATTTTCGTGTAACAAAGGTTGGATTTTTGGATTCAGCGGGTCAAGATACACCTATAAACCCACCCTTCAAAGTTCGATTTCGATTCTGGAGACAGATATTTTCGATCATCTCTTTTTCGTATCATGCGAAATAACTTTTTTCCAAGCATATTTTTGGTCATCAAAGGTTGGATTTTCGCATCCAGCGGGTCGAAATACACCTAGAAACTCACCCATCAAAGTCCGATTTTGATTCTGAAAGAAAATATTTTCGATCATCTCTTTTTCGTACCATGCGAAATAACTTTTTTCCAAGCATGTTTTTGGTCACAAGAGGTCGGATTTTTGGATTCAGCGGGTCGAAATACCCCTAGAAACTCACCCATTGAAGTCCGATCTCGATTCTGACCAAAAATATTTTCGATCATCTCTTTTTCGTTCCATGCGAAATAACTTCTTTCCAGGTGTATTTTCGTGTAACAAAGGTTGGATTTTCGGATTCAGCGGGTCGAAATACACCTAGATACTCACCCATCGAAGTCCGATCTTGATTCTGAAAAAAAATATTTTCGATCATCTCTTTTTCGTACCATGCGAAATAATTTTTTTCCAAGCATATTTTTGGTCATACGAGGTCGGATTTTTGGATTCAGCGGGTCGAAATACTTCGAGAAACTCACCCATGAGAGTCCGATTTTGATTCTGGAAAAAGATATTTTCGATCATCTCTTTTTCGTACCATGCGAAATAACTTCTTTCCAAGCATGTTTTGGACACCAAGTGTTAGATTTTCGGATTCAGCGGGTCAAATTACACCTAGAAACTCACCCATCAAAGTCCGATTTCGATTCTGGAAAAAGATATTTTCGATCATCTGTTTTTCGTACCATGCGAAATCACTTCTTTCCAAGCATATTTTTGTACATCAAAGGTTGGATTTTCGTATTCAGCGGGTCAAAATACACCTAGAAACTCACCCATTAGAGTCCGATTTCGATTCCGGAAAAAGATATTTTCGATCATCTGTTTTTCGTACCATGCGAAATCACTTCTTTCCAAGCATATTTTTGGACATAAAAAGTTGGATTTTCGGATTCAGCGGGTCGGAATACACCTAGAAACTGACCCATCAAAATTCGATTTCAATTCTGGAAAAAAATATTTTCGATCATCTCTTTTTCGTACCATGCGAAATAACTTCTATCCAAGCATGTTTTCGACATAAAGTGTTGGATTTTCGGATTCAGCGGGTCAAAACACCTAAAAACTCACCCATTGAAGTCCGATTTCGATTCTGGAAAAAGATATTTGCGATCATCTCTTTTTCGTACCATGCGAAATAACTTCTTTCCAAGCATGTTTTGGACATGAAGTGTTGGATTTTCGGATTCAGCGGGTCAAAACACTTAGAAACTCACCCATTCAAGTCCGATTTCGATTCTGGAAAAAGATATTTTCGATCATCTCTTTTTCGTACCATGTGAAATAACTTCATTCCACGCATATTTGTGGACATCAAAGGTTGGATTTTCGCATTCAGCGGGTCGAAATACACCTAGAAACTCACCTATCAAAGTCCGATCTTGATTGTGAAAAAAAATATTTTCGATCATCTCTTTTTCGTACCATGCGAAATAACTGTTTTCCAAGCATATTTTTGGTCATCAGAGGTTGGATTTTCGGATTCAGGGGGTCGAAATACACCTAGAAACTCACCTATTAAAGTCCGATTTTGATTCTGAAAAAAAATATTTTCGATCATCTCTTTTTCGTACCATGCGAAATAACTTCTTTCCAGGTGTATTTTCGTGTAACGAAGGTTGGATTTTGGGATTCAGCGGGTCAAAATACACCTATAAACCCACCATTCAAAGTTCGATTCCGATTCTGGAGACAGATATTTTCGATCATCTCTTTTTCGTACCATTCGAAATAACTTTTTTCCAAGCATATTTTTGGTCATCAAAGGTTCGATTTTCGGATTCAGCGGGTCGAAATACACCTAGAAACTCACCCATCAAAGTCCGATCTTGATTCTGAAAAAAAATATTTTCGATCATCTCTTTTTCGTACCATGCGAAATAACTTTTTTCCAAGCATATTTTTGGTCATCAGAGGTTGGATTTTCGGATTCAGGGGGTCGAAATACACCTAGAAACTCACCCATTAAAGTCCGATTTTGATTCTGAAAAAAAATATTTTCGATCATCTCTTTTTCGTACCATGCGAAATAACTTCTTTCCAGGTGTATTTTCGTGTAACAAAGGTTGGATTTTTGGATTCAGCGGGTCAAGATACACCTATAAACCCACCCTTCAAAGTTCGATTTCGATTCTGGAGACAGATATTTTCGATCATCTCTTTTTCGTATCATGCGAAATAACTTTTTTCCAAGCATATTTTTGGTCATCAAAGGTTGGATTTTCGCATCCAGCGGGTCGAAATACACCTAGAAACTCACCCATCAAAGTCCGATTTTGATTCTGAAAGAAAATATTTTCGATCATCTCTTTTTCGTACCATGCGAAATAACTTTTTTCCAAGCATGTTTTTGGTCACAAGAGGTCGGATTTTTGGATTCAGCGGGTCGAAATACCCCTAGAAACTCACCCATTGAAGTCCGATCTCGATTCTGACCAAAAATATTTTCGATCATCTCTTTTTCGTTCCATGCGAAATAACTTCTTTCCAGGTGTATTTTCGTGTAACAAAGGTTGGATTTTCGGATTCAGCGGGTCGAAATACACCTAGATACTCACCCATCGAAGTCCGATCTTGATTCTGAAAAAAAATATTTTCGATCATCTCTTTTTCGTACCATGCGAAATAATTTTTTTCCAAGCATATTTTTGGTCATACGAGGTCGGATTTTTGGATTCAGCGGGTCGAAATACTTCGAGAAACTCACCCATGAGAGTCCGATTTTGATTCTGGAAAAAGATATTTTCGATCATCTCTTTTTCGTACCATGCGAAATAACTTCTTTCCAAGCATGTTTTGGACACCAAGTGTTAGATTTTCGGATTCAGCGGGTCAAATTACACCTAGAAACTCACCCATCAAAGTCCGATTTCGATTCTGGAAAAAGATATTTTCGATCATCTGTTTTTCGTACCATGCGAAATCACTTCTTTCCAAGCATATTTTTGTACATCAAAGGTTGGATTTTCGTATTCAGCGGGTCAAAATACACCTAGAAACTCACCCATTAGAGTCCGATTTCGATTCCGGAAAAAGATATTTTCGATCATCTGTTTTTCGTACCATGCGAAATCACTTCTTTCCGAGCATATTTTTGGACATAAAAAGTTAGATTTTCGGATTCAGCGGGTCAAAACACCTAAAAACTCACCCATTGAAGTCCGATTTCGATTCTGGAAAAAGATATTTTCGATCATCTCTTTTTCGTACCATGCGAAATAACTTCTTTCCAAGCATGTTTTGGACATGAAGTGTTGGATTTTCGGATTCAGCCGGTCAAAACACTTAGAAACTCACCCATTAAAGTCCGATTTCGATTCTGGAAAAAGATATTTTCGATCATCTCTTTTTCGTACCATGTGAAATAACTTCATTCCACGCATATTTGTGGACATCAAAGGTTGGATTTTCGCATTCAGCGGGTCGAAATACACCTAGAAACTCACCCATTAGAGTCCGATTTCGATTCTGGAAAAAGATATTTTCGATCAGCTGTTTTCCGTACCATGCGAAATCACTTCTTTCCAAGCATATTTTTGGTCATCAGAGGTTCGATTTTCGGATTCAGGGGGTCGAAATACACCTAGAAACTCACCTATTAAAGTCCGATTTTGATTCTGAAAAAAAATATTTTCGATCATCTCTTTTTCGTACCATGCGAAATAACTTCTTTCCAGGTGTATTTTCGTGTAACAAAGGTTGGATTTTGGGATTCAGCGGGTCAAAATACAGCTATAAACCCACCATTCAAAGTTCGATTTCGATTCTGGAGACAGATATTTTCGATCATCTCTTTTTCGTACCATTCGAAATAACTTTTTTCCAAGCATATTTTCGGTCATCAAAGGTTCGATTTTCGGATTCAGCGGGTCGAAATACACCTAGAAACTCACCCATTAAAGTCCGATTTTGATTCTGAAAAAAAATATTTTTGATCATCTCTTTTTCGTTCCATGCGAAATAACTTTCTTCCAAGCATATTTTTGGTCACCAGAGGTTGGATTTTTGGATTCAGCGGGTCAAAATACACCTATAAACCCACCTATCAAAGTTCGATTCCGATTCTGGAGACAGATATTTTCGATCATCTCTTTTTCGTACCATGCGAAATAACTTTTTTCCAAGCATATTTTTGCTCATCAAAGTTTGGATTTTCGGATTCAGCGGGTCGAAATACACCTAGGAACTCACCCATCAAAGTCCGATCTTGATTCTGAAAAAAAATATTTTCGATCATCTCTTTTTCGTACCATGCGAAATAACTTCTTTCCAAGCATATTTTTGGTCATCAGAGGTTTGATTTTCGGATTCAGGGGGTCGAAATACACCTAGAAACTCACTCATTAAAGTCCGATTTTCATTCTGAAACAAAATATTTTCGATCATCTTTTTTTCGTACCATGCGAAATAACTTCTTTCCAGGTGTATTTTCGTGTAACAAAGGTTGGATTTTTGAATTCAGCGGGTCAAAATACACCTATGAACCCACCCTTCAAAGTTCGATTTCGATTCTGGAGACAGATATTTTCGATCATCTCTTTTTCGTACCATGCGAAATAACTTTTTTCCAAGCATATTTTCGGTCATCAAAGGTTGAATTTTCGGATTCAGCGGGTCGAAATACACCTAGAAACTCACCCATCAAAGTCCGATCTTGATTCTGAAAAAAAATATTTTCGATCATCTCTTTTTCGTACCATGCGAAATAACTTTTTTCCAAGCATATTTTTGGTCATCAGAGGTTGGATTTTCGGATCCAGGGGGTCGAAATACACCTAGAAACTCACCCATTAAAGTCCGATTTTGATTCTGAAAAAAAATATTTCCGATCATCTCTTTTTCGTACCATGCGAAATAACTTCTTTCCAGGTGTATTTTCGTGTAACAAAGGTTGGATTTTGGGATTCAGCGGGTCAAAATACACCTATAAACCCACCCTTCAAAGTTCGATTTCGATTCTGGAGACAGATATTTTCGATCATCTCTTTTTCGTACCATGCGAAATAACTTTTTTCCAAGCATGTTTTTGGTCATCAAAGGCTGGATTTTCGGATTCAGCGGGTCGAAATACACCTAGAAACTCACCCATCAAAGTCCGATCTTGATTCTGAAAAAAAATATTTTCGATCATCTCTTTTTCGTACCATGCGAAATAACTTTTTTCCAAGCATATTTTCGCTCATCAGAGGTTGGATTTTCGGATTCAGGGGGTCGAAATACACCTAGAAACTCGCCCATTAAAGTCCGATTTTGATTCTGAAACAAAATATTTTCGATCATCTCTTTTTAGTACCATGCGAAATAACTTCTTTCCAGGTGTATTTTCGTGTAACAAAGGTTGGATTTTTGGATTCGGCGGGTCAAAATACACCTATAAACCCACCCTTCAAAGTTCGATTTCGATTCTGGAGACAGATATTTTCGATCATCTCTTTTTCGTACCATGCGAAATAACTTTTTTCCAAGCATATTTTTGGTCATCAAAGGTTGGATTTTCGCATCCAGCGGGTCGAAATACACCTAGAAACTCACCCATCAAAGTCCGATTTTGATTCTGAAAAAAAATATTTTCGATCATCTCTTTTTCGTACCATGCGAAATAACTTTTTTACAAGCATATTTTTGGTCATAAGAGGTCGGATTCTTGGATTCAGCGGGTCGAAATACCCCTAGAAACTCACCCATTAAAGTCGGATCTCGATTCTGAAAAAAAATATTTTCGATCATCTCTTTTTCGTATGATGCGGAATAACTTCTTTCCAGGTGTATTTTCGTGTAACAAAGGTTGGATTTTTGAATTCGGCGGGTCAAAATACACCTATGAACCCACCCTTCAAAGTTCGATTTCGATTCTGGAGACAGATATTTCCGATCATCTCTTTTTCGTACCATGCGGAATAACTTTTTTCCAAGCATATTTTCGGTCATCAAAGGTTGGATTTTCGGATTCAGCGGTTCGAAATACACCTTGAAACTCACCCATCAAAGTCCGATCTTGATTCTGAAAAAAATATTTTCGATCATCTCTTTTTCGTACCATGCGAAATAACTTTCTTCCAAGCATATTTTTGGTCACCAGAGGTTGGATTTTCGGATTCAGGGGGTCGAAATACACCTAGAAACTCACCCATTAAAGTCCGATTTTGATTCTGAAAAAAAATATTTTTGATCATCTCTTTTTCGTTCCATGCGAAATAACTTCTTTCCAGGTGTATTTTCGTGTAACAAAGGTTGGATTTTCGGATTCAGCGGGTCGAAATACACCTAGAAACTCACCCATTAAAGTCCGATTTTGATTCTGAAAAAAAATATTTTCGATCATCTCTTTTTCGTACCATGCGAAATAACTTCTTTCCAGGTGTATTTTCGTGTAACAAAGGTTGGATTTTTGGATTCAGCGGGTCAAGATACACCTATAAACCCACCCTTCAAAGTTCGATTTCGATTCTGGAGACAGATATTTTCGATCATCTCTTTTTCGTACCATTCGAAATAACTTTTTTCCAAGCATATTTTTGGTCATCAAAGGTTCGATTTTCGGATTCAGCGGGTCGAAATACACCTAGAAACTCACCCATTAAAGTCCGATCTCGATTCTGACCAAAAATATTTTCGATCATCTCTTTTTCGTTCCATGCGAAATAACTTCTTTCCAGGTGTATTTTCGTGTAACAAAGGTTGGATTTTTGGATTCGGCGGGTCAAGATACACCTATAAACCCACCCTTCAAAGTTCGATTTCGATTCTGGAGACAGATATTTTCGATCATCTCTTTTTCGTATCATGCGAAATAACTTTTTTCCAAGCATATTTTTGGTCATCAAAGGTTGGATTTTCGCATCCAGCGGGTCGAAATACACCTAGAAACTCACCCATCAAAGTCCGATTTTGATTCTGAAAGAAAATATTCTCGATCATCTCTTTTTCGTACCATGCGAAATAACTTTTTTCCAAGCATGTTTTTGGTCACAAGAGGTCGGATTTTTGGATTCAGCGGGTCGAAATACCCCTAGAAACTCACCCATTAAAGTCCGATCTCGATTCTGAACAAAAATATTTTCGATCAGCTCTTTGTCGTACCATGCGAAATAACTTCTTTCCAGGTGTATTTTCGGTCAACAAAGGTTTGATTTTTGGATTCAGCGGGTGAAAATACACCTATAAACCCACCCATCAATGTTCGATTCCGATTCTGGAGACAGATATTTTCGATCATCTCTTTTTCGTACCATGCGAAATAACTTTTTTCCAAGCATGTTTTTGGTCACAAGAGGTCGGATTTTTGGATTCAGCGGGTCGAAATACCCCTAGAAACTCACCCATTAAAGTCCGATCTCGATTCTGACCAAAAATATTTTCGATCATCTCTTTTTCGTTCCATGCGAAATAACTTCTTTCCAGGTGTATTTTCGTGTAACAAAGGTTGGATTTTCGGATTCAGCGGGTCGAAATACACCTAGAAACTCACCCATCAAAGTCCGATCTTGATTCTGAAAAAAAATATTTTCGATCATCTCTTTTTCGTACCATGCGAAATAATTTTTTTCCAAGCATATTTTTGGTCATACGAGGTCGGATTTTTGGATTCAGCGGGTCGAAATACTTCGAGAAACTCACCCATGAGAGTCCGATTTTAATTCTGGAAAAAGATATTTTCGATCATCTCTTTTTCGTACCATGCGAAATAACTTCTTTCCAAGCATGTTTTTGGACATCAAAGGTTCGGTTTCCGGATTCAGCGGGTCAAAATACACCTAGAAACTTACCCATTAGAGTCCGATTCCGATTCTGGAAAAAGATATTTTCGATCATCTCTTTTTCGTACCATGCGAAATAACTTCTTTCCAAGCATGTTTTGGACACCAAGTGTTAGATTTTCGGATTCAGCGGGTCAAATTACACCTAGAAACTCACCCATCAAAGTCCGATTTCGATTCTGGAAAAAGATATTTTCGATCATCTGTTTTTCGTACCATGCGAAATCACTTCTTTCCAAGCATATTTTTGTACATCAAAGGTTGGATTTTCGTATTCAGCGGGTCAAAATACACCTAGAAACTCACCCATTAGAGTCCGATTTCGATTCCGGAAAAAGATATTTTCGATCATCTGTTTTTCGTACCATGCGAAATCACTTCTTTCCAAGCATATTTTTGGACATAAAAAGTTGGATTTTCGGATTCAGCGGGTCGGAATACACCTAGAAACTGACCCATCAAAATTCGATTTCAATTCTGGAAAAAAATATTTTCGATCATCTCTTTTTCGTACCATGCGAAATAACTTCTATCCAAGCATGTTTTCGACATAAAGTGTTGGATTTTCGGATTCAGCGGGTCAAAACACCTAAAAACTCACCCATTGAAGTCCGATTTCGATTCTGGAAAAAGATATTTGCGATCATCTCTTTTTCGTACCATGCGAAATAACTTCTTTCCAAGCATGTTTTGGACATGAAGTGTTGGATTTTCGGATTCAGCGGGTCAAAACACTTAGAAACTCACCCATTCAAGTCCGATTTCGATTCTGGAAAAAGATATTTTCGATCATCTCTTTTTCGTACCATGTGAAATAACTTCATTCCACGCATATTTGTGGACATCAAAGGTTGGATTTTCGCATTCAGCGGGTCGAAATACACCTAGAAACTCACCTATCAAAGTCCGATCTTGATTGTGAAAAAAAATATTTTCGATCATCTCTTTTTCGTACCATGCGAAATAACTGTTTTCCAAGCATATTTTTGGTCATCAGAGGTTGGATTTTCGGATTCAGGGGGTCGAAATACACCTAGAAACTCACCTATTAAAGTCCGATTTTGATTCTGAAAAAAAATATTTTCGATCATCTCTTTTTCGTACCATGCGAAATAACTTCTTTCCAGGTGTATTTTCGTGTAACGAAGGTTGGATTTTGGGATTCAGCGGGTCAAAATACACCTATAAACCCACCATTCAAAGTTCGATTCCGATTCTGGAGACAGATATTTTCGATCATCTCTTTTTCGTACCATTCGAAATAACTTTTTTCCAAGCATATTTTTGGTCATCAAAGGTTCGATTTTCGGATTCAGCGGGTCGAAATACACCTAGAAACTCACCCATCAAAGTCCGATCTTGATTCTGAAAAAAAATATTTTCGATCATCTCTTTTTCGTACCATGCGAAATAACTTTTTTCCAAGCATATTTTTGGTCATCAGAGGTTGGATTTTCGGATTCAGGGGGTCGAAATACACCTAGAAACTCACCCATTAAAGTCCGATTTTGATTCTGAAAAAAAATATTTTCGATCATCTCTTTTTCGTACCATGCGAAATAACTTCTTTCCAGGTGTATTTTCGTGTAACAAAGGTTGGATTTTTGGATTCAGCGGGTCAAGATACACCTATAAACCCACCCTTCAAAGTTCGATTTCGATTCTGGAGACAGATATTTTCGATCATCTCTTTTTCGTATCATGCGAAATAACTTTTTTCCAAGCATATTTTTGGTCATCAAAGGTTGGATTTTCGCATCCAGCGGGTCGAAATACACCTAGAAACTCACCCATCAAAGTCCGATTTTGATTCTGAAAGAAAATATTTTCGATCATCTCTTTTTCGTACCATGCGAAATAACTTTTTTCCAAGCATGTTTTTGGTCACAAGAGGTCGGATTTTTGGATTCAGCGGGTCGAAATACCCCTAGAAACTCACCCATTGAAGTCCGATCTCGATTCTGACCAAAAATATTTTCGATCATCTCTTTTTCGTTCCATGCGAAATAACTTCTTTCCAGGTGTATTTTCGTGTAACAAAGGTTGGATTTTCGGATTCAGCGGGTCGAAATACACCTAGATACTCACCCATCGAAGTCCGATCTTGATTCTGAAAAAAAATATTTTCGATCATCTCTTTTTCGTACCATGCGAAATAATTTTTTTCCAAGCATATTTTTGGTCATACGAGGTCGGATTTTTGGATTCAGCGGGTCGAAATACTTCGAGAAACTCACCCATGAGAGTCCGATTTTGATTCTGGAAAAAGATATTTTCGATCATCTCTTTTTCGTACCATGCGAAATAACTTCTTTCCAAGCATGTTTTGGACACCAAGTGTTAGATTTTCGGATTCAGCGGGTCAAATTACACCTAGAAACTCACCCATCAAAGTCCGATTTCGATTCTGGAAAAAGATATTTTCGATCATCTGTTTTTCGTACCATGCGAAATCACTTCTTTCCAAGCATATTTTTGTACATCAAAGGTTGGATTTTCGTATTCAGCGGGTCAAAATACACCTAGAAACTCACCCATTAGAGTCCGATTTCGATTCCGGAAAAAGATATTTTCGATCATCTGTTTTTCGTACCATGCGAAATCACTTCTTTCCGAGCATATTTTTGGACATAAAAAGTTAGATTTTCGGATTCAGCGGGTCAAAACACCTAAAAACTCACCCATTGAAGTCCGATTTCGATTCTGGAAAAAGATATTTTCGATCATCTCTTTTTCGTACCATGCGAAATAACTTCTTTCCAAGCATGTTTTGGACATGAAGTGTTGGATTTTCGGATTCAGCCGGTCAAAACACTTAGAAACTCACCCATTAAAGTCCGATTTCGATTCTGGAAAAAGATATTTTCGATCATCTCTTTTTCGTACCATGTGAAATAACTTCATTCCACGCATATTTGTGGACATCAAAGGTTGGATTTTCGCATTCAGCGGGTCGAAATACACCTAGAAACTCACCCATTAGAGTCCGATTTCGATTCTGGAAAAAGATATTTTCGATCATCTGTTTTCCGTACCATGCGAAATCACTTCTTTCCAAGCATATTTTTGGTCATCAGAGGTTCGATTTTCGGATTCAGGGGGTCGAAATACACCTAGAAACTCACCTATTAAAGTCCGATTTTGATTCTGAAAAAAAATATTTTCGATCATCTCTTTTTCGTACCATGCGAAATAACTTCTTTCCAGGTGTATTTTCGTGTAACAAAGGTTGGATTTTGGGATTCAGCGGGTCAAAATACAGCTATAAACCCACCATTCAAAGTTCGATTTCGATTCTGGAGACAGATATTTTCGATCATCTCTTTTTCGTACCATTCGAAATAACTTTTTTCCAAGCATATTTTCGGTCATCAAAGGTTCGATTTTCGGATTCAGCGGGTCGAAATACACCTAGAAACTCACCCATCAAAGTCCGATCTTGATTCTGAAAAAAAATATTTTCGATCATCTCTTTTTCGTACCATGCGGAATAACTTTTTTCCAAGCATATTTTTGGTCATCAGAGGTTGGATTTTCGGATACAGGGGGTCGAAATACACCTAGAAACTCACCCATTAAAGTCCGATTTTGATTCTGAAAAAAAATATTTTCGATCATCTCTTTTTCGTACCATGCGAAATAACTTCTTTCCAGGTGTATTTTCGTGTAACAAAGGTTGGATTTTTGGATTCAGCGGGTCAAGATACACCTATAAACCCACCCTTCAAAGTTCGATTTCGATTCTGGAGACAGATATTTTCGATCATCTCTTTTTCGTATCATGCGAAATAACTTTTTTCCAAGCATATTTTTGGTCATCAAAGGTTGGATTTTCGCATCCAGCGGGTCGAAATACACCTAGAAACTCACCCATCAAAGTCCGATTTTGATTCTGAAAGAAAATATTTTCGATCATCTCTTTTTCGTACCATGCGAAATAACTTTTTTCCAAGCATGTTTTTGGTCACAAGAGGTCGGATTTTTGTATTCAGCGGGTCGATATACCCCTAGAAACTCACCCATTAAAGTCCGATCTCGATTCTGAACAAAAATATTTTCGATCAGCTCTTTGTCGTACCATGCGGAATAACTTCTTTCCAGGTGTATTTTCGGTCAACAAAGGTTTGATTTTTGGATTCAGCGGGTCAAAATACACCTATAAACCCACCCATCAAAGTTCGATTCCGATTCTGGAGACAGATATTTTCGATCATCTCTTTTTCGTACCATGAGAAATAACTTTTTTCCAAGCATATTTTTGCTCATCAAAGTTTGGATTTTCGGATTCAGCGGGTCGAAATACACCTAGAAACTCACCCATCAAAGTCCGATCTTGATTCTGAAAAAAAATATTTTCGATCATCTCTTTTTCGTACCATGCGAAATAACTTTTTTCCAAGCATATTTGTGGTCATCAAAGGTTGGATTTTCGGATTCAGGGGGTCGAAATACACCTAGAAACTCACCCATTAAAGTCCGATTTTGATTCTGAAAAAAGATATTTTCGATCATCTCTTTTTCGTTCCATGCGAAATAACTTCTTTCCAGGTGTATTTTCGTGTGACAAAGGTTGGATTTTTGGATTCAGCGGGTCAAAATACACCTATAAACCCACCCATCAAAGTCCGATCTTGATTCTGAAAAAAAATATTTTCGATCATCTCTTTTTCGTACCATGCGAAATAACTTTTTTCCAAGCATATTTTTGGTCATCAGAGGTTGGATTTTCGGATTCAGGGGGTCAAAATACACCTAGAAACTCACCCATTAAAGTCCGATTTTGATTCTGAAAAAAGATATTTTCGATCATCTCTTTTTCGTACCATGCGAAATAACTTCTTTCCAAGCATGTTTTGGACACCAAGTGTTAGATTTTCGGATTCAGCGGGTCAAATTACACCTAGAAACTCACCCATCAAAGTCCGATTTCGATTCTGGAAAAAGATATTTTCGATCATCTGTTTTTCGTACCATGCGAAATCACTTCTTTCCAAGCATATTTTTGTACATCAAAGGTTGGATTTTCGTATTCAGCGGGTCAAAATACACCTAGAAACTCACCCATTAGAGTCCGATTTCGATTCCGGAAAAAGATATTTTCGATCATCTGTTTTTCGTACCATGCGAAATCACTTCTTTCCGAGCATATTTTTGGACATAAAAAGTTAGATTTTCGGATTCAGCGGGTCAAAACACCTAAAAACTCACCCATTGAAGTCCGATTTCGATTCTGGAAAAAGATATTTTCGATCATCTCTTTTTCGTACCATGCGAAATAACTTCTTTCCAAGCATGTTTTGGACATGAAGTGTTGGATTTTCGGATTCAGCCGGTCAAAACACTTAGAAACTCACCCATTAAAGTCCGATTTCGATTCTGGAAAAAGATATTTTCGATCATCTCTTTTTCGTACCATGTGAAATAACTTCATTCCACGCATATTTGTGGACATCAAAGGTTGGATTTTCGCATTCAGCGGGTCGAAATACACCTAGAAACTCACCCATTAGAGTCCGATTTCGATTCTGGAAAAAGATATTTTCGATCATCTGTTTTCCGTACCATGCGAAATCACTTCTTTCCAAGCATATTTTTGGACATCAAAAGTTGGATTCTCGGATTCAGGAGGTCGGAATACACCTAGAAACTCACCCATCAAAGTCCGATCTCGATTCTGAAAAAAAATATTTTCGATCATCTCTTTTTCGTACCATGCGGAATAACTTCTTTCCAGGTGTATTTTCGTGTAACAACGGTTGGATTTTTGGATTCAGCGGGTCAAAATACACCTATAAACCCACCCATCAAAGTTCGATTCCGATTCTGGAGACAGATATTTTCGATCATCTCTTTTTCGTACCATGCGAAATAACTTTTTTCCAAGCATATTTTTGGTCATAAGAGGTCGAATTTTTGGATTCAGCGGGTCGAAATACACCTAGAAACTCACCCATCAAAGTCCGATCTTGATTCTGAAAAAAAATATTTTCGATCATCTCTTTTTCGTTCCATGCGAAATAAATTCTTTCCAGGTGTATTTTCGTGTAACAAAGGTTAGATTTTCGGATTCAGCGGGTCGAAATACACATAGAAACTCACCCATCGAAGTCCGATCTTGATTCTGAAGAAAAATATTTTCGATCATCTCTTTTTCGTACCTTGCGAAATAACTTTTTTCCAAGCATATTTTTGGTCATCAGAGGTTCGATTTTCGGATTCAGGGGGTCGAAATACACCTAGAAACTCACCTATTAAAGTCCGATTTTGATTCTGAAAAAAAATATTTTCGATCATCTCTTTTTCGTACCATGCGAAATAACTTCTTTCCAGGTGTATTTTCGTGTAACAAAGGTTGGATTTTGGGATTCAGCGGGTCAAAATACAGCTATAAACCCACCATTCAAAGTTCGATTTCGATTCTGGAGACAGATATTTTCGATCATCTCTTTTTCGTACCATTCGAAATAACTTTTTTCCAAGCATATTTTCGGTCATCAAAGGTTCGATTTTCGGATTCAGCGGGTCGAAATACACCTAGAAACTCACCCATCAAAGTCCGATCTTGATTCTGAAAAAAAATATTTTCGATCATCTCTTTTTCGTACCATGCGGAATAACTTTTTTCCAAGCATATTTTTGGTCATCAGAGGTTGGATTTTCGGATACAGGGGGTCGAAATACACCTAGAAACTCACCCATTATAGTCCGATTTTGATTCTGAAAAAAAATATTTTCGATCATCTCTTTTTCGTACCATGCGAAATAACTTCTTTCCAGGTGTATTTTCGTGTAACAAAGGTTGGATTTTTGGATTCAGCGGGTCAAGATACACCTATAAACCCACCCTTCAAAGTTCGATTTCGATTCTGGAGACAGATATTTTCGATCATCTCTTTTTCGTATCATGCGAAATAACTTTTTTCCAAGCATATTTTTGGTCATCAAAGGTTGGATTTTCGCATCCAGCGGGTCGAAATACACCTAGAAACTCACCCATCAAAGTCCGATTTTGATTCTGAAAGAAAATATTTTCGATCATCTCTTTTTCGTACCATGCGAAATAACTTTTTTCCAAGCATGTTTTTGGTCACAAGAGGTCGGATTTTTGTATTCAGCGGGTCGATATACCCCTAGAAACTCACCCATTAAAGTCCGATCTCGATTCTGAACAAAAATATTTTCGATCAGCTCTTTGTCGTACCATGCGGAATAACTTCTTTCCAGGTGTATTTTCGGTCAACAAAGGTTTGATTTTTGGATTCAGCGGGTCAAAATACACCTATAAACCCACCCATCAAAGTTCGATTCCGATTCTGGAGACAGATATTTTCGATCATCTCTTTTTCGTACCATGAGAAATAACTTTTTTCCAAGCATATTTTTGCTCATCAAAGTTTGGATTTTCGGATTCAGCGGGTCGAAATACACCTAGAAACTCACCCATCAAAGTCCGATCTTGATTCTGAAAAAAAATATTTTCGATCATCTCTTTTTCGTACCATGCGAAATAACTTTTTTCCAAGCATATTTGTGGTCATCAAAGGTTGGATTTTCGGATTCAGGGGGTCGAAATACACCTAGAAACTCACCCATTAAAGTCCGATTTTGATTCTGAAAAAAGATATTTTCGATCATCTCTTTTTCGTTCCATGCGAAATAACTTCTTTCCAGGTGTATTTTCGTGTGACAAAGGTTGGATTTTTGGATTCAGCGGGTCAAAATACACCTATAAACCCACCCATCAAAGTCCGATCTTGATTCTGAAAAAAAATATTTTCGATCATCTCTTTTTCGTACCATGCGAAATAACTTTTTTCCAAGCATATTTTTGGTCATCAGAGGTTGGATTTTCGGATTCAGGGGGTCAAAATACACCTAGAAACTCACCCATTAAAGTCCGATTTTGATTCTGAAAAAAGATATTTTCGATCATCTCTTTTTCGTACCATGCGAAATAACTTCTTTCCAAGCATGTTTTGGACACCAAGTGTTAGATTTTCGGATTCAGCGGGTCAAATTACACCTAGAAACTCACCCATCAAAGTCCGATTTCGATTCTGGAAAAAGATATTTTCGATCATCTGTTTTTCGTACCATGCGAAATCACTTCTTTCCAAGCATATTTTTGTACATCAAAGGTTGGATTTTCGTATTCAGCGGGTCAAAATACACCTAGAAACTCACCCATTAGAGTCCGATTTCGATTCCGGAAAAAGATATTTTCGATCATCTGTTTTTCGTACCATGCGAAATCACTTCTTTCCGAGCATATTTTTGGACATAAAAAGTTAGATTTTCGGATTCAGCGGGTCAAAACACCTAAAAACTCACCCATTGAAGTCCGATTTCGATTCTGGAAAAAGATATTTTCGATCATCTCTTTTTCGTACCATGCGAAATAACTTCTTTCCAAGCATGTTTTGGACATGAAGTGTTGGATTTTCGGATTCAGCCGGTCAAAACACTTAGAAACTCACCCATTAAAGTCCGATTTCGATTCTGGAAAAAGATATTTTCGATCATCTCTTTTTCGTACCATGTGAAATAACTTCATTCCACGCATATTTGTGGACATCAAAGGTTGGATTTTCGCATTCAGCGGGTCGAAATACACCTAGAAACTCACCCATTAGAGTCCGATTTCGATTCTGGAAAAAGATATTTTCGATCATCTGTTTTCCGTACCATGCGAAATCACTTCTTTCCAAGCATATTTTTGGACATCAAAAGTTGGATTCTCGGATTCAGGAGGTCGGAATACACCTAGAAACTCACCCATCAAAGTCCGATCTCGATTCTGAAAAAAAATATTTTCGATCATCTCTTTTTCGTACCATGCGGAATAACTTCTTTCCAGGTGTATTTTCGTGTAACAACGGTTGGATTTTTGGATTCAGCGGGTCAAAATACACCTATAAACCCACCCATCAAAGTTCGATTCCGATTCTGGAGACAGATATTTTCGATCATCTCTTTTTCGTACCATGCGAAATAACTTTTTTCCAAGCATATTTTTGGTCATAAGAGGTCGAATTTTTGGATTCAGCGGGTCGAAATACACCTAGAAACTCACCCATCAAAGTCCGATCTTGATTCTGAAAAAAAATATTTTCGATCATCTCTTTTTCGTTCCATGCGAAATAAATTCTTTCCAGGTGTATTTTCGTGTAACAAAGGTTAGATTTTCGGATTCAGCGGGTCGAAATACACATAGAAACTCACCCATCGAAGTCCGATCTTGATTCTGAAGAAAAATATTTTCGATCATCTCTTTTTCGTACCTTGCGAAATAACTTTTTTCCAAGCATATTTTTGGTCATCAGAGGTTCGATTTTCGGATTCAGGGGGTCGAAATACACCTAGAAACTCACCTATTAAAGTCCGATTTTGATTCTGAAAAAAAATATTTTCGATCATCTCTTTTTCGTACCATGCGAAATAACTTCTTTCCAGGTGTATTTTCGTGTAACAAAGGTTGGATTTTGGGATTCAGCGGGTCAAAATACAGCTATAAACCCACCATTCAAAGTTCGATTTCGATTCTGGAGACAGATATTTTCGATCATCTCTTTTTCGTACCATTCGAAATAACTTTTTTCCAAGCATATTTTCGGTCATCAAAGGTTCGATTTTCGGATTCAGCGGGTCGAAATACACCTAGAAACTCACCCATCAAAGTCCGATCTTGATTCTGAAAAAAAATATTTTCGATCATCTCTTTTTCGTACCATGCGGAATAACTTTTTTCCAAGCATATTTTTGGTCATCAGAGGTTGGATTTTCGGATACAGGGGGTCGAAATACACCTAGAAACTCACCCATTGAAGTCCGATTTTGATTCTGAAAAAAAATATTTTCGATCATCTCTTTTTCGTACCATGCGAAATAACTTCTTTCCAAGCATATTTTTGGACATCAAAAGTTGGATTCTCGGATTCAGGAGGTCGGAATACACCTAGAAACTCACCCATCAAAGTCCGATCTCGATTCTGAAAAAAAATATTTTCGATCATCTCTTTTTCGTACCATGCGGAATAACTTCTTTCCAGGTGTATTTTCGTGTAACAACGGTTGGATTTTTGGATTCAGCGGGTCAAAATACACCTATGAACCCACCCATCAAAGTTCGATTCCGATTCTGGAGACAGATATTTTCGATCATCTCTTTTTCGTACCATGCGAAATAACTTTTTTCCAAGCATATTTTTGGTCATAAGAGGTCGAATTTTTGGATTCAGCGGGTCGAAATACACCTAGAAACTCACCCATCAAAGTCCGATCTTGATTCTGAAAAAAAATATTTTCGATCATCTCTTTTTCGTTCCATGCGAAATAAATTCTTTCCAGGTGTATTTTCGTGTAACAAAGGTTAGATTTTCGGATTCAGCGGGTCGAAATACACATAGAAACTCACCCATCGAAGTCCGATCTTGATTCTGAAGAAAAATATTTTCGATCATCTCTTTTTCGTACCTTGCGAAATAACTTTTTTCCAAGCATATTTTTGGTCATCAGAGGTTCGATTTTCGGATTCAGGGGGTCGAAATACACCTAGAAACTCACCTATTAAAGTCCGATTTTGATTCTGAAAAAAAATATTTTCGATCATCTCTTTTTCGTACCATGCGAAATAACTTCTTTCCAGGTGTATTTTCGTGTAACAAAGGTTGGATTTTGGGATTCAGCGGGTCAAAATACAGCTATAAACCCACCATTCAAAGTTCGATTTCGATTCTGGAGACAGATATTTTCGATCATCTCTTTTTCGTACCATTCGAAATAACTTTTTTCCAAGCATATTTTCGGTCATCAAAGGTTCGATTTTCGGATTCAGCGGGTCGAAATACACCTAGAAACTCACCCATCAAAGTCCGATCTTGATTCTGAAAAAAAATATTTTCGATCATCTCTTTTTCGTACCATGCGGAATAACTTTTTTCCAAGCATATTTTTGGTCATCAGAGGTTGGATTTTCGGATACAGGGGGTCGAAATACACCTAGAAACTCACCCATTGAAGTCCGATTTTGATTCTGAAAAAAAATATTTTCGATCATCTCTTTTTCGTACCATGCGAAATAACTTCTTTCCAGGTGTATTTTCGTGTAACAAAGGTTGGATTTTTGGATTCAGCGGGTCAAGATACACCTATAAACCCACCCTTCAAAGTTCGATTTCGATTCTGGAGACAGATATTTTCGATCATCTCTTTTTCGTATCATGCGAAATAACTTTTTTCCAAGCATATTTTTGGTCATCAAAGGTTGGATTTTCGCATCCAGCGGGTCGAAATACACCTAGAAACTCACCCATCAAAGTCCGATTTTGATTCTGAAAGAAAATATTTTCGATCATCTCTTTTTCGTACCATGCGAAATAACTTTTTTCCAAGCATGTTTTTGGTCACAAGAGGTCGGATTTTTGTATTCAGCGGGTCGAAATACCCCTAGAAACTCACCCATTAAAGTCCGATCTCGATTCTGAACAAAAATATTTTCGATCAGCTCTTTGTCGTACCATGCGGAATAACTTCTTTCCAGGTGTATTTTCGGTCAACAAAGGTTTGATTTTTGGATTCAGCGGGTCAAAATACACCTATAAACCCACCCATCAAAGTTCGATTCCGATTCTGGAGACAGATATTTTCGATCATCTCTTTTTCGTACCATGAGAAATAACTTTTTTCCAAGCATATTTTTGCTCATCAAAGTTTGGATTTTCGGATTCAGCGGGTCGAAATACACCTAGAAACTCACCCATCAAAGTCCGATCTTGATTCTGAAAAAAAATATTTTCGATCATCTCTTTTTCGTACCATGCGAAATAACTTTTTTCCAAGCATATTTGTGGTCATCAAAGGTTGGATTTTCGGATTCAGGGGGTCGAAATACACCTAGAAACTCACCCATTAAAGTCCGATTTTGATTCTGAAAAAAGATATTTTCGATCATCTCTTTTTCGTTCCATGCGAAATAACTTCTTTCCAGGTGTATTTTCGTGTGACAAAGGTTGGATTTTTGGATTCAGCGGGTCAAAATACACCTATAAACCCACCCATCAAAGTCCGATCTTGATTCTGAAAAAAAATATTTTCGATCATCTCTTTTTCGTACCATGCGAAATAACTTTTTTCCAAGCATATTTTTGGTCATCAGAGGTTGGATTTTCGGATTCAGGGGGTCAAAATACACCTAGAAACTCACCCATTAAAGTCCGATTTTGATTCTGAAAAAAGATATTTTCGATCATCTCTTTTTCGTACCATGCGAAATAACTTCTTTCCAGGTGTATTTTCGTGTAACAAAGGTTGGATTTTTGGATTCAGCGGGTCAAGATACACCTATACACCCACCCATCAAAGTTCGATTCCGATTCTGGAGACAGATATTTTCGATCATCTCTTTTTCGTACCATGCGAAATAACTTTTTTCCAAGCATATTTTTGCTCATCAAAGTTCGGATTTTCGGATTCAGCGGGTCGAAATACACCTAGAAACTCACCCATCAAAGTCCGATCTTGATTCTGAAAAAAAATATTTTCGATCATCTCTTTTTCGTACCATGCGAAATAACTTTTTTCCAAGCATATTTTTGGTCATCAGAGGTTGGATTTTCGAATTCAGGGGGTCGAAATACACCTAGAAACTCACCTATTAAAGTCCGATTTTGATTCTGAACAAAAATATTTTCGATCATCTCTTTTTCGTTCCATGCGAAATAGCTTCTTTCCAGGTGTATTTTCGTGTAACAAAGGTTAGATTTTCGGATTCAGCGGGTCGAAATACACCTAGAAACTCACCTATCAAAGTCCGATCTTGATTGTGAAAAAAAATATTTTCGATCATCTCTTTTTCGTACCATGCGAAATAACTTTTTTCCAAGCATATTTTTGGTCATCAGAGGTTGGATTTTCGGATTCAGGGGGTCGAAATACACCTAGAAACTCACCTATTAAAGTCCGATTCTGATTCTGAAAAAAAATATTTTCGATCATCTCTTTTTCGTACCATGCGAAATAACTTCTTTTCAGGTGTATTTTCGTGTAACAAAGGTTGGATTTTGGGATTCAGCGGGTCAAAATTCACCTATAAACCCACCATTCAAAGTTCGATTTCGATTCTGGAGACAGATATTTTCGATCATCTCTTTTTCGTACCATTCGAAATAACTTTTTTCCAAGCATATTTTTGGTCATCAAAGGTTCGATTTTCGGATTCAGCGGGTCGAAATACACCTAGAAACTCACCCATCAAAGTCCGATCTTGATTCTGAAAAAAAATATTTTCGATCATCTCTTTTTCGTACCATGCGAAATAACTTTTTTCCAAGCATATTTTTGGTCATCAGAGGTTGGATTTTCGGATTCAGGGGGTCGAAATACACCTAGAAACTCACCCATTAGAGTCCGATTTTGATTCTGAAAAAAAATATTTTCGATCATCTCTTTTTCGTACCATGCGAAATAACTTCTTTCCAGGTGTATTTTCGTGTAACAAAGGTTGGATTTTTGGATTCAGCGGGTCAAGATACACCTATAAACCCACCCTTCAAAGTTCGATTTCGATTCTGGAGACAGATATTTTCGATCATCTCTTTTTCGTATCATGCGAAATAACTTTGTTCCAAGCATATTTTTGGTCATCAAAGGTTGGATTTTCGCATCCAGCGGGTCGAAATACACCTAGAAACTCACCCATCAAAGTCCGATTTTGATTCTGAAAGAAAATATTTTCGATCATCTCTTTTTCGTACCATGCGAAATAACTTTTTTCCAAGCATGTTTTTGGTCACAAGAGGTCGGATTTTTGGATTCAGCGGGTCGAAATACCCCTAGAAACTCACCCATTGAAGTCCGATCTCGATTCTGACCAAAAATATTTTCGATCATCTCTTTTTCGTTCCATGCGAAATAACTTCTTTCCAGGTGTATTTTCGTGTAACAAAGGTTGGATTTTCGGATTCAGGGGGTCGAAATACACCTAGAAACTCACCTATTAAAGTCCGATTTTGATTCTGAAAAAAAATATTTTCGATCATCTCTTTTTCGTACCATGCGAAATAACTTCTTTCCAGGTGTATTTTCGTGTAACAAAGGTTGGATTTTGGGATTCAGCGGGTCAAAATACAGCTATAAACCCACCATTCAAAGTTCGATTTCGATTCTGGAGACAGATATTTTCGATCATCTCTTTTTCGTACCATTCGAAATAACTTTTTTCCAAGCATATTTTCGGTCATCAAAGGTTCGATTTTCGGATTCAGCGGGTCGAAATACACCTAGAAACTCACCCATCAAAGTCCGATCTTGATTCTGAAAAAAAATATTTTCGATCATCTCTTTTTCGTACCATGCGGAATAACTTTTTTCCAAGCATATTTTTGGTCATCAGAGGTTGGATTTTCGGATACAGGGGGTCGAAATACACCTAGAAACTCACCCATTAAAGTCCGATTTTGATTCTGAAAAAAAATATTTTCGATCATCTCTTTTTCGTACCATGCGAAATAACTTCTTTCCAGGTGTATTTTCGTGTAACAAAGGTTGGATTTTTGGATTCAGCGGGTCAAGATACACCTATAAACCCACCCTTCAAAGTTCGATTTCGATTCTGGAGACAGATATTTTCGATCATCTCTTTTTCGTATCATGCGAAATAACTTTTTTCCAAGCATATTTTTGGTCATCAAAGGTTGGATTTTCGCATCCAGCGGGTCGAAATACACCTAGAAACTCACCCATCAAAGTCCGATTTTGATTCTGAAAGAAAATATTTTCGATCATCTCTTTTTCGTACCATGCGAAATAACTTTTTTCCAAGCATGTTTTTGGTCACAAGAGGTCGGATTTTTGTATTCAGCGGGTCGAAATACCCCTAGAAACTCACCCATTAAAGTCCGATCTCGATTCTGAACAAAAATATTTTCGATCAGCTCTTTGTCGTACCATGCGGAATAACTTCTTTCCAGGTGTATTTTCGGTCAACAAAGGTTTGATTTTTGGATTCAGCGGGTCAAAATACACCTATAAACCCACCCATCAAAGTTCGATTCCGATTCTGGAGACAGATATTTTCGATCATCTCTTTTTCGTACCATGAGAAATAACTTTTTTCCAAGCATATTTTTGCTCATCAAAGTTTGGATTTTCGGATTCAGCGGGTCGAAATACACCTAGAAACTCACCCATCAAAGTCCGATCTTGATTCTGAAAAAAAATATTTTCGATCATCTCTTTTTCGTACCATGCGAAATAACTTTTTTCCAAGCATATTTGTGGTCATCAAAGGTTGGATTTTCGGATTCAGGGGGTCGAAATACACCTAGAAACTCACCCATTAAAGTCCGATTTTGATTCTGAAAAAAGATATTTTCGATCATCTCTTTTTCGTTCCATGCGAAATAACTTCTTTCCAGGTGTATTTTCGTGTGACAAAGGTTGGATTTTTGGATTCAGCGGGTCAAAATACACCTATAAACCCACCCATCAAAGTCCGATCTTGATTCTGAAAAAAAATATTTTCGATCATCTCTTTTTCGTACCATGCGAAATAACTTTTTTCCAAGCATATTTTTGGTCATCAGAGGTTGGATTTTCGGATTCAGGGGGTCAAAATACACCTAGAAACTCACCCATTAAAGTCCGATTTTGATTCTGAAAAAAGATATTTTCGATCATCTCTTTTTCGTACCATGCGAAATAACTTCTTTCCAGGTGTATTTTCGTGTAACAAAGGTTGGATTTTTGGATTCAGCGGGTCAAGATACACCTATACACCCACCCATCAAAGTTCGATTCCGATTCTGGAGACAGATATTTTCGATCATCTCTTTTTCGTACCATGCGAAATAACTTTTTTCCAAGCATATTTTTGCTCATCAAAGTTCGGATTTTCGGATTCAGCGGGTCGAAATACACCTAGAAACTCACCCATCAAAGTCCGATCTTGATTCTGAAAAAAAATATTTTCGATCATCTCTTTTTCGTACCATGCGAAATAACTTTTTTCCAAGCATATTTTTGGTCATCAGAGGTTGGATTTTCGAATTCAGGGGGTCGAAATACACCTAGAAACTCACCTATTAAAGTCCGATTTTGATTCTGAAAAAAAATATTTTCGATCATCTCTTTTTCGTTCCATGCGAAATAGCTTCTTTCCAGGTGTATTTTCGTGTAACAAAGGTTGGATTTTGGGATTCAGCGGGTCAAAATACAGCTATAAACCCACCATTCAAAGTTCGATTTCGATTCTGGAGACAGATATTTTCGATCATCTCTTTTTCGTACCATTCGAAATAACTTTTTTCCAAGCATATTTTCGGTCATCAAAGGTTCGATTTTCGGATTCAGCGGGTCGAAATACACCTGGAAACTCACCCATCAAAGTCCGATCTTGATTCTGAAAAAAAATATTTTCGATCATCTCTTTTTCGTACCATGCGGAATAACTTTTTTCCAAGCATATTTTTGGTCATCAGAGGTTGGATTTTCGGATACAGGGGGTCGAAATACACCTAGAAACTCACCCATTAAAGTCCGATTTTGATTCTGAAAAAAAATATTTTCGATCATCTCTTTTTCGTACCATGCGAAATAACTTCTTTCCAGGTGTATTTTCGTGTAACAAAGGTTGGATTTTTGGATTCAGCGGGTCAAGATACACCTATAAACCCACCCTTCAAAGTTCGATTTCGATTCTGGAGACAGATATTTTCGATCATCTCTTTTTCGTATCATGCGAAATAACTTTTTTCCAAGCATATTTTTGGTCATCAAAGGTTGGATTTTCGCATCCAGCGGGTCGAAATACACCTAGAAACTCACCCATCAAAGTCCGATTTTGATTCTGAAAGAAAATATTTTCGATCATCTCTTTTTCGTACCATGCGAAATAACTTTTTTCCGAACATGTTTTTGGTCACAAGAGGTCGGATTTTTGTATTCAGCGGGTCGAAATACCCCTAGAAACTCACCCATTAAAGTCCGATCTCGATTCTGAACAAAAATATTTTCGATCAGCTCTTTGTCGTACCATGCGGAATAACTTCTTTCCAGGTGTATTTTCGGTCAACAAAGGTTTGATTTTTGGATTCAGCGGGTCAAAATACACCTATAAACCCACCCATCAAAGTTCGATTCCGATTCTGGAGACAGATATTTTCGATCATCTCTTTTTCGTACCATGAGAAATAACTTTTTTCCAAGCATATTTTTGCTCATCAAAGTTTGGATTTTCGGATTCAGCGGGTCGAAATACACCTAGAAACTCACCCATCAAAGTCCGATCTTGATTCTGAAAAAAAATATTTTCGATCATCTCTTTTTCGTACCATGCGAAATAACTTTTTTCCAAGCATATTTGTGGTCATCAAAGGTTGGATTTTCGGATTCAGGGGGTCGAAATACACCTAGAAACTCACCCATTAAAGTCCGATTTTGATTCTGAAAAAAGATATTTTCGATCATCTCTTTTTCGTTCCATGCGAAATAACTTCTTTCCAGGTGTATTTTCGTGTGACAAAGGTTGGATTTTTGGATTCAGCGGGTCAAAATACACCTATAAACCCACCCATCAAAGTCCGATCTTGATTCTGAAAAAAAATATTTTCGATCATCTCTTTTTCGTACCATGCGAAATAACTTTTTTCCAAGCATATTTTTGGTCATCAGAGGTTGGATTTTCGGATTCAGGGGGTCAAAATACACCTAGAAACTCACCCATTAAAGTCCGATTTTGATTCTGAAAAAAGATATTTTCGATCATCTCTTTTTCGTACCATGCGAAATAACTTCTTTCCAGGTGTATTTTCGTGTAACAAAGGTTGGATTTTTGGATTCAGCGGGTCAAGATACACCTATACACCCACCCATCAAAGTTCGATTCCGATTCTGGAGACAGATATTTTCGATCATCTCTTTTTCGTACCATGCGAAATAACTTTTTTCCAAGCATATTTTTGCTCATCAAAGTTCGGATTTTCGGATTCAGCGGGTCGAAATACACCTAGAAACTCACCCATCAAAGTCCGATCTTGATTCTGAAAAAAAATATTTTCGATCATCTCTTTTTCGTACCATGCGAAATAACTTTTTTCCAAGCATATTTTTGGTCATCAGAGGTTGGATTTTCGAATTCAGGGGGTCGAAATACACCTAGAAACTCACCTATTAAAGTCCGATTTTGATTCTGAAAAAAAATATTTTCGATCATCTCTTTTTCGTTCCATGCGAAATAGCTTCTTTCCAGGTGTATTTTCGTGTAACAAAGGTTAGATTTTCGGATTCAGCGGGTCGAAATACACCTAGAAACTCACCTATCAAAGTCCGATCTTGATTGTGAAAAAAAATATTTTCGATCATCTCTTTTTCGTACCATGCGAAATAACTTTTTTCCAAGCATATTTTTGGTCATCAGAGGTTGGATTTTCGGATTCAGGGGGTCGAAATACACCTAGAAACTCACCTATTAAAGTCCGATTCTGATTCTGAAAAAAAATATTTTCGATCATCTCTTTTTCGTACCATGCGAAATAACTTCTCTTCAGGTGTATTTTCGTGTAACAAAGGTTGGATTTTGGGATTCAGCGGGTCAAAATTCACCTATAAACCCACCATTCAAAGTTCGATTTCGATTCTGGAGACAGATATTTTCGATCATCTCTTTTTCGTACCATTCGAAATAACTTTTTTCCAAGCATATTTTTGGTCATCAAAGGTTCGATTTTCGGATTCAGCGGGTCGAAATACACCTAGAAACTCACCCATCAAAGTCCGATCTTGATTCTGAAAAAAAATATTTTCGATCATCTCTTTTTCGTACCATGCGAAATAACTTTTTTCCAAGCATATTTTTGGTCATCAGAGGTTGGATTTTCGGATTCAGGGGGTCGAAATACACCTAGAAACTCACCCATTAGAGTCCGATTTTGATTCTGAAAAAAAATATTTTCGATCATCTCTTTTTCGTACCATGCGAAATAACTTCTTTCCAGGTGTATTTTCGTGTAACAAAGGTTGGATTATTGGATTCAGCGGGTCAAGATACACCTATAAACCCACCCTTCAAAGTTCGATTTCGATTCTGGAGACAGATATTTTCGATCATCTCTTTTTCGTATCATGCGAAATAACTTTGTTCCAAGCATATTTTTGGTCATCAAAGGTTGGATTTTCGCATCCAGCGGGTCGAAATACACCTAGAAACTCACCCATCAAAGTCCGATTTTGATTCTGAAAGAAAATATTTTCGATCATCTCTTTTTCGTACCATGCGAAATAACTTTTTTCCAAGCATGTTTTTGGTCACAAGAGGTCGGATTTTTGGATTCAGCGGGTCGAAATACCCCTAGAAACTCACCCATTGAAGTCCGATCTCGATTCTGACCAAAAAGATTTTCGATCATCTCTTTTTCGTTCCATGCGAAATAACTTCTTTCCAGGTGTATTTTCGTGTAACAAAGGTTGGATTTTCGGATTCAGCGGGTCGAAATACACCTAGAAACTCACCCATCAAAGTCCGATCTTGATTCTGAAAAAAAATATCTTCGATCATCTCTTTTTCGTACCATGCGAAATAATTTTTTTCCAAGCATATTTTGGTCATACGAGGTCGGATTTTTGGATTCAGCGGGTCGAAATACTTCGAGAAACTCACCCATGAGAGTCCGATTTTGATTCTGGAAAAAGATATTTTCGATCATCTCTTTTTCGTACCATGCGAAATAACTTCTTTCCAAGCATGTTTTGGACACCAAGTGTTAGATTTTCGGATTCAGCGGGTCAAATTACACCTAGAAACTCACCCATCAAAGTCCGATTTCGATTCTGGAAAAAGATATTTTCGATCATCTGTTTTTCGTACCATGCGAAATCACTTCTTTCCAAGCATATTTTTGTACATCAAAGGTTGGATTTTCGTATTCAGCGGGTCAAAATACACCTAGAAACTGACCCATCAAAATTCGATTTCAATTCTGGAAAAAAATATTTTCGATCATCTCTTTTTCGTACCATGCGAAATAACTTCTATCCAAGCATGTTTTGGACATAAAGTGTTGGATTTTCGGATTCAGCGGGTCAAAGCACCTAAAAACTCACCCGTTGAAGTCCGATTTCGATTCTGGAAAAAGATATTTTCGATCATCTCTTTTTCGTACCATGCGAAATAACTTCTTTCCAAGCATGTTTTGGACATGAAGTGTTGGATTTTCGGATTCAGCGGGTCAAAACACTTAGAAACTCACCCATTAAAGTCCGATTTCGATTCTGGAAAAAGATATTTTCGATCATCTCTTTTTCGTACCATGTGAAATAACTTCATTCCACGCATATTTGTGGACATCAAAGGTTGGATTTTCGCATTCAGCGGGTCGAAATACACCTAGAAACTCACCCATTAGAGTCCGATTTCGATTCTGGAAAAAGATATTTTCGATCATCTGTTTTCCGTACCATGCGAAATCACTTCTTTCCAAGCATATTTTTGGACATCAAAAGTTGGATTCTCGGATTCAGGAGGTCGGAATACACCTAGAAACTCACCCATCAAAGTCCGATCTCGATTCTGAAAAAAAATATTTTCGATCATCTCTTTTTCGTACCATGCGGAATAACTTCTTTCCAGGTGTATTTTCGTGTAACAACGGTTGGATTTTTGGATTCAGCGGGTCAAAATACACCTATAAACCCACCCATCAAAGTTCGATTCCGATTCTGGAGACAGATATTTTCGATCATCTCTTTTTCGTACCATGCGAAATAACTTTTTTCCAAGCATATTTTTGGTCATAAGAGGTCGAATTTTTGGATTCAGCGGGTCGAAATACACCTAGAAACTCACCCATCAAAGTCCGATCTTGATTCTGAAAAAAAATATTTTCGATCATCTCTTTTTCGTTCCATGCGAAATAAATTCTTTCCAGGTGTATTTTCGTGTAACAAAGGTTAGATTTTCGGATTCAGCGGGTCGAAATACACCTAGAAACTCACCCATTAGAGTCCGATTTCGATTCTGGAAAAAGATATTTTCGATCATCTGTTTTCCGTACCATGCGAAATCACTTCTTTCCAAGCATATTTTTGGACATCAAAAGTTGGATTCTCGGATTCAGGGGGTCGAAATACACCTAGAAACTCACCTATTAAAGTCCGATTTTGATTCTGAAAAAAAATATTTTCGATCATCTCTTTTTCGTACCATGCGAAATAACTTCTTTCCAGGTGTATTTTCGTGTAACAAAGGTTGGATTTTGGGATTGAGCGGGTCAAAATACAGCTATAAACCCACCATTCAAAGTTCGATTTCGATTCTGGAGACAGATATTTTCGATCATCTCTTTTTCGTACCATTCGGAATAACTTTTTTCCAAGCATATTTTTGGTCATCAAAGGTTCGATTTTCGGATTCAGCGGGTCGAAATACACCTAGAAACTCACCCATCAAAGTCCGATCTTGATTCTGAAAAAAAATATTTTCGATCATCTCTTTTTCGTACCATGCGAAATAACTTTTTTCCAAGCATATTTTTGGTCATCAGAGGTTGGATTTTCGGATACAGGGGGTCGAAATACACCTAGAAACTCACCCATTAAAGTCCGATTTTGATTCTGAAAAAAAATATTTTCGATCATCTCTTTTTCGTACCATGCGAAATAACTTCTTTCCAGGTGTATTTTCGTGTAACAAAGGTTGGATTTTTGGATTCAGCGGGTCAAGATACACCTATAAACCCACCCTTCAAAGTTCGATTTCGATTCTGGAGACAGATATTTTCGATCATCTCTTTTTCGTATCATGCGAAATAACTTTTTTCCAAGCATATTTTTGGTCATCAAAGGTTGGATTTTCGCATCCAGCGGGTCGAAATACACCTAGAAACTCACCCATCAAAGTCCGATTTTGATTCTGAAAGAAAATATTTTCGATCATCTCTTTTTCGTACCATGCGAAATAACTTTTTTCCAAGCATGTTTTTGGTCACAAGAGGTCGGATTTTTGGATTCAGCGGGTCGAAATACCCCTAGAAACTCACCCATTAAAGTCCGATCTCGATTCTGAACAAAAATATTTTCGATCAGCTCTTTGTCGTACCATGCGGAATAACTTCTTTCCAGGTGTATTTTCGGTCAACAAAGGTTTGATTTTTGGATTCAGCGGGTCAAAATACACCTATAAACCCACCCATCAAAGTTCGATTCCGATTCTGGAGACAGATATTTTCGATCATCTCTTTTTCGTACCATGCGAAATAACTTTTTTCCGAGCATATTTCTGCTCATCAAAGTTTGGATTTTCGGATTCAGCGGGTCGAAATACACCTAGAAACTCACCCATCAAAGTCCGATCTTGATTCTGAAAAAAAAAATTTTCGATCATCTCTTTTTCGTACCATGCGAAATAATTTTTTTCCAAGCATATTTTTGGTCATACGAGGTCGGATTTTTGGATTCAGCGGGTCGAAATACCCCTAGAAACTCACCCATTAAAGTCCGATCTCGATTCTGAAAAAAAATATTTTCGATCATCTCTTGTTCGTACCATGCGAAATAACTTCTTTTCAGGTGTATTTTCGCTCAACAAAGGTTGGATTTTTGGATTCAGCGGGTCAAAATACACCTATAAACCCACCCATCAAAGTTCGATTCCGATTCTGGAGACAGATATTTTCGATCATCTCTTTTTCGTACCATGAGAAATAACTTTTTTCCAAGCATATTTTTGCTCATCAAAGTTTGGATTTTCGGATTCAGCGGGTCGAAATACACCTAGAAACTCACCCATCAAAGTCCGATCTTGATTCTGAAAAAAATATTTTCGATCATCTCTTTTTCGTACCATGCGAAATAACTTTTTTCCAAGCATATTTGTGGTCATCAAAGGTTGGATTTTCGGATTCAGGGGGTCGAAATACACCTAGAAACTCACCCATTAAAGTCCGATTTTGATTCTGAAAAAAGATATTTTCGATCATCTCTTTTTCGTTCCATGCGAAATAACTTCTTTCCAGGTGTATTTTCGTGTAACAAAGGTTGGATTTTTGGATTCAGCGGGTCAAAATACACCTATAAACCCACCCATCAAAGTCCGATCTTGATTCTGAAAAAAAATATTTTCGATCATCTCTTTTTCGTACCATGCGAAATAACTTTTTTCCAAGCATATTTTTGGTCATCAGAGGTTGGATTTTCGGATTCAGGGGGTCAAAATACACCTAGAAACTCACCCATTAAAGTCCGATTTTGATTCTGAAAAAAGATATTTTCGATCATCTCTTTTTCGTACCATGCGAAATAACTTCTTTCCAGGTGTATTTTCGTGTAACAAAGGTTGGATTTTTGGATTCAGCGGGTCAAGATACACCTATACACCCACCCATCAAAGTTCGATTCCGATTCTGGAGACAGATATTTTCGATCATCTCTTTTTCGTACCATGCGAAATAACTTTTTTCCAAGCATATTTTTGCTCATCAAAGTTCGGATTTTCGGATTCAGCGGGTCGAAATACACCTAGAAACTCACCCATCAAAGTCCGATCTTGATTCTGAAAAAAAATATTTTCGATCATCTCTTTTTCGTACCATGCGAAATAACTTTTTTCCAAGCATATTTTTGGTCATCAGAGGTTGGATTTTCGGATTCAGGGGGTCGAAATACACCTAGAAACTCACCTATTAAAGTCCGATTCTGATTCTGAAAAAAAATATTTTCGATCATCTCTTTTTCGTACCATGCGAAATAACTTCTTTCCAGGTGTATTTTCGTGTAACAAAGGTTGGATTTTGGGATTCAGCGGGTCAAAATTCACCTATAAACCCACCATTCAAAGTTCGATTTTGATTCTGGAGACAGATATTTTCGATCATCTCTTTTTCGTACCATTCGAAATAACTTTTTTCCAAGCATATTTTTGGTCATCAAAGGTTCGATTTTCGGATTCAGCGGGTCGAAATACACCTAGAAACTCACCCATCAAAGTCCGATCTTGATTCTGAAAAAAAATATTTTCGATCATCTCTTTTTCGTACCATGCGAAATAACTTTTTTCCAAGCATATTTTTGGTCATCAGAGGTTGGATTTTCGGATTCAGGGGGTCGAAATACACCTAGAAACTCACCCATTAAAGTCCGATTTTGATTCTGAAAAAAAATATTTTCGATCATCTCTTTTTCGTACCATGCGAAATAACTTCTTTCCAGGTGTATTTTCGTGTAACAAAGGTTGGATTCTTGGATTCAGCGGGTCAAGATACACCTATAAACCCACCCTTCAAAGTTCGATTTCGATTCTGGAGACAGATATTTTCGATCATCTCTTTTTCGTATCATGCGAAATAACTTTTTTCCAAGCATATTTTTGGTCATCAAAGGATGGATTTTCGCATCCAGCGGGTCGAAATACACCTAGAAACTCACCCATCAAAGTCCGATTTTGATTCTGAAAGAAAATATTTTCGATCATCTCTTTTTCGTACCATGCGAAATAACTTTTTTCCAAGCATGTTTTTGGTCACAAGAGGTCGGATTTTTGGATTCAGCGGGTCGAAATACCCCTAGAAACTCACCCATTAAAGTCCGATCTCGATTCTGACCAAAAATATTTTCGATCATCTCTTTTTCGTTCCATGCGAAATAACTTCTTTCCAGGTGTATTTTCGTGTAACAAAGGTTGGATTTTCGGATTCAGCGGGTCGAAATACACCTAGAAACTCACCCATCAAAGTCCGATCTTGATTCTGAAAAAAAATATTTTCGATCATCTCTTTTTCGTACCATGCGAAATAATTTTTTTCCAAGCATATTTTTGGTCATACGAGGTCGGATTTTTGGATTCAGCGGGTCGAAATACTTCGAGAAACTCACCCATGAGAGTCCTATTTTGATTCTGGAAAAAGATATTTTCGATCATCTCTTTTTCGTACCATGCGAAATAACTTCTTTCCAAGCATGTTTTTGGACATCAAAGGTTCGGTTTTCGGATTCAGCGGGTCAAAATACACCTAGAAACTTACCCATTAGAGTCCGATTCCGATTCTGGAAAAAGATATTTTCGATCATCTCTTTTTCGTACCATGCGAAATAACTTCTTTCCAAGCATGTTTTGGACACCAAGTGTTAGATTTTCGGATTCAGCGGGTCAAATTACACCTAGAAACTCACCCATCAAAGTCCGATTTCGATTCTGGAAAAAGATATTTTCGATCATCTGTTTTTCGTACCATGCGAAATCACTTCTTTCCAAGCATATTTTTGTACATCAAAGGTTGGATTTTCGTATTCAGCGGGTCAAAATACACCTAGAATCTCACCCATTAGAGTCCGATTTCGATTCCGGAAAAAGATATTTTCGATCATCTGTTTTTCGTACCATGCGAAATCACTTCTTGCCAAGCATATTTTTGGACATAAAAAGTTGGATTTTCGGATTCAGCGGGTCGGAATACACCTAGAAACTGACCCATCAAAATTCGATTTCAATTCTGGAAAAAAATATTTTCGATCATCTCTTTTTCGTACCGTGCGGAATAACTTCTATCCAAGCATGTTTTGGACATAAAGTGTTGGATTTTCGGATTCAGCGGGTCAAAACACCTAAAAACTCACCCATTGAAGTCCGATTTCGATTCTGGAAAAAGATATTTTCGATCATCTCTTTTTCGTACCATGCGGAATAACTTCTTTCCAAGCATATTTTGGACATGAAGTGTTGGATTTTCGGATTCAGCGGGTCAAAACACTTAGAAACTCACCCATTAAAGTCCGATTTCGATTCTGGTAAAAGATATTTTCGATCATCTCTTTTTCGTACCATGTGAAATAACTTCATTCCACGCATATTTGTGGACATCAAAGGTTGGATTTTCGCATTCAGCGGGTCGAAATACACCTAGAAACTCACCCATTAGAGTCCAATTTCGATTCTGGAACAAGATATTTTCGATCATCTGTTTTCCGTACCATGCGAAATCACTTCTTTCCAAGCATATTTTTGGACATCAAAAGTTGGATTCTCGGATTCAGGAGGTCGAAATACACCTAGAAACTCACCCATTATAGTCCGATCTCGATTCTGAAAAAAAATATTTTCGATCATCTCTTTTTCGTACCATGCGGAATAACTTCTTTCCAGGTGTATTTTCGTGTAACAACGGTTGGATTTTTGGATTCAGCGGGTCAAAATACACCTATAAACCCACCCATCAAAGTTCGATTCCGATTCTGGAGACAGATATTTTCGATCATCTCTTTTTCGTACCATGCGAAATAACTTTTTTCCAAGCATATTTTTGGTCATAAGAGGTCGAATTTTTGGATTCAGCGGGTCGAAATACACCTAGAAACTCACCCATCAAAGTCCGATCTTGATTCTGAAAAAAAATATTTTCGATCATCTCTTTTTCGTTCCATGCGAAATAAATTCTTTCCAGGTGTATTTTCGTGTAACAAAGGTTAGATTTTCGGATTCAGCGGGTCGAAATACACATAGAAACTCACCCATCGAAGTCCGATCTTGATTCTGAAGAAAAATATTTTCGATCATCTCTTTTTCGTACCTTGCGAAAGAATTTTTTTCCAAGCATAGTTTTGGTCATACAAGGTCGGATTTTTGGATTCAGCGGGTCGAAATACCCCTAGAAACTCACCCATTAAAGTCCGATCTCGATTCTGAAAAAAAATATTTTCGATCATCTCTTGTTCGTACCATGCGAAATAACTTCTTTCCAGGTGTATTTTCGCTGAACAAAGGTTGGATTTTTGGATTCAGCGGGTCAAAATACACCTATAAACCCACCCATCAAAGTTCGATTCCGATTCTGGAGACAGATATTTTCGATCATCTCTTTTTCGTACCATGCGAAATAACTTTTTTCCAAGCATATTTTTGCTCATGAAGTTCGGATTTTCGGATTCAGCGGGTCGAAATACACCTAGAAACTCACCCATCAAAGTCCGATCTTGATTCTGAAAAAAAATATTTTCGATCATCTCTTTTTCGTTCCATGCGAAATAACTTCTTTCCAGGTGTATTTTCGTGTAACAAAGGTTGGATTTTCGGATTCAGCGGGTCGAAATACACCTAGAAACTCACCCATCAAAGTCCGATCTTGATTCTGAAAAAAAATATTTTCGATCATCTCTTTTTCGTACCATGCGAAATAATTTTTTTCCAAGCATATTTTTGGTCATACGAGGTCGGATTTTTGGATTCAGCGGGTCGAAATACTTCGAGAAACTCACCCATGAGAGTCCTATTTTGATTCTGGAAAAAGATATTTTCGATCATCTCTTTTTCGTACCATGCGAAATAACTTCTTTCCAAGCATGTTTTTGGACATCAAAGGTTCGGTTTTCGGATTCAGCGGGTCAAAATACACCTAGAAACTTACCCATTAGAGTCCGATTCCGATTCTGGAAAAAGATATTTTCGATCATCTCTTTTTCGTACCATGCGAAATAACTTCTTTCCAAGCATGTTTTGGACACCAAGTGTTAGATTTTCGGATTCAGCGGGTCAAATTACACCTAGAAACTCACCCATCAAAGTCCGATTTCGATTCTGGAAAAAGATATTTTCGATCATCTGTTTTTCGTACCATGCGAAATCACTTCTTTCCAAGCATATTTTTGTACATCAAAGGTTGGATTTTCGTATTCAGCGGGTCAAAATACACCTAGAATCTCACCCATTAGAGTCCGATTTCGATTCCGGAAAAAGATATTTTCGATCATCTGTTTTTCGTACCATGCGAAATCACTTCTTGCCAAGCATATTTTTGGACATAAAAAGTTGGATTTTCGGATTCAGCGGGTCGGAATACACCTAGAAACTGACCCATCAAAATTCGATTTCAATTCTGGAAAAAAATATTTTCGATCATCTCTTTTTCGTACCGTGCGGAATAACTTCTATCCAAGCATGTTTTGGACATAAAGTGTTGGATTTTCGGATTCAGCGGGTCAAAACACCTAAAAACTCACCCATTGAAGTCCGATTTCGATTCTGGAAAAAGATATTTTCGATCATCTCTTTTTCGTACCATGCGGAATAACTTCTTTCCAAGCATATTTTGGACATGAAGTGTTGGATTTTCGGATTCAGCGGGTCAAAACACTTAGAAACTCACCCATTAAAGTCCGATTTCGATTCTGGTAAAAGATATTTTCGATCATCTCTTTTTCGTACCATGTGAAATAACTTCATTCCACGCATATTTGTGGACATCAAAGGTTGGATTTTCGCATTCAGCGGGTCGAAATACACCTAGAAACTCACCCATTAGAGTCCAATTTCGATTCTGGAACAAGATATTTTCGATCATCTGTTTTCCGTACCATGCGAAATCACTTCTTTCCAAGCATATTTTTGGACATCAAAAGTTGGATTCTCGGATTCAGGAGGTCGAAATACACCTAGAAACTCACCCATTAAAGTCCGATCTCGATTCTGAAAAAAAATATTTTCGATCATCTCTTTTTCGTACCATGCGGAATAACTTCTTTCCAGGTGTATTTTCGTGTAACAACGGTTGGATTTTTGGATTCAGCGGGTCAAAATACACCTATAAACCCACCCATCAAAGTTCGATTCCGATTCTGGAGACAGATATTTTCGATCATCTCTTTTTCGTACCATGCGAAATAACTTTTTTCCAAGCATATTTTTGGTCATAAGAGGTCGAATTTTTGGATTCAGCGGGTCGAAATACACCTAGAAACTCACCCATCAAAGTCCGATCTTGATTCTGAAAAAAAATATTTTCGATCATCTCTTTTTCGTTCCATGCGAAATAAATTCTTTCCAGGTGTATTTTCGTGTAACAAAGGTTAGATTTTCGGATTCAGCGGGTCGAAATACACATAGAAACTCACCCATCGAAGTCCGATCTTGATTCTGAAGAAAAATATTTTCGATCATCTCTTTTTCGTACCTTGCGAAAGAATTTTTTTCCAAGCATAGTTTTGGTCATACAAGGTCGGATTTTTGGATTCAGCGGGTCGAAATACCCCTAGAAACTCACCCATTAAAGTCCGATCTCGATTCTGAAAAAAAATATTTTCGATCATCTCTTGTTCGTACCATGCGAAATAACTTCTTTCCAGGTGTATTTTCGCTGAACAAAGGTTGGATTTTTGGATTCAGCGGGTCAAAATACACCTATAAACCCACCCATCAAAGTTCGATTCCGATTCTGGAGACAGATATTTTCGATCATCTCTTTTTCGTACCATGCGAAATAACTTTTTTCCAAGCATATTTTTGCTCATGAAGTTCGGATTTTCGGATTCAGCGGGTCGAAATACACCTAGAAACTCACCCATCAAAGTCCGATCTTGATTCTGAAAAAAAATATTTTCGATCATCTCTTTTTCGTTCCATGCGAAATAACTTCTTTCCAGGTGTATTTTCGTGTAACAAAGGTTGGATTTTCGGATTCAGCGGGTCGAAATACACCTAGAAACTCACCCATCAAAGTCCGATCTTGATTCTGAAAAAAAATATTTTCGATCATCTCATTTTCGTACCATGCGAAATAATTTTTTTCCAAGCATATTTTTGGTCATACGAGGTCGGATTTTTGGATTCAGCGGGTCGAAATACCCATAGAAACTCACCCATTAAAGTCCGATCTCGATTCTGAAAAAAAATATTTTCGATCATCTCTTGTTCGTACCTTGCGAAATAACTTCGTTCCAAGCATGTTTTGGACACCAAGTGTTAGATTTTCGGATTCAGCGGGTCAAATTACACCTAGAAACTCACCCATCAAAGTCCGATTTCATTCTGGAAAAAGATATTTTCGATCATCTGTTTTTCGTACCATGCGAAATCACTTCTTTCCAAGCATATTTTTGTACATCAAAGGTTGGATTTTCGTATTCAGCGGGTCAAAATACACCTAGAAACTCACCTATTAGAGTCCGATTTCGATTCCGGAAAAAGATATTTTCGGTCATCTGTTTTTCGTACCATGCGAAATCACTTCTTTCCAAGCATATTTTTGGACATCAAAAGTTGGATTTTCGGATTCAGCGGGTCGAAATACACCTAGAAACTGACCCATCAGAATTCGATTTCAATTCTGGAAAAAAATATTTTCGATCATCTCTTTTTCGTACCATGCGAAATAACTTCTATCCAAGCATGTTTTGGACATCAAGTGTTGGATATTCGGATTCAGCGGGTCAAAACACCTAAAGACTCACCCATTGAAGTCCGATTTCGATTCTGGAAAAAGATATTTTCGATCATCTCTTTTTCGTACCATGCGAAATAACTTCTTTCCAAGCATGTTTTGGACATGAAGTGTTGGATTTTCGGATTCAGCGGGTCAAAACACTTAGAAACTCACCCGTCAAAATTTGATTTCAATTCTGGAGAAATATTTTCAATCATCTCTTTTTCGTACCATGCGAAATAACTTTTTTCCGAGCATGTTTTGGACATCAAGTGTTGGATTTTCGGATTCAGCGGGTCAAAACACCTAAAAACTCACCCGTTGAAGTCCGATTTCGATTCTGGAAAAAGATATTTTCGATCATCTCTTTTTCGTACCATGCGGAATAACTTTTTTCCAAGCATATTTTTGGTCATCAGAGGTTGGATTTTCGGATTCAGGGGGTCGAAATACACCTAGAAACTCACCCATTAAAGTCCGATTTTGATTCTGAAAAAAAATATTTTCGATTATCTCTTTTTCGTTTCATGCGAAATAACTTCTTTCCAGGTGTATTTTCGTGTAACAAAGGTTAGATTTTCGGATTCAGCGGGTCGAAATACACCTAGAAACTCACCCATCAAAGTCCGATCTTGATTCTGAAAAAAAATATTTTCGATCAGCTCTTTTTCGTACCATGCGAAATAACTTTTTTCCAAGCATATTTTTGGTCATACGAGGTCGGATTTTCGGATTCAGCGGGTCAAAATACACCTAGAAACTTACCCATTAGAGTCCGATTCCGATTCTGGAAAAAGATATTTTCGATCATCTCTTTTTCGTATCATGCGAAATAACTCCGTTCCAAGCATGTTTTGGACACCGAGTGTTAGATTTTCGGATTCAGCGGGTCAAATTACACCTAGAAACTCACCCATCAAAGTCCGATTTCATTCTGGAAAAAGATATTTTCGATCATCTGTTTTTCGTACCATGCGAAATCACTTCTTTCCAAGCATATTTTTGTACATCAAAGGTTGGATTTTCGTATTCAGCGGGTCAAAATACACCTAGAAACTCACCCATTAGAGTCCGATTTCGATTCCGGAAAAAGATATTTTCGGTCATCTGTTTTTCGTACCATGCGAAATCACTTCTTTCCAAGCATATTTTTGGACATCAAAAGTTGGATTTTCGGATTCAGCGGGTCGAAATACACCTAGAAACTGACCCATCAGAATTCGATTTCAATTCTGGAAAAAAATATTTTCGATCATCTCTTTTTCGTACCATGCGAAATAACTTCTATCCAAGCATGTTTTGGACATCAAGTGTTGGATATTCGGATTCAGCGGGTCAAAACACCTAAAGACTCACCCATTGAAGTCCGATTTCGATTCTGGAAAAAGATATTTTCGATCATCTCTTTTTCGTACCATGCGAAATAACTTCTTTCCAAGCATGTTTTGGACATGAAGTGTTGGATTTTCGGATTCAGCGGGTCAAAACACTTAGAAACTCACCCGTCAAAATTTGATTTCAATTCTGGAGAAATATTTTCAATCATCTCTTTTTCGTACCATGCGAAATAACTTTTTTCCGAGCATGTTTTGGACATCAAGTGTTGGATTTTCGGATTCAGCGGGTCAAAACACCTAAAAACTCACCCGTTGAAGTCCGATTTCGATTCTGGAAAAAGATATTTTCGATCATCTCTTTTTCGTACCATGCGGAATAACTTTTTTCCAAGCATATTTTTGGTCATCAGAGGTTGGATTTTCGGATTCAGGGGGTCGAAATACACCTAGAAACTCACCCATTAAAGTCCGATCTCGATTCTGAAAAAAAATATTTTCGATCATCTTTTTTTCGTACCATGCGAAATAACTTTTTTCCAAGCATATTTTTGCTGATCAAAGTTTGGATTTTCGGATTCAGCGGGTCGAAATACACCTAGAAACTCACCCATCAAAGTCCGATCTTGATTCTGAAAAAAAATATTTTCGATAATCTCTTTTTCGTACCATGCGAAATAACTTTTTTCCAAGCATATTTTTGATCATCAGAGGCTGGATTTTCGGATTCAGGGGGTCGAAATACACCTAGAAACTCACCCATTAAAGTCTGATTTTGATTCTGAAAAAAAATATTTTCGATCATCTCTTTTTCGTTCCATGCGAAATAACTTCTTTCCAGGTGTATTTTCGTGTAACAAAGGTTGGATTCTCGGATTCAGCGGGTCGGAATACACCTAGAAACTCACCCATCAAAGTCCGATCTTTATTCTGAAAAAAAATATTTTCGATCATCTCATTTTCGTACCATGCGAAATAATTTTTTTCCAAGCATATTTTTGCTGATCGAAGTTCGGATTTTCGGATTCAGCGGGTCAAAATACACCAAGAATCTCACCCATTAGAGTCCGATTTCGATTCTGGAAAAAGATATTTTCGATCATCTCTTTTTCGTACCATGCGAAATAACTTCTTTCCACGCATGTTTTTGGACATCAAAGGTTGGATTTCGGGATTCAGCGGGTCGAAATACTTCGAGAAACTCACCCATGAGAGTCCGATTTTGATTCTGGAAAAAGATATTTTCGATCATCTCTTTTTCGTACCATGCGAAATAACTTCTTTCCAAACATATTTTCGGATATTAAGGGCTGGAATTTCGGATTCAGCGGGTCGAAATACGCCTGGAAACTCACCCATTAAAGTTCGAACTCAATTCTGGAAAAACATATTTTCGATCATCTCTTTTTCGTACCATGTGAAATAACTTCTTTCCAAGCATGTTTTTGGACATCAAAGGTTCGGTTTTCGGATTCAGCGGGTCAAAATACACCTAGAAACTTACCCATTAGAGTCCGATTCCGATTCTGGAAAAAGATATTTTCGATCATCTCTTTTTCGTATCATGCGAAATAACTTCGTTCCAAGCATGTTTTGGACACCAAGTGTTAGATTTTCGGATTCAGCGGGTCAAATTACACCTAGAAACTCACCCATCAAAGTCCGATTTCATTCTGGAAAAAGATATTTTCGATCATCTGTTTTTCGTACCATGCGAAATCACTTCTTTCCAAGCATATTTTTGGTCATCAGAGGTTGGATTTTCGGATTCAGGGGGTCGAAATACACCTAGAAACTCACCTATTAAAGTCCGATTTTAATTCTGAAAAAAAATATTTTCGATCATCTCTTTTTCGTACCATGCGAAATAACTTCTTTCCAGGTGTATTTTCGTGTAACAAAGGTTTGATTTTGGGATTCAGCGGGTCAAAATACAGCTATAAACCCACCATTCAAAGTTCGATTTCGATTCTGGAGACAGATATTTTCGATCATCTCTTTTTCGTACCATTCGAAATAACTTTTTTCCAAGCATATTTTTGGTCATCAAAGGTTCGATTTTCGGATTCAGCGGGTCGAAATACACCTAGAAACTCACCCATCAAAGTCCGATCTTGATTCTGAAAAAAAATATTTTCGATCATCTCTTTGTCGTACCATGCGAAATAACTTTTTTCCAAGCATATTTTTGGTCATCAGAGGTTGGATTTTCGGATTCAGGGGGTCGAAATACACCTAGAAACTCACCCATTAAAGTCCGATTTTGATTCTGAAAAAAAATATTTTCGATCATCTCTTTTTCGTACCATGCGAAATAACTTCTTTCCAGGTGTATTTTCGTGTAACAAAGGTTGGATTTTTGGATTCAGCGGGTCAAGATACACCTATAAACCCACCCTTCAAAGTTCGATTTCGATTCTGGAGACAGATATTTTCGATCATCTCTTTTTCGTATCATGCGAAATAACTTTTTTCCAAGCATATTTTTGGTCATCAAAGGTTGGATTTTCGCATCCAGCGGGTCGGAATACACCTAGAAACTCACCCATCAAAGTCCGATTTTGATTCTGAAAGAAAATATTTTCGATCATCTCTTTTTCGTACCATGCGAAATAACTTTTTTCCAAGCATGTTTTTGGTCACAAGAGGTCGGATTTTTGGATTCAGCGGGTCGAAATACCCCTAGAAACTCACCCATTAAAGTCCGATCTCGATTCTGAACAAAAATATTTTCGATCAGCTCTTTTTCGTACCATGGGGAATAACTTCTTTCCAGGTGTATTTTCGGTCAACAAAGGTTTGATTTTTGGATTCAGCGGGTCAAAATACACCTATAAACCCACCCATCACAGTTCGATTCCGATTCTGGAGACAGATATTTTCGATCATCTCTTTTTCGTACCATGCGAAATAACTTTTTTCCGAGCATATTTCTGCTCATCAAAGTTTGGATTTTCGGATTCAGCGGGTCGAAATACACCTAGAAACTCACCCATCAAAGTCCGATCTTGATTCTGAAAAAAAATATTTTCGATCATCTCTTTTTCGTACCATGCGAAATAATTTTTTTCCAAGCATATTTTTGGTCATACGAGGTCGGATTTTTGGATTCAGCGGGTCGAAATACCCCTAGAAACTCACCCATTAAAGTCCGATCTCGATTCTGAAAAAAAATATTTTCGATCATCTCTTGTTCGTACCATGCGAAATAACTTCTTTTCTTGTGTATTTTCGCTCAACAAAGGTTGGATTTTTGGATTCAGCGGGTCAAAATACACCTATAAACCCACCCATCAAAGTTCGATTCCGATTCTGGAGACAGATATTTTCGATCATCTCTTTTTCGTACCATGCGAAATAACTTTTTTCCAAGCATATTTTTGCTCATCAAAGTTTGGATTTTCGGATTCAGCGGGTCGAAATACACCTAGAAACTCACCCATCAAAGTCCGATCTTGATTCTGAAAAAAAATATTTTCGATCATCTCTTTTTCGTACCATGCGAAATAACTTTTTTCCAAGCATATTTTTGATCATCAGAGGTTGGATTTTCGGATTCAGGGGGTCGAAATACACCTAGAAACTCACCCATTAAAGTCTGATTTTGATTCTGAAAAAAAATATTTTCGATCATCTCTTTTTCGTTCCATGCGAAATAACTTCTTTCCAGGTGTATTTTCGTGTAACAAAGGTTGGATTCTCGGATTCAGCGGGTCGAAATACACCTAGAAACTCACCCATCAAAGTCCGATCTTGATTCTGAAAAAAAATATTTTCGATCATCTCATTTTCGTACCATGCGAAATAATTTTTTTCCAAGCATATTTTTGGTCATACGAGGTCGGATTTTTGGATTCAGCGGGTCGAAATACCCCTAGAAACTCACCCATTAAAGTCCGATCTCGATTCTGAAAAAAAATATTTTCGATCATCTCTTGTTCGTACCTTGCGAAATAACTCCTTTCCAGGTGTATTTTTGTGTAACGAAGGTTGGATTTTCGGATTCAGCGGGTCAAAATACACCTATAAACCCACCCATCAATGTTCGATTCCGATTCTGGAGACAGATATTTTCGATCATCTCTTTTTCGTACCATGCGGAATAACTTCTTTCCAGGTGTATTTTCGTTCAACAAAGGTTTGATTTTTGGATTCAGCGGGTCAAAATACACCTCTAAGCCCACCCATCAAAGTTCGATTCCGATTCTGGAGACAGATATTTTCGATCATCTCTTTTTCGTACCATGCGAAATAACTTTTTTCCGAGCATATTTCTGCTCATCAAAGTTTGGATTTTCGGATTCAGCGGGTCCAAATACAACTAGAAACTCACCTATCAAAGTCCGATCTTGATTCTGAAAAAAAATATTTTCGATCATCTCTTTTTCGTACCATGCGAAATAATTTTTTTCCAAGCATATTTTTGGTCATACGAGGTCGGATTTTTGGATTCAGCGGGTCGAAATACACCTATAAACCCACCCATCAAAGTCCGATCTTGATTCTGAGAAAAAATATTTTCGATCATCTCTTTTTCGTACCATGCGAAATAACTTTTTTCCAAGCATATTTGTGGTCATCAAAGGTTGGATTTTCGGATTCAGGGGGTCGAAATACACCTAGAAACTCACCCATTAAAGTCCGATTTTGATTCTGAAAAAAGATATTTTCGATCATCTCTTTTTCGTTCCATGCGAAATAACTTCTTTCCAGGTGTATTTTCGTGTAACAAAGGTTGGATTTTTGGATTCAGCGGGTCAAAATACACCTATAAACCCACACATCAAAGTCCGATCTTGATTCTGAAAAAAAATATTTTCGATCATCTCTTTTTCGTACCATGCGAAATAACTTTTTTCCAAGCATATTTTTGCTCATCAAAGTTCGGATTTTCGGATTCAGCGGGTCGAAATACACCTAGAAACTCACCCATCAAAGTCCGATCTGGATTCTGAAAAAAAATATTTTCGATCATCTCTTTTTCGTACCATGCGAAACAACTTTTTTCCAAGCATATTTTTGGTCATCAGAGGTTGGATTTTCGGATTCAGGGGGTCGAAATACACCTAGAAACTCACCTATTAAAGTCCGATTTTGATTCTGAAAAAAAATATTTTCGATCATCTCTTTTTCGTTCCATGCGAAATAGCTTCTTTCCAGGTGTATTTTCGTGTCACAAAGGTTGGATTTCCGGATTCAGCGAGTCGAAATACACCTAGAAACTCACCTATCAAAGTCCGATCTTGATTGTGAAAAAAAATATTTTCGATCATCTCTTTTTCGTACCATGCGAAATAACTTCTTTCCAGGTGTATTTTCGTGTAACAAAGGTTGGATTTTGGGATTCAGCGGGTCAAAATACACCTATAAACCCACCATTCAAAGTTCGATTTCGATTCTGGAGACAGATATTTTCGATCATCTCTTTTTCGTACCATTCGAAATAACTTTTTTCCAAGCATATTTTTGGTCATCAAAGGTTCGATTTTCGGATTCAGCGGGTCGAAATACACCTAGAAACTCACCCATCAAAGTCCGATCTTGATTCTGAAAAAAAATATTTTCGATCATCTCTTTTTCGTACCATGCGAAATAACTTTTATCCAAGCATATTTTTGGTCATCAGAGGTTGGATTTTCGGATTCAGGGGGTCGAAATACACCTAGAAACTCACCCATTAAAGTCCGATTTTGATTCTGAAAAAAAATATTTTCGATCATCTCTTTTTCGTACCATGCGAAATAACTTCTTTCCAGGTGTATTTTCGTGTAACAAAGGTTGGATTCTTGGATTCAGCGGGTCAAGATACACCTATAAACCCACCCTTCGAAGTTCGATTTCGATTCTGGAGACAGATATTTTCGATCATCTCTTTTTCGTATCATGCGAAATAACTTTTTTCCAAGCATATTTTTGGTCATCAAAGATTGGATTTTCGCATCCAGCGGGTCGAAATACACCTAGAAACTCACCCATCAAAGTCCGATTTTGATTCTGAAAGAAAATATTTTCGATCATCTCTTTTTCGTACCATGCGAAATAACTTTTTTCCAAGCATGTTTTTGGTCACAAGAGGTCGGATTTTTGGATTCAGCGGGTCGAAATACCCCTAGAAACTCACCCATTAAAGTCCGATCTCGATTCTGACCAAAAATATTTTCGATCATCTCTTTTTCGTTCCATGCGAAATAACTTCTTTCCAGGTGTATTTTCGTGTAACAAAGGTTGGATTTTTGGATTCAGCGGGTCAAGATACACCTATAAACCCACCCTTCAAAGTTCGATTTCGATTCTGGAGACAGATATTTTCGATCATCTCTTTTTCGTATCATGCGAAATAACTTTTTTCCAAGCATATTTTTGGTCATCAAAGGTTGGATTTTCGCATCCAGCGGGTCGAAATACACCTAGAAACTCACCCATCAAAGTCCGATTTTGATTCTGAAAGAAAATATTTTCGATCATCTCTTTTTCGTACCATGCGAAATAACTTTTTTCCAAGCATGTTTTTGGTCACAAGAGGTCGGATTTTTGGATTCAGCGGGTCGAAATACCCCTAGAAACTCACCCATTAAAGTCCGATCTCGATTCTGAACAAAAATATTTTCGATCAGCTCTTTTTCGTACCATGGGGAATAACTTCTTTCCAGGTGTATTTTCGGTCAACAAAGGTTTGATTTTTGGATTCAGCGGGTCAAAATACACCTATAAACCCACCCATCACAGTTCGATTCCGATTCTGGAGACAGATATTTTCGATCATCTCTTTTTCGTACCATGCGAAATAACTTTTTTCCGAGCATATTTCTGCTCATCAAAGTTTGGATTTTCGGATTCAGCGGGTCGAAATACACCTAGAAACTCACCCATCAAAGTCCGATCTTGATTCTGAAAAAAAATATTTTCGATCATCTCTTTTTCGTACCATGCGAAATAATTTTTTTCCAAGCATATTTTTGGTCATACGAGGTCGGATTTTTGGATTCAGCGGGTCGAAATACCCCTAGAAACTCACCCATTAAAGTCCGATCTCGATTCTGAAAAAAAATATTTTCGATCATCTCTTGTTCGTACCATGCGAAATAACTTCTTTTCTTGTGTATTTTCGCTCAACAAAGGTTGGATTTTTGGATTCAGCGGGTCAAAATACACCTATAAACCCACCCATCAAAGTTCGATTCCGATTCTGGAGACAGATATTTTCGATCATCTCTTTTTCGTACCATGCGAAATAACTTTTTTCCAAGCATATTTTTGCTCATCAAAGTTTGGATTTTCGGATTCAGCGGGTCGAAATACACCTAGAAACTCACCCATCAAAGTCCGATCTTGATTCTGAAAAAAAATATTTTCGATCATCTCTTTTTCGTACCATGCGAAATAACTTTTTTCCAAGCATATTTTTGATCATCAGAGGTTGGATTTTCGGATTCAGGGGGTCGAAATACAGCTAGAAACTCACCCATTAAAGTCTGATTTTGATTCTGAAAAAAAATATTTTCGATCATCTCTTTTTCGTTCCATGCGAAATAACTTCTTTCCAGGTGTATTTTCGTGTAACAAAGGTTGGATTCTCGGATTCAGCGGGTCGAAATACACCTAGAAACTCACCCATCAAAGTCCGATCTTGATTCTGAAAAAAAATATTTTCGATCATCTCATTTTCGTACCATGCGAAATAATTTTTTTCCAAGCATATTTTTGGTCATACGAGGTCGGATTTTTGGATTCAGCGGGTCGAAATACCCCTAGAAACTCACCCATTAAAGTCCGATCTCGATTCTGAAAAAAAATATTTTCGATCATCTCTTGTTCGTACCTTGCGAAATAACTCCTTTCCAGGTGTATTTTTGTGTAACGAAGGTTGGATTTTCGGATTCAGCGGGTCAAAATACACCTATAAACCCACCCATCAAAGTTCGATTCCGATTCTGGAGACAGATATTTTCGATCATCTCTTTTTCGTACCATGCGGAATAACTTCTTTCCAGGTGTATTTTCGTTCAACAAAGGTTTGATTTTTGGATTCAGCGGGTCAAAATACACCTCTAAGCCCACCCATCAAAGTTCGATTCCGATTCTGGAGACAGATATTTTCGATCATCTCTTTTTCGTACCATGCGAAATAACTTTTTTCCGAGCATATTTCTGCTCATCAAAGTTTGGATTTTCGGATTCAGCGGGTCCAAATACAACTAGAAACTCACCTATCAAAGTCCGATCTTGATTCTGAAAAAAAATATTTTCGATCATCTCTTTTTCGTACCATGCGAAATAATTTTTTTCCAAGCATATTTTTGGTCATACGAGGTCGGATTTTTGGATTCAGCGGGTCGAAATACACCTATAAACCCACCCATCAAAGTCCGATCTTGATTCTGAGAAAAAATATTTTCGATCATCTCTTTTTCGTACCATGCGAAATAACTTTTTTCCAAGCATATTTGTGGTCATCAAAGGTTGGATTTTCGGATTCAGGGGGTCGAAATACACCTAGAAACTCACCCATTAAAGTCCGATTTTGATTCTGAAAAAAGATATTTTCGATCATCTCTTTTTCGTTCCATGCGAAATAACTTCTTTCCAGGTGTATTTTCGTGTAACAAAGGTTGGATTTTTGGATTCAGCGGGTCAAAATACACCTATAAACCCACACATCAAAGTCCGATCTTGATTCTGAAAAAAAATATTTTCGATCATCTCTTTTTCGTACCATGCGAAATAACTTTTTTCCAAGCATATTTTTGCTCATCAAAGTTCGGATTTTCGGATTCAGCGGGTCGAAATACACCTAGAAACTCACCCATCAAAGTCCGATCTGGATTCTGAAAAAAAATATTTTCGATCATCTCTTTTTCGTACCATGCGAAACAACTTTTTTCCAAGCATATTTTTGGTCATCAGAGGTTGGATTTTCGGATTCAGGGGGTCGAAATACACCTAGAAACTCACCTATTAAAGTCCGATTTTGATTCTGAAAAAAAATATTTTCGATCATCTCTTTTTCGTTCCATGCGAAATAGCTTCTTTCCAGGTGTATTTTCGTGTCACAAAGGTTGGATTTCCGGATTCAGCGAGTCGAAATACACCTAGAAACTCACCTATCAAAGTCCGATCTTGATTGTGAAAAAAAATATTTTCGATCATCTCTTTTTCGTACCATGCGAAATAACTTCTTTCCAGGTGTATTTTCGTGTAACAAAGGTTGGATTTTGGGATTCAGCGGGTCAAAATACACCTATAAACCCACCATTCAAAGTTCGATTTCGATTCTGGAGACAGATATTTTCGATCATCTCTTTTTCGTACCATTCGAAATAACTTTTTTCCAAGCATATTTTTGGTCATCAAAGGTTCGATTTTCGGATTCAGCGGGTCGAAATACACCTAGAAACTCACCCATCAAAGTCCGATCTTGATTCTGAAAAAAAATATTTTCGATCATCTCTTTTTCGTACCATGCGAAATAACTTTTATCCAAGCATATTTTTGGTCATCAGAGGTTGGATTTTCGGATTCAGGGGGTCGAAATACACCTAGAAACTCACCCATTAAAGTCCGATTTTGATTCTGAAAAAAAATATTTTCGATCATCTCTTTTTCGTACCATGCGAAATAACTTCTTTCCAGGTGTATTTTCGTGTAACAAAGGTTGGATTCTTGGATTCAGCGGGTCAAGATACACCTATAAACCCACCCTTCGAAGTTCGATTTCGATTCTGGAGACAGATATTTTCGATCATCTCTTTTTCGTATCATGCGAAATAACTTTTTTCCAAGCATATTTTTGGTCATCAAAGATTGGATTTTCGCATCCAGCGGGTCGAAATACACCTAGAAACTCACCCATCAAAGTCCGATTTTGATTCTGAAAGAAAATATTTTCGATCATCTCTTTTTCGTACCATGCGAAATAACTTTTTTCCAAGCATGTTTTTGGTCACAAGAGGTCGGATTTTTGGATTCAGCGGGTCGAAATACCCCTAGAAACTCACCCATTAAAGTCCGATCTCGATTCTGACCAAAAATATTTTCGATCATCTCTTTTTCGTTCCATGCGAAATAACTTCTTTCCAGGTGTATTTTCGTGTAACAAAGGTTGGATTTTCGGATTCAGCGGGTCGAAATACACCTAGAAACTCACCCATCAAAGTCCGATCTTGATTCTGAAAAAAAATATTTTCGATCATCTCTTTTTCGTACCATGCGAAATAATTTTTTTCCAAGCATATTTTTGGTCATACGAGGTCGGATTTTTGGATTCAGCGGGTCGAAACACTTCGAGAAACTCACCCATGAGAGTCCGATTTTGATTCTGGAAAAAGATATTTTCGATCATCTCTTTTTCGTACCATGCGAAATAACTTCTTTCCAAGCATGTTTTTGGACATCAAAGGTTGGGTTTTCGGATTCAGCGGGTCAAAATACACCTAGAAACTTACCCATTAGAGTCCGATTCCGAATCTGGAAAAAGATATTTTCGATCATCTCTTTTTCGTACCATGCGAAATAACTTCTTTCCAAGCATGTTTTGGACACCAAGTGTTAGATTTTCGGATTCAGCGGGTCAAATTACACCTAGAAACTCACCCATCAAAGTCCGATTTCGATTCTGGAAAAAGATATCTTCGATCATCTGTTTTTCGTACCATGCGAAATCACTTCTTTCCAAGCATATTTTTGTACATCAAAGGTTGGATTTTCGTATTCAGCGGGTCAAAATACACCTAGAAACTCACCCATTAGAGTCCGATTTCGATTCCGGAAAAAGATATTTTCGATCATCTGTTTTTCGTACCATGCGAAATCACTTCTTTCCAAGCATATTTTTGGACATAAAAAGTTGGATTTTCGGATTCAGCGGGTCGGAATACACCTAGAAACTGAACCATCAAAATTCGATTTCAATTCTGGAAAAAAATATTTTCGATCATCTCTTTTTCGTACCATGCGAAATAACTTCTATTCAAGCATGTTTTGGACATAAAGTGTTGGATTTTCGGATTCAGCGGGTCAAAACACCTAAAAACTCACCCATTGAAGTCCGATTTCGATTCTGGAAAAAAATATTTTCGATCATCTCTTTTTCGTACCATGCGAAATAACTTCTTTCCAAGCATGTTTTGGACATGAAGTGTTGGATTTTCGGATTCAGCGGGTCAAAACACTTAGAAACTCACCCATTAAAGTCCGATTTCGATTCTGGAAAAAGATATTTTCGATCATCTCTTTTTCGTACCATGTGAAATCACTTCATTCCACGCATATTTGTGGACATCAAAGGTTGGATTTTCGCATTCAGCGGGTCGAAATACACCTAGAAACTCACCCATTAGAGTCCGATTTCGATTCTGGAAAAAGATATTTTCGATCATCTCTTTTTCGTACCATGCGAAATAACTTCTTTCCAAGCATGTTTTGGACATGAAGTGTTGGATTTTCGGATTCAGCGGGTCAAAACACTTAGAAACTCACCCATTAAAGTCCGATTTCGATTCTGAAAAAAAATATTTTCGATCATCTCTTGTTCGTACCATGCGAAATAACTTCTTTCCAGGTGTATTTTCGCTGAACATAGGTTGGATTTTTGGATTCAGCGGGTCAAAATACACCTATAAACCCACCCATCAAAGTTCGATTCCGATTCTGGAGACAGATATTTTCGATCATCTCTTTTTCGTACCATGCGAAATAACTTTTTTCCAAGCATATTTTTGCTCATGAAGTTCGGATTTTCGGATTCAGCGGGTCGAAATACACCTAGAAACTCACCCATCAAAGTCCGATCTTGATTCTGAAAAAAAATATTTTCGATCATCTCTTTTTCGTACCATGCGAAATAACTTTTTTCCAAGCATATTTTTGATCATCAGAGGTTGGATTTTCAGATTCAGGGGGTCGAAATACACCTAGAAACTCACCCATTAAAGTCTGATTTTGATTCTGAAAAAAAATATTTTCGATCATCTCTTTTTCGTTCCATGCGAAATAACTTCTTTCCAGGTGTATTTTCGTGTAACAGAGGTTGGATTCTCGGATTCAGCGGGTCGAAATACACCTAGAAACTCACCCATCAAAGTCCGATCTTGATTCTGAAAAAAAATATTTTCGATCATCTCATTTTCGTACCATGCGAAATAATTTTTTTCCAAGCATATTTTTGGTCATACGAGGTCGGATTTTTGGATTCAGCGGGTCGAAATACCCCTAGAAACTCACCCATTAAAGTCCGATCTCGATTCTGAAAAAAAATATTTTCGATCATCTCTTGTTCGTACCTTGCGAAATAACTTCTTTCCAGGTGTATTTTCGTGTAACAAAGGTTGGATTTTCGGATTCAGCGGGTCAAAATACACCTATAAACCCACCCATCAACGTTCGATTCCGATTCTGGAGACAGATATTTTCGATCATCTCTTTTTCGTACCATGCGAAATAATTTTTTCCAAGCATATTTTTGCTGATCAAAGTTCGGATTTTCGGATTCAGCGGGTCAAAATACACCAAGAATCTCACCCATTAGAGTCCGATTTCGATTCTGGAAAAAGATATTTTCGATCATCTCTTTTTCGTACCATGCGAAATAATTTCTTTCCACGCATGTTTTTGGACATCAAAGGTTGGATTTCGGGATTCAGCGGGTCGAAATACTTCGAGAAACTCACCCATGAGAGTCCGATTTTGATTCTGGAAAAAGATATTTTCGATCATCTCTTTTTCGTACCATGCGAAATAACTTCTTTCCAAACATATTTTCGGATATTAAGGGCTGGAATTTCGGATTCAGCGGGTCGAAATACGCCTGGAAACTCACCCATCAAAGTTCGAATTCAATTCTGGAAAAACATATTTTCGATCATCTCTTTTTCGTACCATGTGAAATAACTTCTTTCCAAGCATGTTTTTGGACATCAAAGGTTCGGTTTTCGGATTCAGCGGGTCAAAATACACCTAGAAACTTACCCATTAGAGTCCGATTCCGATTCTGGAAAAAGATATTTTCGATCATCTCTTTTTCGTATCATGCGAAATAACTTCGTTCCAAGCATGTTTTGGACACCAAGTGTTAGATTTTCGGATTCAGCGGGTCAAATTACACCTAGAAACTCACCCATCAAAGTCCGATTTCATTCTGGAAAAAGATATTTTCGATCATCTGTTTTTCGTACCATGCGGAATAACTTCTTTCCAGGTGTATTTTCGTGTAACAACGGTTGGATTTTTGGATTCAGCGGGTCAAAATACACCTATAAACCCACCCATCAAAGTTCGATTCCGATTCTGGAGACAGATATTTTCGATCATCTCTTTTTCGTACCATGCGAAATAACTTTTTTCCAAGCATATTTTTGCTCATCAAAGTTTGGATTTTCGGATTCAGCGGGTCGAAATACACCTAGAAACTCACCCATCAAAGTCCGATCTTGATTCTGAAAAAAAATATTTTCGATCATCTCTTTTTCGTACCATGCGAAATAACTTCTTTCCAAGCATGTTTTGGACATGAAGTGTTGGATTTTCGGATTCAGCGGGTCAAAACACTTAGAAACTCACCCATTAAAGTCCGATTTCGATTCTGGAAAAAGATATTTTCGATCATCTCTTTTTCGTACCATGTGAAATCACTTCATTCCACGCATATTTGTGGACATCAAAGGTTGGATTTTCGCATTCAGCGGGTCGAAATACACCTAGAAACTCACCCATTAGAGTCCGATTTCGATTCTGGAAAAAGATATTTTCGATCATCTCTTTTTCGTACCATGCGAAATAACTTCTTTCCAAGCATGTTTTGGACATGAAGTGTTGGATTTTCGGATTCAGCGGGTCAAAACACTTAGAAACTCACCCATTAAAGTCCGATTTCGATTCTGAAAAAAAATATTTTCGATCATCTCTTGTTCGTACCATGCGAAATAACTTCTTTCCAGGTGTATTTTCGCTGAACATAGGTTGGATTTTTGGATTCAGCGGGTCAAAATACACCTATAAACCCACCCATCAAAGTTCGATTCCGATTCTGGAGACAGATATTTTCGATCATCTCTTTTTCGTACCATGCGAAATAACTTTTTTCCAAGCATATTTTTGCTCATGAAGTTCGGATTTTCGGATTCAGCGGGTCGAAATACACCTAGAAACTCACCCATCAAAGTCCGATCTTGATTCTGAAAAAAAATATTTTCGATCATCTCTTTTTCGTACCATGCGAAATAACTTTTTTCCAAGCATATTTTTGATCATCAGAGGTTGGATTTTCAGATTCAGGGGGTCGAAATACACCTAGAAACTCACCCATTAAAGTCTGATTTTGATTCTGAAAAAAAATATTTTCGATCATCTCTTTTTCGTTCCATGCGAAATAACTTCTTTCCAGGTGTATTTTCGTGTAACAAAGGTTGGATTCTCGGATTCAGCGGGTCGAAATACACCTAGAAACTCACCCATCAAAGTCCGATCTTGATTCTGAAAAAAAATATTTTCGATCATCTCATTTTCGTACCATGCGAAATAATTTTTTTCCAAGCATATTTTTGGTCATACGAGGTCGGATTTTTGGATTCAGCGGGTCGAAATACCCCTAGAAACTCACCCATTAAAGTCCGATCTCGATTCTGAAAAAAAATATTTTCGATCATCTCTTGTTCGTACCTTGCGAAATAACTTCTTTCCAGGTGTATTTTCGTGTAACAAAGGTTGGATTTTCGGATTCAGCGGGTCAAAATACACCTATAAACCCACCCATCAACGTTCGATTCCGATTCTGGAGACAGATATTTTCGATCATCTCTTTTTCGTACCATGCGAAATAATTTTTTCCAAGCATATTTTTGCTGATCAAAGTTCGGATTTTCGGATTCAGCGGGTCAAAATACACCAAGAATCTCACCCATTAGAGTCCGATTTCGATTCTGGAAAAAGATATTTTCGATCATCTCTTTTTCGTACCATGCGAAATAATTTCTTTCCACGCATGTTTTTGGACATCAAAGGTTGGATTTCGGGATTCAGCGGGTCGAAATACTTCGAGAAACTCACCCATGAGAGTCCGATTTTGATTCTGGAAAAAGATATTTTCGATCATCTCTTTTTCGTACCATGCGAAATAACTTCTTTCCAAACATATTTTCGGATATTAAGGGCTGGAATTTCGGATTCAGCGGGTCGAAATACGCCTGGAAACTCACCCATCAAAGTTCGAATTCAATTCTGGAAAAACATATTTTCGATCATCTCTTTTTCGTACCATGTGAAATAACTTCTTTCCAAGCATGTTTTTGGACATCAAAGGTTCGGTTTTCGGATTCAGCGGGTCAAAATACACCTAGAAACTTACCCATTAGAGTCCGATTCCGATTCTGGAAAAAGATATTTTCGATCATCTCTTTTTCGTATCATGCGAAATAACTTCGTTCCAAGCATGTTTTGGACACCAAGTGTTAGATTTTCGGATTCAGCGGGTCAAATTACACCTAGAAACTCACCCATCAAAGTCCGATTTCATTCTGGAAAAAGATATTTTCGATCATCTGTTTTTCGTACCATGCGGAATAACTTCTTTCCAGGTGTATTTTCGTGTAACAACGGTTGGATTTTTGGATTCAGCGGGTCAAAATACACCTATAAACCCACCCATCAAAGTTCGATTCCGATTCTGGAGACAGATATTTTCGATCATCTCTTTTTCGTACCATGCGAAATAACTTTTTTCCAAGCATATTTTTGCTCATCAAAGTTTGGATTTTCGGATTCAGCGGGTCGAAATACACCTAGAAACTCACCCATCAAAGTCCGATCTTGATTCTGAAAAAAAATATTTTCGATCATCTCTTTTTCGTACCATGCGAAATAACTTCTTTCCAAACATGTTTTGGACATGAAGTGTTGGATTTTCGGATTCAGCGGGTCAAAACACTTAGAAACTCACCCATTAAAGTCCGATTTCGATTCTGGAAAAAGATATTTTCGATCATCTCTTTTTCGTACCATGTGAAATCACTTCATTCCACGCATATTTGTGGACATCAAAGGTTGGATTTTCGCATTCAGCGGGTCGAAATACACCTAGAAACTCACCCATTAGAGTCCGATTTCGATTCTGGAAAAAGATATTTTCGATCATCTCTTTTTCGTACCATGCGAAATAACTTCTTTCCAAGCATGTTTTGGACATGAAGTGTTGGATTTTCGGATTCAGCGGGTCAAAACACTTAGAAACTCACCCATTAAAGTCCGATTTCGATTCTGAAAAAAAATATTTTCGATCATCTCTTGTTCGTACCATGCGAAATAACTTCTTTCCAGGTGTATTTTCGCTGAACATAGGTTGGATTTTTGGATTCAGCGGGTCAAAATACACCTATAAACCCACCCATCAAAGTTCGATTCCGATTCTGGAGACAGATATTTTCGATCATCTCTTTTTCGTACCATGCGAAATAACTTTTTTCCAAGCATATTTTTGCTCATGAAGTTCGGATTTTCGGATTCAGCGGGTCGAAATACACCTAGAAACTCACCCATCAAAGTCCGATCTTGATTCTGAAAAAAAATATTTTCGATCATCTCTTTTTCGTACCATGCGAAATAACTTTTTTCCAAGCATATTTTTGATCATCAGAGGTTGGATTTTCAGATTCAGGGGGTCGAAATACACCTAGAAACTCACCCATTAAAGTCTGATTTTGATTCTGAAAAAAAATATTTTCGATCATCTCTTTTTCGTTCCATGCGAAATAACTTCTTTCCAGGTGTATTTTCGTGTAACAAAGGTTGGATTCTCGGATTCAGCGGGTCGAAATACACCTAGAAACTCACCCATCAAAGTCCGATCTTGATTCTGAAAAAAAATATTTTCGATCATCTCATTTTCGTACCATGCGAAATAATTTTTTTCCAAGCATATTTTTGGTCATACGAGGTCGGATTTTTGGATTCAGCGGGTCGAAATACCCCTAGAAACTCACCCATTAAAGTCCGATCTCGATTCTGAAAAAAAATATTTTCGATCATCTCTTGTTCGTACCTTGCGAAATAACTTCTTTCCAGGTGTATTTTCGTGTAACAAAGGTTGGATTTTCGGATTCAGCGGGTCAAAATACACCTATAAACCCACCCATCAAAGTTCGATTCCGATTCTGGAGACAGATATTTTCGATCATCTCTTTTTCGTACCATGCGAAATAATTTTTTCCAAGCATATTTTTGCTGATCAAAGTTCGGATTTTCGGATTCAGCGGGTCAAAATACACCAAGAATCTCACCCATTAGAGTCCGATTTCGATTCTGGAAAAAGATATTTTCGATCATCTCTTTTTCGTACCATGCGAAATAACTTCTTTCCACGCATGTTTTTGGACATCAAAGGTTGGATTTCGGGATTCAGCGGGTCGAAATACTTCGAGAAACTCACCCATGAGAGTCCGATTTTGATTCTGGAAAAAGATATTTTCGATCATCTCTTTTTCGTACCATGCGAAATAACTTCTTTCCAAACATATTTTCGGATATTAAGGGCTGGAATTTCGGATTCAGCGGGTCGAAATACGCCTGGAAACTCACCCATTAAAGTTCGAATTCAATTCTGGAAAAACATATTTTCGATCATCTCTTTTTCGTACCATGTGAAATAACTTCTTTCCAAGCATGTTTTTGGACATCAAAGGTTCGGTTTTCGGATTCAGCGGGTCAAAATACACCTAGAAACTTACCCATTAGAGTCCGATTCCGATTCTGGAAAAAGATATTTTCGATCATCTCTTTTTCGTATCATGCGAAATAACTTCGTTCCAAGCATGTTTTGGACACCAAGTGTTAGATTTTCGGATTCAGCGGGTCAAATTACACCTAGAAACTCACCCATCAAAGTCCGATTTCATTCTGGAAAAAGATATTTTCGATCATCTGTTTTTCGTACCATGCGGAATAACTTCTTTCCAGGTGTATTTTCGTGTAACAACGGTTGGATTTTTGGATTCAGCGGGTCAAAATACACCTATAAACCCACCCATCAAAGTTCGATTCCGATTCTGGAGACAGATATTTTCGATCATCTCTTTTTCGTACCATGCGAAATAACTTTTTTCAAGCATATTTTTGCTCATCAAAGTTTGGATTTTCGGATTCAGCGGGTCGAAATACACCTAGAAACTCACCCATCAAAGTCCGATCTTGATTCTGAAAAAAAATATTTTCGATCATCTCTTTTTCGTACCATGCGAAATAACTTTTTTCCAAGCATATTTTTGATCATCAGAGGTTGGATTTTCGGATTCAGGGGGTCGAAATACACCTAGAAACTCACCCATTAAAGTCTGATTTTGATTCTGAAAAAAAATATTTTCGATCATCTCTTTTTCGTTCCATGCGAAATAACTTCTTTCCAGGTGTATTTTCGTGTAACAAAGGTTGGATTCTCGGATTCAGCGGGTCGAAATACACCTAGAAACTCACCCATCAAAGTCCGATCTTGATTCTGAAAAAAAATATTTTCGATCATCTCATTTTCGTACCATGCGAAATAATTTTTTTCCAAGCATATTTTTGGTCATACGAGGTCGGATTTTTGGATTCAGCGGGTCGAAATACCCCTAGAAACTCACCCATTAAAGTCCGATCTCGATTCTGAAAAAAAATATTTTCGATCATCTCTTGTTCGTACCTTGCGAAATAACTTCTTTCCAGGTGTATTTTCGTGTAACGAAGGCTGGATTTTCGGATTCAGCGGGTCAAAATACACCTATAAACCCACCCATCAAAGTTCGCTTCCGATTCTGGAGACAGATATTTTCGATCATCTCTTTTTCGTACCATGCGGAATAACTTCTTTCCAGGTGTATTTTCGTTCAACAAAGGTTTGATTTTTGGATTCAGCGGGTCAAAATACACCTCTAAACCCACCCATCAAAGTTCGATTCCGATTCTGGAGACAGATATTTTCGATCATCTCTTTTTCGTACCATGCGAAATAACTTTTTTCCGAGCATATTTCTGCTCATCAAAGTTTGGATTTTCGGATTCAGCGGGTCCAAATACAACTAGAAACTCACCTATCAAAGTCCGATCTTGATTCTGAAAAAAAATATTTTCGATCATCTCTTTTTCGTACCATGCGAAATAATTTTTTTCCAAGCATATGTTTGGTCATACGAGGTCGGATTTTTGGATTCAGCGGGTCGAAATACACCTATAAACCCACCCATCAAAGTCCGATCTTGATTCTGAGAAAAAATATTTTCGATCATCTCTTTTTCGTACCATGCGAAATAACTTTTTTCCAAGCATATTTGTGGTCATCAAAGGTTGGATTTTCGGATTCAGGGGGTCGAAATACACCTAGAAACTCACCCATTAAAGTCCGATTTTGATTCTGAAAAAAGATATTTTCGATCATCTCTTTTTCGTTCCATGCGAAATAACTTCTTTCCAGGTGTATTTTCGTGTAACAAAGGTTGGATTTTTGGATTCAGCGGGTCAAAATACACCTATAAACCCACACATCAAAGTCCGATCTTGATTCTGAAAAAAAATATTTTCGATCATCTCTTTTTCGTACCATGCGAAATAACTTTTTTCCAAGCATATTTTTGCTCATCAAAGTTCGGATTTTCGGATTCAGCGGGTCGAAATACACCTAGAAACTCACCCATCAAAGTCCGATCTTGATTCTGAAAAAAAATATTTTCGATCATCTCTTTTTCGTACCATGCGAAACAACTTTTTTCCAAGCATATTTTTGGTCATCAGAGGTTGGATTTTCGGATTCAGGGGGTCGAAATACACCTAGAAACTCACCTATTAAAGTCCGATTTTGATTCTGAAAAAAAATATTTTCGATCATCTCTTTTTCGTTCCATGCGAAATAGCTTCTTTCCATGTGTATTTTCGTGTCACACAGGTTGGATTTCCGGATTCAGCGAGTCGAAATACACCTAGAAACTCACCTATCAAAGTCCGATCTTGATTGTGAAAAAAAATATTTTCGATCATCTCTTTTTCGTACCATGCGAAATAACTTTTTTCCAAGCATATTTTTGGTCATCAGAGGTTGGATTTTCGGATTCAGGGGGTCGAAATACACCTAGAAACTCACCTATTAAAGTCCGATTCTGATTCTGAAAAAAAATATTTTCGATCATCTCTTTTTCGTACCATGCGAAATAACTTCTTTCCAGGTGTATTTTCGTGTAACAAAGGTTGGATTTTGGGATTCAGCGGGTCAAAATACACCTATAAACCCACCATTCAAAGTTCGATTTCGATTCTGGAGACAGATATTTTCGATCATCTCTTTTTCGTACCATTCGAAATAACTTTTTTCCAAGCATATTTTTGGTCATCAAAGGTTCGATTTTCGGATTCAGCGGGTCGAAATACACCTAGAAACCCACCCATCAAAGTTCGATTCCGATTCTGGAGACAGATATTTTCGATCATCTCTTTTTCGTACCATGCGGAATAACTTCTTTCCAGGTGTATTTTCGTTCAACAAAGGTTTGATTTTTGGATTCAGCGGGTCAAAATACACCTCTAAACCCACCCATCAAAGTTCGATTCCGATTCTGGAGACAGATATTTTCGATCATCTCTTTTTCGTACCATGCGAAATAACTTTTTTCCGAGCATATTTCTGCTCATCAAAGTTTGGATTTTCGGATTCAGCGGGTCCAAATACAACTAGAAACTCACCTATCAAAGTCCGATCTTGATTCTGAAAAAAAATATTTTCGATCATCTCTTTTTCGTACCATGCGAAATAATTTTTTTCCAAGCATATTTTTGGTCATACGAGGTCGGATTTTTGGATTCAGCGGGTCGAAATACACCTATAAACCCACCCATCAAAGTCCGATCTTGATTCTGAGAAAAAATATTTTCGATCATCTCTTTTTCGTACCATGCGAAATAACTTTTTTCCAAGCATATTTGTGGTCATCAAAGGTTGGATTTTCGGATTCAGGGGGTCGAAATACACCTAGAAACTCACCCATTAAAGTCCGATTTTGATTCTGAAAAAAGATATTTTCGATCATCTCTTTTTCGTTCCATGCGAAATAACTTCTTTCCAGGTGTATTTTCGTGTAACAAAGGTTGGATTTTTGGATTCAGCGGGTCAAAATACACCTATAAACCCACACATCAAAGTCCGATCTTGATTCTGAAAAAAAATATTTTCGATCATCTCTTTTTCGTACCATGCGAAATAACTTTTTTCCAAGCATATTTTTGCTCATCAAAGTTCGGATTTTCGGATTCAGCGGGTCGAAATACACCTAGAAACTCACCCATCAAAGTCCGATCTTGATTCTGAAAAAAAATATTTTCGATCATCTCTTTTTCGTACCATGCGAAACAACTTTTTTCCAAGCATATTTTTGGTCATCAGAGGTTGGATTTTCGGATTCAGGGGGTCGAAATACACCTAGAAACTCACCTATTAAAGTCCGATTTTGATTCTGAAAAAAAATATTTTCGATCATCTCTTTTTCGTTCCATGCGAAATAGCTTCTTTCCAGGTGTATTTTCGTGTCACACAGGTTGGATTTCCGGATTCAGCGAGTCGAAATACACCTAGAAACTCACCTATCAAAGTCCGATCTTGATTGTGAAAAAAAATATTTTCGATCATCTCTTTTTCGTACCATGCGAAATAACTTTTTTCCAAGCATATTTTTGGTCATCAGAGGTTGGATTTTCGGATTCAGGGGGTCGAAATACACCTAGAAACTCACCTATTAAAGTCCGATTCTGATTCTGAAAAAAAATATTTTCGATCATCTCTTTTTCGTACCATGCGAAATAACTTCTTTCCAGGTGTATTTTCGTGTAACAAAGGTTGGATTTTGGGATTCAGCGGGTCAAAATACACCTATAAACCCACCATTCAAAGTTCGATTTCGATTCTGGAGACAGATATTTTCGATCATCTCTTTTTCGTACCATTCGAAATAACTTTTTTCCAAGCATATTTTTGGTCATCAAAGGTTCGATTTTCGGATTCAGCGGGTCGAAATACACCTAGAAACTCACCCATCAAAGTCCGATCTTGATTCTGAAAAAAAATATTTTCGATCATCTCTTTTTCGTACCATGCGAAATAACTTTTATCCAAGCATATTTTTGGTCATCAGAGGTTGGATTTTCGGATTCAGGGGGTCGAAATACACCTAGAAACTCACCCATTAAAGTCCGATTTTGATTCTGAAAAAAAATATTTTCGATCATCTCTTTTTCGTACCATGCGAAATAACTTCTTTCCAGGTGTATTTTCGTGTAACAAAGGTTGGATTCTTGGATTCAGCGGGTCAAGATACACCTTTAAACCCACCCTTCGAAGTTCGATTTCGATTCTGGAGACAGATATTTTCGATCATCTCTTTTTCGTATCATGCGAAATAACTTTTTTCCAAGCATATTTTTGGTCATCAAAGATTGGATTTTCGCATCCAGCGGGTCGAAATACACCTAGAAACTCACCCATCAAAGTCCGATTTTGATTCTGAAAGAAAATATTTTCGATCATCTCTTTTTCGTACCATGCGAAATAACTTTTTTCCAAGCATGTTTTTGGTCACAAGAGGTCGGATTTTTGGATTCAGCGGGTCGAAATACCCCTAGAAACTCACCCATTAAAGTCCGATCTCGATTCTGACCAAAAATATTTTCGATCATCTCTTTTTCGTTCCATGCGAAATAACTTCTTTCCAGGTGTATTTTCGTGTAACAAAGGTTGGATTTTCGGATTCAGCGGGTCGAAATACACCTAGAAACTCACCCATCAAAGTCCGATCTTGATTCTGAAAAAAAATATTTTCGATCATCTCTTTTTCGTACCATGCGAAATAATTTTTTTCCAAGCATATTTTTGGTCATACGAGGTCGGATTTTTGGATTCAGCGGGTCGAAACACTTCGAGAAACTCACCCATGAGAGTCCGATTTTGATTCTGGAAAAAGATATTTTCGATCATCTCTTTTTCGTACCATGCGAAATAACTTCTTTCCAAGCATGTTTTTGGACATCAAAGGTTGGGTTTTCGGATTCAGCGGGTCAAAATACACCTAGAAACTTACCCATTAGAGTCCGATTCCGAATCTGGAAAAAGATATTTTCGATCATCTCTTTTTCGTACCATGCGAAATAACTTCTTTCCAAGCATGTTTTGGACACCAAGTGTTAGATTTTCGGATTCAGCGGGTCAAATTACACCTAGAAACTCACCCATCAAAGTCCGATTTCGATTCTGGAAAAAGATATTTTCGATCATCTGTTTTTCGTACCATGCGAAATCACTTCTTTCCAAGCATATTTTTGTACATCAAAGGTTGGATTTTCGTATTCAGCGGGTCAAAATACACCTAGAAACTCACCCATTAGAGTCCGATTTCGATTCCGGAAAAAGATATTTTCGATCATCTGTTTTTCGTACCATGCGAAATCACTTCTTTCCAAGCATATTTTTGGACATAAAAAGTTGGATTTTCGGATTCAGCGGGTCGGAATACACCTAGAAACTGACCCATCAAAATTCGATTTCAATTCTGGAAAAAAATATTTTCGATCATCTCTTTTTCGTACCATGCGAAATAACTTCTATCCAAGCATGTTTTGGACATAAAGTGTTGGATTTTCGGATTCAGCGGGTCAAAACACCTAAAAACTCACCCATTGAAGTCCGATTTCGATTCTGGAAAAAGATATTTTCGATCATCTCTTTTTCGTACCATGCGAAATAACTTCTTTCCAAGCAATTTTTGGACATGAAGTGTTGGATTTTCGGATTCAGCGGGTCAAAACACTTAGAAACTCACCCGTTAAAGTCCGATTTCGATTCTGGAAAAAGATATTTTCGATCATCTCTTTTTCGTACCATGTGAAATCACTTCATTCCACGCATATTTGTGGACATCAAAGGTTGGATTTTCGCATTCAGCGGGTCGAAATACACCTAGAAACTCACCCATTAGAGTCCGATTTCGATTCAGGAAAAAGATATTTTCGATCATCTCTTTTTCGTACCATGCGAAATAACTTCTTTCCAAGCATGTTTTGGACATGAAGTGTTGGATTTTCGGATTCAGCGCGTCAAAACACTTAGAAACTCACCCATTAAAGTCCGATTTCGATTCTGAAAAAAAATATTTTCGATCATCTCTTGTTCGTACCATGCGAAATAACTTCTTTCCAGGTGTATTTTCGCTGAACATAGGTTGGATTTTTGGATTCAGCGGGTCAAAATACACCTATAAACCCACCCATCAAAGTTCGATTCCGATTCTGGAGACAGATATTTTCGATCATCTCTTTTTCGTACCATGCGAAATAACTTTTTTCCAAGCATATTTTTGCTCATGAAGTTCGGATTTTCGGATTCAGCGGGTCGAAATACACCTAGAAACTCACCCATCAAAGTCCGATCTTGATTCTGAAAAAAAATATTTTCGATCATCTCTTTTTCGTACCATGCGAAATAACTTTTTTCCAAGCATATTTTTGATCATCAGAGGTTGGATTTTCAGATTCAGGGGGTCGAAATACACCTAGAAACTCACCCATTAAAGTCTGATTTTGATTCTGAAAAAAAATATTTTCGATCATCTCTTTTTCGTTCCATGCGAAATAACTTCTTTCCAGGTGTATTTTCGTGTAACAAAGGTTGGATTCTCGGATTCAGCGGGTCGAAATACACCTAGAAACTCACCCATCAAAGTCCGATCTTGATTCTGAAAAAAAATATTTTCGATCATCTCATTTTCGTACCATGCGAAATAATTTTTTTCCAAGCATATTTTTGGTCATACGAGGTCGGATTTTTGGATTCAGCGGGTCGAAATACCCCTAGAAACTCACCCATTAAAGTCCGATCTCGATTCTGAAAAAAAATATTTTCGATCATCTCTTGTTCGTACCTTGCGAAATAACTTCTTTCCAGGTGTATTTTCGTGTAACAAAGGTTGGATTTTCGGATTCAGCGGGTCAAAATACACCTATAAACCCACCCATCAAAGTTCGATTCCGATTCTGGAGACAGATATTTTCGATCATCTCTTTTTCGTACCATGCGAAATAATTTTTTCCAAGCATATTTTTGCTGATCAAAGTTCGGATTTTCGGATTCAGCGGGTCAAAATACACCAAGAATCTCACCCATTAGAGTCCGATTTCGATTCTGGAAAAAGATATTTTCGATCATCTCTTTTTCGTACCATGCGAAATAACTTCTTTCCACGCATGTTTTTGGACATCAAAGGTTGGATTTCGGGATTCAGCGGGTCGAAATACTTCGAGAAACTCACCCATGAGAGTCCGATTTTGATTCTGGAAAAAGATATTTTCGATCATCTCTTTTTCGTACCATGCGAAATAACTTCTTTCCAAACATATTTTCGGATATTAAGGGCTGGAATTTCGGATTCAGCGGGTCGAAATACGCCTGGAAACTCACCCATTAAAGTTCGAATTCAATTCTGGAAAAACATATTTTCGATCATCTCTTTTTCGTACCATGTGAAATAACTTCTTTCCAAGCATGTTTTTGGACATCAAAGGTTCGGTTTTCGGATTCAGCGGGTCAAAATACACCTAGAAACTTACCCATTAGAGTCCGATTCCGATTCTGGAAAAAGATATTTTCGATCATCTCTTTTTCGTATCATGCGAAATAACTTCGTTCCAAGCATGTTTTGGACACCAAATGTTAGATTTTCGGATTCAGCGGGTCAAATTACACCTAGAAACTCACCCATCAAAGTCCGATTTCATTCTGGAAAAAGATATTTTCGATCATCTGTTTTTCGTACCATGCGGAATAACTTCTTTCCAGGTGTATTTTCGTGTAACAACGGTTGGATTTTTGGATTCAGCGGGTCAAAATACACCTATAAACCCACCCATCAAAGTTCGATTCCGATTCTGGAGACAGATATTTTCGATCATCTCTTTTTCGTACCATGCGAAATAACTTTTTTCCAAGCATATTTTTGCTCATCAAAGTTTGGATTTTCGGATTCAGCGGGTCGAAATACACCTAGAAACTCACCCATCAAAGTCCGATCTTGATTCTGAAAAAAAGTATTTTCGATCATCTCTTTTTCGTACCATGCGAAATAACTTTTTTCCAAGCATATTTTTGATTATCAGAGGTTGGATTTTCGGATTCAGGGGGTCGAAATACACCTAGAAACTCACCCATTAAAGTCTGATTTTGATTCTGAAAAAAAATATTTTCGATCATCTCTTTTTCGTTCCATGCGAAATAACTTCTTTCCAGGTGTATTTTCGTGTAACAAAGGTTGGATTCTCGGATTCAGCGGGTCGAAATACACCTAGAAACTCACCCATCAAAGTCCGATCTTGATTCTGAAAAAAAATATTTTCGATCATCTCATTTTCGTACCATGCGAAATAATTTTTTTCCAAGCATATTTTTGGTCATACGAGGTCGGATTTTTGGATTCAGCGGGTCGAAATACCCCTAGAAACTCACCCATTAAAGTCCGATCTCGATTCTGAAAAAAAATATTTTCGATCATCTCTTGTTCGTACCTTGCGAAATAACTTCTTTCCAGGTGTATTTTCGTGTAACGAAGGTTGGATTTTCGGATTCAGCGGGTCAAAATACACCTATAAACCCACCCATCAAAGTTCGATTCCGATTCTGGAGACAGATATTTTCGATCATCTCTTTTTCGTACCATGCGGAATAACTTCTTTCCAGGTGTATTTTCGTTCAACAAAGGTTTGATTTTTGGATTCAGCGGGTCAAAATACACCTCTAAACCCACCCATCAAAGTTCGATTCCGATTCTGGAGACAGATATTTTCGATCATCTCTTTTTCGTACCATGCGAAATAACTTTTTTCCGAGCATATTTCTGCTCATCAAAGTTTGGATTTTCGGATTCAGCGGGTCCAAATACAACTAGAAACTCACCTATCAAAGTCCGATCTTGATTCTGAAAAAAAATATTTTCGATCATCTCTTTTTCGTACCATGCGAAATAATTTTTTTCCAAGCATATTTTTGGTCATACGAGGTCGAATTTTTGGATTCAGCGGGTCGAAATACACCTATAAACCCACCCATCAAAGTCCGATCTTGATTCTGAGAAAAAATATTTTCGATCATCTCTTTTTCGTACCATGCGAAATAACTTTTTTCCAAGCATATTTGTGGTCATCAAAGGTTGGATTTTCGGATTCAGGGGGTCGAAATACACCTAGAAACTCACCCATTAAAGTCCGATTTTGATTCTGAAAAAAGATATTTTCGATCATCTCTTTTTCGTTCCATGCGAAATAACTTCTTTCCAGGTGTATTTTCGTGTAACAAAGGTTGGATTTTTGGATTCAGCGGGTCAAAATACACCTATAAACCCACACATCAAAGTCCGATCTTGATTCTGAAAAAAAATATTTTCGATCATCTCTTTTTCGTACCATGCGAAATAACTTTTTTCCAAGCATATTTTTGCTCATCAAAGTTCGGATTTTCGGATTCAGCGGGTCGAAATACACCTAGAAACTCACCCATCAAAGTCCGATCTTGATTCTGAAAAAAAATATTTTCGATCATCTCTTTTTCGTACCATGCGAAACAACTTTTTTCCAAGCATATTTTTGGTCATCAGAGGTTGGATTTTCGGATTCAGGGGGTCGAAATACACCTAGAAACTCACCTATTAAAGTCCGATTTTGATTCTGAAAAAAAATATTTTCGATCATCTCTTTTTCGTTCCATGCGAAATAGCTTCTTTCCAGGTGTATTTTCGTGTCACAAAGGTTGGATTTCCGGATTCAGCGAGTCGAAATACACCTAGAAACTCACCTATCAAAGTCCGATCTTGATTGTGAAAAAAAATATTTTCGATCATCTCTTTTTCGTACCATGCGAAATAACTTTTTTCCAAGCATATTTTTGGTCATCAGAGGTTGGATTTTCGGATTCAGGGGGTCGAAATACACCTAGAAACTCACCTATTAAAGTCCGATTCTGATTCTGAAAAAAAATATTTTCGATCATCTCTTTTTCGTACCATGCGAAATAACTTCTTTCCAGGTGTATTTTCGTGTAACAAAGGTTGGATTTTGGGATTCAGCGGGTCAAAATACACCTATAAACCCACCATTCAAAGTTCGATTTCGATTCTGGAGACAGATATTTTCGATCATCTCTTTTTCGTACCATTCGAAATAACTTTTTTCCAAGCATATTTTTGGTCATCAAAGGTTCGATTTTCGGATTCAGCGGGTCGAAATACACCTAGAAACTCACCCATCAAAGTCCGACCTTGATTCTGAAAAAAAATATTTTCGATCATCTCTTTTTCGTACCATGCGAAATAACTTTTATCCAAGCATATTTTTGGTCATCGGAGGTTGGATTTTCGGATTCAGGGGGTCGAAATACACCTAGAAACTCACCCATTAAAGTCCGATTTTGATTCTGAAAAAAAATATTTTCGATCATCTCTTTTTCGTACCATGCGAAATAACTTCTTTCCAGGTGTATTTTCGTGTAACAAAGGTTGGATTCTTGGATTCAGCGGGTCAAGATACACCTATAAACCCACCCTTCGAAGTTCGATTTCGATTCTGGAGACAGATATTTTCGATCATCTCTTTTTCGTATCATGCGAAATAACTTTTTTCCAAGCATATTTTTGGTCATCAAAGATTGGATTTTCGCATCCAGCGGGTCGAAATACACCTAGAAACTCACCCATCAAAGTCCGATTTTGATTCTGAAAGAAAATATTTTCGATCATCTCTTTTTCGTACCATGCGAAATAACTTTTTTCCAAGCATGTTTTTGGTCACAAGAGGTCGGATTTTTGGATTCAGCGGGTCGAAATACCCCTAGAAACTCACCCATTAAAGTCCGATCTCGATTCTGACCAAAAATATTTTCGATCATCTCTTTTTCGTTCCATGCGAAATAACTTCTTTCCAGGTGTATTTTCGTGTAACAAAGGTTGGATTTTCGGATTCAGCGGGTCGAAATACACCTAGAAACTCACCCATCAAAGTCCGATCTTGATTCTGAAAAAAAATATTTTCGATCATCTCTTTTTCGTACCATGCGAAATAATTTTTTTCCAAGCATATTTTTGGTCATACGAGGTCGGATTTTTGGCTTCAGCGGGTCGAAACACTTCGAGAAACTCACCCATGAGAGTCCGATTTCGATTCTGGAAAAAGATATTTTCGATCATCTCTTTTTCGTACCATGCGAAATAACTTCTTTCCAAGCATGTTTTTGGACATCAAAGGTTGGGTTTTCGGATTCAGCGGGTCAAAATACACCTAGAAACTTACCCATTAGAGTCCGATTCCGAATCTGGAAAAAGATATTTTCGATCATCTCTTTTTCGTACCATGCGAAATAACTTCTTTCCAAGCATGTTTTGGACACCAAGTGTTAGATTTTCGGATTCAGCGGGTCAAATTACACCTAGAAACTCACCCATCAAAGTCCGATTTCGATTCTGGAAAAAGATATTTTCGATCATCTGTTTTTCGTACCATGCGAAATCACTTCTTTCCAAGCATATTTTTGTACATCAAAGGTTGGATTTTCGTATTCAGCGGGTCAAAATACACCTAGAAACTCACCCATTAGAGTCCGATTTCGATTCCGGAAAAAGATATTTTCGATCATCTGTTTTTCGTACCATGCGAAATCACTTCTTTCCAAGCATATTTTTGGACATAAAAAGTTGGATTTTCGGATTCAGCGGGTCGGAATACACCTAGAAACTGACCCATCAAAATTCGATTTCAATTCTGGAAAAAAATATTTTCGATCATCTCTTTTTCGTACCATGCGAAATAACTTCTATCCAAGCATGTTTTGGACATAAAGTGTTGGATTTTCGGATTCAGCGGGTCAAAACACCTAAAAACTCACCCATTGAAGTCCGATTTCGATTCTGGAAAAAGATATTTTCGATCATCTCTTTTTCGTACCATGCGAAATAACTTCTTTCCAAGCATGTTTTGGACACGAAGTGTTGGATTTTCGGATTCAGCGGGTCAAAACACTTAGAAACTCACCCATTAAAGTCCGATTTCGATTCTGGAAAAAGATATTTTCGATCATCTCTTTTTCGTACCATGTGAAATCACTTCATTCCACGCATATTTGTGGACATCAAAGGTTGGATTTTCGCATTCAGCGGGTCGAAATACACCTAGAAACTCACCCATTAGAGTCCGATTTCGATTCTGGAAAAAGATATTTTCGATCATCTCTTTTTCGTACCATGCGAAATAACTTCTTTCCAAGCATGTTTTGGACATGAAGTGTTGGATTTTCGGATTCAGCGGGTCAAAACACTTAGAAACTCACCCATTAAAGTCCGATTTCGATTCTGAAAAAAAATATTTTCGATCATCTCTTGTTCGTACCATGCGAAATAACTTCTTTCCAGGTGTATTTTCGCTGAACATAGGTTGGATTTTTGGATTCAGCGGGTCAAAATACACCTATAAACCCACCCATCAAAGTTCGATTCCGATTCTGGAGACAGATATTTTCGATCATCTCTTTTTCGTACCATGCGAAATAACTTTTTTCCAAGCATATTTTTGCTCATGAAGTTCGGATTTTCGGATTCAGCGGGTCGAAATACACCTAGAAACTCACCCATCAAAGTCCGATCTTGATTCTGAAAAAAAATATTTTCGATCATCTCTTTTTCGTACCATGCGAAATAACTTTTTTCCAAGCATATTTTTGATCATCAGAGGTTGGATTTTCGGATTCAGGGGGTCGAAATACACCTAGAAACTCACCCATTAAAGTCTGATTTTGATTCTGAAAAAAAATATTTTCGATCATCTCTTTTTCGTTCCATGCGAAATAACTTCTTTCCAGGTGTATTTTCGTGTAACAAAGGTTGCATTCTCGGATTCAGCGGGTCGAAATACACCTAGAAACTCACCCATCAAAGTCCGATCTTGATTCTGAAAAAAAATATTTTCGATCATCTCATTTTCGTACCATGCGAAATAATTTTTTTCCAAGCATATTTTTGGTCATACGAGGTCGGATTTTCGGATTCAGCGGGTCGAAATACCCCTAGAAACTCACCCATTAAAGTCCGATCTCGATTCTGAAAAAAAATATTTTCGATCATCTCTTGTTCGTACCTTGCGAAATAACTTCTTTCCAGGTGTATTTTCGTGTAACAAAGGTTGGATTTTCGGATTCAGCGGGTCAAAATACACCTATAAACCCACCCATCAAAGTTCGATTCCGATTCTGGAGACAGATATTTTCGATCATCTCTTTTTCGTACCATGCGAAATAATTTTTTCCAAGCATATTTTTGCTGATCAAAGTTCGGATTTTCGGATTCAGCGGGTCAAAATACACCAAGAATCTCACCCATTAGAGTCCGATTTCGATTCTGGAAAAAGATATTTTCGATCATCTCTTTTTCGTACCATGCGAAATAACTTCTTTCCACGCATGTTTTTGGACATCAAAGGTTGGATTTCGGGATTCAGCGGGTCGAAATACTTCGAGAAACTCACCCATGAGAGTCCGATTTTGATTCTGGAAAAAGATATTTTCGATCATCTCTTTTTCGTACCATGCGAAATAACTTCTTTCCAAACATATTTTCGGATATTAAGGGCTGGAATTTCGGATTCAGCGGGTCGAAATACGCCTGGAAACTCACCCATTAAAGTTCGAATTCAATTCTGGAAAAACATATTTTCGATCATCTCTTTTTCGTACCATGTGAAATAACTTCTTTCCAAGCATGTTTTTGGACATCAAAGGTTCGGTTTTCTCGGATTCAGCGGGTCAAAATACACCTAGAAACTTACCCATTAGAGTCCGATTCCGATTCTGGAAAAAGATATTTTCGATCATCTCTTTTTCGTATCATGCGAAATAACTTCGTTCCAAGCATGTTTTGGACACCAAGTGTTAGATTTTCGGATTCAGCGGGTCAAATTACACCTAGAAACTCACCCATCAAAGTCCGATTTCATTCTGGAAAAAGATATTTTCGATCATCTGTTTTTCGTACCATGCGGAATAACTTCTTTCCAGGTGTATTTTCGTGTAACAACGGTTGGATTTTTGGATTCAGCGGGTCAAAATACACCTATAAACCCACCCATCAAAGTTCGATTCCGATTCTGGAGACAGATATTTTCGATCATCTCTTTTTCGTACCATGCGAAATAACTTTTTTCCAAGCATATTTTTGCTCATCAAAGTTCGGATTTTCGGATTCAGCGGGTCGAAATACACCTAGAAACTCACCCATCAAAGTCCGATCTTGATTCTGAAAAAAAATATTTTCGATCATCTCTTTTTCGTACCATGCGAAACAACTTTTTTCCAAGCATATTTTTGGTCATCAGAGGTTGGATTTTCGGATTCAGGGGGTCGAAATACACCTAGAAACTCACCTATTAAAGTCCGATTTTGATTCTGAAAAAAAATATTTTCGATCATCTCTTTTTCGTTCCATGCGAAATAGCTTCTTTCCAGGTGTATTTTCGTGTCACAAAGGTTGGATTTCCGGATTCAGCGAGTCGAAATACACCTAGAAACTCACCTATCAAAGTCCGATCTTGATTGTGAAAAAAAATATTTTCGATCATCTCTTTTTCGTACCATGCGAAATAACTTTTTTCCAAGCATATTTTTGGTCATCAGAGGTTGGATTTTCGGATTCAGGGGGTCGAAATACACCTAGAAACTCACCTATTAAAGTCCGATTCTGATTCTGAAAAAAAATATTTTCGATCATCTCTTTTTCGTACCATGCGAAATAACTTCTTTCCAGGTGTATTTTCGTGTAACAAAGGTTGGATTTTGGGATTCAGCGGGTCAAAATACACCTATAAACCCACCATTCAAAGTTCGATTTCGATTCTGGAGACAGATATTTTCGATCATCTCTTTTTCGTACCATTCGAAATAACTTTTTTCCAAGCATATTTTTGGTCATCAAAGGTTCGATTTTCGGATTCAGCGGGTCGAAATACACCTAGAAACTCACCCATCAAAGTCCGACCTTGATTCTGAAAAAAAATATTTTCGATCATCTCTTTTTCGTACCATGCGAAATAACTTTTATCCAAGCATATTTTTGGTCATCAGAGGTTGGATTTTCGGATTCAGGGGGTCGAAATACACCTAGAAACTCACCCATTAAAGTCCGATTTTGATTCTGAAAAAAAATATTTTCGATCATCTCTTTTTCGTACCATGCGAAATAACTTCTTTCCAGGTGTATTTTCGTGTAACAAAGGTTGGATTCTTGGATTCAGCGGGTCAAGATACACCTATAAACCCACCCTTCGAAGTTCGATTTCGATTCTGGAGACAGATATTTTCGATCATCTCTTTTTCGTATCATGCGAAATAACTTTTTTCCAAGCATATTTTTGGTCATCAAAGATTGGATTTTCGCATCCAGCGGGTCGAAATACACCTAGAAACTCACCCATCAAAGTCCGATTTTGATTCTGAAAGAAAATATTTTCGATCATCTCTTTTTCGTACCATGCGAAATAACTTTTTTCCAAGCATGTTTTTGGTCACAAGAGGTCGGATTTTTGGATTCAGCGGGTCGAAATACCCCTAGAAACTCACCCATTAAAGTCCGATCTCGATTCTGACCAAAAATATTTTCGATCATCTCTTTTTCGTTCCATGCGAAATAACTTCTTTCCAGGTGTATTTTCGTGTAACAAAGGTTGGATTTTCGGATTCAGCGGGTCGAAATACACCTAGAAACTCACCCATCAAAGTCCGATCTTGATTCTGAAAAAAAATATTTTCGATCATCTCTTTTTCGTACCATGCGAAATAATTTTTTTCCAAGCATATTTTTGGTCATACGAGGTCGGATTTTTGGATTCAGCGGGTCGAAACACTTCGAGAAACTCACCCATGAAAGTCCGATTTTGATTCTGGAAAAAGATATTTTCGATCATCTCTTTTTCGTACCATGCGAAATAACTTCTTTCCAAGCATGTTTTTGGACATCAAAGGTTGGGTTTTCGGATTCAGCGGGTCAAAATACACCTAGAAACTTACCCATTAGAGTCCGATTCCGAATCTGGAAAAAGATATTTTCGATCATCTCTTTTTCGTACCATGCGAAATAACTTCTTTCCAAGCATGTTTTGGACACCAAGTGTTAGATTTTCGGATTCAGCGGGTCAAATTACACCTAGAAACTCACCCATCAAAGTCCGATTTCGATTCTGGAAAAAGATATTTTCGATCATCTGTTTTTCGTACCATGCGAAATCACTTCTTTCCAAGCATATTTTTGTACATCAAAGGTTGGATTTTCGTATTCAGCGGGTCAAAATACACCTAGAAACTCACCCATTAGAGTCCGATTTCGATTCCGGAAAAAGATATTTTCGATCATCTGTTTTTCGTACCATGCGAAATCACTTCTTTCCAAGCATATTTTTGGACATAAAAAGTTGGATTTTCGGATTCAGCGGGTCGGAATACACCTAGAAACTGACCCATCAAAATTCGATTTCAATTCTGGAAAAAAATATTTTCGATCATCTCTTTTTCGTACCATGCGAAATAACTTCTATCCAAGCATGTTTTGGACATAAAGTGTTGGATTTTCGGATTCAGCGGGTCAAAACACCTAAAAACTCACCCATTGAAGTCCGATTTCGATTCTGGAAAAAGATATTTTCGATCATCTCTTTTTCGTACCATGCGAAATAACTTCTTTCCAAGCATGTTTTGGACATGAAGTGTTGGATTTTCGGATTCAGCGGGTCAAAACACTTAGAAACTCACCCATTAAAGTCCGATTTCGATTCTGGAAAAAGATATTTTCGATCATCTCTTTTTCGTACCATGTGAAATCACTTCATTCCACGCATATTTGTGGACATCAAAGGTTGGATTTTCGCATTCAGCGGGTCGAAATACACCTAGAAACTCACCCATTAGAGTCCGATTTCGATTCTGGAAAAAGATATTTTCGATCATCTCTTTTTCGTACCATGCGAAATAACTTCTTTCCAAGCATGTTTTGGACATGAAGTGTTGGATTTTCGGATTCAGCGGGTCAAAACACTTAGAAACTCACCCATTAAAGTCCGATTTCGATTCTGAAAAAAAATATTTTCGATCATCTCTTGTTCGTACCATGCGAAATAACTTCTTTCCAGGTGTATTTTCGCTGAACATAGGTTGGATTTTTGGATTCAGCGGGTCAAAATACACCTATAAACCCACCCATCAAAGTTCGATTCCGATTCTGGAGACAGATATTTTCGATCATCTCTTTTTCGTACCATGCGAAATAACTTTTTTCCAAGCATATTTTTGCTCATGAAGTTCGGATTTTCGGATTCAGCGGGTCGAAATACACCTAGAAACTCACCCATCAAAGTCCGATCTTGATTCTGAAAAAAAATATTTTCGATCATCTCTTTTTCGTACCATGCGAAATAACTTTTTTCCAAGCATATTTTTGATCATCAGAGGTTGGATTTTCAGATTCAGGGGGTCGAAATACACCTAGAAACTCACCCATTAAAGTCTGATTTTGATTCTGAAAAAAAATATTTTCGATCATCTCTTTTTCGTTCCATGCGAAATAACTCCTTTCCAGGTGTATTTTCGTGTAACAAAGGTTGGATTCTCGGATTCAGCGGGTCGAAATACACCTAGAAACTCACCCATCAAAGTCCGATCTTGATTCTGAAAAAAAATATTTTCGATCATCTCATTTTCGTACCATGCGAAATAATTTTTTTCCAAGCATATTTTTGGTCATACAAGGTCGGATTTTTGGATTCAGCGGGTCGAAATACCCCTAGAAACTCACCCATTAAAGTCCGATCTCGATTCTGAAAAAAAATATTTTCGATCATCTCTTGTTCGTACCTTGCGAAATAACTTCTTTCCAGGTGTATTTTCGTGTAACAAAGGTTGGATTTTCGGATTCAGCGGGTCAAAATACACCTATAAACCCACCCATCAAAGTTCGATTCCGATTCTGGAGACAGATATTTTCGATCATCTCTTTTTCGTACCATGCGAAATAATTTTTTCCAAGCATATTTTTGCTGATCAAAGTTCGGATTTTCGGATTCAGCGGGTCAAAATACACCAAGAATCTCACCCATTAGAGTCCGATTTCGATTCTGGAGAAAGATATTTTCGATCATCTCTTTTTCGTACCATGCGAAATAACTTCTTTCCACGCATGTTTTTGGACATCAAAGGTTGGATTTCGGGATTCAGCGGGTCGAAATACTTCGAGAAACTCACCCATGAGAGTCCGATTTTGATTCTGGAAAAAGATATTTTCGATCATCTCTTTTTCGTACCATGCGAAATAACTTCTTTCCAAACATATTTTCGGATATTAAGGGCTGGAATTTCGGATTCAGCGGGTCGAAATACGCCTGGAAACTCACCCATTAAAGTTCGAATTCAATTCTGGAAAAACATATTTTCGATCATCTCTTTTTCGTACCATGTGAAATAACTTCTTTCCAAGCATGTTTTTGGACATCAAAGGTTCGGTTTTCGGATTCAGCGGGTCAAAATACACCTAGAAACTTACCCATTAGAGTCCGATTCCGATTCTGGAAAAAGATATTTTCGATCATCTCTTTTTCGTATCATGCGAAATAACTTCGTTCCAAGCATGTTTTGGACACCAAGTGTTAGATTTTCGGATTCAGCGGGTCAAATTACACCTAGAAACTCACCCATCAAAGTCCGATTTCATTCTGGAAAAAGATATTTTCGATCATCTGTTTTTCGTACCATGCGGAATAACTTCTTTCCAGGTGTATTTTCGTGTAACAACGGTTGGATTTTTGGATTCAGCGGGTCAAAATACACCTATAAACCCACCCATCAAAGTTCGATTCCGATTCTGGAGACAGATATTTTCGATCATCTCTTTTTCGTACCATGCAAAATAACTTTTTTCCAAGCATATTTTTGGTCATAAGAGGTCGAATTTCTGGATTCAGCGGGTCGAAATACACCTAGAAACTCACCCATCAAAGTCCGATCTTGATTCTGAAAAAAAATATTTTCGATCATCTCTTTTTCGTTCCATGCGAAATAAATTCTTTCCAGGTGTATTTTCGTGTAACAAAGGTTAGATTTTCGGATTCAGCGGGTCGAAATACACATAGAAACTCACCCATCGAAGTCCGATCTTGATTCTGAAGAAAAATATTTTCGATCATCTCTTTTTCGTACCTTGCGAAATAACTTTTTTCCAAGCATATTTTTGGTCATCAGAGGTTGGATTTTCGGATTCAGGGGGTCGAAATACACCTAGAAACTCACCTATTAAAGTCCGATTTTAATTCTGAAAAAAAATATTTTCGATCATCTCTTTTTCGTACCATGCGAAATAACTTCTTTCCAGGTGTATTTTCGTGCAACAAAGGTTTGATTTTGGGATTCAGCGGGTCAAAATACAGCTATAAACCCACCATTCAAAGTTCGATTTCGATTCTGGAGACAGATATTTTCGATCATCTCTTTTTCGTACCATTCGAAATAACTTTTTTCCAAGCATATTTTTGGTCATCAAAGGTTCGATTTTCGGATTCAGCGGGTCGAAATACACCTAGAAACTCACCCATCAAAGTCCGATCTTGATTCTGAAAAAAAATATTTTCGATCATCTCTTTTTCGTACCATGCGAAATAACTTTTTTCCAAGCATATTTTTGGTCATCAGAGGTTGGATTTTCGGATTCAGGGGGTCGAAATACACCTAGAAACTCACCCATTGAAGTCCGATTTTGATTCTGAAAAAAAATATTTTCGATCATCTCTTTTTCGCACCATGCGAAATAACTTCTTTCCAGGTGTATTTTCGTGTAACAAAGGTTGGATTTTTGGATTCAGCGGGTCAAGATACACCTATAAACCCACCCTTCAAAGTTCGATTTCGATTCTGGAGACAGATATTTTCGATCATCTCTTTTTCGTATCATGCGAAATAACTTTTTTCCAAGCATGTTTTTGGTCACAAGAGGTCGGATTTTTGGATTCAGCGGGTCAAAATACACCTATAAACCCACCCATCAAAGTTCGATTCCGATTCTGGAGACAGATATTTTCGATCATCTCTTTTTCGTACCATGCGAAATAACTTTTTTCCGAGCATATTTCTGCTCATCAAAGTTTGGATTTTCGGATTCAGCGGGTCGAAATACACCTAGAAACTCACCCATCAAAGTCCGATCTTGATTCTGAAAAAAAATATTTTCGATCATCTCTTTTTCGTACCATGCGAAATAATTTTTTTCCAAGCATATTTTTGGTCATACGAGGTCGGATTTTTGGATTCAGCGGGTCGAAATACCCCTAGAAACTCACCCATTAAAGTCCGATCTCGATTCTGAAAAAAAATATTTTCGATCATCTCTTGTTCGTACCAGGCGAAATAACTTCTTTTCAGGTGTATTTTCGCTCAACAAAGGTTGGATTTTTGGATTCAGCGGGTCAAAATACACCTATAAACCCACCCATCAAAGTTCGATTCCGATTCTGGAGACAGATATTTTCGATCATCTCTTTTTCGTACCATGCGAAATAACTTTTTTCCAAGCATATTTTTGCTCATCAAAGTTTGGATTTTCGGATTCAGCGGGTCGAAATACACCTAGAAACTCACCCATCAAAGTCCGATCTTGATTCTGAAAAAAAATATTTTCGATCATCTCTTTTTCGTACCATGCGAAATAACTTTTTTCCAAGCATATTTTTGATCATCAGAGGTTGGATTTTCCGATTCAGGGGGTCGAAATACACCTAGAAACTCACCCATTAAAGTCTGATTTTGATTCTGAAAAAAAATATTTTCGATCATCTCTTTTTCGTTCCATGCGAAATAACTTCTTTCCAGGTGTATTTTCGTGTAACAAAGGTTGGATTCTCGGATTCAGCGGGTCGAAATACACCTAGAAACTCACCCATCAAAGTCCGATCTTGATTCTGAAAAAAAATATTTTCGATCATCTCATTTTCGTACCATGCGAAATAATTTTTTTCCAAGCATATTTTTGGTCATACGAGGTCGGATTTTTGGATTCAGCGGGTCGAAATACCCCTAGAAACTCACCCATAAGAGTCCGATTTTGATTCTGGAAAAAGATATTTTCGATCATCTCTTTTTCGTATCATGCGAAATAACTTTTTTCCAAGCATATTTTTGGTCATCAAAGGTTGGATTTTCGCATCCAGCGGGTCGAAATACACCTAGAAACTCACCCATCAAAGTCCGATTTTGATTCTGAAAGAAAATATTTTCGATCATCGCTTTTTCGTACCATGCGAAATAACTTTTTTCCAAGCATGTTTTTGGTCACAAGAGGTCGGATTTTTGGATTCAGCGGGTCGAAATACCCCTAGAAACTCACCCATTAAAGTCCGATCTCGATTCTGACAAAAAATATTTTCGATCATCTCTTTTTCGTTCCATGCGAAATAACTTCTTTCCAGGTGTATTTTCGTGTAACAAAGGTTGGATTTTCGGATTCAGCGGGTCGAAATACACCTAGAAACTCACCCATCAAAGTCCGATCTTGATTCTGAAAAAAAATATTTTCGATCATCTCTTTTTCGTACCATGCGAAATAATTTTTTTCCAAGCATATTTTTGGTCATACGAGGTCGGATTTTTGGATTCAGCGGGTCGAAACACTTCGAGAAACTCACCCATGAGAGTCCGATTTTGATTCTGGAAAAAGATATTTTCGATCATCTCTTTTTCGTACCATGCGAAATAACTTCTTTCCAAGCATGTTTTTGGACATCAAAGGTTGGGTTTTCGGATTCAGCGGGTCAAAATACACCTAGAAACTTACCCATTAGAGTCCGATTCCGATTCTGGAAAAAGATATTTTCGATCATCTCTTTTTCGTACCATGCGAAATAACTTCTTTCCAAGCATGTTTTGGACACCAAGTGTTAGATTTTCGGATTCAGCGGGTCAAATCACACCTAGAAACTCACCCATCAAAGTCCGATTTCGATTCTGGAAAAAGATATTTTCGATCATCTGTTTTTCGTACCATGCGAAATCACTTCTTTCCAAGCATATTTTTGTACATCAAAGGTTGGATTTTCGTATTCAGCGGGTCAAAATACACCTAGAAACTCACCCATTAGAGTCCGATTTCGATTCCGGAAAAAGATATTTTCGATCATCTGTTTTTCGTACCATGCGAAATCACTTCTTTCCAAGCATATTTTTGGACATAAAAAGTTGGATTTTCGGATTCAGCGGGTCGGAATACACCTAGAAACTGACCCATCAAAATTCGATTTCAATTCTGGAAAAAAATATTTTCGATCATCTCTTTTTCGTACCATGCGAAATAACTTCTATCCAAGCATGTTTTGGACATAAAGTGTTGGATTTTCGGATTCAGCGGGTCAAAACACCTAAAAACTCACCCATTGAAGTCCGATTTCGATTCTGGAAAAAGATATTTTCGATCATCTCTTTTTCGTACCATGCGAAATAACTTCTTTCCAAGCATGTTTTGGACATGAAGTGTTGGATTTTCGGATTCAGCGGGTCAAAACACTTAGAAACTCACCCATTAAAGTCCGATTTCGATTCTGGAAAAAGATATTTTCGATCATCTCTTTTTCGTACCATGTGAAATCACTTCATTCCACGCATATTTGTGGACATCAAAGGTTGGATTTTCGCATTCAGCGGGTCGAAATACACCTAGAAACTCACCCATTAGAGTCCGATTTCGATTCTGGAAAAAGATATTTTCGATCATCTCTTTTTCGTACCATGCGAAATAACTTCTTTCCAAGCATGTTTTGGACATGAAGTGTTGGATTTTCGGATTCAGCGGGTCAAAACACTTAGAAACTCACCCATTAAAGTCCGATTTCGATTCTGAAAAAAAATATTTTCGATCATCTCTTGTTCGTACCATGCGAAATAACTTCTTTCCAGGTGTATTTTCGCTGAACATAGGTTGGATTTTTGGATTCAGCGGGTCAAAATACACCTATAAACCCACCCATCAAAGTTCGATTCCGATTCTGGAGACAGATATTTTCGATCATCTCTTTTTCGTACCATGCGAAATAACTTTTTTCCAAGCATATTTTTGCTCATGAAGTTCGGATTTTCGGATTCAGCGGGTCGAAATACACCTAGAAACTCACCCATCAAAGTCCGATCTTGATTCTGAAAAAAAATATTTTCGATCATCTCTTTTTCGTACCATGCGAAATAACTTTTTTCCAAGCATATTTTTGATCATCAGAGGTTGGATTTTCGGATTCAGGGGGTCGAAATACACCTAGAAACTCACCCATTGAAGTCTGATTTTGATTCTGAAAAAAAATATTTTCGATCATCTCTTTTTCGTTCCATGCGAAATAACTTCTTTCCAGGTGTATTTTCGTGTAACAAAGGTTGGATTCTCGGATTCAGCGGGTCGAAATACACCTAGAAACTCACCCATCAAAGTCCGATCTTGATTCTGAAAAAAAATATTTTCGATCATCTCATTTTCGTACCATGCGAAATAATTTTTTTCCAAGCATATTTTTGGTCATACGAGGTCGGATTTTTGGATTCAGCGGGTCGAAATACCCCTAGAAACTCACCCATTAAAGTCCGATCTCGATTCTGAAAAAAAATATTTTCGATCATCTCTTGTTCGTACCTTGCGAAATAACTTCTTTCCAGGTGTATTTTCGTGTAACAAAGGTTGGATTTTCGGATTCAGCGGGTCAAAATACACCTATAAACCCACCCATCAAAGTTCGATTCCGATTCTGGAGACAGATATTTTCGATCATCTCTTTTTCGTACCATGCGAAATAATTTTTTCCAAGCATATTTTTGCTGATCAAAGTTCGGATTTTCGGATTCAGCGGGTCAAAATACACCAACAATCTCACCCATTAGAGTCCGATTTCGATTCTGGAAAAAGATATTTTCGATCATCTCTTTTTCGTACCATGCGAAATAACTTCTTTCCACGCATGTTTTTGGACATCAAAGGTTGGATTTCGGGATTCAGCGGGTCGAAATACTTCGAGAAACTCACCCATGAGAGTCCGATTTTGATTCTGGAAAAAGATATTTTCGATCATCTCTTTTTCGTACCATGCGAAATAACTTCTTTCCAAACATATTTTCGGATATTAAGGGCTGGAATTTCGGATTCAGCGGGTCGAAATACGCCTGGAAACTCACCCATTAAAGTTCGAATTCAATTCTGGAAAAACATATTTTCGATCATCTCTTTTTCGTACCATGTGAAATAACTTCTTTCCAAGCATGTTTTTGGACATCAAAGGTTCGGTTTTCTCGGATTCAGCGGGTCAAAATACACCTAGAAACTTACCCATTAGAGTCCGATTCCGATTCTGGAAAAAGATATTTTCGATCATCTCTTTTTCGTATCATGCGAAATAACTTCGTTCCAAGCATGTTTTGGACACCAAGTGTTAGATTTTCGGATTCAGCGGGTCAAATTACACCTAGAAACTCACCCATCAAAGTCCGATTTCATTCTGGAAAAAGATATTTTCGATCATCTGTTTTTCGTACCATGCGGAATAACTTCTTTCCAGGTGTATTTTCGTGTAACAACGGTTGGATTTTTGGATTCAGCGGGTCAAAATACACCTATAAACCCACCCATCAAAGTTCGATTCCGATTCTGGAGACAGATATTTCCGATCATCTCTTTTTCGTACCATGCGAAATAACTTTTTTCCAAGCATATTTTTGGTCATAAGAGGTCGAATTTCTGGATTCAGCGGGTCGAAATACACCTAGAAACTCACCCATCAAAGTCCGATCTTGATTCTGAAAAAAAATATTTTCGATCATCTCTTTTTCGTTCCATGCGAAATAAATTCTTTCCAGGTGTATTTTCGTGTAACAAAGGTTAGATTTTCGGATTCAGCGGGTCGAAATACACATAGAAACTCACCCATCGAAGTCCGATCTTGATTCTGAAGAAAAATATTTTCGATCATCTCTTTTTCGTACCTTGCGAAATAACTTTTTTCCAAGCATATTTTTGGTCATCAGAGGTTGGATTTTCGGATTCAGGGGGTCGAAATACACCTAGAAACTCACCTATTAAAGTCCGATTTTAATTCTGAAAAAAAATATTTTCGATCATCTCTTTTTCGTACCATGCGAAATAACTTCTTTCCAGGTGTATTTTCGTGTAACAAAGGTTTGATTTTGGGATTCAGCGGGTCAAAATACAGCTATAAACCCACCATTCAAAGTTCGATTTCGATTCTGGAGACAGATATTTTCGATCATCTCTTTTTCGTACCATTCGAAATAACTTTTTTCCAAGCATATTTTTGATCATCAAAGGTTCGATTCTCGGATTCAGCGGGTCGAAATACACCTAGAAACTCACCCATCAAAGTCCGATCTTGATTCTGAAAAAAAATATTTTCGATCATCTCTTTTTCGTACCATGCGAAATAACTTTTTTCCAAGCATATTTTTGGTCATCAGAGGTTGGATTTTCGGATTCAGGGGGTCGAAATACACCTAGAAACTCACCCATTAAAGTCCGATTTTGATTCTGAAAAAAAATATTTTCGATCATCTCTTTTTCGTACCATGCGAAATAACTTCTTTCCAGGTGTATTTTCGTGTAACAAAGGTTGGATTTTTGGATTCAGCGGGTCAAGATACACCTATAAACCCACCCTTCAAAGTTCGATTTCGATTCTGGAGACAGATATTTTCGATCATCTCTTTTTCGTATCATGCGAAATAACTTTTTTCCACGCATGTTTTTGGTCACAAGAGGTCGGATTTTTGGATTCAGCGGGTCAAAATACACCTATAAACCCACCCATCAAAGTTCGATTCCGATTCTGGAGACAGATATTTTCGATCATCTCTTTTTCGTACCATGCGAAATAACTTTTTTCCGAGCATATTTCTGCTCATCAAAGTTTGGATTTTCGGATTCAGCGGGTCGAAATACACCTAGAAACTCACCCATCAAAGTCCGATCTTGATTCTGAAAAAAAATATTTTCGATCATCTCTTTTTCGTACCATGCGAAAAAATTTTTTTCCAAGCATATTTTTGGTCATACGAGGTCGGATTTTTGGATTCAGCGGGTCGAAATACCCCTAGAAACTCACCCATTAAAGTCCGATCTCGATTCTGAAAAAAAATATTTTCGATCATCTCTTGTTCGTACCATGCGAAATAACTTCTTTTCAGGTGTATTTTCGCTCAACAAAGGTTGGATTTTTGGATTCAGCGGGTCAAAATACACCTTTAAACCCACCCATCAAAGTTCGATTCCGATTCTGGAGACAGATATTTTCGATCATCTCTTTTTCGTACCATTCGAAATAACTTTTTTCCAAGCATATTTTTGGTCATAAGAGGTCGAATTTCTGGATTCAGCGGGTCGAAATACACCTAGAAACTCACCCATCAAAGTCCGATCTTGATTCTGAAAAAAAATATTTTCGATCATCTCTTTTTCGTTCCATGCGAAATAAATTCTTTCCAGGTGTATTTTCGTGTAACAAAGGTTAGATTTTCGGATTCAGCGGGTCGAAATACACATAGAAACTCACCCATCGAAGTCCGATCTTGATTCTGAAGAAAAATATTTTCGATCATCTCTTTTTCGTACCTTGCGAAATAACTTTTTTCCAAGCATATTTTTGGTCATCAGAGGTTGGATTTTCGGATTCAGGGGGTCGAAATACACCTAGAAACTCACCTATTAAAGTCCGATTTTAATTCTGAAAAAAAATATTTTCGATCATCTCTTTTTCGTACCATGCGAAATAACTTCTTTCCAGGTGTATTTTCGTGTAACAAAGGTTTGATTTTGGGATTCAGCGGGTCAAAATACAGCTATAAACCCACCATTCAAAGTTCGATTTCGATTCTGGAGACAGATATTTTCGATCATCTCTTTTTCGTACCATTCGAAATAACTTTTTTCCAAGCATATTTTTGGTCATCAAAGGTTCGATTCTCGGATTCAGCGGGTCGAAATACACCTAGAAACTCACCCATCAAAGTCCGATCTTGATTCTGAAAAAAAATATTTTCGATCATCTCTTTTTCGTACCATGCGAAATAACTTTTTTCCAAGCATATTTTTGGTCATCAGAGGTTGGATTTTCGGATTCAGGGGGTCGAAATACACCTAGAAACTCACCCATTAAAGTCCGATTTTGATTCTGAAAAAAAATATTTTCGATCATCTCTTTTTCGTACCATGCGAAATAACTTCTTTCCAGGTGTATTTTCGTGTAACAAAGGTTGGATTTTTGGATTCAGCGGGTTAAGATACACCTATAAACCCACCCTTCAAAGTTCGATTTCGATTCTGGAGACAGATATTTTCGATCATCTCTTTTTCGTATCATGCGAAATAAATTTTTCCAAGCATGTTTTTGGTCACAAGAGGTCGGATTTTTGGCTTCAGTCGGTCAAAATACACCTATAAACCCACCCATCAAAGTTCGATTCCGATTCTGGAGACAGATATTTTCGATCATCTCTTTTTCGTACCATGCGAAATAACTTTTTTCCGAGCATATTTCTGCTCATCAAAGTTTGGATTTTCGGATTCAGCGGGTCGAAATACACCTAGAAACTCACCCATCAAAGTCCGATCTTGATTCTGAAAAAAAATATTTTCGATCATCTCTTTTTCGTACCATGCGAAATAACTTCTTTCCAGGTGTATTTTCGTGTAACAAAGGTTGGATTCTCGGATTCAGCGGGTCGAAATACACCTAGAAACTCACCCATCAAAGTCCGATCTTGATTCTGAAAAAAAATATTTTCGATCATCTCATTTTCGTACCATGCGAAATAATTTTTTTCCAAGCATATTTTTGGTCATACGAGGTCGGATTTTTGGATTCAGCGGGTCGAAATACCCCTAGAAACTAACCCATTAAAGTCCGATCTCGATTCTGAAAAAAAATATTTTCGATCATCTCTTGTTCGTACCTTGCGAAATAACTTCTTTCCAGGTGTATTTTCGTGTAACAAAGGTTGGATTTTCGGATTCAGCGGGTCAAAATACACCTATAAACCCACCCATCAAAGTTCGATTCCGATTCTGGAGACAGATATTTTCGATCATCTCTTTTTCGTACCATGCGGAATAACTTCTTTCCAGGTGTATTTTCGTTGAACAAAGGTTTGATTTTTGGATTCAGCGGGTCAAAATACACCTCTAAACCCACCCATCAAAGTTCGATTCCGATTCTGGAGACAGATATTTTCGATCATCTCTTTTTTGTACCATGCGAAATAACTTTTTTCCGAGCATATTTCTGCTCATCAAAGTTTGGATTTTCGGATTCAGCGGGTCCAAATACAACTAGAAACTCACCTATCAAAGTCCGATCTTGATTCTGAAAAAAAATATTTTCGATCATCTCTTTTTCGTACCATGCAAAATAATTTTTTTCCAAGCATATTTTTGGTCATACGAGGTCGGATTTTTGGATTCAGCGGGTCGAAATACACCTAAAAGCCCACCCATCAAAGTCCGATCTTGATTCTGAGAAAAAATATTTTCGATCATCTCTTTTTCGTACCATGCGAAATAACTTTTTTCCAAGCATATTTGTGGTCATCAAAGGTTGGATTTTCGGATTCAGGGGGTCGAAATACACCTAGAAACTCACCCATTAAAGTCCGATTTTGATTCTGAAAAAAGATATTTTCGATCATCTCTTTTTCGTTCCATGCGAAATAACTTCTTTCCAGGTGTATTTTCGTGTAACAAAGGTTGGATTTTTGGATTCAGCGGGTCAAAATACACCTATAAACCCACACATCAAAGTCCGATCTTGATTCTGAAAAAAAATATTTTCGATCATCTCTTTTTCGTACCATGCGAAATAACTTTTTTCCAAGCATATTTTTGCTCATCAAAGTTCGGATTTTCGGATTCAGCGGGTCGAAATACACCTAGAAACTCACCCATCAAAGTCCGATCTTGATTCTGAAAAAAAATATTTTCGATCATCTCTTTTTCGTACCATGCGAAATAACTTTTTTCCAAGCATATTTTTGGTCATCAGAGGTTGGATTTTCGGATTCAGGGGGTCGAAATACACCTAGAAACTCACCTATTAAAGTCCGATTTTGATTCTGAAAAAAAATATTTTCGATCATCTCTTTTTCGTTCCATGCGAAATAGCTTCTTTCCAGGTGTATTTTCGTGTCACAAAGGTTGGATTTCCGGATTCAGCGAGTCGAAATACACCTAGAAACTCACCTATCAAAGTCCGATCTTGATTGTGAAAAAAAATATTTTCGATCATCTCTTTTTCGTACCATGCGAAATAACTTTTTTCCAAGCATATTTTTGGTCATCAGAGGTTGGATTTTCGGATTCAGGGGGTCGAAATACACCTAGAAACTCACCTATTAAAGTCCGATTCTGATTCTGAAAAAAAATATTTTCGATCATCTCTTTTTCGTACCATGCGAAATAACTTCTTTCCAGGTGTATTTTCGTGTAACAAAGGTTGGATTTTGGGATTCAGCGGGTCAAAATACACCTATAAACCCACCATTCAAAGTTCGATTTCGATTCTGGAGACAGATATTTTCGATCATCTCTTTTTCGTACCATTCGAAATAACTTTTTTCCAAGCATATTTTTGGTCATCAAAGGTTCGATTTTCGGATTCAGCGGGTCGAAATACACCTAGAAACTCACCCATCAAAGTCCGATCTTGATTCTGAAAAAAAATATTTTCGATCATCTCTTTTTCGTACCATGCGAAATAACTTTTTTCCAAGCATATTTTTGGTCATCAGAGGTCTGATTTTCGGATTCAGGGGGTCGAAATACACCTAGAAACTCACCCATTCAAGTCCGATTTTGATTCTGAAAAAAAATATTTTCGATCATCTCTTTTTCGTACCATGCGAAATAACTTCTTTCCAGGTGTATTTTCGTGTAACAAAGGTTGGATTCTTGGATTCAGCGGGTCAAGATACACCTATAAACCCACCCTTCAAAGTTCGATTTCGATTCTGGAGACAGATATTTTCGATCATCTCTTTTTCGTATCATGCGAAATAACTTTTTTCCAAGCATATTTTTGGTCATCAAAGGTTGGATTTTCGCATCCAGCAAGTCGAAATACACCTAGAAACTCACCCATCAAAGTCCGATTTTGATTCTGAAAGAAAATATTTTCGATCATCTCTTTTTCGTACCATGCGAAATAACTTTTTTCCAAGCATGTTTTTGGTCACAAGAGGTCGGATTTTTGGATTCAGCGGGTCGAAATACCCCTAGAAACTCACCCATTAAAGTCCGATCTCGATTCTGACCAAAAATATTTTCGATCATCTCTTTTTCGTTCCATGCGAAATAACTTCTTTCCAGATGTATTTCCGTGTAACAAAGGTTGGATTTTCGGATTCAGCGGGTCGAAATACACCTAGAAACTCACCCATCAAAGTCCGATCTTGATTCTGAAAAAAAATATTTTCGATCATCTCTTTTTCGTACCATGCGAAATAATTTTTTTCCAAGCATATTTTTGGTCATACGAGGTCGGATTTTTGGATTCAGCGGGTCGAAATACTTCGAGAAACTCACCCATGAGAGTCCGATTTTGATTCTGGAAAAAGATATTTTCGATCATCTCTTTTTCGTACCATGCGAAATAACTTCTTTCCAAGCATGTTTTTGGACATCAAAGGTTGGGTTTTCGGATTCAGCGGGTCAAAATACACCTAGAAACTTACCCATTAGAGTCCGATTTCGATTCCGGAAAAAGATATTTTCGATCATCTGTTTTTCGTACCATGCGAAATCACTTCTTTCCAAGCATATTTTTGGACATAAAAAGTTGGATTTTCGGATTCAGCGGGTCGGAATACACCTAGAAACTGACCCATCAAAATTCGATTTCAATTCTGGAAAAAAATATTTTCGATCATCTCTTTTTCGTACCATGCGAAATAACTTCTATCCAAGCATGTTTTGGACATAATGTGTTGGATTTTCGGATTCAGCGGGTCAAAACACCTAAAAACTCACCCATTGAAGTCCGATTTCGATTCTGGAAAAAGATATTTTCGATCATCTCTTTTTCGTACCATGCGAAATAACTTCTTTCCAAGCATGTTTTGGACATGAAGTGTTGGATTTTCGGATTCAGCGGGTCAAAACACTTAGAAACTCACCCATTAAAGTCCGATTTCGATTCTGGAAACAGATATTTTCGATCATCTCTTTTTCGTACCATGTGAAATCACTTCATTCCACGCATATTTGTGGACATCAAAGGTTGGATTTTCGCATTCAGCGGGTCGAAATACACCTAGAAACTCACCCATTAGAGTCCGATTTCGATTCTGGAAAAAGATATTTTCGATCATCTCTTTTTCGTACCATGCGAAATAACTTCTTTCCAAGCATGTTTTGGACATGAAGTGTTGGATTTTCGGATTCAGCGGGTCAAAACACTTAGAAACTCACCCATTAAAGTCCGATTTCGATTCTGAAAAAAAATATTTTCGATCATCTCTTGTTCGTACCATGCGAAATAACTTCTTTCCAGGTGTATTTTCGCTGAACATAGGTTGGATTTTTGGATTCAGCGGGTCAAAATACACCTATAAACCCACCCATCAAAGTTCGATTCCGATTCTGGAGACAGATATTTTCGATCATCTCTTTTTCGTACCATGCGAAATAACTTTTTTCCAAGCATATTTTTGCTCATGAAGTTCGGATTTTCGGATTCAGCGGGTCGAAATACACCTAGAAACTCACCCATCAAAGTCCGATCTTGATTCTGAAAAAAAATATTTTCGATCATCTCTTTTTCGTACCATGCGAAATAACTTTTTTCCAAGCATATTTTTGATCATCAGAGGTTGGATTTTCGGATTCAGGGGGTCGAAATACACCTAGAAACTCACCCATTAAAGTCTGATTTTGATTCTGAAAAAAAATATTTTCGATCATCTCTTTTTCGTTCCATGCGAAATAACTTCTTTCCAGGTGTATTTTCGTGTAACAAAGGTTGGATTCTCGGATTCAGCGGGTCGAAATACACCTAGAAACTCACCCATCAAAGTCCGATCTTGATTCTGAAAAAAAATATTTTCGATCATCTCATTTTCGTACCATGCGAAATAATTTTTTTCCAAGCATATTTTTGGTCATACGAGGTCGGATTTTTGGATTCAGCGGGTCGAAATACCCATAGAATCTCACCCATTAAAGTCCGATCTCGATTCTGAAAAAAAATATTTTCGATCATCTCTTGTTCGTACCTTGCGAAATAACTTCTTTCCAGGTGTATTTTCGTGTAACAAAGGTTGGATTTTCGGATTCAGCGGGTCAAAATACACCTATAAACCCACCCATCAAAGTTCGATTCCGATTCTGGAGACAGATATTTTCGATCATCTCTTTTTCGTACCATGCGAAATAACTTTTTTCCAAGCATATTTTTGGTCATCAAAGGTTGGATTTTCGCATCCAGCGGGTCGAAATACACCTAGAAACTCACCCATCAAAGTCCGATTTTGATTCTGAAAGAAAATATTTTCGATCATCTCTTTTTCGTACCATGCGAAATAACTTTTTTCCAAGCATGTTTTTGGTCACAAGAGGTCGGATTTTTGGATTCAGCGGGTCGAAATACCCCTAGAAACTCACCCATTAAAGTCCGATCTCGATTCTGACCAAAAATATTTTCGATCATCTCTTTTTCGTTCCATGCGAAATAACTTCTTTCCAGGTGTATTTTCGTGTAACAAAGGTTGGATTTTCGGATTCAGCGGGTCGAAATACACCTAGAAACTCACCCATCAAAGTCCGATCTTGATTCTGAAAAAAAATATTTTCGATCATCTCTTTTTCGTACCATGCGAAATAATTTTTTTCCAAGCATATTTTTGGTCATACGAGGTCGGATTTTCGGATTCAGCGGGTCGAAATACTTCGAGAAACTCACCCATGAGAGTCCGATTTTGATTCTGGAAAAAGATATTTTCGATCATCTCTTTTTCGTACCATGCGAAATAACTTCTTTCCAAGCATGTTTTTGGACATCAAAGGTTGGGTTTTCGGATTCAGCGGGTCAAAATACACCTAGAAACTTACCCATTAGAGTCCGATTTCGATTCCGGAAAAAGATATTTTCGATCATCTGTTTTTCGTACCATGCGAAATCACTTCTTTCCAAGCATATTTTTGGACATAAAAAGTTGGATTTTCGGATTCAGCGGGTCGGAATACACCTAGAAACTGACCCATCAAAATTCGATTTCAATTCTGGAAAAAAATATTTTCGATCATCTCTTTTTCGTACCATGCGAAATAACTTCTATCCAAGCATGTTTTGGACATAAAGTGTTGGATTTTCGGATTCAGCGGGTCAAAACACCTAAAAACTCACCCATTAGAGTCCGATTTTGATTCTGAAAAAAAATATTTTCGATCATCTCTTTTTCGTACCATGCGAAATAACTTCTTTCCAGGTGTATTTTCGTGTAACAAAGGTTGGATTTTTGGATTCAGCGGGTCAAGATACACCTATAAACCCACCCTTCAAAGTTCGATTTCGATTCTGGAGACAGATATTTTCGATCATCTCTTTTTCGTATCATGCGAAATAACTTTGTTCCAAGCATATTTTTGGTCATCAAAGGTTGGATTTTCGCATCCAGCGGGTCGAAATACACCTAGAAACTCACCCATCAAAGTCCGATTTCGATTCTGGAAAAAGATATTTTCGATCATCTCTTTTTCGTACCATGCGAAATAACTTCTTTCCAAGCATGTTTTGGACATGAAGTGTTGGATTTTCGGATTCAGCGGGTCAAAACACTTAGAAACTCACCCATTAAAGTCCGATTTCGATTCTGGAAAAAGATATTTTCGATCATCTCTTTTTCGTACCATGTGAAATCACTTCATTCCACGCATATTTGTGGACATCAAAGGTTGGATTTTCGCATTCAGCGGGTCGAAATACACCTAGAAATTCACCCATTAGAGTCCGATTTCGATTCTGGAAAAAGATATTTTCGATCATCTCTTTTTCGTACCATGCGAAATAACTTCTTTCCAAGCATGTTTTGGACATGAAGTGTTGGATTTTCGGATTCAGCGGGTCAAAACACTTAGAAACTCACCCATTAAAGTCCGATTTCGATTCTGAAAAAAAATATTTTCGATCATCTCTTGTTCGTACCATGCGAAATAACTTCTTTCCAGGTGTATTTTCGCTGAACATAGGTTGGATTTTTGGATTCAGCGGGTCAAAATACACCTATAAACCCACCCATCAAAGTTCGATTCCGATTCTGGAGACAGATATTTTCGATCATCTCTTTTTCGTACCATGCGAAATAACTTTTTTCCAAGCATATTTTTGCTCATGAAGTTCGGATTTTCGGATTCAGCGGGTCAAAATACACCTAGAAACTCACCCATCAAAGTCCGATCTTGATTCTGAAAAAAAATATTTTCGATCATCTCTTTTTCGTACCATGCGAAATAACTTTTTTCCAAGCATATTTTTGATCATCAGAGGTTGGATTTTCGGATTCAGGGGGTCGAAATACACCTAGAAACTCACCCATTAAAGTCTGATTTTGATTCTGAAAAAAAATATTTTCGATCATCTCTTTTTCGTTCCATGCGAAATAACTTCTTTCCAGGTGTATTTTCGTGTAACAAAGGTTGGATTCTCGGATTCAGCGGGTCGAAATACACCTAGAAACTCACCCATCAAAGTCCGATCTTGATTCTGAAAAAAAATATTTTCGATCATCTCATTTTCGTACCATGCGAAATAATTTTTTTCCAAGCATATTTTTGGTCATACGAGGTCGGATTTTTGGATTCAGCGGGTCGAAATACCCATAGAAACTCACCCATTAAAGTCCGATCTCGATTCTGAAAAAAAATATTTTCGATCATCTCTTGTTCGTACCTTGCGAAATAACTTCTTTCCAGGTGTATTTTCGTGTAACAAAGGTTGGATTTTCGGATTCAGCGGGTCAAAATACACCTATAAACCCACCCATCAAAGTTCGATTCCGATTCTGGAGACAGATATTTTCGATCATCTCTTTTTCGTACCATGCGAAATAACTTTTTTCCAAGCATATTTTTGCTGATCGAAGTTCGGATTTTCGGATTCAGCGGGTCAAAATACACCAAGAATCTCACCCATTAGAGTCCGATTTCGATTCTGGAAAAAGATATTTTCGATCATCTCTTTTTCGTACCATGCGAAATAACTTCTTTCCACGCATGTTTTTGGACATCAAAGGTTGGATTTCGGGATTCAGCGGGTCGAAATACTTCGAGAAACTCACCCGTGAGAGTCCGATTTTGATTCTGGAAAAAGATATTTTCGATCATCTCTTTTTCGTACCATGCGAAATAACTTCTTTCCAAACATATTTTCGGATATTAAGGGCTGGAATTTCGGATTCAGCGGGTCGAAATACGCCTGGAAACTCACCCATTAAAGTTCGAATTCAATTCTGGAAAAACATATTTTCGATCATCTCTTTTTCGTACCATGTGAAATAACTTGTTTCCAAGCATGTTTTTGGACATCAAAGGTTCGGTTTTCGGATTCAGCGGGTCAAAATACACCTAGAAACTTACCCATTAGAGTCCGATTCCGATTCTGGAAAAAGATATTTTCGATCATCTCTTTTTCGTATCATGCGAAATAACTTCGTTCCAAGCATGTTTTGGACAGCAAGTGTTAGATTTTCGGATTCAGCGGGTCAAATTACACCTAGAAACTCACCCATCAAAGTCCGATTTCATTCTGGAAAAAGATATTTTCGATCATCTGTTTTTCGTACCATGCGGAATAACTTCTTTCCAGGTGTATTTTCGTGTAACAACGGTTGGATTTTTGGATTCAGCGGGTCAAAATACACCTATAAACCCACCCATCAAAGTTCGATTCCGATTCTGGAGACAGATATTTTCGATCATCTCTTTTTCGTACCATGCGAAATAACTTTTTTCCAAGCATATTTTTGGTCATAAGATGTCGAATTTCTGGATTCAGCGGGTCGAAATACACCTAGAAACTCACCCATCAAAGTCCGATCTTGATTCTGAAAAAAAATATTTTCGATCATCTCTTTTTCGTTCCATGCGGAATAAATTCTTTCCAGGTGTATTTTCGTGTAACAAAGGTTAGATTTTCGGATTCAGCGGGTCGAAATACACATAGAAACTCACACATCGAAGTCCGATCTTGATTCTGAAGAAAAATATTTTCGATCATCTCTTTTTCGTACCTTGCGAAATAACTTTTTTCCAAGCATATTTTTGGTCATCAGAGGTTGGATTTTCGGATTCAGGGGGTCGAAATACACCTAGAAACTCACCTATTAAAGTCCGATTTTAATTCTGAAAAAAAATATTTTCGATCATCTCTTTTTCGTACCATGCGAAATAACTTCTTTCCAGGTGTATTTTCGTGTAACAAAGGTTTGATTTTGGGATTCAGCGGGTCAAAATACAGCTATAAACCCACCATTCAAAGTTCGATTTCGATTCTGGAGACAGATATTTTCGATCATCTCTTTTTCGTACCATTCGAAATAACTTTTTTCCAAGCATATTTTTGGTCATCAAAGGTTCGATTTTCGGATTCAGCGGGTCGAAATACACCTAGAAACTCACCCATCAAAGTCCGATCTTGATTCTGAAAAAAAATATTTTCGATCATCTCTTTTTCGTACCATGCGAAATAACTTTTTTCCAAGCATATTTTTGGTCATCAGAGGTTGGATTTTCGGATTCAGGGGGTCGAAATACACCTAGAAACTCACCCATTAAAGTCCGATTTTGATTCTGAAAAAAAATATTTTCGATCATCTCTTTTTCGTACCATGCGAAATAACTTCTTTCCAGGTGTATTTTCGTGTAACAAAGGTTGGATTTTTGGATTCAGCGGGTCAAGATACACCTATAAACCCACCCTTCAAAGTTCGATTTCGATTCTGGAGACAGATATTTTCGATCATCTCTTTTTCGTATCATGCGAAATAACTTTTTTCCAAGCATGTTTTTGGTCACAAGAGGTCGGATTTTTGGATTCAGCGGGTCAAAATACACCTATAAACCCACCCATCAAAGTTCGATTCCGATTCTGGAGACAGATATTTTCGATCATCTCTTTTTCGTACCATGCGAAATAACTTTTTTCCGAGCATATTTCTGCTCATCAAAGTTTGGATTTTCGGATTCAGCGGGTCGAAATACACCTAGAAACTCACCCATCAAAGTCCGATCTTGATTCTGAAAAAAAATATTTTCGATCATCTCTTTTTCGTACCATGCGAAATAATTTTTTTCCAAGCATATTTTTGGTCATACGAGGTCGGATTTTTGGATTCAGCGGGTCGAAATACCCCTAGAAACTCACCCATTAAAGTCCGATCTCGATTCTGAAAAAAAATATTTTCGATCATCTCTTGTTCGTACCATGCGAAATAACTTCTTTTCAGGTGTATTTTCGCTCAACAAAGGTTGGATTTTTGGATTCAGCGGGTCAAAATACACCTTTAAACCCACCCATCAAAGTTCGATTCCGATTCTGGAGACAGATATTTTCGATCATCTCTTTTTCGTACCATGCGAAATAACTTTTTTCCAAGCATATTTTTGCTCATCAAAGTTTGGATTTTCGGATTCAGCGGGTCGAAATACACCTAGAAACTCACCCATCAAAGTCCGATCTTGATTCTGAAAAAAAATATTTTCGATCATCTCTTTTTCGTACCATGCGAAATAACTTTTTTCCAAGCATATTTTTGATCATCAGAGGTTGGATTTTCGGATTCAGGGGGTCGAAATACACCTAGAAACTCACCCATTAAAGTCTGATTTTGATTCTGAAAAAAAATATTTTCGATCATCTCTTTTTCGTTCCATGCGAAATAACTTCTTTCCAGGTGTATTTTCGTGAAACAAAGGTTGGATTCTCGGATTCAGCGGGTCGAAATACACCTAGAAACTCACCCATCAAAGTCCGATCTTGATTCTGAAAAAAAATATTTTCGATCATCTCATTTTCGTACCATGCGAAATAATTTTTTTCCAAGCATATTTTTGGTCATACGAGGTCGGATTTTTGGATTCAGCGGGTCGAAATACCCCTAGAAACTCACCCATTAAAGTCCGATCTCGATTCTGAAAAAAAATATTTTCGATCATCTCTTGTTCGTACCTTGCGAAATAACTTCTTTCCAGGTGTATTTTCGTGTAACAAAGGTTGGATTTTCGGATTCAGCGGGTCAAAATACACCTATAAACCCACCCATCAAAGTTCGATTCCGATTCTGGAGACAGATATTTTCGATCATCTCTTTTTCGTACCATGCGGAATAACTTCTTTCCAGGTGTATTTTCGTTCAACAAAGGTTTGATTTTTGGATTCAGCGGGTCAAAATACACCTCTGAACCCACCCATCAAAGTTCGATTCCGATTCTGGAGACAGATATTTTCGATCATCTCTTTTTCGTACCATGCGAAATAACTTTTTTCCGAGCATATTTCTGCTCATCAAAGTTTGGATTTTCGGATTCAGCGGGTCCAAATACAACTAGAAACTCACCTATCAAAGTCCGATCTTGATTCTGAAAAAAAATATTTTCGATCATCTCTTTTCCGTACCATGCGAAATAATTTTTTTCCAAGCATATTTTTGGTCATACGTGGTCGGATTTTTGGATTCAGCGGGTCGAAATACACCTATAAACCCACCCATCAAAGTCCGATCTTGATTCTGAGAAAAAATATTTTCGATCATCTCTTTTTCGTACCATGCGAAATAACTTTTTTCCAAGCATATTTGTGGTCATCAAAGGTTGGATTTTCGGATTCAGGGGGTCGAAATACACCTAGAAACTCACCCATTAAAGTCCGATTTTGATTCTGAAAAAAGATATTTTCGATCATCTCTTTTTCGTTCCATGCGAAATAACTTCTTTCCAGGTGTATTTTCGTGTAACAAAGGTTGGATTTTTGGATTCAGCGGGTCAAAATACACCTATAAACCCACACATCAAAGTCCGATCTTGATTCTGAAAAAAAATATTTTCGATCATCTCTTTTTCGTACCATGCGAAATAACTTTTTTCCAAGCATATTTTTGCTCATCAAAGTTCGGATTTTCGGATTCAGCGGGTCGAAATACACCTAGAAACTCACCCATCAAAGTCCGATCTTGATTCTGAAAAAAAATATTTTCGATCATCTCTTTTTCGTACCATGCGAAATAACTTTTTTCCAAGCATATTTTTGGTCATCAGAGGTTGGATTTTCGGATTCAGGGGGTCGAAATACACCTAGAAACTCACCTATTAAAGTCCGATTTTGATTCTGAAAAAAAATATTTTCGATCATCTCTTTTTCGTTCCATGCGAAATAGCTTCTTTCCAGGTGTATTTTCGTGTCACAAAGGTTGGATTTCCGGATTCAGCGAGTCGAAATACACCTAGAAACTCACCTATCAAAGTCCGATCTTGATTGTGAAAAAAAATATTTTCGATCATCTCTTTTTCGTACCATGCGAAATAACTTTTTTCCAAGCATATTTTTGGTCATCAGAGGTTGGATTTTCGGATTCAGGGGGTCGAAATACACCTAGAAACTCACCTATTAAAGTCCGATTCTGATTCTGAAAAAAAATATTTTCGATCATCTCTTTTTCGTACCATGCGAAATAACTTCTTTCCAGGTGTATTTTCGTGTAACAAAGGTTGGATTTTGGGATTCAGCGGGTCAAAATACACCTATAAACCCACCATTCAAAGTTCGATTTCGATTCTGGAGACAGATATTTTCGATCATCTCTTTTTCGTACCATTCGAAATAACTTTTTTCCAAGCATATTTTTGGTCATCAAAGGTTCGATTTTCGGATTCAGCGGGTCGAAATACACCTAGAAACTCACCCATCAAAGTCCGATCTTGATTCTGAAAAAAAATATTTTCGATCATCTCTTTTTCGTACCATGCGAAATAACTTTTTTCCAAGCATATTTTTGGTCATCAGAGGTTGGATTTTCGGATTCAGGGGGTCGAAATACACCTAGAAACTCACCCATTAAAGTCCGATCTCGATTCTGACCAAAAATATTTTCGATCATCTCTTTTTCGTTCCATGCGAAATAACTTCTTTCCAGGTGTATTTTCGTGTAACAAAGGTTGGATTTTCGGATTCAGCGGGTCGAAATACACCTAGAAACTCACCCATCAAAGTCCGATCTTGATTCTGAAAAAAAATATTTTCGATCATCTCTTTTTCGTACCATGCGAAATAATTTTTTTCCAAGCATATTTTTGGTCATACGAGGTCGGATTTTTGGATTCAGCGGGTCGAAATACTTCGAGAAACTCACCCATGAGTGTCCGATTTTGATTCTGGAAAAATATATTTTCGATCATCTCTTTTTCGTACCATGCGAAATAACTTCTTTCCAAGCATGTTTTTGGACATCAAAGGTTGGGTTTTCGGATTCAGCGGGTCAAAATACACCTAGAAACTTACCCATTAGAGTCCGATTCCGATTCTGGAAAAAGATATTTTCGATCATCTCTTTTTCGTACCATGCGAAATAACTTCTTTCCAAGCATGTTTTGGACACCAAGTGTTAGATTTTCGGATTCAGCGGGTCAAATTACACCTAGAAACTCACCCATCAAAGTCCGATTTCGATTCTGGAAAAAGATATTTTCGATCATCTGTTTTTCGTACCATGCGAAATCACTTCTTTCCAAGCATATTTTTGTACATCAAAGGTTGGATTTTCGTATTCAGCGGGTCAAAATACACCTAGAAACTCACCCATTAGAGTCCGATTTCGATTCCGGAAAAAGATATTTTCGATCATCTGTTTTTCGTACCATGCGAAATCACTTCTTTCCAAGCATATTTTTGGACATAAAAAGTTGGATTTTCGGATTCAGCGGGTCGGAATACACCTAGAAACTGACCCATCAAAATTCGATTTCAATTCTGGAAAAAAATATTTTCGATCATCTCTTTTCCGTACCATGCGAAATAACTTCTATCCAAGCATGTTTTGGACATAAAGTGTTGGATTTTCGGATTCAGCGGGTCAAAACACCTAAAAACTCACCCATTGAAGTCCGATTTCGATTCTGGAAAAAGATATTTTCGATCATCTCTTTTTCGTACCATGCGAAATAACTTCTTTCCAAGCATGTTTTGGACATGAAGTGTTGGATTTTCGGATTCAGCGGGTCAAAACACTTAGAAACTCACCCATTAAAGTCCGATTTCGATTCTGGAAAAAGATATTTTCGATCATCTCTTTTTCGTACCATGTGAAATCACTTCATTCCACGCATATTTGTGGACATCAAAGGTTGGATTTTCGCATTCAGCGGGTCGGAATACACCTAGAAACTCACCCATCAGAGTCCGATTTCGATTCTGGAAAAAGATATTTTCGATCATCTCTTTTTCGTACCATGCGAAATAACTTGTTTCCAAGCATGTTTTGGACATGAAGTGTTGGATTTTCGGATTCAGCGGGTCAAAACACTTAGAAACTCACCCATTAAAGTCCGATTTCGATTCTGAAAAAAAATATTTTCGATCATCTCTTGTTCGTACCATGCGAAATAACTTCTTTCCAGGTGTATTTTCGCTGAACATAGGTTGGATTTTTGGATTCAGCGGGTCAAAATACACCTATAAACCCACCCATCAAAGTTCGATTCCGATTCTGGAGACAGATATTTTCGATCATCTGTTTTTCGTACCATGCGAAATAACTTTTTTCCAAGCATATTTTTGCTCATGAAGTTCGGATTTTCGGATTCAGCGGGTCGAAATACACCTAGAAACTCACCCATCAAAGTCCGATCTTGATTCTGAAAAAAAATATTTTCGATCATCTCTTTTTCGTACCATGCGAAATAACTTTTTTCCAAGCATATTTTTGATCATCAGAGGTTGGATTTTCGGATTCAGGGGGTCGAAATACACCTAGAAACTCACCCATTAAAGTCTGATTTTGATTCTGAAAAAAAATATTTTCGATCATCTCTTTTTCGTTCCATGCGAAATAACTTCTTTCCAGGTGTATTTTCGTGTAACAAAGGTTGGATTCTCGGATTCAGCGGGTCGAAATACACCTAGAAACTCACCCATCAAAGTCCGATCTTGATTCTGAAAAAAAATATTTTCGATCATCTCATTTTCGTACCATGCGAAATAATTTTTTTCCAAGCATATTTTTGGTCATACGAGGTCGGATTTTTGGATTCAGCGGGTCGAAATACCCCTAGAAACTCACCCATTAAAGTCCGATCTCGATTCTGAAAAAAAATATTTTCGATCATCTCTTGTTCGTACCTTGCGAAATAACTTCTTTCCAGGTGTATTTTCGTGTAACAAAGGTTGGATTTTCGGATTCAGCGGGTCAAAATACACCTATAAACCCACCCATCAAAGTTCGATTCCGATTCTGGAGACAGATATTTTCGATCATCTCTTTTTCGTACCATGCGAAATAACTTTTTTCCAAGCATATTTTTGCTGATCGAAGTTCGGATTTTCGGATTCAGCGGGTCAAAATACACCAAGAATCTCACCCATTAGAGTCCGATTTCGATTCTGGAAAAAGATATTTTCGATCATCTCTTTTTCGTACCATGCGAAATAACTTCTTTCCACGCATGTTTTTGGACATCAAAGGTTGGATTTCGGGATTCAGCGGGTCGAAATACTTCGAGAAACTCACCCATGAGAGTCCGATTTTGATTCTGGAAAAAGATATTTTCGATCATCTCTTTTTCGTACCATGCGAAATAACTTCTTTCCAAACATATTTTCGGATATTAAGGGCTGGAATTTCGGATTCAGCGGGTCGAAATACGCCTGGAAACTCACCCATTAAAGTTCGAACTCAATTCTGGAAAAACATATTTTCGATCATCTCTTTTTCGTACCATGTGAAATAACTTCTTTCCAAGCATGTTTTTGGACATCAAAGGTTCGGTTTTCGGATTCAGCGGGTCAAAATACACCTAGAAACTTACCCATTAGAGTCCGATTCCGATTCTGGAAAAAGATATTTTCGATCATCTCTTTTTCGTATCATGCGAAATAACTTCGTTCCAAGCATGTTTTGGACACCAAGTGTTAGATTTTCGGATTCAGCGGGTCAAATTACACCTAGAAACTCACCCATCAAAGTCCGATTTCATTCTGGAAAAAGATATTTTCGATCATCTGTTTTTCGTACCATGCGAAATCACTTCTTTCCAAGCATATTTTTGGTCATCAGAGGTTGGATTTTCGGATTCAGGGGGTCGAAATACACCTAGAAACTCACCCATTAAAGTCCGATTTTGATTCTGAAAAAAAATATTTTCGATCATCTCTTTTTCGTACCATGCGAAATAACTTCTTTCCAGGTGTATTTTCGTGTAACAAAGGTTGGATTCTTGGATTCAGCGGGTCAAGATACACCTATAAACCCACCCTTCAAAGTTCGATTTCGATTCTGGAGACAGATATTTTCGATCATCTCTTTTTCGTATCATGCGAAATAACTTTTTTCCAAGCATATTTTTGGTCATCAAAGGTTGGATTTTCGCATCCAGCGTGTCGAAATACACCTAGAAACTCACCCATCAAAGTCCGATTTTGATTCTGAAAGAAAATATTTTCGATCATCTCTTTTTCGTACCATGCGAAATAACTTTTTTCCAAGCATGTTTTTGGTCACAAGAGGTCGGATTTTTGGATTCAGCGGGTCGAAATACCCCTAGAAACTCACCCATTGAAGTCCGATCTCGATTCTGACCAAAAATATTTTCGATCATCTCTTTTTCGTTCCATGCGAAATAACTTCTTTCCAGGTGTATTTTCGTGTAACAAAGGTTGGATTTTCGGATTCAGCGGGTCGAAATACACCTAGAAACTCACCCATCAAAGTCCGATCTTGATTCTGAAAAAAAATATTTTCGATCATCTCTTTTTCGTACCATGCGAAATAATTTTTTTCCAAGCATATTTTTGGTCATACGAGGTCGGATTTTTGGATTCAGCGGGTCGAAATACTTCGAGAAACTCACCCATGAGAGTCCGATTTTGATTCTGGAAAAAGATATTTTCGATCATCTCTTTTTCGTACCATGCGAAATAACTTCTTTCCAAGCATGTTTTTGGACATCAAAGGTTCGGTTTTCGGATTCAGCGGGTCAAAATACACCTAGAAACTTACCCATTAGAGTCCGATTCCGATTCTGGAAAAAGATATTTTCGATCATCTCTTTTTCGTACCATGCGAAATAACTTCTTTCCAAGCATGTTTTGGACACCAAGTGTTAGATTTTCGGATTCAGCGGGTCAAATTACACCTAGAAACTCACCCATCAAAGTCCGATTTCGATTCTGGAAAAAGATATTTTCGATCATCTGTTTTTCGTACCATGCGAAATCACTTCTTTCCAAGCATATTTTTGTACATCAAAGGTTGGATTTTCGTATTCAGCGGGTCAAAATACACCTAGAAACTCACCCATTAGAGTCCGATTTCGATTCCGGAAAAAGATATTTTCGATCATCTGTTTTTCGTACCATGCGAAATCACTTCTTTCCAAGCATATTTTTGGACATAAAAAGTTGGATTTTCGGATTCAGCGGGTCGGAATACACCTAGAAACTGACCCATCAAAATTCGATTTCAATTCTGGAAAAAAATATTTTCGATCATCTCTTTTTCGTACCATGCGAAATAACTTCTATCCAAGCATGTTTTGGACATAAAGTGTTGGATTTTCGGATTCAGCGGGTCAAAACACCTAAAAACTCACCCATTGAAGTCCGATTTCGATTCTGGAAAAAGATATTTTCGATCATCTCTTTTTCGTACCATGCGAAATAACTTCTTTCCAAGCATGTTTTGGACATGAAGTGTTGGATTTTCGGATTCAGCGGGTCAAAACACTTAGAAACTCACCCATTAAAGTCCGATTTCGATTCTGGAAAAAGATATTTTCGATCATCTCTTTTTCGTACCATGTGAAATCACTTCATTCCACGCATATTTGTGGACATCAAAGGTTGGATTTTCGCATTCAGCGGGTCGAAATACACCTAGAAACTCACCCATTAGAGTCCGATTTCGATTCTGGAAAAAGATATTTTCGATCATCTGTTTTCCGTACCATGCGAAATCACTTCTTTCCAAGCATATTTTTGGACATCAAAAGTTGGATTCTCGGATTCAGGAGGTCGAAATACACCTAGAAACTCACCCATTAAAGTCCGATCTCGATTCTGAAAAAAAATATTTTCGATCATCTCTTTTTCGTACCATGCGGAATAACTTGTTTCCAGGTGTATTTTCGTGTAACAACGGTTGGATTTTTGGATTCAGCGGGTCAAAATACACCTATAAACCCACCCATCAAAGTTCGATTCCGATTCTGGAGACAGATATTTTCGATCATCTCTTTTTCGTACCATGCGAAATAACTTTTTTCCAAGCATATTTTTGGTCATAAGAGGTCGAATTTTTGGATTCAGCGGGTCGAAATACACCTAGAAACTCACCCATCAAAGTCCGATCTTGATTCTGAAAAAAAATATTTTCGATCATCTCTTTTTCGTTCCATGCGAAATAAATTCTTTCCAGGTGTATTTTCGTGTAACAAAGGTTAGATTTTCGGATTCAGCGGGTCGAAATACACATAGAAACTCACCCATCGAAGTCCGATCTTGATTCTGAAAAAAAATATTTTCGATCATCTCTTTTTCGTACCTTGCGAAATAATTTTTTTCCAAGCATAGTTTTGGTCATACGAGGTCGGATTTTTGGATTCAGCGGGTCGAAATACCCCTAGAAACTCACCCATTAAAGTCCGATCTCGATTCTGAAAAAAAATATTTTCGATCATCTCTTGTTCGTACCATGCGAAATAACTTCTTTCCAGGTGTATTTTCGCTGAACAAAGGTTGGATTTTTGGATTCAGCGGGTCAAAATACACCTATAAACCCACCCATCAAAGTTCGATTCCGATTCTGGAGACAGATATTTTCGATCATCTCTTTTTCGTACCATGCGAAATAACTTTTATCCAAGCATATTTTTGCTCATGAAGTTCGGATTTTCGGATTCAGCGGGTCGAAATACACCTAGAAACTCACCCATCAAAGTCCGATCTTGATTCTGAAAAAAAATATTTTCGATCATCTCTTTTTCGTACCATGCGAAATAACTTTTTTCCAAGCATATTTTTGATCATCAGAGGCTGGATTTTCGGATTCAGGGGGTCGAAATACACCTAGAAACTCACCCATTAAAGTCTGATTTTGATTCTGAAAAAAAATATTTTCGATCATCTCTTTTTCGTTCTATGCGAAATAACTTCTTTCCAGGTGTATTTTCGTGTAACAAAGGTTGGATTCTCGGATTCAGCGGGTCGAAATACACCTAGAAACTCACCCATCAAAGTCCGATCTTGATTCTGAAAAAAAATATTTTCGATCATCTCATTTTCGTACCATGCGAAATAATTTTTTTCCAAGCATATTTTTGGTCATACAAGGTCGGATTTTTGGATTCAGCGGGTCGAAATACCCCTAGAAACTCACCCATTAAAGTCCGATCTCGATTCTGAAAAAAAATATTTTCGATCATCTCTTGTTCGTACCTTGCGAAATAACTTCTTTCCAGGTGTATTTTCGTGTAACAAAGGTTGGATTTTCGGATTCAGCGGGTCAAAATACACCTATAAACCCACCCATCAAAGTTCGATTCCGATTCTGGAGACAGATATTTTCGATCATCTCTTTTTCGTACCATGCGAAATAACTTTTTTCCAAGCATATTTTTGCTGATCAAAGTTCGGATTTTCGGATTCAGCGGGTCAAAATACACCAAGAATCTCACCCATTAGAGTCCGATTTCGATTCTGGAAAATGATATTTTCGATCATCTCTTTTTCGTACCATGCGAAATAACTTCTTTCCACGCATGTTTTTGGACATCAAAGGTTGGATTTCGGGATTCAGCGGGTCGAAATACTTCGAGAAACTCACCCATGAGAGTCCGATTTTGATTCTGGAAAAAGATATTTTCGATCATCTCTTTTTCGTACCATGCGAAATAACTTCTTTCCAAACATATTTTCGGATATTAAGGGCTGGAATTTCGGATTCAGCGGGTCGAAATACGCCTGGAAACTCACCCATTAAAGTTCGAATTCAATTCTGGAAAAACATATTTTCGATCATCTCTTTTTCGTACCATGTGAAATAACTTCTTTCCAAGCATGTTTGTGGACATCAAAGGTTCGGTTTTCGGATTCAGCGGGTCAAAATACACCTAGAAACTTACCCATCAGAGTCCGATTCCGATTCTGGAAAAAGATATTTTCGATCATCTCTTTTTCGTATCATGCGAAATAACTTCGTTCCAAGCATGTTTTGGACACCAAGTGTTAGATTTTCGGATTCAGCGGGTCAAATTACACCTAGAAACTCACCCATCAAAGTCCGATTTCATTCTGGAAAAAGATATTTTCGATCATCTGTTTTTCGTACCATGCGAAATCACTTCTTTCCAAGCATATTTTTGTACATCAAAGGTTGGATTTTCGTATTCAGCGGGTCAAAATACACCTAGAAACTCACCCAATAGAGTCCGATTCCGATTCCGGAAAAAGATATTTTCGATCATCTGTTTTTCGTACCATGCGAAATCACTTCTTTCCAAGCATATTTTTGTACATCAAAGGTTGGATTTTCGTATTCAGCGGGTCAAAATACACCTAGAAACTCACCCATTAGAGTCCGATTCCGATTCTGGAAAAAGATATTTTCGATCATCTCTTTTTCGTACCATGCGAAATAACTTCTTTCCAAGCATGTTTTGGACACCAAGTGTTAGATTTTCGGATTCAGCGGGTCAAATTACACCTAGAAACTCACCCATCAAAGTCCGATTTCGATTCTGGAAAAAGATATTTTCGATCATCTGTTTTTCGTACCATGCGAAATCACTTCTTTCCAAGCATATTTTTGTACATCAAAGGTTGGATTTTCGTATTCAGCGGGTCAAAATACACCTAGAAACTCACCCATTAGAGTCCGATTTCGATTCCGGAAAAAGATATTTTCGATCATCTGTTTTTCGTACCATGCGAAATCACTTCTTTCCAAGCATATTTTTGGACATAAAAAGTTGGATTTTCGGATTCAGCGGGTCGGAATACACCTAGAAACTGACCCATCAAAATTCGATTTCAATTCTGGAAAAAAATATTTTCGATCATCTCTTTTTCGTACCATGCGAAATAACTTCTATCCAAGCATGTTTTGGACATAAAGTGTTGGATTTTCGGATTCAGCGGGTCAAAACACCTAAAAACTCACCCATTGAAGTCCGATTTCGATTCTGGAAAAAGATATTTTCGATCATCTCTTTTTCGTACCATGCGAAATAACTTCTTTCCAAGCATGTTTTGGACATGAAGTGTTGGATTTTCGGATTCAGCGGGTCAAAACACTTAGAAACTCACCCATTAAAGTCCGATTTCGATTCTGGAAAAAGATATTTTCGATCATCTCTTTTTCGTACCATGTGAAATCACTTCATTCCACGCATATTTGTGGACATCAAAGGTTGGATTTTCGCATTCAGCGGGTCGAAATACACCTAGAAACTCACCCATTAGAGTCCGATTTCGATTCTGGAAAAAGATATTTTCGATCATCTGTTTTCCGTACCATGCGAAATCACTTCTTTCCAAGCATATTTTTGGACATCAAAAGTTGGATTCTCGGATTCAGGAGGTCGAAATACACCTAGAAACTCACCCATTAAAGTCCGATCTCGATTCTGAAAAAAAATATTTTCGATCATCTCTTTTTCGTACCATGCGGAATAACTTGTTTCCAGGTGTATTTTCGTGTAACAACGGTTGGATTTTTGGATTCAGCGGGTCAAAATACACCTATAAACCCACCCATCAAAGTTCGATTCCGATTCTGGAGACAGATATTTTCGATCATCTCTTTTTCGTACCATGCGAAATAACTTTTTTCCAAGCATATTTTTGGTCATAAGAGGTCGAATTTTTGGATTCAGCGGGTCGAAATACACCTAGAAACTCACCCATCAAAGTCCGATCTTGATTCTGAAAAAAAATATTTTCGATCATCTCTTTTTCGTTCCATGCGAAATAAATTCTTTCCAGGTGTATTTTCGTGTAACAAAGGTTAGATTTTCGGATTCAGCGGGTCGAAATACACATAGAAACTCACCCATCGAAGTCCGATCTTGATTCTGAAAAAAAATATTTTCGATCATCTCTTTTTCGTACCTTGCGAAATAATTTTTTTCCAAGCATAGTTTTGGTCATACGAGGTCGGATTTTTGGATTCAGCGGGTCGAAATACCCCTAGAAACTCACCCATTAAAGTCCGATCTCGATTCTGAAAAAAAATATTTTCGATCATCTCTTGTTCGTACCATGCGAAATAACTTCTTTCCAGGTGTATTTTCGCTGAACAAAGGTTGGATTTTTGGATTCAGCGGGTCAAAATACACCTATAAACCCACCCATCAAAGTTCGATTCCGATTCTGGAGACAGATATTTTCGATCATCTCTTTTTCGTACCATGCGAAATAACTTTTATCCAAGCATATTTTTGCTCATGAAGTTCGGATTTTCGGATTCAGCGGGTCGAAATACACCTAGAAACTCACCCATCAAAGTCCGATCTTGATTCTGAAAAAAAATATTTTCGATCATCTCTTTTTCGTACCATGCGAAATAACTTTTTTCCAAGCATATTTTTGATCATCAGAGGCTGGATTTTCGGATTCAGGGGGTCGAAATACACCTAGAAACTCACCCATTAAAGTCTGATTTTGATTCTGAAAAAAAATATTTTCGATCATCTCTTTTTCGTTCTATGCGAAATAACTTCTTTCCAGGTGTATTTTCGTGTAACAAAGGTTGGATTCTCGGATTCAGCGGGTCGAAATACACCTAGAAACTCACCCATCAAAGTCCGATCTTGATTCTGAAAAAAAATATTTTCGATCATCTCATTTTCGTACCATGCGAAATAATTTTTTTCCAAGCATATTTTTGGTCATACAAGGTCGGATTTTTGGATTCAGCGGGTCGAAATACCCCTAGAAACTCACCCATTAAAGTCCGATCTCGATTCTGAAAAAAAATATTTTCGATCATCTCTTGTTCGTACCTTGCGAAATAACTTCTTTCCAGGTGTATTTTCGTGTAACAAAGGTTGGATTTTCGGATTCAGCGGGTCAAAATACACCTATAAACCCACCCATCAAAGTTCGATTCCGATTCTGGAGACAGATATTTTCGATCATCTCTTTTTCGTACCATGCGAAATAACTTTTTTCCAAGCATATTTTTGCTGATCAAAGTTCGGATTTTCGGATTCAGCGGGTCAAAATACACCAAGAATCTCACCCATTAGAGTCCGATTTCGATTCTGGAAAATGATATTTTCGATCATCTCTTTTTCGTACCATGCGAAATAACTTCTTTCCACGCATGTTTTTGGACATCAAAGGTTGGATTTCGGGATTCAGCGGGTCGAAATACTTCGAGAAACTCACCCATGAGAGTCCGATTTTGATTCTGGAAAAAGATATTTTCGATCATCTCTTTTTCGTACCATGCGAAATAACTTCTTTCCAAACATATTTTCGGATATTAAGGGCTGGAATTTCGGATTCAGCGGGTCGAAATACGCCTGGAAACTCACCCATTAAAGTTCGAATTCAATTCTGGAAAAACATATTTTCGATCATCTCTTTTTCGTACCATGTGAAATAACTTCTTTCCAAGCATGTTTGTGGACATCAAAGGTTCGGTTTTCGGATTCAGCGGGTCAAAATACACCTAGAAACTTACCCATCAGAGTCCGATTCCGATTCTGGAAAAAGATATTTTCGATCATCTCTTTTTCGTATCATGCGAAATAACTTCGTTCCAAGCATGTTTTGGACACCAAGTGTTAGATTTTCGGATTCAGCGGGTCAAATTACACCTAGAAACTCACCCATCAAAGTCCGATTTCATTCTGGAAAAAGATATTTTCGATCATCTGTTTTTCGTACCATGCGAAATCACTTCTTTCCAAGCATATTTTTGTACATCAAAGGTTGGATTTTCGTATTCAGCGGGTCAAAATACACCTAGAAACTCACCCAATAGAGTCCGATTCCGATTCCGGAAAAAGATATTTTCGATCATCTGTTTTTCGTACCATGCGAAATCACTTCTTTCCAAGCATATTTTTGTACATCAAAGGTTGGATTTTCGTATTCAGCGGGTCAAAATACACCTAGAAACTCACCCATTAGAGTCCGATTTCGATTCCGGAAAAAGATATTTTCGATCATCTGTTTTTCGTACCATGCGAAATCACTTCTTTCCAAGCATATTTTTGTACATCAAAGGTTGGATTTTCGGATTCAGCGGGTCAAAACACTTAGAAACTCACCCATCAAAATTTGATTTCAATTCTGGAGAAATATTTTCAATCATCTCTTTTTCGTACCATGCGAAATAACTTTTTTCCGAGCATGTTTTGGACATCAAGTGTTGGATTTTCGGATTCAGCGGGTCAAAACACCTAAAAACTCACCCGTTGAAGTCCGATTTCGATTCTGGAAAAAGATATTTTCGATCATCTCTTTTTCTTACCATGCGGAATAACTTTTTTCCAAGCATATTTTTGGTCATCAGAGGTTGGATTTTCGGATTCAGGGGGTCGAAATACACCTAGAAACTCACCCATTAAAGTCCGATTTTGATTCTGAAAAAAAATATTTTCGATCATCTCTTTTTCGTTCCATGCGAAATAACTCCTTTCCAGGTGTATTTTCGTGTAACAAAGGTTGGATTTTCGGATTCAGCGGGTCGAAATACACCTAGAAACTCACCCATCAAAGTCCGATCTTGATTCTGAAAAAAAATATTTTCGATCATCTCTTTTTCGTACCATGCGAAATAACTTTTTTCCAAGCATATTTTTGGTCATCAGACGTTGGATTTTCGGATTCAGGGGGTCGAAATACACCTAGAAACTCACCCATTAGAGTCCGATCTCGATTCTGAAAAAAAATATTTTCGATCATCTCTTTCTCGTACCATGCGAAATAACTTTTTTCCAAGCATATTTTTGCCCATCAAAGTTTGGATTTTCGGATTCAGCGGGTCGAAATACACCTAGAAACTCACCCATCAAAGTCCGATCTTGATTCTGAAAAAAAATATTTTCGATCATCTCTTTTTCGTACCATGCGAAATAATTTTTTTCCAAGCATATTTTTGGTCATACGAGGTCGGATTTTTGGATTCAGCGGGTCGAAATACCCCTAGAAACTCACCCATTAAAGTCCGATCTCGATTCTGAAAAAAAATATTTCCGATCATCTCTTGTTCGTACCATGCGAAATAACTTCTTTCCAGGTGTATTTTCGCTTAACAAAGGTTGGATTTTTGGATTCAGCGGGTCAAAATACACCAAGAAACTTACCCATTAGAGTCCGATTCCGATTCTGGAAAAAGATATTTTCGATCATCTCTTTTTCGTATCATGCGAAATAACTTCGTTCCAAGCATGTTTTGGACACCAAGTGTTAGATTTTCGGATTCAGCGGGTCAAATTACACCTAGAAACTCACCCATCAAAGTCCGATTTCGATCCTGGAAAAAGATATTTTCGATCATCTCTTTTTCGTACCATGCGAAATAACTTCTTTCCACGCATGTTTTTGGACATCAAAGGTTGGATTTCGGGATTCAGCGGGTCGAAATACTTCGAGAAACTCACCCATTAGAGTCCGACTTCGATTCCGGAAAAAGATATTTTCGATCATCTGTTTTTCGTACCATGCGAAATCACTTCTTTCCAAGCATATTTTTGAACATCAAAAGTTGGATTTTCGGATTCAGCGGGTCGAAATACACCTAGAAACTGACCCATCAGAATTCGATTTCAATTCTGGAAAAAAATATTTTCGATCATCTCTTTTTCGTACCATGCGAAATAACTTCTATCCAAGCATGTTTTGGACATCAAGTGTTGGATATTCGGATTCAGCGGGTCAAAACACCTCAAAACTCACCCATTGAAGTCCGATTTCGATTCTGGAAAAAGATATTTTCGATCATCTCTTTTTCGTACCATGCGAAATAACTTCTTTCCAAGCATGTTTTGGATATGAAGTGTTGGATTTTCGGATTCAGCGGGTCAAAACACTCAGAAACTCACCCATTAAAGTCCGATTTGGATTCTGGAAAAAGATATTTTCGATCATCTCTTTTTCGTACCATGTGAAATAACTTCATTCCACGCATATTTGTGGACATCAAAGGTTGGATTTTTGCATTCAGCGGGTCGAAATACACCTAGAAACTCACCCATTAGAGTCCGATTTCGATTCTGGAAAAAGATATTTTCGATCATCTGTTTTTCGTACCATGCGAGATCACTTCTTTCCGAGCATATTTTTGGACATCAAAAGTTGGATTTTCGGATTCAGCGGGTCGAAATACACCTAGAAACTCACCCATCAAAATTTGATTTCAATTCTGGAGAAATATTTTCGATCATCTCTTTTTCGTACCATGCGAAATAACTTTTTTCCAAGCATATTTTTGGTCATCAGAGGTTGGATTTTCGGATTCAGGGGGTCGAAATACACCTAGAAACTCACCCATTAAAGTCCGATTTTGATTCTGAAAAAAAATATTTTCGATCATCTCTTTTTCGTTCCATGCGAAATAACTTCTTTCCAGGTGTATTTTCGTGTAACAAAGGTTGGATTTTCGGATTCAGCGGGTCGAAATACACCTAGAAACTCACCCATCAAAGTCCGATCTTGATTCTGAAAAAAAATATTTTCGATCATCTCTTTTTCGTACCATGCGAAATAACTTTTTTCCAAGCATATTTTTGGTCATCAGAGGTTGGATTTTCGGATTCAGGGGGTCGAAATACACCTAGAAACTCACCCATTAAAGTCCGATCTCGATTCTGAAAAAAAATATTTTCGATCATCTTTTTTTCGTACCATGCGAAATAACTTTTTTCCAAGCATATTTTTGCTGATCAAAGTTTGGATTTTCGGATTCAGCGGGTCGAAATACACCTAGAAACTCACCCATCAAAGTCCGATCTTGATTCTGAAAAAAAATATTTTCGATAATCTCTTTTTCGTACCATGCGAAATAACTTTTTTCCAAGCATATTTTTGATCATCAGAGGCTGGATTTTCGGATTCAGGGGGTCGAAATACACCTAGAAACTCACCCATTAAAGTCTGATTTTGATTCTGAAAAAAAATATTTTCGATCATCTCTTTTTCGTTCCATGCGAAATAACTTCTTTCCAGGTGTATTTTCGTGTAACAAAGGTTGGATTCTCGGATTCAGCGGGTCGAAATACACCTAGAAACTCACCCATCAAAGTCCGATCTTGATTCTGAAAAAAAATATTTTCGATCATCTCATTTTCGTACCATGCGAAATAATTTTTTTCCAAGCATATTTTTGGTCATACAAGGTCGGATTTTTGGATTCAGCGGGTCGAAATACCCCTAGAATTTCACCCATTAAAGTCCGATCTCGATTGTGAAAAAAAATATTTTCGATCATCTCTTGTTCGTACCTTGCGAAATAACTTCTTTCCAGGTGTATTTTCGTGTAACAAAGGTTGGATTTTCGGATTCAGCGGGTCAAAATACACCTATAAACCCACCCATCAAAGTTCGATTCCGATTCTGGAGACAGATATTTTCGATCATCTCTTTTTCGTACCATGCGAAATAACTTTTTTCCAAGCATATTTTTGCTGATCAAAGTTCGGATTTTCGGATTCAGCGGGTCAAAATACACCAAGAATCTCCCCCATTAGAGTCCGATTTCGATTCTGGAAAATGATATTTTCGATCATCTCTTTTTCGTACCATGCGAAATAACTTCTTTCCACGCATGTTTTTGGACATCAAAGGTTGGATTTCGGGATTCAGCGGGTCGAAATACTTCGAGAAACTCACCCATGAGAGTCCGATTTTGATTCTGGAAAAAGATATTTTCGATCATCTCTTTTTCGTACCATGCGAAATGACTTCTTTCCAAACATATTTTCGGATATTAAGGGCTGGAATTTCGGATTCAGCGGGTCGAAATACGCCTGGAAACTCACCCATTAAAGTTCGAATTCAATTCTGGAAAAACATATTTTCGATCATCTCTTTTTCGTACCATGTGAAATAACTTCTTTCCAAGCATGTTTGTGGACATCAAAGGTTCGGTTTTCGGATTCAGCGGGTCAAAATACACCTAGAAACTTACCCATTAGAGTCCGATTCCGATTCTGGAAAAAGATATTTTCGATCATCTCTTTTTCGTATCATGCGAAATAACTTCGTTCCAAGCATGTTTTGGACACCAAGTGTTAGATTTTCGGATTCAGCGGGTCAAATTACACCTAGAAACTCACCCATCAAAGTCCGATTTCATTCTGGAAAAAGATATTTTCGATCATCTGTTTTTCGTACCATGCGAAATCACTTCTTTCCAAGCATATTTTTGTACATCAAAGGTTGGATTTTCGTATTCAGCGGGTCAAAATACACCTAGAAACTCACCCATTAGAGTCCGATTTCGATTCCGGAAAAAGATATTTTCGATCATCTGTTTTTCGTACCATGCGAAATCACTTCTTTCCAAGCATATTTTTGGACATCAAAAGTTGGATTTTCGGATTCAGCGGGTCGAAATACACCTAGAAACTGACCCATCAGAATTCGATTTCAATTCTGGAAAAAAATATTTTCGATCATCTCTTTTTCGTACCATGCGAAATAACTTCTATCCAAGCATGTTTTGGACATCAAGTGTTGGATATTCGGATTCAGCGGGTCGAAATACACCTAGAAACTCACCCATCAAAGTCCGATTTCGATCCTGGAAAAAGATATTTTCGATCATCTCTTTTTCGTACCATGCGAAATAACTTCTTTCCACGCATGTTTTTGGACATCAAAGGTTGGATTTCGGGATTCAGCGGGTCGAAATACTTCGAGAAACTCACCCATTAGAGTCCGACTTCGATTCCGGAAAAAGATATTTTCGATCATCTGTTTTTCGTACCATGCGAAATCACTTCTTTCCAAGCATATTTTTGAACATCAAAAGTTGGATTTTCGGATTCAGCGGGTCGAAATACACCTAGAAACTGACCCATCAGAATTCGATTTCAATTCTGGAAAAAAATATTTTCGATCATCTCTTTTTCGTACCATGCGAAATAACTTCTATCCAAGCATGTTTTGGACATCAAGTGTTGGATATTCGGATTCAGCGGGTCAAAACACCTAAAAACTCACCCATTGAAGTCCGATTTCGATTCTGGAAAAAGATATTTTCGATCATCTCTTTTTCGTACCATGCGAAATAACTTCTTTCCAAGCATGTTTTGGATATGAAGTGTTGGATTTTCGGATTCAGCGGGTCAAAACACTCAGAAACTCACCCATTAAAGTCCGATTTGGATTCTGGAAAAAGATATTTTCGATCATCTCTTTTTCGTACCATGTGAAATAACTTCATTCCACGCATATTTGTGGACATCAAAGGTTGGATTTTTGCATTCAGCGGGTCGAAATACACCTAGAAACTCACCCATTAGAGTCCGATTTCGATTCTGGAAAAAGATATTTTCGATCATCTGTTTTTCGTACCATGCGAGATCACTTCTTTCCGAGCATATTTTTGGACATCAAAAGTTGGATTTTCGGATTCAGCGGGTCGAAATACACCTAGAAACTCACCCATCAAAATTTGATTTCAATTCTGGAGAAATATTTTCGATCATCTCTTTTTCGTACCATGCGAAATAACTTTTTTCCAAGCATATTTTTGGTCATCAGAGGTTGGATTTTCGGATTCAGGGGGTCGAAATACACCTAGAAACTCACCCATTAAAGTCCGATTTTGATTCTGAAAAAAAATATTTTCGATCATCTCTTTTTCGTTCCATGCGAAATAACTTCTTTCCAGGTGTATTTTCGTGTAACAAAGGTTGGATTTTCGGATTCAGCGGGTCGAAATACACCTAGAAACTCACCCATCAAAGTCCGATCTTGATTCTGAAAAAAAATATTTTCGATCATCTCTTTTTCGTACCATGCGAAATAACTTTTTTCCAAGCATATTTTTGGTCATCAGAGGTTGGATTTTCGGATTCAGGGGGTCGAAATACACCTAGAAACTCACCCATTAAAGTCCGATCTCGATTCTGAAAAAAAATATTTTCGATCATCTTTTTTTCGTACCATGCGAAATAACTTTTTTCCAAGCATATTTTTGCTGATCAAAGTTTGGATTTTCGGATTCAGCGGGTCGAAATACACCTAGAAACTCACCCATCAAAGTCCGATCTTGATTCTGAAAAAAAATATTTTCGATAATCTCTTTTTCGTACCATGCGAAATAACTTTTTTCCAAGCATATTTTTGATCATCAGAGGCTGGATTTTCGGATTCAGGGGGTCGAAATACACCTAGAAACTCACCCATTAAAGTCTGATTTTGATTCTGAAAAAAAATATTTTCGATCATCTCTTTTTCGTTCCATGCGAAATAACTTCTTTCCAGGTGTATTTTCGTGTAACAAAGGTTGGATTCTCGGATTCAGCGGGTCGAAATACACCTAGAAACTCACCCATCAAAGTCCGATCTTGATTCTGAAAAAAAATATTTTCGATCATCTCATTTTCGTACCATGCGAAATAATTTTTTTCCAAGCATATTTTTGGTCATACAAGGTCGGATTTTTGGATTCAGCGGGTCGAAATACCCCTAGAATTTCACCCATTAAAGTCCGATCTCGATTGTGAAAAAAAATATTTTCGATCATCTCTTGTTCGTACCTTGCGAAATAACTTCTTTCCAGGTGTATTTTCGTGTAACAAAGGTTGGATTTTCGGATTCAGCGGGTCAAAATACACCTATAAACCCACCCATCAAAGTTCGATTCCGATTCTGGAGACAGATATTTTCGATCATCTCTTTTTCGTACCATGCGAAATAACTTTTTTCCAAGCATATTTTTGCTGATCAAAGTTCGGATTTTCGGATTCAGCGGGTCAAAATACACCAAGAATCTCCCCCATTAGAGTCCGATTTCGATTCTGGAAAATGATATTTTCGATCATCTCTTTTTCGTACCATGCGAAATAACTTCTTTCCACGCATGTTTTTGGACATCAAAGGTTGGATTTCGGGATTCAGCGGGTCGAAATACTTCGAGAAACTCACCCATGAGAGTCCGATTTTGATTCTGGAAAAAGATATTTTCGATCATCTCTTTTTCGTACCATGCGAAATGACTTCTTTCCAAACATATTTTCGGATATTAAGGGCTGGAATTTCGGATTCAGCGGGTCGAAATACGCCTGGAAACTCACCCATTAAAGTTCGAATTCAATTCTGGAAAAACATATTTTCGATCATCTCTTTTTCGTACCATGTGAAATAACTTCTTTCCAAGCATGTTTGTGGACATCAAAGGTTCGGTTTTCGGATTCAGCGGGTCAAAATACACCTAGAAACTTACCCATTAGAGTCCGATTCCGATTCTGGAAAAAGATATTTTCGATCATCTCTTTTTCGTATCATGCGAAATAACTTCGTTCCAAGCATGTTTTGGACACCAAGTGTTAGATTTTCGGATTCAGCGGGTCAAATTACACCTAGAAACTCACCCATCAAAGTCCGATTTCATTCTGGAAAAAGATATTTTCGATCATCTGTTTTTCGTACCATGCGAAATCACTTCTTTCCAAGCATATTTTTGTACATCAAAGGTTGGATTTTCGTATTCAGCGGGTCAAAATACACCTAGAAACTCACCCATTAGAGTCCGATTTCGATTCCGGAAAAAGATATTTTCGATCATCTGTTTTTCGTACCATGCGAAATCACTTCTTTCCAAGCATATTTTTGGACATCAAAAGTTGGATTTTCGGATTCAGCGGGTCGAAATACACCTAGAAACTGACCCATCAGAATTCGATTTCAATTCTGGAAAAAAATATTTTCGATCATCTCTTTTTCGTACCATGCGAAATAACTTCTATCCAAGCATGTTTTGGACATCAAGTGTTGGATATTCGGATTCAGCGGGTCGAAATACACCTAGAAACTCACCCATCAAAGTCCGATTTCGATCCTGGAAAAAGATATTTTCGATCATCTCTTTTTCGTACCATGCGAAATAACTTCTTTCCACGCATGTTTTTGGACATCAAAGGTTGGATTTCGGGATTCAGCGGGTCGAAATACTTCGAGAAACTCACCCATTAGAGTCCGACTTCGATTCCGGAAAAAGATATTTTCGATCATCTGTTTTTCGTACCATGCGAAATCACTTCTTTCCAAGCATATTTTTGAACATCAAAAGTTGGATTTTCGGATTCAGCGGGTCGAAATACACCTAGAAACTGACCCATCAGAATTCGATTTCAATTCTGGAAAAAAATATTTTCGATCATCTCTTTTTCGTACCATGCGAAATAACTTCTATCCAAGCATGTTTTGGACATCAAGTGTTGGATATTCGGATTCAGCGGGTCAAAACACCTAAAAACTCACCCATTGAAGTCCGATTTCGATTCTGGAAAAAGATATTTTCGATCATCTCTTTTTCGTACCATGCGAAATAACTTCTTTCCAAGCATGTTTTGGATATGAAGTGTTGGATTTTCGGATTCAGCGGGTCAAAACACTCAGAAACTCACCCATTAAAGTCCGATTTGGATTCTGGAAAAAGATATTTTCGATCATCTCTTTTTCGTACCATGTGAAATAACTTCATTCCACGCATATTTGTGGACATCAAAGGTTGGATTTTTGCATTCAGCGGGTCGAAATACACCTAGAAACTCACCCATTAGAGTCCGATTTCGATTCTGGAAAAAGATATTTTCGATCATCTGTTTTTCGTACCATGCGAGATCACTTCTTTCCGAGCATATTTTTGGACATCAAAAGTTGGATTTTCGGATTCAGCGGGTCGAAATACACCTAGAAACTCACCCATCAAAATTTGATTTCAATTCTGGAGAAATATTTTCGATCATCTCTTTTTCGTACCATGCGAAATAACTTTTTTCCAAGCATATTTTTGGTCATCAGAGGTTGGATTTTCGGATTCAGGGGGTCGAAATACACCTAGAAACTCACCCATTAAAGTCCGATTTTGATTCTGAAAAAAAATATTTTCGATCATCTCTTTTTCGTTCCATGCGAAATAACTTCTTTCCAGGTGTATTTTCGTGTAACAAAGGTTGGATTTTCGGATTCAGCGGGTCGAAATACACCTAGAAACTCACCCATCAAAGTCCGATCTTGATTCTGAAAAAAAATATTTTCGATCATCTCTTTTTCGTACCATGCGAAATAACTTTTTTCCAAGCATATTTTTGGTCATCAGAGGTTGGATTTTCGGATTCAGGGGGTCGAAATACACCTAGAAACTCACCCATTAAAGTCCGATCTCGATTCTGAAAAAAAATATTTTCGATCATCTTTTTTTCGTACCATGCGAAATAACTTTTTTCCAAGCATATTTTTGCTGATCAAAGTTTGGATTTTCGGATTCAGCGGGTCGAAATACACCTAGAAACTCACCCATCAAAGTCCGATCTTGATTCTGAAAAAAAATATTTTCGATAATCTCTTTTTCGTACCATGCGAAATAACTTTTTTCCAAGCATATTTTTGATCATCAGAGGCTGGATTTTCGGATTCAGGGGGTCGAAATACACCAAGAATCTCCCCCATTAGAGTCCGATTTCGATTCTGGAAAATGATATTTTCGATCATCTCTTTTTCGTACCATGCGAAATAACTTCTTTCCACGCATGTTTTTGGACATCAAAGGTTGGATTTCGGGATTCAGCGGGTCGAAATACTTCGAGAAACTCACCCATGAGAGTCCGATTTTGATTCTGGAAAAAGATATTTTCGATCATCTCTTTTTCGTACCATGCGAAATAACTTCTTTCCAAACATATTTTCGGATATTAAGGGCTGGAATTTCGGATTCAGCGGGTCGAAATACGCCTGGAAACTCACCCATTAAAGTTCGAATTCAATTCTGGAAAAACATATTTTCGATCATCTCTTTTTCGTACCATGTGAAATAACTTCTTTCCAAGCATGTTTGTGGACATCAAAGGTTCGGTTTTCGGATTCAGCGGGTCAAAATACACCTAGAAACTTACCCATTAGAGTCCGATTCCGATTCTGGAAAAAGATATTTTCGATCATCTCTTTTTCGTATCATGCGAAATAACTTCGTTCCAAGCATGTTTTGGACACCAAGTGTTAGATTTTCGGATTCAGCGGGTCAAATTACACCTAGAAACTCACCCATCAAAGTCCGATTTCATTCTGGAAAAAGATATTTTCGATCATCTGTTTTTCGTACCATGCGAAATCACTTCTTTCCAAGCATATTTTTGTACATCAAAGGTTGGATTTTCGTATTCAGCGGGTCAAAATACACCTAGAAACTCACCCATTAGAGTCCGATTTCGATTCCGGAAAAAGATATTTTCGATCATCTGTTTTTCGTACCATGCGAAATCACTTCTTTCCAAGCATATTTTTGGACATCAAAAGTTGGATTTTCGGATTCAGCGGGTCGAAATACACCTAGAAACTGACCCATCAGAATTCGATTTCAATTCTGGAAAAAAATATTTTCGATCATCTCTTTTTCGTACCATGCGAAATAACTTCTATCCAAGCATGTTTTGGACATCAAGTGTTGGATATTCGGATTCAGCGGGTCAAAACACCTAAAAACTCACCCATTGAAGTCCGATTTCGATTCTGGATAAAGATATTTTCGATCATCTCTTTTTCGTACCATGCGAAATAACTTCTTTCCAAGCATGTTTTGGACATGAAGTGTTGGATTTTCGGATTCAGCGGGTCAAAACACTTAGAAACTCACCCATCAAAATTTGATTTCAATTCTGGAGAAATATTTTCAATCATCTCTTTTTCGTACCATGCGAAATAACTTTTTTCCGAGCATGTTTTGGACATCAAGTGTTGGATTTTCGGATTCAGCGGGTCAAAACACCTAAAAACTCACCCGTTGAAGTCCGATTTCGATTCTGGAAAAAGATATTTTCGATCATCTCTTTTTCGTACCATGCGGAATAACTTTTTTCCAAGCATATTTTTGGTCATCAGAGGTTGGATTTTCGGATTCAGGGGGTCGAAATACACCTAGAAACTCACCCATTAAAGTCCGATTTTGATTCTGAAAAAAAATATTTTCGATCATCTCTTTTTCGTTCCATGCGAAATAACTCCTTTCCAGGTGTATTTTCGTGTAACAAAGGTTGGATTTTCGGATTCAGCGGGTCGAAATACACCTAGAAACTCACCCATCAAAGTCCGATCTTGATTCTGAAAAAAAATATTTTCGATCATCTCTCTTTCGTACCATGCGAAATAACTTTTTTCCAAGCATATTTTTGGTCATCAGACGTTGGATTTTCGGATTCAGGGGGTCGAAATACACCTAGAAACTCACCCATTAGAGTCCGATCTCGATTCTGAAAAAAAATATTTTCGATCATCTCTTTTTCGTACCATGCGAAATAACTTTTTTCCAAGCATATTTTTGCCCATCAAAGTTTGGATTTTCGGATTCAGCGGGTCGAAATACACCTAGAAACTCACCCATCAAAGTCCGATCTTGATTCTGAAAAAAAATATTTTCGATCATCTCTTTTTCGTACCATGCGAAATAATTTTTTTCCAAGCATATTTTTGGTCATACGAGGTCGGATTTTTGGATTCAGCGGGTCGAAATACCCCTAGAAACTCACCCATTAAAGTCCGATCTCGATTCTGAAAAAAAATATTTCCGATCATCTCTTGTTCGTACCATGCGAAATAACTTCTTTCCAGGTGTATTTTCGCTTAACAAAGGTTGGATTTTTGGATTCAGCGGGTCAAAATACACCAAGAAACTTACCCATTAGAGTCCGATTCCGATTCTGGAAAAAGATATTTTCGATCATCTCTTTTTCGTATCATGCGAAATAACTTCGTTCCAAGCATGTTTTGGACACCAAGTGTTAGATTTTCGGATTCAGCGGGTCAAATTACACCTAGAAACTCACCCATCAAAGTCCTTTTTCGATCCTGGAAAAAGATATTTTCGATCATCTCTTTTTCGTACCATGCGAAATAACTTCTTTCCACGCATGTTTTTGGACATCAAAGGTTGGATTTCGGGATTCAGCGGGTCGAAATACTTCGAGAAACTCACCCATTAGAGTCCGACTTCGATTCCGGAAAAAGATATTTTCGATCATCTGTTTTTCGTACCATGCGAAATCACTTCTTTCCAAGCATATTTTTGAACATCAAAAGTTGGATTTTCGGATTCAGCGGGTCGAAATACACCTAGAAACTGACCCATCAGAATTCGATTTCAATTCTGGAAAAAAATATTTTCGATCATCTCTTTTTCGTACCATGCGAAATAACTTCTATCCAAGCATGTTTTGGACATCAAGTGTTGGATATTCGGATTCAGCGGGTCAAAACACCTAAAAACTCACCCATTGCAGTCCGATTTCGATTCTGGAAAAAGATATTTTCGATCATCTCTTTTTCGTACCATGCGAAATAACTTCTTTCCAAGCATGTTTTGGATATGAAGTGTTGGATTTTCGGATTCAGCGGGTCAAAACACTCAGAAACTCACCCATTAAAGTCCGATTTGGATTCTGGAAAAAGATATTTTCGATCATCTCTTTTTCGTACCATGTGAAATAACTTCATTCCACGCATATTTGTGGACATCAAAGGTTGGATTTTTGCATTCAGCGGGTCGAAATACACCTAGAAACTCACCCATTAGAGTCCGATTTCGATTCTGGAAAAAGATATTTTCGATCATCTGTTTTTCGTACCATGCGAGATCACTTCTTTCCGAGCATATTTTTGGACATCAAAAGTTGGATTTTCGGATTCAGCGGGTCGAAATACACCTAGAAACTCACCCATCAAAATTTGATTTCAATTCTGGAGAAATATTTTCGATCATCTCTTTTTCGTACCATGCGAAATAACTCTTTTCCGAGCATGTTTTGGACATCAAGTGTTGGATTTTCGGATTCAGCGGGTCAAAATATCTGAAAACTCACCCGTTGAAGTCCGATTTCGATTCTGGAAAAAGATATTTTCGATCATCTCTTTTTCGTACCATGCGAAATAACTTTTTTCCAAGCATATTTTTGGTCATCAGAGGTTATATTTTCGGATTCAGGGGGTCGAAATACACCTAGAAACTCACCCATTAAAGTCCGATTTTGATTCTGAAAAAAAATATTTTCGATCATCTCTTTTTCGTTCCATGCGAAATAACTTCTTTCCAGGTGTATTTTCGTGTAACAAAGGTTGGATTTTCGGATTCAGCGGGTCGAAATACACCTAGACACTCACCCATCAAAGTCCGATCTTGATTCTGAAAAAAAATATTTTCGATCATCTCTTTTTCGTACCATGCGAAATAACTTTTTTCCAAGCATATTTTTGGTCATCAGAGGTTGGATTTTCGGATTCAGGGGGTCGAAATACACCTAGAAACTCACCCATTAAAGTCCGATCTCGATTCTGAAAAAAAATATTTTCGATCATCTTTTTTTCGTACCATGCGAAATAACTTTTTTCCAAGCATATTTTTGCTGATCAAAGTTTGGATTTTCGGATTCAGCGGGTCGAAATACACCTAGAAACTCACCCATCAAAGTCCGATCTTGATTCTGAAAAAAAATATTTTCGATAATCTCTTTTTCGTACCATGCGAAATAACTTTTTTCCAAGCATATTTTTGGTCATCAAAGGTTGGATTTTCGGATTCAGGGGGTCGAAATACACCTAGAAACTCACCCATTAAAGTCCGATTTTGATTCTGAAAAAAGATATTTTCGATCATCTCTTTTTCGTTCCATGCGAAATAACTTCTTTCCAGGTGTATTTTCGTGTAACAAAGGTTGGATTTTTGGATTCAGCGGGTCAAAATACACCTATAAACCCACCCATCAAAGTCCGATCTTGATTCTGAAAAAAAATATTTTCGATCATCTCTTTTTCGTACCATGCGAAATAACTTTTTTCCAAGCATATTTTTGGTCATCAGAGGTTGGATTTTCGGATTCAGGGGGTCGAAATACACCTAGAAACTCACCCATTAAAGTCCGATTTTGATTCTGAAAAAAGATATTTTCGATCATCTCTTTTTCGTACCATGCGAAATAACTTCTTTCCAGGTGTATTTTCGTGTAACAAAGGTTGGATTTTTGGATTCAGCGGGTCAAGATACACCTATACACCCACCCATCAAAGTTCGATTCCGATTCTGGAGACAGATATTTTCGATCATCTCTTTTTCGTACCATGCGAAATAACTTTTTTCCAAGCATATTTTTGCTCATCAAAGTTCGGATTTTCGGATTCAGCGGGTCGAAATACACCTAGAAACTCACCCATCAAAGTCCGATCTTGATTCTGAAAAAAAATATTTTCGATCATCTCTTTTTCGTACCATGCGAAATAACTTTTTTCCAAGCATATTTTTGGTCATCAGAGGTTGGATTTTCGGATTCAGGGGGTCGAAATACACCTAGAAACTCACCTATTAAAGTCCGATTTTGATTCTGAAAAAAAATATTTTCGATCATCTCTTTTTCGTTCCATGCGCAATAGCTTCTTTCCAGGTGTATTTTCGTGTAACAGAGGTTGGATTTTCGGATTCAGGGGGTCGAAATACACCTAGAAACTCACCTATTAAAGTCCGATTTTGATTCTGAAAAAAAATATTTTCGATCATCTCTTTTTCGTACCATGCGAAATAACTTCTTTCCAGGTGTATTTTCGTGTAACAAAGGTTGGATTTTGGGATTCAGCGGGTCAAAATACAGCTATAAACCCACCATTCAAAGTTCGATTCCGATTCTGGAGACAGATATTTTCGATCATCTCTTTTTCGTACCATTCGAAATAACTTTTTTCCAAGCATATTGTTGGTCATCAAAGGTTCGATTTTCGGATTCAGCGGGTCGAAATACACCTAGAAACTCACCCATCAAAGTCCGATCTTGATTCTGAAAAAAAATATTTTCGATCATCTCTTTTTCGTACCATGCGAAATAATTTTTTTCCAAGCATATTTTTGGTCATACGAGGTCGGATTTTTGGATTCAGCGGGTCGAAATACTTCGAGAAACTCACCCATGAGAGTCCGATTTTGATTCTGGAAAAAGATATTTTCGATCATCTCTTTTTCGTACCATGCGAAATAACTTCTTTCCAAGCATGTTTTTGGACATCAAAGGTTCGGTTTTCGGATTCAGCGGGTCAAAATACACCTAGAAACTTACCCATTAGAGTCCGATTCCGATTCTGGAAAAAGATATTTTCGATCATCTCTTTTTCGTACCATGCGAAATAACTTCTTTCCAAGCATGTTTTGGACACCAAGTGTTAGATTTTCGGATTCAGCGGGTCAAATTACACCTAGAAACTCACCCATCAAAGTCCGATTTCGATTCTGGAAAAAGATATTTTCGATCATCTGTTTTTCGTACCATGCGAAATCACTTCTTTCCAAGCATATTTTTGTACATCAAAGGTTGGATTTTCGTATTCAGCGGGTCAAAATACACCTAGAAACTCACCCATTAGAGTCCGATTTCGATTCCGGAAAAAGATATTTTCGATCATCTGTTTTTCGTACCATGCGAAATCACTTCTTTCCAAGCATATTTTTGGACATAAAAAGTTGGATTTTCGGATTCAGCGGGTCGGAATACACCTAGAAACTGACCCATCAAAATTCGATTTCAATTCTGGAAAAAAATATTTTCGATCATCTCTTTTTCGTACCATGCGAAATAACTTCTATCCAAGCATGTTTTGGACATAAAGTGTTGGATTTTCGGATTCAGCGGGTCAAAACACCTAAAAACTCACCCATTGAAGTCCGATTTCGATTCTGGAAAAAGATATTTTCGATCATCTCTTTTTCGTACCATGCGAAATAACTTCTTTCCAAGCATGTTTTGGACATGAAGTGTTGGATTTTCGGATTCAGCGGGTCAAAACACTTAGAAACTCACCCATTAAAGTCCGATTTCGATTCTGGAAAAAGATATTTTCGATCATCTCTTTTTCGTACCATGTGAAATCACTTCATTCCACGCATATTTGTGGACATCAAAGGTTGGATTTTCGCATTCAGCGGGTCGAAATACACCTAGAAACTCACCCATTAGAGTCCGATTTCGATTCTGGAAAAAGATATTTTCGATCATCTGTTTTCCGTACCATGCGAAATCACTTCTTTCCAAGCATATTTTTGGACATCAAAAGTTGGATTCTCGGATTCAGGAGGTCGAAATACACCTAGAAACTCACCCATTAAAGTCCGATCTCGATTCTGAAAAAAAATATTTTCGATCATCTCTTTTTCGTACCATGCGGAATAACTTCTTTCCAGGTGTATTTTCGTGTAACAACGGTTGGATTTTTGGATTCAGCGGGTCAAAATACACCTATAAACCCACCCATCAAAGTTCGATTCCGATTCTGGAGACAGATATTTTCGATCATCTCTTTTTCGTACCATGCGAAATAACTTTTTTCCAAGCATATTTTTGGTCATAAGAGGTCGAATTTTTGGATTCAGCGGGTCGAAATACACCTAGAAACTCACCCATCAAAGTCCGATCTTGATTCTGAAAAAAAATATTTTCGATCATCTCTTTTTCGTTCCATGCGAAATAAATTCTTTCCAGGTGTATTTTCGTGTAACAAAGGTTAGATTTTCGGATTCAGCGGGTCGAAATACACATAGAAACTCACCCATCGAAGTCCGATCTTGATTCTGAAAAAAAATATTTTCGATCATCTCTTTTTCGTACCTTGCGAAATAATTTTTTTCCAAGCATAGTTTTGGTCATACGAGGTCGGATTTTTGGATTCAGCGGGTCGAAATACCCCTAGAAACTCACCCATTAAAGTCCGATCTCGATTCTGAAAAAAAATATTTTCGATCATCTCTTGTTCGTACCATGCGAAATAACTTCTTTCCAGGTGTATTTTCGCTGAACAAAGGTTGGATTTTTGGATTCAGCGGGTCAAAATACACCTATAAACCCACCCATCAAAGTTCGATTCCGATTCTGGAGACAGATATTTTCGATCATCTCTTTTTCGTATCATGCGAAATAACTTTTTTCCAAGCATATTTTTGCTCATCAAAGTTTGGATTTTCGGATTCAGCGGGTCGAAATACACCTAGAAACTCACCCATCAAAGTCCGATCTTGATTCTGAAAAAAAATATTTTCGATCATCTCTTTTTCGTACCATGCGAAATAACTTTTTTCCAAGCATATTTTTGGTCATCAAAGGTTGGATTTTCGGATTCAGGGGGTCGAAATACACCTAGAAACTCACCCATTAAAGTTCGATTTTGATTCTGAAAAAAGATATTTTCGATCATCTCTTTTTCGTTCCATGCGAAATAACTTCTTTCCAGGTGTATTTTCGTGTAACAAAGGTTGGATTTTTGGATTCAGCGGGTCAAAATACACCTATAAACCCACCCATCAAAGTCCGATCTTGATTCTGAAAAAAAATATTTTCGATCATCTCTTTTTCGTACCATGCGAAATAACTTTTTTCCAAGCATATTTTTGGTCATCAGAGGTTGGATTTTCGGATTCAGGGGGTCGAAATACACCTAGAAACTCACCCATTAAAGTCCGATTTTGATTCTGAAAAAAGATATTTTCGATCATCTCTTTTTCGTACCATGCGAAATAACTTCTTTCCAGGTGTATTTTCGTGTAACAAAGGTTGGATTTTTGGATTCAGCGGGTCAAGATACACCTATACACCCACCCATCAAAGTTCGATTTCGATTCTGGAGACAGATATTTTCGATCATCTCTTTTTCGTACCATGCGAAATAACTTTTTTCCAAGCATATTTTTGCGCATCAAAGTTCGGATTTTCGGATTCAGCGGGTCGAAATACACCTAGAAACTCACCCATCAAAGTCCGATCTTGATTCTGAAAAAAAATATTTTCGATCATCTCTTTTTCGTACCATGCGAAATAACTTTTTTCCAAGCATATTTTTGGTCATCAGACGTTGGATTTTCGGATTCAGGGGGTCGAAATACACCTAAAAACTCACCCATTAGAGTCCGATCTCGATTCTGAAAAAAAATATTTTCGATCATCTCTTTTTCGTACCATGCGAAATAACTTTTTTCCAAGCATATTTTTGCTCATCAAAGTTTGGATTTTCGGATTCAGCGGGTCGAAATACACCTAGAAACTCACCCATCAAAGTCCGATCTTGATTCTGAAAAAAAATATTTTCGATCATCTCTTTTTCGTACCATGCGAAATAATTTTTTTCCAAGCATATTTTTGGTCATACGAGGTCGGATTTTTGGATTCAGCGGGTCGAAATACCCCTAGAAACTCACCCATTAAAGTCCGATCTCGATTCTGAAAAAAAATATTTCCGATCATCTCTTGTTCGTACCATGCGAAATAACTTCTTTCCAGGTGTATTCTCGCTTAACAATGGTTGGATTTTTGGATTCAGCGGGTCAAAATACACCTATAAACCCACCCATCAAAGTTCGATTCCGATTCTGGAGACAGATATTTTCGATCATCTCTTTTTCGTACCATGCGAAATAACTTTTTTCCAAGCATATTTTTGCTCATCAAAGTTCGGATTTTCGGATTCAGCGGGTCAAAATACACCAAGAATCTCACCCATTAGAGTCCGATTTCGATTCTGGAAAAAGATATTTTCGATCATCTCTTTTTCGTACCATGCGAAATAACTTCTTTCCACGCATGTTTTTGGACATCAAAGGTTGGATTTCGGGATTCAGCGAGTCGAAATACTTCGAGAAACTCACCCATGAGAGTCCGATTTTGATTCTGGAAAAAGATATTTTCGATCATCTCTTTTTCGTACCATGCGAAATAACTTCTTTCCAAACATATTTTCGGATATCAATGGCTGGAATTTCGGATTCAGCGGGTCTAAATACGCCTGGAAACTCACCCATTAAAGTTCGAATTCAATTCTGGAAAAAGATATTTTCGATCATCTCTTTTTCGTACCATGCGAAATAACTTCTTCCGAAGCATGTTTTTGGACATCAAAGGTTCGGTTTTCGGATTCAGCGGGTCAAAATACACCAAGAAACTTACCCATTAGAGTCCGATTCCGATTCTGGAAAAAGATATTTTCGATCATCTCTTTTTCGTATCATGCGAAATAACTTCGTTCCAAGCATGTTTTGGACACCAAGTGTTAGATTTTCGGATTCAGCGGGTCAAATTACACCTAGAAACTCACCCATCAAAGTCCGATTTCGATCCTGGAAAAAGATATTTTCGATCATCTCTTTTTCGTACCATGCGAAATAACTTCTTTCCGCGCATGTTTTTGGACATCAAAGGTTGGATTTCGGGATTCAGCGGGTCGAAATACTTCGAGAAACTCACCCATTAGAGTCCGATTTCGATTCCGGAAAAAGATATTTTCGATCATCTGTTTTTCGTACCATGCGAAATCACTTCTTTCCAAGCATATTTTTGGACATCAAAAGTTGGATTTTCGGATTCAGCGGGTCGAAATACACCTAGAAACTGACCCATCAGAATTCGATTTCAATTCTGGAAAAAAATATTTTCGATCATCTCTTTTTCGTACCATGCGAAATAACTTCTATCCAAGCATGTTTTGGACATCAAGTGTTGGATATTCGGATTCAGCGGGTCAAAACACCTAAAAACTCACCCATTGAAGTCCGATTTCGATTCTGGAAAAAGATATTTTCGATCATCTCTTTTTCGTACCATGCGAAATAACTTCTTTCCAAGCATGTTTTGGACATGAAGTGTTGGATTTTCGGATTCAGCGGGTCAAAACACTCAGAAACTCCACCATTAAAGTCCGATTTGGATTCTGGAAAAAGATATTTTCGATCATCTCTTTTTCGTACCATGTGAAATAACTTCATTCCACGCATATTTGTGGACATCAAAGGTTGGATTTTTGCATTCAGCGGGTCGAAATACACCTAGAAACTCACCCATTAGAGTCCGATTTCGATTCTGGAAAAAGATATTTTCGATCATCTGTTTTTCGTACCATGCGAAATCACTTCTTTCCGAGCATATTTTTGGACATCAAAAGTTGGATTTTCGGATTCAGCGGGTCGAAATACACCTAGAAACTCACCCATCAAAATTTGATTTCAATTCTGGAGAAATATTTTCGATCATCTCTTTTTCGTACCATGCGAAATAACTTTTTTCCGAGCATGTTTTGGACATCAAGTGTTGGATTTTCGGATTCAGCGGGTCAAAACACCTAAAAACTCACCCGTTGAAGTCCGATTTCGATTCTGGAAAAAGATATTTTCGATCATCTCTTTTTCGTACCATGCGAAATAACTTTTTTCCAAGCATATTTTTGGTCATCAGAGGTTGGATTTTCGGATTCAGGGGGTCGAAATACACCTAGAAACTCACCCATTAAAGTCCGATTTTGATTCTGAAAAAAAATATTTTCGATCATCTCTTTTTCGTACCATGCGAAATAATTTTTTGCCAGGCATATTTTTGGTCATACGAGGTCGGATTTTTGGATTCAGCGGGTCGAAATACCCCTAGAAACTCACCCATTAAAGTCCGATCTCGATTCTGAAAAAAAATATTTCCGATCATCTCTTGTTCGTACCATGCGAAATAACTTCTTTCCAGGTGTATTTTCGCTTAACAAAGGTTGGATTTTTGGATTCAGCGGGTCAAAATACACCTATAAACCCACCCATCAAAGTTCGATTCCGATTCTGGAGACAGATATTTTCGATCATCTCTTTTTCGTACCATGCGAAATAACTTTTTTCCAAGCATATTTTTGCTCATCAAAGTTCGGATTTTCGGATTCAGCGGGTCAAAATACACCAAGAATCTCACCCATTAGAGTCCGATTTCGATTCTGGAAAAAGATATTTTCGATCATCTCTTTTTCGTACCATGCGAAATAACTTCTTTCCACGCATGTTTTTGGACATCAAAGGTTGGATTTCGGGATTCAGCGAGTCGAAATACTTCGAGAAACTCACCCATGAGAGTCCGATTTTGATTCTGGAAAAAGATATTTTCGATCATCTCTTTTTCGTACCATGCGAAATAACTTCTTTCCAAACATATTTTCGGATATCAATGGCTGGAATTTCGGATTCAGCGGGTCTAAATACGCCTGGAAACTCACCCATTAAAGTTCGAATTCAATTCTGGAAAAAGATATTTTCGATCATCTCTTTTTCGTACCATGCGAAATAACTTCTTCCGAAGCATGTTTTTGGACATCAAAGGTTCGGTTTTCGGATTCAGCGGGTCAAAATACACCAAGAAACTTACCCATTAGAGTCCGATTCCGATTCTGGAAAAAGATATTTTCGATCATCTCTTTTTCGTATCATGCGAAATAACTTCGTTCCAAGCATGTTTTGGACACCAAGTGTTAGATTTTCGGATTCAGCGGGTCAAATTACACCTAGAAACTCACCCATCAAAGTCCGATTTCGATCCTGGAAAAAGATATTTTCGATCATCTCTTTTTCGTACCATGCGAAATAACTTCTTTCCGCGCATGTTTTTGGACATCAAAGGTTGGATTTCGGGATTCAGCGGGTCGAAATACTTCGAGAAACTCACCCATTAGAGTCCGATTTCGATTCCGGAAAAAGATATTTTCGATCATCTGTTTTTCGTACCATGCGAAATCACTTCTTTCCAAGCATATTTTTGGACATCAAAAGTTGGATTTTCGGATTCAGCGGGTCGAAATACACCTAGAAACTGACCCATCAGAATTCGATTTCAATTCTGGAAAAAAATATTTTCGATCATCTCTTTTTCGTACCATGCGAAATAACTTCTATCCAAGCATGTTTTGGACATCAAGTGTTGGATATTCGGATTCAGCGGGTCAAAACACCTAAAAACTCACCCATTGAAGTCCGATTTCGATTCTGGAAAAAGATATTTTCGATCATCTCTTTTTCGTACCATGCGAAATAACTTCTTTCCAAGCATGTTTTGGACATGAAGTGTTGGATTTTCGGATTCAGCGGGTCAAAACACTCAGAAACTCACCCATTAAAGTCCGATTTGGATTCTGGAAAAAGATATTTTCGATCATCTCTTTTTCGTACCATGTGAAATAACTTCATTCCACGCATATTTGTGGACATCAAAGGTTGGATTTTTGCATTCAGCGGGTCGAAATACACCTAGAAACTCACCCATTAGAGTCCGATTTCGATTCTGGAAAAAGATATTTTCGATCATCTGTTTTTCGTACCATGCGAAATCACTTCTTTCCGAGCATATTTTTGGACATCAAAAGTTGGATTTTCGGATTCAGCGGGTCGAAATACACCTAGAAACTCACCCATCAAAATTTGATTTCAATTCTGGAGAAATATTTTCGATCATCTCTTTTTCGTACCATGCGAAATAACTTTTTTCCGAGCATGTTTTGGACATCAAGTGTTGGATTTTCGGATTCAGCGGGTCAAAACACCTAAAAACTCACCCGTTGAAGTCCGATTTCGATTCTGGAAAAAGATATTTTCGATCATCTCTTTTTCGTACCATGCGAAATAACTTTTTTCCAAGCATATTTTTGGTCATCAGAGGTTGGATTTTCGGATTCAGGGGGTCGAAATACACCTAGAAACTCACCCATTAAAGTCCGATTTTGATTCTGAAAAAAAATATTTTCGATCATCTCTTTTTCGTTCCATGCGAAATAACTTCTTTCCAGGTGTATTTTCGTGTAACGAAGGTTGGATTTTCGGATTCAGCGGGTCGAAATACACCTAGAAACTCACCCATCAAAGTCCGATCTTGATTCTGAAAAAAAATATTTTCGATCATCTCTTTTTCGTACCATGCGAAATAACTTTTTTCCAAGCATATTTTTGGTCATCAGAGGTTGGATTTTCGGATTCAGGGGGTCGAAATACACCTAGAAACTCACCCATTAAAGTCCGATCTCGATTCTGAAAAAAAATATTTTCGATCATCTTTTTTTCGTACCATGCGAAATAACTTTTTTCCAAGCATATTTTTGCTGATCAAAGTTTGGATTTTCGGATTCAGCGGGTCGAAATACACCTAGAAACTCACCCATCAAAGTCCGATCTTGATTCTGAAAAAAAATATTTTCGATAATCTCTTTTTCGTACCATGCGAAATAAATTTTTTACAAGCATATTTTTGGTCATCAAAGGTTGGATTTTCGGATTCAGGGGGTCGAAATACACCTAGAAACTCACCCATTAAAGTCCGATTTTGATTCTGAAAAAAGATATTTTCGATCATCTCTTTTTCGTTCCATGCGAAATAACTTCTTTCCAGGTGTATTTTCGTGTAACAAAGGTTGGATTTTTGGATTCAGCGGGTCAAAATACACCTATAAACCCACCCATCAAAGTCCGATCTTGATTCTGAAAAAAAATATTTTCGATCATCTCTTTTTCGTACCATGCGAAATAACTTTTTTCCAAGCATATTTTTGGTCATCAGAGGTTGGATTTTCGGATTCAGGGGGTCGAAATACACCTAGAAACTCACCCATTAAAGTCCGATTTTGATTCTGAAAAAAGATATTTTCGATCATCTCTTTTTCGTACCATGCGAAATAACTTCTTTCCAGGTGTATTTTCGTGTAACAAAGGTTGGATTTTTGGATTCAGCGGGTCAAGATACACCTATACACCCACCCATCAAAGTTCGATTCCGATTCTGGAGACAGATATTTTCGATCATCTCTTTTTCGTACCATGCGAAATAACTTTTTTCCAAGCATATTTTTGCTCATCAAAGTTCGGATTTTTGGATTCAGCGGGTCGAAATACACCTAGAAACTCACCCATCAAAGTCCGATCTTGATTCTGAAAAAAAATATTTTCGATCATCTCTTTTTCGTACCATGCGAAATAACTTTTTTCCAAGCATATTTTTGGTCATCAGAGGTTGGATTTTCGGATTCAGGGGGTCGAAATACACCTAGAAACTCACCTATTAAAGTCCGATTTTGATTCTGAAAAAAAATATTTTCGATCATCTCTTTTTCGTTCCATGCGAAATAGCTTCTTTCCAGGTGTATTTTCGTGTAACAGAGGTTGGATTTTCGGATTCAGGGGGTCGAAATACACCTAGAAACTCACCTATTAAAGTCCGATTTCGATTCTGAAAAAAAATATTTTCGATCATCTCTTTTTCGTACCATGCGAAATAACTTCTTTCCAGGTGTATTTTCGTGTAACAAAGGTTGGATTTTGGGATTCAGCGGGTCAAAATACAGCTATAAACCCACCATTCAAAGTTCGATTTCGATTCTGGAGACAGATATTTTCGATCATCTCTTTTTCGTACCATTCGAAATAACCTTTTTCCAAGCATATTTTTGGTCATCAAAGGTTCGATTTTCGGATTCAGCGGGTTGAAATACACCTAGAAACTCACCCATCAAAGTCCGATCTTGATTCTGAAAAAAAATATTTTCGATCATCTCTTTTTCGTACCATGCGAAATAACTTTTTTCCAAGCATATTTTTGGTCATCAGAGGTTGGATTTTCGGATTCAGGGGGTCGAAATACACCTAGAAACTCACCCATTAAAGTCCGATTTTGATTCTGAAAAAAAATATTTTCGATCATCTCTTTTTCGTTCCATGCGAAATAACTTCTTTCCAGGTGTATTTTCGTGTAACAAAGGTTGGATTTTTGGATTCAGCGGGTCAAAATACACCTATAAACCCACCCATCAAAGTCCGATCTTGATTCTGAAAAAAAATATTTTCGATCATCTCTTTTTCGTACCATGCGAAATAACTTTTTTCCAAGCATATTTTTGGTCATCAAAGGTTGGATTTTCGCATCCAGCGGGTCGAAATACACCTAGAAACTCACCCATCAAAGTCCGATTTTGATTCTGAAAGAAAATATTTTCGATCATCTCTTTTTCGTACCATGCGAAATAACTTTTTTCCAAGCATGTTTTTGGTCACAAGAGGTCGGATTTTTGGATTCAGCGGGTCGAAATACCCCTAGAAACTCACCCATTAAAGTCCGATCTCGATTCTGAACAAAAATATTTTCGATCAGCTCTTTTTCGTACCATGCGGAATAACTTCTTTCCAGGTGTATTTTCGTTCAACAAAGGTTTGATTTTTGGATTCAGCGGGTCAAAATACACGTATGAACCCACCCATCAAAGTTCGATTCCGATTCTGGAGACAGATATTTTCGATCATCTCTTTTTCGTACCATGCGAAATAACTTTTTTCCGAGCATATTTCTGCTGATCAAAGTTTGGATTTTTGGATTCAGCGGGTCGAAATACACCTAGAAACTCACCCATCAAAGTCCGATCTTGATTCTGAACAAAAATATTTTCGATAATCTCTATTTCGTACCATGCGATATAACTTTTTTCCAAGCATATTTTTGGTCATCAGAGGTTGGATTTTCGGATTCAGGGGGTCGGAATACACCTAGAAACTCACCCATTAAAGTCCGATTTTGATTCTGAAAAAAAATATTTTCGATCATCTCTTTTTCGTTCCATGCGAAATAACTTCTTTCCAGGTGTATTTTCGTGTAACAAGGGTTAGATTTTCGGATTCAGCGGGTCGAAATACACCTAGAAACTCACCCATCGAAGTCCGATCTTGATTCTGAAAAAAAATATTTTCGATCATCTCTTTTTCGTACCATGCGAAATAATTTTTTTCCAAGCATATTTTTGGTCATACGAGGTCGGATTTTTGGATTCAGCGGGTCGAAATACCCCTAGAAACTCACCCATTATAGTCCGATCTCGATTCTGAAAAAAAATATTTTCGATCATCTCTTGTTCGTACCATGCGAAATAACCTCTCTTCAGGTGTATTTTCGCTCAACAAAGGTTGGATTTTTGGATTCAGCGGGTCAAAATACACCTATAAACCCACCCATCAAAGTTCGATTCCGATTCTGGAGACAGATATTTTCGATCATCTCTTTTACGTACCATGCGAAATAACTTTTTTCCAAGCATATTTTTGCTCATCAAAGTTTGGATTTTCGGATTCAGCGGGTCGAAATACACCTAGAAACTCACCCATCAAAGTCCGATCTTGATTCTGAAAAAAAATATTCTCGATCATCTCTTTTTCGTACCATGCGAAATAACTTTTTTCCAAGCATATTTTTGGTCATCAAAGGTTGGATTTTCGGATTCAGGGGGTCGAAATACACCTAGAAACTCACCCATTAAAGTTCGATTTTGATTCTGAATAAAGATATTTTCGATCATCTCTTTTTCGTTCCATGCGAAATAACTTCTTTCCAGGTGTATTTTCGTGTAACAAAGGTTGGATTTTTGGATTCAGCGGGTCAAAATACACCTATAAACCCACCCATCAAAGTCCGATCTTGATTCTGAAAAAAAATATTTTCGATCATCTCTTTTTCGTACCATGCGAAATAACTTTTTTCCAAGCATATTTTTGGTCATCAGAGGTTGGATTTTCGGATTCAGGGGGTCGAAATACACCTAGAAACTCACCCATTAAAGTCCGATTTTGATTCTGAAAAAAGATATTTTCGATCATCTCTTTTTCGTACCATGCGAAATAACTTCTTTCCAGGTGTATTTTCGTGTAACAAAGGTTGGATTTTTGGATTCAGCGGGTCAAGATACACCTATACACCCACCCATCAAAGTTCGATTCCGATTCTGGAGACAGATATTTTCGATCATCTCTTTTTCGTATCATGCGAAATAACTTCGTTCCAAGCATGTTTTGGACACCAAGTGTTAGATTTTCGGATTCAGCGGGTCAAATTACACCTAGAAACTCACCCATCAAAGTCCGATTTCGATCCTGGAAAAAGATATTTTCGATCATCTCTTTTTCGTACCATGCGAAATAACTTCTTTCCACGCATGTTTTTGGACATCAAAGGTTGGATTTCGGGATTCAGCGGGTCGAAATACTTCGAGAAACTCACCCATTAGAGTCCGATTTCGATTACGGAAAAAGATATTTTCGATCATCTGTTTTTCGTACCATGCGAAATCACTTCTTTCCAAGCATATTTTTGGACATCAAAAGTTGGATTTTCGGATTCAGCGGGTCGAAATACACCTAGAAACTGACCCATCAGAATTCGATTTCAATTCTGGAACAAAATATTTTCGATCATCTCTTTTTCGTACCATGCGAAATAACTTCTATCCAAGCATGTTTTGGACATCAAGTGTTGGATATTCGGATTCAGCGGGTCAAAACACCTAAAAACTCACCCATTGAAGTCCGATTTCGATTCTGGAAAAAGATATTTTCGATCATCTCTTTTTCGTACCATGCGAAATAACTTCTTTCCAAGCATGTTTTGGACATGAAGTGTTGGATTTTCGGATTCAGCGGGTCAAAACACTCAGAAACTCACCCATTAAAGTCCGATTTGGATTCTGGAAAAAGATATTTTCGATCATCTCTTTTTCGTACCATGTGAAATAACTTCATTCCACGCATATTTGTGGACATCAAAGGTTGGATTTTTGCATTCAGCGGGTCGAAATACACCTAGAAACTCACCCATTAGAGTCCGATTTCGATTCTGGAAAAAGATATTTTCGATCATCTGTTTTTCGTACCATGCGAAATCACTTCTTTCCGAGCATATTTTTGGACATCAAAAGTTGGATTTTCGGATTCAGCGGGTCGAAATACACCTAGAAACTCACCCATCAAAATTTGATTTCAATTCTGGAGAAATATTTTCGATCATCTCTTTTTCGTACCATGCGAAATAACTTTTTTCCGAGCATGTTTTGGACATCAAGTGTTGGATTTTCGGATTCAGCGGGTCAAAACACCTAAAAACTCACCCGTTGAAGTCCGATTTCGATTCTGGAAAAAGATATTTTCGATCATCTCTTTTTCGTACCATGCGAAATAACTTTTTTCCAAGCATATTTTTGGTCATCAGAGGTTGGATTTTCGGATTCAGGGGGTCGAAATACACCTAGAAACTCACCCATTAAAGTCCGATTTTGATTCTGAAAAAAAATATTTTCGATCATCTCTTTTTCGTTCCATGCGAAATAACTTCTTTCCAGGTGTATTTTCGTGTAACAAAGGTTGGATTTTCGGATTCAGCGGGTCGAAATACACCTAGAAACTCACCCATCAAAGTCCGATCTTGATTCTGAAAAAAAATATTTTCGATCATCTCTTTTTCGTACCATGCGAAATAACTTTTTTCCAAGCATATTTTTGGTCATCAGAGGTTGGATTTTCGGATTCAGGGGGTCGAAATACACCTAGAAACTCACCCATTAAAGTCCGATCTCGATTCTGAAAAAAAATATTTTCGATTATCTTTTTTTCGTACCATGCGAAATAACTTTTTTCCAAGCATATTTTTGCTGATCAAAGTTTGGATTTTCGGATTCAGCGGGTCGAAATACACCTAGAAACTCACCCATCAAAGTCCGATCTTGATTCTGAAAAAAAATATTTTCGATAATCCCTTTTTCGTACCATGCGAAATAACTTTTTTCCAAGCATATTTTTGGTCATCAAAGGTTGGATTTTCGGATTCAGGGGGTCGAAATACACCTAGAAACTCACCCATTAAAGTCCGATTTTGATTCTGAAAAAAGATATTTTCGATCATCTCTTTTTCGTTCCATGCGAAATAACTTCTTTCCAGGTGTATTTTCGTGTAACAAAGGTTGGATTTTTGGATTCAGCGGGTCAAAATACACCTATAAACCCACCCATCAAAGTCCTGTCTTGATTCTGAAAAAAAATATTTTCGATCATCTCTTTTTCGTACCATGCGATATAACTTTTTTCCAAGCATATTTTTGGTCATCAGAGGTTGGATTTTCGGATTCAGGGGGTCGGAATACACCTAGGAACTCACCCATTAAAGTCCGATTTTGATTCTGAAAAAAGATATTTTCGATCATCTCTTTTTCGTACCATGCGAAATAACTTCTTTCCAGGTGTATTTTCGTGTAACAAAGGTTGGATTTTTGGATTCAGCGGGTCAAGATACACCTATACACCCACCCATCAAAGTTCGATTCCGATTCTGGAGACAGATATTTTCGATCATCTCTTTTTCGTACCATGCGAAATAACTTTTTTCCAAGCATATTTTTGCTCATCAAAGTTTGGATTTTCGGATTCAGCGGGTCGAAATACACCTAGAAACTCACCCATCAAAGTCCGATCTTGATTCTGAAAAAAAATATTTTCGATCATCTCTTTTTCGTACCATGCGAAATAACTTTTTTCCAAGCATATTTTTGGTCATCAGAGGTTGGATTTTCGGATTCAGGGGGTCGGAATACACCTAGAAACTCACCTATTAAAGTCCGATTTTGATTCTGAAAAAAAATATTTTCGATCATCTCTTTTTCGTTCCATGCGAAATAGCTTCTTTCCAGGTGTATTTTCGTGTAACAGAGGTTGGATTTTCGGATTCAGGGGGTCGAAATACACCTAGAAACTCACCTATTAAAGTCCGATTTTGATTCTGAAAAAAAATATTTTCGATCATCTCTTTTTCGTACCATGCGAAATAACTTCTTTCCAGGTGTATTTTCGTGTAACAAAGGTTGGATTTTGTGATTCAGCGGGTCAAAATACAGCTATAAACCCACCATTCAAAGTTCGATTTCGATTCTGGAGACAGATATTTTCGATCATCTCTTTTTCGTACCATTCGAAATAACTTTTTTCCAAGCATATTTTTGGTCATCAAAGGTTCGATTTTCGGATTCAGCGGGTCGAAATACACCTAGAAACTCACCCATCAAAGTCCGATCTTGATTCTGAAAAAAAATATTTTCGATCATCTCTTTTTCGTACCATGCGAAATAACTTTTTTCCAAGCATATTTTTGGTCATCAGAGGTTGGATTTTCGGATTCAGAGGGTCGAAATACACCTAGAAACTCACCCATTAAAGTCCGATTTTGATTCTGAAAAAAAATATTTTCGATCATCTCTTTTTCGTACCATGCGAAATAACTTCTTTCCAGGTGTATTTTCGTGTAACAAAGGTTGGATTTTTGGATTCAGCGGTTCAAGATACACCTATAAACCCACCCTTCAAAGTTCGATTTCGATTCTGGAGACAGATATTTTCGATCATCTCTTTTTCGTATCATGCGAAATAACTTTTTTCCAAGCATATTTTTGGTCATCAAAGGTTGGATTTTCGCATCCAGCGGGTCGAAATACACCTAGAAACTCACCCATCAAAGTCCGATTTTGATTCTGAAAGAAAATATTTTCGATCATCTCTTTTTCGTACCATGCGAAATAACTTTTTTCCAAGCATGTTTTTGGTCACAAGAGGTCGGATTTTTGGATTCAGCGGGTCGAAATACCCCTAGAAACTCACCCATTAAAGTCCGATCTCGATTCTGAACAAAAATATTTTCGATCAGCTCTTTTTCGTACCATGCGGAATAACTTCTTTCCAGGTGTATTTTCGTTCAACAAAGGTTTGATTTTTGGATTCAGCGGGTCAAAATACACGTATAAACCCACCCATCAAAGTTCGATTCCGATTCTGGAGACAGATATTTTCGATCATCTCTTTTTCGTACCATGCGAAATAACTTTTTTCCGAGCATATTTCTGCTGATCAAAGTTTGGATTTTTGGATTCAGCGGGTCGAAATACACCTAGAAACTCACCCATCAAAGTCCGATCTTGATTCTGAAAAAAAATATTTTCGATAATCTCTATTTCGTACCATGCGATATAACTTTTTTCCAAGCATATTTTTGGTCATCAGAGGTTGGATTTTCGGATTCAGGGGGTCGGAATACACCTAGAAACTCACCCATTAAAGTCCGATTTTGATTCTGAAAAAAAATATTTTCGATCATCTCTTTTTCGTTCCATGCGAAATAACTTCTTTCCAGGTGTATTTTCGTGTAACAAGGGTTAGATTTTCGGATTCAGCGGGTCGAAATACACCTAGAAACTCACCCATCGAAGTGCGATCTTGATTCTGAAAAAAAATATTTTCGATCATCTCTTTTTCGTACCATGCGAAATAATTTTTTTCCAAGCATATTTTTGGTCATACGAGGTCGGATTTTTGGATTCAGCGGGTCGAAATACCCCTAGAAGCTCACCCATTATAGTCCGATCTCGATTCTGAAAAAAAATATTTTCGATCATCTCTTGTTCGTACCATGCGAAATAACCTCTCTTCAGGTGTATTTTCGCTCAACAAAGGTTGGATTTTTGGATTCAGCGGGTCAAAATACACCTATAAACCCACCCATCAAAGTTCGATTCCGATTCTGGAGACAGATATTTTCGATCATCTCTTTTACGTACCATGCGAAATAACTTTTTTCCAAGCATATTTTTGCTCATCAAAGTTTGGATTTTCGGATTCAGCGGGTCGAAATACACCTAGAAACTCACCCATCAAAGTCCGATCTTGATTCTGAAAAAAAATATTCTCGATCATCTCTTTTTCGTACCATGCGAAATAACTTTTTTCCAAGCATATTTTTGGTCATCAAAGGTTGGATTTTCGGATTCAGGGGGTCGAAATACACCTAGAAACTCACCCATTAAAGTTCGATTTTGATTCTGAAAAAAGATATTTTCGATCATCTCTTTTTCGTTCCATGCGAAATAACTTCTTTCCAGGTGTATTTTCGTGTAACAAAGGTTGGATTTTTGGATTCAGCGGGTCAAAATACACCTATAAACCCACCCATCAAAGTCCGATCTTGATTCTGAAAAAAAATATTTTCGATCATCTCTTTTTCGTACCATGCGAAATACCTTTTTTCCAAGCATATTTTTGGTCATCAGAGGTTGGATTTTCGGATTCAGGGGGTCGAAATACACCTAGAAACTCACCCATTAAAGTCCGATTTCGATTCTGAAAAAAGATATTTTCGATCATCTCTTTTTCGTACCATGCGAAATAACTTCTTTCCAGGTGTATTTTCGTGTAACAAAGGTTGGATTTTTGGATTCAGCGGGTCAAGATACACCTATACACCCACCCATCAAAGTTCGATTCCGATTCTGGAGACAGATATTTTCGATCATCTCTTTTTCGTATCATGCGAAATAACTTCGTTCCAAGCATGTTTTGGACACCAAGTGTTAGATTTTCGGATTCAGCGGGTCAAATTACACCTAGAAACTCACCCATCAAAGTCCGATTTCGATCCTGGAAAAAGATATTTTCGATCATCTCTTTTTCGTACCATGCGAAATAACTTCTTTCCACGCATGTTTTTGGTCATCAAAGGTTGGATTTCGGGATTCAGCGGGTCGAAATACTTCGAGAAACTCACCCATTAGAGTCCGATTTCGATTACGGAAAAAGATATTTTCGATCATCTGTTTTTCGTACCATGCGAAATCACTTCTTTCCAAGCATATTTTTGGACATCAAAAGTTGGATTTTCGGATTCAGCGGGTCGAAATACACCTAGAAACTGACCCATCAGAATTCGATTTCAATTCTGGAAAAAAATATTTTCGATCATCTCTTTTTCGTACCATGCGAAATAACTTCTATCCAAGCATGTTTTGGACATCAAGTGTTGGATATTCGGATTCAGCGGGTCAAAACACCTAAAAACTCACCCATTGAAGTCCGATTTCGATTCTGGAAAAAGATATTTTCGATCATCTCTTTTTCGTACCATGCGAAATAACTTCTTTCCAAGCATGTTTTGGACATGAAGTGTTGGATTTTCGGATTCAGCGGGTCAAAACACTCAGAAACTCACCCATTAAAGTCCGATTTGGATTCTGGAAAAAGATATTTTCGATCATCTCTTTTTCGTACCATGTGAAATAACTTCATTCCACGCATATTTGTGGACATCAAAGGTTGGATTTTTGCATTCAGCGGGTCGAAATACACCTAGAAACTCACCCATTAGAGTCCGATTTCGATTCTGGAAAAAGATATTTTCGATCATCTGTTTTTCGTACCATGCGAAATCACTTCTTTCCGAGCATATTTTTGGACATCAAAAGTTGGATTTTCGGATTCAGCGGGTCGAAATACACCTAGAAACTCACCCATCAAAATTTGATTTCAATTCTGGAGAAATATTTTCGATCATCTCTTTTTCGTACCATGCGAAATAACTTTTTTCCGAGCATGTTTTGGACATCAAGTGTTGGATTTTCGGATTCAGCGGGTCAAAACACCTAAAAACTCACCCGTTGAGGTCCGATTTCGATTCTGGAAAAAGATATTTTCGATCATCTCTTTTTCGTACCATGCGAAATAACTTTTTTCCAAGCATATTTTTGGTCATCAGAGGTTGGATTTTCGGATTCAGGGGGTCGAAATACACCTAGAAACTCACCCATTAAAGTCCGATTTTGATTCTGAAAAAAAATATTTTCGATCATCTCTTTTTCGTTCCATGCGGAATAACTTCTTTCCAGGTGTATTTTCGTGTAACAAAGGTTGGATTTTCGGATTCAGCGGGTCGAAATACACCTAGAAACTCACCCATCAAAGTCCGATCTTGATTCTGAAAAAAAATATTTTCGATCATCTCTTTTTCGTACCATGCGAAATAACTTTTTTCCAAGCATATTTTTGGTCATCAGAGGTTGGATTTTCGGATTCAGGGGGTCGAAATACACCTAGAAACTCACCCATTAAAGTCCGATCTCGATTCTGAAAAAAAATATTTTCGATCATCTTTTTTTCGTACCATGCGAAATAACTTTTTTCCAAGCATATTTTTGCTGATCAAAGTTTGGATTTTCGGATTCAGCGGGTCGAAATACACCTAGAAACTCACCCATCAAAGTCCGATCTTGATTCTGAAAAAAAATATTTTCGATAATCTCTTTTTCGTACCATGCGAAATAACTTTTTTCCAAGCATATTTTTGGTCATCAAAGGTTGGATTTTCGGATTCAGGGGGTCGAAATACACCTAGAAACTCACCCATTAAAGTCCGATTTTGATTCTGAAAAAAGATATTTTCGATCATCTCTTTTTCGTTCCATGCGAAATAACTTCTTTCCAGGTGTATTTTCGTGTAACAAAGGTTGGATTTTTGGATTCAGCGGGTCAAAATACACCTATAAACCCACCCATCAAAGTCCTATCTTGATTCTGAAAAAAAATATTTTCGATCATCTCTTTTTCGTACCATGCGATATAACTTTTTTCCAAGCATATTTTTGGTCATCAGAGGTTGGATTTTCGGATTCAGGGGGTCGGAATACACCTAGGAACTCACCCATTAAAGTCCGATTTTGATTCTGAAAAAAGATATTTTCGATCATCTCTTTTTCGTACCATGCGAAATAACTTCTTTCCAGGTGTATTTTCGTGTAACAAAGGTTGGATTTTTGGATTCAGCGGGTCAAGATACACCTATACACCCACCCATCAAAGTTCGATTCCGATTCTGGAGACAGATATTTTCGATCATCTCTTTTTCGTACCATGCGAAATAACTTTTTTCCAAGCATATTTTTGCTCATCAAAGTTCGGATTTTCGGATTCAGCGGTTCGAAATACACCTAGAAACTCACCCATCAAAGTCCGATCTTGATTCTGAAAAAAAATATTTTCGATCATCTCTTTTTCGTACCATGCGAAATAACTTTTTTCCAAGCATATTTTTGGTCATCAGAGGTTGGATTTTCGGATTCAGGGGGTCGGAATACACCTAGAAACTCACCTATTAAAGTCCGATTTTGATTCTGAAAAAAAATATTTTCGATCATCTCTTTTTCGTTCCATGCGAAATAGCTTCTTTCCAGGTGTATTTTCGTGTAACAGAGGTTGGATTTTTGGATTCAGGGGGTCGAAATACACCTAGAAACTCACCTATTAAAGTCCGATTTTGATTCTGAAAAAAAATATTTTCGATCATCTCTTTTTCGTACCATGCGAAATAACTTCTTTCCAGGTGTATTTTCGTGTAACAAAGGTTGGATTTTGTGATTCAGCGGGTCAAAATACAGCTATAAACCCACCATTCAAAGTTCGATTTCGATTCTGGAGACAGATATTTTCGATCATCTCTTTTTCGTACCATTCGAAATAACTTTTTTCCAAGCATATTTTTGGTCATCAAAGGTTCGATTTTCGGATTCAGCGGGTCGAAATACACCTAGAAACTCACCCATCAAAGTCCGATCTTGATTCTGAAAAAAAATATTTTCGATCATCTCTTTTTCGTACCATGCGAAATAACTTTTTTCCAAGCATATTTTTGGTCATCAGAGGTTGGATTTTCGGATTCAGGGGGTCGAAATACACCTAGAAACTCACCCATTAAAGTCCGATTTTGATTCTGAAAAAAAATATTTTCGATCATCTCTTTTTCGTACCATGCGAAATAACTTCTTTCCAGGTGTATTTTCGTGTAACAAAGGTTGGATTTTTGGATTCAGCGGTTCAAGATACACCTATAAACCCACCCTTCAAAGTTCGATTTCGATTCTGGAGACAGATATTTTCGATCATCTCTTTTTCGTATCATGCGAAATAACTTTTTTCCAAGCATATTTTTGGTCATCAAAGGTTGGATTTTCGCATCCAGCGGGTCGAAATACACCTAGAAACTCACCCATCAAAGTCCGATTTTGATTCTGAAAGAAAATATTTTCGATCATCTCTTTTTCGTACCATGCGAAATAACTTTTTTCCAAGCATGTTTTTGGTCACAAGAGGTCGGATTTTTGGATTCAGCGGGTCGAAATACCCCTAGAAACTCACCCATTAAAGTCCGATCTCGATTCTGAACAAAAACATTTTCGATCAGCTCTTTTTCGTACCATGCGAAATAACTTTTTTCCAAGCATATTTTTGGTCATCAGAGGTTGGATTTTCGGATTCAGGGGGTCGAAATACACCTAGAAACTCACCCATTAAAGTCCGATTTTGATTCTGAAAAAAGATATTTTCGATCATCTCTTTTTCGTACCATGCGAAATAACTTCTTTCCAGGTGTATTTTTGTGTAACAAAGGTTGGATTTTTGGATTCAGCGGGTCAAGATACACCTATACACCCACCCATCAAAGTTCGATTCCGATTCTGGAGACAGATATTTTCGATCATCTCTTTTTCGTACCATGCGAAATAACTTTTTTCCAAGCATATTTTTGCTCATCAAAGTTCGGATTTTCGGATTCAGCGGGTCGAAATACACCTAGAAACTCACCCATCAAAGTCCGATCTTGATTCTGAAAAAAAATATTTTCGATCATCTCTTTTTCGTACCATGCGAAATAACTTTTTTCCAAGCATATTTTTGGTCATCAGAGGTTGGATTTTCGGATTCAGGGGGTCGAAATACACCTAGAAACTCACCTATTAAAGTCCGATTTTGATTCTGAAAAAAAATATTTTCGATCATCTCTTTTTCGTACCATGCGAAATAACTTCTTTGCAGGTGTATTTTCGTGTAACAAAGGTTGGATTTTGGGATTCAGCGGGTCAAAATACAGCTATAAACCCACCATTCAAAGTTCGATTTCGATTCTGGAGACAGATATTTTCGATCATCTCTTTTTCGTACCATTCGAAATAACTTTTTTCCAAGCATATTTTTGGTCATCAAAGGTTCGATTTTCGGATTCAGCGGGTCGAAATACACCTAGAAACTCACCCATCAAAGTCCGATTTCGATCCTGGAAAAAGATATTTTCGATCATCTCTTTTTCGTACCATGCGAAATAACTTCTTTCCACGCATGTTTTTGGACATCAAAGGTTGGATTTCGGGATTCAGCGGGTCGAAATACTTCGAGAAACTCACCCATTAGAGTCCGATTTCGATTACGGAAAAAGATATTTTCGATCATCTGTTTTTCGTACCATGCGAAATCACTTCTTTCCAAGCATATTTTTGGACATCAAAAGTTGGATTTTCGGATTCAGCGGGTCGAAATACACCTAGAAACTGACCCATCAGAATTCGATTTCAATTCAGGAAAAAAATATTTTCGATCATCTCTTTTTCGTACCATGCGAAATAACTTCTATCCAAGCATGTTTTGGACATCAAGTGTTGGATATTCGGATTCAGCGGGTCAAAACACCTAAAAACTCACCCATTGAAGTCCGATTTCGATTCTGGAAAAAGATATTTTCGATCATCTCTTTTTCGTACCATGCGAAATAACTTCTTTCCAAGCATGTTTTGGACATGAAGTGTTGGATTTTCGGATTCAGCGGGTCAAAACACTCAGAAACTCACCCATTAAAGTCCGATTTGGATTCTGGAAAAAGATATTTTCGATCATCTCTTTTTCGTACCATGTGAAATAACTTCATTCCACGCATATTTGTGGACATCAAAGGTTGGATTTTTGCATTCAGCGGGTCGAAATACACCTAGAAACTCACCCATTAGAGTCCGATTTCGATTCTGGAAAAAGATATTTTCGATCATCTGTTTTTCGTACCATGCGAAATCACTTCTTTCCGAGCATATTTTTGGACATCAAAAGTTGGATTTTCGGATTCAGCGGGTCGAAATACACCTAGAAACTCACCCATCAAAATTTGATTTCAATTCTGGAGAAATATTTTCGATCATCTCTTTTTCGTACCATGCGAAATAACTTTTTTCCGAGCATGTTTTGGACATCAAGTGTTGGATTTTCGGATTCAGCGGGTCAAAACACCTAAAAACTCACCCGTTGAGGTCCGATTTCGATTCTGGAAAAAGATATTTTCGATCATCTCTTTTTCGTACCATGCGAAATAACTTTTTTCCAAGCATATTTTTGGTCATCAGAGGTTGGATTTTCGGATTCAGGGGGTCGAAATACACCTAGAAACTCACCCATTAAAGTCCGATTTTGATTCTGAAAAAAAATATTTTCGATCATCTCTTTTTCGTTCCATGCGAAATAACTTTTTTCCAGGTGTATTTTCGTGTAACAAAGGTTGGATTTTCGGATTCAGCGGGTCGAAATACACCTAGAAACTCACCCATCAAAGTCCGATCTTGATTCTGAAAAAAAATATTTTCGATCATCTCTTTTTCGTACCATGCGAAATAACTTTTTTCCAAGCATATTTTTGGTCATCAGAGGTTGGATTTTCGGATTCAGGGGGTCGAAATACACCTAGAAACTCACCCATTAAAGTCCGATCTCGATTCTGAAAAAAAATATTTTCGATCATCTTTTTTTCGTACCATGCGAAATAACTTTTTTCCAAGCATATTTTTGCTGATCAAAGTTTGGATTTTCGGATTCAGCGGGTCGAAATACACCTAGAAACTCACCCATCAAAGTCCGATCTTGATTCTGAAAAAAAATATTTTCGATAATCTCTTTTTCGTACCATGCGAAATAACTTTTTTCCAAGCATATTTTTGGTCATCAAAGGTTGGATTTTCGGATTCAGGGGGTCGAAATACACCTAGAAACTCACCCATTAAAGTCCGATTTTGATTCTGAAAAAAGATATTTTCGATCATCTCTTTTTCGTTCCATGCGAAATAACTTCTTTCCAGGTGTATTTTCGTGTAACAAAGGTTGGATTTTTGGATTCAGCGGGTCAAAATACACCTATAAACCCACCCATCAAAGTCCTATCTTGATTCTGAAAAAAAATATTTTCGATCATCTCTTTTTCGTACCATGCGATATAACTTTTTTCCAAGCATATTTTTGGTCATCAGAGGTTGGATTTTCGGATTCAGGGGGTCGGAATACACCTAGGAACTCACCCATTAAAGTCCGATTTTGATTCTGAAAAAAGATATTTTCGATCATCTCTTTTTCGTACCATGCGAAATAACTTCTTTCCAGGTGTATTTTCGTGTAACAAAGGTTGGATTTTTGGATTCAGCGGGTCAAAATACACCTATACACCCACCCATCAAAGTTCGATTCCGATTCTGGAGACAGATATTTTCGATCATCTCTTTTTCGTACCATGCGAAATAACTTTTTTCCAAGCATATTTTTGCTCATCAAAGTTCGGATTTTCGGATTCAGCGGGTCGAAATACACCTAGAAACTCACCCATCAAAGTCCGATCTTGATTCTGAAAAAAAATATTTTCGATCATCTCTTTTTCGTACCATGCGAAATAACTTTTTTCCAAGCATATTTTTGGTCATCAGAGGTTGGATTTTCGGATTCAGGGGGTCGGAATACACCTAGAAACTCACCTATTAAAGTCCGATTTTGATTCTGAAAAAAAATATTTTCGATCATCTCTTTTTCGTTCCATGCGAAATAGCTTCTTTCCAGGTGTATTTTCGTGTAACAGAGGTTGGATTTTCGGATTCAGGGGGTCGAAATACACCTAGAAACTCACCTATTAAAGTCCGATTTTGATTCTGAAAAAAAATATTTTCGATCATCTCTTTTTCGTACCATGCGAAATAACTTCTTTTCAGGTGTATTTTCGCTCAACAAAGGTTGGATTTTTGGATTCAGCGGGTCAAAATACACCTATAAACCCACCCATCAAAGTTCGATTCCGATTCTGGAGACAGATATTTTCGATCATCTCTTTTTCGTACCATGCGAAATAACTTTTTTCCAAGCATATTTGTGGTCATCAAAGGTTGGATTTTCGGATTCAGGGGGTCGAAATACACCTAGAAACTCACCCATTAAAGTCCGATTTTGATTCTGAAAAAAGATATTTTCGATCATCTCTTTTTCGTTCCATGTGAAATCACTTCATTCCACGCATATTTGTGGACATCAAAGGTTGGATTTTCGCATTCAGCGGGTCGAAATACACCTAGAAACTCACCCATTAGAGTCCGATTTCGATTCTGGAAAAAGATATTTTCGATCATCTGTTTTCCGTACCATGCGAAATCACTTCTTTCCAAGCATATTTTTGGACATCAAAAGTTGGATTCTCGGATTCAGGAGGTCGAAATACACCTAGAAACTCACCCATTAAAGTCCGATCTCGATTCGGAAAAAAAATATTTTCGATCATCTCTTTTTCGTACCATGCGGAATAACTTCTTTCCAGGTGTATTTTCGTGTAACAACGGTTGGATTTTTGGATTCAGCGGGTCAAAATACACCTATAAACCCACCCATCAAAGTTCGATTCCGATTCTGGAGACAGATATTTTCGATCATCTCTTTTTCGTACCATGCGAAATAACTTTTTTCCAAGCATATTTTTGGTCATAAGAGGTCGAATTTTTGGATTCAGCGGGTCGAAATACACCTAGAAACTCACCCATCAAAGTCCGATCTTGATTCTGAAAAAAAATATTTTCGATCATCTCTTTTTCGTTCCATGCGAAATAAATTCTTTCCAGGTGTATTTTCGTGTAACAAAGGTTAGATTTTCGGATTCAGCGGGTCGAAATACACATAGAAACTCACCCGTCGAAGTCCGATCTTGATTCTGAAAAAAAATATTTTCGATCATCTCTTTTTCGTACCTTGCGAAATAATTTTTTTCCAAGCATAGTTTTGGTCATACGAGGTCGGATTTTTGGATTCAGCGGGTCGAAATACCCCTAGAAACTCACCCATTATAGTCCGATCTCGATTCTGAAAAAAAATATTTTCGATCATCTCTTGTTCGTACCATGCGAAATAACTTCTTTCCAGGTGTATTTTCGCTGAACAAAGGTTGGATTTTTGGATTCAGCGGGTCAAAATACACCTATAAACCCACCCATCAAAGTTCGATTCCGATTCTGGAGACAGATATTTTCGATCATCTCTTTTTCGTACCATGCGAAATAACTTTTTTCCAAGCATATTTTTGCTCATGAAGTTCGGATTTTCGGATTCAGCGGGTCGAAATACACCTAGAAACTCACCCATCAAAGTCCGATCTTGATTCTGAAAAAAAATATTTTCGATCATCTCTTTTTCGTACCATGCGAAATAACTTTTTTCCAAGCATATTTTTGATCATCAGAGGTTGGATTTTCGGATTCAGGGGGTCGGAATACACCTAGAAACCCACCCATTAAAGTCTGATTTTGATTCTGAAAAAAAATATTTTCGATCATCTCTTTTTCGTTCCATGCGAAATAACTTCTTTCCAGGTGTATTTTCGTGTAACAAAGGTTGGATTCTCGGATCCAGCGGGTCGAAATACACCTAGAAACTCACCCATCAAAGTCCGATCTTGATTCTGAAAAAAAATATTTTCGATCATCTCATTTTCGTACCATGCGAAATAATTTTTTTCCAAGCATATTTTTGGTCATACGAGGTCGGATTTTTGGATTCAGCGGGTCGAAATACCCTTAGAAACTCACCCATTAAAGTCCGATCTCGATTCTGAAAAAAAATATTTTCGATCATCTCTTGTTCGTACCTTGCGAAATAACTTCTTTCCAGGTGTATTTTCGTGTAACAAAGGTTGGATTTTCGGATTCAGCGGGTCAAAATACACCTATAAACCCACCCATCAAAGTTCGATTCCGATTCTGGAGACAGATATTTTCGATCATCTCTTTTTCGTACCATGCGAAATAACTTTTTTCCAAGCATATTTTAGCTGATCAAAGTTCGGATTTTCGGATTCAGCGGGTCAAAATACACCAAGAATCTCACCCATTAGAGTCCGATTTCGATTCTGGAAAATGATATTTTCGATCATCTCTTTTTCGTACCATGCGAAATAACTTCTTTCCACGCATGTTTTTGGACATCAAAGGTTGGATTTCGGGATTCAGCGGGTCGAAATACACCTAGAAACTCACCCATCAAAGTCCGATCTTGATTCTGGAAAAAGATATTTTCGATCATCTCTTTTTCGTACCATGCGAAATAACTTCTTTCCAAACATATTTTCGGATATTAAGGGCTGGAATTTCGGATTCAGCGGGTCGAAATACGCCTGGAAACTCACCCATTAAAGTTCGAATTCAATTCTGGAAAAACATATTTTCGATCATCTCTTTTTCGTACCATGTGAAATCACTTCTTTCCAAGCATGTTTTGGACATCAAGTGTTGGATATTCGGATTCAGCGGGTCAAAACACCTAAAAACTCACCCATTGAAGTCCGATTTCGATTCTGGAAAAAGATATTTTCGATCATCTCTTTTTCGTACCATGCGAAATAACTTCTTTCCAAGCATGTTTTGGACATGAAGTGTTGGATTTTCGGATTCAGCGGGTCAAAACACTTAGAAACTCACCCATCAAAATTTGATTTCAATTCTGGAGAAATATTTTCAATCATCTCTTTTTCGTACCATGCGAAATAACTTTTTTCCGAGCATGTTTTGGACATCAAGTGTTGGATTTTCGGATTCAGCGGGTCAAAACACCTAAAAACTCACCCGTTGAAGTCCGATTTCGATTCTGGAAAAAGATATTTTCGATCATCTCTTTTTCGTACGATGCGGAATAACTTTTTTCCAAGCATATTTTTGGTCATCAGAGGTTGGATTTTCGGATTCAGGGGGTCGAAATACACCTAGAAACTCACCCATTAAAGTCCGATTTTGATTCTGAAAAAAAATATTTTCGATCATCTCTTTTTCGTTCCATGCGAAATAACTTCTTTCCAGGTGTATTTTCGTGTAACAAAGGTTGGATTTTCGGATTCAGCGGGTCGAAATACACCTAGAAACTCACCCATCAAAGTCCGATCTTGATTCTGAAAAAAAATATTTTCGATCATCTCTTTTTCGTACCATGCGAAATAACTTTTTTCCAAGCATATTTTTGGTCATCAGACGTTGGATTTTCGGATTCAGGGGGTCGAAATACACCTAGAAACTCACCCATTAGAGTCCGATCTCGATTCTGAAAAAAAATATTTTCGATCATCTCTTTTTCGTGAAATGCGAAATAACTTTTTTCCAAGCATATTTTTGCTCATCAAAGTTTAGATTTTCGGATTCAGCGGGTCGAAATACACCTAGAAACTCACCCATCAAAGTCCGATCTTGATTCTGAAAAAAAATATTTTCGATAATCTCTTTTTCGTACCATGCGAGATAACTTTTTTCCAAGCATATTTTTGGTCATCAAAGGTTGGATTTTCGGATTCAGGGGGTCGAAATACACCTAGAAACTCACCCATTAAAGTCCGATTTTGATTCTGAAAAAAGATATTTTCGATCATCTCTTTTTCGTTCCATGCGAAATAACTTCTTTCCAGGTGTATTTTCGTGTAACAAAGGTTGGATTTTTGGATTCAGCGGGTCAAAATACACCTATAAACCCACCCATCAAAGTCCTATCTTGATTCTGAAAAAAAATATTTTCGATCATCTCTTTTTCGTACCATGCGATATAACTTTTTTCCAAGCATATTTTTGGTCATCAGAGGTTGGATTTTCGGATTCAGGGGGTCGGAATACACCTAGGAACTCACCCATTAAAGTCCGATTTTGATTCTGAAAAAAGATATTTTCGATCATCTCTTTTTCGTACCATGCGAAATAACTTCTTTCCAGGTGTATTTTCGTGTAACAAAGGTTGGATTTTTGGATTCAGCGGGTCAAGATACACCTATACACCCACCCATCAAAGTTCGATTCCGATTCTGGAGACAGATATTTTCGATCATCTCTTTTTCGTACCATGCGAAATATCTTTTTTCCAAGCATATTTTTGCTCATCAAAGTTCGGATTTTCGGATTCAGCGGGTCGAAATACACCTAGAAACTCACCCATCAAAGTCCGATCTTGATTCTGAAAAAAAATATTTTCGATCATCTCTTTTTCGTACCATGCGAAATAACTTTTTTCCAAGCATATTTTTGGTCATCAGAGGTTGGATTTTCGGATTCAGGGGGTCGGAATACACCTAGAAACTCACCTATTAAAGTCCGATTTTGATTCTGAAAAAAAATATTTTCGATCATCTCTTTTTCGTTCCATGCGAAATAGCTTCTTTCCAGGTGTATTTTCGTGTAACAGAGGTTGGATTTTCGGATTCAGGGGGTCGAAATACACCTAGAAACTCACCTATTAAAGTCCGATTTTGATTCTGAAAAAAAATATTTTCGATCATCTCTTTTTCGTACCATGCGAAATAACTTCTTTCCAGGTGTATTTTCGTGTAACAAAGGTTGGATTTTGTGATTCAGCGGGTCAAAATACAGCTATAAACCCACCATTCAAAGTTCGATTTCGATTCTGGAGACAGATATTTTCGATCATCTCTTTTTCGTACCATTCGAAATAACTTTTTTCCAAGCATATTTTTGGTCATCAAAGGTTCGATTTTCGGATTCAGCGGGTCGAAATACACCTAGAAACTCACCCATCAAAGTCCGATCTTGATTCTGAAAAAAAATATTTTCGATCATCTCTTTTTCGTACCATGCGAAATAACTTTTTTCCAAGCATATTTTTGGTCATCAGAGGTTGGATTTTCGGATTCAGGGGGTCGAAATACACCTAGAAACTCACCCATTAAAGTCCGATTTTGATTCTGAAAAAAAATATTTTCGATCATCTCTTTTTCGTACCATGCGAAATAACTTCTTTCCAGGTGTATTTTCGTGTAACAAAGGTTGGATTTTTGGATTCAGCGGTTCAAGATACACCTATAAACCCACCCTTCAAAGTTCGATTTCGATTCTGGAGACAGATATTTTCGATCATCTCTTTTTCGTATCATGCGAAATAACTTTTTTCCAAGCATATTTTTGGTCATCAAAGGTTGGATTTTCGCATCCAGCGGGTCGAAATACACCTAGAAACTCACCCATCAAAGTCCGATTTTGATTCTGAAAGAAAATATTTTCGATCATCTCTTTTTCGTACCATGCGAAATAACTTTTTTCCAAGCATGTTTTTGGTCACAAGAGGTCGGATTTTTGGATTCAGCGGGTCGAAATACCCCTAGAAACTCACCCATTAAAGTCCGATCTCGATTCTGAACAAAAACATTTTCGATCAGCTCTTTTTCGTACCATGCGAAATAACTTTTTTCCAAGCATATTTTTGGTCATCAGAGGTTGGATTTTCGGATTCAGGGGGTCGAAATACACCTAGAAACTCACCCATTAAAGTCCGATTTTGATTCTGAAAAAAGATATTTTCGATCATCTCTTTTTCGTACCATGCGAAATAACTTCTTTCCAGGTGTATTTTTGTCTAACAAAGGTTGGATTTTTGGATTCAGCGGGTCAAGATACACCTATACACCCACCCATCAAAGTTCGATTCCGATTCTGGAGACAGATATTTTCGATCATCTCTTTTTCGTACCATGCGAAATAACTTTTTTCCAAGCATATTTTTGCTCATCAAAGTTCGGATTTTCGGATTCAGCGGGTCGAAATACACCTAGAAACTCACCCATCAAAGTCCGATCTTGATTCTGAAAAAAAATATTTTCGATCATCTCTTTTTCGTACCATGCGAAATAACTTTTTTCCAAGCATATTTTTGGTCATCAGAGGTTGGATTTTCGGATTCAGGGGGTCGAAATACACCTAGAAACTCACCTATTAAAGTCCGATTTTGATTCTGAAAAAAAATATTTTCGATCATCTCTTTTTCGTACCATGCGAAATAACTTCTTTGCAGGTGTATTTTCGTGTAACAAAGGTTGGATTTTGGGATTCAGCGGGTCAAAATACAGCTATAAACCCACCATTCAAAGTTCGATTTCGATTCTGGAGACAGATATTTTCGATCATCTCTTTTTCGTACCATTCGAAATAACTTTTTTCCAAGCATATTTTTGGTCATCAAAGGTTCGATTTTCGGATTCAGCGGGTCGAAATACACCTAGAAACTCACCCATCAAAGTCCGATCTTGATTCTGAAAAAAAATATTTTCGATCATCTCTTTTTCGTACCATGCGAAATAACTTTTTTCCAAGCATATTTTTGGTCATCAGAGGTTGGATTTTCGGATTCAGGGGGTCGAAATACACCTAGAAACTCACCCATTAAAGTCCGATTTTGATTCTGAAAAAAAATATTTTCGATCATCTCTTTTTCGTACCATGCGAAATAACTTCTTTCCAGGTGTATTTTCGTGTAACAAAGGTTGGATTTTTGGATTCAGCGGTTCAAGATACACCTATAAACCCACCCTTCAAAGTTCGATTTCGATTCTGGAGACAGATATTTTCGATCATCTCTTTTTCGTATCATGCGAAATAACTTTTTTCCAAGCATATTTTTGGTCATCAAAGGTTGGATTTTCGCATCCAGCGGGTCGAAATACACCTAGAAACTCACCCATCAAAGTCCGATTTTGATTCTGAAAGAAAATATTTTCGATCATCTCTTTTTCGTACCATGCGAAATAACTTTTTTCCAAGCATGTTTTTGGTCACAAGAGGTCGGATTTTTGGATTCAGCGGGTCGAAATACCCCTAGAAACTCACCCATTAAAGTCCGATCTCGATTCTGAACAAAAATATTTTCGATCAGCTCTTTTTCGTACCATGCGGAATAACTTCTTTCCAGGTGTATTTTCGTTCAACAAAGGTTTGATTTTTGGATTCAGCGGGTCAAAATACACGTATAAACCCACCCATCAAAGTTCGATTCCGATTCTGGAGACAGATATTTTCGATCATCTCTTTTTCGTACCATGCGAAATAACTTTTTTCCGAGCATATTTCTGCTCATCAAAGTTTGGATTTTCGGATTCAGCGGGTCGAAATACACCTAGAAACTCACCCATCAAAGTCCGATCTTGATTCTGAAAAAAAATATTTTCGATCATCTCTTTTTCGTACCATGCGAAATAATTTTTTTCCAAGCATATTTTTGGTCATACGAGGTCGGATTTTTGGATTCAGCGGGTCGGAATACCCCTAGAAACTCACCCATTAAAGTCCGATCTCGATTCTGAAAAAAAATATTTTCGATCATCTCTTGTTCGTACCATGCGAAATAACTTCTTTTCAGGTGTATTTTCGCTCAACAAAGGTTGGATTTTTGGATTCAGCGGGTCAAAATACACCTATAAACCCACCCATCAAAGTTCGATTCCGATTCTGGAGACAGATATTTTCGATCATCTCTTTTTCGTACCATGCGAAATAACTTTTTTCCAAGCATATTTGTGCTCATCAAAGTTTGGATTTTCGGATTCAGCGGGTCGAAATACACCTAGAAACTCACCCATCAAAGTCCGATCTTGATTCTGAAAAAAAATATTTTCGATCATCTCTTTTTCGTACCATGCGAAATAACTTTTTTCCAAGCATATTTGTGGTCATCAAAGGTTGGATTTTCGGATTCAGGGGGTCGAAATACACCTAGAAACTCACCCATTAAAGTCCGATTTTGATTCTGAAAAAAGATATTTTCGATCATCTCTTTTTCGTTCCATGTGAAATCACTTCATTCCACGCATATTTGTGGACATCAAAGGTTGGATTTTCGCATTCAGCGGGTCGAAATACACCTAGAAACTCACCCATTAGAGTCCGATTTCGATTCTGGAAAAAGATATTTTCGATCATCTGTTTTCCGTACCATGCGAAATCACTTCTTTCCAAGCATATTTTTGGACATCAAAAGTTGGATTCTCGGATTCAGGAGGTCGAAATACACCTAGAAACTCACCCATTAAAGTCCGATCTCGATTCGGAAAAAAAATATTTTCGATCATCTCTTTTTCGTACCATGCGGAATAACTTCTTTCCAGGTGTATTTTCGTGTAACAACGGTTGGATTTTTGGATTCAGCGGGTCAAAATACACCTATAAACCCACCCATCAAAGTTCGATTCCGATTCTGGAGACAGATATTTTCGATCATCTCTTTTTCGTACCATGCGAAATAACTTTTTTCCAAGCATATTTTTGGTCATAAGAGGTCGAATTTTTGGATTCAGCGGGTCGAAATACACCTAGAAACTCACCCATCAAAGTCCGATCTTGATTCTGAAAAAAAATATTTTCGATCATCTCTTTTTCGTTCCATGCGAAATAAATTCTTTCCAGGTGTATTTTCGTGTAACAAAGGTTAGATTTTCGGATTCAGCGGGTCGAAATACACATAGAAACTCACCCATCGAAGTCCGATCTTGATTCTGAAAAAAAATATTTTCGATCATCTCTTTTTCGTACCTTGCGAAATAATTTTTTTCCAAGCATAGTTTTGGTCATACGAGGTCGGATTTTTGGATTCAGCGGGTCGAAATACCCCTAGAAACTCACCCATTATAGTCCGATCTCGATTCTGAAAAAAAATATTTTCGATCATCTCTTGTTCGTACCATGCGAAATAACTTCTTTCCAGGTGTATTTTCGCTGAACAAAGGTTGGATTTTTGGATTCAGCGGGTCAAAATACACCTATAAACCCACCCATCAAAGTTCGATTCCGATTCTGGAGACAGATATTTTCGATCATCTCTTTTTCGTACCATGCGAAATAACTTTTTTCCAAGCATATTTTTGCTCATGAAGTTCGGATTTTCGGATTCAGCGGGTCGAAATACACCTAGAAACTCACCCATCAAAGTCCGATCTTGATTCTGAAAAAAAATATTTTCGATCATCTCATTTTCGTACCATGCGAAATAATTTTTTTCCAAGCATATTTTTGGTCATACGAGGTCGGATTTTTGGATTCAGCGGGTCGAAATACCCCTAGAAACTCACCCATTAAAGTCCGATCTCGATTCTGAAAAAAAATATTTTCGATCATCTCTTGTTCGTACCTTGCGAAATAACTTCTTTCCAGGTGTATTTTCGTGTAACAAAGGTTGGATTTTCGGATTCAGCGGGTCAAAATACACCTATAAACCCACCCATCAAAGTTCGATTCCGATTCTGGAGACAGATATTTTCGATCATCTCTTTTTCGTACCATGCGAAATAACTTGTTTCCAAGCATATTTTAGCTGATCAAAGTTCGGATTTTCGGATTCAGCGGGTCAAAATACACCAAGAATCTCACCCATTAGAGTCCGATTTCGATTCTGGAAAATGATATTTTCGATCATCTCTTTTTCGTACCATGCGAAATAACTTCTTTCCACGCATGTTTTTGGATATCAAAGGTTGGATTTCGGGATTCAGCGGGTCGAAATACACCTAGAAACTCACCCATCAAAGTCCGATCTTGATTCTGGAAAAAGATATTTTCGATCATCTCTTTTTCGTACCATGCGAAATAACTTCTTTCCAAACATATTTTCGGATATTAAGGGCTGGAATTTCGGATTCAGCGGGTCGAAATACGCCTGGAAACTCACCCATTAAAGTTCGAATTCAATTCTGGAAAAACATATTTTCGATCATCTCTTTTTCGTACCATGTGAAATCACTTCTTTCCAAGCATGTTTTGGACATCAAGTGTTGGATATTCGGATTCAGCGGGTCAAAACACCTAAAAACTCACCCATTGAAGTCCGATTTCGATTCTGGAAAAAGATATTTTCGATCATCTCTTTTTCGTACCATGCGAAATAACTTCTTTCCAAGCATGTTTTGGACATGAAGTGTTGGATTTTCGGATTCAGCGGGTCAAAACACTTAGAAACTCACCCATCAAAATTTGATTTCAATTCTGGAGAAATATTTTCAATCATCTCTTTTTCGTACCATGCGAAATAACTTTTTTCCGAGCATGTTTTGGACATCAAGTGTTGGATTTTCGGATTCAGCGGGTCAAAACACCTAAAAACTCACCCGTTGAAGTCCGATTTCGATTCTGGAAAAAGATATTTTCGATCATCTCTTTTTCGTACGATGCGGAATAACTTTTTTCCAAGCATATTTTTGGTCATCAGAGGTTGGATTTTCGGATTCAGGGGGTCGAAATACACCTAGAAACTCACCCATTAAAGTCCGATTTTGATTCTGAAAAAAAATATTTTCGATCATCTCTTTTTCGTTCCATGCGAAATAACTTCTTTCCAGGTGTATTTTCGTGTAACAAAGGTTGGATTTTCGGATTCAGCGGGTCAAAATACACCTAGAAACTCACCCATCAAAGTCCGATCTTGATTCTGAAAAAAAATATTTTCGATCATCTCTTTTTCGTACCATGCGAAATAACTTTTTTCCAAGCATATTTTTGGTCATCAGACGTTGGATTTTCGGATTCAGGGGGTCGAAATACACCTAGAAACTCACCCATTAGAGTCCGATCTCGATTCTGAAAAAAAATATTTTCGATCATCTCTTTTTCGTGAAATGCGAAATAACTTTTTTCCAAGCATATTTTTGCTCATCAAAGTTTGGATTTTCGGATTCAGCGGGTCGAAATACACCTAGAAACTCACCCATCAAAGTCCGATCTTGATTCTGAAAAAAAATATTTTCGATCATCTCTTTTTCGTACCATGCGAAATAATTTTTTTCCAAGCATATTTTTGGTCATACGAGGTCGGATTTTTGGATTCAGCGGGTCAAAATACACCTATAAACCCACCCATCAAAGTTCGATTCCGATTCTAGAGACAGATATTTTCGATCATCTCTTTTTCGTACCATGCGAAATAACTTTTTTCCAAGCATATTTTTGATCATCAAAGTTCGAATTTTCGGATTCAGCGGGTCAAAATACACCAAGAATCTCACCCATTAGAGTCCGATTTCGATTCTGGAAAAAGATATTTTCGATCATCTCTTTTTCGTACCATGCGAAATAACTTCTTTCCACGCATGTTTTTGGACATCAAAGGTTGGATTTCGGGATTCAGCGGGTCGAAATACTTCGAGAAACTCACCCATGAGAGTCCGATTTTGATTCTGGAAAAAGATATTTTCGATCATCTCTTTTTCGTACCATGCGAAATAACTTCTTTCCAAACATATTTTCGGATATCAATGGCTGGAATTTCGGATTCAGCGGGTCTAAATACGCCTGGAAACTCACCCATTAAAGTTCGAATTCAATTCTGGAAAAAGATATTTTCGCTCATCTCTTTTTCGTACCGTGCGAAATAACTTCTTCCGAAGCATGTTTTTGGACATCAAAGGTTCGGTTTTCGGATTCAGCGGGTCAAAATACACCAAGAAACTTACCCATTAGAGTCCGATTCCGATTCTGGAAAAAGATATTTTCGATCATCTCTTTTTCGTATCATGCGAAATAACTTCGTTCCAAGCATGTTTTGGACACCAAGTGTTAGATTTTCGGATTCAGCGGGTCAAATTACACCTAGAAACTCACCCATCAAAGTCCGATTTCGATTCTGGAAAAAGATATTTTCGATCATCTGTTTTTCGTACCATGCGAAATCACTTCTTTCCAAGCATATTTTTGTACATCAAAGGTTGGATTTTCGTATTCAGCGGGTCAAAATACACCTAGAAACTCACCCATTAGAGTCCGATTTCGATTCCGGAAAAAGATATTTTCGATCATCTGTTTTTCGTACCATGCGAAATCACTTTTTTCCAAGCATATTTTCGGATATCAATGGCTGGAATTTCGGATTCAGCGGGTCTAAATACGCCTGGAAACTCACCCATTAAAGTTCGAATTCAATTCTGGAAAAAGATATTTTCGCTCATCTCTTTTTCGTACCGTGCGAAATAACTTCTTCCGAAGCATATTTTTGTACATCAAAGGTTGGATTTTCGTATTCAGCGGGTCAAAATACACCTAGAAACTCACCCATTAGAGTCCGATTTCGATTCCGGAAAAAGATATTTTCGATCATCTGTTTTTCGTACCATGCGAAATCACTTCTTTCCAAGCATATTTTTGGACATCAAAAGTTGGATTTTCGGATTCAGCGGGTCGAAATACACCTAGAAACTGACCCATCAGAATTCGATTTCAATTCTGGAAAAAAATATTTTCGATCATCTCTTTTTCGTACCATGCGAAATAACTTCTATCCAAGCATGTTTTGGACATCAAGTGTTGGATATTCGGATTCAGCGGGTCAAAACACCTAAAAACTCACCCATTGAAGTCCGATTTCGATTCTGGAAATAGATATTTTCGATCATCTCTTTTTCGTACCATGCGAAATAACTTCTTTCCAAGCATGTTTTGGACATGAAGTGTCGGATTTTCGGATTCAGCGGGTCAAAACACTCAGAAACTCACCCATTAAAGTCCGATTTGGATTCTGGAAAAAGATATTTTCGATCATCTCTTTTTCGTACCATGTGAAATAACTTCATTCCACGCATATTTGTGGACATCAAAGGTTGGATTTTTGCATTCAGCGGGTCGAAATACACCTAGAAACTCACCCATCAGAGTCCGATTTCGATTCTGGAAAAAGATATTTTCGATCATCTGTTTTTCGTACCATGCGAAATCACTTCTTTCCAAGCATATTTTTGGACATCAAAAGTTGGATTTTCGGATTCAGCGGGTCGAAATACACCTAGAAACTCACCCATCAAAATTTGATTTCAATTCTGGAGAAATATTTTCGATCATCTCTTTTTCGTACCATGCGAAATAACTTTTTTCCGAGCATGTTTTGGACATCAAGTGTTGGATTTTCGGATTCAGCGGGTCAAAACACCTAAAAACTCACCCGTTGAAGTCCGATTTCGATTCTGGAAAAAGATATTTTCGATCATCTCTTTTTCGTACCATGCGAAATAACTTTTTTCCAAGCATATTTTTGGTCATCAGAGGTTGGATTTTCGGATTCAGGGGGTCGAAATACACATAGAAACTCACCCATTAAAGTCCGATTTTGATTCTGAAAAAAAATATTTTCGATCATCTCTTTTTCGTTCCATGCGAAATAACTTCTTTCCATGTGTATTTTCGTGTAACAAAGGTTGGATTTTCGGATTCAGCGGGTCGAAATACACCTAGAAACTCACCCATCAAAGTCCGATCTTGATTCTGAAAAAAAATATTTTCGATCATCTCTTTTTCGTACCATGCGAAATAACTTTTTTCCAAGCATATTTTTGGTCATCAGAGGTTGGATTTTCGGATTCAGGGGGTCGAAATACACCTAGAAACTCACCCATTAAAGTCCGATCTCGATTCTGAAAAAAAATATTTTCGATCATCTTTTTTTCGTACCATGCGAAATAACTTTTTTCCAAGCATATTTTTGCTGATCAAAGTTTGGATTTCCGGATTCAGCGGGTCGAAATACACCTAGAAACTCACCCATCAAAGTCCGATCTTGATTCTGAAAAAAAATATTTTCGATAATCTCTTTTTCGTACCATGCGAAATAACTTTTTTCCAAGCATATTTATGGTAATCAAAGGTTGGATTTTCGGATTCAGGGGGTCGAAATACACCTAGAAACTCACCCATTAAAGTCCGATTTTGATTCTGAAAAAAGATATTTTCGATCATCTCTTTTTCGTTCCATGCGAAATAACTTCTTTCCAGGTGTATTTTCGTGTAACAAAGGTTGGATTTTTGGATTCAGCGGGTCAAAATACACCTATAAACCCACCCATCAAAGTCCGATCTTGATTCTGAAAAAAAATATTTTCGATCATCTCTTTTTCGTACCATGCGAAATAACTTTTTTCCAAGCATATTTTTGGTCATCAGAGGTTGGATTTTCGGATTCAGGGGGTCGAAATACACCTAGAAACTCACCCATTAAAGTCCGATTTTGATTCTGAAAAAAGATATTTTCGATCATCTCTTTTTCGTACCATGCGAAATAACTTCTTTCCAGGTGTATTTTCGTGTAACAAAGGTTGGATTTTTGGATTCAGCGGGTCAAGATACACCTATACACCCACCCATCAAAGTTCGATTCCGATTCTGGAGACAGATATTTTCGATCATCTCTTTTTCGTACCATGCGAAATAACTTTTTTCCAAGCATATTTTTGCTCATCAAAGTTCGGATTTTCGGATTCAGCGGGTCGAAATACACCTAGAAACTCACCCATCAAAGTCCGATCTTGATTCTGAAAAAAAATATTTTCGATCATCTCTTTTTCGTACCATGCGAAATAACTTTTTTCCAAGCATATTTTTGGTCATCAGAGGTTGGATTTTCGGATTCAGGGGGTCGAAATACACCTAGAAACTCACCTATTAAAGTCCGATTTTGATTCTGAAAAAAAATATTTTCGATCATCTCTTTTTCGTTCCATGCGAAATAGCTTCTTTCCAGGTGTATTTTCGTGTAACAGAGGTTGGATTTTCGGATTCAGGGGGTCGAAATACACCTAGAAACTCACCTATTAAAGTCCGATTTTGATTCTGAAAAAAAATATTTTCGATCATCTCTTTTTCGTACCATGCGAAATAACTTCTTTCCAGGTGTATTTTCGTGTAACAAAGGTTGGATTTTGGGATTCAGCGGGTCAAAATACAGCTATAAACCCACCATTCAAAGTTCGATTTCGATTCTGGAGACAGATATTTTCGATCATCTCTTTTTCGTACCATTCGAAATAACTTTTTTCCAAGCATATTTTTGGTCATCAAAGGTTCGATTTTCGGATTCAGCGGGTCGAAATACACCTAGAAACTCACCCATCAAAGTCCGATCTTGATTCTGAAAAAAAATATTTTCGATCATCTCTTTTTCGTACCATGCGAAATAACTTTTTTCCAAGCATATTTTTGGTCATCAGAGGTTGGATTTTCGGATTCAGGGGGTCGAAATACACCTAGAAACTCACCCATTAAAGTCCGATTTTGATTCTGAAAAAAAATATTTTCGATCATCTCTTTTTCGTACCATGCGAAATAACTTCTTTCCAGGTGTATTTTCGTATAACAAAGGTTGGATTTTTGGATTCAGCGGTTCAAGATACACCTATAAACCCACCCTTCAAAGTTCGATTTCGATTCTGGAGACAGATATTTTCGATCATCTCTTTTTCGTATCATGCGAAATAACTTTTTTCCAAGCATATTTTTGGTCATCAAAGGTTGGATTTTCGCATCCAGCGGGTCGAAATACACCTAGAAACTCACCCATCAAAGTCCGATTTTGATTCTGAAAGAAAATATTTTCGATCATCTCTTTTTCGTACCATGCGAAATAACTTTTTTCCAAGCATGTTTTTGGTCATCAAAGGTTGGATTTTCGCATCCAGCGGGTCGAAATACACCTAGAAACCCACCCTTCAAAGTTCGATTTCGATTCTGGAGACAGATATTTTCGATCATCTCTTTTTCGTATCATGCGAAATAACTTTTTTCCAAGCATATTTTTGGTCATCAAAGGTTGGATTTTCGCATCCAGCGGGTCGAAATACACCTAGAAACCCACCCTTCAAAGTTCGATTTCGATTCTGGAGACAGATATTTTCGATCATCTCTTTTTCGTACCATTCGAAATAACTTTTTTCCAAGCATATTTTTGGTCATCAAAGGTTGGATTTTCGCATCCAGCGGGTCGAAATACCCCTAGAAACTCACCCATTAAAGTCCGATCTCGATTCTGAACAAAAATATTTTCGATCAGCTCTTTTTCGTACCATGCGGAATAACTTCTTTCCAGGTGTATTTTCGTGTAACAAAGGTTGGATTCTCGGATCCAGCGGGTCGAAATACACCTAGAAACTCACCCATCAAAGTCCGATCTTGATTCTGAAAAAAAATATTTTCGATCATCTCATTTTCGTACCATGCGAAATAATTTTTTTCCAAGCATATTTTTGGTCATACGAGGTCGGATTTTTGGATTCAGCGGGTCGAAATACCCCTAGAAACTCACCCATTAAAGTCCGATCTCGATTCTGAAAAAAAATATTTTCGATCATCTCTTGTTCGTACCTTGCGAAATAACTTCTTTCCAGGTGTATTTTCGTGTAACAAAGGTTGGATTTTCGGATTCAGCAGGTCAAAATACACCTATAAACCCACCCATCAAAGTTCGATTCCGATTCTGGAGACAGATATTTTCGATCATCTCTTTTTCGTACCATGCGAAATAACTTTTTTCCAAGCATATTTTAGCTGATCAAAGTTCGGATTTTCGGATTCAGCGGGTCAAAATACACCAAGAATCTCACCCATTAGAGTCCGATTTCGATTCTGGAAAATGATATTTTCGATCATCTCTTTTTCGTACCATGCGAAATAACTTCTTTCCACGCATGTTTTTGGACATCAAAGGTTGGATTTCGGGATTCAGCGGGTCGAAATACACCTAGAAACTCACCCATCAAAGTCCGATCTTGATTCTGGAAAAAGATATTTTCGATCATCTCTTTTTCGTACCATGCGAAATAACTTCTTTCCAAACATATTTTCGGATATTAAGGGCTGGAATTTCGGATTCAGCGGGTCGAAATACGCCTGGAAACTCACCCATTAAAGTTCGAATTCAATTCTGGAAAAACATATTTTCGATCATCTCTATTTCGTACCATGTGAAATAACTTCTTTCCAAGCATGTTTTTGTACATCAAAGGTTCGGTTTTCGGATTCAGCGGGTCAAAATACACCTAGAAACTTACCCATTAGAGTCCGATTCCGATTCTGGAAAAAGATATTTTCGATCATCTCTTCTTCGTATCATGCGAAATAACTTCGTTCCAAGCATGTTTTGGACACCAAGTGTTAGATTTTCGGATTCAGCGGGTCAAATTACACCTAGAAACTCACCCATCAAAGTCCGATTTCATTCTGGAAAAAGATATTTTCGATCATCTGTTTTTCGTACCATGCGAAATCACTTCTTTCCAAGCATATTTTTGTACATCAAAGGTTGGATTTTCGTATTCAGCGGGTCAAAATACACCTAGAAACTCACCCATTAGAGTCCGATTTCGATTCCGGAAAAAGATATTTTCGATCATCTGTTTTTCGTACCATGCGAAATCACTTCTTTCCAAGCATATTTTTGGACATCAAAAGTTGGATTTTCGGATTCAGCGGGTCGATATACACCTAGAAACTGACCCATCAGAATTCGATTTCAATTCTGGAAAAAAATATTTTCGATCATCTCTTTTTCGTACCATGCGAAATAACTTCTATCCAAGCATGTTTTGGACATCAAGTGTTGGATATTCGGATTCAGCGGGTCAAAACACCTAAAAACTCACCCATTGAAGTCCGATTTCGATTCTGGAAAAAGATATTTTCGATCATCTCTTTTTCGTACCATGCGAAATAACTTCTTTCCAAGCATGTTTTGGACATGAAGTGTTGGATTTTCGGATTCAGCGGGTCAAAACACTTAGAAACTCACCCATCAAAATTTGATTTCAATTCTGGAGAAATATTTTCAATCATCTCTTTTTCGTACCATGCGAAATAACTTTTTTCCGAGCATGTTTTGGACATCAAGTGTTGGATTTTCGGATTCAGCGGGTCAAAACACCTAAAAACTCACCCGTTGAAGTCCGATTTCGATCATCTCTTTTTCGTACGATGCGGAATAACTTTTTTCCAAGCATATTTTTGGTCATCAGAGGTTGGATTTTCGGATTCAGGGGGTCGAAATACACCTAGAAACTCACCCATTAAAGTCCGATTTTGATTCTGAAAAAAAATATTTTCGATCATCTCTTTTTCGTTCCATGCGAAATAACTTCTTTCCAGGTGTATTTTCGTGTAACAAAGGTTGGATTTTCGGATTCAGCGGGTCGAAATACACCTAGAAACTCACCCATCAAAGTCCGATCTTGATTCTGAAAAAAAATATTTTCGATCATCTCTTTTTCGTACCATGCGAGATAACTTTTTTCCAAGCATATTTTTGGTCATCAGACGTTGGATTTTCGGATTCAGGGGGTCGAAATACACCTAGAAACTCACCCATTAGAGTCCGATCTCGATTCTGAAAAAAAATATTTTCGATCATCTCTTTTTCGTACCATGCGAGATAACTTTTTTCCAAGCATATTTTTGGTCATCAGACGTTGGATTTTCGGATTCAGGGGGTCGAAATACACCTAGAAACTCACCCATTAGAGTCCGATCTCGATTCTGAAAAAAAATATTTTCGATCATCTCTTTTTCGTACCATGCGAAATAACTTTTTTCCAAGCATATTTTTGCTCATCAAAGTTTGGATTTTCGGATTCAGCGGGTCGAAATACACCTAGAAACTCACCCATCAAAGTCCGATCTTGATTCTGAAAAAAAATATTTTCGATCATCTCTTTTTCGTACCATGCGAAATAATTTTTTTCCAAGCATATTTTTGGTCATACGAGGTCGGATTTTTGGATTCAGCGGGTCGAAATACCCCTAGAAACTCACCCATTAAAGTCCGATCTCGATTCTGAAAAAAAATATTTCCGATCATCTCTTGTTCGTACCATGCGAAATAACTTCTTTCCAGGTGTATTTTCGCTTAACAAAGCTTGGATTTTTGGATTCAGCGGGTCAAAATACACCTATAAACCCACCCATCAAAGTTCGATTCCGATTCTGGAGACAGATATTTTCGATCAACTCTTTTTCGTACCATGCGAAATAACTTTTTTCCAATCATATTTTTGCTCATCAAAGTTCGGATTTTCGGATTCAGCGGGTCAAAATACACCAAGAATCTCACCCATTAGAGTCCGATTTGGATTCTGGAAAAAGATATTTTCGATCATCTCTTTTTCGTACCATGCGAAATAACTTCTTTCCACGCATGTTTTTGGACATCAAAGGTTGGATTTCGGGATTCAGCGGGTCGAAATACTTCGAGAAACTCACCCATGAGAGTCCGATTTTGATTCTGGAAAAAGATATTTTCGATCATCTCTTTTTCGTACCATGCGAAATAACTTCTTTCCAAACATATTTTCGGATATCAATGGCTGGAATTTCGGATTCAGCGGGTCTAAATACGCCTGGAAACTCACCCATTAAAGTTCGAATTCAATTCTGGAAAAAGATATTTTCGATCATCTCTTTTTCGTACCGTGCGAAATAACTTCTTCCGAAGCATGTTTTTGGACATCAAAGGTTCGGTTTTCGGATTCAGCGGGTCAAAATACACCAAGAAACTTACCCATTAGAGTCCGATTCCGATTCTGGAAAAAGATATTTTCGATCATCTCTTTTTCGTATCATGCGAAATAACTTCATTCCAAGCATGTTTTGGACACCAAGTGTTAGATTTTCGGATTCAGCGGGTCAAATTACACCTAGAAACTCACCCATCAAAGTCCGATTTCGATTCTGGAAAAAGATATTTTCGATCATATGTTTTTCGTACCATGCGAAATCACTTCTTTCCAAGCATATTTTTGTACATCAAAGGTTGGATTTTCGTATTCAGCGGGTCAAAATACACCTAGAAACTCACCCATTAGAGTCCGATTTCGATTCCGGAAAAAGATATTTTCGATCATCTGTTTTTCGTACCATGCGAAATCACTTCTTTCCAAGCATATTTTTGGACATCAAAAGTTGGATTTTCGGATTCAGCGGGTCGAAATACACCTAGAAACTGACCCATCAGAATTCGATTTCAATTCTGGAAAAAAATATTTTCGATCATCTCTTTTTCGTACCATGCGAAATAACTTCTATCCAAGCATGTTTTGGACATCAAGTGTTGGATATTCGGATTCAGCGGGTCAAAACACCTAAAAACTCACCCATTGAAGTCCGATTTCGATTCTGGAAATAGATATTTTCGATCATCTCTTTTTCGTACCATGCGAAATAACTTCTTTCCGAACATGTTTTGGACATGAAGTGTTGGATTTTCGGATTCAGCGGGTCAAAACACTCAGAAACTCACCCATTAAAGTCCGATTTGGATTCTGGAAAAAGATATTTTCGATCATCTCTTTTTCGTACCATGTGAAATAACTTCATTCCACGCATATTTGTGGACATCAAAGGTTGGATTTTTGCATTCAGCGGGTCGAAATACACCTAGAAACTCACCCATTAGAGTCCGATTTCGATTCTGGAAAAAGATATTTTCGATCATCTGTTTTTCGTACCATGCGAAATCACTTCTTTCCAAGCATATTTTTGGACATCAAAAGTTGGATTTTCGGATTCAGCGGGTCGAAATACACCTAGAAACTCACCCATCAAAATTTGATTTCAATTCTGGAGAAATATTTTCGATCATCTCTTTTTCGTACCATGCGAAATAACTTTTTTCCGAGCATGTTTTGGACATCAAGTGTTGGATTTTCGGATTCAGCGGGTCAAAACACCTAAAAACTCACCCGTTGAAGTCCGATTTCGATTCTGGAAAAAGATATTTTCGATCATCTCTTTTTCGTACCATGCGAAATAACTTTTTTCCAAGCATATTTTTGGTCATCAGAGGTTGGATTTTCGGATTCAGGGGGTCGAAATACACATAGAAACTCACCCATTAAAGTCCGATTTTGATTCTGAAAAAAAATATTTTCGATCATCTCTTTTTCGTTCCATGCGAAATAACTTCTTTCCAGGTGTATTTTCGTGTAACAAAGGTTGGATTTTCGGATTCAGCGGGTCAAAATACACCTATAAACCCACCCATCAAAGTTCGATTCCGATTCTGGAGACAGATATTTTCGATCATCTCTTTTTCGTACCATGCGAAATAACTTTTTTCCAATCATATTTTTGCTCATCAAAGTTCGGATTTTCGGATTCAGCGGGTCAAAATACACCAAGAATCTCACCCATTAGAGTCCGATTTGGATTCTGGAAAAAGATATTTTCGATCATCTCTTTTTCGTACCATGCGAAATAACTTCTTTCCACGCATGTTTTTGGACATCAAAGGTTGGATTTCGGGATTCAGCGGGTTGAAATACTTCGAGAAACTCACCCATGAGAGTCCGATTTTGATTCTGGAAAAAGATATTTTCGATCATCTCTTTTTCGTACCATGCGAAATAACTTCTTTCCAAACATATTTTCGGATATCAATGGCTGGAATTTCGGATTCAGCGGGTCTAAATACGCCTGGAAACTCACCCATTAAAGTTCGAATTCAATTCTGGAAAAAGATATTTTCGATCATCTCTTTTTCGTACCGTGCGAAATAACTTCTTCCGAAGCATGTTTTTGGACATCAAAGGTTCGGTTTTCGGATTCAGCGGGTCAAAATACACCAAGAAACTTACCCATTAGAGTCCGATTCCGATTCTGGAAAAAGATATTTTCGATCATCTCTTTTTCGTATCATGCGAAATAACTTCGTTCCAAGCATGTTTTGGACACCAAGTGTTAGATTTTCGGATTCAGCGGGTCAAATTACACCTAGAAACTCACCCATCAAAGTCCGATTTCGATTCTGGAAAAAGATATTTTCGATCATATGTTTTTCGTACCATGCGAAATCACTTCTTTCCAAGCATATTTTTGTACATCAAAGGTTGGATTTTCGTATTCAGCGGGTCAAAATACACCTAGAAACTCACCCATTAGAGTCCGATTTCGATTCCGGAAAAAGATATTTTCGATCATCTGTTTTTCGTACCATGCGAAATCACTTCTTTCCAAGCATATTTTTGGACATCAAAAGTTGGATTTTCGGATTCAGCGGGTCGAAATACACCTAGAAACTGACCCATCAGAATTCGATTTCAATTCTGGAAAAAAATATTTTCGATCATCTCTTTTTCGTACCATGCGAAATAACTTCTATCCAAGCATGTTTTGGACATCAAGTGTTGGATATTCGGATTCAGCGGGTCAAAACACCTGAAAACTCACCCATTGAAGTCCGATTTCGATTCTGGAAATAGATATTTTCGATCATCTCTTTTTCGTACCATGCGAAATAACTTCTTTCCGAACATGTTTTGGACATGAAGTGTTGGATTTTCGGATTCAGCGGGTCAAAACACTCAGAAACTCACCCATTAAAGTCCGATTTGGATTCTGGAAAAAGATATTTTCGATCATCTCTTTTTCGTACCATGTGAAATAACTTCATTCCACGCATATTTGTGGACATCAAAGGTTGGATTTTTGCATTCAGCGGGTCGAAATACACCTAGAAACTCACCCATTAGAGTCCGATTTCGATTCTGGAAAAAGATATTTTCGATCATCTGTTTTTCGTACCATGCGAAATCACTTCTTTCCAAGCATATTTTTGGACATCAAAAGTTGGATTTTCGGATTCAGCGGGTCGAAATACACCTAGAAACTCACCCATCAAAATTTGATTTCAATTCTGGAGAAATATTTTCGATCATCTCTTTTTCGTACCATGCGAAATAACTTTTTTCCGAGCATGTTTTGGACATCAAGTGTTGGATTTTCGGATTCAGCGGGTCAAAACACCTAAAAACTCACCCGTTGAAGTCCGATTTCGATTCTGGAAAAAGATATTTTCGATCATCTCTTTTTCGTACCATGCGAAATAACTTTTTTCCAAGCATATTTTTGGTCATCAGAGGTTGGATTTTCGGATTCAGGGGGTCGAAATACACATAGAAACTCACCCATTAAAGTCCGATTTTGATTCTGAAAAAAAATATTTTCGATCATCTCTTTTTCGTTCCATGCGAAATAACTTCTTTCCAGGTGTATTTTCGTGTAACAAAGGTTGGATTTTCGGATTCAGCGGGTCGAAATACACCTAGAAACTCACCCATCAAAGTCCGATCTTGATTCTGAAAAAAAATATTTTCGATCATCTCTTTTTCGTACCATGCGAAATAACTTTTTTCCAAGCATATTTTTGGTCATCAGAGGTTGGATTTTCGGATTCAGGGGGTCGAAATACACCTAGAAACTCACCCATTAAAGTCCGATCTCGATTCTGAAAAAAAATATTTTCGATCATCTTTTTTTCGTACCATGCGAAATAACTTTTTTCCAAGCATATTTTTGGATATTAAGGGCTGGAATTTCGGATTCAGCGGGTCGAAATACGCCTGGAAACTCACCCATTAAAGTTCGAATTCAATTCTGGAAAAACATATTTTCGATCATCTCTATTTCGTACCATGTGAAATAACTTCTTTCCAAGCATGTTTTTGTACATCAAAGGTTCGGTTTTCGGATTCAGCGGGTCAAAATACACCTAGAAACTTACCCATTAGAGTCCGATTCCGATTCTGGAAAAAGATATTTTCGATCATCTCTTCTTCGTATCATGCGAAATAACTTCGTTCCAAGCATGTTTTGGACACCAAGTGTTAGATTTTCGGATTCAGCGGGTCAAATTACACCTAGAAACTCACCCATCAAAGTCCGATTTCATTCTGGAAAAAGATATTTTCGATCATCTGTTTTTCGTACCATGCGAAATCACTTCTTTCCAAGCATATTTTTGTACATCAAAGGTTGGATTTTCGTATTCAGCGGGTCAAAATACACCTAGAAACTCACCCATTAGAGTCCGATTTCGATTCCGGAAAAAGATATTTTCGATCATCTGTTTTTCGTACCATGCGAAATCACTTCTTTCCAAGCATATTTTTGGACATCAAAAGTTGGATTTTCGGATTCAGCGGGTCGATATACACCTAGAAACTGACCCATCAGAATTCGATTTCAATTCTGGAAAAAAATATTTTCGATCATCTCTTTTTCGTACCATGCGAAATAACTTCTATCCAAGCATGTTTTGGACATCAAGTGTTGGATATTCGGATTCAGCGGGTCAAAACACCTAAAAACTCACCCATTGAAGTCCGATTTCGATTCTGGAAAAAGATATTTTCGATCATCTCTTTTTCGTACCATGCGAAATAACTTCTTTCCAAGCATGTTTTGGACATGAAGTGTTGGATTTTCGGATTCAGCGGGTCAAAACACTTAGAAACTCACCCATCAAAATTTGATTTCAATTCTGGAGAAATATTTTCAATCATCTCTTTTTCGTACCATGCGAAATAACTTTTTTCCGAGCATGTTTTGGACATCAAGTGTTGGATTTTCGGATTCAGCGGGTCAAAACACCTAAAAACTCACCCGTTGAAGTCCGATTTCGATCATCTCTTTTTCGTACGATGCGGAATAACTTTTTTCCAAGCATATTTTTGGTCATCAGAGGTTGGATTTTCGGATTCAGGGGGTCGAAATACACCTAGAAACTCACCCATTAAAGTCCGATTTTGATTCTGAAAAAAAATATTTTCGATCATCTCTTTTTCGTTCCATGCGAAATAACTTCTTTCCAGGTGTATTTTCGTGTAACAAAGGTTGGATTTTCGGATTCAGCGGGTCGAAATACACCTAAAAACTCACCCATCGAAGTCCGATCTTGATTCTGAAAAAAAATATTTTCGATCATCTCTTTTTCGTACCATGCGAAATAACTTCTTTCCAAACATATTTTCGGATATTAAGGGCTGGAATTTCGGATTCAGCGGGTCGAAATACGCCTGGAAACTCACCCATTAAAGTTCGAATTCAATTCTGGAAAAACATATTTTCGATCATCTCTATTTCGTACCATGTGAAATAACTTCTTTCCAAGCATGTTTTTGTACATCAAAGGTTCGGTTTTCGGATTCAGCGGGTCAAAATACACCTAGAAACTTACCCATTAGAGTCCGATTCCGATTCTGGAAAAAGATATTTTCGATCATCTCTTCTTCGTATCATGCGAAATAACTTCGTTCCAAGCATGTTTTGGACACCAAGTGTTAGATTTTCGGATTCAGCGGGTCAAATTACACCTAGAAACTCACCCATCAAAGTCCGATTTCATTCTGGAAAAAGATATTTTCGATCATCTGTTTTTCGTACCATGCGAAATCACTTCTTTCCAAGCATATTTTTGTACATCAAAGGTTGGATTTTCGTATTCAGCGGGTCAAAATACACCTAGAAACTCACCCATTAGAGTCCGATTTCGATTCCGGAAAAAGATATTTTCGATCATCTGTTTTTCGTACCATGCGAAATCACTTCTTTCCAAGCATATTTTTGGACATCAAAAGTTGGATTTTCGGATTCAGCGGGTCGATATACACCTAGAAACTGACCCATCAGAATTCGATTTCAATTCTGGAAAAAAATATTTTCGATCATCTCTTTTTCGTACCATGCGAAATAACTTCTATCCAAGCATGTTTTGGACATCAAGTGTTGGATATTCGGATTCAGCGGGTCAAAACACCTAAAAACTCACCCATTGAAGTCCGATTTCGATTCTGGAAAAAGATATTTTCGATCATCTCTTTTTCGTACCATGCGAAATAACTTCTTTCCAAGCATGTTTTGGACATGAAGTGTTGGATTTTCGGATTCAGCGGGTCAAAACACTTAGAAACTCACCCATCAAAATTTGATTTCAATTCTGGAGAAATATTTTCAATCATCTCTTTTTCGTACCATGCGAAATAACTTTTTTCCGAGCATGTGTTGGACATCAAGTGTTGGATTTTCGGATTCAGCGGGTCAAAACACCTAAAAACTCACCCGTTGAAGTCCGATTTCGATCATCTCTTTTTCGTACGATGCGGAATAACTTTTTTCCAAGCATATTTTTGGTCATCAGAGGTTGGATTTTCGGATTCAGGGGGTCGAAATACACCTAGAAACTCACCCATTAAAGTCCGATTTTGATTCTGAAAAAAAATATTTTCGATCATCTCTTTTTCGTTCCATGCGAAATAACTTCTTTCCAGGTGTATTTTCGTGTAACAAAGGTTGGATTTTCGGATTCAGCGGGTCGAAATACACCTAGAAACTCACCCATCAAAGTCCGATCTTGATTCTGAAAAAAAATATTTTCGATCATCTCTTTTTCGTACCATGCGAGATAACTTTTTTCCAAGCATATTTTTGGTCATCAGACGTTGGATTTTCGGATTCAGGGGGTCGAAATACACCTAGAAACTCACCCATTAGAGTCCGATCTCGATTCTGAAAAAAAATATTTTCGATCATCTCTTTTTCGTACCATGCGAAATAACTTTTTTCCAAGCATATTTTTGCTCATCAAAGTTTGGATTTTCGGATTCAGCGGGTCGAAATACACCTAGAAACTCACCCATCAAAGTCCGATCTTGATTCTGAAAAAAAATATTTTCGATCATCTCTTTTTCGTACCATGCGAAATAATTTTTTTCCAAGCATATTTTTGGTCATACGAGGTCGGATTTTTGGATTCAGCGGGTCGAAATACCCCTAGAAACTCACCCATTAAAGTCCGATCTCGATTCTGAAAAAAAATATTTCCGATCATCTCTTGTTCGTACCATGCGAAATAACTTCTTTCCAGGTGTATTTTCGCTTAACAAAGCTTGGATTTTCGGATTCAGCGGGTCGAAATACACCTAGAAACTCACCCATCAAAGTCCGATCTTGATTCTGAAAAAAAATATTTTCGATCATCTCTTTTTCGTACCATGCGAAATAATTTTTTTCCAAGCATATTTTTGGTCATACGAGGTCGGATTTTTGGATTCAGCGGGTCGAAATACCCCTAGAAACTCACCCATTAAAGTCCGATCTCGATTCTGAAAAAAAATATTTCCGATCATCTCTTGTTCGTACCATGCGAAATAACTTCTTTCCAGGTGTATTTTCGCTTAACAAAGCTTGGATTTTTGGATTCAGCGGGTCAAAATACACCTATAAACCCACCCATCAAAGTTCGATTCCGATTCTGGAGACAGATATTTTCGATCATCTCTTTTTCGTACCATGCGAAATAACTTTTTTCCAATCATATTTTTGCTCATCAAAGTTCGGATTTTCGGATTCAGCGGGTCAAAATACACCAAGAATCTCACCCATTAGAGTCCGATTTGGATTCTGGAAAAAGATATTTTCGATCATCTCTTTTTCGTACCATGCGAAATAACTTCTTTCCACGCATGTTTTTGGACATCAAAGGTTGGATTTCGGGATTCAGCGGGTCGAAATACTTCGAGAAACTCACCCATGAGAGTCCGATTTTGATTCTGGAAAAAGATATTTTCGATCATCTCTTTTTCGTACCATGCGAAATAACTTCTTTCCAAACATATTTTCGGATATCAATGGCTGGAATTTCGGATTCAGCGGGTCTAAATACGCCTGGAAACTCACCCATTAAAGTTCGAATTCAATTCTGGAAAAAGATATTTTCGATCATCTCTTTTTCGTACCGTGCGAAATAACTTCTTCCGAAGCATGTTTTTGGACATCAAAGGTTCGGTTTTCGGATTCAGCGGGTCAAAATACACCAAGAAACTTACCCATTAGAGTCCGATTCCGATTCTGGAAAAAGATATTTTCGATCATCTCTTTTTCGTATCATGCGAAATAACTTCGTTCCAAGCATGTTTTGGACACCAAGTGTTAGATTTTCGGATTCAGCGGGTCAAAACACTCAGAAACTCACCCATTAAAGTCCGATTTGGATTCTGGAAAAAGATATTTTCGATCATCTCTTTTTCGTACCATGTGAAATAACTTCATTCCACGCATATTTGTGGACATCAAAGGTTGGATTTTTGCATTCAGCGGGTCGAAATACACCTAGAAACTCACCCATTAGAGTCCGATTTCGATTCTGGAAAAAGATATTTTCGATCATCTGTTTTTCGTACCATGCGAAATCACTTCTTTCCAAGCATATTTTTGGACATCAAAAGTTGGATTTTCGGATTCAGCGGGTCGAAATACACCTAGAAACTCACCCATCAAAATTTGATTTCAATTCTGGAGAAATATTTTCGATCATCTCTTTTTCGTACCATGCGAAATAACTTTTTTCCGAGCATGTTTTGGACATCAAGTGTTGGATTTTCGGATTCAGCGGGTCAAAACACCTAAAAACTCACCCGTTGAAGTCCGATTTCGATTCTGGAAAAAGATATTTTCGATCATCTCTTTTTCGTACCATGCGAAATAACTTTTTTCCAAGCATATTTTTGGTCATCAGAGGTTGGATTTTCGGATTCAGGGGGTCGAAATACACATAGAAACTCACCCATTAAAGTCCGATTTTGATTCTGAAAAAAAATATTTTCGATCATCTCTTTTTCGTTCCATGCGAAATAACTTCTTTCCAGGTGTATTTTCGTGTAACAAAGGTTGGATTTTCGGATTCAGCGGGTCAAAATACACCTATAAACCCACCCATCAAAGTTCGATTCCGATTCTGGAGACAGATATTTTCGATCATCTCTTTTTCGTACCATGCGAAATAACTTTTTTCCAATCATATTTTTGCTCATCAAAGTTCGGATTTTCGGATTCAGCGGGTCAAAATACACCAAGAATCTCACCCATTAGAGTCCGATTTGGATTCTGGAAAAAGATATTTTCGATCATCTCTTTTTCGTACCATGCGAAATAACTTCTTTCCACGCATGTTTTTGGACATCAAAGGTTGGATTTCGGGATTCAGCGGGTCGAAATACTTCGAGAAACTCACCCATGAGAGTCCGATTTTGATTCTGGAAAAAGATATTTTCGATCATCTCTTTTTCGTACCATGCGAAATAACTTCTTTCCAAACATATTTTCGGATATCAATGGCTGGAATTTCGGATTCAGCGGGTCTAAATACGCCTGGAAACTCACCCATTAAAGTTCGAATTCAATTCTGGAAAAAGATATTTTCGATCATCTCTTTTTCGTACCGTGCGAAATAACTTCTTCCGAAGCATGTTTTTGGACATCAAAGGTTCGGTTTTCGGATTCAGCGGGTCAAAATACACCAAGAAACTTACCCATTAGAGTCCGATTCCGATTCTGGAAAAAGATATTTTCGATCATCTCTTTTTCGTATCATGCGAAATAACTTCGTTCCAAGCATGTTTTGGACACCAAGTGTTAGATTTTCGGATTCAGCGGGTCAAATTACACCTAGAAACTCACCCATCAAAGTCCGATTTCGATTCTGGAAAAAGATATTTTCGATCATATGTTTTTCGTACCATGCGAAATCACTTCTTTCCAAGCATATTTTTGTACATCAAAGGTTGGATTTTCGTATTCAGCGGGTCAAAATACACCTAGAAACTCACCCATTAGAGTCCGATTTCGATTCCGGAAAAAGATATTTTCGATCATCTGTTTTTCGTACCATGCGAAATCACTTCTTTCCAAGCATATTTTTGGACATCAAAAGTTGGATTTTCGGATTCAGCGGGTCGAAATACACCTAGAAACTGACCCATCAGAATTCGATTTCAATTCTGGAAAAAAATATTTTCGATCATCTCTTTTTCGTACCATGCGAAATAACTTCTATCCAAGCATGTTTTGGACATCAAGTGTTGGATATTCGGATTCAGCGGGTCAAAACACCTAAAAACTCACCCATTGAAGTCCGATTTCGATTCTGGAAATAGATATTTTCGATCATCTCTTTTTCGTACCATGCGAAATAACTTCTTTCCGAACATGTTTTGGACATGAAGTGTTGGATTTTCGGATTCAGCGGGTCAAAACACTCAGAAACTCACCCATTAAAGTCCGATTTGGATTCTGGAAAAAGATATTTTCGATCATCTCTTTTTCGTACCATGTGAAATAACTTCATTCCACGCATATTTGTGGACATCAAAGGTTGGATTTTTGCATTCAGCGGGTCGAAATACACCTAGAAACTCACCCATTAGAGTCCGATTTCGATTCTGGAAAAAGATATTTTCGATCATCTGTTTTTCGTACCATGCGAAATCACTTCTTTCCAAGCATATTTTTGGACATCAAAAGTTGGATTTTCGGATTCAGCGGGTCGAAATACACCTAGAAACTCACCCATCAAAATTTGATTTCAATTCTGGAGAAATATTTTCGATCATCTCTTTTTCGTACCATGCGAAATAACTTTTTTCCGAGCATGTTTTGGACATCAAGTGTTGGATTTTCGGATTCAGCGGGTCAAAACACCTAAAAACTCACCCGTTGAAGTCCGATTTCGATTCTGGAAAAAGATATTTTCGATCATCTCTTTTTCGTACCATGCGAAATAACTTTTTTCCAAGCATATTTTTGGTCATCAGAGGTTGGATTTTCGGATTCAGGGGGTCGAAATACACATAGAAACTCACCCATTAAAGTCCGATTTTGATTCTGAAAAAAAATATTTTCGATCATCTCTTTTTCGTTCCATGCGAAATAACTTCTTTCCAGGTGTATTTTCGTGTAACAAAGGTTGGATTTTCGGATTCAGCGGGTCGAAATACACCTAGAAACTCACCCATCAAAGTCCGATCTTGATTCTGAAAAAAAATATTTTCGATCATCTCTTTTTCGTACCATGCGAAATAACTTTTTTCCAAGCATATTTTTGGTCATCAGAGGTTGGATTTTCGGATTCAGGGGGTCGAAATACACCTAGAAACTCACCCATTAAAGTCCGATCTCGATTCTGAAAAAAAATATTTTCGATCATCTTTTTTTCGTACCATGCGAAATAACTTTTTTCCAAGCATATTTTTGCTGATCAAAGTTTGGATTTTCGGATTCAGCGGGTCGAAATACACCTAGAAACTCACCCATCGAAGTCCGATCTTGATTCTGAAAAAAAATATTTTCGATCATCTCTTTTTCGTACCATGCGAAATAACTTTTTTCCAAGCATATTTTTGGTCATCAGAGGTTGGATTTTCGGATTCAGGGGGTCGAAATACACCTAGAAACTCACCCATTAAAGTCCGATTTTGATTCTGAAAAAAGATATTTTCGATCATCTCTTTTTCGTACCATGCGAAATAACTTCTTTCCAGGTGTATTTTTGTGTAACAAAGGTTGGATTTTTGGATTCAGCGGGTCAAGATACACCTATACACCCACCCATCAAAGTTCGATTCCGATTCTGGAGACAGATATTTTCGATCATCTCTTTTTCGTACCATGCGAAATAACTTTTTTCCAAGCATATTTTTGCTCATCAAAGTTCGGATTTTCGGATTCAGCGGGTCGAAATACACCTAGAAACTCACCCATCAAAGTCCGATCTTGATTCTGAAAAAAAATATTTTCGATCATCTCTTTTTCGTACCATGCGAAATAACTTTTTTCCAAGCATATTTTTGGTCATCAGAGGTTGGATTTTCGGATTCAGGGGGTCGAAATACACCTAGAAACTCACCTATTAAAGTCCGATTTTGATTCTGAAAAAAAATATTTTCGATCATCTCTTTTTCGTTCCATGCGAAATAGCTTCTTTCCAGGTGTATTTTCGTGTAACAGAGGTTGGATTTTCGGATTCAGGGGGTCGAAATACACCTAGAAACTCACCTATTAAAGTCCGATTTTGATTCTGAAAAAAAATATTTTCGATCATCTCTTTTTCGTACCATGCGAAATAACTTCTTTCCAGGTGTATTTTCGTGTAACAAAGGTTGGATTTTGGGATTCAGCGGGTCAAAATACAGCTATAAACCCACCATTCAAAGTTCGATTTCAATTCTGGAGACAGATATTTTCGATCATCTCTTTTTCGTACCATTCGAAATAACTTTTTTCCAAGCATATTTTTGGTCATCAAAGGTTCGATTTTCGGATTCAGCGGGTCGAAATACACCTAGAAACTCACCCATCAAAGTCCGATCTTGATTCTGAAAAAAAATATTTTCGATCATCTCTTTTTCGTACCATGCGAAATAACTTTTTTCCAAGCATATTTTTGGTCATCAGAGGTTGGATTTTCGGATTCAGGGGGTCGAAATACACCTAGAAACTCACCCATTAAAGTCCGATTTTGATTCTGAAAAAAAATATTTTCGATCATCTCTTTTTCGTACCATGCGAAATAACTTCTTTCCAGGTGTATTTTCGTGTAACAAAGGTTGGATTTTTGGATTCAGCGGTTCAAGATACACCTATAAACCCACCCTTCAAAGTTCGATTTCGATTCTGGAGACAGATATTTTCGATCATCTCTTTTTCGTATCATGCGAAATAACTTTTTTCCAAGCATATTTTTGGTCATCAAAGGTTGGATTTTCGCATCCAGCGGGTCGAAATACACCTAGAAACTCACCCATCGAAGTCCGATTTTGATTCTGAAAGAAAATATTTTCGATCATCTCTTTTTCGTACCATGCGAAATAACTTTTTTCCAAGCATGTTTTCGGTCACAAGAGGTCGGATTTTTGGATTCAGCGGGTCGAAATACCCCTAGAAACTCACCCATTAAAGTCCGATCTCGATTCTGAACAAAAATATTTTCGATCAGCTCTTTTTCGTACCATGCGGAATAACTTCTTTCCAGGTGTATTTTCGTTCAACAAAGGTTTGATTTTTGGATTCAGCGGGTCAAAATACACGTATAAACCCACCCATCAAAGTTCGATTCCGATTCTGGAGACAGATATTTTCGATCATCTCTTTTTCGTACCATGCGAAATAACTTTTTTCCGAGCATATTTCTGCTGATCAAAGTTTGGATTTTTGGATTCAGCGGGTCGAAGTACACCTAGAAACTCACCCATCAAAGTCCGATCTTGATTCTGAAAAAAAATATTTTCGATAATCTCTTTTTCGTTCCATGCGAAATAACTTTTTTCCAAGCATATTTTTGGTCATCAGAGGTTGGATTTTCGGATTCAGGGGGTCGGAATACACCTAGAAACTCACCCATTAAAGTCCGATTTCGATTCTGAAAAAAAATATTTTCGATCATCTCTTTTTCGTTCCATGCGAAATAACTTTTTTCCAAGCATATTTTTGGTCATCAGAGGTTGGATTTTCGGATTCAGGGGGTCGGAATACACCTAGAAACTCACCCATTAAAGTCCGATTTCGATTCTGAAAAAAAATATTTTCGATCATCTCTTTTTCGTTCCATGCGAAATAACTTCTTTCCAGGTGTATTTTCGTGTAACAAGGGTTAGATTTTCGGATTCAGCGGGTCGAAATACACCTAGAAACTCACCCATCGAAGTCCGATCTTGATTCTGAAAAAAAATATTTTCGATCATCTCTTTTTCGTACCATGCGAAATAATTTTTTTCCAAGCATATTTTTGGTCATACGAGGTCGGATTTTTGGAGTCAGCGGGTCGAAATACCCCTAGAAACTCACCCATTATAGTCCGATCTCGATTCTGAAAAAAAATATTTTCGATCATCTCTTGTTCGTACCATGCGAAATAACCTCTCTTCAGGTGTATTTTCGCTCAACAAAGGTTGGATTTTTGGATTCAGCGGGTCAAAATACACCTATAAACCCACCCATCAAAGTTCGATTCCGATTCTGGAGACAGATATTTTCGATCATCTCTTTTTCGTACCATGCGAAATAACTTTTTTCCAAGCATATTTTTGCTCATCAAAGTTTGGATTTTCGGATTCAGCGGGTCGAAATACACCTAGAAACTCACCCATCAAAGTCCGATCTTGATTCTGAAAAAAGATATTTTCGATCATCTCTTTTTCGTTCCATGCGAAATAACTTCTTTCCAGGTGTATTTTCGTGTAACAAAGGTTGGATTTTTGGATTCAGCGGGTCAAAATACACCTATAAACCCACCCATCAAAGTCCGATCTTGATTCTGAAAAAAAATATTTTCGATCATCTCTTTTTCGTACCATGCGAAATAACTTCTTTCCAGGTGTATTTTCGTGTAACAAAGGTTGGATTTTTGGATTCAGCGGGTCAAGATACACCTATACACCCACCCATCAAAGTTCGATTCCGATTCTGGAGACAGATATTTTCGATCATCTCTTTTTCGTACCATGCGAAATAACTTTTTTCCAAGCATATTTTTGGTCATCAAAGGTTGGATTTTCGCATCCAGCGGGTCGAAATACACCTAGAAACTCACCCATCAAAGTCCGATTTTGATTCTGAAAGAAAATATTTTCGATCAGCTCTTTTTCGTACCATGCGGAATAACTTCTTTCCAGGTGTATTTTCGTTTAACAAAGGTTTGATTTTTGGATTCAGCGGGTCAAAATACACGTATAAACCCACCCATCAAAGTTCGATTCCGATTCTGGAGACAGATATTTTCGATCATCTCTTTTTCGTACCATGCGAAATAACTTTTTTCCGAGCATATTTCTGCTGATCAAAGTTCGGATTTTTGGATTCAGCGGGTCGAAGTACACCTAGAAACTCACCCATCAAAGTCCGATCTTGATTCTGAAAAAAAATATTTTCGATAATCTCTTTTTCGTACCATGCGATATAACTTTTTTCCAAGCATATTTTTGGTCATCAGAGGTTGGATTTTCGGATTCAGGGGGTCGGAATACACCTAGAAACTCACCCATTAGAGTCCGATTTCGATTCTGAAAAAAAATATTTTCGATCATCTCTTTTTCGTTCCATGCGAAATAACTTCTTTCCAGGTGTATTTTCGTGTAACATGGGTTAGATTTTCGGATTCAGCGGGTCGAAATACACCTAGAAACTCACCCATCGAAGTCCGATCTTGATTCTGAACAAAAATATTTTCGATCATCTCTTTTTCGTACCATGCGAAATAATTTTTTTCCAAGCATATTTTTGGTCATACGAGGTCGGATTTTTGGATTCAGCGGGTCGAAATACCCCTAGAAACTCACCCATTATAGTCCGATCTCGATTCTGAAAAAAAATATTTTCGATCATCTCTTGTTCGTACCATGCGAAATAACCTCTCTTCAGGTGTATTTTCGCTCAACAAAGGTTGGATTTTTGGATTCAGCGGGTCAAAATACACCTATAAACCCACCCATCAAAGTTCGATTCCGATTCTGGAGACAGATATTTTCGATCATCTCTTTTTCGTACCATGCGAAATAACTTTTTTCCAAGCATATTTTTGCTCATCAAAGTTTGGATTTTCGGATTCAGCGGGTCGAAATACACCTAGAAACTCACCCATCAAAGTCCGATCTTGATTCTGAAAAAAAATATTTTCGATCATCTCTTTTTCGTACCATGCGAAATAACTTTTTTCCAAGCATATTTTTGGTCATCAAAGGTTGGATTTTCGGATTCAGGGGGTCGAAATACACCTAGAAACTCACCCATTAAAGTCCGATTTTGATTCCGAAAAAAGATATTTTCGATCATCTCTTTTTCGTTCCATGCGAAATAACTTCTTTCCAGGTGTATTTTCGTGTAACAAAGGTTGGATTTTTGGATTCAGCGGGTCAAAATACACCTATAAACCCACCCATCAAAGTCCGATCTTGATTCTGAAAAAAAATATTTTCGATCATCTCTTTTTCGTACCATGCGAAATAACTTTTTTCCAAGCATATTTTTGGTCATCAGAGGTTGGATTTTCGGATTCAGGGGGTCGAAATACACCTAGAAACTCACCCATTAAAGTCCGATTTTGATTCTGAAAAAAGATATTTTCGATCATCTCTTTTTCGTACCATGCGAAATAACTTCTTTCCAGGTGTATTTTCGTGTAACAAAGGTTGGATTTTTGGATTCAGCGGGTCAAGATACACCTATACAACCACCCATCAAAGTTCGATTCCGATTCTGGAGACAGATATTTTCGATCATCTCTTTTTCGTACCATGCGAAATAACTTTTTTCCAAGCATATTTTTGCTCATCAAAGTTCGGATTTTCGGATTCAGCGGGTCGAAATACACCTAGAAACTCACCCATCAAAGTCCGATCTTGATTCTGAAAAAAAATATTTTCGATCATCTCTTTTTCGTACCATGCGAAATAACTTTTTTCCAAGCATATTTTTGGTCATCAGAGGTTGGATTTTCGGATTCAGGGGGTCGAAATACACCTAGAAACTCACCTATTAAAGTCCGATTTTGATTCTGAAAAAAAATATTTTCGATCATCTCTTTTTCGTTCCATGCGAAATAGCTTCTTTCCAGGTGTATTTTCGTGTAACAGAGGTTGGATTTTCGGATTCAGGGGGTCGAAATACACCTAGAAACTCACCTATTAAAGTCCGATTTTGATTCTGAAAAAAAATATTTTCGATCATCTCTTTTTCGTACCATGCGAAATAACTTCTTTCCAGGTGTATTTTCGTGTAACAAAGGTTGGATTTTGGGATTCAGCGGGTCAAAATACAGCTATAAACCCACCATTCAAAGTTCGATTTCGATTCTGGAGACAGATATTTTCGATCATCTCTTTTTCGTACCATTCGAAATAACTTTTTTCCAAGCATATTTTTGGTCATCAAAGGTTCGATTTTCGGATTCAGCGGGTCGAAATACACCTAGAAACTCACCCATCAAAGTCCGATCTTGATTCTGAAAAAAAATATTTTCGATCATCTCTTTTTCGTACCATGCGAAATAACTTTTTTCCAAGCATATTTTTGGTCATCAGAGGTTGGATTTTCGGATTCAGGGGGTCGAAATACACCTAGAAACTCACCCATTAAAGTCCGATTTTGATTCTGAAAAAAGATATTTTCGATCATCTCTTTTTCGTACCATGCGAAATAACTTCTTTCCAGGTGTATTTTCGTGTAACAAAGGTTGGATTTTTGGATTCAGCGGGTCAAGATACACCTATACACCCACCCATCAAAGTTCGATTCCGATTCTGGAGACAGATATTTTCGATCATCTCTTTTTCGTACCATGCGAAATAACTTTTTTCCAAGCATATTTTTGCTCATCAAAGTTCGGATTTTCGGATTCAGCGGGTCGAAATACACCTAGAAACTCACCCATCAAAGTCCGATCTTGATTCTGAAAAAAAATATTTTCGATCATCTCTTTTTCGTACCATGCGAAATAACTTTTTTCCAAGCATATTTTTGGTCATCAGAGGTTGGATTTTCGGATTCAGGGGGTCGGAATACACCTAGAAACTCACCTATTAAAGTCCGATTTTGATTCTGAAAAAAAATATTTTCGATCATCTCTTTTTCGTTCCATGCGAAATAGCTTCTTTCCAGGTGTATTTTCGTGTAACAGAGGTTGGATTTTCGGATTCAGGGGGTCGAAATACACCTAGAAACTCACCTATTAAAGTCCGATTTTGATTCTGAAAAAAAATATTTTCGATCATCTCTTTTTCGTACCATGCGAAATAACTTCTTTCCAGGTGTATTTTCGTGTAACAAAGGTTGGATTTTGGGATTCAGCGGGTCAAAATACAGCTATAAACCCACCATTCAAAGTTCGATTTCGATTCTGGAGACAGATATTTTCGATCATCTCTTTTTCGTACCATTCGAAATAACTTTTTTCCAAGCATATTTTTGGTCATCAAAGGTTCGATTTTCGGATTCAGCGGGTCGAAATACACCTAGAAACTCACCCATCAAAGTCCGATCTTGATTCTGAAAAAAAATATTTTCGATCATCTCTTTTTCGTACCATGCGAAATAACTTTTATCCAAGCATATTTTTGGTCATCAGAGGTTGGATTTTCGGATTCAGGGGGTCGAAATACACCTAGAAACTCACCCATTAAAGTCCGATTTTGATTCTGAAAAAAAATATTTTCGATCATCTCTTTTTCGTACCATGCGAAATAACTTCTTTCCAGGTGTATTTTCGTGAAACAAAGGTTGGATTTTTGGAATCAGCGGTTCAAGATACACCTATAAACCCACCCTTCAAAGTTCGATTTCGATTCTGGAGACAGATATTTTCGATCATCTCTTTTTCGTATCATGCGAAATAACTTTTTTCCAAGCATATTTTTGGTCATCAAAGGTTGGATTTTCGCATCCAGCGGGTCGAAATACACCTAGAAACTCACCCATCAAAGTCCGATTTTGATTCTGAAAGAAAATATTTTCGATCATCTCTTTTTCGTACCATGCGAAATAACTTTTTTCCAAGCATGTTTTTGGTCACAAGAGGTCGGATTTTTGGATTCAGCGGGTCGAAATACCCCTAGAAACTCACCCATTAAAGTCCGATCTCGATTCTGAACAAAAATATTTTCGATCAGCTATTTTTCGTACCATGCAAAATAACTTCTTTCCAGGTGTATTTTCGTACAACAAAGGTTTGATTTTTGGATTCAGCGGGTCAAAATACACGTATAAACCCACCCATCAAAGTTCGATTCCGATTCTGGAGACAGATATTTTCGATCATCTCTTTTTCGTACCATGCGAAATAACTTTTTTCCGAGCATATTTCTGCTCATCAAAGTTTGGATTTTCGGATTCAGCGGGTCGAAATACACCTAGAAACTCACCCATCAAAGTCCGATCTTGATTCTGAAAAAAAATATTTTCGATCATCTCTTTTTCGTACCATGCGAAATAATTTTTTTCCAAGCATATTTTTGGTCATACGAGGTCGGATTTTTGGATTCAGCGGGTCGGAATACCCCTAGAAACTCACCCATTAAAGTCCGATCTCGATTCTGAAAAAAAATATTTTCGATCATCTCTTGTTCGTACCATGCGAAATAACTTCTTTTCAGGTGTATTTTCGCTCAACAAAGGTTGGATTTTTGGATTCAGCGGGTCAAAATACACCTATAAACCCACCCATCAAAGTTCGATTCCGATTCTGGAGACAGATATTTTCGATCATCTCTTTTTCGTACCATGCGAAATAACTTTTTTCCAAGCATATTTGTGCTCATCAAAGTTTGGATTTTCGGATTCAGCGGGTCGAAATACACCTAGAAACTCACCCATCAAAGTCCGATCTTGATTCTGAAAGAAAATATTTTCGATCATCTCTTTTTCGTACCATGCGAAATAACTTTTTTCCAAGCATATTTGTGGTCATCAAAGGTTGGATTTTCGGATTCAGGGGGTCGAAATACACCTAGAAACTCACCCATTAAAGTCCGATTTTGATTCTGAAAAAAGATATTTTCGATCATCTCTTTTTCGTTCCATGCGAAATAACTTCTTTCCAGGTGTATTTTCGTGTAACAAAGGTTGGATTTTTGGATTCAGCGGGTCAAAATACACCTATAAACCCACCCAACAAAGTCCGATCTTGATTCTGAAAAAAAATATTTTCGATCATCTCTTTTTCGTACCATGCGAAATAACTTTTTTCCAAGCATATTTTTGGTCATCAGAGGTTGGATTTTTGGATTCAGGGGGTCGAAATACACCTAGAAACTCACCCATTAAAGTCCGATTTTGATTCTGAACAAAGATATTTTCGATCATCTCTTTTTCGTACCATGCGAAATAACTTCTTTCCAGGTGTATTTTCGTGTAACAAAGGTTGGATTTTTGGATTCAGCGGGTCAAGATACACCTATACACCCACCCATCAAAGTTCGATTCCGATTCTGGAGACAGATATTTTCGATCATCTCTTTTTCGTACCATGCGAAATAACTTTTTTCCAAGCATATTTTTGCTCATCAAAGTTCGGATTTTCGGATTCAGCGGGTCGAAATACACCTAGAAACTCACCCATCAAAGTCCGATCTTGATTCTGAAAAAAAATATTTTCGATAATCTCTTTTTCGTACCATGCGATATAACTTTTTTCCAAGCATATTTTTGGTCATCAGAGGTTGGATTTTCGGATTCAGGGGGTCGGAATACACCTAGAAACTCACCCATTAAAGTCCGATTTCGATTCTGAAAAAAAATATTTTCGATCATCTCTTTTTCGTTCCATGCGAAATAACTTCTTTCCAGGTGTATTTTCGTGTAACAAGGGTTAGATTTTCGGATTCAGCGGGTCGAAATACACCTAGAAACTCACCCATCGAAGTCCTATCTTGATTCTGAAAAAAAATATTTTCGATCATCTCTTTTTCGTACCATGCGAAATAATTTTTTTCCAAGCAAATTTTTGGTCATACGAGGTCGGATTTTTGGATTCAGCGGGTCGAAATACCCCTAGAAACTCAGCCATTATAGTCCGATCTCGATTCTGAAAAAAAATATTTTCGATCATCTCTTGTTCGTACCATGCGAAATAACCTCTTTTCAGGTGTATTTTCGCTCAACAAAGGTTGGATTTTTGGATTCAGCGGGTCAAAATACACCTATAAACCCACCCATCAAAGTTCGATTCCGATTCTGGAGACAGATATTTTCGATCATCTCTTTTTCGTACCATGCGAAATAACTTTTTTCCAAGCATATTTTTGCTCATCAAAGTTTGGATTTTCGGATTCAGCGGGTCGAAATACACCTAGAAACTCACCCATCAAAGTCCGATCTTGATTCTGAAAAAAAATATTTTCGATCATCTCTTTTTCGTACCATGCGAAATAACTTTTTTCCAAGCATATTTTTGGTCATCAAAGGTTGGATTTTCGGATTCAGGGGGTCGAAATACACCTAGAAACTCACCCATTAAAGTCCGATTTTGATTCTGAAAAAAGATATTTTCGATCATCTCTTTTTCGTTCCATGCGAAATAACTTCTTTCCAGGTGTATTTTCGTGTAACAAAGGTTGGATTTTTGGATTCAGCGGGTCAAAATACACCTATAAACCCACCCATCAAAGTCCGATCTTGATTCTGAAAAAAAATATTTTCGATCATCTCTTTTTCGTACCATGGGAAATAACTTTTTTCCAAGCATATTTTTGGTCATCAGAGGTTGGATTTTCGGATTCAGGGGGTCGAAATACACCTAGAAACTCACCCATTAAAGTCCGATTTTGATTCTGAAAAAAGATATTTTCGATCATCTCTTTTTCGTACCATGCGAAATAACTTCTTTCCAGGTGTATTTTCGTGTAACAAAGGTTGGATTTTTGGATTCAGCGGGTCAAGATACACCTATACACCCACCCATCAAAGTTCGATTCCGATTCTGGAGACAGATATTTTCGATCATCTCTTTTTCGTACCATGCGAAATAACTTTTTTCCAAGCATATTTTTGGTCATCAAAGGTTGGATTTTCGCATCCAGCGGGTCGAAATACACCTAGAAACTCACCCATCAAAGTCCGATTTTGATTCTGAAAGAAAATATTTTCGATCATCTCTTTTTCGTACCATGCGAAATAACTTTTTTCCAAGCATGTTTTTGGTCACAAGAGGTCGGATTTTTGGATTCAGCGGGTCGAAATACCCCTAGAAACTCACCCATTAAAGTCCGATCTCGATTCTGAACAAAAATATTTTCGATCAGCTCTTTTTCGTACCATGCGGAATAACTTCTTTCCAGGTGTATTTTCGTTCAACAAAGGTTTGATTTTTGGATTCAGCGGGTCAAAATACACGTATAAACCCACCCATCAAAGTTCGATTCCGATTCTGGAGACAGATATTTTCGATCATCTCTTTTTCGTACCATGCGAAATAACTTTTTTCCGAGCATATTTCTGCTGATCAAAGTTTGGATTTTTGGATTCAGCGGGTCGAAGTACACCTAGAACCTCACCCATCAAAGTCCGATCTTGATTCTGAAAAAAAATATTTTCGATAATCTCTTTTTCGTACCATGCGATATAACTTTTTTCCAAGCATATTTTTGGTCATCAGAGGTTGGATTTTCGGATTCAGGGGGTCGGAATACACCTAGAAACTCACCCATTAAAGTCCGATTTCGATTCTGAAAAAAAATATTTTCGATCATCTCTTTTTCGTTCCATGCGAAATAACTTCTTTCCAGGTGTATTTTCGTGTAACAAGGGTTAGATTTTCGGATTCAGCGGGTCGAAATACACCTAGAAACTCACCCATCGAAGTCCGATCTTGATTCTGAAAAAAAATATTTTCGATCATCTCTTTTTCGTACCATGCGAAATAATTTTTTTCCAAGCATATTTTTGGTCATACGAGGTCGGATTTTTGGATTCAGCGGGTCGAAATACCCCTAGAAACTCACCCATTATAGTCCGATCTCGATTCTGAAAAAAAATATTCTCGATCATCTCTTGTTCGTACCATGCGAAATAACCTCTCTTCAGGTGTATTTTCGCTCAACAAAGGTTGGATTCTTGGATTCAGCGGGTCAAAATACACCTATAAACCCACCCATCAAAGTTCGATTCCGATTCTGGAGACAGATATTTTCGATCATCTCTTTTTCGTACCATGCGAAATAACTTTTTTCCAGGCATATTTTTGCTCATCAAAGTTTGGATTTTCGGATTCAGCGGGTCGAAATACACCTAGAAACTCACCCATCAAAGTCCGATCTTGATTCTGAAAAAAAATATTTTCGATCATCTCTTTTTCGTACCATGCGAAATAACTTTTTTCCAAGCATATTTTTGGTCATCAAAGGTTGGATTTTCGGATTCAGGGGGTCGAAATACACCTAGAAACTCACCCATTAAAGTCCGATTTTGATTCTGAAAAAAGATATTTTCGATCATCTCTTTTTCGTTCCATGCGAAATAACTTCTTTCCAGGTGTATTTTCGTGTAACAAAGGTTGGATTTTTGGATTCAGCGGGTCAAAATACACCTATAAACCCACCCATCAAAGTCCGATCTTGATTCTGAAAAAAAATATTTTCGATCATCTCTTTTTCGTACCATGCGAAATAACTTTTTTCCAAGCATATTTTTGGTCATCAGAGGTTGGATTTTCGGATTCAGGGGGTCGAAATACACCTAGAAACTCACCCATTAAAGTCCGATTTTGATTCTGAAAAAAGATATTTTCGATCATCTCTTTTTCGTACCATGCGAAATAACTTCTTTCCAGGTGTATTTTCGTGTAACAAAGGTTGGATTTTTGGATTCAGCGGGTCAAGATACACCTATACACCCACCCATCAAAGTTCGATTCCGATTCTGGAGACAGATATTTTCGATCATCTCTTTTTCGTACCATGCGAAATAACTTTTTTCCAAGCATATTTTTGCTCATCAAAGTTCGGATTTTCGGATTCAGCGGGTCGAAATACACCTAGAAACTCACCCATCAAAGTCCGATCTTGATTCTGAAAAAAAATATTTTCGATCATCTCTTTTTCGTACCATGCGAAATAACTTTTTTCCAAGCATATTTTTGGTCATCAGAGGTTGGATTTTCGGATTCAGGGGGTCGGAATACACCTAGAAACTCACCTATTAAAGTCCGATTTTGATTCTGAAAAAAAATATTTTCGATCATCTCTTTTTCGTTCCATGCGAAATAGCTTCTTACCAGATGTATTTTCGTGTAACAGAGGTTGGATTTTCGGATTCAGGGGGTCGAAATACACCTAGAAACTCACCTATTAAAGTCCGATTTTGATTCTGAAAAAAAATATTTTCGATCATCTCTTTTTCGTACCATGCGAAATAACTTCTTTCCAGGTGTATTTTCGTGTAACAAAGGTTGGATTTTGGGATTCAGCGGGTCAAAATACAGCTATAAACCCACCATTCAAAGTTCGATTTCGATTCTGGAGACAGATATTTTCGATCATCTCTTTTTCGTACCATTCGAAATAACTTTTTTCCAAGCATATTTTTGGTCATCAAAGGTTCGATTTTCGGATTCAGCGGGTCGAAATACACCTAGAAACTCACCCATCAAAGTCCGATCTTGATTCTGAAAAAAAATATTTTCGATCATCTCTTTTTCGTACCATGCGAAATAACTTTTTTCCAAGCATATTTTTGGTCATACGAGTTCGGATTTTTGGATTCAGCGGGTCGGAATACCCCTAGAAACTCACCCATTAAAGTCCGATCTCGATTCTGAAAAAAAATATTTTCGATCATCTCTTGTTCGTACCATGCGAAATAACTTCATTTCAGGTGTATTTTCGCTCAACAAAGGTTGGATTTTTGGATTCAGCGGGTCAAAATACACCTATAAACCCACCCATCAAAGTTCGATTCCGATTCTGGAGACAGATATTTTCGATCATCTCTTTTTCGTACCATGCGAAATAACTTTTTTCCAAGCATATTTGTGCTCATCAAAGTTTGGATTTTCGGATTCAGCGGGTCGAAATACACCTAGAAACTCACCCATCAAAGTCCGATCTTGATTCTGAAAAAAAATATTTTCGATCATCTCTTTTTCGTACCATGCGAAATAACTTTTTTCCAAGCATATTTGTGGTCATCAAAGGTTGGATTTTCGGATTCAGGGGGTCGAAATACACCTAGAAACTCACCCATTAAAGTCCGATTTTGATTCTGAAAAAAGATATTTTCGATCATCTCTTTTTCGTTCCATGCGAAATAACTTCTTTCCAGGTGTATTTTCGTGTAACAAAGGTTGGATTTTTGGATTCAGCGGGTCAAAATACACCTATAAACCCACCCAACAAAGTCCGATCTTGATTCTGAAAAAAAATATTTTCGATCATCTCTTTTTCGTACCATGCGAAATAACTTTTTTCCAAGCATATTTTTGGTCATCAGAGGTTGGATTTTTGGATTCAGGGGGTCGAAATACACCTAGAAACTCACCCATTAAAGTCCGATTTTGATTCTGAAAAAAGATATTTTCGATCATCTCTTTTTCGTACCATGCGAAATAACTTCTTTCCAGGTGTATTTTCGTGTAACAAAGGTTGGATTTTTGGATTCAGCGGGTCAAGATACACCTATACACCCACCCATCAAAGTTCGATTCCGATTCTGGAGACAGATATTTTCGATCATCTCTTTTTCGTACCATGCGAAATAACTTTTTTCCAAGCATATTTTTGCTCATCAAAGTTCGGATTTTCGGATTCAGCGGGTCGAAATACACCTAGAAACTCACCCATCAAAGACCGATCTTGATTCTGAAAAAAAATATTTTCGATCATCTCTTTTTCGTACCATGCGAAATAACTTTTTTCCAAGCATATTTTTGGTCATCAGAGGTTGGATTTTCGGATTCAGGGGGTCGAAATACACCTAGAAACTCACCTATTAAAGTCCGATTTTGATTCTGAAAAAAAATATTTTCGATCATCTCTTTTTCGTTCCAGGCGAAATAGCTCCTTTCCAGGTGTATTTTCGTGTAACAGAGGTTGGATTTTCGGATTCAGGGGGTCGAAATACACCTAGAAACTCACCTATTAAAGTCCGATTTTGATTCTGAAAAAAAATATTTTCGATCATCTCTTTTTCGTACCATGCGAAATAACTTCTTTCCAGGTGTATTTTCGTGTAACAAAGGTTGGATTTTGGGATTCAGCGGGTCAAAATACAGCTATAAACCCACCATTCAAAGTTCGATTTCGATTCTGGAGACAGATATTTTCGATCATCTCTTTTTCGTACCATTCGAAATAACTTTTTTCCAAGCATATTTTTGGTCATCAAAGGTTCGATTTTCGGATTCAGCGGGTCGAAATACACCTAGAAACTCACCCATCAAAGTCCGATCTTGATTCTGAAAAAAAATATTTTCGATCATCTCTTTTTCGTACCATGCGAAATAACTTTTTTCCAAGCATATTTTTGGTCATCAGAGGTTGGATTTTCGGATTCAGGGGGTCGAAATACACCTAGAAACTCACCCATTAAAGTCCGATTTTGATTCTGAAAAAAGATATTTTCGATCATCTCTTTTTCGTACCATGCGAAATAACTTCTTTCCAGGTGTATTTTCGTGTAACAAAGGTTGGATTTTTGGATTCAGCGGGTCAAGATACACCTATACACCCACCCATCAAAGTTCGATTCCGATTCTGGAGACAGATATTTTCGATCATCTCTTTTTCGTACCATGCGAAATAACTTTTTTCCAAGCATATTTTTGGTCATCAAAGGTTGGATTTTCGCATCCAGCGGGTCGAAATACACCTAGAAACTCACCCATCAAAGTCCGATTTTGATTCTGAAAGAAAATATTTTCGATCATCTCTTTTTCGTACCATGCGAAATAACTTTTTTCCAAGCATGTTTTTGGTCACAAGAGGTCGGATTTTTGGATTCAGCGGGTCGAAATACCCCTAGAAACTCACCCATTAAAGTCCGATCTCGATTCTGAACAAAAATATTTTCGATCAGCTCTTTTTCGTACCATGCGGAATAACTTCTTTCCAGGTGTATTTTCGTTCAACAAAGGTTTGATTTTTGGATTCAGCGGGTCAAAATACACGTATAAACCCACCCATCAAAGTTCGATTCCGATTCTGGAGACAGATATTTTCGATCATCTCTTTTTCGTACCATGCGAAATAACTTTTTTCCGAGCATATTTCTGCTGATCAAAGTTTGGATTTTTGGATTCAGCGGGTCGAAGTACACCTAGAAACTCACCCATCAAAGTCCGATCTTGATTCTGAAAAAAAATATTTTCGATAATCTCTTTTTCGTACCATGCGATATAACTTTTTTCCAAGCATATTTTTGGTCATCAGAGGTTGGATTTTCGGATTCAGGGGGTCGGAATACACCTAGAAACTCACCCATTAACGTCCGATTTCGATTCTGAAAAAAAATATTTTCGATCATCTCTTTTTCGTTCCATGCGAAATAACTTCTTTCCAGGTGTATTTTCGTGTAACAAGGGTTAGATTTTCGGATTCAGCGGGTCGAAATACACCTAGAAACTCACCCATCGAAGTCCGATCTTGATTCTGAAAAAAAATATTTTCGATCATCTCTTTTTCGTACCATGCGAAATAATTTTTTTCCAAGCATATTTTTGGTCATACGAGGTCGGATTTTTGGATTCAGCGGGTCGAAATACCCCTAGAAACTCACCCATTATAGTCCGATCTCGATTCTGAAAAAAAATATTTTCGATCATCTCTTGTTCGTACCATGCGAAATAACCTCTCTTCAGGTGTATTTTCGCTCAACAAAGGTTGGATTTTTGGATTCAGCGGGTCAAAATACACCTATAAACCCACCCATCAAAGTTCGATTCCGATTCTGGAGACAGATATTTTCGATCATCTCTTTTTCGTACCATGCGAAATAACTTTTTTCCAGGCATATTTTTGCTCATCAAAGTTTGGATTTTCGGATTCAGCGGGTCGAAATACACCTAGAAACTCACCCATCAAAGTCCGATCTTGATTCTGAAAAAAAATATTTTCGATCATCTCTTTTTCGTACCATGCGAAATAACTTTTTTCCAAGCATATTTTTGGTCATCAAAGGTTGGATTTTCGGATTCAGGGGGTCGAAATACACCTAGAAACTCACCCATTAAAGTCCGATTTTGATTCTGAAAAAAGATATTTTCGATCATCTCTTTTTCGTTCCATGCGAAATAACTTCTTTCCAGGTGTATTTTCGTGTAACAAAGGTTGGATTTTTGGATTCAGCGGGTCAAAATACACCTATAAACCCACCCATCAAAGTCCGATCTTGATTCTGAAAAAAAATATTTTCGATCATCTCTTTTTCGTACCATGCGAAATAACTTTTTTCCAAGCATATTTTTGGTCATCAGAGGTTGGATTTTCGGATTCAGGGGGTCGAAATACACCTAGAAACTCACCCATTAAAGTCCGATTTTGATTCTGAAAAAAGATATTTTCGATCATCTCTTTTTCGTACCATGCGAAATAACTTCTTTCCAGGTGTATTTTCGTGTAAAAAAGGTTGGATTTTTGGATTCAGCGGGTCAAGATACACCTATACACCCACCCATCAAAGTTCGATTCCGATTCTGGAGACAGATATTTTCGATCATCTCTTTTTCGTACCATGCGAAATAACTTTTTTCCAAGCATATTTTTGCTCATCAAAGTTCGGATTTTCGGATTCAGCGGGTCGAAATACACCTAGAAACTCACCCATCAAAGTCCGATCTTGATTCTGAAAAAAAATATTTTCGATCATCTCTTTTTCGTACCATGCGAAATAACTTTTTTCCAAGCATATTTTTGGTCATCAGAGGTTGGATTTTCGGATTCAGGGGGTCGAAATACACCTAGAAACTCACCTATTAAAGTCCGATTTTGATTCTGAAAAAAAATATTTTCGATCATCTCTTTTTCGTTCCAGGCGAAATAGCTCCTTTCCAGGTGTATTTTCGTGTAACAGAGGTTGGATTTTCGGATTCAGGGGGTCGAAATACACCTAGAAACTCACCTATTAAAGTCCGATTTTGATTCTGAAAAAAAATATTTTCGATCATCTCTTTTTCGTACCATGCGAAATAACTTCTTTCCAGGTGTATTTTCGTGTAACAAAGGTTGGATTTTGGGATTCAGCGGGTCAAAATACAGCTATAAACCCACCATTCAAAGTTCGATTTCGATTCTGGAGACAGATATTTTCGATCATCTCTTTTTCGTACCATTCGAAATAACTTTTTTCCAAGCATATTTTTGGTCATCAAAGGTTCGATTTTCGGATTCAGCGGGTCGAAATACACCTAGAAACTCACCCATCAAAGTCCGATCTTGATTCTGAAAAAAAATATTTTCGATCATCTCTTTTTCGTACCATGCGAAATAACTTTTTTCCAAGCATATTTTTGGTCATCAGAGGTTGGATTTTCGGATTCAGGGGGTCGAAATACACCTAGAAACTCACCCATTAAAGTCCGATTTTGATTTTGAAAGAAGATATTTTCGATCATCTCTTTTTCGTACCATGCGAAATAACTTCTTTCCAGGTGTATTTTCGTGTAACAAAGGTTGGATTTTTGGATTCAGCGGGTCAAGATACACCTATACACCCACCCATCAAAGTTCGATTCCGATTCTGGAGACAGATATTTTCGATCATCTCTTTTTCGTACCATGCGAAATAACTTTTTTCCAAGCATATTTTTGGTCATCAAAGGTTGGATTTTCGCATCCAGCGGGTCGAAATACACCTAGAAACTCACCCATCAAAGTCCGATTTTGATTCTGAAAGAAAATATTTTCGATCATCTCTTTTTCGTACCATGCGAAATAACTTTTTTCCAAGCATGTTTTTGGTCACAAGAGGTCGGATTTTTGGATTCAGCGGGTCGAAATACCCCTAGAAACTCACCCATTAAAGTCCGATCTCGATTCTGAACAAAAATATTTTCGATCAGCTCTTTTTCGTACCATGCGGAATAACTTCTTTCCAGGTGTATTTTCGTTCAACAAAGGTTTGATTTTTGGATTCAGCGGGTCAAAATACACGTATAAACCCACCCATCAAAGTTCGATTCCGATTCTGGAGACAGATATTTTCGATCATCTTTTTTTCGTACCATGCGAAATAACTTTTTTCCGAGCATATTTCTGCTGATCAAAGTTTGGATTTTTGGATTCAGCGGGTCGAAGTACACCTAGAAACTCACCCATCAAAGTCCGATCTTGATTCTGAAAAAAAATATTTTCGATAATCTCTTTTTCGTACCATGCGATATAACTTTTTTCCAAGCATATTTTTGGTCATCAGAGGTTGGATTTTCGGATTCAGGGGGTCGGAATACACCTAGAAACTCACCCATTAAAGTCCGATTTCGATTCTGAAAAAAAATATTTTCGATCATCTCTTTTTCGTTCCATGCGAAATAACTTCTTTCCAGGTGTATTTTCGTGTAACAAGGGTTAGATTTTCGGATTCAGCGGGTCGAAATACACCTAGAAACTCACCCATCGAAGTCCGATCTTGATTCTGAAAAAAAATATTTTCGATCATCTCTTTTTCGTACCATGCGAAATAATTTTTTTCCAAGCATATTTTTGGTCATACGAGGTCGGATTTTTGGATTCAGCGGGTCGAAATACCCCTAGAAACTCACCCATTATAGTCCGATCTCGATTCTGAAAAAAAATATTTTCGATCATCTCTTGTTCGTACCATGCGAAATAACCTCTCTTCAGGTGTATTTTCGCTCAACAAAGGTTGGATTTTTGGATTCAGCGGGTCAAAATACACCTATAAACCCACCCATCAAAGTTCGATTCCGATTCTGGAGACAGATATTTTCGATCATCTCTTTTTCGTACCATGCGAAATAACTTTTTTCCAGGCATATTTTTGCTCATCAAAGTTTGGATTTTCGGATTCAGCGGGTCGAAATACACCTAGAAACTCACCCATCAAAGTCCGATCTTGATTCTGAAAAAAAATATTTTCGATCATCTCTTTTTCGTACCATGCGAAATAACTTTTTTCCAAGCATATTTTTGGTCATCAAAGGTTGGATTTTCGGATTCAGGGGGTCGAAATACACCTAGAAACTCACCCATTAAAGTCCGATTTTGATTCTGAAAAAAGATATTTTCGATCATCTCTTTTTCGTTCCATGCGAAATAACTTCTTTCCAGGTGTATTTTCGTGTAACAAAGGTTGGATTTTTGGATTCAGCGGGTCAAAATACACCTATAAACCCACCCATCAAAGTCCGATCTTGATTCTGAAAAAAAATATTTTCGATCATCTCTTTTTCGTACCATGCGAAATAACTTTTTTCCAAGCATATTTTTGGTCATCAGAGGTTGGATTTTCGGATTCAGGGGGTCGAAATACACCTAGAAACTCACCCATTAAAGTCCGATTTTGATTCTGAAAAAAGATATTTTCGATCATCTCTTTTTCGTACCATGCGAAATAACTTCTTTCCAGGTGTATTTTCGTGTAACAAAGGTTGGATTTTTGGATTCAGCGGGTCAAGATACACCTATACACCCACCCATCAAAGTTCGATTCCGATTCTGGAGACAGATATTTTCAATCATCTCTTTTTCGTACCATGCGAAATAACTTTTTTCCAAGCATATTTTTGCTCATCAAAGTTCGGATTTTCGGATTCAGCGGGTCGAAATACACCTAGAAACTCACCCATCAAAGTCCGATCTTGATTCTGAAAAAAAATATTTTCGATCATCTCTTTTTCGTACCATGCGAAATAACTTTTTTCCAAGCATATTTTTGGTCATCAGAGGTTGGATTTTCGGATTCAGGGGGTCGGAATACACCTAGAAACTCACCTATTAAAGTCCGATTTTGATTCTGAAAAAAAATATTTTCGATCATCTCTTTTTCGTTCCATGCGAAATAGCTTCTTACCAGGTGTATTTTCGTGTAACAGAGGTTGGATTTTCGGATTCAGGGGGTCGAAATACACCTAGAAACTCACCTATTAAAGTCCGATTTTGATTCTGAAAAAAAATATTTTCGATCATCTCTTTTTCGTACCATGCGAAATAACTTCTTTCCAGGTGTATTTTCGTGTAACAAAGGTTGGATTTTGGGATTCAGCGGGTCAAAATACAGCTATAAACCCACCATTCAAAGTTCGATTTCGATTCTGGAGACAGATATTTTCGATCATCTCTTTTTCGTACCATTCGAAATAACTTTTTTCCAAGCATATTTTTGGTCATCAAAGGTTCGATTTTCGGATTCAGCGGGTCGAAATACACCTAGAAACTCACCCATCAAAGTCCGATCTTGATTCTGAAAAAAAATATTTTCGATCATCTCTTTTTCGTACCATGCGAAATAACTTTTATCCAAGCATATTTTTGGTCATCAGAGGTTGGATTTTCGGATTCAGGGGGTCGAAATACACCTAGAAACTCACCCATTAAAGTCCGATCTCGATTCTGAAAAAAAATATTTTCGATCATCTCTTGTTCGTACCATGCGAAATAACTTCATTTCAGGTGTATTTTCGCTCAACAAAGGTTGGATTTTTGGATTCAGCGGGTCAAAATACACCTATAAACCCACCCATCAAAGTTCGATTCCGATTCTGGAGACAGATATTTTCGATCATCTCTTTTTCGTACCATGCGAAATAACTTTTTTCCAAGCATATTTGTGCCCATCAAAGTTTGGATTTTCGGATTCAGCGGGTCGAAATACACCTAGAAACTCACCCATCAAAGTCCGATCTTGATTCTGAAAAAAAATATTTTCGATCATCTCTTTTTCGTACCATGCGAAATAACTTTTTTCCAAGCATATTTGTGGTCATCAAAGGTTGGATTTTCGGATTCAGGGGGTCGAAATACACCTAGAAACTCACCCATTAAAGTCCGATTTTGATTCTGAAAAAAGATATTTTCGATCATCTCTTTTTCGTTCCATGCGAAATAACTTCTTTCCAGGTGTATTTTCGTGTAACAAAGGTTGGATTTTTGGATTCAGCGGGTCAAAATACACCTATAAACCCACCCAACAAAGTCCGATCTTGATTCTGAAAAAAAATATTTTCGATCATCTCTTTTTCGTACCATGCGAAATAACTTTTTTCCAAGCATATTTTTGGTCATCAGAGGTTGGATTTTTGGATTCAGGGGGTCGAAATACACCTAGAAACTCACCCATTAAAGTCCGATTTTGATTCTGAAAAAAGATATTTTCGATCATCTCTTTTTCGTACCATGCGAAATAACTTCTTTCCAGGTGTATTTTCGTGTAACAAAGGTTGGATTTTTGGATTCAGCGGGTCAAGATACACCTATACACCCACCCATCAAAGTTCGATTCCGATTCTGGAGACAGATATTTTCGATCATCTCTTTTTCGTACCATGCGAAATAACTTTTTTCCAAGCATATTTTTGCTCATCAAAGTTCGGATTTTCGGATTCAGCGGGTCGAAATACACCTAGAAACTCACCCATCAAAGTCCGATCTTGATTCTGAAAAAAAATATTTTCGATCATCTCTTTTTCGTACCATGCGAAATAACTTTTTTCCAAGCATATTTTTGGTCATCAGAGGTTGGATTTTCGGATTCAGGGGGTCGAAATACACCTAGAAACTCACCTATTAAAGTCCGATTTTGATTCTGAAAAAAAATATTTTCGATCATCTCTTTTTCGTTCCAGGCGAAATAGCTTCTTTCCAGGTGTATTTTCGTGTAACAGAGGTTGGATTTTCGGATTCAGGGGGTCGAAATACACCTAGAAACTCACCTATTAAAGTCCGATTTTGATTCTGAAAAAAAATATTTTCGATCATCTCTTTTTCGTACCATGCGAAATAACTTCTTTCCAGGTGTATTTTCGTGTAACAAAGGTTGGATTTTGGGATTCAGCGGGTCAAAATACAGCTATAAACCCACCATTCAAAGTTCGATTTCGATTCTGGAGACAGATATTTTCGATCATCTCTTTTTCGTACCATTCGAAATAACTTTTTTCCAATCATATTTTTGGTCATCAAAGGTTCGATTTTCGGATTCAGCGGGTCGAAATACACCTAGAAACTCACCCATCAAAGTCCGATCTTGATTCTGAAAAAAAATATTTTCGATCATCTCTTTTTCGTACCATGCGAAATAACTTTTTTCCAAGCATATTTTTGGTCATCAGAGGTTGGATTTTCGGATTCAGGGGGTCGAAATACACCTAGAAACTCACCCATTAAAGTCCGATTTTGATTCTGAAAAATAATATTTTCGATCATCTCTTTTTCGTACCATGCGAAATAACTTTTTTCCAAGCATATTTTTGGTCATACGAGGTCGGATTTTTGGATTCAGCGGGTCGGAATACCCCTAGAAACTCACCCATTAAAGTCCGATCTCGATTCTGAAAAAAAATATTTTCGATCATCTCTTGTTCGTACCATGCGAAATAACTTCATTTCAGGTGTATTTTCGCTCAACAAAGGTTGGATTTTTGGATTCAGCGGGTCAAAATACACCTATAAACCCACCCATCAAAGTTCGATTCCGATTCTGGAGACAGATATTTTCGATCATCTCTTTTTCGTACCATGCGAAATAACTTTTTTCCAAGCATATTTGTGCCCATCAAAGTTTGGATTTTCGGATTCAGCGGGTCGAAATACACCTAGAAACTCACCCATCAAAGTCCGATCTTGATTCTGAAAAAAAATATTTTCGATCATCTCTTTTTCGTACCATGCGAAATAACTTTTTTCCAAGCATATTTGTGGTCATCAAAGGTTGGATTTTCGGATTCAGGGGGTCGAAATACACCTAGAAACTCACCCATTAAAGTCCGATTTTGATTCTGAAAAAAGATATTTTCGATCATCTCTTTTTCGTTCCATGCGAAATAACTTCTTTCCAGGTGTATTTTCGTGTAACAAAGGTTGGATTTTTGGATTCAGCGGGTCAAAATACACCTATAAACCCACCCAACAAAGTCCGATCTTGATTCTGAAAAAAAATATTTTCGATCATCTCTTTTTCGTACCATGCGAAATAACTTTTTTCCAAGCATATTTTTGGTCATCAGAGGTTGGATTTTTGGATTCAGGGGGTCGAAATACACCTAGAAACTCACCCATTAAAGTCCGATTTTGATTCTGAAAAAAGATATTTTCGATCATCTCTTTTTCGTACCATGCGAAATAACTTCTTTCCAGGTGTATTTTCGTGTAACAAAGGTTGGATTTTTGGATTCAGCGGGTCAAGATACACCTATACACCCACCCATCAAAGTTCGATTCCGATTCTGGAGACAGATATTTTCGATCATCTCTTTTTCGTACCATGCGAAATAACTTTTTTCCAAGCATATTTTTGCTCATCAAAGTTCGGATTTTCGGATTCAGCGGGTCGAAATACACCTAGAAACTCACCCATCAAAGTCCGATCTTGATTCTGAAAAAAAATATTTTCGATCATCTCTTTTTCGTACCATGCGAAATAACTTTTTTCCAAGCATATTTTTGGTCATCAGAGGTTGGATTTTCGGATTCAGGGGGTCGAAATACACCTAGAAACTCACCTATTAAAGTCCGATTTTGATTCTGAAAAAAAATATTTTCGATCATCTCTTTTTCGTTCCAGGCGAAATAGCTTCTTTCCAGGTGTATTTTCGTGTAACAGAGGTTGGATTTTCGGATTCAGGGGGTCGAAATACACCTAGAAACTCACCTATTAAAGTCCGATTTTGATTCTGAAAAAAAATATTTTCGATCATCTCTTTTTCGTACCATGCGAAATAACTTCTTTCCAGGTGTATTTTCGTGTAACAAAGGTTGGATTTTGGGATTCAGCGGGTCAAAATACAGCTATAAACCCACCATTCAAAGTTCGATTTCGATTCTGGAGACAGATATTTTCGATCATCTCTTTTTCGTACCATTCGAAATAACTTTTTTCCAAGCATATTTTTGGTCATCAAAGGTTCGATTTTCGGATTCAGCGGGTCGAAATACACCTAGAAACTCACCCATCAAAGTCCGATCTTGATTCTGAAAAAAAATATTTTCGATCATCTCTTTTTCGTACCATGCGAAATAACTTTTTTCCAAGCATATTTTTGGTCATCAGAGGTTGGATTTTCGGATTCAGGGGGTCGAAATACACCTAGAAACTCACCCATTAAAGTCCGATTTTGATTCTGAAAAATAATATTTTCGATCATCTCTTTTTCGTACCATGCGAAATAACTTCTTTCCAGGTGTATTTTCGTGTAACAAAGGTTGGATTTTTGGATTCAGCGGTTCAAGATACACCTATAAACCCACCCTTCAAAGTTCGATTTCGATTCTGGAGACAGATATTTCCGATCATCTCTTTTTCGTATCATGCGAAATAACTTTTTTCCAAGCATATTTTTGGCTATCAAAGGTTGGATTTTCGCATCCAGCGGGTCGAAATACACCTAGAAACTCACCCATCAAAGTCCGATTTTGATTCTGAAAGAAAATATTTTCGATCATCTCTTTTTCGTACCATGCGAAATAATTTTTTTCCAAGCATATTTTTGGTCATACGAGGTCGGATTTTTGGATTCAGCGGGTCGGAATACCCCTAGAAACTCACCCATTAAAGTCCGATCTCGATTCTGAAAAAAAATATTTTCGATCATCTCTTGTTCGTACCATGCGAAATAACTTCTTTTCAGGTGTATTTTCGCTCAACAAAGGTTGGATTTTTGGATTCAGCGGGTCAAAATACACCTATAAACCCACCCATCAAAGTTCGATTCCGATTCTGGAGACAGATATTTTCGATCATCTCTTTTTCGTACCATGCGAAATAACTTTTTTCCAAGCATATTTGTGGTCATCAAAGGTTGGATTTTCGGATGCAGGGGGTCGAAATACACCTAGAAACTCACCCATTAAAGTCCGATTTTGATTCTGAAAAAAGATATTTTCGATCATCTCTTTTTCGTTCCATGCGAAATAACTTCTTTCCAGGTGTATTTTCGTGTAACAAAGGTTGGATTTTTGGATTCAGCGGGTCAAAATACACCTATAAACCCACCCATCAAAGTCCGATCTTGATTCTGAAAAAAAATATTTTCGATCATCTCTTTTTCGTACCATGCGAAATAACTTTTTTCCAAGCATATTTTTGGTCATCAGAGGTTGGATTTTCGGATTCAGGGGGTCGAAATACACCTAGAAACTCACCCATTAAAGTCCGATTTTGATTCTGAAAAAAAATATTTTCGATCATCTCTTTTTCGTACCATGCGAAATAACTTCTTTCCAGGTGTATTTTCGTGTAACAAAGGTTGGATTTTTGGATTCAGCGGTTCAAGATACACCTATAAACCCACCCTTCAAAGTTCGATTTCGATTCTGGAGACAGATATTTTCGATCATCTCTTTTTCGTATCATGCGAAATAACTTTTTTCCAAGCATATTTTTGGTCATCAAAGGTTGGATTTTCGCATCCAGCGGGTCGAAATACACCTAGAAACTCACCCATCAAAGTCCGATTTTGATTCTGAAAGAAAATATTTTCGATCATCTCTTTTTCGTACCATGCGAAATAACTTTTTTCCAAGCATGTTTTTGGTCACAAGAGGTCGGATTTTTGGATTCAGCGGGTCGAAATACCCCTAGAAACTCACCCATTAAAGTCCGATCTCGATTCTGAACAAAAATATTTTCGATCAGCTATTTTTCGTACCATGCGGAATAACTTCTTTCCAGGTGTATTTTCGTACAACAAAGGTTTGATTTTTGGATTCAGCGGGTCAAAATACACGTATAAACCCACCCATCAAAGTTCGATTCCGATTCTGGAGACAGATATTTTCGATCATCTCTTTTTCGTACCATGCGAAATAACTTTTTTCCGAGCATATTTCTGCTCATCAAAGTTTGGATTTTCGGATTCAGCGGGTCGAAATACACCTAGAAACTCACCCATCAAAGTCCGATCTTGATTCTGAAAAAAAATATTTTCGATCATCTCTTTTTCGTACCATGCGAAATAATTTTTTTCCAAGCATATTTTTGGTCATACGAGGTCGGATTTTTGGATTCAGCGGGTCGGAATACCCCTAGAAACTCACCCATTAAAGTCCGATCTCGATTCTGAAAAAAAATATTCTCGATCATCTCTTGTTCGTACCATGCGAAATAACTTCTTTTCAGGTGTATTTTCGCTCAACAAAGGTTGGATTTTTGGATTCAGCGGGTCAAAATACACCTATAAACCCACCCATCAAAGTTCGATTCCGATTCTGGAGACAGATATTTTCGATCATCTCTTTTTCGTACCATGCGAAATAACTTTTTTCCAAGCATATTTGTGCTCATCAAAGTTTGGATTTTCGGATTCAGCGGGTCGAAATACACCTAGAAACTCACCCATCAAAGTCCGATCTTGATTCTGAAAAAAAATATTTTCGATCATCTCTTTTTCGTACCATGCGAAATAACTTTTTTCCAAGCATATTTGTGGTCATCAAAGGTTGGATTTTCGGATTCAGGGGGTCGAAATACACCTAGAAACTCACCCATTAAAGTCCGATTTTGATTCTGAAAAAAGATATTTTCGATCATCTCTTTTTCGTTCCATGCGAAATAACTTCTTTCCAGGTGTATTTTCGTGTAACAAAGGTTGGATTTTTGGATTCAGCGGGTCAAAATACACCTATAAACCCACCCAACAAAGTCCGATCTTGATTCTGAAAAAAAATATTTTCGATCATCTCTTTTTCGTACCATGCGAAATAACTTTTTTCCAAGCATATTTTTGGTCATCAGAGGTTGGATTTTTGGATTCAGGGGGTCGAAATACACCTAGAAACTCACCCATTAAAGTCCGATTTTGATTCTGAAAAAAGATATTTTCGATCATCTCTTTTTCGTACCATGCGAAATAACTTCTTTCCAGGTGTATTTTCGTGTAACAGAGGTTGGATTTTCGGATTCAGGGGGTCGAAATACACCTAGAAACTCACCTATTAAAGTCCGATTTTGATTCTGAAAAAAAATATTTTCGATCATCTCTTTTTCGTACCATGCGAAATAACTTCTTTCCAGGTGTATTTTCGTGTAACAAAGGTTGGATTTTGGGATTCAGCGGGTCAAAATACAGCTATAAACCCACCATTCAAAGTTCGATTTCGATTCTGGAGACAGATATTTTCGATCATCTCTTTTTCGTACCATTCGAAATAACTTTTTTCCAAGCATATTTTTGGTCATCAAAGGTTCGATTTTCGGATTCAGCGGGTCGAAATACACCTAGAAACTCACCCATCAAAGTCCGATCTTGATTCTGAAAAAAAATATTTTCGATCATCTCTTTTTCGTACCATGCGAAATAACTTTTTTCCAAGCATATTTTTGGTCATCAGAGGTTGGATTTTCGGATTCAGGGGGTCGAAATACACCTAGAAACTCACCCATTAAAGTCCGATTTTGATTCTGAAAAAAGATATTTTCGATCATCTCTTTTTCGTACCATGCGAAATAACTTCTTTCCAGGTGTATTTTCGTGTAACAAAGGTTGGATTTTTGGATTCAGCGGGTCAAGATACACCTATACACCCACCCATCAAAGTTCGATTCCGATTCTGGAGACAGATATTTTCGATCATCTCTTTTTCGTACCATGCGAAATAACTTTTTTCCAAGCATATTTTTGCTCATCAAAGTTCGGATTTTCGGATTCAGCGGGTCGGAATACACCTAGAAACTCACCCATCAAAGTCCGATCTTGATTCTGAAAAAAAATATTTTCGATCATCTCTTTTTCGTACCATGCGAAATAACTTTTTTCCAAGCATATTTTTGGTCATCAGAGGTTGGATTTTCGGATTCAGGGGGTCGGAATACACCTAGAAACTCACCTATTAAAGTCCGATTTTGATTCTGAAAAAAAATATTTTCGATCATCTCTTTTTCGTACCATGCGAAATAACTTTTTTCCAAGCATATTTTTGGTCATCAGAGGTTGGATTTTTGGATTCAGGGGGTCGAAATACACCTAGAAACTCACCCATTAAAGTCCGATTTTGATTCTGAACAAAGATATTTTCGATCATCTCTTTTTCGTACCATGCGAAATAACTTCTTTCCAGGTGTATTTTCGTGTAACAAAGGTTGGATTTTTGGATTCAGCGGGTCAAGATACACCTATACACCCACCCATCAAAGTTCGATTCCGATTCTGGAGACAGATATTTTCGATCATCTCTTTTTCGTACCATGCGTAATAACTTTTTTCCAAGCATATTTTTGCTCATCAAAGTTCGGATTTTCGGATTCAGCGGGTCGAAATACACCTAGAAACTCACCCATCAAAGTCCGATCTTGATTCTGAAAAAAAATATTTTCGATAATCTCTTTTTCGTACCATGCGATATAACTTTTTTCCAAGCATATTTTTGGTCATCAGAGGTTGGATTTTCGGATTCAGGGGGTCGGAATACACCTAGAAACTCACCCATTAAAGTCCGATTTCGATTCTGAAAAAAAATATTTTCGATCATCTCTTTTTCGTTCCATGCGAAATAACTTCTTTCCAGGTGTATTTTCGTGTAACAAGGGTTAGATTTTCGGATTCAGCGGGTCGAAATACACCTAGAAACTCACCCATCGAAGTCCGATCTTGATTCTGAAAAAAAATATTTTCGATCATCTCTTTTTCGTACCATGCGAAATAATTTTTTTCCAAGCATATTTTTGGTCATACGAGGTCGGATTTTTGGATTCAGCGGGTCGAAATACCCCTAGAAACTCAGCCATTATAGTCCGATCTCGATTCTGAGAAAAAATATTTTCGATCATCTCTTGTTCGTACCATGCGAAATAACCTCTCTTCAGGTGTATTTTCGCTCAACAAAGGTTGGATTTTTGGATTCAGCGGGTCAAAATACACCTATAAACCCACCCATCAAAGTTCGATTCCGATTCTGGAGACAGATATTTTCGATCATCTCTTTTTCGTACCATGCGAAATAACTTTTTTCCAAGCATATTTTTGCTCATCAAAGTTTGGATTTTCGGATTCAGCGGGTCGAAATACACCTAGAAACTCACCCATCAAAGTCCGATCTTGATTCTGAAAAAAAATATTTTCGATCATCTCTTTTTCGTACCATGCGAAATAACTTTTTTCCAAGCATATTTTTGGTCATCAAAGGTTGGATTTTCGGATTCAGGGGGTCGAAATACACCTAGAAACTCACCCATTAAAGTCCGATTTTGATTCTGAAAAAAGATATTTTCGATCATCTCTTTTTCGTTCCATGCGAAATAACTTCTTTCCAGGTGTATTTTCGTGTAACAAAGGTTGGATTTTTGGATTCAGCGGGTCAAAATACACCTATAAACCCACCCATCAAAGTCCGATCTTGATTCTGAAAAAAAATATTTTCGATCATCTCTTTTTCGTACCATGCGAAATAACTTTTTTCCAAGCATATTTTTGGTCATCAGAGGTTGGATTTTCGGATTCAGGGGGTCGAAATACACCTAGAAACTCACCCATTAAAGTCCGATTTTGATTCTGAAAAAAGATATTTTCGATCATCTCTTTTTCGTACCATGCGAAATAACTTCTTTCCAGGTGTATTTTCGTGTAACAAAGGTTGGATTTTTGGATTCAGCGGGTCAAGATACACCTATACACCCACCCATCAAAGTTCGATTCCGATTCTGGAGACAGATATTTTCGATCATCTCTTTTTCGTACCATGCGAAATAACTTTTTTCCAAGCATATTTTTGGTCATCAAAGGTTGGATTTTCGCATCCAGCGGGTCGAAATACACCTAGAAACTCACCCATCAAAGTCCGATTTTGATTCTGAAAGAAAATATTTTCGATCATCTCTTTTTCGTACCATGCGAAATAACTTTTTTCCAAGCATGTTTTTGGTCACAAGAGGTCGGATTTTTGGATTCAGCGGGTCGAAATACCCCTAGAAACTCACCCATTAAAGTCCGATCTCGATTCTGAACAAAAATATTTTCGATCAGCTCTTTTTCGTACCATGCGGAATAACTTCTTTCCAGGTGTATTTTCGTTCAACAAAGGTTTGATTTTTGGATTCAGCGGGTCAAAATACACGTATAAACCCACCCATCAAAGTTCGATTCCGATTCTGGAGACAGATATTTTCGATCATCTCTTTTTCGTACCATGCGAAATAACTTTTTTCCGAGCATATTTCTGCCGATCAAAGTTTGGATTTTTGGATTCAGCGGGTCGAAGTACACCTAGAAACTCACCCATCAAAGTCCGATCTTGATTCTGAAAAAAAATATTTTCGATAATCTCTTTTTCGTACCATGCGATATAACTTTTTTCCAAGCATATTTTTGGTCATCAGAGGTTGGATTTTCGGATTCAGGGGGTCGAAATACACCTAGAAACTCACCCATTAAAGTCCGATTTCGATTCTGAAAAAAAATATTTTCGATCATCTCTTTTTCGTTCCATGCGAAATAACTTCTTTCCAGGTGTATTTTCGTGTAACAAGGGTTAGATTTTCGGATTCAGCGGGTCGAAATACACCTAGAAACTCACCCATCGAAGTCCTATCTTGATTCTGAAAAAAAATATTTTCGATCATCTCTTTTTCGTACCATGCGAAATAATTTTTTTCCAAGCATATTTTTGGTCATACGAGGTCGGATTTTTGGATTCAGCGGGTCGAAATACCCCTAGAAACTCAGCCATTATAGTCCGATCTCGATTCTGAAAAAAAATATTTTCGATCATCTCTTGTTCGTACCATGCGAAATAACCTCTTTTCAGGTGTATTTTCGCTCAACAAAGGTTGGATTTTTGGATTCAGCGGGTCAAAATACACCTATAAACCCACCCATCAAAGTTCGATTCCGATTCTGGAGACAGATATTTTCGATCATCTCTTTTTCGTACCATGCGAAATAACTTTTTTCCAAGCATATTTTTGCTCATCAAAGTTTGGATTTTCGGATTCAGCGGGTCGAAATACACCTAGAAACTCACCCATCAAAGTCCGATCTTGATTCTGAAAAAAAATATTTTCGATCATCTCTTTTTCGTACCATGCGAAATAACTTTTTTCCAAGCATATTTTTGGTCATCAAAGGTTGGATTTTCGGATTCAGGGGGTCGAAATACACCTAGAAACTCACCCATTAAAGTCCGATTTTGATTCTGAAAAAAGATATTTTCGATCATCTCTTTTTCGTTCCATGCGAAATAACTTCTTTCCAGGTGTATTTTCGTGTAACAAAGGTTGGATTTTTGGATTCAGCGGGTCAAAATACACCTATAAACCCACCCATCAAAGTCCGATCTTGATTCTGAAAAAAAATATTTTCGATCATCTCTTTTTCGTACCATGCGAAATAACTTTTTTCCAAGCATATTTTTGGTCATCAGAGGTTGGATTTTCGGATTCAGGGGGTCGAAATACACCTAGAAACTCACCCATTAAAGTCCGATTTTGATTCTGAAAAAAGATATTTTCGATCATCTCTTTTTCGTACCATGCGAAATAACTTCTTTCCAGGTGTATTTTCGTGTAACAAAGGTTGGATTTTTGGATTCAGCGGGTCAAGATACACCTATACACCCACCCATCAAAGTTCGATTCCGATTCTGGAGACAGATATTTTCGATCATCTCTTTTTCGTACCATGCGAAATAACTTTTTTCCAAGCATATTTTTGGTCATCAAAGGTTGGATTTTCGCATCCAGCGGGTCGAAATACACCTAGAAACTCACCCATCAAAGTCCGATTTTGATTCTGAAAGAAAATATTTTCGATCATCTCTTTTTCGTACCATGCGAAATAACTTTTTTCCAAGCATGTTTTTGGTCACAAGAGGTCGGATTTTTGGATTCAGCGGGTCGAAATACCCCTAGAAACTCACCCATTAAAGTCCGATCTCGATTCTGAACAAAAATATTTTCGATCAGCTCTTTTTCGTACCATGCGGAATAACTTCTTTCCAGGTGTATTTTCGTTCAACAAAGGTTTGATTTTTGGATTCAGCGGGTCAAAATACACGTATAAACCCACCCATCAAAGTTCGATTCCGATTCTGGAGACAGATATTTTCGATCATCTCTTTTTCGTACCATGCGAAATAACTTTTTTCCAAGCATATTTGTGCTCATCAAAGTTTGGATTTTCGGATTCAGCGGGTCGAAATACACCTAGAAACTCACCCATCAAAGTCCGATCTTGATTCTGAAAAAAAATATTTTCGATCATCTCTTTTTCGTACCATGCGAAATAACTTTTTTCCAAGCATATTTGTGGTCATCAAAGGTTGGATTTTCGGATTCAGGGGGTCGAAATACACCTAGAAACTCACCCATTAAAGTCCGATTTTGATTCTGAAAAAAGATATTTTCGATCATCTCTTTTTCGTTCCATGCGAAATAACTTCTTTCCAGGTGTATTTTCGTGTAACAAAGGTTGGATTTTTGGATTCAGCGGGTCAAAATACACCTATAAACCCACCCAACAAAGTCCGATCTTGATTCTGAAAAAAAATATTTTCGATCATCTCTTTTTCGTACCATGCGAAATAACTTTTTTCCAAGCATATTTTTGGTCATCAGAGGTTGGATTTTTGGATTCAGGGGGTCGAAATACACCTAGAAACTCACCCATTAAAGTCCGATTTTGATTCTGAAAAAAGATATTTTCGATCATCTCTTTTTCGTACCATGCGAAATAACTTCTTTCCAGGTGTATTTTCGTGTAACAGAGGTTGGATTTTCGGATTCAGGGGGTCGAAATACACCTAGAAACTCACCTATTAAAGTCCGATTTTGATTCTGAAAAAAAATATTTTCGATCATCTCTTTTTCGTACCATGCGAAATAACTTCTTTCCAGGTGTATTTTCGTGTAACAAAGGTTGGATTTTGGGATTCAGCGGGTCAAAATACAGCTATAAACCCACCATTCAAAGTTCGATTTCGATTCTGGAGACAGATATTTTCGATCATCTCTTTTTCGTACCATTCGAAATAACTTTTTTCCAAGCATATTTTTGGTCATCAAAGGTTCGATTTTCGGATTCAGCGGGTCGAAATACACCTAGAAACTCACCCATCAAAGTCCGATCTTGATTCTGAAAAAAAATATTTTCGATCATCTCTTTTTCGTACCATGCGAAATAACTTTTTTCCAAGCATATTTTTGGTCATCAGAGGTTGGATTTTCGGATTCAGGGGGTCGAAATACACCTAGAAACTCACCCATTAAAGTCCGATTTTGATTCTGAAAAAAGATATTTTCGATCATCTCTTTTTCGTACCATGCGAAATAACTTCTTTCCAGGTGTATTTTCGTGTAACAAAGGTTGGATTTTTGGATTCAGCGGGTCAAGATACACCTATACACCCACCCATCAAAGTTCGATTCCGATTCTGGAGACAGATATTTTCGATCATCTCTTTTTCGTACCATGCGAAATAACTTTTTTCCAAGCATATTTTTGCTCATCAAAGTTCGGATTTTCGGATTCAGCGGGTCGAAATACACCTAGAAACTCACCCATCAAAGTCCGATCTTGATTCTGAAAAAAAATATTTTCGATCATCTCTTTTTCGTACCATGCGAAATAACTTTTTTCCAAGCATATTTTTGGTCATCAGAGGTTGGATTTTCGGATTCAGGGGGTCGGAATACACCTAGAAACTCACCTATTAAAGTCCGATTTTGATTCTGAAAAAAAATATTTTCGATCATCTCTTTTTCGTACCATGCGAAATAACTTTTTTCCAAGCATATTTTTGGTCATCAGAGGTTGGATTTTTGGATTCAGGGGGTCGAAATACACCTAGAAACTCACCCATTAAAGTCCGATTTTGATTCTGAACAAAGATATTTTCGATCATCTCTTTTTCGTACCATGCGAAATAACTTCTTTCCAGGTGTATTTTCGTGTAACAAAGGTTGGATTTTTGGATTCAGCGGGTCAAGATACACCTATACACCCACCCATCAAAGTTCGATTCCGATTCTGGAGACAGATATTTTCGATCATCTCTTTTTCGTACCATGCGTAATAACTTTTTTCCAAGCATATTTTTGCTCATCAAAGTTCGGATTTTCGGATTCAGCGGGTCGAAATACACCTAGAAACTCACCCATCAAAGTCCGATCTTGATTCTGAAAAAAAATATTTTCGATAATCTCTTTTTCGTACCATGCGAAATAACTTTTTTCCAAGCATATTTGTGCTCATCAAAGTTTGGATTTTCGGATTCAGCGGGTCGAAATACACCTAGAAACTCACCCATCAAAGTCCGATCTTGATTCTGAAAAAAAATATTTTCGATCATCTCTTTTTCGTACCATGCGAAATAACTTTTTTCCAAGCATATTTGTGGTCATCAAAGGTTGGATTTTCGGATTCAGGGGGTCGAAATACACCTAGAAACTCACCCATTAAAGTCCGATTTTGATTCTGAAAAAAGATATTTTCGATCATCTCTTTTTCGTTCCATGCGAAATAACTTCTTTCCAGGTGTATTTTCGTGTAACAAAGGTTGGATTTTTGGATTCAGCGGGTCAAAATACACCTATAAACCCACCCAACAAAGTCCGATCTTGATTCTGAAAAAAAATATTTTCGATCATCTCTTTTTCGTACCATGCGAAATAACTTTTTTCCAAGCATATTTTTGGTCATCAGAGGTTGGATTTTTGGATTCAGGGGGTCGAAATACACCTAGAAACTCACCCATTAAAGTCCGATTTTGATTCTGAAAAAAGATATTTTCGATCATCTCTTTTTCGTACCATGCGAAATAACTTCTTTCCAGGTGTATTTTCGTGTAACAGAGGTTGGATTTTCGGATTCAGGGGGTCGAAATACACCTAGAAACTCACCTATTAAAGTCCGATTTTGATTCTGAAAAAAAATATTTTCGATCATCTCTTTTTCGTACCATGCGAAATAACTTCTTTCCAGGTGTATTTTCGTGTAACAAAGGTTGGATTTTGGGATTCAGCGGGTCAAAATACAGCTATAAACCCACCATTCAAAGTTCGATTTCGATTCTGGAGACAGATATTTTCGATCATCTCTTTTTCGTACCATTCGAAATAACTTTTTTCCAAGCATATTTTTGGTCATCAAAGGTTCGATTTTCGGATTCAGCGGGTCGAAATACACCTAGAAACTCACCCATCAAAGTCCGATCTTGATTCTGAAAAAAAATATTTTCGATCATCTCTTTTTCGTACCATGCGAAATAACTTTTTTCCAAGCATATTTTTGGTCATCAGAGGTTGGATTTTCGGATTCAGGGGGTCGAAATACACCTAGAAACTCACCCATTAAAGTCCGATTTTGATTCTGAAAAAAGATATTTTCGATCATCTCTTTTTCGTACCATGCGAAATAACTTCTTTCCAGGTGTATTTTCGTGTAACAAAGGTTGGATTTTTGGATTCAGCGGGTCAAGATACACCTATACACCCACCCATCAAAGTTCGATTCCGATTCTGGAGACAGATATTTTCGATCATCTCTTTTTCGTACCATGCGAAATAACTTTTTTCCAAGCATATTTTTGCTCATCAAAGTTCGGATTTTCGGATTCAGCGGGTCGAAATACACCTAGAAACTCACCCATCAAAGTCCGATCTTGATTCTGAAAAAAAATATTTTCGATCATCTCTTTTTCGTACCATGCGAAATAACTTTTTTCCAAGCATATTTTTGGTCATCAGAGGTTGGATTTTCGGATTCAGGGGGTCGGAATACACCTAGAAACTCACCTATTAAAGTCCGATTTTGATTCTGAAAAAAAATATTTTCGATCATCTCTTTTTCGTACCATGCGAAATAACTTTTTTCCAAGCATATTTTTGGTCATCAGAGGTTGGATTTTTGGATTCAGGGGGTCGAAATACACCTAGAAACTCACCCATTAAAGTCCGATTTTGATTCTGAACAAAGATATTTTCGATCATCTCTTTTTCGTACCATGCGAAATAACTTCTTTCCAGGTGTATTTTCGTGTAACAAAGGTTGGATTTTTGGATTCAGCGGGTCAAGATACACCTATACACCCACCCATCAAAGTTCGATTCCGATTCTGGAGACAGATATTTTCGATCATCTCTTTTTCGTACCATGCGTAATAACTTTTTTCCAAGCATATTTTTGCTCATCAAAGTTCGGATTTTCGGATTCAGCGGGTCGAAATACACCTAGAAACTCACCCATCAAAGTCCGATCTTGATTCTGAAAAAAAATATTTTCGATAATCTCTTTTTCGTACCATGCGAAATAACTTTTTTCCAAGCATATTTTTGCTCATCAAAGTTTGGATTTTCGGATTCAGCGGGTCGAAATACACCTAGAAACTCACCCATCAAAGTCCGATCTTGATTCTGAAAAAAAATATTTTCGATCATCTCTTTTTCGTACCATGCGAAATAACTTTTTTCCAAGCATATTTTTGGTCATCAAAGGTTGGATTTTCGGATTCAGGGGGTCGAAATACACCTAGAAACTCACCCATTAAAGTCCGATTTTGATTCTGAAAAAAGATATTTTCGATCATCTCTTTTTCGTTCCATGCGAAATAACTTCTTTCCAGGTGTATTTTCGTGTAACAAAGGTTGGATTTTTGGATTCAGCGGGTCAAAATACACCTATAAACCCACCCATCAAAGTCCGATCTTGATTCTGAAAAAAAATATTTTCGATCATCTCTTTTTCGTACCATGCGAAATAACTTTTTTCCAAGCATATTTTTGGTCATCAGAGGTTGGATTTTCGGATTCAGGGGGTCGAAATACACCTAGAAACTCACCCATTAAAGTCCGATTTTGATTCTGAAAAAAGATATTTTCGATCATCTCTTTTTCGTACCATGCGAAATAACTTCTTTCCAGGTGTATTTTCGTGTAACAAAGGTTGGATTTTTGGATTCAGCGGGTCAAGATACACCTATACACCCACCCATCAAAGTTCGATTCCGATTCTGGAGACAGATATTTTCGATCATCTCTTTTTCGTACCATGCGAAATAACTTTTTTCCAAGCATATTTTTGGTCATCAAAGGTTGGATTTTCGCATCCAGCGGGTCGAAATACACCTAGAAACTCACCCATTAAAGTCCGATCTCGATTCTGAACAAAAATATTTTCGATCAGCTCTTTTTCGTACCATGCGGAATAACTTCTTTCCAGGTGTATTTTCGTTCAACAAAGGTTTGATTTTTGGATTCAGCGGGTCAAAATACACGTATAAACCCACCCATCAAAGTTCGATTCCGATTCTGGAGACAGATATTTTCGATCATCTCTTTTTCGTACCATGCGAAATAACTTTTTTCCGAGCATATTTCTGCCGATCAAAGTTTGGATTTTTGGATTCAGCGGGTCGAAGTACACCTAGAAACTCACCCATCAAAGTCCGATCTTGATTCTGAAAAAAAATATTTTCGATAATCTCTTTTTCGTACCATGCGATATAACTTTTTTCCAAGCATATTTTTGGTCATCAGAGGTTGGATTTTCGGATTCAGGGGGTCGAAATACACCTAGAAACTCACCCATTAAAGTCCGATTTCGATTCTGAAAAAAAATATTTTCGATCATCTCTTTTTCGTTCCATGCGAAATAACTTCTTTCCAGGTGTATTTTCGTGTAACCAGGGTTAGATTTTCGGATTCAGCGGGTCGAAATACACCTAGAAACTCACCCATCGAAGTCCTATCTTGATTCTGAAAAAAAATATTTTCGATCATCTCTTTTTCGTACCATGCGAAATAATTTTTTTCCAAGCATATTTTTGGTCATACGAGGTCGGATTTTTGGATTCAGCGGGTCGAAATACCCCTAGAAACTCAGCCATTATAGTCCGATCTCGATTCTGAAAAAAAATATTTTCGATCATCTCTTGTTCGTACCATGCGAAATAACCTCTTTTCAGGTGTATTTTCGCTCAACAAAGGTTGGATTTTTGGATTCAGCGGGTCAAAATACACCTATAAACCCACCCATCAAAGTTCGATTCCGATTCTGGAGACAGATATTTTCGATCATCTCTTTTTCGTACCATGCGAAATAACTTTTTTCCAAGCATATTTTTGCTCATCAAAGTTTGGATTTTCGGATTCAGCGGGTCGAAATACACCTAGAAACTCACCCATCAAAGTCCGATCTTGATTCTGAAAAAAAATATTTTCGATCATCTCTTTTTCGTACCATGCGAAATAACTTTTTTCCAAGCATATTTTTGGTCATCAAAGGTTGGATTTTCGGATTCAGGGGGTCGAAATACACCTAGAAACTCACCCATTAAAGTCCGATTTTGATTCTGAAAAAAGATATTTTCGATCATCTCTTTTTCGTTCCATGCGAAATAACTTCTTTCCAGGTGTATTTTCGTGTAACAAAGGTTGGATTTTTGGATTCAGCGGGTCAAAATACACCTATAAACCCACCCATCAAAGTCCGATCTTGATTCTGAAAAAAAATATTTTCGATCATCTCTTTTTCGTACCATGCGAAATAACTTTTTTCCAAGCATATTTTTGGTCATCAGAGGTTGGATTTTCGGATTCAGGGGGTCGAAATACACCTAGAAACTCACCCATTAAAGTCCGATTTTGATTCTGAAAAAAGATATTTTCGATCATCTCTTTTTCGTACCATGCGAAATAACTTTTTTCCAAGCATATTTTTGGTCATCAGAGGTTGGATTTTCGGATTCAGGGGGTCGAAATACACCTAGAAACTCACCCATCAAAGTCCGATCTTGATTCTGAAAAAAAATATTTTCGATCATCTCTTTTTCGTACCATGCGAAATAACTTTTTTCCAAGCATATTTTTGGTCATCAGAGGTTGGATTTTCGGATTCAGGGGGTCGAAATACACCTAGAAACTCACCCATTAAAGTCCGATTTTGATTCTGAAAAAAGATATTTTCGATCATCTCTTTTTCGTACCATGCGAAATAACTTCTTTCCAGGTGTATTTTCGTGTAACAAAGGTTGGATTTTTGGATTCAGCGGGTCAAGATACACCTATACACCCACCCATCAAAGTTCGATTCCGATTCTGGAGACAGATATTTTCGATCATCTCTTTTTCGTACCATGCGAAATAACTTTTTTCCAAGCATATTTTTGCTCATCAAAGTTCGGATTTTCGGATTCAGCGGGTCGAAATACACCTAGAAACTCACCCATCAAAGTCCGATCTTGATTCTGAAAAAAAATATTTTCGATCATCTCTTTTTCGTACCATGCGAAATAACTTTTTTCCAAGCATATTTTTGGTCATCAGAGGTTGGATTTTCGGATTCAGGGGGTCGGAATACACCTAGAAACTCACCTATTAAAGTCCGATTTTGATTCTGAAAAAAAATATTTTCGATCATCTCTTTTTCGTACCATGCGAAATAACTTTTTTCCAAGCATATTTTTGGTCATCAGAGGTTGGATTTTTGGATTCAGGGGGTCGAAATACACCTAGAAACTCACCCATTAAAGTCCGATTTTGATTCTGAACAAAGATATTTTCGATCATCTCTTTTTCGTACCATGCGAAATAACTTCTTTCCAGGTGTATTTTCGTGTAACAAAGGTTGGATTTTTGGATTCAGCGGGTCAAGATACACCTATACACCCACCCATCAAAGTTCGATTCCGATTCTGGAGACAGATATTTTCGATCATCTCTTTTTCGTACCATGCGTAATAACTTTTTTCCAAGCATATTTTTGCTCATCAAAGTTCGGATTTTCGGATTCAGCGGGTCGAAATACACCTAGAAACTCACCCATCAAAGTCCGATCTTGATTCTGAAAAAAAATATTTTCGATAATCTCTTTTTCGTACCATGCGAAATAACTTTTTTCCAAGCATATTTTTGCTCATCAAAGTTTGGATTTTCGGATTCAGCGGGTCGAAATACACCTAGAAACTCACCCATCAAAGTCCGATCTTGATTCTGAAAAAAAATATTTTCGATCATCTCTTTTTCGTACCATGCGAAATAACTTTTTTCCAAGCATATTTTTGGTCATCAAAGGTTGGATTTTCGGATTCAGGGGGTCGAAATACACCTAGAAACTCACCCATTAAAGTCCGATTTTGATTCTGAAAAAAGATATTTTCGATCATCTCTTTTTCGTTCCATGCGAAATAACTTCTTTCCAGGTGTATTTTCGTGTAACAAAGGTTGGATTTTTGGATTCAGCGGGTCAAAATACACCTATAAACCCACCCATCAAAGTCCGATCTTGATTCTGAAAAAAAATATTTTCGATCATCTCTTTTTCGTACCATGCGAAATAACTTTTTTCCAAGCATATTTTTGGTCATCAGAGGTTGGATTTTCGGATTCAGGGGGTCGAAATACACCTAGAAACTCACCCATTAAAGTCCGATTTTGATTCTGAAAAAAGATATTTTCGATCATCTCTTTTTCGTACCATGCGAAATAACTTCTTTCCAGGTGTATTTTCGTGTAACAAAGGTTGGATTTTTGGATTCAGCGGGTCAAGATACACCTATACACCCACCCATCAAAGTTCGATTCCGATTCTGGAGACAGATATTTTCGATCATCTCTTTTTCGTACCATGCGAAATAACTTTTTTCCAAGCATATTTTTGGTCATCAAAGGTTGGATTTTCGCATCCAGCGGGTCGAAATACACCTAGAAACTCACCCATTAAAGTCCGATCTCGATTCTGAACAAAAATATTTTCGATCAGCTCTTTTTCGTACCATGCGGAATAACTTCTTTCCAGGTGTATTTTCGTTCAACAAAGGTTTGATTTTTGGATTCAGCGGGTCAAAATACACGTATAAACCCACCCATCAAAGTTCGATTCCGATTCTGGAGACAGATATTTTCGATCATCTCTTTTTCGTACCATGCGAAATAACTTTTTTCCGAGCATATTTCTGCCGATCAAAGTTTGGATTTTTGGATTCAGCGGGTCGAAGTACACCTAGAAACTCACCCATCAAAGTCCGATCTTGATTCTGAAAAAAAATATTTTCGATAATCTCTTTTTCGTACCATGCGATATAACTTTTTTCCAAGCATATTTTTGGTCATCAGAGGTTGGATTTTCGGATTCAGGGGGTCGAAATACACCTAGAAACTCACCCATTAAAGTCCGATTTCGATTCTGAAAAAAAATATTTTCGATCATCTCTTTTTCGTTCCATGCGAAATAACTTCTTTCCAGGTGTATTTTCGTGTAACAAGGGTTAGATTTTCGGATTCAGCGGGTCGAAATACACCTAGAAACTCACCCATCGAAGTCCTATCTTGATTCTGAAAAAAAATATTTTCGATCATCTCTTTTTCGTACCATGCGAAATAATTTTTTTCCAAGCATATTTTTGGTCATACGAGGTCGGATTTTTGGATTCAGCGGGTCGAAATACCCCTAGAAACTCAGCCATTATAGTCCGATCTCGATTCTGAAAAAAAATATTTTCGATCATCTCTTGTTCGTACCATGCGAAATAACCTCTTTTCAGGTGTATTTTCGCTCAACAAAGGTTGGATTTTTGGATTCAGCGGGTCAAAATACACCTATAAACCCACCCATCAAAGTTCGATTCCGATTCTGGAGACAGATATTTTCGATCATCTCTTTTTCGTACCATGCGAAATAACTTTTTTCCAAGCATATTTTTGCTCATCAAAGTTTGGATTTTCGGATTCAGCGGGTCGAAATACACCTAGAAACTCACCCATCAAAGTCCGATCTTGATTCTGAAAAAAAATATTTTCGATCATCTCTTTTTCGTACCATGCGAAATAACTTTTTTCCAAGCATATTTTTGGTCATCAAAGGTTGGATTTTCGGATTCAGGGGGTCGAAATACACCTAGAAACTCACCCATTAAAGTCCGATTTTGATTCTGAAAAAAGATATTTTCGATCATCTCTTTTTCGTTCCATGCGAAATAACTTCTTTCCAGGTGTATTTTCGTGTAACAAAGGTTGGATTTTTGGATTCAGCGGGTCAAAATACACCTATAAACCCACCCATCAAAGTCCGATCTTGATTCTGAAAAAAAATATTTTCGATCATCTCTTTTTCGTACCATGCGAAATAACTTTTTTCCAAGCATATTTTTGGTCATCAGAGGTTGGATTTTCGGATTCAGGGGGTCGAAATACACCTAGAAACTCACCCATTAAAGTCCGATTTTGATTCTGAAAAAAGATATTTTCGATCATCTCTTTTTCGTACCATGCGAAATAACTTCTTTCCAGGTGTATTTTCGTGTAACAAAGGTTGGATTTTTGGATTCAGCGGGTCAAGATACACCTATACACCCACCCATCAAAGTTCGATTCCGATTCTGGAGACAGATATTTTCGATCATCTCTTTTTCGTACCATGCGAAATAACTTTTTTCCAAGCATATTTTTGGTCATCAAAGGTTGGATTTTCGCATCCAGCGGGTCGAAATACACCTAGAAACTCACCCATCAAAGTCCGATTTTGATTCTGAAAGAAAATATTTTCGATCATCTCTTTTTCGTACCATGCGAAATAACTTTTTTCCAAGCATGTTTTTGGTCACAAGAGGTCGGATTTTTGGATTCAGCGGGTCGAAATACCCCTAGAAACTCACCCATTAAAGTCCGATCTCGATTCTGAACAAAAATATTTTCGATCAGCTCTTTTTCGTACCATGCGGAATAACTTCTTTCCAGGTGTATTTTCGTTCAACAAAGGTTTGATTTTTGGATTCAGCGGGTCAAAATACACGTATAAACCCACCCATCAAAGTTCGATTCCGATTCTGGAGACAGATATTTTCGATCATCTCTTTTTCGTACCATGCGAAATAACTTTTTTCCGAGCATATTTCTGCTGATCAAAGTTTGGATTTTTGGATTCAGCGGGTCGAAGTACACCTAGAACCTCACCCATCAAAGTCCGATCTTGATTCTGAAAAAAAATATTTTCGATAATCTCTTTTTCGTACCATGCGATATAACTTTTTTCCAAGCATATTTTTGGTCATCAGAGGTTGGATTTTCGGATTCAGGGGGTCGGAATACACCTAGAAACTCACCCATTAAAGTCCGATTTCGATTCTGAAAAAAAATATTTTCGATCATCTCTTTTTCGTTCCATGCGAAATAACTTCTTTCCAGGTGTATTTTCGTGTAACAAGGGTTAGATTTTCGGATTCAGCGGGTCGAAATACACCTAGAAACTCACCCATCGAAGTCCTATCTTGATTCTGAAAAAAAATATTTTCGATCATCTCTTTTTCGTACCATGCGAAATAATTTTTTTCCAAGCATATTTTTGGTCATACGAGGTCGGATTTTTGGATTCAGCGGGTCGAAATACCCCTAGAAACTCACCCATTATAGTCCGATCTCGATTCTGAAAAAAAATATTCTCGATCATCTCTTGTTCGTACCATGCGAAATAACCTCTCTTCAGGTGTATTTTCGCTCAACAAAGGTTGGATTCTTGGATTCAGCGGGTCAAAATACACCTATAAACCCACCCATCAAAGTTCGATTCCGATTCTGGAGACAGATATTTTCGATCATCTCTTTTTCGTACCATGCGAAATAACCTTTTTCCAGGCATATTTTTGCTCATCAAAGTTTGGATTTTCGGATTCAGCGGGTCGAAATACACCTAGAAACTCACCCATCAAAGTCCGATCTTGATTCTGAAAAAAAATATTTTCGATCATCTCTTTTTCGTACCATGCGAAATAACTTTTTTCCAAGCATATTTTTGGTCATCAAAGGTTGGATTTTCGGATTCAGGGGGTCGAAATACACCTAGAAACTCACCCATTAAAGTCCGATTTTGATTCTGAAAAAAGATATTTTCGATCATCTCTTTTTCGTTCCATGCGAAATAACTTCTTTCCAGGTGTATTTTCGTGTAACAAAGGTTGGATTTTTGGATTCAGCGGGTCAAAATACACCTATAAACCCACCCATCAAAGTCCGATCTTGATTCTGAAAAAAAATATTTTCGATCATCTCTTTTTCGTACCATGCGAAATAACTTTTTTCCAAGCATATTTTTGGTCATCAGAGGTTGGATTTTCGGATTCAGGGGGTCGAAATACACCTAGAAACTCACCCATTAAAGTCCGATTTTGATTCTGAAAAAAGATATTTTCGATCATCTCTTTTTCGTACCATGCGAAATAACTTCTTTCCAGGTGTATTTTCGTGTAACAAAGGTTGGATTTTTGGATTCAGCGGGTCAAGATACACCTATACACCCACCCATCAAAGTTCGATTCCGATTCTGGAGACAGATATTTTCGATCATCTCTTTTTCGTACCATGCGAAATAACTTTTTTCCAAGCATATTTTTGCTCATCAAAGTTCGGATTTTCGGATTCAGCGGGTCGAAATACACCTAGAAACTCACCCATCAAAGTCCGATCTTGATTCTGAAAAAAAATATTTTCGATCATCTCTTTTTCGTACCATGCGAAATAACTTTTTTCCAAGCATATTTTTGGTCATCAGAGGTTGGATTTTCGGATTCAGGGGGTCGGAATACACCTAGAAACTCACCTATTAAAGTCCGATTTTGATTCTGAAAAAAAATATTTTCGATCATCTCTTTTTCGTTCCATGCGAAATAGCTTCTTACCAGATGTATTTTCGTGTAACAGAGGTTGGATTTTCGGATTCAGGGGGTCGAAATACACCTAGAAACTCACCTATTAAAGTCCGATTTTGATTCTGAAAAAAAATATTTTCGATCATCTCTTTTTCGTACCATGCGAAATAACTTCTTTCCAGGTGTATTTTCGTGTAACAAAGGTTGGATTTTGGGATTCAGCGGGTCAAAATACAGCTATAAACCCACCATTCAAAGTTCGATTTCGATTCTGGAGACAGATATTTTCGATCATCTCTTTTTCGTACCATTCGAAATAACTTTTTTCCAAGCATATTTTTGGTCATCAAAGGTTCGATTTTCGGATTCAGCGGGTCGAAATACACCTAGAAACTCACCCATCAAAGTCCGATCTTGATTCTGAAAAAAAATATTTTCGATCATCTCTTTTTCGTACCATGCGAAATAACTTTTTTCCAAGCATATTTTTGGTCATACGAGGTCGGATTTTTGGATTCAGCGGGTCGGAATACCCCTAGAAACTCACCCATTAAAGTCCGATCTCGATCCTGAAAAACAATATTTTCGATCATCTCTTGTTCGTACCATGCGAAATAACTTCATTTCAGGTGTATTTTCGCTCAACAAAGGTTGGATTTTTGGATTCAGCGGGTCAAAATACACCTATAAACCCACCCATCAAAGTTCGATTCCGATTCTGGAGACAGATATTTTCGATCATCTCTTTTTCGTACCATGCGAAATAACTTTTTTCCAAGCATATTTGTGCTCATCAAAGTTTGGATTTTCGGATTCAGCGGGTCGAAATACACCTAGAAACTCACCCATCAAAGTCCGATCTTGATTCTGAAAAAAAATATTTTCGATCATCTCTTTTTCGTACCATGCGAAATAACTTTTTTCCAAGCATATTTGTGGTCATCAAAGGTTGGATTTTCGGATTCAGGGGGTCGAAATACACCTAGAAACTCACCCATTAAAGTCCGATTTTGATTCTGAAAAAAGATATTTTCGATCATCTCTTTTTCGTTCCATGCGAAATAACTTCTTTCCAGGTGTATTTTCGTGTAACAAAGGTTGGATTTTTGGATTCAGCGGGTCAAAATACACCTATAAACCCACCCAACAAAGTCCGATCTTGATTCTGAAAAAAAATATTTTCGATCATCTCTTTTTCGTACCATGCGAAATAACTTTTTTCCAAGCATATTTTTGGTCATCAGAGGTTGGATTTTTGGATTCAGGGGGTCGAAATACACCTAGAAACTCACCCATTAAAGTCCGATTTTGATTCTGAAAAAAGATATTTTCGATCATCTCTTTTTCGTACCATGCGAAATAACTTCTTTCCAGGTGTATTTTCGTGTAACAAAGGTTGGATTTTTGGATTCAGCGGGTCAAGATACACCTATACACCCACCCATCAAAGTTCGATTCCGATTCTGGAGACAGATATTTTCGATCATCTCTTTTTCGTACCATGCGAAATAACTTTTTTCCAAGCATATTTTTGCTCATCAAAGTTCGGATTTTCGGATTCAGCGGGTCGAAATACACCTAGAAACTCACCCATCAAAGTCCGATCTTGATTCTGAAAAAAAATATTTTCGATCATCTCTTTTTCGTACCATGCGAAATAACTTTTTTCCAAGCATATTTTTGGTCATCAGAGGTTGGATTTTCGGATTCAGGGGGTCGAAATACACCTAGAAACTCACCTATTAAAGTCCGATTTTGATTCTGAAAAAAAATATTTTCGATCATCTCTTTTTCGTTCCAGGCGAAATAGCTCCTTTCCAGGTGTATTTTCGTGTAACAGAGGTTGGATTTTCGGATTCAGGGGGTCGAAATACACCTAGAAACTCACCTATTAAAGTCCGATTTTGATTCTGAAAAAAAATATTTTCGATCATCTCTTTTTCGTACCATGCGAAATAACTTCTTTCCAGGTGTATTTTCGTGTAACAAAGGTTGGATTTTGGGATTCAGCGGGTCAAAATACAGCTATAAACCCACCATTCAAAGTTCGATTTCGATTCTGGAGACAGATATTTTCGATCATCTCTTTTTCGTACCATTCGAAATAACTTTTTTCCAAGCATATTTTTGGTCATCAAAGGTTCGATTTTCGGATTCAGCGGGTCGAAATACACCTAGAAACTCACCCATCAAAGTCCGATCTTGATTCTGAAAAAAAATATTTTCGATCATCTCTTTTTCGTACCATGCGAAATAACTTTTTTCCAAGCATATTTTTGGTCATCAGAGGTTGGATTTTCGGATTCAGGGGGTCGAAATACACCTAGAAACTCACCCATTAAAGTCCGATTTTGATTCTGAAAAAAGATATTTTCGATCATCTCTTTTTCGTACCATGCGAAATAACTTCTTTCCAGGTGTATTTTCGTGTAACAAAGGTTGGATTTTTGGATTCAGCGGGTCAAGATACACCTATACACCCACCCATCAAAGTTCGATTCCGATTCTGGAGACAGATATTTTCGATCATCTCTTTTTCGTACCATGCGAAATAACTTTTTTCCAAGCATATTTTTGGTCATCAAAGGTTGGATTTTCGCATCCAGCGGGTCGAAATACACCTAGAAACTCACCCATCAAAGTCCGATTTTGATTCTGAAAGAAAATATTTTCGATCATCTCTTTTTCGTACCATGCGAAATAACTTTTTTCCAAGCATGTTTTTGGTCACAAGAGGTCGGATTTTTGGATTCAGCGGGTCGAAATACCCCTAGAAACTCACCCATTAAAGTCCGATCTCGATTCTGAACAAAAATATTTTCGATCAGCTCTTTTTCGTACCATGCGGAATAACTTCTTTCCAGGTGTATTTTCGTGTAACAAGGGTTAGATTTTCGGATTCAGCGGGTCGAAATACACCTAGAAACTCACCCATCGAAGTCCGATCTTGATTCTGAAAAAAAATATTTTCGATCATCTCTTTTTCGTACCATGCGAAATAATTTTTTTCCAAGCATATTTTTGGTCATACGAGGTCGGATTTTTGGATTCAGCGGGTCGAAATACCCCTAGAAACTCACCCATTATAGTCCGATCTCGATTCTGAAAAAAAATATTTTCGATCATCTCTTGTTCGTACCATGCGAAATAACCTCTCTTCAGGTGTATTTTCGCTCAACAAAGGTTGGATTTTTGGATTCAGCGGGTCAAAATACACCTATAAACCCACCCATCAAAGTTCGATTCCGATTCTGGAGACAGATATTTTCGATCATCTCTTTTTCGTACCATGCGAAATAACTTTTTTCCAGGCATATTTTTGCTCATCAAAGTTTGGATTTTCGGATTCAGCGGGTCGAAATACACCTAGAAACTCACCCATCAAAGTCCGATCTTGATTCTGAAAAAAAATATTTTCGATCATCTCTTTTTCGTACCATGCGAAATAACTTTTTTCAAAGCATATTTTTGGTCATCAAAGGTTGGATTTTCGGATTCAGGGGGTCGAAATACACCTAGAAACTCACCCATTAAAGTCCGATTTTGATTCTGAAAAAAGATATTTTCGATCATCTCTTTTTCGTTCCATGCGAAATAACTTCTTTCCAGGTGTATTTTCGTGTAACAAAGGTTGGATTTTTGGATTCAGCGGGTCAAAATACACCTATAAACCCACCCATCAAAGTCCGATCTTGATTCTGAAAAAAAATATTTTCGATCATCTCTTTTTCGTACCATGCGAAATAACTTTTTTCCAAGCATATTTTTGGTCATCAGAGGTTGGATTTTCGGATTCAGGGGGTCGAAATACACCTAGAAACTCACCCATTAAAGTCCGATTTTGATTCTGAAAAAAGATATTTTCGATCATCTCTTTTTCGTACCATGCGAAATAACTTCTTTCCAGGTGTATTTTCGTGTAACAAAGGTTGGATTTTTGGATTCAGCGGGTCAAGATACACCTATACACCCACCCATCAAAGTTCGATTCCGATTCTGGAGACAGATATTTTCGATCATCTCTTTTTCGTACCATGCGAAATAACTTTTTTCCAAGCATATTTTTGCTCATCAAAGTTCGGATTTTCGGATTCAGCGGGTCGAAATACACCTAGAAACTCACCCATCAAAGTCCGATCTTGATTCTGAAAAAAAATATTTTCGATCATCTCTTTTTCGTACCATGCGAAATAACTTTTTTCCAAGCATATTTTTGGTCATCAGAGGTTGGATTTTCGGATTCAGGGGGTCGAAATACACCTAGAAACTCACCTATTAAAGTCCGATTTTGATTCTGAAAAAAAATATTTTCGATCATCTCTTTTTCGTTCCAGGCGAAATAGCTTCTTTCCAGGTGTATTTTCGTGTAACAGAGGTTGGATTTTCGGATTCAGGGGGTCGAAATACACCTAGAAACTCACCTATTAAAGTCCGATTTTGATTCTGAAAAAAAATATTTTCGATCATCTCTTTTTCGTACCATGCGAAATAACTTCTTTCCAGGTGTATTTTCGTGTAACAAAGGTTGGATTTTGGGATTCAGCGGGTCAAAATACAGCTATAAACCCACCATTCAAAGTTCGATTTCGATTCTGGAGACAGATATTTTCGATCATCTCTTTTTCGTACCATTCGAAATAACTTTTTTCCAAGCATATTTTTGGTCATCAAAGGTTCGATTTTCGGATTCAGCGGGTCGAAATACACCTAGAAACTCACCCATCAAAGTCCGATCTTGATTCTGAAAAAAAATATTTTCGATCATCTCTTTTTCGTACCATGCGAAATAACTTTTTTCCAAGCATATTTTTGGTCATCAGAGGTTGGATTTTCGGATTCAGGGGGTCGAATTACACCTAGAAACTCACCCATTAAAGTCCGATTTTGATTCTGAAAAAAGATATTTTCGATCATCTCTTTTTCGTACCATGCGAAATAACTTCTTTCCAGGTGTATTTTCGTGTAACAAAGGTTGGATTTTTGGATTCAGCGGGTCAAGATACACCTATACACCCACCCATCAAAGTTCGATTCCGATTCTGGAGACAGATATTTTCGATCATCTCTTTTTCGTACCATGCGAAATAACTTTTTTCCAAGCATATTTTTGGTCATCAAAGGTTGGATTTTCGCATCCAGCGGGTCGAAATACACCTAGAAACTCACCCATCAAAGTCCGATTTTGATTCTGAAAGAAAATATTTTCGATCATCTCTTTTTCGTACCATGCGAAATAACTTTTTTCCAAGCATGTTTTTGGTCACAAGAGGTCGGATTTTTGGATTCAGCGGGTCGAAATACCCCTAGAAACTCACCCATTAAAGTCCGATCTCGATTCTGAACAAAAATATTTTCGATCAGCTCTTTTTCGTACCATGCGGAATAACTTCTTTCCAGGTGTATTTTCGTTCAACAAAGGTTTGATTTTTGGATTCAGCGGGTCAAAATACACGTATAAACCCACCCATCAAAGTTCGATTCCGATTCTGGAGACAGATATTTTCGATCATCTCTTTTTCGTACCATGCGAAATAACTTTTTTCCGAGCATATTTCTGCTGATCAAAGGTTGGATTTTTGGATTCAGCGGGTCGAAGTACACCTAGAAACTCACCCATCAAAGTCCGATCTTGATTCTGAAAAAAAATATTTTCGATAATCTCTTTTTCGTACCATGCGATATACCTTTTTTCCAAGCATATTTTTGGTCATCAGAGGTTGGATTTTCGGATTCAGGGGGTCGGAATACACCTAGAAACTCACCCATTAAAGTCCGATTTCGATTCTGAAAAAAAATATTTTCGATCATCTCTTTTTCGTTCCATGCGAAATAACTTCTTTCCAGGTGTATTTTCGTGTAACAAGGGTTAGATTTTCGGATTCAGCGGGTCGAAATACACCTAGAAACTCACCCATCGAAGTCCGATCTTGATTCTGAAAAAAAATATTTTCGATCATCTCTTTTTCGTACCATGCGAAATAATTTTTTTCCAAGCATATTTTTGGTCATACGAGGTCGGATTTTTGGATTCAGCGGGTCGAAATACCCCTAGAAACTCACCCATTATAGTCCGATCTCGATTCTGAAAAAAAATATTTTCGATCATCTCTTGTTCGTACCATGCGAAATAACCTCTCTTCAGGTGTATTTTCGCTCAACAAAGGTTGGATTTTTGGATTCAGCGGGTCAAAATACACCTATAAACCCACCCATCAAAGTTCGATTCCGATTCTGGAGACAGATATTTTCGATCATCTCTTTTTCGTACCATGCGAAATAACTTTTTTCCAGGCATATTTTTGCTCATCAAAGTTTGGATTTTCGGATTCAGCGGGTCGAAATACACCTAGAAACTCACCCATCAAAGTCCGATCTTGATTCTGAAAAAAAATATTTTCGATCATCTCTTTTTCGTACCATGCGAAATAACTTTTTTCCAAGCATATTTTTGGTCATCAAAGGTTGGATTTTCGGATTCAGGGGGTCGAAATACACCTAGAAACTCACCCATTAAAGTCCGATTTTGATTCTGAAAAAAGATATTTTCGATCATCTCTTTTTCGTTCCATGCGAAATAACTTCTTTCCAGGTGTATTTTCGTGTAACAAAGGTTGGATTTTTGGATTCAGCGGGTCAAAATACACCTATAAACCCACCCATCAAAGTCCGATCTTGATTCTGAAAAAAAATATTTTCGATCATCTCTTTTTCGTACCATGCGAAATAACTTTTTTCCAAGCATATTTTTGGTCATCAGAGGTTGGATTTTCGGATTCAGGGGGTCGAAATACACCTAGAAACTCACCCATTAAAGTCCGATTTTGATTCTGAAAAAAGATATTTTCGATCATCTCTTTTTCGTACCATGCGAAATAACTTCTTTCCAGGTGTATTTTCGTGTAACAAAGGTTGGATTTTTGGATTCAGCGGGTCAAGATACACCTATACACCCACCCATCAAAGTTCGATTCCGATTCTGGAGACAGATATTTTCAATCATCTCTTTTTCGTACCATGCGAAATAACTTTTTTCCAAGCATATTTTTGCTCATCAAAGTTCGGATTTTCGGATTCAGCGGGTCGAAATACACCTAGAAACTCACCCATCAAAGTCCGATCTTGATTCTGAAAAAAAATATTTTCGATCATCTCTTTTTCGTACCATGCGAAATAACTTTTTTCCAAGCATATTTTTGGTCATCAGAGGTTGGATTTTCGGATTCAGGGGGTCGGAATACACCTAGAAACTCACCTATTAAAGTCCGATTTTGATTCTGAAAAAAAATATTTTCGATCATCTCTTTTTCGTTCCATGCGAAATAGCTTCTTACCAGGTGTATTTTCGTGTAACAGAGGTTGGATTTTCGGATTCAGGGGGTCGAAATACACCTAGAAACTCACCTATTAAAGTCCGATTTTGATTCTGAAAAAAAATATTTTCGATCATCTCTTTTTCGTACCATGCGAAATAACTTCTTTCCAGGTGTATTTTCGTGTAACAAAGGTTGGATTTTGGGATTCAGCGGGTCAAAATACAGCTATAAACCCACCATTCAAAGTTCGATTTCGATTCTGGAGACAGATATTTTCGATCATCTCTTTTTCGTACCATTCGAAATAACTTTTTTCCAAGCATATTTTTGGTCATCAAAGGTTCGATTTTCGGATTCAGCGGGTCGAAATACACCTAGAAACTCACCCATCAAAGTCCGATCTTGATTCTGAAAAAAAATATTTTCGATCATCTCTTTTTCGTACCATGCGAAATAACTTTTTTCCAAGCATATTTTTGGTCATACGAGGTCGGATTTTTGGATTCAGCGGGTCGGAATACCCCTAGAAACTCACCCATTAAAGTCCGATCTCGATTCTGAAAAAAAATATTTTCGATCATCTCTTGTTCGTACCATGCGAAATAACTTCATTTCAGGTGTATTTTCGCTCAACAAAGGTTGGATTTTTGGATTCAGCGGGTCAAAATACACCTATAAACCCACCCATCAAAGTTCGATTCCGATTCTGGAGACAGATATTTTCGATCATCTCTTTTTCGTACCATGCGAAATAACTTTTTTCCAAGCATATTTGTGCCCATCAAAGTTTGGATTTTCGGATTCAGCGGGTCGAAATACACCTAGAAACTCACCCATCAAAGTCCGATCTTGATTCTGAAAAAAAATATTTTCGATCATCTCTTTTTCGTACCATGCGAAATAACTTTTTTCCAAGCATATTTGTGGTCATCAAAGGTTGGATTTTCGGATTCAGGGGGTCGAAATACACCTAGAAACTCACCCATTAAAGTCCGATTTTGATTCTGAAAAAAGATATTTTCGATCATCTCTTTTTCGTTCCATGCGAAATAACTTCTTTCCAGGTGTATTTTCGTGTAACAAAGGTTGGATTTTTGGATTCAGCGGGTCAAAATACACCTATAAACCCACCCAACAAAGTCCGATCTTGATTCTGAAAAAAAATATTTTCGATCATCTCTTTTTCGTACCATGCGAAATAACTTTTTTCCAAGCATATTTTTGGTCATCAGAGGTTGGATTTTTGGATTCAGGGGGTCGAAATACACCTAGAAACTCACCCATTAAAGTCCGATTTTGATTCTGAAAAAAGATATTTTCGATCATCTCTTTTTCGTACCATGCGAAATAACTTCTTTCCAGGTGTATTTTCGTGTAACAAAGGTTGGATTTTTGGATTCAGCGGGTCAAGATACACCTATACACCCACCCATCAAAGTTCGATTCCGATTCTGGAGACAGATATTTTCGATCATCTCTTTTTCGTACCATGCGAAATAACTTTTTTCCAAGCATATTTTTGCTCATCAAAGTTCGGATTTTCGGATTCAGCGGGTCGAAATACACCTAGAAACTCACCCATCAAAGTCCGATCTTGATTCTGAAAAAAAATATTTTCGATCATCTCTTTTTCGTACCATGCGAAATAACTTTTTTCCAAGCATATTTTTGGTCATCAGAGGTTGGATTTTCGGATTCAGGGGGTCGAAATACACCTAGAAACTCACCTATTAAAGTCCGATTTTGATTCTGAAAAAAAATATTTTCGATCATCTCTTTTTCGTTCCAGGCGAAATAGCTTCTTTCCAGGTGTATTTTCGTGTAACAGAGGTTGGATTTTCGGATTCAGGGGGTCGAAATACACCTAGAAACTCACCTATTAAAGTCCGATTTTGATTCTGAAAAAAAATATTTTCGATCATCTCTTTTTCGTACCATGCGAAATAACTTCTTTCCAGGTGTATTTTCGTGTAACAAAGGTTGGATTTTGGGATTCAGCGGGTCAAAATACAGCTATAAACCCACCATTCACAGTTCGATTTCGATTCTGGAGACAGATATTTTCGATCATCTCTTTTTCGTACCATTCGAAATAACTTTTTTCCAAGCATATTTTTGGTCATCAAAGGTTCGATTTTCGGATTCAGCGGGTCGAAATACACCTAGAAACTCACCCATCAAAGTCCGATCTTGATTCTGAAAAAAAATATTTTCGATCATCTCTTTTTCGTACCATGCGAAATAACTTTTTTCCAAGCATATTTTTGGTCATCAGAGGTTGGATTTTCGGATTCAGGGGGTCGAAATACACCTAGAAACTCACCCATTAAAGTCCGATTTTGATTCTGAAAAATAATATTTTCGATCATCTCTTTTTCGTACCATGCGAAATAACTTCTTTCCAGGTGTATTTTCGTGTAACAAAGGTTGGATTTTTGGATTCAGCGGTTCAAGATACACCTATAAACCCACCCTTCAAAGTTCGATTTCGATTCTGGAGACAGATATTTCCGATCATCTCTTTTTCGTATCATGCGAAATAACTTTTTTCCAAGCATATTTTTGGCTATCAAAGGTTGGATTTTCGCATCCAGCGGGTCGAAATACACCTAGAAACTCACCCATCAAAGTCCGATTTTGATTCTGAAAGAAAATATTTTCGATCATCTCTTTTTCGTACCATGCGAAATAATTTTTTTCCAAGCATATTTTTGGTCATACGAGGTCGGATTTTTGGATTCAGCGGGTCGGAATACCCCTAGAAACTCACCCATTAAAGTCCGATCTCGATTCTGAAAAAAAATATTTTCGATCATCTCTTGTTCGTACCATGCGAAATAACTTCTTTTCAGGTGTATTTTCGCTCAACAAAGGTTGGATTTTTGGATTCAGCGGGTCAAAATACACCTATAAACCCACCCATCAAAGTTCGATTCCGATTCTGGAGACAGATATTTTCGATCATCTCTTTTTCGTACCATGCGAAATAACTTTTTTCCAAGCATATTTGTGGTCATCAAAGGTTGGATTTTCGGATGCAGGGGGTCGAAATACACCTAGAAACTCACCCATTAAAGTCCGATTTTGATTCTGAAAAAAGATATTTTCGATCATCTCTTTTTCGTTCCATGCGAAATAACTTCTTTCCAGGTGTATTTTCGTGTAACAAAGGTTGGATTTTTGGATTCAGCGGGTCAAAATACACCTATAAACCCACCCATCAAAGTCCGATCTTGATTCTGAAAAAAAATATTTTCGATCATACTCTTTTTCGTACCATGCGAAATAACTTTTTTCCAAGCATATTTTTGGTCATCAGAGGTTGGATTTTTGGATTCAGGGGGTCGAAATACACCTAGAAACTCACCCATTAAAGTCCGATTTTGATTCTGAAAAAAGATATTTTCGATCATCTCTTTTTCGTACCATGCGAAATAACTTCTTTCCAGGTGTATTTTCGTGTAACAAAGGTTGGATTTTTGGATTCAGCGGGTCAAGATACACCTATACACCCACCCATCAAAGTTCGATTCCGATTCTGGAGACAGATATTTTCGATCATCTCTTTTTCGTACCATGCGAAATAACTTTTTTCCAAGCATATTTTTGCTCATCAAAGTTCGGATTTTCGGATTCAGCGGGTCGAAATACACCTAGAAACTCACCCATCAAAGTCCGATCTTGATTCTGAAAAAAAATATTTTCGATCATCTCTTTTTCGTACCATGCGAAATAACTTTTTTCCAAGCATATTTTTGGTCATCAGAGGTTGGATTTTCGGATTCAGGGGGTCGAAATACACCTAGAAACTCACCTATTAAAGTCCGATTTTGATTCTGAAAAAAAATATCTTCGATCATCTCTTTTTCGTTCCAGGCGAAATAGCTTCTTTCCAGGTGTATTTTCGTGTAACAGAGGTTGGATTTTCGGATTCAGGGGGTCGAAATACACCTAGAAACTCACCTATTAAAGTCCGATTTTGATTCTGAAAAAAAATATTTTCGATCATCTCTTTTTCGTACCATGCGAAATAACTTCTTTCCAGGTGTATTTTCGTGTAACAAAGGTTGGATTTTGGGATTCAGCGGGTCAAAATACAGCTATAAACCCACCATTCAAAGTTCGATTTCGATTCTGGAGACAGATATTTTCGATCATCTCTTTTTCGTACCATTCGAAATAACTTTTTTCCAAGCATATTTTTGGTCATCAAAGGTTCGATTTTCGGATTCAGCGGGTCGAAATACACCTAGAAACTCACCCATCAAAGTCCGATCTTGATTCTGAAAAAAAATATTTTCGATCATCTCTTTTTCGTACCATGCGAAATAACTTTTTTCCATGCATATTTTTGGTCATCAGAGGTTGGATTTTCGGATTCAGGGGGTCGAAATACACCTAGAAACTCACCCATTAAAGTCCGATTTTGATTCTGAAAAATAATATTTTCGATCATCTCTTTTTCGTACCATGCGAAATAACTTCTTTCCAGGTGTATTTTCGTGTAACAAAGGTTGGATTTTTGGATTCAGCGGTTCAAGATACACCTATAAACCCACCCTTCAAAGTTCGATTTCGATTCTGGAGACAGATATTTCCGATCATCTCTTTTTCGTATCATGCGAAATAACTTTTTTCCAAGCATATTTTTGGCTATCAAAGGTTGGATTTTCGCATCCAGCGGGTCGAAATACACCTAGAAACTCACCCATCAAAGTCCGATTTTGATTCTGAAAGAAAATATTTTCGATCATCTCTTTTTCGTACCATGCGAAATAATTTTTTTCCAAGCATATTTTTGGTCATACGAGGTCGGATTTTTGGATTCAGCGGGTCGGAATACCCCTAGAAACTCACCCATTAAAGTCCGATCTCGATTCTGAAAAAAAATATTTTCGATCATCTCTTGTTCGTACCATGCGAAATAACTTCTTTTCAGGTGTATTTTCGCTCAACAAAGGATGGATTTTTGGATTCAGCGGGTCAAAATACACCTATAAACCCACCCATCAAAGTTCGATTCCGATTCTGGAGACAGATATTTTCGATCATCTCTTTTTCGTACCATGCGAAATAACTTTTTTCCAAGCATATTTGTGGTCATCAAAGGTTGGATTTTCGGATGCAGGGGGTCGAAATACACCTAGAAACTCACCCATTAAAGTCCGATTTTGATTCTGAAAAAAGATATTTTCGATCATCTCTTTTTCGTTCCATGCGAAATAACTTCTTTCCAGGTGTATTTTCGTGTAACAAAGGTTGGATTTTTGGATTCAGCGGGTCAAAATACACCTATAAACCCACCCATCAAAGTCCGATCTTGATTCTGAAAAAAAATATTTTCGATCATCTCTTTTTCGTACCATGCGAAATAACTTTTTTCCAAGCATATTTTTGGTCATCAGAGGTTGGATTTTCGGATTCAGGGGGTCGAAATACACCTAGAAACTCACCCATTAAAGTCCGATTTTGATTCTGAAAAAAGATATTTTCGATCATCTCTTTTTCGTACCATGCGAAATAACTTCTTTCCAGGTGTATTTTCGTGTAACAAAGGTTGGATTTTTGGATTCAGCGGGTCAAGATACACCTATACACCCACCCATCAAAGTTCGATTTCGATTCTGGAGACAGATATTTTCGATCATCTCTTTTTCGTACCATGCGAAATAACTTTTTTCCAAGCATATTTTTGGTCATCAGAGGTTGGATTTTCGGATTCAGGGGGTCGGAATACACCTAGAAACTCACCTCATAAAGTCCGATTTTGATTCTGAAAAAAAATATTTTCGATCATCTCTTTTTCGTTCCATGCGAAATAGCTTCTTTCCAGGTGTATTTTCGTGTAACAGAGGTTGGATTTTCGGATTCAGGGGGTCGAAATACACCTAGAAACTCACCTATTAAAGTCCGATTTTGATTCTGAAAAAAAATATTTTCGATCATCTCTTTTTCGTACCATGCGAAATAACTTCTTTCCAGGTGTATTTTCGTGTAACAAAGGTTGGATTTTGGGATTCAGCGGGTCAAAATACAGCTATAAACCCACCATTCAAAGTTCGATTTCGATTCTGGAGACAGATATTTTCGATCATCTCTTTTTCGTACCATTCGAAATAACTTTTTTCCAAGCATATTTTTGGTCATCAAAGGTTCGATTTTCGGATTCAGCGGGTCGAAATACACCTAGAAACTCACCCATCAAAGTCCGATCTTGATTCTGAAAAAAAATATTTTCGATCATCTCTTTTTCGTACCATGCGAAATAACTTTTTTCCAAGCATATTTTTGGTCATCAGAGGTTGGATTTTCGGATTCAGGGGGTCGAAATACACCTAGAAACTCACCCATTAAAGTCCGATTTTGATTCTGAAAAATAATATTTTCGATCATCTCTTTTTCGTACCATGCGAAATAACTTCTTTCCAGGTGTATTTTCGTGTAACAAAGGTTGGATTTTTGGATTCAGCGGTTCAAGATACACCTATAAACCCACCCTTCAAAGTTCGATTTCGATTCTGGAGACAGATATTTCCGATCATCTCTTTTTCGTATCATGCGAAATAACTTTTTTCCAAGCATATTTTTGGCTATCAAAGGTTGGATTTTCGCATCCAGCGGGTCGAAATACACCTAGAAACTCACCCATCAAAGTCCGATTTTGATTCTGAAAGAAAATATTTTCGATCATCTCTTTTTCGTACCATGCGAAATAATTTTTTTCCAAGCATATTTTTGGTCATACGAGGTCGGATTTTTGGATTCAGCGGGTCGGAATACCCCTAGAAACTCACCCATTAAAGTCCGATCTCGATTCTGAAAAAAAATATTTTCGATCATCTCTTGTTCGTACCATGCGAAATAACTTCTTTTCAGGTGTATTTTCGCTCAACAAAGGATGGATTTTTGGATTCAGCGGGTCAAAATACACCTATAAACCCACCCATCAAAGTTCGATTCCGATTCTGGAGACAGATATTTTCGATCATCTCTTTTTCGTACCATGCGAAATAACTTTTTTCCAAGCATATTTGTGGTCATCAAAGGTTGGATTTTCGGATGCAGGGGGTCGAAATACACCTAGAAACTCACCCATTAAAGTCCGATTTTGATTCTGAAAAAAGATATTTTCGATCATCTCTTTTTCGTTCCATGCGAAATAACTTCTTTCCAGGTGTATTTTCGTGTAACAAAGGTTGGATTTTTGGATTCAGCGGGTCAAAATACACCTATAAACCCACCCATCAAAGTCCGATCTTGATTCTGAAAAAAAATATTTTCGATCATCTCTTTTTCGTACCATGCGAAATAACTTTTTTCCAAGCATATTTTTGGTCATCAGAGGTTGGATTTTCGGATTCAGGGGGTCGAAATACACCTAGAAACTCACCCATTAAAGTCCGATTTTGATTCTGAAAAAAGATATTTTCGATCATCTCTTTTTCGTACCATGCGAAATAACTTCTTTCCAGGTGTATTTTCGTGTAACAAAGGTTGGATTTTTGGATTCAGCGGGTCAAGATACACCTATACACCCACCCATCAAAGTTCGATTTCGATTCTGGAGACAGATATTTTCGATCATCTCTTTTTCGTACCATGCGAAATAACTTTTTTCCAAGCATATTTTTGCTCATCAAAGTTCGGATTTTCGGATTCAGCGGGTCGAAATACACCTAGAAACTCACCCATCAAAGTCCGATCTTGATTCTGAAAAAAAATATTTTCGATCATCTCTTTTTCGTACCATGCGAAATAACTTTTTTCCAAGCATATTTTTGGTCATCAGAGGTTGGATTTTCGGATTCAGGGGGTCGGAATACACCTAGAAACTCACCTCATAAAGTCCGATTTTGATTCTGAAAAAAAATATTTTCGATCATCTCTTTTTCGTTCCATGCGAAATAGCTTCTTTCCAGGTGTATTTTCGTGTAACAGAGGTTGGATTTTCGGATTCAGGGGGTCGAAATACACCTAGAAACTCACCTATTAAAGTCCGATTTTGATTCTGAAAAAAAACATTTTCGATCATCTCTTTTTCGTACCATGCGAAATAACTTCTTTCCAGGTGTATTTTCGTGTAACAAAGGTTGGATTTTGGGATTCAGCGGGTCAAAATACAGCTATAAACCCACCATTCAAAGTTCGATTTCGATTCTGGAGACAGATATTTTCGATCATCTCTTTTTCGTACCATTCGAAATAACTTTTTTCCAAGCATATTTTTGGTCATCAAAGGTTCGATTTTCGGATTCAGCGGGTCGAAATACACCTAGAAACTCACCCATCAAAGTCCGATCTTGATTCTGAAAAAAAATATTTTCGATCATCTCTTTTTCGTACCATGCGAAATAACTTTTTTCCAAGCATATTTTTGGTCATCAGAGGTTGGATTTTCGGATTCAGGGGGTCGAAATACACCTAGAAACTCACCCATTAAAGTCCGATTTTGATTCTGAAAAATAATATTTTCGATCATCTCTTTTTCGTACCATGCGAAATAACTTCTTTCCAGGTGTATTTTCGTGTAACAAAGGTTGGATTTTTGGATTCAGCGGTTCAAGATACACCTATAAACCCACCCTTCAAAGTTCGATTTCGATTCTGGAGACAGATATTTCCGATCATCTCTTTTTCGTATCATGCGAAATAACTTTTTTCCAAGCATATTTTTGGCTATCAAAGGTTGGATTTTCGCATCCAGCGGGTCGAAATACACCTAGAAACTCACCCATCAAAGTCCGATTTTGATTCTGAAAGAAAATATTTTCGATCATCTCTTTTTCGTACCATGCGAAATAATTTTTTTCCAAGCATATTTTTGGTCATACGAGGTCGGATTTTTGGATTCAGCGGGTCGGAATACCCCTAGAAACTCACCCATTAAAGTCCGATCTCGATTCTGAAAAAAAATATTTTCGATCATCTCTTGTTCGTACCATGCGAAATAACTTCTTTTCAGGTGTATTTTCGCTCAACAAAGGTTGGATTTTTGGATTCAGCGGGTCAAAATACACCTATAAACCCACCCATCAAAGTTCGATTCCGATTCTGGAGACAGATATTTTCGATCATCTCTTTTTCGTACCATGCGAAATAACTTTTTTCCAAGCATATTTGTGGTCATCAAAGGTTGGATTTTCGGATGCAGGGGGTCGAAATACACCTAGAAACTCACCCATTAAAGTCCGATTTTGATTCTGAAAAAAGATATTTTCGATCATCTCTTTTTCGTTCCATGCGAAATAACTTCTTTCCAGGTGTATTTTCGTGTAACAAAGGTTGGATTTTTGGATTCAGCGGGTCAAAATACACCTATAAACCCACCCATCAAAGTCCGATCTTGATTCTGAAAAAAAATATTTTCGATCATCTCTTTTTCGTACCATGCGAAATAACTTTTTTCCAAGCATATTTTTGGTCATCAGAGGTTGGATTTTCGGATTCAGGGGGTCGAAATACACCTAGAAACTCACCCATTAAAGTCCGATTTTGATTCTGAAAAAAGATATTTTCGATCATCTCTTTTTCGTACCATGCGAAATAACTTCTTTCCAGGTGTATTTTCGTGTAACAAAGGTTGGATTTTTGGATTCAGCGGGTCAAGATACACCTATACACCCACCCATCAAAGTTCGATTTCGATTCTGGAGACAGATATTTTCGATCATCTCTTTTTCGTACCATGCGAAATAACTTTTTTCCAAGCATATTTTTGCTCATCAAAGTTCGGATTTTCGGATTCAGCGGGTCGAAATACACCTAGAAACTCACCCATCAAAGTCCGATCTTGATTCTGAAAAAAAATATTTTCGATCATCTCTTTTTCGTACCATGCGAAATAACTTTTTTCCAAGCATATTTTTGGTCATCAGAGGTTGGATTTTCGGATTCAGGGGGTCGGAATACACCTAGAAACTCACCTCATAAAGTCCGATTTTGATTCTGAAAAAAAATATTTTCGATCATCTCTTTTTCGTTCCATGCGAAATAGCTTCTTTCCAGGTGTATTTTCGTGTAACAGAGGTTGGATTTTCGGATTCAGGGGGTCGAAATACACCTAGAAACTCACCTATTAAAGTCCGATTTTGATTCTGAAAAAAAACATTTTCGATCATCTCTTTTTCGTACCATGCGAAATAACTTCTTTCCAGGTGTATTTTCGTGTAACAAAGGTTGGATTTTGGGATTCAGCGGGTCAAAATACAGCTATAAACCCACCATTCAAAGTTCGATTTCGATTCTGGAGACAGATATTTTCGATCATCTCTTTTTCGTACCATTCGAAATAACTTTTTTCCAAGCATATTTTTGGTCATCAAAGGTTCGATTTTCGGATTCAGCGGGTCGAAATACACCTAGAAACTCACCCATCAAAGTCCGATCTTGATTCTGAAAAAAAATATTTTCGATCATCTCTTTTTCGTACCATGCGAAATAACTTTTTTCCAAGCATATTTTTGGTCATACGAGGTCGGATTTTTGGATTCAGCGGGTCGGAATACCCCTAGAAACTCACCCATTAAAGTCCGATCTCGATTCTGAAAAAAAATATTTTCGATCATCTCTTGTTCGTACCATGCGAAATAACTTCTTTTCAGGTGTATTTTCGCTCAACAAAGGTTGGATTTTTGGATTCAGCGGGTCAAAATACACCTATAAACCCACCCATCAAAGTTCGATTCCGATTCTGGAGACAGATATTTTCGATCATCTCTTTTTCGTACCATGCGAAATAACTTTTTTCCAAGCATATTTGTGCTCATCAGAGTTTGGATTTTCGGATTCAGCGGGTCGAAATACACCTAGAAACTCACCCATCAAAGTCCGATCTTGATTCTGAAAAAAAATATCTTCGATCATCTCTTTTTCGTACCATGCGAAATAACTTTTTTCCAAGCATATTTTTGGTCATCAGAGGTTGGATTTTCGGATTCAGGGGGTCGAAATACACCTAGAAACTCACCTATTAAAGTCCGATTTTGATTCTGAAAAAAAATATTTTCGATCATCTCTTTTTCGTTCCAGGCGAAATAGCTTCTTTCCAGGTGTATTTTCGTGTAACAGAGGTTGGATTTTCGGATTCAGGGGGTCGAAATACACCTAGAAACTCGCCTATTAAAGTCCGATTTTGATTCTGAAAAAAAATATTTTCGATCATCTCTTTTTCGTACCATGCGAAATAACTTCTTTCCAGGTGTATTTTCGTGTAACAAAGGTTGGATTTTGGGATTCAGCGGGTCAAAATACAGCTATAAACCCACCATTCAAAGTTCGATTTCGATTCTGGAGACAGATATTTTCGATCATCTCTTTTTCGTACCATTCGAAATAACTTTTTTCCAAGCATATTTTTGGTCATCAAAGGTTCGATTTTCGGATTCAGCGGGTCGAAATACACCTAGAAACTCACCCATCAAAGTCCGATCTTGATTCTGAAAAAAAATATTTTCGATCATCTCTTTTTCGTACCATGCGAAATAACTTTTTTCCAAGCATATTTTTGGTCATCAGAGGTTGGATTTTCGGATTCAGGGGGTCGAAATACACCTAGAAACTCACCCATTAAAGTCCGATTTTGATTCTGAAAAATAATATTTTCGATCATCTCTTTTTCGTACCATGCGAAATAACTTCTTTCCAGGTGTATTTTCGTGTAACAAAGGTTGGATTTTTGGATTCAGCGGTTCAAGATACACCTATAAACCCACCCTTCAAAGTTCGATTTCGATTCTGGAGACAGATATTTCCGATCATCTCTTTTTCGTATCATGCGAAATAACTTTTTTCCAAGCATATTTTTGGTTATCAAAGGTTGGATTTTCGCATCCAGCGGGTCGAAATACACCTAGAAACTCACCCATCAAAGTCCGATTTTGATTCTGAAAGAAAATATTTTCGATCATCTCTTTTTCGTACCATGCGAAATAATTTTTTTCCAAGCATATTTTTGGTCATACGAGGTCGGATTTTTGGATTCAGCGGGTCGGAATACCCCTAGAAACTCACCCATTAAAGTCCGATCTCGATTCTGAAAAAAAATATTTTCGATCATCTCTTGTTCGTACCATGCGAAATAACTTCTTTTCAGGTGTATTTTCGCTCAACAAAGGTTGGATTTTTGGATTCAGCGGGTCAAAATACACCTATAAACCCACCCATCAAAGTTCGATTCCGATTCTGGAGACAGATATTTTCGATCATCTCTTTTTCGTACCATGCGAAATAACTTTTTTCCAAGCATATTTGTGCTCATCAAAGTTTGGATTTTCGGATTCAGCGGGTCGAAATACACCTAGAAACTCACCCATCAAAGTCCGATCTTGATTCTGAAAAAAAATATTTTCGATCATCTCTTTTTCGTACCATGCGAAATAACTTGTTTCCAAGCATATTTGTGGTCATCAAAGGTTGGATTTTCGGATTCAGGGGGTCGAAATACACCTAGAAACTCACCCATTAAAGTCCGATTTTGATTCTGAAAAAAGATATTTTCGATCATCTCTTTTTCGTTCCATGCGAAATAACTTCTTTCCAGGTGTATTTTCGTGTAACAAAGGTTGGATTTTTGGATTCAGCGGGTCAAAATACACCTATAAACCCACCCATCAAAGTTCGATTCCGATTCTGGAGACAGATATTTTCGATCATCTCTTTTTCGTACCATGCGAAATAACTTTTTTCCAAGCATATTTGTGCTCATCAAAGTTTGGATTTTCGGATTCAGCGGGTCGAAATACACCTAGAAACTCACCCATCAAAGTCCGATCTTGATTCTGAAAAAAAATATTTTCGATCATCTCTTTTTCGTACCATGCGAAATAACTTTTTTCCAAGCATATTTGTGGTCATCAAAGGTTGGATTTTCGGATTCAGGGGGTCGAAATACACCTAGAAACTCACCCATTAAAGTCCGATTTTGATTCTGAAAAAAGATATTTTCGATCATCTCTTTTTCGTTCCATGCGAAATAACTTCTTTCCAGGTGTATTTTCGTGTAACAAAGGTTGGATTTTTGGATTCAGCGGGTCAAAATACACCTATAAACCCACCCAACAAAGTCCGATCTTGATTCTGAAAAAAAATATTTTCGATCATCTCTTTTTCGTACCATGCGAAATAACTTTTTTCCAAGCATATTTTTGGTCATCAGAGGTTGGATTTTTGGATTCAGGGGGTCGAAATACACCTAGAAACTCACCCATTAAAGTCCGATTTTGATTCTGAAAAAAGATATTTTCGATCATCTCTTTTTCGTACCATGCGAAATAACTTCTTTCCAGGTGTATTTTCGTGTAACAAAGGTTGGATTTTTGGATTCAGCGGGTCAAGATACACCTATACACCCACCCATCAAAGTTCGATTCCGATTCTGGAGACAGATATTTTCGATCATCTCTTTTTCGTACCATGCGAAATAACTTTTTTCCAAGCATATTTTTGCTCATCAAAGTTCGGATTTTCGGATTCAGCGGGTCGAAATACACCTAGAAACTCACCCATCAAAGTCCGATCTTGATTCTGAAAAAAAATATTTTCGATCATCTCTTTTTCGTACCATGCGAAATAACTTTTTTCCAAGCATATTTTTGGTCATCAGAGGTTGGATTTTCGGATTCAGGGGGTCGAAATACACCTAGAAACTCACCTATTAAAGTCCGATTTTGATTCTGAAAAAAAATATTTTCGATCATCTCTTTTTCGTTCCAGGCGAAATAGCTTCTTTCCAGGTGTATTTTCGTGTAACAGAGGTTGGATTTTCGGATTCAGGGGGTCGAAATACACCTAGAAACTCACCTATTAAAGTCCGATTTTGATTCTGAAAAAAAATATTTTCGATCATCTCTTTTTCGTACCATGCGAAATAACTTCTTTCCAGGTGTATTTTCGTGTAACAAAGGTTGGATTTTGGGATTCAGCGGGTCAAAATACAGCTATAAACCCACCATTCACAGTTCGATTTCGATTCTGGAGACAGATATTTTCGATCATCTCTTTTTCGTACCATTCGAAATAACTTTTTTCCAAGCATATTTTTGGTCATCAAAGGTTCGATTTTCGGATTCAGCGGGTCGAAATACACCTAGAAACTCACCCATCAAAGTCCGATCTTGATTCTGAAAAAAAATATTTTCGATCATCTCTTTTTCGTACCATGCGAAATAACTTTTTTCCAAGCATATTTTTGGTCATCAGAGGTTGGATTTTCGGATTCAGGGGGTCGAAATACACCTAGAAACTCACCCATTAAAGTCCGATTTTGATTCTGAAAAATAATATTTTCGATCATCTCTTTTTCGTACCATGCGAAATAACTTCTTTCCAGGTGTATTTTCGTGTAACAAAGGTTGGATTTTTGGATTCAGCGGTTCAAGATACACCTATAAACCCACCCTTCAAAGTTCGATTTCGATTCTGGAGACAGATATTTCCGATCATCTCTTTTTCGTATCATGCGAAATAACTTTTTTCCAAGCATATTTTTGGCTATCAAAGGTTGGATTTTCGCATCCAGCGGGTCGAAATACACCTAGAAACTCACCCATCAAAGTCCGATTTTGATTCTGAAAGAAAATATTTTCGATCATCTCTTTTTCGTACCATGCGAAATAATTTTTTTCCAAGCATATTTTTGGTCATACGAGGTCGGATTTTTGGATTCAGCGGGTCGGAATACCCCTAGAAACTCACCCATTAAAGTCCGATCTCGATTCTGAAAAAAAATATTTTCGATCATCTCTTGTTCGTACCATGCGAAATAACTTCTTTTCAGGTGTATTTTCGCTCAACAAAGGTTGGATTTTTGGATTCAGCGGGTCAAAATACACCTATAAACCCACCCATCAAAGTTCGATTCCGATTCTGGAGACAGATATTTTCGATCATCTCTTTTTCGTACCATGCGAACTAACTTTTTTCCAAGCATATTTGTGGTCATCAAAGGTTGGATTTTCGGATGCAGGGGGTCGAAATACACCTAGAAACTCACCCATTAAAGTCCGATTTTGATTCTGAAAAAAGATATTTTCGATCATCTCTTTTTCGTTCCATGCGAAATAACTTCTTTCCAGGTGTATTTTCGTGTAACAAAGGTTGGATTTTTGGATTCAGCGGGTCAAAATACACCTATAAACCCACCCATCAAAGTCCGATCTTGATTCTGAAAAAAAATATTTTCGATCATACTCTTTTTCGTACCATGCGAAATAACTTTTTTCCAAGCATATTTTTGGTCATCAGAGGTTGGATTTTTGGATTCAGGGGGTCGAAATACACCTAGAAACTCACCCATTAAAGTCCGATTTTGATTCTGAAAAAAGATATTTTCGATCATCTCTTTTTCGTACCATGCGAAATAACTTCTTTCCAGGTGTATTTTCGTGTAACAAAGGTTGGATTTTTGGATTCAGCGGGTCAAGATACACCTATACACCCACCCATCAAAGTTCGATTCCGATTCTGGAGACAGATATTTTCGATCATCTCTTTTTCGTACCATGCGAAATAACTTTTTTCCAAGCATATTTTTGCTCATCAAAGTTCGGATTTTCGGATTCAGCGGGTCGAAATACACCTAGAAACTCACCCATCAAAGTCCGATCTTGATTCTGAAAAAAAATATTTTCGATCATCTCTTTTTCGTACCATGCGAAATAACTTTTTTCCAAGCATATTTTTGGTCATCAGAGGTTGGATTTTCGGATTCAGGGGGTCGAAATACACCTAGAAACTCACCTATTAAAGTCCGATTTTGATTCTGAAAAAAAATATCTTCGATCATCTCTTTTTCGTTCCAGGCGAAATAGCTTCTTTCCAGGTGTATTTTCGTGTAACAGAGGTTGGATTTTCGGATTCAGGGGGTCGAAATACACCTAGAAACTCACCTATTAAAGTCCGATTTTGATTCTGAAAAAAAATATTTTCGATCATCTCTTTTTCGTACCATGCGAAATAACTTCTTTCCAGGTGTATTTTCGTGTAACAAAGGTTGGATTTTGGGATTCAGCGGGTCAAAATACAGCTATAAACCCACCATTCAAAGTTCGATTTCGATTCTGGAGACAGATATTTTCGATCATCTCTTTTTCGTACCATTCGAAATAACTTTTTTCCAAGCATATTTTTGGTCATCAAAGGTTCGATTTTCGGATTCAGCGGGTCGAAATACACCTAGAAACTCACCCATCAAAGTCCGATCTTGATTCTGAAAAAAAATATTTTCGATCATCTCTTTTTCGTACCATGCGAAATAACTTTTTTCCATGCATATTTTTGGTCATCAGAGGTTGGATTTTCGGATTCAGGGGGTCGAAATACACCTAGAAACTCACCCATTAAAGTCCGATTTTGATTCTGAAAAATAATATTTTCGATCATCTCTTTTTCGTACCATGCGAAATAACTTCTTTCCAGGTGTATTTTCGTGTAACAAAGGTTGGATTTTTGGATTCAGCGGTTCAAGATACACCTATAAACCCACCCTTCAAAGTTCGATTTCGATTCTGGAGACAGATATTTCCGATCATCTCTTTTTCGTATCATGCGAAATAACTTTTTTCCAAGCATATTTTTGGCTATCAAAGGTTGGATTTTCGCATCCAGCGGGTCGAAATACACCTAGAAACTCACCCATCAAAGTCCGATTTTGATTCTGAAAGAAAATATTTTCGATCATCTCTTTTTCGTACCATGCGAAATAATTTTTTTCCAAGCATATTTTTGGTCATACGAGGTCGGATTTTTGGATTCAGCGGGTCGGAATACCCCTAGAAACTCACCCATTAAAGTCCGATCTCGATTCTGAAAAAAAATATTTTCGATCATCTCTTGTTCGTACCATGCGAAATAACTTCTTTTCAGGTGTATTTTCGCTCAACAAAGGATGGATTTTTGGATTCAGCGGGTCAAAATACACCTATAAACCCACCCATCAAAGTTCGATTCCGATTCTGGAGACAGATATTTTCGATCATCTCTTTTTCGTACCATGCGAAATAACTTTTTTCCAAGCATATTTGTGGTCATCAAAGGTTGGATTTTCGGATGCAGGGGGTCGAAATACACCTAGAAACTCACCCATTAAAGTCCGATTTTGATTCTGAAAAAAGATATTTTCGATCATCTCTTTTTCGTTCCATGCGAAATAACTTCTTTCCAGGTGTATTTTCGTGTAACAAAGGTTGGATTTTTGGATTCAGCGGGTCAAAATACACCTATAAACCCACCCATCAAAGTCCGATCTTGATTCTGAAAAAAAATATTTTCGATCATCTCTTTTTCGTACCATGCGAAATAACTTTTTTCCAAGCATATTTTTGGTCATCAGAGGTTGGATTTTCGGATTCAGGGGGTCGAAATACACCTAGAAACTCACCCATTAAAGTCCGATTTTGATTCTGAAAAAAGATATTTTCGATCATCTCTTTTTCGTACCATGCGAAATAACTTCTTTCCAGGTGTATTTTCGTGTAACAAAGGTTGGATTTTTGGATTCAGCGGGTCAAGATACACCTATACACCCACCCATCAAAGTTCGATTTCGATTCTGGAGACAGATATTTTCGATCATCTCTTTTTCGTACCATGCGAAATAACTTTTTTCCAAGCATATTTTTGGTCATCAGAGGTTGGATTTTCGGATTCAGGGGGTCGGAATACACCTAGAAACTCACCTCATAAAGTCCGATTTTGATTCTGAAAAAAAATATTTTCGATCATCTCTTTTTCGTTCCATGCGAAATAGCTTCTTTCCAGGTGTATTTTCGTGTAACAGAGGTTGGATTTTCGGATTCAGGGGGTCGAAATACACCTAGAAACTCACCTATTAAAGTCCGATTTTGATTCTGAAAAAAAATATTTTCGATCATCTCTTTTTCGTACCATGCGAAATAACTTCTTTCCAGGTGTATTTTCGTGTAACAAAGGTTGGATTTTGGGATTCAGCGGGTCAAAATACAGCTATAAACCCACCATTCAAAGTTCGATTTCGATTCTGGAGACAGATATTTTCGATCATCTCTTTTTCGTACCATTCGAAATAACTTTTTTCCAAGCATATTTTTGGTCATCAAAGGTTCGATTTTCGGATTCAGCGGGTCGAAATACACCTAGAAACTCACCCATCAAAGTCCGATCTTGATTCTGAAAAAAAATATTTTCGATCATCTCTTTTTCGTACCATGCGAAATAACTTTTTTCCAAGCATATTTTTGGTCATCAGAGGTTGGATTTTCGGATTCAGGGGGTCGAAATACACCTAGAAACTCACCCATTAAAGTCCGATTTTGATTCTGAAAAATAATATTTTCGATCATCTCTTTTTCGTACCATGCGAAATAACTTCTTTCCAGGTGTATTTTCGTGTAACAAAGGTTGGATTTTTGGATTCAGCGGTTCAAGATACACCTATAAACCCACCCTTCAAAGTTCGATTTCGATTCTGGAGACAGATATTTCCGATCATCTCTTTTTCGTATCATGCGAAATAACTTTTTTCCAAGCATATTTTTGGCTATCAAAGGTTGGATTTTCGCATCCAGCGGGTCGAAATACACCTAGAAACTCACCCATCAAAGTCCGATTTTGATTCTGAAAGAAAATATTTTCGATCATCTCTTTTTCGTACCATGCGAAATAATTTTTTTCCAAGCATATTTTTGGTCATACGAGGTCGGATTTTTGGATTCAGCGGGTCGGAATACCCCTAGAAACTCACCCATTAAAGTCCGATCTCGATTCTGAAAAAAAATATTTTCGATCATCTCTTGTTCGTACCATGCGAAATAACTTCTTTTCAGGTGTATTTTCGCTCAACAAAGGATGGATTTTTGGATTCAGCGGGTCAAAATACACCTATAAACCCACCCATCAAAGTTCGATTCCGATTCTGGAGACAGATATTTTCGATCATCTCTTTTTCGTACCATGCGAAATAACTTTTTTCCAAGCATATTTGTGGTCATCAAAGGTTGGATTTTCGGATGCAGGGGGTCGAAATACACCTAGAAACTCACCCATTAAAGTCCGATTTTGATTCTGAAAAAAGATATTTTCGATCATCTCTTTTTCGTTCCATGCGAAATAACTTCTTTCCAGGTGTATTTTCGTGTAACAAAGGTTGGATTTTTGGATTCAGCGGGTCAAAATACACCTATAAACCCACCCATCAAAGTCCGATCTTGATTCTGAAAAAAAATATTTTCGATCATCTCTTTTTCGTACCATGCGAAATAACTTTTTTCCAAGCATATTTTTGGTCATCAGAGGTTGGATTTTCGGATTCAGGGGGTCGAAATACACCTAGAAACTCACCCATTAAAGTCCGATTTTGATTCTGAAAAAAGATATTTTCGATCATCTCTTTTTCGTACCATGCGAAATAACTTCTTTCCAGGTGTATTTTCGTGTAACAAAGGTTGGATTTTTGGATTCAGCGGGTCAAGATACACCTATACACCCACCCATCAAAGTTCGATTTCGATTCTGGAGACAGATATTTTCGATCATCTCTTTTTCGTACCATGCGAAATAACTTTTTTCCAAGCATATTTTTGCTCATCAAAGTTCGGATTTTCGGATTCAGCGGGTCGAAATACACCTAGAAACTCACCCATCAAAGTCCGATCTTGATTCTGAAAAAAAATATTTTCGATCATCTCTTTTTCGTACCATGCGAAATAACTTTTTTCCAAGCATATTTTTGGTCATCAGAGGTTGGATTTTCGGATTCAGGGGGTCGGAATACACCTAGAAACTCACCTCATAAAGTCCGATTTTGATTCTGAAAAAAAATATTTTCGATCATCTCTTTTTCGTTCCATGCGAAATAGCTTCTTTCCAGGTGTATTTTCGTGTAACAGAGGTTGGATTTTCGGATTCAGGGGGTCGAAATACACCTAGAAACTCACCTATTAAAGTCCGATTTTGATTCTGAAAAAAAACATTTTCGATCATCTCTTTTTCGTACCATGCGAAATAACTTCTTTCCAGGTGTATTTTCGTGTAACAAAGGTTGGATTTTGGGATTCAGCGGGTCAAAATACAGCTATAAACCCACCATTCAAAGTTCGATTTCGATTCTGGAGACAGATATTTTCGATCATCTCTTTTTCGTACCATTCGAAATAACTTTTTTCCAAGCATATTTTTGGTCATCAAAGGTTCGATTTTCGGATTCAGCGGGTCGAAATACACCTAGAAACTCACCCATCAAAGTCCGATCTTGATTCTGAAAAAAAATATTTTCGATCATCTCTTTTTCGTACCATGCGAAATAACTTTTTTCCAAGCATATTTTTGGTCATCAGAGGTTGGATTTTCGGATTCAGGGGGTCGAAATACACCTAGAAACTCACCCATTAAAGTCCGATTTTGATTCTGAAAAATAATATTTTCGATCATCTCTTTTTCGTACCATGCGAAATAACTTCTTTCCAGGTGTATTTTCGTGTAACAAAGGTTGGATTTTTGGATTCAGCGGTTCAAGATACACCTATAAACCCACCCTTCAAAGTTCGATTTCGATTCTGGAGACAGATATTTCCGATCATCTCTTTTTCGTATCATGCGAAATAACTTTTTTCCAAGCATATTTTTGGCTATCAAAGGTTGGATTTTCGCATCCAGCGGGTCGAAATACACCTAGAAACTCACCCATCAAAGTCCGATTTTGATTCTGAAAGAAAATATTTTCGATCATCTCTTTTTCGTACCATGCGAAATAATTTTTTTCCAAGCATATTTTTGGTCATACGAGGTCGGATTTTTGGATTCAGCGGGTCGGAATACCCCTAGAAACTCACCCATTAAAGTCCGATCTCGATTCTGAAAAAAAATATTTTCGATCATCTCTTGTTCGTACCATGCGAAATAACTTCTTTTCAGGTGTATTTTCGCTCAACAAAGGTTGGATTTTTGGATTCAGCGGGTCAAAATACACCTATAAACCCACCCATCAAAGTTCGATTCCGATTCTGGAGACAGATATTTTCGATCATCTCTTTTTCGTACCATGCGAAATAACTTTTTTCCAAGCATATTTGTGGTCATCAAAGGTTGGATTTTCGGATGCAGGGGGTCGAAATACACCTAGAAACTCACCCATTAAAGTCCGATTTTGATTCTGAAAAAAGATATTTTCGATCATCTCTTTTTCGTTCCATGCGAAATAACTTCTTTCCAGGTGTATTTTCGTGTAACAAAGGTTGGATTTTTGGATTCAGCGGGTCAAAATACACCTATAAACCCACCCATCAAAGTCCGATCTTGATTCTGAAAAAAAATATTTTCGATCATCTCTTTTTCGTACCATGCGAAATAACTTTTTTCCAAGCATATTTTTGGTCATCAGAGGTTGGATTTTCGGATTCAGGGGGTCGAAATACACCTAGAAACTCACCCATTAAAGTCCGATTTTGATTCTGAAAAAAGATATTTTCGATCATCTCTTTTTCGTACCATGCGAAATAACTTCTTTCCAGGTGTATTTTCGTGTAACAAAGGTTGGATTTTTGGATTCAGCGGGTCAAGATACACCTATACACCCACCCATCAAAGTTCGATTTCGATTCTGGAGACAGATATTTTCGATCATCTCTTTTTCGTACCATGCGAAATAACTTTTTTCCAAGCATATTTTTGCTCATCAAAGTTCGGATTTTCGGATTCAGCGGGTCGAAATACACCTAGAAACTCACCCATCAAAGTCCGATCTTGATTCTGAAAAAAAATATTTTCGATCATCTCTTTTTCGTACCATGCGAAATAACTTTTTTCCAAGCATATTTTTGGTCATCAGAGGTTGGATTTTCGGATTCAGGGGGTCGGAATACACCTAGAAACTCACCTCATAAAGTCCGATTTTGATTCTGAAAAAAAATATTTTCGATCATCTCTTTTTCGTTCCATGCGAAATAGCTTCTTTCCAGGTGTATTTTCGTGTAACAGAGGTTGGATTTTCGGATTCAGGGGGTCGAAATACACCTCGAAACTCACCTATTAAAGTCCGATTTTGATTCTGAAAAAAAACATTTTCGATCATCTCTTTTTCGTACCATGCGAAATAACTTCTTTCCAGGTGTATTTTCGTGTAACAAAGGTTGGATTTTGGGATTCAGCGGGTCAAAATACAGCTATAAACCCACCATTCAAAGTTCGATTTCGATTCTGGAGACAGATATTTTCGATCATCTCTTTTTCGTACCATTCGAAATAACTTTTTTCCAAGCATATTTTTGGTCATCAAAGGTTCGATTTTCGGATTCAGCGGGTCGAAATACACCTAGAAACTCACCCATCAAAGTCCGATCTTGATTCTGAAAAAAAATATTTTCGATCATCTCTTTTTCGTACCATGCGAAATAACTTTTTTCCAAGCATATTTTTGGTCATACGAGGTCGGATTTTTGGATTCAGCGGGTCGGAATACCCCTAGAAACTCACCCATTAAAGTCCGATCTCGATTCTGAAAAAAAATATTTTCGATCATCTCTTGTTCGTACCATGCGAAATAACTTCTTTTCAGGTGTATTTTCGCTCAACAAAGGTTGGATTTTTGGATTCAGCGGGTCAAAATACACCTATAAACCCACCCATCAAAGTTCGATTCCGATTCTGGAGACAGATATTTTCGATCATCTCTTTTTCGTACCATGCGAAATAACTTTTTTCCAAGCATATTTGTGCTCATCAGAGTTTGGATTTTCGGATTCAGCGGGTCGAAATACACCTAGAAACTCACCCATCAAAGTCCGATCTTGATTCTGAAAAAAAATATCTTCGATCATCTCTTTTTCGTACCATGCGAAATAACTTTTTTCCAAGCATATTTTTGGTCATCAGAGGTTGGATTTTCGGATTCAGGGGGTCGAAATACACCTAGAAACTCACCTATTAAAGTCCGATTTTGATTCTGAAAAAAAATATTTTCGATCATCTCTTTTTCGTTCCAGGCGAAATAGCTTCTTTCCAGGTGTATTTTCGTGTAACAGAGGTTGGATTTTCGGATTCAGGGGGTCGAAATACACCTAGAAACTCGCCTATTAAAGTCCGATTTTGATTCTGAAAAAAAATATTTTCGATCATCTCTTTTTCGTACCATGCGAAATAACTTCTTTCCAGGTGTATTTTCGTGTAACAAAGGTTGGATTTTGGGATTCAGCGGGTCAAAATACAGCTATAAACCCACCATTCAAAGTTCGATTTCGATTCTGGAGACAGATATTTTCGATCATCTCTTTTTCGTACCATTCGAAATAACTTTTTTCCAAGCATATTTTTGGTCATCAAAGGTTCGATTTTCGGATTCAGCGGGTCGAAATACACCTAGAAACTCACCCATCAAAGTCCGATCTTGATTCTGAAAAAAAATATTTTCGATCATCTCTTTTTCGTACCATGCGAAATAACTTTTTTCCAAGCATATTTTTGGTCATCAGAGGTTGGATTTTCGGATTCAGGGGGTCGAAATACACCTAGAAACTCACCCATTAAAGTCCGATTTTGATTCTGAAAAATAATATTTTCGATCATCTCTTTTTCGTACCATGCGAAATAACTTCTTTCCAGGTGTATTTTCGTGTAACAAAGGTTGGATTTTTGGATTCAGCGGTTCAAGATACACCTATAAACCCACCCTTCAAAGTTCGATTTCGATTCTGGAGACAGATATTTCCGATCATCTCTTTTTCGTATCATGCGAAATAACTTTTTTCCAAGCATATTTTTGGTTATCAAAGGTTGGATTTTCGCATCCAGCGGGTCGAAATACACCTAGAAACTCACCCATCAAAGTCCGATTTTGATTCTGAAAGAAAATATTTTCGATCATCTCTTTTTCGTACCATGCGAAATAATTTTTTTCCAAGCATATTTTTGGTCATACGAGGTCGGATTTTTGGATTCAGCGGGTCGGAATACCCCTAGAAACTCACCCATTAAAGTCCGATCTCGATTCTGAAAAAAAATATTTTCGATCATCTCTTGTTCGTACCATGCGAAATAACTTCTTTTCAGGTGTATTTTCGCTCAACAAAGGTTGGATTTTTGGATTCAGCGGGTCAAAATACACCTATAAACCCACCCATCAAAGTTCGATTCCGATTCTGGAGACAGATATTTTCGATCATCTCTTTTTCGTACCATGCGAAATAACTTTTTTCCAAGCATATTTGTGCTCATCAAAGTTTGGATTTTCGGATTCAGCGGGTCGAAATACACCTAGAAACTCACCCATCAAAGTCCGATCTTGATTCTGAAAAAAAATATTTTCGATCATCTCTTTTTCGTACCATGCGAAATAACTTGTTTCCAAGCATATTTGTGGTCATCAAAGGTTGGATTTTCGGATTCAGGGGGTCGAAATACACCTAGAAACTCACCCATTAAAGTCCGATTTTGATTCTGAAAAAAGATATTTTCGATCATCTCTTTTTCGTTCCATGCGAAATAACTTCTTTCCAGGTGTATTTTCGTGTAACAAAGGTTGGATTTTTGGATTCAGCGGGTCAAAATACACCTATAAACCCACCCATCAAAGTTCGATTCCGATTCTGGAGACAGATATTTTCGATCATCTCTTTTTCGTACCATGCGAAATAACTTTTTTCCAAGCATATTTGTGCTCATCAAAGTTTGGATTTTCGGATTCAGCGGGTCGAAATACACCTAGAAACTCACCCATCAAAGTCCGATCTTGATTCTGAAAAAAAATATTTTCGATCATCTCTTTTTCGTACCATGCGAAATAACTTTTTTCCAAGCATATTTGTGGTCATCAAAGGTTGGATTTTCGGATTCAGGGGGTCGAAATACACCTAGAAACTCACCCATTAAAGTCCGATTTTGATTCTGAAAAAAGATATTTTCGATCATCTCTTTTTCGTTCCATGCGAAATAACTTCTTTCCAGGTGTATTTTCGTGTAACAAAGGTTGGATTTTTGGATTCAGCGGGTCAAAATACACCTATAAACCCACCCATCAAAGTCCGATCTTGATTCTGAAAAAAAATATTTTCGATCATCTCTTTTTCGTACCATGCGAAATAACTTTTTTCCAAGCATATTTTTGGTCATCAGAGGTTGGATTTTTGGATTCAGGGGGTCGAAATACACCTAGAAACTCACCCATTAAAGTCCGATTTTGATTCTGAAAAAAGATATTTTCGATCATCTCTTTTTCGTACCATGCGAAATAACTTCTTTCCAGGTGTATTTTCGTGTAACAAAGGTTGGATTTTTGGATTCAGCGGGTCAAGATACACCTATACACCCACCCATCAAAGTTCGATTCCGATTCTGGAGACAGATATTTTCGATCATCTCTTTTTCGTACCATGCGAAATAACTTTTTTCCAAGCATATTTTTGCTCACCAAAGTTCGGATTTTCGGATTCAGCGGGTCGAAATACACCTAGAAACTCACCCATCAAAGTCCGATCTTGATTCTGAAAAAAAATATTTTCGATCATCTCTTTTTCGTACCATGCGAAATAACTTTTTTCCAAGCATATTTTTGGTCATCAGAGGTTGGATTTTCGGATTCAGGGGGTCGAAATACACCTAGAAACTCACCTATTAAAGTCCGATTTTGATTCTGAAAAAAAATATTTTCGATCATCTCTTTTTCGTTCCAGGCGAAATAGCTTCTTTCCAGGTGTATTTTCGTGTAACAAAGGTTGGATTTTCGGATTCAGCGGGTCGAAATACACCTAGAAACTCACCTATCAAAGTCCGATCTTGATTGTGAAAAAAAATATTTTCGATCATCTCTTTTTCGTACCATGCGAAATAACTTTTTTCCAAGCATATTTGTGCTCATCAAAGTTTGGATTTTCGGATTCAGCGGGTCGAAATACACCTAGAAACTCACCCATCAAAGTCCGATCTTGATTCTGAAAAAAAATATTTTCGATCATCTCTTTTTCGTACCATGCGAAATAACTTTTTTCCAAGCATATTTGTGGTCATCAAAGGTTGGATTTTCGGATTCAGGGGGTCGAAATACACCTAGAAACTCACCCATTAAAGTCCGATTTTGATTCTGAAAAAAGATATTTTCGATCATCTCTTTTTCGTTCCATGCGAAATGACTTCTTTCCAGGTGTATTTTCGTGTAACAAAGGTTGGATTTTTGGATTCAGCGGGTCAAAATACACCTATAAACCCACCCATCAAAGTCCGATCTTGATTCTGAAAAAAAATATTTTCGATCATCTCTTTTTCGTACCATGCGAAATAACTCTTTTCCAAGCATATTTTTGGTCATCAGAGGTTGGATTTTTGGATTCAGGGGGTCGAAATACACCTAGAAACTCACCCATTAAAGTCCGATTTTGATTCTGAAAAAAGATATTTTCGATCATCTCTTTTTCGTACCATGCGAAATAACTTCTTTCCAGGTGTATTTTCGTGTAACAAAGGTTGGATTTTTGGATTCAGCGGGTCAAGATACACCTATACACCCACCCATCAAAGTTCGATTCCGATTCTGGAGACAGATATTTTCGATCATCTCTTTTTCGTACCATGCGAAATAACTTTTTTCCAAGCATATTTTTGCTCATCAAAGTTCGGATTTTCGGATTCAGCGGGTCGAAATACACCTAGAAACTCACCCATCAAAGTCCGATCTTGATTCTGAAAAAAAATATTTTCGATCGTCTCTTTTTCGTACCATGCGAAATAACTTTTTTCCAAGCATATTTTTGGTCATCAGAGGTTGGATTTTCGGATTCAGGGGGTCGAAATACACCTAGAAACTCACCTATTAAAGTCCGATTTTGATTCTGAAAAAAAATATTTTCGATCATCTCTTTTTCGTTCCAGGCGAAATAGCTTCTTTCCAGGTGTATTTTCGTGTAACAAAGGTTGGATTTTCGGATTCAGCGGGTCGAAATACACCTAGAAACTCACCTATCAAAGTCCGATCTTGATTGTGAAAAAAAATATTTTCGATCATCTCTTTTTCGTACCATGCGAAATAACTTTTTTCCAAGCATATTTTTGGTCATCAGAGGTTGGATTTTCGGATTCAGGGGGTCGAAATACACCTAGAAACTCACCTATTAAATTCTGATTTTGATTCTGAAAAAAGATATTTTCGATCATCTCTTTTTCGTACCATGCGAAATAACTTCTTTCCAGGTGTATTTTCGTGTAACAAAGGTTGGATTTTTGGATTCAGCGGGTCAAGATACACCTATAAACCCACCCTTCAAAGTTCGATTTCGATTCTGGAGACAGATATTTTCGATCATCTCTTTTTCGTATCATGCGAAATAACTTTTTTCCAAGCATATTTTTGGTCATCAAAGGTTGGATTCTCGCATCCAGCGGGTCGAAATACACCTAGAAACTCACCCATCAAAGTCCGATTTTGATTCTGAAAGAAAATATTTTCGATCATCTCTTTTTCGTACCATGCGAAATAACTTTTTTCCAAGCATGTTTTTGGTCACAAGAGGTCGGATTTTTGGATTCAGCGGGTCGAAATACCCCTAGAAACTCACCCATTAAAGTCCGATCTCGATTCTGAACAAAAATATTTTCGATCAGCTCTTTTTCGTACCATGCGGAATAACTTCTTTCCAGGTGTATTTTCGTTCAACAAAGGTTTGATTTTTGGATTCAGCGGGTCAAAATACACCTCTAAACCCACCCATCAAAGTTCGATTCCGATTCTGGAGACAGATATTTTCGATCATCTCTTTTTCGTACCATGCGAAATAACTTTTTTCCGAGCATATTTCTGCTCATCAAAGTTTGGATTTTCGGATTCAGCGGGTCCAAATACAACTAGAAACTCACCCATCAAAGTCCGATCTTGATTCTGAAAAAAAATATTTTCGATCATCTCTTTTTCGTACCATGCGAAATAATTTTTTTCCAAGCATATTTTTGGTCATACGAGGTCGGATTTTTGGATTCAGCGGGTCGAAATACACCTATAAACCCACCCATCAAAGTCCGATCTTGATTCTGAAAAAAAATATTTTCGATCATCTCTTTTTCGTACCATGCGAAATAACTTTTTTCCAACCATATTTTTGGTCATCAGAGGTTGGATTTTCGGATTCAGGGGGTCGAAATACACCTAGAAACTCACCCATTAAAGTCCGATTTTGATTCTGGAAAAAGATATTTTCGATCATCTCTTTTTCGTTCCATGCGAAATAACTTTTTTCCAAGCATATTTGTGGTCATCAAAGGTTGGATTTTCGGATTCAGGGGGTCGAAATACACCTAGAAACTCATCCATTAAAGTCCGATTTTGATTCTGAAAAAAGATATTTCCGATCATCTCTTTTTCGTTCCATGCGAAATAACTTCTTTCCAGGTGTATTTTCGTGTAACAAAGGTTGGATTTTTGGATTCAGCGGGTCAAAATACACCTATAAACCCACCCATCAAAGTCCGATCTTGATTCTGAAAAAAAATATTTTCGATCATCTCTTTTTCGTACCATGCGAAATAACTTTTTTCCAAGCATATTTTTGGTCATCAGAGGTTGGATTTTTGGATTCAGGGGGTCGAAATACACCTAGAAACTCACCCATTAAAGTCCGATTTTGATTCTGAAAAAAGATATTTTCGATCATCTCTTTTTCGTACCATGCGAAATAACTTCTTTCCAGGTGTATTTTCGTGTAACAAAGGTTGGATTTTTGGATTCAGCGGGTCAAGATACACCTATACACCCACCCATCAAAGTTCGATTCCGATTCTGGAGACAGATATTTTCGATCATCTCTTTTTCGTACCATGCGAAATAACTTTTTTCCAAGCATATTTTTGCTCATCAAAGTTCGGATTTTCGGATTCAGCGGGTCGAAATACACCTAGAAACTCACCCATCAAAGTCCGATCTTGATTCTGAAAAAAAATATTTTCGATCATCTCTTTTTCGTACCATGCGAAATAACTTTTTTCCAAGCATATTTTTGGTCATCAGAGGTTGGATTTTCGGATTCAGGGGGTCGAAATACACCTAGAAACTCACCTATTAAAGTCCGATTTTGATTCTGAAAAAAATTATTTTCGATCATCTCTTTTTCGTTCCAGGCGAAATAGCTTCTTTCCAGGTGTATTTTCGTGTAACAAAGGTTGGATTTTCGGATTCAGCGGGTCGAAATACACCTAGAAACTCACCTATCAAAGTCCGATCTTGATTGTGAAAAAAAATATTTTCGATCATCTCTTTTTCGTACCATGCGAAATAACTTTTTTCCAAGCATATTTTTGGTCATCAGAGGTTGGATTTTCGGATTCAGGGGGTCGAAATACACCTAGAAACTCACCTATTAAATTCTGATTTTGATTCTGAAAAAAGATATTTTCGATCATCTCTTTTTCGTACCATGCGGAATAACTTCTTTCCAGGTGTATTTTCGTGTAACAAAGGTTGGATTTTTGGATTCAGCGGGTCAAGATACACCTATAAACCCACCCTTCAAAGTTCGATTTCGATTCTGGAGACAGATATTTTCGATCATCTCTTTTTCGTATCATGCGAAATAACTTTTTTCCAAGCATATTTTTGGTCATCAAAGGTTGGATTTTCGGATTCAGGGGGTCGAAATACACCTAGAAACTCACCTATTAAAGTCCGATTTTGATTCTGAAAAAAAATATTTTCGATCATCTCTTTTTCGTACCATGCGAAATAACTTCTTTCCAGGTGTATTTTCGTGTAACAAAGGTTGGATTTTGGGATTCAGCGGGTCAAAATACACCTATAAACCCACCATTCAAAGTTCGATTTCGATTCTGGAGACAGATATTTTCGATCATCTCTTTTTCGTACCATTCGAAATAACTTTTTTCCAAGCATATTTTTGGTCATCAAAGGTTCGATTTTCGGATTCAGCGGGTCGAAATACACCTAGAAACTCACCCATCAAAGTCCGATCTTGATTCTGAAAAAAAATATTTTCGATCATCTCTTTTTCGTACCATGCGAAATAACTTTTTTCCAAGCATATTTTTGGTCATCAGAGGTTGGATTTTCGGATTCAGGGGGTCGAAATACACCTAGAAACTCACCCATTAAAGTCCGATTTTGATTCTGAAAAAAAATATTTTCGATCATCTCTTTTTCGTACCATGCGAAATAACTTCTTTCCAGGTGTATTTTCGTGTAACAAAGGTTGGATTTTTGGATTCAGCGGGTCAAGATACACCTATAAACCCACCCTTCAAAGTCCGATTTTGATTCTGAAAGAAAATATTTTCGATCATCTCTTTTTCGTACCATGCGAAATAACTTTTTTCCAAGCATGTTTTTGGTCACAAGAGGTCGGATTTTTGGATTCAGCGGGTCGAAATACCCCTAGAAACTCACCCATTAAAGTCCGATCTCGATTCTGAACAAAAATATTTTCGATCAGCTCTTTTTCGTACCATGCGGAATAACTTCTTTCCAGGTGTATTTTCGTTCAACAAAGGTTTGATTTTTGGATTCAGCGGGTCAAAATACACCTCTAAACCCACCCATCAAAGTTCGATTCCGATTCTGGAGACAGATATTTTCGATCATCTCTTTTTCGTACCATGCGAAATAACTTTTTTCCGAGCATATTTCTGCTCATCAAAGTTTGGATTTTCGGATTCAGCGGGTCCAAATACAACTAGAAACTCACCCATCAAAGTCCGATCTCGATTCTGAAAAAAAATATTTTCGATCATCTCTTTTTCGTACCATGCGAAATAATTTTTTTCCAAGCATATTTTTGGTCATACGAGGTCGGATTTTTGGATTCAGCGGGTCGAAATACACCTATAAACCCACCCATCAAAGTCCGATCTTGATTCTGAAAAAAAATATTTTCGATCATCTCTTTTTCGTACCATGCGAAATAATTTTTTTCCAAGCATATTTTTGGTCATACGAGGTCGGATTTTTGGATTCAGCGGGTCGAAATACCCCTAGAAACTCACCCATTAAAGTCCGATTTTGATTATGAAAAAAAATATTTTCGATCATCTCTTTTTCGTTCCATGCGAAATAGCTTCTTTCCAGGTGTATTTTCCTGTAACAAAGGTTGGATTTTCGGATTCAGCGGGTCGAAATACACCTAGAAACTCACCTATCATAGTCCGATCTTGATTCTGAAAAAAAATATTTTCGATCATCTCTTTTTCGTACCATGCGAAATAACTTTTTTCCAAGCATATTTTTGGTCATCAGAGGTTGGATTTTCGGATTCAGGGGGTCGAAATACACCTAGAAACTCACCTATTAAATTCTGATTTTGATTCTGAAAAAAGATATTTTCGATCATCTCTTTTTCGTACCATGCGAAATAACTTCTTTCCAGGTGTATTTTCGTGTAACAAAGGTTGGATTTTTGGATTCAGCGGGTCAAGATACACCTATAAACCCACCCTTCAAAGTTCGATTTCGATTCTGGAGACAGATATTTTCGATCATCTCTTTTTCGTATCATGCGAAATAACTTTTTTCCAAGCATATTTTTGGTCATCAAAGGTTGGATTTTCGCATCCAGCGGGTCGAAATACACCTAGAAACTCACCCATCAAAGTCCGATTTTGATTCTGAAAGAAAATATTTTCGATCATCTCTTTTTCGTACCATGCGAAATAACTTTTTTCCAAGCATGTTTTTGGTCACAAGAGGTCGGATTTTTGGATTCAGCGGGTCGAAATACCCCTAGAAACTCACCCATTAAAGTCCGATCTCGATTCTGAACAAAAATATTTTCGATCAGCTCTTTTTCGTACCATGCGGAATAACTTCTTTCCAGGTGTATTTTCGTTCAACAAAGGTTTGATTTTTGGATTCAGCGGGTCAAAATACACCTCTAAACCCACCCATCAAAGTTCGATTCCGATTCTGGAGACAGATATTTTCGATCATCTCTTTTTCGTACCATGCGAAATAACTTTTTTCCGAGCATATTTCTGCTCATCAAAGTTTGGATTTTCGGATTCAGCGGGTCCAAATACAACTAGAAACTCACCCATCAAAGTCCGATCTTGATTCTGAAAAAAAATATTTTCGATCATCTCTTTTTCGTACCATGCGAAATAATTTTTTTCCAAGCATATTTTTGGTCACACGAGGTCGGATTTTTGGATTCAGCGGGTCGAAATACACCTATAAACCCACCCATCAAAGTCCGATCTTGATTCTGAAAAAAAATATTTTCGATCATCTCTTTTTCGTACCATGCGAAATAATTTTTTTCCAAGCATATTTTTGGTCATACGAGGTCGGATTTTTGGATTCAGCGGGTCGAAATACCCCTAGAAACTCACCCATTAAAGTCCGATTTTGATTATGAAAAAAAATATTTTCGATCATCTCTTTTTCGTTCCATGCGAAATAGCTTCTTTCCAGGTGTATTTTCCTGTAACAAAGGTTGGATTTTCGGATTCAGCGGGTCGAAATACACCTAGAAACTCACCTATCAAAGTCCGATCTTGATTCTGAAAAAAAATATTTTCGATCATCTCTTTTTCGTACCATGCGAAATAACTTTTTTCCAAGCATATTTTTGGTCATCAGAGGTTGGATTTTCGGATTCAGGGGGTCGAAATACACCTAGAAACTCACCTATTAAAGTCCGATTTTGATTCTGAAAAACAATATTTTCGATCATCTCTTTTTCGTACCATGCGAAATAACTTCTTTCCAGGTGTATTTTCGTGTAACAAAGGTTGGATTTTGGGATTCAGCGGGTCAAAATACACCTATAAACCCACCATTCAAAGTTCGATTTCGATTCTGGAGACAGATATTTTCGATCATCTCTTTTTCGTACCATTCGAAATAACTTTTTTCCAAGCATATTTTTGGTCATCAAAGGTTCGATTTTCGGATTCAGCGGGTCGAAATACACCTAGAAACTCACCCATCAAAGTCCGATCTTGATTCTGAAAAAAAATATTTTCGATCATCTCTTTTTCGTACCATGCGAAATAACTTTTTTCCAAGCATATTTTTGGTCATCAGAGGTTGGATTTTCGGATTCAGGGGGTCAAGATACACCTATAAACCCACCCTTCAAAGTTCGATTTCGATTCTGGAGACAGATATTATCGATCATCTCTTTTTCGTATCATGCGAAATAACTTTTTTCCAAGCATATTTTTGGTCATCGAAGGTTGGATTTTCGCATCCAGCGGGTCGAAATACACCTAGAAACTCACGCATCAAAGTCCGATTTTGATTCTGAAAGAAAATATTTTCGATCATCTCTTTTTCGTACCATGCGAAATAACTTTTTTCCAAGCATGTTTTTGGTCACAAGAGGTCGGATTTTTGGATTCAGCGGGTCGAAATACCCCTAGAAACTCACCCATTAAAGTCCGATCTCGATTCTGAACAAAAATATTTTCGATCAGCTCTTTTTCGTACCATGCGGAATAACTTCTTTCCAGGTGTATTTTCGTTCACCAAAGGTTTGATTTTTGGATTCAGCGGGTCAAAATACACCTCTAAACCCACCCATCAAAGTTCGATTCCGATTCTGGAGACAGATATTTTCGATCATCTCTTTTTCGTACCATGCGAAATAACTTTTTTCCGAGCATATTTCTGCTCATCAAAGTTTGGATTTTCGGATTCAGCGGGTCCAAATACAACTAGAAACTCACCCATCAAAGTCCGATCTTGATTCTGAAAAAAAATATTTTCGATCATCTCTTTTTCGTACCATGCGAAATAATTTTTTTCCAAGCATATTTTTGGTCATACGAGGTCGGATTTTTGGATTCAGCGGGTCGAAATACACCTATAAACCCACCCATCAAAGTCCGATCTTGATTCTGAAAAAAAATATTTTCGATCATCTCTTTTTCGTACCATGCGAAATAATTTTTTTCCAAGCATATTTTTGGTCATACGAGGTCGGATTTTTGGATTCAGCGGGTCGAAATACCCCTAGAAACTCACCCATTAAAGTCCGATTTTGATTATGAAAAAAAATATTTTCGATCATCTCTTTTTCGTTCCATGCGAAATAGCTTCTTTTCAGGTGTATTTTCCTGTAACAAAGGTTGGATTTTCGGATTCAGCGGGTCGAAATACACCTAGAAACTCACCTATCAAAGTCCGATCTTGATTCTGAAAAAAAATATTTTCGATCATCTCTTTTTCGTACCATGCGAAATAACTTTTTTCCAAGCATATTTTTGGTCATCAGAGGTTGGATTTTTGGATTCAGGGGGTCGAAGTACACCTAGAAACTCACCTATTAAGGTATTACTATCGCTCATATCACCACTGAGAGTGGGAGCAAGAGAGGTCCGAAAAAGTTATCTTGAACAACCCAAAAGAGGTGGAAATTGTTTAATCTAAAATATGCTATGTAATCCTAATAGTTCTGACTCTCTAATGAAAGAGTATTAGTACATAGTAAAATTAAAATAAAAAGGTTTACAAATTAGTTGAATGTTTTTCAAAAAATCGGGCCGTAAAAGTTTTGATACGTTCCTATTTGCACACATTGATATCGGACGTATACGTATGCACGCATACTATTGTCCGACGCTCAGCGGCATAGACGTGGCAACATCGCTGGTCACTGACGCCTGACGCTATTTCGTCGCGAATTGTGTTGTGTATACGCGTGAAGCGTACAGAGAACTGGCAAAATGTCACAACAATTTCGAGCAAATGGGAGATTTGCGAAGAAAAAAACGATCGATAAGCGAGTAAAAGCACTTTTCGGAATGAAAAAATACCGTGAAGAGAATAGACCGAAAAAAATTAAATCGGAAACCGCTTGCAACACAATAATAAGTGACGAGTTGGGAGGAGTACGTTTAGTAGAGTGGGATGAATTGTGCAACAATTTCAAGTGTTATCGTTGTAAAAAAAGACTCAGTCTTGACAATATTCAAAAAGAATATCGTGCCGGCTTGACTTCGATATTGGACGTTTTGTGTGTTGATTGTCGCATAATAACGAAAGTTTCAACAGGCCGGTTCCACATAACCAAAAAAAACGAGAGACATTCAGACATCACCACAGGCATCGTTTTCGGTAATTGTTTTTTTCTTTTTATTCACTTATTGATTAGTTATTAATATTTAGTACAATTACTATAGACGAGGAATTTTGTTCAATTACATAACCTCTTTATTTTCTTTACAGGGGCTGTGCATGCAGGTATGGGTTGTGGTACGCTGAATAAGCTTCTAGCTTGTGCCGATATTCCTCCCATCACGAACAGCTTATTCAAACGTTATGAACGTGAGATAGGACCGATGATTGAAGAAGCTGCTAAAGAAAGCTGTAAACGAGCAGCTGCTGAAGAGCGAGGACTCGTTTTACAAAAAATGGCTCAGTTAGCGCAGGAGTTGTAAGCTTTCTTTTTTTTTTTAAATATCATTAAACAATCATTTTGTTTCAAAAATTTACACGTATATTCGATTTCAAATATGACGTCATAGAATAATTTACATTTATGACATGTATTAATTTTTTGATGATGAATTCCATTAGAGTATCTGATTAATTTGGAGAAACTCGTAATTGATAGTCCACATTTGCGTTGTCAATTGTTTTCTATCGATGCAAACAAAATATTGGTTTTTTAATTTTAATATTCGATGTAATTTTTTTTTAATCGTCGATTGAATAAAATGATCCAGAACCACAAGTGATTGTTTATTTCTTTCTCGTTTTCTACTCTGTTCTTTTCCCTCTACCTGTCCTATTTCATATCTTTATTTAGACCTGAAGAGTTGAGGCAAGAGATTTATCCGATAGTGCAAATTCTGCAAACGTCAATGGACCATGCACCAACTAATAAGGATTCGGAAGGTGAAAATAATAATGCTAAAAAAATTATGATGGACTCAAATCGGAATTTTGATACAGCCTTGTTAGATGTCGTGAACATTTTGGTTTCATACGATATGGGTTGGAGTAAGCGTGGATGTGGTCGAAGCTATAATAGTTTAAATGGCTACGGTGCGATTATTGGCTTCTTAAGTGGAAAAGTATTGGATTTTGCAACGCGAAATCGCAAGTGCAAACGCTGTGATAGTGGTATTCCTCGAGAAGACCACGATTGCCGGTTAAATTTTACTGGAAGTGCCAAAGCGATGGAAGCCAGTGTTGGTGCAGAGCTGGTCAATAACAGCACAATATTAAAAGAAGCCAAACTCAATGTTCGTGTGCTCATCGGTGATGATGATAGCTCAACGATAGCTGCTGTTCAACGAGGAAATCCAGAAACTATTTTTAAACTCTCTGATACAAATCATCTTCGGAAGCACTTTGTGAGCGATTTATACGAGCTCAAAAAAGATTATAGAGAGATGAGAGCAAAAGAAACAATTCCGCATCTAAAAAAATGCTTTGGTTATGCAGTGAAGCAAAACAAAGGTAAAACGGCTGATTTGGCAGCTGCCTTACGCAATATTCCTCGTCATGTTTTTGGATTGCACGAAAATTGTGGACGGTGGTGTCGCGGATCTCAAGGAATTCACGTCATTCAATTGAAAGATGAGAATTTATATGAGAAATTGATTCAACTTTTCGAGAAATATGCAAAAAATTCGCACAAATTTTCAATGGCTGCTTCGAGTCAGAGCAACGAAAGCTTGAATAATATAATGGCTCATAAGGCGCCAAAAAATCGGTGTTACAGCCTCACCGAATCGGCTGATTATCGAATGGCCAGTTCTGTAACTGCGAAAAATGATGGGGAAAAGTATATATTGAATGTCCGGGAAAAACTATCGATGTCATTTGGAACACATGCGTTACATCATGCAGAAAGTCAAGAAAAAATCAAACGACAAAGAATAGCTAAAGCTCGTTTACCATCGACCAAAATGCATCGAAATTTGTTAGCTCTGAAGCGAGAATCGTGGAGAAAAAAGAAAGAAGAAAAGGAAGGTGTGCAATACCAGTCAAACTGTGGTATGGATCTTAATACAGAGGATTTGGATTCTGTTATCGATTCACCTTTTATTGTTAATGCTCTACCGACTATCTCCTTGACAATCGAAAATTGTAACATTATTTATTTTGATCTTGAGACGTCGGGCTTTGCGAGTACCTGCGATATTTTGCAAATTGCTGCCAAGTTTGGACAGAACACGTGCAATATCTACATAACTCCCACTCAACCAGTAGATCTGGGTGCATTCATGGCAACAGGTTTGCAAAATATCAATGGACAGTTGTACTATCACGGAAAACAAGTTGACTCTGTTCCTCTAACTGATGCATTGATTCAATTCCAGCAGTTCTTGAATTTATCTTCCATGCCCTGCATACTTGTTGCTCACAATTGCAAATTCGACTCTTCCCTTTTACTTCGGGCAATAATAAATAATTCAATGGTAGAGCAATTCGCAAATATCGCTGGTTTCTGTGACAGTTTGAATCTGTTAAAAAGGCGTTTTCCCGATCGGAAAGGTAAAGGCTCGTTTAAATTGGAAAATTGAGCCAGAGATTTACTCCAGGTTGAATCAAACCATCATTTTCACGAAGCTACGTATGACGTACTAATGTTGGAACAACTAACGTCCACCTTCATTAGCAAATTAGATTTGATTGCTAATTGCAAAGATTATAAAGAGTCTGTTTCGTCGAAACTGATACAACCCCACCTAAGTAACCTCAAAAACGTTGTATCCCCTTCAATCTTGAAAAAATTAATCACAGCACGATTGACTTATGGGGTATTGCAAAAAGTGTACGCAGAGCACAACCGTGAAGGCATTGCGATATTGTTATCAAAAAAAGATATTAATAATAAGATAACGGTTACCAAAGACAAAAAAGTGATAGAAAAAATTGTTAATCAACTAAAAAAAGATGTTTAGTTTTATGGGTTACTATTATTTATTATGAATAAATAAAAATCTGATACTGAAATTAAAAATAAATTTATTGTAAAAATTCAATCCTAGAAAAGTAAAACGATTCTGCCCATTTGAAATTCGAGGGGGAATGTACACACATACGTGACAAGGCAGAGCGGTGTTGCCACGTTATAATCGCCGACTTCTCCCCGATGGTCTACTTACAATCTATATTTATAATTTTTTTTTTTCCTAAAAACGAGACGTCAGAAATATTTCATTCTGGTATGAAAAAATTCTAAAAATTCCCGACTATGAGTGCAATTTTTTTAAGAAAAATGGTAAATCCGGTTTTCTTGTAATTGATAAAAAATGAAACGTGACTTCAATTTACACGGGTTTAGATGGAGAAAATTAAAAATTGAAAATTAAATATCTCAAATTCTAGACGTCAGAAAATGTTTCTTCATAAGGAAAAGTTGTTAGTTTTAATGTCAAGAACATGTGTACAATTTTTTAAGAAAATCCTAAATCAACCTGTTAGTGATAGTAATACCTTAAAGTCCGATTTTGATTCTGAAAAAAAATATTTTCGATCATCTCTTTTTCGTACCATGCGAAATAACTTCTTTCCAGGTGTATTTTCGTGTAACAAAGGTTGGATTTTGGGATTCAGCGGGTCAAAATACACCTATAAACCCACCATTCAAAGTTCGATTTCGATTCTGGAGACAGATATTTTCGATCATCTCTTTTTCGTACCATTCGAAATAACTTTTTTCCAAGCATATTTTTGGTCATCAAAGGTTCGATTTTCGGATTCAGCGGGTCGAAATACACCTAGAAACTCACCCATCAAAGTCCGATCTTGATTCTGAAAAAAAATATTTTCGATCATCTCTTTTTCGTACCATGCGAAATAACTTTTTTCCAAGCATATTTTTGGTCATCAGAGGTTGGATTTTCGGATTCAGGGGGTCGAAATACACCTAGAAACTCACCCATTAAAGTCCGATTTTGATTCTGAAAAAAAATATTTCCGATCATCTCTTTTTCGTACCATGCGAAATAACTTCTTTCCAGGTGTATTTTCGTGTAACAAAGGTTGGATTTTTGGATTCAGCGGGTCAAGATACACCTATAAACCCACCCTTCAAAGTTCGATTTCGATTCTGGAGACAGATATTATCGATCATCTCTTTTTCGTATCATGCGAAATAACTTTTTTCCAAGCATATTTTTGGTCATCGAAGGTTGGATTTTCGCATCCAGCGGGTCGAAATACACCTAGAAACTCACGCATCAAAGTCCGATTTTGATTCTGAAAGAGAATATTTTCGATCATCTCTTTTTCGTACCATGCGAAATAACTTTTTTCCAAGCATGTTTTTGGTCACAAGAGGTCGAATTTTTGGATTCAGCGGGTCGAAATACCCCTAGAAACTCACCCATTAAAGTCCGATCTCGATTCTGAACAAAAATATTTTCGATCAGCTCTTTTTCGTACCATGCGGAATAACTTCTTTCCAGGTGTATTTTCGTCCAACAAAGGTTTGATTTTTGGATTCAGCGGGTCAAAATACACCTATGAACCCACCCATCAAAGTTCGATTCCGATTCTGGAGACAGATATTTTCGATCATCTCTTTTTCGTACCATGCGAAATAACTTTTTTCCGAGCATATTTCTGCTCATCAAAGTTTGGATTTTCGGATTCAGCGGGTCGAAATACACCTAGAAACTCACCCATCAAAGTCCGATCTTGATTCTGAAAAAAAATATTTTCGATCATCTCTTTTTCGTACCATGCGAAATAATTTTTTTCCAAGCATATTTTTGGTCATCAAAGGTTGGATTTTCGGATTCAGCGGGTCGAAATACACCTAGAAACTCACCCATCAAAGTCCGATATTGATTCTGACAAAAAATATTTTCGATCATCTCTTTTTCGTACCGTGCGAAATAGCTTTTTTCCAAGCATATTTTTGGTCATCAAAGTTCGGATTTTCGGATTCAGCGGGTCGAAATACACCTAGAAACTCACCCATCAAAGTCCGATTTTGATTCTGAAAAAAAATATTTTCGATCGTCTCTTTTTCGTACCATGCGAACTAACTTTTTTCCAAGCATATTTTTGGTCATCAGAGGTCGGATTTTCGGATTCAGGGGCTCGAAATACACCTAGCAACTCACCCATTGAAGTCCGATTTTGATTCTGAAAAAAAATATTTTGGATCATCTCTTTTTCGTACCATGCGAAATAACTTCTTTCCAGGTGTATTTTTGTGTGACAAAGGTTGGATTTTTGGATTCAGCGGGTCAAAATACACCTATGAACCCACCCATCGAAGTTCGATTTCGAATCCGGAGACAGATATTTTCGATCATCTCTTTTTCGTACCATGCGAAATAACTTCTTTCCAGGTGTATTTTCGTGTAACAAAGGTTGGATTTTTGGATTCAGCGGGTCATAATACAACTACAAACCCACTCATCAAAGTTCGATTCCCATTCTGGAGACAGATATTTTCGATCATCTCTTTTTCGTACCATGCGAAATAACTTTTTTCCAAGCATATTTTTGGTCATCAGAGGTTGGATTTCCGGATTCAGCGGGTCGAAATACACCTAGAAACTCACCCATTAAAGTCCGATATTGATTCGGAAAAAAAAAATTTTCGATCATCTCTTTTTCGTACCATGCGAAATTACTTCGTTCCAGGTGTATTTTCCTGTGACAAAGGTTAGATTTTCGGATTCAGCGGGTCAAAATACACCTATAAACCCACCCATCAAAGTTCGATTTCGATTCTGGAGACAGATATTTTCGATCATCTCTTTTTCGTACCATGCGGAATAACTTTTTTCCAATCATATTTTTGGTCATCAGAGGTTGGATTTTCGGATTCAGCGGGTCGAAATACACCTAGAAACTCACCCATTAAAGTCCGATTTTGATTCTGAAAAAAAATATTTTCGATCATCTCTTTTTCGTACCATGCGAACTAACTTTTTTCCAATCATATTTTTGGTCATCAGAGGTTGGATTTTCGGATTCAGCGGGTCGAAATACACCCAGAAACTCACCCATCAAAGTCCGATTTCGATTCTGAAAAAAAATATTTTCGATCATCTCTTTTTCGTTCCATGCGGAATAACTTCTCTCCAGGTGTATTTTCGTGTAACAGAGGTTGGATTTTTGGATTCAGCGGGTCAAAATACACCTATAAACCCACCCATCAAAGTTCGATTTCGATTCTGGAGACAGATATTTTCGATCATCTCTTTTTCGTACCATGCGAAATAACTTTTTTCCAAGCATATTTTTGGTCATCGATGTTCGGATTTTCGGATTCAGCGGGTCGGAATACACCTAGAAACTCACCCATCAAAGTCCGATTTTGATTCTGAAAAAAAATATTTTCGATCATCTCTTTTTCGTACCATGCGGAATAACTTCTTTCCAGGTGTATTTTCGTGGAACATAGGATGGATTTTTGGATTCAGCGGGTCAAAATACACCTATGAACCCACCCATCACAGTTTGATTTTGATTCTGGAGACAGATAATTTCGATCATCTCTTTTTCGTACCATGCGAAATAACTTTTTTCCAAGCATATTTTTGGTCATCAAAGGTTGGATTTTCGCATTCAGCGGGTCGAAATACACCCAGAAACTCACCCATCAAAGTCCGATTTTGATTCTGAAAAAAAATATTTTCGATCATCTCTTTTTCGTACCATGCGGAATAACTTCTTTCCAGGTGTATTTTCGTGTAACGAAGGTTGGATTTTTGGATTCAGCGGGTCAAAATACACCTATGAACCCACCCATCAAAGTTCGACTTCGATTCTGGAGAAAGATATTTCCGATCATCTCTTTTTCGTACCATGCGAAATAACTTTTTTCCAAGCATATTTTTGGTCATCAAAGCTTGGATTCTCGGATTCAGCGGGTCAAAATACACCTATAAACCCACCCATCAAAGTTCGACTTCAATTCTGGAGAAAGATATTTTCGATCATCTCTTTTTCGTACCATGCGAAATAACTTTTTTCCAAGCATATTGTTGGTCATCAAAGATCGGATTTCCAGATTCAGCGGGTCGACATACACCTAGAAACTCACCCATCAAAGTCCGATTTTGATTCTGAGAAAAAATATTTTCGATCATCCCTTTCTCGTACCATGCGAAATAACTTTTTTCCAAGCATATTTTTGGTCATCAGAGGTTGGATTTTCGGATTCAGCGGGTCAAAATACACCTAGAAACTCACCCATTAAAGTCCGATATTGATTCTGAAAAAAAAAATTTTCGATCATCTCTTTTTCGTACCATGCGAAATAACTTCGTTCCAGGTGTATTTTCCTGTAACAAAGATTAGATTTTCTAATTCAGCGGGTCAAAATACACCTATAAACCCACCCATCAAAGTTCGATTTCGATTCTGGAGACAGATATTTTCGATCATCTCTTTTTCGTATCATGCGAAATAACTTTTTTCCAAGCATATTTTTGGTCATCAGAGGTTGGATTTTCGGATGCAGCGGGTCGAAATACACCTAGAAACTGACCCATTAAAGTCCGATTTTGATTCTGAAAAAAAATATTTTCGATCATTTCTTTTTCGTACCATGCGAAATAACTTCTTTCCAGGTGTATTTTCGTGTAACGAAGGTTGGATTTTTGGATTCAGCGGGTCAAAATACACCTATAAACCCACCCATCAAAGTTCGATTTCGATTCTGGAGACAGATATTTTCGATCATCTCTTTTTCGTACAATGCGAAATAACTTTTTTCCAAGCATATTTTCGGTCATCGATGTTCGGATTTTCGGATTCAGCGGGTCGGAATACACCTAGAAACTCACTCATCAAAGTCCGATTTTGATTCTGACAAAAAATATTTTCGATCATCTCTTTCTCGTACCATGCGGAATAACTTCTTTCCAGGTGTATTTTCGTGTAACGAAGGTTGGATTTTTGGATTCAGCGGGTCAAAATACACCTATTAACCCACCCATCACAGTTCGATTTTGATTCTGGAGACAGATAATTTTGATCATCTCTTTTTCGTACCATGCGAAATAACTTTTTTCCAAGCATATTTTTGGTCATCAAAGGTTGGATTTTCGCATTCAGCGGGTCGAAATACACCCAGAAACTCACCCATCAAAGTCCGATTTCGATTCTGAAAAAAAATATTTTCGATCATCTCTTTTTCGTACCATGCGAAATAACTTTTTTCCAAGCATATTTTTGGTCATCAAAGCTTGGATTGTCGGATTCAGCGGGTCAAAATACACCTGTAAACCCGCCCATCAATGTTCGATTTCGATTCTGGAGACAGATATTTTCGATCATCTCGTTTTCGTACCATGCGAAATAACTTTTTTCCAAGCATATTTTTGGTCATCAAAGGTTGGATTTTCGGATTCAGCGGGTCGAAATACACCTAGAAACTCACCCATCAAAGTCCGATATTGATTCTGACAAAAAATATTTTCGATCATCTCTTTTTCGTACCGTGCGAAATAGCTTTTTTCCAAGCATATTTTTGGTCATCAAAGTTCGGATTTTCGGATTCAGCGGGTCGAAATACACCTAGAAACTCACCCATCAAAGTCCGATTTTGATTCTGAAAAAAAATATTTTCGTTCATCTCTTTCTCGTACCATGCGAAATAACTTTTTTCCAAGCATGTTTTCGGTCATCAGAGGTTGGATTTTCGGATTCAGCGGGTCGAAATACACCTAGAAACTCACCCATTAAAGTCCGATATTGATTCTGAAAAAAAAAATTTTCGATCATCTCTTTTTCGTACCATGCGAAATAACTTCGTTCCAGGTGTATTTTCCTGTAACAAAAATTAGATTTTCGGATTCAGCGGGTCAAAATACACCTATAAACCCACCCATCAAAGTTCGATTTCGATTCTGGAGACAGATATTTTCGATCATCTCTTTTTCGTACCATGCGAAATAACTTTTTTCCAAGCATATTTTTGGTCATCGATGTTCGGATTTTCGGATTCAGCGGGTCGAAATACACCTAGGAACTCACCCATCAAAGACCGATTTTGATTCTGTGAAAAAATATTTTCGATCATCTCTTTTTCGTACCATGCGAAATAACTGTTTTCCATGCATATTTTTGGTCATCAAAGGTTGGATTTTCGGATTCAGCGGGTCGAAATACACCTAGAAACTCACCCATCAAAGTCCGATTTTGATTCTGAACAAAAATATTTTCGATCATCTCTTTTTCGTACCATGCGAAATAACTTCTTTCCAGGTGTATTTTCGTGTAACAAAGGTTGGATTTTTGGATTCAGCGGGTCAAAATACACCTATAAACCCACCCATCGAAGTTCGATTTCGAATCCGGAGACAGATATTTTCGATCATCTCTTTTTCGTACCATGCGAAATAACTGTTTTCCATGCATATTTTTGGTCATCAAAGGTTGGATTTTCGGATTCAGCGGGTCGAAATACACCTAGAAACTCACCCATCAAAGTCCGATTTTGATTCTGAACAAAAATATTTTCGATCATCTCTTTTTCGTACCATGCGAGATAACTTCTTTCCAGGTGTATTTTCGTGTAACAAAGGTTGGATTTTTGGATTCAGCGGGTAGAAATACACCTAGAAACTCACCCATTGAAGTCCGATTCCGGCTCTGAAAACAAATATTTTCGATCATCTCTTTTTCGTACCATGCGAGATAACTTCTTTTCAGGTGTATTTTCGTGTAACAAAGGTTGGCTTTTTGGATTCAGCGGGTCAAAATACACCTATAAACCCACCCATCAAAGTTCAATTCCGATTCTGGAGACAGATATTTTCGATCATCTCTTTTTCGTACCACGCGAAATAACTTTTTTCCAAGCATATTTTTGCTCATCAAAGTTTCGATTCTCGGATTCAGCGAGTCGAAATACACCTAGAAACTCACCCATCGCAGTCCGATCTTGATTCTGAAAAAAAATATTTTCGATCATCTCTTTTTCGTACCATGCGAAACAACTTTTTTCCAAGCAGATTTTTGGTCATCAGAGGTTGGATTTTCGGATTCAGGGGGTCGAAATACACCTAGAAACTCACCCATTAAAGTCCGATTTTGATTCTGAAAAACAAATATTTTCGATCATCTCTTTTTCGTACCATACGAAATAACTTCTTTCCAGGTGTATTTTCGTGTAACAAAGGTTGGATTTTTGGATTCAGCGGGTCATAATACAACTATAAACCCACTCATCAAAGTTCGATTCCCATTCTGGAGACAGATATTTTCGATCATCTCTTTTTCGGACCATGCGAAATAACTTCTTTCCAGGTGTATTTTCGTGTAACAAAGGTTGGATTTTTGGATTCAGCGGGTCAAAATACACCTATAAACCCACCCATCGAAGTTCGATTTCGAATCCGGAGACAGATATTTTCGATCATCTCTTTTTCGTACCATGCGAAATAACTTTTTTCCAAGCATATTTTTGGTCATCAAAGGTTGGATTCTCGAATTCAGCGGGTGGAAATACACCTAGAAACTCACCCATCAAAGTCCGATTTTGATTCTGAAAAAAAATATTTTCGATCATCTCTTTTTCGTACCATGCGAAATAACTTTTTTCCAAGCATATTTTTGGTCAAAAGAGGTTGGATTTTTGGATTCAGCGGGTCGAAATACACCTAGAAACTCACCCATTAAAGTCCGATTCCGGCTCTGAAAACAAATATTTTCGATCATCTCTTTTTCGTACCATGCGAGATAACTTCTTTCCAGGTGTATTTTCGTGTAACAAAGGTTGGATTTTTGGATTCAGCGGGTAGAAATACACCTAGAAACTCACACATTAAAGTCCGATTCCGGCTCTGAAAACAAATATTTTCGATCATCTCTTTTTCGTACCATGCGAGATAACTTCTTTTCAGGTGTATTTTCGTGTAACAAAGGTTGGCTTTTTGGATTCAGCGGGTCAAAATACACCTATAAACCCACCCATCAAAGTTCAATTCCGATTCTGGAGACAGATATTTTCGATCATCTCTTTTTCGTACCACGCGAAATAACTTTTTTCCAAGCATATTTTTGCTCATCAAAGTTTCGATTCTCGGATTCAGCGAGTCGAAATACACCTGTAAACTCACCCATCAAAGTCCGATTTTGATTCTGAACAAAAATATTTTCGATCATCTCTTTTTCGTACCATGCGAAATAACTTCTTTCCAGGTGTATTTTCGTGTAACAAAGGTTGGATTTTTGGATTCAGCGGGTCAAAATACACCTATAAACCCACCCATCGAAGTTCGATTTCGAATCCGGAGACAGATATTTTCGATCATCTCTTTTTCGTACCATGCGAAATAACTTTTTTCCAAGCATATTTTTGGTCATCAAAGGTTGGATTTTCGGATTCAGCGGGTGAAAATACACCTAGAAACTCACCCATCAAAGTCCGATTTTGATTCTGAAAAAAAATATTTTCGATCATCTCTTTTTCGTACCATGCGAAATAACTTCTTTCCAGGTGTATTTTCGTGTAACGAAGGTTGGATTTTTGGATTCAGCGGGTCAAAATACACCTATAAACCCACCCATCGAAGTTCGATTTCGAATCCGGAGACAGATATTTTCGATCATCTCTTTTTCGTACCATGCGAAATAACTTTTTTCCAAGCATATTTTTGGTCATCAAAGGTTGGATTCTCGAATTCAGCGGGTGGAAATACACCTAGAAACTCACCCATCAAAGTCCGATTTTGATACTGTGAAAAAATATTTTCGATCATCTCTTTTTCGTACCATGCGAAATAACTGTTTTCCATGCATATTTTTGGTCATCAAAGGTTGGATTTTCGGATTCAGCGGGTCGAAATACACCTAGAAACTCACCCATCAAAGTCCGATTTTGATTCTGAAAAAAAATATTTTCGATCATCTCTTTTTCGTACCATGCGAAATAACTTTTTTCCAAGCATATTTTTGGTCAAAAGAGGTTGGATTTTTGGATTCAGCGGGTAGAAATACACCTAGAAACTCACCCATTGAAGTCCGATTCCGGCTCTGAAAACAAATATTTTCGATCATCTCTTTTTCGTACCATGCGAGATAACTTCTTTTCAGGTGTATTTTCGTGTAACAAAGGTTGGCTTTTTGGATTCAGCGGGTCAAAATACACCTATAAACCCACCCATCAAAGTTCAATTCCGATTCTGGAGACAGATATTTTCGATCATCTCTTTTTCGTACCACGCGAAATAACTTTTTTCCAAGCATATTTTTGCTCATCAAAGTTTCGATTCTCGGATTCAGCGAGTCGAAATACACCTAGAAACTCACCCATCGCAGTCCGATCTTGATTCTGAAAAAAAATATTTTCGATCATCTCTTTTTCGTACCATGCGAAACAACTTTTTTCCAAGCAGATTTTTGGTCATCAGAGGTTGGATTTTCGGATTCAGGGGGTCGAAATACACCTAGAAACTCACCCATTAAAGTCCGATTTTGATTCTGAAAAACAAATATTTTCGATCATCTCTTTTTCGTACCATACGAAATAACTTCTTTCCAGGTGTATTTTCGTGTAACAAAGGTTGGATTTTTGGATTCAGCGGGTCATAATACAACTATAAACCCACTCATCAAAGTTCGATTCCCATTCTGGAGACAGATATTTTCGATCATCTCTTTTTCGTACCATGCGAAATAACTTCTTTCCAGGTGTATTTTCGTGTAACAAAGGTTGGATTTTTGGATTCAGCGGGTCCAAATACACCTATAAACCCACCCATCGAAGTTCGATTTCGAATCCGGAGACAGATATTTTCGATCATCTCTTTTTCGTACCATGCGAAATAACTTTTTTCCAAGCATATTTTTGGTCATCAAAGGTTGGATTCTCGAATTCAGCGGGTGGAAATACACCTAGAAACTCACCCATCAAAGTCCGATTTTGATTCTGAAAAAAAATATTTTCGATCATCTCTTTTTCGTACCATGCGAAATAACTTTTTTCCAAGCATATTTTTGGTCAAAAGAGGTTGGATTTTTGGATTCAGCGGGTCGAAATACACCTAGAAACTCACCCATTAAAGTCCGATTCCGGCTCTGAAAACAAATATTTTCGATCATCTCTTTTTCGTACCATGCGAGATAACTTCTTTCCAGGTGTATTTTCGTGTAACAAAGGTTGGATTTTTGGATTCAGCGGGTAGAAATACACCTAGAAACTGACACATTAAAGTCCGATTCCGGCTCTGAAAACAAATATTTTCGATCATCTCTTTTTCGTACCATGCGAGATAACTTCTTTTCAGGTGTATTTTCGTGTAACAAAGGTTGGCTTTTTGGATTCAGCGGGTCAAAATACACCTATAAACCCACCCATCAAAGTTCAATTCCGATTCTGGAGACAGATATTTTCGATCATCTCTTTTTCGTACCACGCGAAATAACTTTTTTCCAAGCATATTTTTGCTCATCAAAGTTTCGATTCTCGGATTCAGCGAGTCGAAATACACCTGTAAACTCACCCATCAAAGTCCGATTTTGATTCTGAACAAAAATATTTTCGATCATCTCTTTTTCGTACCATGCGAAATAACTGTTTTCCATGCATATTTTTGGTCATCAAAGGTTGGATTTTCGGATTCAGCGGGTCGAAATACACCTAGAAACTCACCCATCAAAGTCCGATTTTGATTCTGATTAAAAATATTTTCGATCATCTCTTTTTCGTACCATGCGAAATAACTTCTTTCCAGGTGTATTTTCGTGTAACAAAGGTTGGATTTTTGGATTCAGCGGGTCAAAATACACCTATAAACCCACCCATCGAAGTTCGATTTCGAATCCGGAGACAGATATTTTCGATCATCTCTTTTTCGTACCATGCGAAATAACTTTTTTCCAAGCATATTTTTGGTCATCAAAGGTTGGATTCTCGAATTCAGCGGGTGGAAATACACCTAGAAACTCACCCATCAAAGTCCGATTTTGATTCTGAAGAAAAATATTTTCGATCATCTCTTTTTCGTACCATGCGAAATAACTTCTTTCCAGGTGTATTTTCGTGTAACGAAGGTTGGATTTTTGGATTCAGCGGGTCAAAATACACCTATAAACCCACCCATCGAAGTTCGATTTCGAATCCGGAGACAGATATTTTCGATCATCTCTTTTTCGTACCATGCGAAATAACTTTTTTCCAAGCATATTTTTGGTCATCAAAGGTTGGATTCTCGAATTCAGCGGGTGGAAATACACCTAGAAACTCACCCATCAAAGTCCGATTTTGATTCTGTGAAAAAATATTTTCGATCATCTCTTTTTCGTACCATGCGAAATAACTGTTTTCCATGCATATTTTTGGTCATCAAAGGTTGGATTTTCGGATTCAGCGGGTCGAAATACACCTAGAAACTCACCCATCAAAGTCCGATTTTGATTCTGAACAAAAATATTTTCGATCATCTCTTTTTCGTACCATGCGAGATAACTTCTTTCCAGGTGTATTTTCGTGTAACAAAGGTTGGCTTTTTGGATTCAGCGGGTCAAAATACACCTATAAACCCACCCATCAAAGTTCGATTCCGATTCTGGAGACAGATATTTTCGATCATCTCTTTTTCGTACCGTGCGAAATAACTTTTTTCCAAGCATATTTTTGCCCATCAAAGTTTGGATTTTCGGATTCAGCGGGTCGAAATACACCTAGAAACTCACCCATTAAAGTCCGATTTCGATTCTGAAAAAAAATATTTTCGAACATCTCTTTTTCGTACCATGCGAAATAACTTCTTTCCAGGTGTATTTTCGTGTAACAAAGGTTGGATTTTTGGATTCAGCGGGTCATAATACAACTATAAACCCACTCATCAAAGTTCGATTCCCATTCTGGAGACAGATATTTTCGATCATCTCTTTTTCGTACCATGCGAAATAACTTTTTTCCAAGCATATTTTTGCTCATCAAAGTTTGGATTTTCGGATTCAGCGGGTCGAAATACACCTAGGAACTCACCCATCATAGTCCGATTTTGAATCTGTAAAAAAATATTTTCGATCATCTCTTTTTCGTACCATGCGATATAACTGTTTTCCATGCATATTTTTGGTCATCAAAGGTTGGATTTTCGGATTCAGCGGGTCGAGATACACCTAGAAACTCACCCATCAAAGTCCGATTTTGATTCTGAACAAAAATATTTTCGATCATCTCTTTTTCGTACCATGCGAAATAACTTCTTTCCAGGTGTATTTTCGTGTAACAAAGGTTGGATTTTTGGATTCAGCGGGTCAAAATACACCTATAAACCCACCCATCAAAGTTCGATTTCGAATCCGGAGACAGATATTTTCGATCATCTCTTTTTCGTACCATGCGAAATAACTTTTTTCCAAGCATATTTTTGGTCATCAAAGGTTGGATTTTCGGATTCAGCGGGTGAAAATACACCTAGAAACTCACCCATCAAAGTCCGATTTTGATTCTGAAAAAAAATATTTTCGATCATCTCTTTTTCGTACCATGCGAAATAACTTCTTTCCAGGTGTATTTTCGTGTAACGAAGGTTGGATTTTTGGATTCAGCGGGTCAAAATACACCTATAAACCCACCCATTAAAGTCCGATATTGATTCTGAAAAAAAAAATTTTCGATCATCTCTTTTTCGTACCATGCGAAATAACTTCGTTCCAGGTGTATTTTCCTGTAACAAAAATTAGATTTTCGGATTCAGCGGGTCAAAATACACCTATAAACCCACCCATCAAAGTTCGATTTCGATTCTGGAGACAGATATTTTCGATCATCTCTTTTTCGTACCATGCGAAATAACTTTTCTCCAAGCATATTTTTGGTCATCGATGTTCGGATTTTCGGATTCAGCGGGTCGAAATACACCTAGAAACTCACCCATCAAAGTCCGATTTTGATTCTGGACAAAAATATTTTCGATCATCTCTTTTTCGTACCATGCGAAATAACTTCTTTCCAGGTGTATTTTCGTGTAACAAAGGTTGGATTTTTTGATTCAGCGGGTCAAAATACACCTATAAACCCACCCATCGAAGTTCGATTTCGAATCCGGAGACAGATATTTTCGATCATCTCTTTTTCGTACCATGCGAAATAACTTTTTTCCAAGCATATTTTTGGTCATCAAAGGTTGGATTCTCGAATTCAGCGGGTGGAAATACACCTAGAAACTCACCCATCAAAGTCCGATTTTGATTCTGAAAAAAAATATTTTCGATCATCTCTTTTTCGTACCATGCGAAATAACTTTTTTCCAAGCATATTTTTGGTCAAAAGAGGTTGGATTTTTGGATTCAGCGGGTCGAAATACACCTAGAAACTCACCCATTAAAGTCCGATTCCGGCTCTGAAAACAAATATTTTCGATCATCTCTTTTTCGTACCATGCGAGATAACTTCTTTCCAGGTGTTTTTTCGTGTAACAAAGGTTGGATTTTTGGATTCAGCGGGTAGAAATACACCTAGAAACTCACCCATTAAAGTCCGATTCCGGCTCTGAAAACAAATATTTTCGATCATCTCTTTTTCGTACCATGCGAGATAACTTCTTTTCAGGTGTATTTTCGTGTAACAAAGGTTGGCTTTTTGGATTCAGCGGGTCAAAATACACCTATAAACCAACCCATCAAAGTTCAATTCCGATTCTGGAGACAGATATTTTCGATCATCTCTTTTTCGTACCACGCGAAATAACTTTTTTCCAAGCATATTTTTGCTCATCAAAGTTTCGATTCTCGGATTCAGCGAGTCGAAATACACCTAGAAACTCACCCATCGCAGTCCGATCTTGATTCTGAAAAAAAATATTTTCGATCATCTCTTTTTCGTACCATGCGAAACAACTTTTTTCCAAGCAGATTTTTGGTCATCAGAGGTTGGATTTTCGGATTCAGGGGGTCGAAATACACCTAGAAACTCACCCATTAAAGTCCGATTTTGATTCTGAAAAACAAATATTTTCGATCATCTCTTTTTCGTACCATGCGAAATAACTTTTTTCCAAGCATATTTTTGGTCATCAAATGTTGGATTTCCGGATTCAGCGGGTCGAAATACACCCAGAAACTCACCCATCAAAGTCCGATTTCGATTCTGAAAAAAAATATTTTCGATCATCTCTTTTTCGTACCATGCGAAATAACTTTTTTCCAAGCATATTTTTGGTCATCAAAGCTTGGATTGTCGGATCCAGCGGGTCAAAATACACCTGTAAACCCGCCCATCAATGTTCGATTTCGATTCTGGAGACAGATATTTTCGATCATCTCGTTTTCGTACCATGCGAAATAACTTTTTTCCAAGCATATTTTTGGTCATCAAAGGTTGGATTTTCGGATTCAGCGGGTCGAAATACACCTAGAAACTCACCCATCAAAGTCCGATATTGATTCTGACAAAAAATATTTTCGATCATCTCTTTTTCGTACCGTGCGAAATAGCTTTTTTCCAAGCATATTTTTGGTCATCAAAGTTCGGATTTTCGGATTCAGCGGGTCGAAATACACCTAGAAACTCACTCATCAAAGTCCGATTTTGATTCTGAAAAAAAATATTTTCGTTCATCTCTTTCTCGTACCATGCGAAATAACTTTTTTCCAAGCATGTTTTCGGTCATCAGAGGTTGGATTTTCGGATTCAGCGGGTCGAAATACACCTAGAAACTCACCCATTAAAGTCCGATATTGATTCTGAAAAAAAAAATTTTCGATCATCTCTTTTTCGTACCATGCGAAATAACTTCGTTCCAGGTGTATTTTCCTGTAACAAAAATTAGATTTTCGGATTCAGCGGGTCAAAATACACCTATAAACCCACCCATCAAAGTTCGATTTCGATTCTGGAGACAGATATTTTCGATCATCTCTCTTTCGTACCATGCGAAATAACTTTTTTCCAAGCATATTTTTGGTCATCGATGTTCGGATTTTCGGATTCAGCGGGTCGAAATACACCTAGGAACTCACCCATCAAAGTCCGATTTTGATTCTGTGAAAAAATATTTTCGATCATCTCTTTTTCGTACCATGCGAAATAACTGTTTTCCATGCATATTTTTGGTCATCAAAGGTTGGATTTTCGGATTCAGCGGGTCGAAATACACCTAGAAACTCACCCATCAAAGTCCGATTTTGATTCTGAACAAAAATATTTTCGATCATCTCTTTTTCGTACCATGCGAAATAACTTCTTTCCAGGTGTATTTTCGTGTAACAAAGCTTGGATTTTTGGATTCAGCGGGTCAAAATACACCTATAAACCCACCCATCGAAGTTCGATTTCGAATCCGGAGACAGATATTTTCGATCATCTCTTTTTCGTACCATGCGAAATAACTTTTTTCCAAGCATATTTTTGGTCATCAAAGGTTGGATTCTCGAATTCAGCGGGTGGAAATACACCTAGAAACTCACCCATCAAAGTCCGATTTTGATTCTGAAAAAAAATATTTTCGATCATCTCTTTTTCGTACCATGCGAAATAACTTTTTTCCAAGCATATTTTTGGTCAAAAGAGGTTGGATTTTTGGATTCAGCGGGTCGAAATACACCTAGAAACTCACCCATTGAAGTTCGATTCCGGCTCTGAAAACAAATATTTTCGATCATCTCTTTTTCGTACCATGCGAGATAACTTCTTTCCAGGTGTATTTTCGTGTAACAAAGGTTGGATTTTTGGATTCAGCGGGTAGAAATACACCTAGAAACTCACACATTAAAGTCCGATTCCGGCTCTGAAAACAAATATTTTCGATCATCTCTTTTTCGTACCATGCGAGATAACTTCTTTTCAGGTGTATTTTCGTGTAACAAAGGTTGGCTTTTTGGATTCAGCGGGTCAAAATACACCTATAAACCCACCCATCAAAGTTCAATTCCGATTCTGGAGACAGATATTTTCGATCATCTCTTTTTCGTACCACGCGAAATAACTTTTTTCCAAGCATATTTTTGCTCATCAAAGTTTCGATTCTCGGATTCAGCGAGTCGAAATACACCTAGAAACTCACCCATCGCAGTCCGATCTTGATTCTGAAAAAAAATATTCTCGATCATCTCTTTTTCGTACCATGCGAAACAACTTTTTTCCAAGCAGATTTTTGGTCATCAGAGGTTGGATTTTCGGATTCAGGGGGTCGAAATACACCTAGAAACTCACCCATTAAAGTCCGATTTTGATTCTGAAAAACAAATATTTTCGATCATCTCTTTTTCGTACCATGCGAAATAACTTTTTTCCAAGCATATTTTTGGTCATCAAATGTTGGATTGCCGGATTCAGCGGGTCGAACTTCACCTAGAAACTCACCCATCAAAGTCCGATTTTGATTCTGAAAAAAAATATTTTCGATCATCTCTTTTTCGTACCATGCGAAATAACTTTTTTCCAAGCATATTTTTGGTCAAAAGAGGTTGGATTTTTGGATTCAGCGGGTCAAAATACACCTATAAACCCACCCATCAAAGTTCGATTCCGATTCTGGAGACAGATATTTTCGATCATCTCTTTTTCGTACCGTGCGAAATAACTTTTTTCCAAGCATATTTTTGCCCATCAAAGTTTGGATTTTCGGATTCAGCGGGTCGAAATACACCTAGAAACTCACCCATTAAAGTCCGATTTCGATTCTGAAAAAAAATATTTTCGAACATCTCTTTTTCGTACCATGCGAAATAACTTCTTTCCAGGTGTATTTTCGTGTAACAAAGGTTGGATTTTTGGATTCAGCGGGTCATAATACAACTATAAACCCACTCATCAAAGTTCGATTCCCATTCTGGAGACAGATATTTTCGATCATCTCTTTTTCGTACCATGCGAAATAACTTTTTTCCAAGCATATTTTTGCTCATCAAAGTTTGGATTTTCGGATTCAGCGGGTCGAAATACACCTAGGAACTCACCCATCATAGTCCGATTTTGAATCTGTAAAAAAATATTTTCGATCATCTCTTTTTCGTACCATGCGATATAACTGTTTTCCATGCATATTTTTGGTCATCAAAGGTTGGATTTTCGGATTCAGCGGGTCGAGATACACCTAGAAACTCACCCATCAAAGTCCGATTTTGATTCTGAACAAAAATATTTTCGATCATCTCTTTTTCGTACCATGCGAAATAACTTCTTTCCAGGTGTATTTTCGTGTAACAAAGGTTGGATTTTTGGATTCAGCGGGTCAAAATACACCTATAAACCCACCCATCAAAGTTCGATTTCGAATCCGGAGACAGATATTTTCGATCATCTCTTTTTCGTACCATGCGAAATAACTTTTTTCCAAGCATATTTTTGGTCATCAAAGGTTGGATTTTCGGATTCAGCGGGTGAAAATACACCTAGAAACTCACCCATCAAAGTCCGATTTTGATTCTGAAAAAAAATATTTTCGATCATCTCTTTTTCGTACCATGCGAAATAACTTCTTTCCAGGTGTATTTTCGTGTAACGAAGGTTGGATTTTTGGATTCAGCGGGTCAAAATACACCTATAAACCCACCCATTAAAGTCCGATATTGATTCTGAAAAAAAAAATTTTCGATCATCTCTTTTTCGTACCATGCGAAATAACTTCGTTCCAGGTGTATTTTCCTGTAACAAAAATTAGATTTTCGGATTCAGCGGGTCAAAATACACCTATAAACCCACCCATCAAAGTTCGATTTCGATTCTGGAGACAGATATTTTCGATCATCTCTTTTTCGTACCATGCGAAATAACTTTTCTCCAAGCATATTTTTGGTCATCGATGTTCGGATTTTCGGATTCAGCGGGTCGAAATACACCTAGGAACTCACCCATTAAAGTCCGATTTTGATTCTGTGAAAAAATATTTTCGATCATCTCTTTTTCGTACCATGCGAAATAACTGTTTTCCATGCATATTTTTGGTCATCAAAGGTTGGATTTTCGGATTCAGCGGGTCGAAATACACCTAGAAACTCACCCATCAAAGTCCGATTTTGATTCTGAACAAAAATATTTTCGATCATCTCTTTTTCGTACCATGCGAAATAACTTCTTTCCAGGTGTATTTTCGTGTAACAAAGGTTGGATTTTTTGATTCAGCGGGTCAAAATACACCTATAAACCCACCCATCGAAGTTCGATTTCGAATCCGGAGACAGATATTTTCGATCATCTCTTTTTCGTACCATGCGAAATAACTTTTTTCCAAGCATATTTTTGGTCATCAAAGGTTGGATTCTCGAATTCAGCGGGTGGAAATACACCTAGAAACTCACCCATCAAAGTCCGATTTTGATTCTGAAAAAAAATATTTTCGATCATCTCTTTTTCGTACCATGCGAAATAACTTTTTTCCAAGCATATTTTTGGTCAAAAGAGGTTGGATTTTTGGATTCAGCGGGTCGAAATACACCTAGAAACTCACCCATTAAAATCCGATTCCGGCTCTGAAAACAAATATTTTCGATCATCTCTTTTTCGTACCATGCGAGATAACTTCTTTCCAGGTGTTTTTTCGTGTAACAAAGGTTGGATTTTTGGATTCAGCGGGTAGAAATACACCTAGAAACTCACCCATTAAAGTCCGATTCCGGCTCTGAAAACAAATATTTTCGATCATCTCTTTTTCGTACCATGCGAGATAACTTCTTTTCAGGTGTATTTTCGTGTAACAAAGGTTGGCTTTTTGGATTCAGCGGGTCAAAATACACCTATAAACCCACCCATCAAAGTTCAATTCCGATTCTGGAGACAGATATTTTCGATCATCTCTTTTTCGTACCACGCGAAATAACTTTTTTCCAAGCATATTTTTGCTCATCAAAGTTTCGATTCTCGGATTCAGCGAGTCGAAATACACCTAGAAACTCACCCATCGCAGTCCGATCTTGATTCTGAAAAAAAATATTTTCGATCATCTCTTTTTCGTACCATGCGAAACAACTTTTTTCCAAGCAGATTTTTGGTCATCAGAGGTTGGATTTTCGGATTCAGGGGGTCGAAATACACCTAGAAACTCACCCATTAAAGTCCGATTTTGATTCTGAAAAACAAATATTTTCGATCATCTCTTTTTCGTACCATGCGAAATAACTTTTTTCCAAGCATATTTTTGGTCATCAAATGTTGGATTTCCGGATTCAGCGGGTCGAAATACACCCAGAAACTCACCCATCAAAGTCCGATTTCGATTCTGAAAAAAAATATTTTCGATCATCTCTTTTTCGTACCATGCGAAATAACTTTTTTCCAAGCATATTTTTGGTCATCAAAGCTTGGATTGTCGGATCCAGCGGGTCAAAATACACCTGTAAACCCGCCCATCAATGTTCGATTTCGATTCTGGAGACAGATATTTTCGATCATCTCGTTTTCGTACCATGCGAAATAACTTTTTTCCAAGCATATTTTTGGTCATCAAAGGTTGGATTTTCGGATTCAGCGGGTCGAAATACACCTAGAAACTCACCCATCAAAGTCCGATATTGATTCTGACAAAAAATATTTTCGATCATCTCTTTTTCGTACCGTGCGAAATAGCTTTTTTCCAAGCATATTTTTGGTCATCAAAGTTCGGATTTTCGGATCCAGCGGGTCGAAATACACCTAGAAACTCACTCATCAAAGTCCGATTTTGATTCTGAAAAAAAATATTTTCGTTCATCTCTTTCTCGTACCATGCGAAATAACTTTTTTCCAAGCATGTTTTCGGTCATCAGAGGTTGGATTTTCGGATTCAGCGGGTCGAAATACACCTAGAAACTCACCCATTAAAGTCCGATATTGATTCTGAAAAAAAAAATTTTCGATCATCTCTTTTTCGTACCATGCGAAATAACTTCGTTCCAGGTGTATTTTCCTGTAACAAAAATTAGATTTTCGGATTCAGCGGGTCAAAATACACCTATAAACCCACCCATCAAAGTTCGATTTCGATTCTGGAGACAGATATTTTCGATCATCTCTTTTTCGTACCATGCGAAATAACTTTTTTCCAAGCATATTTTTGGTCATCGATGTTCGGATTTTCGGATTCAGCGGGTCGAAATACACCTAGGAACTCACCCATCAAAGTCCGATTTTGATTCTGTGAAAAAATATTTTCGATCATCTCTTTTTCGTACCATGCGAAATAACTGTTTTCCATGCATATTTTTGGTCATCAAAGGTTGGATTTTCGGATTCAGCGGGTCGAAATACACCTAGAAACTCACCCATCAAAGTCCGATTTTGATTCTGAACAAAAATATTTTCGATCATCTCTTTTTCGTACCATGCGAAATAACTTCTTTCCAGGTGTATTTTCGTGTAACAAAGCTTGGATTTTTGGATTCAGCGGGTCAAAATACACCTATAAACCCACCCATCGAAGTTCGATTTCGAATCTGGAGACAGATATTTTCGATCATCTCTTTTTCGTAACACGCGAAATAACTTTTTTCCAAGCATATTTTTGCTCATCAAAGTTTGGATTCTCGGATTCAGCGAATCGAAATACACCTATAAACCCACCCATCAAAGTTCGATTCCGATTCTGGAGACAGATATTTTCGATCATCTCTTTTTCGTAACACGCGAAATAACTTTTTTCCAAGCATATTTTTGCTCATCAAAGTTTGGATTCTCGGATTCAGCGAATCGAAATACACCTAGAAACTCACCCATCGCAGTCCGATCTTGATTCTGAAAAAAAATATTTTCGATCATCTCTTTTTCGTACCATGCGAAATAACTTTTTTCCAAGCATATTTTTGGTCATAAGAGGTTGGATTTTTGGATTCAGCGGGTCGAAATACACCTAGAAACTCACCCATTAAAGTCCGATTTTGATTCTGAAAAAAAATATTTTCGATCATCTCTTTGTCGTACCATGCGAAATAACTTCTTTCCAGGTGTATTTTCGTGTAGGAAAGGTTGGATTCTTGGATTCAGCGGGTCAAAATACACCTATGAACCCACCCATCGAAGTTCGATTTCGAATCCGGAGACAGATATTTTCGATCATCTCTTTTTCGTACCATGCGAAATAACTTTTTTCCAAGCATATTTTTGGTCATCAAAGGTTGGATTCTCGAATTCAGCGGGTGGAAATACACCTAGAAACTCACCCATCAAAGTCCGATTTTGATTCTGAAAAAAAATATTTTCGATCATCTCTTTTTCGTACCATGCGAAATAACTTTTTTCCAAGCATATTTTTGGTCAAAAGAGGTTGGATTTTTGGATTCAGCGGGTCGAAATACACCTAGAAACTCACCCATTAAAGTCCGATTCCGGCTCTGAAAACAAATATTTTCGATCATCTCTTTTTCGTACCATGCGAGATAACTTCTTTCCAGGTGTTTTTTCGTGTAACAAAGGTTGGATTTTTGGATTCAGCGGGTAGAAATACACCTAGAAACTCACCCATTAAAGTCCGATTCCGGCTCTGAAAACAAATATTTTCGATCATCTCTTTTTCGTACCATGCGAGATAACTTCTTTTCAGGTGTATTTTCGTGTAACAAAGGTTGGCTTTTTGGATTCAGCGGGTCAAAATACACCTATAAACCCACCCATCAAAGTTCAATTCCGATTCTGGAGACAGATATTTTCGATCATCTCTTTTTCGTACCACGCGAAATAACTTTTTTCCAAGCATATTTTTGCTCATCAAAGTTTCGATTCTCGGATTCAGCGAGTCGAAATACACCTAGAAACTCACCCATCGCAGTCCGATCTTGATTCTGAAAAAAAATATTTTCGATCATCTCTTTTTCGTACCATGCGAAACAACTTTTTTCCAAGCAGATTTTTGGTCATCAGAGGTTGGATTTTCGGATTCAGGGGGTCGAAATACACCTAGAAACTCACCCATTAAAGTCCGATTTTGATTCTGAAAAACAAATATTTTCGATCATCTCTTTTTCGTACCATGCGAAATAACTTTTTTCCAAGCATATTTTTGGTCATCAAATGTTGGATTTCCGGATTCAGCGGGTCGAAATACACCCAGAAACTCACCCATCAAAGTCCGATTTCGATTCTGAAAAAAAATATTTTCGATCATCTCTTTTTCGTACCATGCGAAATAACTTTTTTCCAAGCATATTTTTGGTCATCAAAGCTTGGATTGTCGGATCCAGCGGGTCAAAATACACCTGTAAACCCGCCCATCAATGTTCGATTTCGATTCTGGAGACAGATATTTTCGATCATCTCGTTTTCGTACCATGCGAAATAACTTTTTTCCAAGCATATTTTTGGTCATCAAAGGTTGGATTTTCGGATTCAGCGGGTCGAAATACACCTAGAAACTCACCCATCAAAGTCCGATATTGATTCTGACAAAAAATATTTTCGATCATCTCTTTTTCGTACCGTGCGAAATAGCTTTTTTCCAAGCATATTTTTGGTCATCAAAGTTCGGATTTTCGGATTCAGCGGGTCGAAATACACCTAGAAACTCACTCATCAAAGTCCGATTTTGATTCTGAAAAAAAATATTTTCGTTCATCTCTTTCTCGTACCATGCGAAATAACTTTTTTCCAAGCATGTTTTCGGTCATCAGAGGTTGGATTTTCGGATTCAGCGGGTCGAAATACACCTAGAAACTCACCCATTAAAGTCCGATATTGATTCTGAAAAAAAAAATTTTCGATCATCTCTTTTTCGTACCATGCGAAATAACTTCGTTCCAGGTGTATTTTCCTGTAACAAAAATTAGATTTTTGGATTCAGCGGGTCAAAATACACCTATAAACCCACCCATCAAAGTTCGATTTCGATTCTGGAGACAGATATTTTCGATCATCTCTTTTTCGTACCATGCGAAATAACTTTTTTCCAAGCATATTTTTGGTCATCGATGTTCGGATTTTCGGATTCAGCGGGTCGAAATACACCTAGGAACTCACCCATCAAAGTCCGATTTTGATTCTGTGAAAAAATATTTTCGATCATCTCTTTTTCGTACCATGCGAAATAACTGTTTTCCATGCATATTTTTGGTCATCAAAGGTTGGATTTTCGGATTCAGCGGGTCGAAATACACCTAGAAACTCACCCATCAAAGTCCGATTTTGATTCTGAACAAAAATATTTTCGATCATCTCTTTTTCGTACCATGCGAAATAACTTCTTTCCAGGTGTATTTTCGTGTAACAAAGCTTGGATTTTTGGATTCAGCGGGTCAAAATACACCTATAAACCCACCCATCGAAGTTCGATTTCGAATCTGGAGACAGATATTTTCGATCATCTCTTTTTCGTAACACGCGAAATAACTTTTTTCCAAGCATATTTTTGCTCATCAAAGTTTGGATTCTCGGATTCAGCGAATCGAAATACACCTATAAACCCACCCATCAAAGTTCGATTCCGATTCTGGAGACAGATATTTTCGATCATCTCTTTTTCGTAACACGCGAAATAACTTTTTTCCAAGCATATTTTTGCTCATCAAAGTTTGGATTCTCGGATTCAGCGAATCGAAATACACCTAGAAACTCACCCATCGCAGTCCGATCTTGATTCTGAAAAAAAATATTTTCGATCATCTCTTTTTCGTACCATGCGAAATAACTTTTTTCCAAGCATATTTTTGGTCATAAGAGGTTGGATTTTTGGATTCAGCGGGTCGAAATACACCTAGAAACTCACCCATTAAAGTCCGATTTTGATTCTGAAAAAAAATATTTTCGATCATCTCTTTGTCGTACCATGCGAAATAACTTCTTTCCAGGTGTATTTTCGTGTAGGAAAGGTTGGATTCTTGGATTCAGCGGGTCAAAATACACCTATAAACCCACCCATCAAAGTTCGATTCCGATTCTGGAGACAGATATTTTCGATCATCTCTTTTTCGTACCATGCGAAATAACTTTTTTCCAAGCATATTTTTGGTCATCAAAGGTTGGATATTCGAATTCAGCGGGTCGAAATACACCTAGAAACTCACACATCAAAGTCCGATCTTGATTCTGAAAAAAAATATTTTCGATCGTCTCTTTCGTACCATGCGAACTAACTTTTTTCCAAGCATATTTTTGGTCATCAGAGGTTGGATTTTCGGATTCAGGGGCTCGAAATACACCTAGCAACTCACCCATTGAAGTCCGATTTTGATTCTGAAAAAAAATATTTTGGATCATCTCTTTTTCGTACCATGCGAAATAACTTCTTTCCAGGTGTATTTTTGTATAACAAAGGTTGGATTTTTGGATTCAGCGGGTCAAAATACACCTATGAACCCACCCATCGAAGTTCGATTTCGAATCCGGAGACAGATATTTTCGATCATCTCTTTTTCGTACCATGCGAAATAACTTTTTTCCAAGCATATTTTTGGTCATCAAAGGTTGGATTTTCGGATTCAGCGGGTGAAAATACACCTAGAAACTCACCCATCAAAGTCCGATTTTGATTCTGAAAAAAAATATTTTCGATCATCTCTTTTTCGTACCATGCGAAATAACTTTTTTCCTAGCATATTTTTGCTCAAAAGAGGTTGGAATTTGGGATTCAGCGGGTCGAAATACACCTAGAAACTCACCCATTGAAGTTCGATTCCGGCTCTGAAAACAAATATTTTCGATCATCTCTTTTTCGTACCATGCGAGATAACTTCTTTCCAGGTGTATTTTCGTGTAACAAAGGTTGGCTTTTTGGATTCAGCGGGTCAAAATACACCAATAAACCCACCCATCAAAGTTCGATTCCGATTCTGGAGACAGATATTTTCGATCATCTCTTTTTCGTACCGTGCGAAATAACTTTTTTCCAAGCATATTTTTGCCCATCAAAGTTTGGATTTTCGGATTCAGCGGGTCGAAATACACCTAGAAACTCACCCATTAAAGTCCGATTTCGATTCTGAAAAAAATATTTTCGAACATCTCTTTTTCGTACCATGCGAAATAACTTCTTTCCAGGTGTATTTTCGTGTAACACAGGTTGGATTTTTGGATTCAGCGGGTCATAATACAACTATAAACCCACTCATCAAAGTTCGATTTCCGTTCTGGAGACAGATATTTTCGATCATCTCTTTTTCGTACCATGCGAAATAACTTTTTTCCAAGCATATTTTTGCTCATCAAAGTTTGGATTTCCGGATTCAGCGGGTCGAAATACACCTAGGAACTCACCCATCAAAGTCCGATTTTGAATCTGTAAAAAAATATTTTCGATCATCTCTTTTTCGTACCATAAGATATAACTGTTTTCCATGCATATTTTTGGTCATCAAAGGTTGGATTTTCGGATTCAGCGGGTCGAAATACACCTAGAAACTCACCCATCAATCCGTCCGATTTTGATTCTGAACAAAAATATTTTCGATCATCTCTTTTTCGTACCATGCGAAATAACTTCTTTCCAGGTGTATTTTCGTGTAACAAAGGTTGGATTTTTGGATTCAGCGGGTCAAAATACACCTATAAACCCACACATCGAAGTTCGATTTCGAATCCGGAGACAGATATTTTCGATCATCTCTTTTTCGTACCATGCGAAATAACTTTTTTCCAAGCATATTTTTGGTCATCAAAGGTTGGATTTTCGGATTCAGCGGGTGAATATACACCTAGAAACTCACCCATCAAAGTCCGATTTTGATTCTGAAAAAAAAAATATTTTCGATCATCTCTTTTTCGTACCATGCGAAATAACTTTTTTCCAAGCATATTTTTGGTCAAAAGAGGTTGGAATTTGGGATTCAGCGGGTCGAAATACACCTAGAAACTCACCCATTGAAGTTCGATTCCGGCTCTGAAAACAAATATTTTCGATCATCTCTTTTTCGTACCATGCGAGATAACTTTTTTCCAAGCATATTTTTGGTCATCAAATGTTGGATTTCCGGATTCAGCGGGTCGAAATACACCTAGAAACTCACCCATTAAAGTCCGATTTTGATTCTGAAAAACAAATATTTTCGATCATCTCTTTTTCGTACCATGCGAAATAACTTTTTTCCAAGCATATTTTTGGTCATCAAATGTTGGATTTCCGGATTCAGCGGGTCGAAATACACCCAGAAACTCACCCATCAAAGTCCGATTTCGATTCTGAAAAAAAATATTTTCGATCATCTCTTTTTCGTACCATGCGAAATAACTTTTTTCCAAGCATATTTTTGGTCATCAAAGCTTGGATTGTCGGATCCAGCGGGTCAAAATACACCTGTAAACCCGCCCATCAATGTTCGATTTCGATTCTGGAGACAGATATTTTCGATCATCTCGTTTTCGTACCATGCGAAATAACTTTTTTCCAAGCATATTTTTGGTCATCAAAGGTTGGATTTTCGGATTCAGCGGGTCGAAATACACCTAGAAACTCACCCATCAAAGTCCGATATTGATTCTGACAAAAAATATTTTCGATCATCTCTTTTTCGTACCGTGCGAAATAGCTTTTTTCCAAGCATATTTTTGGTCATCAAAGTTCGGATTTTCGGATTCAGCGGGTCGAAATACACCTAGAAACTCACTCATCAAAGTCCGATTTTGATTCTGAAAAAAAATATTTTCGTTCATCTCTTTCTCGTACCATGCGAAATAACTTTTTTCCAAGCATGTTTTCGGTCATCAGAGGTTGGATTTTCGGATTCAGCGGGTCGAAATACACCTAGAAACTCACCCATTAAAGTCCGATATTGATTCTGAAAAAAAAAATTTTCGATCATCTCTTTTTCGTACCATGCGAAATAACTTCGTTCCAGGTGTATTTTCCTGTAACAAAAATTAGATTTTCGGATTCAGCGGGTCAAAATACACCTATAAACCCACCCATCAAAGTTCGATTTCGATTCTGGAGACAGATATTTTCGATCATCTCTTTTTCGTACCATGCGAAATAACTTTTTTCCAAGCATATTTTTGGTCATCGATGTTCGGATTTTCGGATTCAGCGGGTCGAAATACACCTAGGAACTCACCCATCAAAGTCCGATTTTGATTCTGTGAAAAAATATTTTCGATCATCTCTTTTTCGTACCATGCGAAATAACTGTTTTCCATGCATATTTTTGGTCATCAAAGGTTGGATTTTCGGATTCAGCGGGTCGAAATACACCTAGAAACTCACCCATCAAAGTCCGATTTTGATTCTGAACAAAAATATTTTCGATCATCTCTTTTTCGTACCATGCGAAATAACTTCTTTCCAGGTGTATTTTCGTGTAACAAAGCTTGGATTTTTGGATTCAGCGGGTCAAAATACACCTATAAACCCACCCATCGAAGTTCGATTTCGAATCTGGAGACAGATATTTTCGATCATCTCTTTTTCGTAACACGCGAAATAACTTTTTTCCAAGCATATTTTTGCTCATCAAAGTTTGGATTCTCGGATTTAGCGAATCGAAATACACCTATAAACCCACCCATCAAAGTTCGATTCCGATTCTGGAGACAGATATTTTCGATCATCTCTTTTTCGTAACACGCGAAATAACTTTTTTCCAAGCATATTTTTGCTCATCAAAGTTTGGATTCTCGGATTCAGCGAATCGAAATACACCTAGAAACTCACCCATCGCAGTCCGATCTTGATTCTGAAAAAAAATATTTTCGATCATCTCTTTTTCGTACCATGCGAAATAACTTTTTTCCAAGCATATTTTTGGTCATAAGAGGTTGGATTTTTGGATTCAGCGGGTCGAAATACACCTAGAAACTCACCCATTAAAGTCCGATTTTGATTCTGAAAAAAAATATTTTCGATCATCTCTTTGTCGTACCATGCGAAATAACTTCTTTCCAGGTGTATTTTCGTGTAGGAAAGGTTGGATTCTTGGATTCAGCGGGTCAAAATACACCTATAAACCCACCCATCAAAGTTCGATTCCGATTCTGGAGACAGATATTTTCGATCATCTCTTTTTCGTACCATGCGAAATAACTTTTTTCCAAGCATATTTTTGGTCATCAAAGGTTGGATATTCGAATTCAGCGGGTCGAAATACACCTAGAAACTCACACATCAAAGTCCGATCTTGATTCTGAAAAAAAATATTTTCGATCGTCTCTTTCGTACCATGCGAACTAACTTTTTTCCAAGCATATTTTTGGTCATCAGAGGTTGGATTTTCGGATTCAGGGGCTCGAAATACACCTAGCAACTCACCCATTGAAGTCCGATTTTGATTCTGAAAAAAAATATTTTGGATCATCTCTTTTTCGTACCATGCGAAATAACTTCTTTCCAGGTGTATTTTTGTATAACAAAGGTTGGATTTTTGGATTCAGCGGGTCAAAATACACCTATGAACCCACCCATCGAAGTTCGATTTCGAATCCGGAGACAGATATTTTCGATCATCTCTTTTTCGTACCATGCGAAATAACTTTTTTCCAAGCATATTTTTGGTCATCAAAGGTTGGATTTTCGGATTCAGCGGGTGAAAATACACCTAGAAACTCACCCATCAAAGTCCGATTTTGATTCTGAAAAAAAATATTTTCGATCATCTCTTTTTCGTACCATGCGAAATAACTTTTTTCCTAGCATATTTTTGCTCAAAAGAGGTTGGAATTTGGGATTCAGCGGGTCGAAATACACCTAGAAACTCACCCATTGAAGTTCGATTCCGGCTCTGAAAACAAATATTTTCGATCATCTCTTTTTCGTACCATGCGAGATAACTTCTTTCCAGGTGTATTTTCGTGTAACAAAGGTTGGCTTTTTGGATTCAGCGGGTCAAAATACACCAATAAACCCACCCATCAAAGTTCGATTCCGATTCTGGAGACAGATATTTTCGATCATCTCTTTTTCGTACCGTGCGAAATAACTTTTTTCCAAGCATATTTTTGCCCATCAAAGTTTGGATTTTCGGATTCAGCGGGTCGAAATACACCTAGAAACTCACCCATTAAAGTCCGATTTCGATTCTGAAAAAAATATTTTCGAACATCTCTTTTTCGTACCATGCGAAATAACTTCTTTCCAGGTGTATTTTCGTGTAACACAGGTTGGATTTTTGGATTCAGCGGGTCATAATACAACTATAAACCCACTCATCAAAGTTCGATTTCCGTTCTGGAGACAGATATTTTCGATCATCTCTTTTTCGTACCATGCGAAATAACTTTTTTCCAAGCATATTTTTGCTCATCAAAGTTTGGATTTCCGGATTCAGCGGGTCGAAATACACCTAGGAACTCACCCATCAAAGTCCGATTTTGAATCTGTAAAAAAATATTTTCGATCATCTCTTTTTCGTACCATAAGATATAACTGTTTTCCATGCATATTTTTGGTCATCAAAGGTTGGATTTTCGGATTCAGCGGGTCGAAATACACCTAGAAACTCACCCATCAATCCGTCCGATTTTGATTCTGAACAAAAATATTTTCGATCATCTCTTTTTCGTACCATGCGAAATAACTTCTTTCCAGGTGTATTTTCGTGTAACAAAGGTTGGATTTTTGGATTCAGCGGGTCAAAATACACCTATAAACCCACACATCGAAGTTCGATTTCGAATCCGGAGACAGATATTTTCGATCATCTCTTTTTCGTACCATGCGAAATAACTTTTTTCCAAGCATATTTTTGGTCATCAAAGGTTGGATTTTCGGATTCAGCGGGTGAATATACACCTAGAAACTCACCCATCAAAGTCCGATTTTGATTCTGAAAAAAAAAATATTTTCGATCATCTCTTTTTCGTACCATGCGAAATAACTTTTTTCCAAGCATATTTTTGGTCAAAAGAGGTTGGAATTTGGGATTCAGCGGGTCGAAATACACCTAGAAACTCACCCATTGAAGTTCGATTCCGGCTCTGAAAACAAATATTTTCGATCATCTCTTTTTCGTACCATGCGAGATAACTTCTTTCCAGGTGTATTTTCGTGTAACAAAGGTTGGCGTTTTGGATTCAGCGGGTCAAAATACACCAATAAACCCACCCATCAAAGTTCGATTCCGATTCTGGAGACAGATATTTTCGATCATCTCTTTTTCGTACCGTGCGAAATAACTTTTTTCCAAGCATATTTTTGCCCATCAAAGTTTGGATTTCCGGATTCAGCGGGTCGAAATACACCTAGGAACTCACCCATCAAAGTCCGATTTTGAATCTGTAAAAAAATATTTTCGATCATCTCTTTTTCGTACCATAAGATATAACTGTTTTCCATGCATATTTTTGGTCATCAAAGGTTGGATTTTCGGATTCAGCGGGTCGAAATACACCTAGAAACTCACCCATCAATCCGTCCGATTTTGATTCTGAACAAAAATATTTTCGATCATCTCTTTTTCGTACCATGCGAAATAACTTCTTTCCAGGTGTATTTTCGTGTAACAAAGGTTGGATTTTTGGATTCAGCGGGTCAAAATACACCTATAAACCCACACATCGAAGTTCGATTTCGAATCCGGAGACAGATATTTTCGATCATCTCTTTTTCGTACCATGCGAAATAACTTTTTTCCAAGCATATTTTTGGTCATCAAAGGTTGGATTTTCGGATTCAGCGGGTGAATATACACCTAGAAACTCACCCATCAAAGTCCGATTTTGATTCTGAAAAAAAAAATATTTTCGATCATCTCTTTTTCGTACCATGCGAAATAACTTTTTTCCAAGCATATTTTTGGTCAAAAGAGGTTGGAATTTGGGATTCAGCGGGTCGAAATACACCTAGAAACTCACCCATTGAAGTTCGATTCCGGCTCTGAAAACAAATATTTTCGATCATCTCTTTTTCGTACCATGCGAGATAACTTCTTTCCAGGTATATTTTCGTGTAACAAAGGTTGGCGTTTTGGATTCAGCGGGTCAAAATACACCAATAAACCCACCCATCAAAGTTCGATTCCGATTCTGGAGACAGATATTTTCGATCATCTCTTTTTCGTACCGTGCGAAATAACTTTTTTCCAAGCATATTTTTGCCCATCAAAGTTTAGATTTTCGGATTCAGCGGGTCGAAATACACCTAGAAATTCACCCATTAAAGTCCGATTCCGATTCTAAAAAAAAATATTTTCGAACATCTCTTTTTCGTACCATGCGAAATAACTTCTTTCCAGGTGTATTTTCGTGGAACAAAGGTTGGATTTTTGGATTCAGCGGGTCAAAATACACCTATAAACCCACCCATCAAAGTTCGATTCCGATTCTGGAGACAGATATTTTCGATCATCTCTTTTTCGTAACACGCGAAATAACTTTTTTCCAAGCATATTTTTGCTCATCAAAGTTTGGATTCTCGGATTCAGCGAATCGAAATACACCTAGAAACTCACCCATCGCAGTCCGATCTTGATTCTGAAAAAAAATATTTTCGATCATCTCTTTTTCGTACCATGCGAAATAACTTTTTTCCAAGCATATTTTTGATCATAAGAGGTTGGATTTTTGGATTCAGCGGGTCGAAATACACCTAGAAACTCACCCATTAAAGTCCGATTTTGATTCTGAAAAAAAATATTTTCGATCATCTCTTTGTCGTACCATGCGAAATAACTTCTTTCCAGGTGTATTTTCGTGTAGGAAAGGTTGGATTCTTGGATTCAGCGGGTCAAAATACACCTATAAACCCACCCATCAAAGTTCGATTCCGATTCTGGAGACAGATATTTTCGATCATCTCTTTTTCGTACCATGCGAAATAACTTTTTTCCAAGCATATTTTTGGTCATCAAAGGTTGGATATTCGAATTCAGCGGGTCGAAATACACCTAGAAACTCACACATCAAAGTCCGATCTTGATTCTGAAAAAAAATATTTTCGATCGTCTCTTTCGTACCATGCGAACTAACTTTTTTCCAAGCATATTTTTGGTCATAAGAGGTTGGATTTTTGGATTCAGCGGGTCGAAATACACCTAGAAACTCACCCATTAAAGTCCGATTTTGATTCTGAAAAAAAATATTTTCGATCATCTCTTTGTCGTACCATGCGAAATAACTTCTTTCCAGGTGTATTTTCGTGTAGGAAAGGTTGGATTCTTGGATTCAGCGGGTCAAAATACACCTATAAACCCACCCATCAAAGTTCGATTCCGATTCTGGAGACAGATATTTTCGATCATCTCTTTTTCGTACCATGCGAAATAACTTTTTTCCAAGCATATTTTTGGTCATCAAAGGTTGGATATTCGAATTCAGCGGGTCGAAATACACCTAGAAACTCACACATCAAAGTCCGATCTTGATTCTGAAAAAAAATATTTTCGATCGTCTCTTTCGTACCATGCGAACTAACTTTTTTCCAAGCATATTTTTGGTCATCAGAGGTTGGATTTTCGGATTCAGGGGCTCGAAATACACCTAGCAACTCACCCATTGGAGTCCGATTTTGATTCTGAAAAAAAATATTTTGGATCATCTCTTTTTCGTACCATGCGAAATAACTTTTTTCCTAGCATATTTTTGCTGAAAAGAGGTTGGAATTTGGGATTCAGCGGGTCGAAATACACCTAGAAACTCACCCATTGAAGTTCGATTCCGGCTCTGAAAACAAATATTTTCGATCATCTCTTTTTCGTACCATGCGAGATAACTTCTTTCCAGGTGTATTTTCGTGTAACAAAGGTTGGCTTTTTGGATTCAGCGGGTCAAAATACACCAATAAACCCACCCATCAAAGTTCGATTCCGATTCTGGAGACAGATATTTTCGATCATCTCTTTTTCGTACCGTGCGAAATAACTTTTTTCCAAGCATATTTTTGCCCATCAAAGTTTGGATTTTCGGATTCAGCGGGTCGAAATACACCTAGAAACTCACCCATTAAAGTCCGATTTCGATTCTGAAAAAAATATTTTCGAACATCTCTTTTTCGTACCATGCGAAATAACTTCTTTCCAGGTGTATTTTCGTGTAACACAGGTTGGATTTTTGGATTCAGCGGGTCATAATACAACTATAAACCCACTCATCAAAGTTCGATTTCCGTTCTGGAGACAGATATTTTCGATCATCTCTTTTTCGTACCATGCGAAATAACTTTTTTCCAAGCATATTTTTGCTCATCAAAGTTTGGATTTCCGGATTCAGCGGGTCGAAATACACCTAGGAACTCACCCATCAAAGTCCGATTTTGAATCTGTAAAAAAATATTTTCGATCATCTCTTTTTCGTACCATAAGATATAACTGTTTTCCATGCATATTTTTGGTCATCAAAGGTTGGATTTTCGGATTCAGCGGGTCGAAATACACCTAGAAACTCACCCATCAATCCGTCCGATTTTGATTCTGAACAAAAATATTTTCGATCATCTCTTTTTCGTACCATGCGAAATAACTTCTTTCCAGGTGTATTTTCGTGTAACAAAGGTTGGATTTTTGGATTCAGCGGGTCAAAATACACCTATAAACCCACACATCGAAGTTCGATTTCGAATCCGGAGACAGATATTTTCGATCATCTCTTTTTCGTACCATGCGAAATAAATTTTTTCCAAGCATATTTTTGGTCATCAAAGGTTGGATTTTCGGATTCAGCGGGTGAATATACACCTAGAAACTCACCCATCAAAGTCCGATTTTGATTCTGAAAAAAAAAATATTTTCGATCATCTCTTTTTCGTACCATGCGAAATAACTTTTTTCCAAGCATATTTTTGGTCAAAAGAGGTTGGAATTTGGGATTCAGCGGGTCGAAATACACCTAGAAACTCACCCATTGAAGTTCGATTCCGGCTCTGAAAACAAATATTTTCGATCATCTCTTTTTCGTACCATGCGAGATAACTTCTTTCCAGGTGTATTTTCGTGTAACAAAGGTTGGCGTTTTGGATTCAGCGGGTCAAAATACACCAATAAACCCACCCATCAAAGTTCGATTCCGATTCTGGAGACAGATATTTTCGATCATCTCTTTTTCGTACCGTGCGAAATAACTTTTTTCCAAGCATATTTTTGCCCATCAAAGTTTAGATTTTCGGATTCAGCGGGTCGAATTACACCTAGAAATTCACCCATTAAAGTCCGATTCCGATTCTGAAAAAAAATATTTTCGAACATCTCTTTTTCGTACCATGCGAAATAACTTCTTTCCAGGTGTATTTTCGTGGAACAAAGGTTGGATTTTTGGATTCAGCGGGTCAAAATACACCTATAAACCCACCCATCAAAGTTCGATTCCGATTCTGGAGACAGATATTTTCGATCATCTCTTTTTCGTAACACGCGAAATAACTTTTTTCCAAGCATATTTTTGCTCATCAAAGTTTGGATTCTCGGATTCAGCGAATCGAAATACACCTAGAAACTCACCCATCGCAGTCCGATCTTGATTCTGAAAAAAAATATTTTCGATCATCTCTTTTTCGTACCATGCGAAATAACTTTTTTCCAAGCATATTTTTGGTCATAAGAGGTTGGATTTTTGGATTCAGCGGGTCGAAATACACCTAGAAACTCACCCATTAAAGTCCGATTTTGATTCTGAAAAAAAATATTTTCGATCATCTCTTTGTCGTACCATGCGAAATAACTTCTTTCCAGGTGTATTTTCGTGTAGGAAAGGTTGGATTCTTGGATTCAGCGGGTCAAAATACACCTATAAACCCACCCATCAAAGTTCGATTCCGATTCTGGAGACAGATATTTTCGATCATCTCTTTTTCGTACCATGCGAAATAACTTTTTTCCAAGCATATTTTTGGTCATCAAAGGTTGGATATTCGAATTCAGCGGGTCGAAATACACCTAGAAACTCACACATCAAAGTCCGATCTTGATTCTGAAAAAAAATATTTTCGATCGTCTCTTTCGTACCATGCGAACTAACTTTTTTCCAAGCATATTTTTGGTCATCAGAGGTTGGATTTTCGGATTCAGGGGCTCGAAATACACCTAGCAACTCACCCATTGAAGTCCGATTTTGATTCTGAAAAAAAATATTTTGGATCATCTCTTTTTCGTACCATGCGAAATAACTTCTTTCCAGGTGTATTTTCGTGTAACAAAGGTTGGCGTTTTGGATTCAGCGGGTCAAAATACACCAATAAACCCACCCATCAAAGTTCGATTCCGATTCTGGAGACAGATATTTTCGATCATCTCTTTTTCGTACCGTGCGAAATAACTTTTTTCCAAGCATATTTTTGCCCATCAAAGTTTAGATTTTCGGATTCAGCGGGTCGAATTACACCTAGACATTCACCCATTAAAGTCCGATTCCGATTCTGAAAAAAAATATTTTCGAACATCTCTTTTTCGTACCATGCGAAATAACTTCTTTCCAGGTGTATTTTCGTGGAACAAAGGTTGGATTTTTGGATTCAGCGGGTCAAAATACACCTATAAACCCACCCATCAAAGTTCGATTCCGATTCTGGAGACAGATATTTTCGATCATCTCTTTTTCGTAACACGCGAAATAACTTTTTTCCAAGCATATTTTTGCTCATCAAAGTTTGGATTCTCGGATTCAGCGAATCGAAATACACCTAGAAACTCACCCATCGCAGTCCGATCTTGATTCTGAAAAAAAATATTTTCGATCATCTCTTTTTCGTACCATGCGAAATAACTTTTTTCCAAGCATATTTTTGGTCATAAGAGGTTGGATTTTTGGATTCAGCGGGTCGAAATACACCTAGAAACTCACCCATTAAAGTCCGATTTTGATTCTGAAAAAAAATATTTTCGATCATCTCTTTGTCGTACCATGCGAAATAACTTCTTTCCAGGTGTATTTTCGTGTAGGAAAGGTTGGATTCTTGGATTCAGCGGGTCAAAATACACCTATAAACCCACCCATCAAAGTTCGATTCCGATTCTGGAGACAGATATTTTCGATCATCTCTTTTTCGTACCATGCGAAATAACTTTTTTCCAAGCATATTTTTGGTCATCAAAGGTTGGATATTCGAATTCAGCGGGTCGAAATACACCTAGAAACTCACACATCAAAGTCCGATCTTGATTCTGAAAAAAAATATTTTCGATCGTCTCTTTCGTACCATGCGAACTAACTTTTTTCCAAGCATATTTTTGGTCATCAGAGGTTGGATTTTCGGATTCAGGGGCTCGAAATACACCTAGCAACTCACCCATTGAAGTCCGATTTTGATTCTGAAAAAAAATATTTTGGATCATCTCTTTTTCGTACCATGCGAAATAACTTCTTTCCAGGTGTATTTTTGTGTAACAAAGGTTGGATTTTTGGATTCAGCGGGTCAAAATACACCTATGAACCCACCCATCGAAGTTCGATTTCGAATCCGGAGACAGATATTTTCGATCATCTCTTTTTCGTACCATGCGAAATAACTTTTTTCCAAGCATATTTTTGGTCATCAAAGGTTGGATTTTCGGATTCAGCGGGTGAAAATACACCTAGAAACTCACCCATCAAAGTCCGATTTTGATTCTGAAAAAAAATATTTTCGATCATCTCTTTTTCGTACCATGCGAAATAACTTTTTTCCTAGCATATTTTTGCTCAAAAGAGGTTGGAATTTGGGATTCAGCGGGTCGAAATACACCTAGAAACTCACCCATTGAAGTTCGATTCCGGCTCTGAAAACAAATATTTTCGATCATCTCTTTTTCGTACCATGCGAGATAACTTCTTTCCAGGTGTATTTTCGTGTAACAAAGGTTGGCTTTTTGGATTCAGCGGGTCAAAATACACCAATAAACCCACCCATCAAAGTTCGATTCCGATTCTGGAGACAGATATTTTCGATCATCTCTTTTTCGTACCGTGCGAAATAACTTTTTTCCAAGCATATTTTTGCCCATCAAAGTTTGGATTTTCGGATTCAGCGGGTCGAAATACACCTAGAAACTCACCCATTAAAGTCCGATTTCGATTCTGAAAAAAATATTTTTGAACATCTCTTTTTCGTACCATGCGAAATAACTTCTTTCCAGGTGTATTTTCGTGTAACACAGGTTGGATTTTTGGATTCAGCGGGTCATAATACAACTATAAACCCACTCATCAAAGTTCGATTTCCGTTCTGGAGACAGATATTTTCGATCATCTCTTTTTCGTACCATGCGAAATAACTTTTTTCCAAGCATATTTTTGCTCATCAAAGTTTGGATTTCCGGATTCAGCGGGTCGAAATACACCTAGGAACTCACCCATCAAAGTCCGATTTTGAATCTGTAAAAAAATATTTTCGATCATCTCTTTTTCGTACCATAAGATATAACTGTTTTCCATGCATATTTTTGGTCATCAAAGGTTGGATTTTCGGATTCAGCGGGTCGAAATACACCTAGAAACTCACCCATCAATCCGTCCGATTTTGATTCTGAACAAAAATATTTTCGATCATCTCTTTTTCGTACCATGCGAAATAACTTCTTTCCAGGTGTATTTTCGTGTAACAAAGGTTGGATTTGTGGATTCAGCGGGTCAAAATACACCTATAAACCCACACATCGAAGTTCGATTTCGAATCCGGAGACAGATATTTTCGATCATCTCTTTTTCGTACCATGCGAAATAACTTTTTTCCAAGCATATTTTTGGTCATCAAAGGTTGGATTTTCGGATTCAGCGGGTGAATATACACCTAGAAACTCACCCATCAAAGTCCGATTTTGATTCTGAAAAAAAAAATATTTTCGATCATCTCTTTTTCGTACCATGCGAAATAACTTTTTTCCAAGCATATTTTTGGTCAAAAGAGGTTGGAATTTGGGATTCAGCGGGTCGAAATACACCTAGAAACTCACCCATTGAAGTTCGATTCCGGCTCTGAAAACAAATATTTTCGATCATCTCTTTTTCGTACCATGCGAGATAACTTCTTTCCAGGTGTATTTTCGTGTAACAAAGGTTGGCGTTTTGGATTCAGCGGGTCAAAATACACCAATAAACCCACCCATCAAAGTTCGATTCCGATTCTGGAGACAGATATTTTCGATCATCTCTTTTTCGTACCGTGCGAAATAACTTTTTTCCAAGCATATTTTTGCCCATCAAAGTTTAGATTTTCGGATTCAGCGGGTCGAAATACACCTAGAAATTCACCCATTAAAGTCCGATTCCGATTCTGAAAAAAAATATTTTCGAACATCTCTTTTTCGTACCATGCGAAATAACTTCTTCCCAGGTGTATTTTCGTGGAACAAAGGTTGGATTTTTGGATTCAGCGGGTCAAAATACACCTATAAACCCACCCATCAAAGTTCGATTCCGATTCTGGAGACAGATATTTTCGATCATCTCTTTTTCGTAACACGCGAAATAACTTTTTTCCAAGCATATTTTTGCTCATCAAAGTTTGGATTCTCGGATTCAGCGAATCGAAATACACCTAGAAACTCACCCATCGCAGTCCGATCTTGATTCTGAAAAAAAATATTTTCGATCATCTCTTTTTCGTACCATGCGAAATAACTTTTTTCCAAGCATATTTTTGGTCATAAGAGGTTGGATTTTTGGATTCAGCGGGTCGAAATACACCTAGAAACTCACCCATTAAAGTCCGATTTTGATTCTGAAAAAAAATATTTTCGATCATCTCTTTGTCGTACCATGCGAAATAACTTCTTTCCAGGTGTATTTTCGTGTAGGAAAGGTTGGATTCTTGGATTCAGCGGGTCAAAATACACCTATAAACCCACCCATCAAAGTTCGATTCCGATTCTGGAGACAGATATTTTCGATCATCTCTTTTTCGTACCATGCGAAATAACTTTTTTCCAAGCATATTTTTGGTCATCAAAGGTTGGATATTCGAATTCAGCGGGTCGAAATACACCTAGAAACTCACACATCAAAGTCCGATCTTGATTCTGAAAAAAAATATTTTCGATCGTCTCTTTCGTACCATGCGAACTAACTTTTTTCCAAGCATATTTTTGGTCATCAGAGGTTGGATTTTCGGATTCAGGGGCTCGAAATACACCTAGCAACTCACCCATTGAAGTCCGATTTTGATTCTGAAAAAAAATATTTTGGATCATCTCTTTTTCGTACCATGCGAAATAACTTCTTTCCAGGTGTATTTTTGTGTAACAAAGGTTGGATTTTTGGATTCAGCGGGTCAAAATACACCTATGAACCCACCCATCGAAGTTCGATTTCGAATCCGGAGACAGATATTTTCGATCATCTCTTTTTCGTACCATGCGAAATAACTTTTTTCCAAGCATATTTTTGGTCATCAAAAATTGGATTTTCGGATTCAGCGGGTGAAAATACACCTAGAAACTCACCCATCAAAGTCCGATTTTGATTCTGAAAAAAAATATTTTCGATCATCTCTTTTTCGTACCATGCGAAATAACTTTTTTCCTAGCATATTTTTGCTCAAAAGAGGTTGGAATTTGGGATTCAGCGGGTCGAAATACACCTAGAAACTCACCCATTGAAGTTCGATTCCGGCTCTGAAAACAAATATTTTCGATCATCTCTTTTTCGTACCATGCGAGATAACTTCTTTCCAGGTGTATTTTCGTGTAACAAAGGTTGGCTTTTTGGATTCAGCGGGTCAAAATACACCAATAAACCCACCCATCAAAGTTCGATTCCGATTCTGGAGACAGATATTTTCGATCATCTCTTTTTCGTACCGTGCGAAATAACTTTTTTCCAAGCATATTTTTGCCCATCAAAGTTTGGATTTTCGGATTCAGCGGGTCGAAATACACCTAGAAACTCACCCATTAAAGTCCGATTTCGATTCTGAAAAAAATATTTTCGAACATCTCTTTTTCGTACCATGCGAAATAACTTCTTTCCAGGTGTATTTTCGTGTAACACAGGTTGGATTTTTGGATTCAGCGGGTCATAATACAACTATAAACCCACTCATCAAAGTTCGATTTCCGTTCTGGAGACAGATATTTTCGATCATCTCTTTTTCGTACCATGCGAAATAACTTTTTTCCAAGCATATTTTTGCTCATCAAAGTTTGGATTTCCGGATTCAGCGGGTCGAAATACACCTAGGAACTCACCCATCAAAGTCCGATTTTGAATCTGTAAAAAAATATTTTCGATCATCTCTTTTTCGTACCATAAGATATAACTGTTTTCCATGCATATTTTTGGTCATCAAAGGTTGGATTTTCGGATTCAGCGGGTCGAAATACACCTAGAAACTCACCCATCAATCCGTCCGATTTTGATTCTGAACAAAAATATTTTCGATCATCTCTTTTTCGTACCATGCGAAATAACTTCTTTCCAGGTGTATTTTCGTGTAACAAAGGTTGGATTTTTGGATTCAGCGGGTCAAAATACACCTATAAACCCACACATCGAAGTTCAATTTCGAATCCGGAGACAGATATTTTCGATCATCTCTTTTTCGTACCATGCGAAATAACTTTTCTCCAAGCATATTTTTGGTCATCGATGTTCGGATTTTCGGATTCAGCGGGTCGAAATACACCTAGGAACTCACCCATTAAAGTCCGATTTTGATTCTGTGAAAAAATATTTTCGATCATCTCTTTTTCGTACCATGCGAAATAACTGTTTTCCATGCATATTTTTGGTCATCAAAGGTTGGATTTTCGGATTCAGCGGGTCGAAATACACCTAGAAACTCACCCATCAAAGTCCGATTTTGATTCTGAACAAAAATATTTTCGATCATCTCTTTTTCGTACCATGCGAAATAACTTCTTTCCAGGTGTATTTTCGTGTAACAAAGGTTGGATTTTTGGATTCAGCGGGTCAAAATACACCTATAAACCCACCCATCGAAGTTCGATTTCGAATCCGGAGACAGATATTTTCGATCATCTCTTTTTCGTACCATGCGAAATAACTTTTTTCCAAGCATATTTTTGGTCATCAAAGGTTGGATTCTCGAATTCAGCGGGTGGAAATACACCTAGAAACTCACCCATCAAAGTCCGATTTTGATTCTGAAAAAAAATATTTTCGATCATCTCTTTTTCGTACCATGCGAAATAACTTTTTTCCAAGCATATTTTTGGTCAAAAGAGGTTGGATTTTTGGATTCAGCGGGTCGAAATACACCTAGAAACTCACCCATTAAAGTCCGATTCCGGCTCTGAAAACAAATATTTTCGATCATCTCTTTTTCGTACCATGCGAGATAACTTCTTTCCAGGTGTATTTTCGTGTAACAAAGGTTGGATTTTTGGATTCAGCGGGTAGAAATACACCTAGAAACTCACCCATTAAAGTCCGATTCCGGCTCTGAAAACAAATATTTTCGATCATCTCTTTTTCGTACCATGCGAGATAACTTCTTTTCAGGTGTATTTTCGTGTAACAAAGGTTGGCTTTTTGGATTCAGCGGGTCAAAATACACCTATAAACCCACCCATCAAAGTTCAATTCCGATTCTGGAGACAGATATTTTCGATCATCTCTTTTTCGTACCACGCGAAATAACTTTTTTCCAAGCATATTTTTGCTCATCAAAGTTTCGATTCTCGGATTCAGCGAGTCGAAATACACCTAGAAACTCACCCATCGCAGTCCGATCTTGATTCTGAAAAAAAATATTTTCGATCATCTCTTTTTCGTACCATGCGAAACAACTTTTTTCCAAGCAGATTTTTGGTCATCAGAGGTTGGATTTTCGGATTCAGGGGGTCGAAATACACCTAGAAACTCACCCATTAAAGTCCGATTTTGATTCTGAAAAACAAATATTTTCGATTATCTCTTTTTCGTACCATGCGAAATAACTTTTTTCCAAGCATATTTTTGGTCATCAAATGTTGGATTTCCGGATTCAGCGGGTCGAAATACACCCAGAAACTCACCCATCAAAGTCCGATTTCGATTCTGAAAAAAAATATTTTCGATCATCTCTTTTTCGTACCATGCGAAATAACTTTTTTCCAAGCATATTTTTGGTCATCAAAGCTTGGATTGTCGGATCCAGCGGGTCAAAATACACCTGTAAACCCGCCCATCAATGTTCGATTTCGATTCTGGAGACAGATATTTTCGATCATCTCGTTTTCGTACCATGCGAAATAACTTTTTTCCAAGCATATTTTTGGTCATCAAAGGTTGGATTTTCGGATTCAGCGGGTCGAAATACACCTAGAAACTCACCCATCAAAGTCCGATATTGATTCTGACAAAAAATATTTTCGATCATCTCTTTTTCGTACCGTGCGAGATAACTTCTTTCCAGGTGTATTTTCGTGTAACAAAGGTTGGATTTTTGGATTCAGCGGGTAGAAATACACCTAGAAACTCACACATTAAAGTCCGATTCCGGCTCTGAAAACAAATATTTTCGATCATCTCTTTTTCGTACCATGCGAGATAACTTCTTTTCAGGTGTATTTTCGTGTAACAAAGGTTGGCTTTTTGGATTCAGCGGGTCAAAATACACCTATAAACCCACCCATCAAAGTTCAATTCCGATTCTGGAGACAGATATTTTCGATCATCTCTTTTTCGTACCACGCGAAATAACTTTTTTCCAAGCATATTTTTGCTCATCAAAGTTTCGATTCTCGGATTCAGCGAGTCGAAATACACCTAGAAACTCACCCATCGCAGTCCGATCTTGATTCTGAAAAAAAATATTTTCGATCATCTCTTTTTCGTACCATGCGAAACAACTTTTTTCCAAGCAGATTTTTGGTCATCAGAGGTTGGATTTTCGGATTCAGGGGGTCGAAATACACCTAGAAACTCACCCATTAAAGTCCGATTTTGATTCTGAAAAACAAATATTTTCGATCATCTCTTTTTCGTACCATGCGAAATAACTTTTTTCCAAGCATATTTTTGGTCATCAAATGTTGGATTGCCGGATTCAGCGGGTCGAACTTCACCTAGAAACTCACCCATCAAAGTCCGATTTTGATTCTGAAAAAAAATATTTTCGATCATCTCTTTTTCGTACCATGCGAAATAACTTTTTTCCAAGCATATTTTTGGTCAAAAGAGGTTGGATTTTTGGATTCAGCGGGTCGAAATACACCTAGAAACTCACCCATTGAAGTTCGATTCCGGCTCTGAAAACAAATATTTTCGATCATCTCTTTTTCGTACCATGCGAGATATCTTCTTTCCAGGTGTATTTTCGTGTAACAAAGGTTGGCTTTTTGGATTCAGCGGGTCAAAATACACCTATAAACCCACCCATCAAAGTTCGATTCCGATTCTGGAGACAGATATTTTCGATCATCTCTTTTTCGTACCGTGCGAAATAACTTTTTTCCAAGCATATTTTTGCCCATCAAAGTTTGGATTTTCGGATTCAGCGGGTCGAAATACACCTAGAAACTCACCCATTAAAGTCCGATTTCGATTCTGAAAAAAAATATTTTCGAACATCTCTTTTTCGTACCATGCGAAATAACTTCTTTCCAGGTGTATTTTCGTGTAACAAAGGTTGGATTTTTGGATTCAGCGGGTCATAATACAACTATAAACCCACTCATCAAAGTTCGATTCCCATTCTGGAGACAGATATTTTCGATCATCTCTTTTTCGTACCATGCGAAATAACTTTTTTCCAAGCATATTTTTGCTCATCAAAGTTTGGATTTTCGGATTCAGCGGGTCGAAATACACCTAGGAACTCACCCATCATAGTCCGATTTTGAATCTGTAAAAAAATATTTTCGATCATCTCTTTTTCGTACCATGCGATATAACTGTTTTCCATGCATATTTTTGGTCATCAAAGGTTGGATTTTCGGATTCAGCGGGTCGAGATACACCTAGAAACTCACCCATCAAAGTCCGATTTTGATTCTGAACAAAAATATTTTCGATCATCTCTTTTTCGTACCATGCGAAATAACTTCTTTCCAGGTGTATTTTCGTGTAACAAAGGTTGGATTTTTGGATTCAGCGGGTCAAAATACACCTATAAACCCACCCATCAAAGTTCGATTTCGAATCCGGAGACAGATATTTTCGATCATCTCTTTTTCGTACCATGCGAAATAACTTTTTTCCAAGCATATTTTTGGTCATCAAAGGTTGGATTTTCGGATTCAGCGGGTGAAAATACACCTAGAAACTCACCCATCAAAGTCCGATTTTGATTCTGAAAAAAAATATTTTCGATCATCTCTTTTTCGTACCATGCGAAATAACTTTTTTCCTAGCATATTTTTGCTCAAAAGAGGTTGGAATTTGGGATTCAGCGGGTCGAAATACACCTAGAAACTCACCCATTGAAGTTCGATTCCGGCTCTGAAAACAAATATTTTCGATCATCTCTTTTTCGTACCATGCGAGATAACTTCTTTCCAGGTGTATTTTCGTGTAACAAAGGTTGGCTTTTTGGATTCAGCGGGTCAAAATACACCAATAAACCCACCCATCAAAGTTCGATTCCGATTCTGGAGACAGATATTTTCGATCATCTCTTTTTCGTACCGTGCGAAATAACTTTTTTCCAAGCATATTTTTGCCCATCAAAGTTTGGATTTTCGGATTCAGCGGGTCGAAATACACCTAGAAACTCACCCATTAAAGTCCGATTTCGATTCTGAAAAAAATATTTTCGAACATCTCTTTTTCGTACCATGCGAAATAACTTCTTTCCAGGTGTATTTTCGTGTAACACAGGTTGGATTTTTGGATTCAGCGGGTCATAATACAACTATAAACCCACTCATCAAAGTTCGATTCCCGTTCTGGAGACAGATATTTTCGATCATCTCTTTTTCGTACCATGCGAAATAACTTTTTTCCAAGCATATTTTTGCTCATCAAAGTTTGGATTTCCGGATTCAGCGGGTCGAAATACACCTAGGAACTCACCCATCAAAGTCCGATTTTGAATCTGTAAAAAAATATTTTCGATCATCTCTTTTTCGTACCATAAGATATAACTGTTTTCCATGCATATTTTTGGTCATCAAAGGTTGGATTTTCGGATTCAGCGGGTCGGAATACACCTAGAAACTCACCCATCAATCCGTCCGATTTTGATTCTGAACAAAAATATTTTCGATCATCTCTTTTTCGTACCATGCGAAATAACTTCTTTCCAGGTGTATTTTCGTGTAACAAAGGTTGGATTTTTGGATTCAGCGGGTCAAAATACACCTATAAACCCACACATCGAAGTTCGATTTCGAATCCGGAGACAGATATTTTCGATCATCTCTTTTTCGTACCATGCGAAATAACTTTTTTCCAAGCATATTTTTGGTCATCAAAGGTTGGATTTTCGGATTCAGCGGGTAAATATACACCTAGAAACTCACCCATCAAAGTCCGATTTTGATTCTGAAAAAAAATATTTTCGATCATCTCTTTTTCGTACCATGCGAAATAACTTTTTTCCAAGCATATTTTTGGTCAAAAGAGGTTGGAATTTGGGATTCAGCGGGTCGAAATACACCTAGAAACTCACCCATTGAAGTTCGATTCCGGCTCTGAAAACAAATATTTTCGATCATCTCTTTTTCGTACCATGCGAGATAACTTCTTTCCAGGTGTATTTTCGTGTAACAGAGGTTGGCGTTTTGGATTCAGCGGGTCAAAATACACCAATAAACCCACCCATCAAAGTTCGATTCCGATTCTGGAGACAGATATTTTCGATCATCTCTTTTTCGTACCGTGCGAAATAACTTTTTTCCAAGCATATTTTTGCCCATCAAAGTTTAGATTTTCGGATTCAGCGGGTCGAAACACACCTAGAAATTCACCCATTAAAGTCCGATTCCGATTCTGAAAAAAAATATTTTCGAACATCTCTTTTTCGTACCATGCGAAATAACTTCTTTCCAGGTGTATTTTCGTGGAACAAAGGTTGGATTTTTGGATTCAGCGGGTCAAAATACACCTATAAACCCACCCATCAAAGTTCGATTCCGATTCTGGAGACAGATATTTTCGATCATCTCTTTTTCGTAACACGCGAAATAACTTTTTTCCAAGCATATTTTTGCTCATCAAAGTTTGGATTCTCGGATTCAGCGAATCGAAATACACCTAGAAACTCACCCATCGCAGTCCGATCTTGATTCTGAAAAAAAATATTTTCGATCATCTCTTTTTCGTACCATGCGAAATAACTTTTTTCCAAGCATATTTTTGGTCATAAGAGGTTGGATTTTTGGATTCAGCGGGTCGAAATACACCTAGAAACTCACCCATTAAAGTCCGATTTTGATTCTGAAAAAAAATATTTTCGATCATCTCTTTGTCGTACCATGCGAAATAACTTCTTTCCAGGTGTATTTTCGTGTAGGAAAGGTTGGATTCTTGGATTCAGCGGGTCAAAATACACCTATAAACCCACCCATCAAAGTTCGATTCCGATTCTGGAGACAGATATTTTCGATCATCTCTTTTTCGTACCATGCGAAATAACTTTTTTCCAAGCATATTTTTGGTCATCAAAGGTTGGATATTCGAATTCAGCGGGTCGAAATACACCTAGAAACTCACACATCAAAGTCCGATCTTGATTCTGAAAAAAAATATTTTCGATCGTCTCTTTCGTACCATGCGAACTAACTTTTTTCCAAGCATATTTTTGGTCATCAGAGGTTGGATTTTCGGATTCAGGGGCTCGAAATACACCTAGCAACTCACCCATTGAAGTCCGATTTTGATTCTGAAAAAAAATATTTTGGATCATCTCTTTTTCGTACCATGCGAAATAACTTCTTTCCAGGTGTATTTTTGTGTAACAAAGGTTGGATTTTTGGATCCAGCGGGTCAAAATACACCTATGAACCCACCCATCGAAGTTCGATTTCGAATCCGGAGACAGATATTTTCGATCATCTCTTTTTCGTACCATGCGAAATAACTTCTTTCCAGGTGTATTTTCGTGTAACAAAGGTTGGATTTTTGGATTCAGCGGGTCATAATACAACTATAAACCCACTCATCAAAGTTCGATTCCCATTCTGGAGACAGATATTTTCGATCATCTCTTTTTCGTACCATGCGAAATAACTTTTTTCCAAGCATATTTTTGGTCATCAGAGGTTGGATTTCCGGATTCAGCGGGTCGAAATACACCTAGAAACTCACCCATTAAAGTCCGATATTGATTCGGAAAAAAAAAATTTTCGATCATCTCTTTTTCGTACCATGCGAAATTACTTCGTTCCAGGTGTATTTTCCTGTAACAAAGGCTAGATTTTCGGATTCAGCGGGTCAAAATACACCTATAAACCCACCCATCAAAGTTCGATTTCGATTCTGGAGACAGATATTTTCGATCATCTCTTTCTCGTACCATGCGAAATAACTTTTTTCCAATCATATTTTTGGTCATCAGAGGCTGGATTTTCGGATTCAGCGGGTCGAAATACACCTAGAAACTCACCCATTAAAGTCCGATTTTGATTCTGAAAAAAAATATTTTCGATCATCTCTTTTTCGTACCATGCGGAATAACTTCTCTCCAGGTGTATTTTCGTGTAACAAAAGTTGGATTTTTGGATTTAGCGGGTCAAAATACACCTATAAACCCACCCATCAAAGTTCGATTTCGATTCTGGAGACAGATATTTTCGATCATCTCTTTTTCGTACCATGCGAAATAACTTTTTTCCAAGCATATTTTTGGTCATCGATGTTCGGATTTTCGGATTCAGCGGGTCGGAATACACCTAGAAACTCACCCATCAAAGTCCGATTTTGATTCTGAAAAAAAATATTTTCGATCATCTCTTTTTCGTACCATGCGGTATAACTTCTTTCCAGGTGTATTTTCGTGTAACATAGGTTGGATTTTTGGATTCAGCGGGTCAAAATACACCTATGAACCCACCCATCACAGTTTGATTTTGATTCTGGAGACAGATAATTTCGATCATCTCTTTTTCGTACCATGCGAAATAACTTTTTTCCAAGCATATTTTTGGTCATCAAAGGTTGGATTTTCGCATTCAGCGGGTCGAAATACACCCAGAAACTCACCCATCAAAGTCCGATTTCGATTCTGAAAAAAAATATTTTCGATCATCTCTTTTTCGTTCCATGCGGAATAACTTCTCTCCAGGTGTATTTTCGTGTAACAAAGGTTGGATTTTTGAATTCAGCGGGTCAAAATACACCTATAAACCCACCCATCAAAGTTCGATTTCGATTCTGGAGACAGATATTTTCGATCATCTCTTTTTCGTACCATGCGAAATAACTTTTTTCCAAGCATATTTATGGTCATCGATGTTCGGATTTTCGGATTCAGCGGGTCGGAATACACCTAGAAACTCACCCATCAAAGTCCGATTTTGATTCTGAAAAAAAATATTTTCGATCATCTCTTTTTCGTACCATGCGGAATAACTTCTTTCCAGGTGTATTTTCGTGTAACATAGGTTGGATTTTTGGATTCAGCGGGTCAAAATACACCTATGAACCCACCCATCACAGTTTGATTTTGATTCTGGAGACAGATAATTTCGATCATCTCTTTTTCGTACCATGCGAAATAACTTTTTTCCAAGCATATTTTTGGTCATCAAATGTTGGATTGCCGGATTCAGCGGGTCGAACTTCACCTAGAAACTCACCCATCAAAGTCCGATTTTGATTCTGAAATAAAATATTTTCGATCATCTCTTTTTCGTACCATGCGAAATAACTTTTTTCCAAGCATATTTTTGGTCAAAAGAGGTTGGATTTTTGGATTCAGCGGGTCGAAATACACCTAGAAACTCACCCATTGAAGTTCGATTCCGGCTCTGAAAACAAATATTTTCGATCATCTCTTTTTCGTACCATGCGAGATATCTTCTTTCCAGGTGTATTTTCGTGTAACAAAGGTTGGCTTTTTGGATTCAGCGGGTCAAAATACACCTATAAACCCACCCATCAAAGTTTGATTCCGATTCTGGAGACAGATATTTTCGATCATCTCTTTTTCGTACCGTGCGAAATAACTTTTTTCCAAGCATATTTTTGCCCATCAAAGTTTGGATTTTCGGATTCAGCGGGTCGAAATACACCTAGAAACTCACCCATTAAAGTCCGATTTCGATTCTGAAAAAAAATATTTTCGAACATCTCTTTTTCGTACCATGCGAAATAACTTCTTTCCAGGTGTATTTTCGTGTAACAAAGGTTGGATTTTTGGATTCAGCGGGTCATAATACAACTATAAACCCACTCATCAAAGTTCGATTCCCATTCTGGAGACAGATATTTTCGATCATCTCTTTTTCGTACCATGCGAAATAACTTTTTTCCAAGCATATTTTTGCTCATCAAAGTTTGGATTTTCGGATTCAGCGGGTCGAAATACACCTAGGAACTCACCCATCATAGTCCGATTTTGAATCTGTAAAAAAATATTTTCGATCATCTCTTTTTCGTACCATGCGATATAACTGTTTTCCATGCATATTTTTGGTCATCAAAGGTTGGATTTTCGGATTCAGCGGGTCGAGATACACCTAGAAACTCACCCATCAAAGTCCGATTTTGATTCTGAACAAAAATATTTTCGATCATCTCTTTTTCGTACCATGCGAAATAACTTCTTTCCAGGTGTATTTTCGTGTAACAAAGGTTGGATTTTTGGATTCAGCGGGTCAAAATACACCTATAAACCCACCCATCAAAGTTCGATTTCGAATCCGGAGACAGATATTTTCGATCATCTCTTTTTCGTACCATGCGAAATAACTTCTTTCCAGGTGTATTTTCGTGTAACAAAGGTTGGATTTTTGGATTCAGCGGGTCATAATACAACTATAAACCCACTCATCAAAGTTCGATTCCCATTCTGGAGACAGATATTTTCGATCATCTCTTTTTCGTACCATGCGAAATAACTTTTTTCCAAGCATATTTTTGGTCATCAGAGGTTGGATTTCCGGATTCAGCGGGTCGAAATACACCTAGAAACTCACCCATTAAAGTCCGATATTGATTCGGAAAAAAAAAATTTTCGATCATCTCTTTTTCGTACCATGCGAAATTACTTCGTTCCAGGTGTATTTTCCTGTAACAAAGGCTAGATTTTCGGATTCAGCGGGTCAAAATACACCTATAAACCCACCCATCAAAGTTCGATTTCGATTCTGGAGACAGATATTTTCGATCATCTCTTTCTCGTACCATGCGAAATAACTTTTTTCCAATCATATTTTTGGTCATCAGAGGCTGGATTTTCGGATTCAGCGGGTCGAAATACACCTAGAAACTCACCCATTAAAGTCCGATTTTGATTCTGAAAAAAAATATTTTCGATCATCTCTTTTTCGTACCATGCGGAATAACTTCTCTCCAGGTGTATTTTCGTGTAACAAAAGTTGGATTTTTGGATTTAGCGGGTCAAAATACACCTATAAACCCACCCATCAAAGTTCGATTTCGATTCTGGAGACAGATATTTTCGATCATCTCTTTTTCGTACCATGCGAAATAACTTTTTTCCAAGCATATTTTTGGTCATCGATGTTCGGATTTTCGGATTCAGCGGGTCGGAATACACCTAGAAACTCACCCATCAAAGTCCGATTTTGATTCTGAAAAAAAATATTTTCGATCATCTCTTTTTCGTACCATGCGGTATAACTTCTTTCCAGGTGTATTTTCGTGTAACATAGGTTGGATTTTTGGATTCAGCGGGTCAAAATACACCTATGAACCCACCCATCACAGTTTGATTTTGATTCTGGAGACAGATAATTTCGATCATCTCTTTTTCGTACCATGCGAAATAACTTTTTTCCAAGCATATTTTTGGTCATCAAAGGTTGGATTTTCGCATTCAGCGGGTCGAAATACACCCAGAAACTCACCCATCAAAGTCCGATTTCGATTCTGAAAAAAAATATTTTCGATCATCTCTTTTTCGTTCCATGCGGAATAACTTCTCTCCAGGTGTATTTTCGTGTAACAAAGGTTGGATTTTTGAATTCAGCGGGTCAAAATACACCTATAAACCCACCCATCAAAGTTCGATTTCGATTCTGGAGACAGATATTTTCGATCATCTCTTTTTCGTACCATGCGAAATAACTTTTTTCCAAGCATATTTATGGTCATCGATGTTCGGATTTTCGGATTCAGCGGGTCGGAATACACCTAGAAACTCACCCATCAAAGTCCGATTTTGATTCTGAAAAAAAATATTTTCGATCATCTCTTTTTCGTACCATGCGGAATAACTTCTTTCCAGGTGTATTTTCGTGTAACATAGGTTGGATTTTTGGATTCAGCGGGTCAAAATACACCTATGAACCCACCCATCACAGTTTGATTTTGATTCTGGAGACAGATAATTTCGATCATCTCTTTTTCGTACCATGCGAAATAACTTTTTTCCAAGCATATTTTTGGTCATCAAATGTTGGATTGCCGGATTCAGCGGGTCGAACTTCACCTAGAAACTCACCCATCAAAGTCCGATTTTGATTCTGAAATAAAATATTTTCGATCATCTCTTTTTCGTACCATGCGAAATAACTTTTTTCCAAGCATATTTTTGGTCAAAAGAGGTTGGATTTTTGGATTCAGCGGGTCGAAATACACCTAGAAACTCACCCATTGAAGTTCGATTCCGGCTCTGAAAACAAATATTTTCGATCATCTCTTTTTCGTACCATGCGAGATATCTTCTTTCCAGGTGTATTTTCGTGTAACAAAGGTTGGCTTTTTGGATTCAGCGGGTCAAAATACACCTATAAACCCACCCATCAAAGTTTGATTCCGATTCTGGAGACAGATATTTTCGATCATCTCTTTTTCGTACCGTGCGAAATAACTTTTTTCCAAGCATATTTTTGCCCATCAAAGTTTGGATTTTCGGATTCAGCGGGTCGAAATACACCTAGAAACTCACCCATTAAAGTCCGATTTCGATTCTGAAAAAAAATATTTTCGAACATCTCTTTTTCGTACCATGCGAAATAACTTCTTTCCAGGTGTATTTTCGTGTAACAAAGGTTGGATTTTTGGATTCAGCGGGTCATAATACAACTATAAACCCACTCATCAAAGTTCGATTCCCATTCTGGAGACAGATATTTTCGATCATCTCTTTTTCGTACCATGCGAAATAACTTTTTTCCAAGCATATTTTTGCTCATCAAAGTTTGGATTTTCGGATTCAGCGGGTCGAAATACACCTAGGAACTCACCCATCATAGTCCGATTTTGAATCTGTAAAAAAATATTTTCGATCATCTCTTTTTCGTACCATGCGATATAACTGTTTTCCATGCATATTTTTGGTCATCAAAGGTTGGATTTTCGGATTCAGCGGGTCGAGATACACCTAGAAACTCACCCATCAAAGTCCGATTTTGATTCTGAACAAAAATATTTTCGATCATCTCTTTTTCGTACCATGCGAAATAACTTCTTTCCAGGTGTATTTTCGTGTAACAAAGGTTGGATTTTTGGATTCAGCGGGTCAAAATACACCTATAAACCCACCCATCAAAGTTCGATTTCGAATCCGGAGACAGATATTTTCGATCATCTCTTTTTCGTACCATGCGAAATAACTTTTTTCCAAGCATATTTTTGGTCATCAAAGGTTGGATTTTCGGATTCAGCGGGTGAAAATACACCTAGAAACTCACCCATCAAAGTCCGATTTTGATTCTGAAAAAAAATATTTTCGATCATCTCTTTTTCGTACCATGCGAAATAACTTTTTTCCTAGCATATTTTTGCTCAAAAGAGGTTGGAATTTGGGATTCAGCGGGTCGAAATACACCTAGAAACTCACCCATTGAAGTTCGATTCCGGCTCTGAAAACAAATATTTTCGATCATCTCTTTTTCGTACCATGCGAGATAACTTCTTTCCAGGTGTATTTTCGTGTAACAAAGGTTGGCTTTTTGGATTCAGCGGGTCAAAATACACCAATGAACCCACCCATCAAAGTTCGATTCCGATTCTGGAGACAGATATTTTCGATCATCTCTTTTTCGTACCGTGCGAAATAACTTTGCCAAGCATATTTTTGCCCATCAAAGTTTGGATTTTCGGATTCAGCGGGTCGAAATACACCTAGAAACTCACCCATTAAAGTCCGATTTCGATTCTGAAAAAAATATTTTCGAACATCTCTTTTTCGTACCATGCGAAATAACTTCTTTCCAGGTGTATTTTCGTGTAACACAGGTTGGATTTTTGGATTCAGCGGGTCATAATACAACTATAAACACACTCATCAAAGTTCGATTTCCGTTCTGGAGACAGATATTTTCGATCATCTCTTTTTCGTACCATGCGAAATAACTTTTTTCCAAGCATATTTTTGCTCATCAAAGTTTGGATTTCCGGATTCAGCGGGTCGAAATACACCTAGGAACTCACCCATCAAAGTCCGATTTTGAATCTGTAAAAAAATATTTTCGATCATCTCTTTTTCGTACCATAAGATATAACTGTTTTCCATGCATATTTTTGGTCATCAAAGGTTGGATTTTCGGATTCAGCGGGTCGAAATACACCTAGAAACTCACCCATCAATCCGTCCGATTTTGATTCTGAACAAAAATATTTTCGATCATCTCTTTTTCGTACCATGCGAAATAACTTCTTTCCAGGTGTATTTTCGTGTAACAAAGGTTGGATTTTTGGATTCAGCGGGTCAAAATACACCTATAAACCCACACATCGAAGTTCGATTTCGAATCCGGAGACAGATATTTTCGATCATCTCTTTTTCGTACCATGCGAAATAACTTTTTTCCAAGCATATTTTTGGTCATCAAAGGTTGGATTTTCGGATTCAGCGGGTGAATATACACCTAGAAACTCACCCATCAAAGTCCGATTTTGATTCTGAAAAAAAAAATATTTTCGATCATCTCTTTTTCGTACCATGCGAAATAACTTTTTTCCAAGCATATTTTTGGTCAAAAGAGGTTGGAATTTGGGATTCAGCGGGTCGAAATACACCTAGAAACTCACCCATTGAAGTTCGATTCCGGCTCTGAAAACAAATATTTTCGATCATCTCTTTTTCGTACCATGCGAGATAACTTCTTTCCAGGTGTATTTTCGTGTAACAAAGGTTGGCGTTTTGGATTCAGCGGGTCAAAATACACCAATAAACCCACCCATCAAAGTTCGATTCCGATTCTGGAGACAGATATTTTCGATCATCTCTTTTTCGTACCGTGCGAAATAACTTTTTTCCAAGCATATTTTTGCCCATCAAAGTTTAGATTTTCGGATTCAGCGGGTCGAAATACACCTAGAAATTCACCCATTAAAGTCCGATTCCGATTCTGAAAAAAAATATTTTCGAACATCTCTTTTTCGTACCATGCGAAATAACTTCTTTCCAGGTGTATTTTCGTGGAACAAAGGTTGGATTTTTGGATTCAGCGGGTCAAAATACACCTATAAACCCACCCATCAAAGTTCGATTCCGATTCTGGAGACAGATATTTTCGATCATCTCTTTTTCGTAACACGCGAAATAACTTTTTTCCAAGCATATTTTTGCTCATCAAAGTTTGGATTCTCGGATTCAGCGAATCGAAATACACCTAGAAACTCACCCATCGCAGTCCGATCTTGATTCTGAAAAAAAATATTTTCGATCATCTCTTTTTCGTACCATGCGAAATAACTTTTTTCCAAGCATATTTTTGGTCATAAGAGGTTGGATTTTTGGATTCAGCGGGTCGAAATACACCTAGAAACTCACCCATTAAAGTCCGATTTTGATTCTGAAAAAAAATATTTTCGATCATCTCTTTGTCGTACCATGCGAAATAACTTCTTTCCAGGCGTATTTTCGTGTAGGAAAGGTTGGATTCTTGGATTCAGCGGGTCAAAATACACCTATAAACCCACCCATCAAAGTTCGATTCCGATTCTGGAGACAGATATTTTCGATCATCTCTTTTTCGTACCATGCGAAATAACTTTTTTCCAAGCATATTTTTGGTCATCAAAGGTTGGATATTCGAATTCAGCGGGTCGAAATACACCTAGAAACTCACACATCAAAGTCCGATCTTGATTCTGAAAAAAAATATTTTCGATCGTCTCTTTCGTACCATGCGAACTAACTTTTTTCCAAGCATATTTTTGGTCATCAGAGGTTGGATTTTCGGATTCAGGGGCTCGAAATACACCTAGCAACTCACCCATTGAAGTCCGATTTTGATTCTGAAAAAAAATATTTTGGATCATCTCTTTTTCGTACCATGCGAAATAACTTCTTTCCAGGTGTATTTTTGTGTAACAAAGGTTGGATTTTTGGATTCAGCGGGTCAAAATACACCTATGAACCCACCCATCGAAGTTCGATTTCGAATCCGGAGACAGATATTTTCGATCATCTCTTTTTCGTACCATGCGAAATAACTTTTTTCCAAGCATATTTTTGGTCATCAAAGGTTGGATTTTCGGATTCAGCGGGTGAAAATACACCTAGAAACTCACCCATCAAAGTCCGATTTTGATTCTGAAAAAAAATATTTTCGATCATCTCTTTTTCGTACCATGCGAAATAACTTTTTTCCTAGCATATTTTTGCTCAAAAGAGGTTGGAATTTGGGATTCAGCGGGTCGAAATACACCTAGAAACTCACCCATTGAAGTTCGATTCCGGCTCTGAAAACAAATATTTTCGATCATCTCTTTTTCGTACCATGCGAGATAACTTCTTTCCAGGTGTATTTTCGTGTAACAAAGGTTGGCTTTTTGGATTCAGCGGGTCAAAATACACCAATAAACCCACCCATCAAAGTTCGATTCCGATTCTGGAGACAGATATTTTCGATCATCTCTTTTTCGTACCGTGCGAAATAACTTTTTTCCAAGCATATTTTTGCCCATCAAAGTTTGGATTTTCGGATTCAGCGGGTCGAAATACACCTAGAAACTCACCCATTAAAGTCCGATTTCGATTCTGAAAAAAATATTTTCGAACATCTCTTTTTCGTACCATGCGAAATAACTTCTTTCCAGGTGTATTTTCGTGTAACACAGGTTGGATTTTTGGATTCAGCGGGTCATAATACAACTATAAACCCACTCATCATAGTTCGATTTCCGTTCTGGAGACAGATATTTTCGATCATCTCTCTTTCGTACCATGCGAAATAACTTTTTTCCAAGCATATTTTTGCTCATCAAAGTTTGGATTTCCGGATTCAGCGGGTCGAAATACACCTAGGAACTCACCCATCAAAGTCCGATTTTGAATCTGTAAAAAAATATTTTCGATCATCTCTTTTTCGTACCATAAGATATAACTGTTTTCCATGCATATTTTTGATCATCAAAGGTTGGATTTTCGGATTCAGCGGGTCGAAATACACCTAGAAACTCACCCATCAATCCGTCCGATTTTGATTCTGAACAAAAATATTTTCGATCATCTCTTTTTCGTACCATGCGAAATAACTTCTTTCCAGGTGTATTTTCGTGTAACAAAGGTTGGATTTTTGGATTCAGCGGGTCAAAATACACCTAGAAACTCACCCATTGAAGTTCGATTCCGGCTCTGAAAACAAATATTTTCGATCATCTCTTTTTCGTACCATGCGAGATAACTTCTTTCCAGGTGTATTTTCGTGTAACAAAGGTTGGCGTTTTGGATTCAGCGGGTCAAAATACACCAATAAACCCACCCATCAAAGTTCGATTCCGATTCTGGAGACAGATATTTTCGATCATCTCTTTTTCGTACCGTGCGAAATAACTTTTTTCCAAGCATATTTTTGCCCATCAAAGTTTAGATTTTCGGATTCAGCGGGTCGAAATACACCTAGAAATTCACCCATTAAAGTCCGATTCCGATTCTGAAAAAAAATATTTTCGAACATCTCTTTTTCGTACCATGCGAAATAACTTCTTTCCAGGTGTATTTTCGTGGAACAAAGGTTGGATTTTTGGATTCAGCGGGTCAAAATACACCTATAAACCCACCCATCAAAGTTCGATTCCGATTCTGGAGACAGATATTTTCGATCATCTCTTTTTCGTAACACGCGAAATAACTTTTTTCCAAGCATATTTTTGCTCATCAAAGTTTGGATTCTCGGATTCAGCGAATCGAAATACACCTAGAAACTCACCCATCGCAGTCCGATCTTGATTCTGAAAAAAAATATTTTCGATCATCTCTTTTTCGTACCATGCGAAATAACTTTTTTCCAAGCATATTTTTGGTCATAAGAGGTTGGATTTTTGGATTCAGCGGGTCGAAATACACCTAGAAACTCACCCATTAAAGTCCGATTTTGATTCTGAAAAAAAATATTTTCGATCATCTCTTTGTCGTACCATGCGAAATAACTTCTTTCCAGGTGTATTTTCGTGTAGGAAAGGTTGGATTCTTGGATTCAGCGGGTCAAAATACACCTATAAACCCACCCATCAAAGTTCGATTCCGATTCTGGAGACAGATATTTTCGATCATCTCTTTTTCGTACCATGCGAAATAACTTTTTTCCAAGCATATTTTTGGTCATCAAAGGTTGGATATTCGAATTCAGCGGGTCGAAATACACCTAGAAACTCACACATCAAAGTCCGATCTTGATTCTGAAAAAAAATATTTTCGATCGTCTCTTTCGTACCATGCGAACTAACTTTTTTCCAAGCATATTTTTGGTCATCAGAGGTTGGATTTTCGGATTCAGGGGCTCGAAATACACCTAGCAACTCACCCATTGAAGTCCGATTTTGATTCTGAAAAAAAATATTTTGGATCATCTCTTTTTCGTACCATGCGAAATAACTTCTTTCCAGGTGTATTTGTGTGTAACAAAGGTTGGATTTTTGGATCCAGCGGGTCAAAATACACCTATGAACCCACCCATCGAAGTTCGATTTCGAATCCGGAGACAGATATTTTCGATCATCTCTTTTTCGTACCATGCGAAATAACTTCTTTCCAGGTGTATTTTCGTGTAACAAAGGTTGGATTTTTGGATTCAGCGGGTCATAATACAACTATAAACCCACTCATCAAAGTTCGATTCCCATTCTGGTGACAGATATTTTCGATCATCTCTTTTTCGTACCATGCGAAATAACTTTTTTCCAAGCATATTTTTGGTCATCAGAGGTTGGATTTCCGGATTCAGCGGGTCGAAATACACCTAGAAACTCACCCATTAAAGTCCGATATTGATTCGGAAAAAAAAAATTTTCGATCATCTCTTTTTCGTACCATGCGAAATTACTTCGTTCCAGGTGTATTTTCCTGTAACAAAGGTTAGATTTTCGGATTCAGCGGGTCAAAATACACCTATAAACCCACCCATCAAAGTTCGATTTCGATTCTGGAGACAGATATTTTCGATCATCTCTTTCTCGTACCATGCGAAATAACTTTTTTCCAATCATATTTTTGGTCATCAGAGGCTGGATTTTCGGATTCAGCGGGTCGAAATACACCTAGAAACTCACCCATTAAAGTCCGATTTTGATTCTGAAAAAAAATATTTTCGATCATCTCTTTTTCGTACCATGCGGAATAACTTCTCTCCAGGTGTATTTTCGTGTAACAAAAGTTGGATTTTTGGATTTAGCGGGTCAAAATACACCTATAAACCCACCCATCAAAGTTCGATTTCGATTCTGGAGACAGATATTTTCGATCATCTCTTTTTCGTACCATGCGAAATAACTTTTTTCCAAGCATATTTTTGGTCATCGATGTTCGGATTTTCGGATTCAGCGGGTCGGAATACACCTAGAAACTCACCCATCAAAGTCCGATTTTGATTCTGAAAAAAAATATTTTCGATCATCTCTTTTTCGTACCATGCGGAATAACTTCTTTCCAGGTGTATTTTCGTGTAACATAGGTTGGATTTTTGGATTCAGCGGGTCAAAATACACCTATGAACCCACCCATCACAGTTTGATTTTGATTCTGGAGACAGATAATTTCGATCATCTCTTTTTCGTACCATGCGAAATAACTTTTTTCCAAGCATATTTTTGGTCATCAAAGGTTGGATTTTCGCATTCAGCGGGTCGAAATACACCCAGAAACTCACCCATCAAAGTCCGATTTCGATTCTGAAAAAAAATATTTTCGATCATCTCTTTTTCGTTCCATGCGGAATAACTTCTCTCCAGGTGTATTTTCGTGTAACAAAGGTTGGATTTTTGAATTCAGCGGGTCGAAATACACCTAGGAACTCACCCATCAAAGTCCGATTTTGAATCTGTAAAAAAATATTTTCGATCATCTCTTTTTCGTACCATAAGATATAACTGTTTTCCATGCATATTTTTGGTCATCAAAGGTTGGATTTTCGGATTCAGCGGGTCGAAATACACCTAGAAACTCACCCATCAATCCGTCCGATTTTGATTCTGAACAAAAATATTTTCGATCATCTCTTTTTCGTACCATGCGAAATAACTTCTTTCCAGGTGTATTTTCGTGTAACAAAGGTTGGATTTTTGGATTCAGCGGGTCAAAATACACCTATAAACCCACACATCGAAGTTCGATTTCGAATCCGGAGACAGATATTTTCGATCATCTCTTTTTCGTACCATGCGAAATAACTTTTTTCCAAGCATATTTTTGGTCATCAAAGGTTGGATTTTCGGATTCAGCGGGTGAATATACACCTAGAAACTCACCCATCAAAGTCCGATTTTGATTCTGAAAAAAAAAATATTTTCGATCATCTCTTTTTCGTACCATGCGAAATAACTTTTTTCCAAGCATATTTTTGGTCAAAAGAGGTTGGAATTTGGGATTCAGCGGGTCGAAATACACCTAGAAACTCACCCATTGAAGTTCGATTCCGGCTCTGAAAACAAATATTTTCGATCATCTCTTTTTCGTACCATGCGAGATAACTTCTTTCCAGGTGTATTTTCGTGTAACAAAGGTTGGCGTTTTGGATTCAGCGGGTCAAAATACACCAATAAACCCACCCATCAAAGTTCGATTCCGATTCTGGAGACAGATATTTTCGATCATCTCTTTTTCGTACCGTGCGAAATAACTTTTTTCCAAGCATATTTTTGCCCATCAAAGTTTAGATTTTCGGATTCAGCGGGTCGAAATACACCTAGAAATTCACCCATTAAAGTCCGATTCCGATTCTGAAAAAAAATATTTTCGAACATCTCTTTTTCGTACCATGCGAAATAACTTCTTTCCAGGTGTATTTTCGTGGAACAAAGGTTGGATTTTTGGATTCAGCGGGTCAAAATACACCTATAAACCCACCCATCAAAGTTCGATTCCGATTCTGGAGACAGATATTTTCGATCATCTCTTTTTCGTAACACGCGAAATAACTTTTTTCCAAGCATATTTTTGCTCATCAAAGTTTGGATTCTCGGATTCAGCGAATCGAAATACACCTAGAAACTCACCCATCGCAGTCCGATCTTGATTCTGAAAAAAAATATTTTCGATCATCTCTTTTTCGTACCATGCGAAATAACTTTTTTCCAAGCATATTTTTGGTCATAAGAGGTTGGATTTTTGGATTCAGCGGGTCGAAATACACCTAGAAACTCACCCATTAAAGTCCGATTTTGATTCTGAAAAAAAATATTTTCGATCATCTCTTTGTCGTACCATGCGAAATAACTTCTTTCCAGGCGTATTTTCGTGTAGGAAAGGTTGGATTCTTGGATTCAGCGGGTCAAAATACACCTATAAACCCACCCATCAAAGTTCGATTCCGATTCTGGAGACAGATATTTTCGATCATCTCTTTTTCGTACCATGCGAAATAACTTTTTTCCAAGCATATTTTTGGTCATCAAAGGTTGGATATTCGAATTCAGCGGGTCGAAATACACCTAGAAACTCACACATCAAAGTCCGATCTTGATTCTGAAAAAAAATATTTTCGATCGTCTCTTTCGTACCATGCGAACTAACTTTTTTCCAAGCATATTTTTGGTCATCAGAGGTTGGATTTTCGGATTCAGGGGCTCGAAATACACCTAGCAACTCACCCATTGAAGTCCGATTTTGATTCTGAAAAAAAATATTTTGGATCATCTCTTTTTCGTACCATGCGAAATAACTTCTTTCCAGGTGTATTTTTGTGTAACAAAGGTTGGATTTTTGGATTCAGCGGGTCAAAATACACCTATGAACCCACCCATCGAAGTTCGATTTCGAATCCGGAGACAGATATTTTCGATCATCTCTTTTTCGTACCATGCGAAATAACTTTTTTCCAAGCATATTTTTGGTCATCAAAGGTTGGATTTTCGGATTCAGCGGGTGAAAATACACCTAGAAACTCACCCATCAAAGTCCGATTTTGATTCTGAAAAAAAATATTTTCGATCATCTCTTTTTCGTACCATGCGAAATAACTTTTTTCCTAGCATATTTTTGCTCAAAAGAGGTTGGAATTTGGGATTCAGCGGGTCGAAATACACCTAGAAACTCACCCATTGAAGTTCGATTCCGGCTCTGAAAACAAATATTTTCGATCATCTCTTTTTCGTACCATGCGAGATAACTTCTTTCCAGGTGTATTTTCGTGTAACAAAGGTTGGCTTTTTGGATTCAGCGGGTCAAAATACACCAATAAACCCACCCATCAAAGTTCGATTCCGATTCTGGAGACAGATATTTTCGATCATCTCTTTTTCGTACCGTGCGAAATAACTTTTTTCCAAGCATATTTTTGCCCATCAAAGTTTGGATTTTCGGATTCAGCGGGTCGAAATACACCTAGAAACTCACCCATTAAAGTCCGATTTCGATTCTGAAAAAAATATTTTCGAACATCTCTTTTTCGTACCATGCGAAATAACTTCTTTCCAGGTGTATTTTCGTGTAACACAGGTTGGATTTTTGGATTCAGCGGGTCATAATACAACTATAAACCCACTCATCATAGTTCGATTTCCGTTCTGGAGACAGATATTTTCGATCATCTCTCTTTCGTACCATGCGAAATAACTTTTTTCCAAGCATATTTTTGCTCATCAAAGTTTGGATTTCCGGATTCAGCGGGTCGAAATACACCTAGGAACTCACCCATCAAAGTCCGATTTTGAATCTGTAAAAAAATATTTTCGATCATCTCTTTTTCGTACCATAAGATATAACTGTTTTCCATGCATATTTTTGATCATCAAAGGTTGGATTTTCGGATTCAGCGGGTCGAAATACACCTAGAAACTCACCCATCAATCCGTCCGATTTTGATTCTGAACAAAAATATTTTCGATCATCTCTTTTTCGTACCATGCGAAATAACTTCTTTCCAGGTGTATTTTCGTGTAACAAAGGTTGGATTTTTGGATTCAGCGGGTCAAAATACACCTAGAAACTCACCCATTGAAGTTCGATTCCGGCTCTGAAAACAAATATTTTCGATCATCTCTTTTTCGTACCATGCGAGATAACTTCTTTCCAGGTGTATTTTCGTGTAACAAAGGTTGGCGTTTTGGATTCAGCGGGTCAAAATACACCAATAAACCCACCCATCAAAGTTCGATTCCGATTCTGGAGACAGATATTTTCGATCATCTCTTTTTCGTACCGTGCGAAATAACTTTTTTCCAAGCATATTTTTGCCCATCAAAGTTTAGATTTTCGGATTCAGCGGGTCGAAATACACCTAGAAATTCACCCATTAAAGTCCGATTCCGATTCTGAAAAAAAATATTTTCGAACATCTCTTTTTCGTACCATGCGAAATAACTTTTTTCCAAGCATATTTTTGGTCATAAGAGGTTGGATTTTTGGATTCAGCGGGTCGAAATACACCTAGAAACTCACCCATTAAAGTCCGATTTTGATTCTGAAAAAAAATATTTTCGATCATCTCTTTGTCGTACCATGCGAAATAACTTCTTTCCAGGTGTATTTTCGTGTAGGAAAGGTTGGATTCTTGGATTCAGCGGGTCAAAATACACCTATAAACTCACCCATCAAAGTTCGATTCCGATTCTGGAGACAGATATTTTCGATCATCTCTTTTTCGTACCATGCGAAATAACTTTTTTCCAAGCATATTTTTGGTCATCAAAGGTTGGATATTCGAATTCAGCGGGTCGAAATACACCTAGAAACTCACACATCAAAGTCCGATCTTGATTCTGAAAAAAAATATTTTCGATCGTCTCTTTCGTACCATGCGAACTAACTTTTTTCCAAGCATATTTTTGGTCATCAGAGGTTGGATTTTCGGATTCAGGGGCTCGAAATACACCTAGCAACTCACCCATTGAAGTCCGATTTTGATTCTGAAAAAAAATATTTTGGATCATCTCTTTTTCGTACCATGCGAAATAACTTCTTTCCAGGTGTATTTTTGTGTAACAAAGGTTGGATTTTTGGATCCAGCGGGTCAAAATACACCTATGAACCCACCCATCGAAGTTCGATTTCGAATCCGGAGACAGATATTTTCGATCATCTCTTTTTCGTACCATGCGAAATAACTTCTTTCCAGGTGTATTTTCGTGTAACAAAGGTTGGATTTTTGGATTCAGCGGGTCATAATACAACTATAAACCCACTCATCAAAGTTCGATTCCCATTCTGGTGACAGATATTTTCGATCATCTCTTTTTCGTACCATGCGAAATAACTTTTTTCCAAGCATATTTTTGGTCATCAGAGGTTGGATTTCCGGATTCAGCGGGTCGAAATACACCTAGAAACTCACCCATTAAAGTCCGATATTGATTCGGAAAAAAAAAATTTTCGATCATCTCTTTTTCGTACCATGCGAAATTACTTCGTTCCAGGTGTATTTTCCTGTAACAAAGGTTAGATTTTCGGATTCAGCGGGTCAAAATACACCTATAAACCCACCCATCAAAGTTCGATTTCGATTCTGGAGACAGATATTTTCGATCATCTCTTTCTCGTACCATGCGAAATAACTTTTTTCCAATCATATTTTTGGTCATCAGAGGCTGGATTTTCGGATTCAGCGGGTCGAAATACACCTAGAAACTCACCCATTAAAGTCCGATTTTGATTCTGAAAAAAAATATTTTCGATCATCTCTTTTTCGTACCATGCGGAATAACTTCTCTCCAGGTGTATTTTCGTGTAACAAAAGTTGGATTTTTGGATTTAGCGGGTCAAAATACACCTATAAACCCACCCATCAAAGTTCGATTTCGATTCTGGAGACAGATATTTTCGATCATCTCTTTTTCGTACCATGCGAAATAACTTTTTTCCAAGCATATTTTTGGTCATCGATGTTCGGATTTTCGGATTCAGCGGGTCGGAATACACCTAGAAACTCACCCATCAAAGTCCGATTTTGATTCTGAAAAAAAATATTTTCGATCATCTCTTTTTCGTACCATGCGGAATAACTTCTTTCCAGGTGTATTTTCGTGTAACATAGGTTGGATTTTTGGATTCAGCGGGTCAAAATACACCTATGAACCCACCCATCACAGTTTGATTTTGATTCTGGAGACAGATAATTTCGATCATCTCTTTTTCGTACCATGCGAAATAACTTTTTTCCAAGCATATTTTTGGTCATCAAAGGTTGGATTTTCGCATTCAGCGGGTCGAAATACACCCAGAAACTCACCCATCAAAGTCCGATTTCGATTCTGACAAAAAATATTTTCGATCATCTCTTTTTCGTTCCATGCGGAATAACTTCTCTCCAGGTGTATTTTCGTGTAACAAAGGTTGGATTTTTGAATTCAGCGGGTCAAAATACACCTATAAACACACCCATCAAAGTTCGATTTCGATTCTGGAGACAGATATTTTCGATCATCTCTTTTTCGTACCATGCGAAATAACTTTTTTCCAAGCATATTTTTGGTCATCGATGTTCGGATTTTCGGATTCAGCGGGTCGGAATACACCTAGAAACTCACCCATCAAAGTCCGATTTTGATTCTGAAAAAAAATATTTTCGATCATCTCTTTTTCGTACCATGCGGAATAACTTCTTTCCAGGTGTATTTTCGTGTAACATAGGTTGGATTTTTGGATTCAGCGGGTCAAAATACACCTATGAACCCACCCATCACAGTTTGATTTTGATTCTGGAGACAGATAATTTCGATCATCTCTTTTTCGTACCATGCGAAATAACTTTTTTCCAAGCATATTTTTGGTCATCAAAGGTTGGATTTTCGCATTCAGCGGGTCGAAATACACCCAGAAACTCACCCATCAAAGTCCGATTTCGATTCTGAAAAAAAATATTTTCGATCATCTCTGTTTCGTTCCATGCGGAATAACTTCTCTCCAGGTGTATTTTCGTGTAACAGAGGTTGGATTTTTGGATTCAGCGGGTCAAAATACACCTATAAACCCACCCATCAAAGTTCGATTTCGATTCTGGAGACAGATATTTTCGATCATCTCTTTTTCGTACCATGCGAAATAACTTTTTTCCAAGCATATTTTTGGTCATCAGAGGTTGGATTTTCGGATTCAGGGGCTCGAAATACACCTAGCAACTCACCCATTGAAGTCCGATTTTGATTCTGAAAAAAAATATTTTGGATCATCTCTTTTTCGTACCATGCGAAATAACTTCTTTCCAGGTGTATTTTTGTGTAACAAAGGTTGGATTTTTGGATCCAGCGGGTCAAAATACACCTATGAACCCACCCATCGAAGTTCGATTTCGAATCCGGAGACAGATATTTTCGATCATCTCTTTTTCGTACCATGCGAAATAACTTCTTTCCAGGTGTATTTTCGTGTAACAAAGGTTGGATTTTTGGATTCAGCGGGTCATAATACAACTATAAACCCACTCATCAAAGTTCGATTCCCATTCTGGTGACAGATATTTTCGATCATCTCTTTTTCGTACCATGCGAAATAACTTTTTTCCAAGCATATTTTTGGTCATCAGAGGTTGGATTTCCGGATTCAGCGGGTCGAAATACACCTAGAAACTCACCCATTAAAGTCCGATATTGATTCGGAAAAAAAAAATTTTCGATCATCTCTTTTTCGTACCATGCGAAATTACTTCGTTCCAGGTGTATTTTCCTGTAACAAAGGTTAGATTTTCGGATTCAGCGGGTCAAAATACACCTATAAACCCACCCATCAAAGTTCGATTTCGATTCTGGAGACAGATATTTTCGATCATCTCTTTCTCGTACCATGCGAAATAACTTTTTTCCAATCATATTTTTGGTCATCAGAGGCTGGATTTTCGGATTCAGCGGGTCGAAATACACCTAGAAACTCACCCATTAAAGTCCGATTTTGATTCTGAAAAAAAATATTTTCGATCATCTCTTTTTCGTACCATGCGGAATAACTTCTCTCCAGGTGTATTTTCGTGTAACAAAAGTTGGATTTTTGGATTTAGCGGGTCAAAATACACCTATAAACCCACCCATCAAAGTTCGATTTCGATTCTGGAGACAGATATTTTCGATCATCTCTTTTTCGTACCATGCGAAATAACTTTTTTCCAAGCATATTTTTGGTCATCGATGTTCGGATTTTCGGATTCAGCGGGTCGGAATACACCTAGAAACTCACCCATCAAAGTCCGATTTTGATTCTGAAAAAAAATATTTTCGATCATCTCTTTTTCGTACCATGCGGAATAACTTCTTTCCAGGTGTATTTTCGTGTAACATAGGTTGGATTTTTGGATTCAGCGGGTCAAAATACACCTATGAACCCACCCATCACAGTTTGATTTTGATTCTGGAGACAGATAATTTCGATCATCTCTTTTTCGTACCATGCGAAATAACTTTTTTCCAAGCATATTTTTGGTCATCAAAGGTTGGATTTTCGCATTCAGCGGGTCGAAATACACCCAGAAACTCACCCATCAAAGTCCGATTTCGATTCTGACAAAAAATATTTTCGATCATCTCTTTTTCGTTCCATGCGGAATAACTTCTCTCCAGGTGTATTTTCGTGTAACAAAGGTTGGATTTTTGAATTCAGCGGGTCAAAATACACCTATAAACCCACCCATCAAAGTTCGATTTCGATTCTGGAGACAGATATTTTCGATCATCTCTTTTTCGTACCATGCGAAATAACTTTTTTCCAAGCATATTTTTGGTCATCGATGTTCGGATTTTCGGATTCAGCGGGTCGGAATACACCTAGAAACTCACCCATCAAAGTCCGATTTTGATTCTGAAAAAAAATATTTTCGATCATCTCTTTTTCGTACCATGCGGAATAACTTCTTTCCAGGTGTATTTTCGTGTAACATAGGTTGGATTTTTGGATTCAGCGGGTCAAAATACACCTATGAACCCACCCATCACAGTTTGATTTTGATTCTGGAGACAGATAATTTCGATCATCTCTTTTTCGTACCATGCGAAATAACTTTTTTCCAAGCATATTTTTGGTCATCAAAGGTTGGATTTTCGCATTCAGCGGGTCGAAATACACCCAGAAACTCACCCATCAAAGTCCGATTTCGATTCTGAAAAAAAATATTTTCGATCATCTCTGTTTCGTTCCATGCGGAATAACTTCTCTCCAGGTGTATTTTCGTGTAACAGAGGTTGGATTTTTGGATTCAGCGGGTCAAAATACACCTATAAACCCACCCATCAAAGTTCGATTTCGATTCTGGAGACAGATATTTTCGATCATCTCTTTTTCGTACCATGCGAAATAACTTTTTTCCAAGCATATTTTTGGTCATCGATGTTCGGATTTTCGGATTCAGCGGGTCGGAATACACCTAGAAACTCACCCATCAAAGTCCGATTTTGATTCTGAAAAAAAATATTTTCGATCATCTCTTTTTCGTACCATGCGGAATAACTTCTTTCCAGGTGTATTTTCGTGTAACGAAGGTTGGATTTTTGGATTCAGCGGGTCAAAATACAACTATAAACCCACTCATCAAAGTTCGATTCCCGTTCTGGAGACAGATATTTTCGATCATCTCTTTTTCGTACCATGCGAAATAACTTTTTTCCAAGCATATTTTTGCTCATCAAAGTTTGGATTTCCGGATTCAGCGGGTCGAAATACACCTAGGAACTCACCCATCAAAGTCCGATTTTGATTCTGAAAAAAAATATTTTCGATCATCTCTTTTTCGTACCATGCGAAATAACTTTTTTCCAAGCATATTTTTGGTCAAAAGAGGTTGGATTTTTGGATTCAGCGGGTCGAAATACACCTAGAAACTCACCCATTAAAGTCCGATTCCGGCTCTGAAAACAAATATTTTCGATCATCTCTTTTTCGTACCATGCGAGATAACTTCTTTCCAGGTGTATTTTCGTGTAACAAAGGTTGGATTTTTGGATTCAGCGGGTAGAAATACACCTAGAAACTCACCCATTAAAGTCCGATTCCGGCTCTGAAAACAAATATTTTCGATCATCTCTTTTTCGTACCATGCGAGATAACTTCTTTTCAGGTGTATTTTCGTGTAACAAAGGTTGGCTTTTTGGATTCAGCGGGTCAAAATACACCTATAAACCCACCCATCAAAGTTCAATTCCGATTCTGGAGACAGATATTTTCGATCATCTCTTTTTCGTACCACGCGAAATAACTTTTTTCCAAGCATATTTTTGCTCATCAAAGTTTCGATTCTCGGATTCAGCGAGTCGAAATACACCTAGAAACTCACCCATCGCAGTCCGATCTTGATTCTGAAAAAAAATATTTTCGATCATCTCTGTTTCGTACCATGCGAAACAACTTTTTTCCAAGCAGATTTTTGGTCATCAGAGGTTGGATTTTCGGATTCAGGGGGTCGAAATACACCTAGAAACTCACCCATTAAAGTCCGATTTTGATTCTGAAAACAAATATTTTCGATCATCTCTTTTTCGTACCATGCGAAATAACTTTTTTCCAAGCATATTTTTGGTCATCAAATGTTGGATTTCCGGATTCAGCGGGTCGAAATACACCCAGAAACTCACCCATCGAAGTCCGATTTCGATTCTGAAAAAAAATATTTTCGATCATCTCTTTTTCGTACCATGCGAAATAACTTTTTTCCAAGCATATTTTTGGTCATCAAAGCTTGGATTGTCGGATCCAGCGGGTCAAAATACACCTGTAAACCCGCCCATCAATGTTCGATTTCGATTCTGGAGACAGATATTTTCGATCATCTCGTTTTCGTACCATGCGAAATAACTTTTTTCCAAGCATATTTTTGGTCATCAAAGGTTGGATTTTCGGATTCAGCGGGTCGAAATACACCTAGAAACTCACCCATCAAAGTCCGATATTGATTCTGACAAAAAATATTTTCGATCATCTCTTTTTCGTACCGTGCGAAATAGCTTTTTTCCAAGCATATTTTTGGTCATCAAAGTTCGGATTTTCGGATTCAGCGGGTCGAAATACACCTAGAAACTCACCCATCAAAGTCCGATTTTGATTCTGAAAAAAAATATTTTCGTTCATCTCTTTCTCGTACCATGCGAAATAACTTTTTTCCAAGCATGTTTTCGGTCATCAGAGGTTGGATTTTCGGATTCAGCGGGTCGAAATACACCTAGAAACTCACCCATTAAAGTCCGATATTGATTCTGAACAAAAAAATTTTCGATCATCTCTTTTTCGTACCATGCGAAATAACTTCGTTCCAGGTGTATTTTCCTGTAACAAAAATTAGATTTTCGGATTCAGCGGGTCAAAATACACCTATAAACCCACCCATCAAAGTTCGATTTCGATTCTGGAGACAGATATTTTCGATCATCTCTTTTTCGTACCATGCGAAATAACTTTTTTCCAAGCATATTTTTGGTCATCGATGTTCGGATTTTCGGATTCAGCGGGTCGAAATACACCTAGGAACTCACCCATCAAAGTCCGATTTTGATTCTGTGAAAAAATATTTTCGATCATCTCTTTTTCGTACCATGCGAAATAACTGTTTTCCATGCATATTTTTGGTCATCAAAGGTTGGATTTTCGGATTCAGCGGGTCGAAATACACCTAGAAACTCACCCATCAAAGTCCGATTTTGATTCTGAACAAAAATATTTTCGATCATCTCTTTTTCGTACCATGCGAAATAACTTCTTTCCAGGTGTATTTTCGTGTAACAAAGGTTGGATTTTTGGATTCAGCGGGTCAAAATACACCTATAAACCCACCCATCGAAGTTCGATTTCGAATCCGGAGACAGATATTTTCGATCATCTCTTTTTCGTACCATGCGAAATAACTTTTTTCCAAGCATATTTTTGGTCATCAAAGGTTGGATTCTCGAATTCAGCGGGTGGAAATACACCTAGAAACTCACCCATCAAAGTCCGATTTTGATTCTGAAAAAAAATATTTTCGATCATCTCTTTTTCGTACCATGCGAAATAACTTTTTTCCAAGCATATTTTTGGTCAAAAGAGGTTGGATTTTTGGATTCAGCGGGTCGAAATACACCTAGAAACTCACCCATTAAAGTCCGATTCCGGCTCTGAAAACAAATATTTTCGATCATCTCTTTTTCGTACCATGCGAGATAACTTCTTTCCAGGTGTATTTTCGTGTAACAAAGGTTGGATTTTTGGATTCAGCGGGTAGAAATACACCTAGAAACTCACACATTAAAGTCCGATTCCGGCTCTGAAAACAAATATTTTCGATCATCTCTTTTTCGTACCATGCGAGATAACTTCTTTTCAGGTGTATTTTCGTGTAACAAAGGTTGGCTTTTTGGATTCAGCGGGTCAAAATACACCTATAAACCCACCCATCAAAGTTCAATTCCGATTCTGGAGACAGATATTTTCGATCATCTCTTTTTCGTACCGTGCGAAATAACTTTTTTCCAAGCATATTTTTGCCCATCAAAGTTTGGATTTTCGGATTCAGCGGGTCGAAATACACCTAGAAACTCACCCATTAAAGTCCGATTTCGATTCTGAAAAAAATATTTTCGAACATCTCTTTTTCGTACCATGCGAAATAACTTCTTTCCAGGTGTATTTTCGTGTAACACAGGTTGGATTTTTGGATTCAGCGGGTCATAATACAACTATAAACCCACTCATCAAAGTTCGATTTCCGTTCTGGAGACAGATATTTTCGATCATCTCTTTTTCGTACCATGCGAAATAACTTTTTTCCAAGCATATTTTTGCTCATCAAAGTTTGGATTTCCGGATTCAGCGGGTCGAAATACACCTAGGAACTCACCCATCAAAGTCCGATTTTGAATCTGTAAAAAAATATTTTCGATCATCTCTTTTTCGTACCATAAGATATAACTGTTTTCCATGCATATTTTTGATCATCAAAGGTTGGATTTTCGGATTCAGCGGGTCGAAATACACCTAGAAACTCACCCATCAATCCGTCCGATTTTGATTCTGAACAAAAATATTTTCGATCATCTCTTTTTCGTACCATGCGAAATAACTTCTTTCCAGGTGTATTTTCGTGTAACAAAGGTTGGATTTTTGGATTCAGCGGGTCAAAATACACCTATAAACCCACACATCGAAGTTCGATTTCGAATCCGGAGACAGATATTTTCGATCATCTCTTTTTCGTACCATGCGAAATAACTTTTTTCCAATCATATTTTTGGTCATCAAAGGTTGGATTTTCGGATTCAGCGGGTGAATATACACCTAGAAACTCACCCATCAAAGTCCGATTTTGATTCTGAAAAAAAATATTTTCGATCATCTCTTTTTCGTACCATGCGAAATAACTTTTTTCCAAGCATATTTTTGGTCAAAAGAGGTTGGAATTTGGGATTCAGCGGGTCGAAATACACCTAGAAACTCACCCATTGAAGTTCGATTCCGGCTCTGAAAACAAATATTTTCGATCATCTCTTTTTCGTACCATGCGAGATAACTTCTTTCCAGGTGTATTTTCGTGTAACAAAGGTTGGCGTTTTGGATTCAGCGGGTCAAAATACACCAATAAACCCACCCATCAAAGTTCGATTCCGATTCTGGAGACAGATATTTTCGATCATCTCTTTTTCGTACCGTGCGAAATAACTTTTTTCCAAGCATATTTTTGCCCATCAAAGTTTAGATTTTCGGATTCAGCGGGTCGAAATACACCTAGAAATTCACCCATTAAAGTCCGATTCCGATTCTGAAAAAAAATATTTTCGAACATCTCTTTTTCGTACCATGCGAAATAACTTCTTTCCAGGTGTATTTTCGTGGAACAAAGGTTGGATTTTTGGATTCAGCGGGTCAAAATACACCTATAAACCCACCCATCAAAGTTCGATTCCGATTCTGGAGACAGATATTTTCGATCATCTCTTTTTCGTAACACGCGAAATAACTTTTTTCCAAGCATATTTTTGCTCATCAAAGTTTGGATTCTCGGATTCAGCGAATCGAAATACACCTAGAAACTCACCCATCGCAGTCCGATCTTGATTCTGAAAAAAAATATTTTCGATCATCTCTTTTTCGTACCATGCGAAATAACTTCTTTCCAGGTGTATTTTCGTGTAACACAGGTTGGATTTTTGGATTCAGCGGGTCATAATACAACTATAAACCCACTCATCAAAGTTCGATTTCCGTTCTGGAGACAGATATTTTCGATCATCTCTTTTTCGTACCATGCGAAATAACTTTTTTCCAAGCATATTTTTGCTCATCAAAGTTTGGATTTCCGGATTCAGCGGGTCGAAATACACCTAGGAACTCACCCATCAAAGTCCGATTTTGAATCTGTAAAAAAATATTTTCGATCATCTCTTTTTCGTACCATAAGATATAACTGTTTTCCATGCATATTTTTGATCATCAAAGGTTGGATTTTCGGATTCAGCGGGTCGAAATACACCTAGAAACTCACCCATCAATCCGTCCGATTTTGATTCTGAACAAAAATATTTTCGATCATCTCTTTTTCGTACCATGCGAAATAACTTCTTTCCAGGTGTATTTTCGTGTAACAAAGGTTGGATTTTTGGATTCAGCGGGTCAAAATACACCTATAAACCCACACATCGAAGTTCGATTTCGAATCCGGAGACAGATATTTTCGATCATCTCTTTTTCGTACCATGCGAAATAACTTTTTTCCAATCATATTTTTGGTCATCAAAGGTTGGATTTTCGGATTCAGCGGGTGAATATACACCTAGAAACTCACCCATCAAAGTCCGATTTTGATTCTGAAAAAAAATATTTTCGATCATCTCTTTTTCGTACCATGCGAAATAACTTTTTTCCAAGCATATTTTTGGTCAAAAGAGGTTGGAATTTGGGATTCAGCGGGTCGAAATACACCTAGAAACTCACCCATTGAAGTTCGATTCCGGCTCTGAAAACAAATATTTTCGATCATCTCTTTTTCGTACCATGCGAGATAACTTCTTTCCAGGTGTATTTTCGTGTAACAAAGGTTGGCGTTTTGGATTCAGCGGGTCAAAATACACCAATAAACCCACCCATCAAAGTTCGATTCCGATTCTGGAGACAGATATTTTCGATCATCTCTTTTTCGTACCGTGCGAAATAACTTTTTTCCAAGCATATTTTTGCCCATCAAAGTTTAGATTTTCGGATTCAGCGGGTCGAAATACACCTAGAAATTCACCCATTAAAGTCCGATTCCGATTCTGAAAAAAAATATTTTCGAACATCTCTTTTTCGTACCATGCGAAATAACTTCTTTCCAGGTGTATTTTCGTGGAACAAAGGTTGGATTTTTGGATTCAGCGGGTCAAAATACACCTATAAACCCACCCATCAAAGTTCGATTCCGATTCTGGAGACAGATATTTTCGATCATCTCTTTTTCGTAACACGCGAAATAACTTTTTTCCAAGCATATTTTTGCTCATCAAAGTTTGGATTCTCGGATTCAGCGAATCGAAATACACCTAGAAACTCACCCATCGCAGTCCGATCTTGATTCTGAAAAAAAATATTTTCGATCATCTCTTTTTCGTACCATGCGAAATAACTTTTTTCCAAGCATATTTTTGGTCATAAGAGGTTGGATTTTTGGATTCAGCGGGTCGAAATACACCTAGAAACTCACCCATTAAAGTCCGATTTTGATTCTGAAAAAAAATATTTTCGATCATCTCTTTGTCGTACCATGCGAAATAACTTCTTTCCAGGTGTATTTTCGTGTAGGAAAGGTTGGATTCTTGGATTCAGCGGGTCAAAATACACCTATAAACCCACCCATCAAAGTTCGATTCCGATTCTGGAGACAGATATTTTCGATCATCTCTTTTTCGTACCATGCGAAATAACTTTTTTCCAAGCATATTTTTGGTCATCAAAGGTTGGATATTCGAATTCAGCGGGTCGAAATACACCTAGAAACTCACACATCAAAGTCCGATCTTGATTCTGAAAAAAAATATTTTCGATCGTCTCTTTCGTACCATGCGAACTAACTTTTTTCCAAGCATATTTTTGGTCATCAGAGGTTGGATTTTCGGATTCAGGGGCTCGAAATACACCCAGCAACTCACCCATTGAAGTCCGATTTTGATTCTGAAAAAAAATATTTTGGATCATCTCTTTTTCGTACCATGCGAAATAACTTCTTTCCAGGTGTATTTTTGTGTAACAAAGGTTGGATTTTTGGATCCAGCGGGTCAAAATACACCTATGAACCCACCCATCGAAGTTCGATTTCGAATCCGGAGACAGATATTTCCGATCATCTCTTTTTCGTACCATGCGAAATAACTTCTTTCCAGGTGTATTTTCGTGTAACAAAGGTTGGATTTTTGGATTCAGCGGGTCATAATACAACTATAAACCCACTCATCAAAGTTCGATTCCCATTCTGGAGACAGATATTTTCGATCATCTCTTTTTCGTACCATGCGAAATAACTTTTTTCCAAGCATATTTTTGGTCATCAAAGGTTGGATTCTCGAATTCAGCGGGTGGAAATACACCTAGAAACTCACCCATCAAAGTCCGATTTTGATTCTGAAAAAAAATATTTTCGATCATCTCTTTTTCGTACCATGCGAAATAACTTTTTTCCAAGCATATTTTTGGTCAAAAGAGGTTGGATTTTTGGATTCAGCGGGTCGAAATACACCTAGAAACTCACCCATTAAAGTCCGATTCCGGCTCTGAAAACAAATATTTTCGATCATCTCTTTTTCGTACCATGCGAGATAACTTCTTTCCAGGTGTATTTTCGTGTAACAAAGGTTGGATTTTTGGATTCAGCGGGTAGAAATACACCTAGAAACTCACCCATTAAAGTCCGATTCCGGCTCTGAAAACAAATATTTTCGATCATCTCTTTTTCGTACCATGCGAGATAACTTCTTTTCAGGTGTATTTTCGTGTAACAAAGGTTGGCTTTTTGGATTCAGCGGGTCAAAATACACCTATAAACCCACCCATCAAAGTTCAATTCCGATTCTGGAGACAGATATTTTCGATCATCTCTTTTTCGTACCACGCGAAATAACTTTTTTCCAAGCATATTTTTGCTCATCAAAGTTTCGATTCTCGGATTCAGCGAGTCGAAATACACCTAGAAACTCACCCATCGCAGTCCGATCTTGATTCTGAAAAAAAATATTTTCGATCATCTCTTTTTCGTACCATGCGAAACAACTTTTTTCCAAGCAGATTTTTGGTCATCAGAGGTTGGATTTTCGGATTCAGGGGGTCGAAATACACCTAGAAACTCACCCATTAAAGTCCGATTTTGATTCTGAAAAACAAATATTTTCGATCATCTCTTTTTCGTACCATGCGAAATAACTTCTTTCCAGGTGTATTTTTGTGTAACAAAGGTTGGATTTTTGGATCCAGCGGGTCAAAATACACCTAGAAACTCACCCATTAAAGTCCGATTTCGATTCTGAAAAAAATATTTTCGAACATCTCTTTTTCGTACCATGCGAAATAACTTCTTTCCAGGTGTATTTTCGTGTAACACAGGTTGGATTTTTGGATTCAGCGGGTCATAATACAACTATAAACCCACTCATCAAAGTTCGATTTCCGTTCTGGAGACAGATATTTTCGATCATCTCTTTTTCGTACCATGCGAAATAACTTTTTTCCAAGCATATTTTTGCTCATCAAAGTTTGGATTTCCGGATTCAGCGGGTCGAAATACACCTAGGAACTCACCCATCAAAGTCCGATTTTGAATCTGTAAAAAAATATTTTCGATCATCTCTTTTTCGTACCATAAGATATAACTGTTTTCCATGCATATTTTTGATCATCAAAGGTTGGATTTTCGGATTCAGCGGGTCGAAATACACCTAGAAACTCACCCATCAATCCGTCCGATTTTGATTCTGAACAAAAATATTTTCGATCATCTCTTTTTCGTACCATGCGAAATAACTTCTTTCCAGGTGTATTTTCGTGTAACAAAGGTTGGATTTTTGGATTCAGCGGGTCAAAATACACCTATAAACCCACACATCGAAGTTCGATTTCGAATCCGGAGACAGATATTTTCGATCATCTCTTTTTCGTACCATGCGAAATAACTTTTTTCCAATCATATTTTTGGTCATCAAAGGTTGGATTTTCGGATTCAGCGGGTGAATATACACCTAGAAACTCACCCATCAAAGTCCGATTTTGATTCTGAAAAAAAATATTTTCGATCATCTCTTTTTCGTACCATGCGAAATAACTTTTTTCCAAGCATATTTTTGGTCAAAAGAGGTTGGAATTTGGGATTCAGCGGGTCGAAATACACCTAGAAACTCACCCATTGAAGTTCGATTCCGGCTCTGAAAACAAATATTTTCGATCATTTCTTTTTCGTACCATGCGAGATAACTTCTTTCCAGGTGTATTTTCGTGTAACAAAGGTTGGCGTTTTGGATTCAGCGGGTCAAAATACACCAATAAACCCACCCATCAAAGTTCGATTCCGATTCTGGAGACAGATATTTTCGATCATCTCTTTTTCGTACCGTGCGAAATAACTTTTTTCCAAGCATATTTTTGCCCATCAAAGTTTAGATTTTCGGATTCAGCGGGTCGAAATACACCTAGAAATTCACCCATTAAAGTCCGATTCCGATTCTGAAAAAAAATATTTTCGAACATCTCTTTTTCGTACCATGCGAAATAACTTCTTTCCAGGTGTATTTTCGTGGAACAAAGGTTGGATTTTTGGATTCAGCGGGTCAAAATACACCTATAAACCCACCCATCAAAGTTCGATTCCGATTCTGGAGACAGATATTTTCGATCATCTCTTTTTCGTAACACGCGAAATAACTTTTTTCCAAGCATATTTTTGCTCATCAAAGTTTGGATTCTCGGATTCAGCGAATCGAAATACACCTAGAAACTCACCCATCGCAGTCCGATCTTGATTCTGAAAAAAAATATTTTCGATCATCTCTTTTTCGTACCATGCGAAATAACTTTTTTCCAAGCATATTTTTGGTCATAAGAGGTTGGATTTTTGGATTCAGCGGGTCGAAATACACCTAGAAACTCACCCATTAAAGTCCGATTTTGATTCTGAAAAAAAATATTTTCGATCATCTCTTTGTCGTACCATGCGAAATAACTTCTTTCCAGGTGTATTTTCGTGTAGGAAAGGTTGGATTCTTGGATTCAGCGGGTCAAAATACACCTATAAACCCACCCATCAAAGTTCGATTCCGATTCTGGAGACAGATATTTTCGATCATCTCTTTTTCGTACCATGCGAAATAACTTTTTTCCAAGCATATTTTTGGTCATCAAAGGTTGGATATTCGAATTCAGCGGGTCGAAATACACCTAGAAACTCACACATCAAAGTCCGATCTTGATTCTGAAAAAAAATATTTTCGATCGTCTCTTTCGTACCATGCGAACTAACTTTTTTCCAAGCATATTTTTGGTCATCAGAGGTTGGATTTTCGGATTCAGGGGCTCGAAATACACCTAGCAACTCACCCATTGAAGTCCGATTTTGATTCTGAAAAAAAATATTTTGGATCATCTCTTTTTCGTACCATGCGAAATAACTTCTTTCCAGGTGTATTTTTGTGTAACAAAGGTTGGATTTTTGGATCCAGCGGGTCAAAATACACCTATGAACCCACCCATCGAAGTTCGATTTCGAATCCGGAGACAGATATTTTCGATCATCTCTTTTTCGTACCATGCGAAATAACTTCTTTCCAGGTGTATTTTCGTGTAACAAAGGTTGGATTTTTGGATTCAGCGGGTCATAATACAACTATAAACCCACTCATCAAAGTTCGATTCCCATTCTGGAGACAGATATTTTCGATCATCTCTTTTTCGTACCATGCGAAATAACTTTTTTCCAAGCATATTTTTGGTCATCAGAGGTTGGATTTCCGGATTCAGCGGGTCGAAATACACCTAGAAACTCACCCATTAAAGTCCGATATTGATTCGGAAAAAAAAAATTTTCGATCATCTCTTTTTCGTACCATGCGAAATTACTTCGTTCCAGGTGTATTTTCCTGTAACAAAGGTTAGATTTTCGGATTCAGCGGGTCAAAATACACCTATAAACCCACCCATCAAAGTTCGATTTCGATTCTGGAGACAGATATTTTCGATCATCTCTTTCTCGTACCATGCGAAATAACTTTTTTCCAATCATATTTTTGGTCATCAGAGGCTGGATTTTCGGATTCAGCGGGTCGAAATACACCTAGAAACTCACCCATTAAAGTCCGATTTTGATTCTGAAAAAAAATATTTTCGATCATCTCTTTTTCGTACCATGCGGAATAACTTCTCTCCAGGTGTATTTTCGTGTAACAAAAGTTGGATTTTTGGATTTAGCGGGTCAAAATACACCTATAAACCCACCCATCAAAGTTCGATTTCGATTCTGGAGACAGATATTTTCGATCATCTCTTTTTCGTACCATGCGAAATAACTTTTTTCCAAGCATATTTTTGGTCATCGATGTTCGGATTTTCGGATTCAGCGGGTCGGAATACACCTAGAAACTCACCCATCAAAGTCCGATTTTGATTCTGAAAAAAAATATTTTCGATCATCTCTTTTTCGTACCATGCGGAATAACTTCTTTCCAGGTGTATTTTCGTGTAACATAGGTTGGATTTTTGGATTCAGCGGGTCAAAATACACCTATGAACCCACCCATCACAGTTTGATTTTGATTCTGGAGACAGATAATTTCGATCATCTCTTTTTCGTACCATGCGAAATAACTTTTTTCCAAGCATATTTTTGGTCATCAAAGGTTGGATTTTCGCATTCAGCGGGTCGAAATACACCCAGAAACTCACCCATCAAAGTCCGATTTCGATTCTGAAAAAAAATATTTTCGATCATCTCTTTTTCGTTCCATGCGGAATAACTTCTCTCCAGGTGTATTTTCGTGTAACAAAGGTTGGATTTTTGAATTCAGCGGGTCAAAATACACCTATAAACCCACCCATCAAAGTTCGATTTCGATTCTGGAGACAGATATTTTCGATCATCTCTTTTTCGTACCATGCGAAATAACTTTTTTCCAAGCATATTTTTGGTCATCGATGTTCGGATTTTCGGATTCAGCGGGTCGGAATACACCTAGAAACTCACCCATCAAAGTCCGATTTTGATTCTGAAAAAAAATATTTTCGATCATCTCTTTTTCGTACCATGCGGAATAACTTCTTTCCAGGTGTATTTTCGTGTAACATAGGTTGGATTTTTGGATTCAGCGGGTCAAAATACACCTATGAACCCACCCATCACAGTTTGATTTTGATTCTGGAGACAGATAATTTCGATCATCTCTTTTTCGTACCATGCGAAATAACTTTTTTCCAAGCATATTTTTGGTCATCAAAGGTTGGATTTTCGCATTCAGCGGGTCGAAATACACCCAGAAACTCACCCATCAAAGTCCGATTTCGATTCTGAAAAAAAATATTTTCGATCATCTCTGTTTCGTTCCATGCGGAATAACTTCTCTCCAGGTGTATTTTCGTGTAACAGAGGTTGGATTTTTGGATTCAGCGGGTCAAAATACACCTATAAACCCACCCATCAAAGTTCGATTTCGATTCTGGAGACAGATATTTTCGATCATCTCTTTTTCGTACCATGCGAAATAACTTTTTTCCAAGCATATTTTTGGTCATCGATGTTCGGATTTTCGGATTCAGCGGGTCGGAATACACCTAGAAACTCACCCATCAAAGTCCGATTTTGATTCTGAAAAAAAATATTTTCGATCATCTCTTTTTCGTACCATGCGGAATAACTTCTTTCCAGGTGTATTTTCGTGTAACGAAGGTTGGATTTTTGGATTCAGCGGGTCAAAATACAACTATAAACCCACTCATCAAAGTTCGATTCCCGTTCTGGAGACAGATATTTTCGATCATCTCTTTTTCGTACCATGCGAAATAACTTTTTTCCAAGCATATTTTTGCTCATCAAAGTTTGGATTTCCGGATTCAGCGGGTCGAAATACACCTAGGAACTCACCCATCAAAGTCCGATTTTGAATCTGTAAAAAAATATTTTCGATCATCTCTTTTTCGTACCATAAGATATAACTGTTTTCCATGCATATTTTTGGTCATCAAAGGTTGGATTTTCGGATTCAGCGGGTCGAAATACACCTAGAAACTCACCCATCAATCCGTCCGATTTTGATTCTGAACAAAAATATTTTCGATCATCTCTTTTTCGTACCATGCGAAATAACTTCTTTCCAGGTGTATTTTCGTGTAACAAAGGTTGGATTTTTGGATTCAGCGGGTCAAAATACACCTATAAACCCACACATCGAAGTTCGATTTCGAATCCGGAGACAGATATTTTCGATCATCTCTTTTTCGTACCATGCGAAATAACTTTTTTCCAAGCATATTTTTGGTCATCAAAGGTTGGATTTTCGGATTCAGCGGGTGAATATACACCTAGAAACTCACCCATCAAAGTCCGATTTTGATTCTGAAAAAAAATATTTTCGATCATCTCTTTTTCGTACCATGCGAAATAACTTTTTTCCAAGCATATTTTTGGTCAAAAGAGGTTGGAATTTGGGATTCAGCGGGTCGAAATACACCTAGAAACTCACCCATTGAAGTTCGATTCCGGCTCTGAAAACAAATATTTTCGATCATCTCTTTTTCGTACCATGCGAGATAACTTCTTTCCAGGTGTATTTTCGTGTAAAAAAGGTTGGCGTTTTGGATTCAGCGGGTCAAAATACACCAATAAACCCACCCATCAAAGTTCGATTCCGATTCTGGAGACAGATATTTTCGATCATCTCTTTTTCGTACCGTGCGAAATAACTTTTTTCCAAGCATATTTTTGCCCATCAAAGTTTAGATTTTCGGATTCAGCTGGTCGAAATACACCTAGAAATTCACCCATTAAAGTCCGATTTCGATTCTGAAAAAAAATATTTTCGAACATCTCTTTTTCGTACCATGCGAAATAACTTCTTTCCAGGTGTATTTTCGTGGAACAAAGGTTGGATTTTTGGATTCAGCGGGTCAAAATACACCTATAAACCCACCCATCAAAGTTCGATTCCGATTCTGGAGACAGATATTTTCGATCATCTCTTTTTCGTAACACGCGAAATAACTTTTTTCCAAGCATATTTTTGCTCATCAAAGTTTGGATTCTCGGATTCAGCGAATCGAAATACACCTAGAAACTCACCCATCGCAGTCCGATCTTGATTCTGAAAAAAAATATTTTCGATCATCTCTTTTTCGTACCATGCGAAATAACTTTTTTCCAAGCATATTTTTGGTCATAAGAGGTTGGATTTTTGGATTCAGCGGGTCGAAATACACCAAGAAACTCACCCATTAAAGTCCGATTTTGATTCTGAAAAAAAATATTTTCGATCATCTCTTTGTCGTACCATGCGAAATAACTTCTTTCCAGGTGTATTTTCGTGTAGGAAAGGTTGGATTCTTGGATTCAGCGGGTCAAAATACACCTATAAACCCACCCATCAAAGTTCGATTCCGATTCTGGAGACAGATATTTTCGATCATCTCTTTTTCGTACCATGCGAAATAACTTTTTTCCAAGCATATTTTTGGTCATCAAAGGTTGGATATTCGAATTCAGCGGGTCGAAATACACCTAGAAACTCACACATCAAAGTCCGATCTTGATTCTGAAAAAAAATATTTTCGATCGTCTCTTTCGTACCATGCGAACTAACTTTTTTCCAAGCATATTTTTTGTCATCAGAGGTTGGATTTTCGGATTCAGGGGCTCGAAATACACCTAGCAACTCACCCATTGAAGTCCGATTTTGATTCTGAAAAAAAATATTTTGGATCATCTCTTTTTCGTACCATGCGAAATCACTTCTTTTCAGGTGTATTTTTGTGTAACAAAGGTTGGATTTTTGGATTCAGCGGGTCAAAATACACCTATGAACCCACCCATCGAAGATCGATTTCGAATCCGGAGACAGATATTTTCGATCATCTCTTTTTCGTACCATGCGAAATAACTTCTTTCCAGGTGTATTTTCGTGTAACAAAGGTTGGATTTTTGGATTCAGCGGGTCATAATACAACTATAAACCCACTCATCAAAGTTCGATTCCCATTCTGGAGACAGATATTTTCGATCATCTCTTTTTCGTACCATGCGAAATAACTTTTTTCCAAGCATATTTTTGGTCATCAGAGGTTGGATTTCCGGATTCAGCGGGTCGAAATACACCTAGAAACTCACCCATTAAAGTCCGATATTGATTCGGAAAAAAAAAATTTTCGATCATCTCTTTGTCGTACCATGCGAAATTACTTCGTTCCAGGTGTATTTTCCTGTAACGAAGGTTAGATTTTCGGATTCAGCGGGTCAAAATACACCTATAAACCCACCCATCAAAGTTCGATTTCGATTCTGGAGACAGATATTTTCGATCATCTCTTTCTCGTACCATGCGAAATAACTTTTTTCCAATCATATTTTTGGTCATCAGAGGCTGGATTTTCGGATTCAGCGGGTTGAAATACACCTAGAAACTCACCCATTAAAGTCCGATTTTGATTCTGAAAAAAAATATTTTCGATCATCTCTTTTTCGTACCATGCGGAATAACTTCTCTCCAGGTGTATTTTCGTGTAACAAAAGTTGGATTTTTGGATTTAGCGGGTCAAAATACACCTATAAACCCACCCATCAAAGTTCGATTTCGATTCTGGAGACAGATATTTTCGATCATCTCTTTTTCGTACCATGCGAAATAACTTTTTTCCAAGCATATTTTTGGTCATCGATGTTCGGATTTTCGGATTCAGCGGGTCGGAATACACCTAGAAACTCACCCATCAAAGTCCGATTTTGATTCTGAAAAAAAATATTTTCGATCGTCTCTTTCGTACCATGCGAACTAACTTTTTTCCAAGCATATTTTTTGTCATCAGAGGTTGGATTTTCGGATTCAGGGGCTCGAAATACACCTAGCAACTCACCCATTGAAGTCCGATTTTGATTCTGAAAAAAAATATTTTGGATCATCTCTTTTTCGTACCATGCGAAATCACTTCTTTTCAGGTGTATTTTTGTGTAACAAAGGTTGGATTTTTGGATTCAGCGGGTCAAAATACACCTATGAACCCACCCATCGAAGATCGATTTCGAATCCGGAGACAGATATTTTCGATCATCTCTTTTTCGTACCATGCGAAATAACTTCTTTCCAGGTGTATTTTCGTGTAACAAAGGTTGGATTTTTGGATTCAGCGGGTCATAATACAACTATAAACCCACTCATCAAAGTTCGATTCCCATTCTGGAGACAGATATTTTCGATCATCTCTTTTTCGTACCATGCGAAATAACTTTTTTCCAAGCATATTTTTGGTCATCAGAGGTTGGATTTCCGGATTCAGCGGGTCGAAATACACCTAGAAACTCACCCATTAAAGTCCGATATTGATTCGGAAAAAAAAAATTTTCGATCATCTCTTTGTCGTACCATGCGAAATTACTTCGTTCCAGGTGTATTTTCCTGTAACGAAGGTTAGATTTTCGGATTCAGCGGGTCAAAATACACCTATAAACCCACCCATCAAAGTTCGATTTCGATTCTGGAGACAGATATTTTCGATCATCTCTTTCTCGTACCATGCGAAATAACTTTTTTCCAATCATATTTTTGGTCATCAGAGGCTGGATTTTCGGATTCAGCGGGTTGAAATACACCTAGAAACTCACCCATTAAAGTCCGATTTTGATTCTGAAAAAAAATATTTTCGATCATCTCTTTTTCGTACCATGCGGAATAACTTCTCTCCAGGTGTATTTTCGTGTAACAAAAGTTGGATTTTTGGATTTAGCGGGTCAAAATACACCTATAAACCCACCCATCAAAGTTCGATTTCGATTCTGGAGACAGATATTTTCGATCATCTCTTTTTCGTACCATGCGAAATAACTTTTTTCCAAGCATATTTTTGGTCATCGATGTTCGGATTTTCGGATTCAGCGGGTCGGAATACACCTAGAAACTCACCCATCAAAGTCCGATTTTGATTCTGAAAAAAAATATTTTCGATCATCTCTTTTTCGTACCATGCGGAATAACTTCTTTCCAGGTGTATTTTCGTGTAACATAGGTTGGATTTTTGGATTCAGCGGGTCAAAATACACCTATGAACCCACCCATCACAGTTTGATTTTGATTCTGGAGACAGATAATTTCGATCATCTCTTTTTCGTACCATGCGAAATAACTTTTGTCCAAGCATATTTTTGGTCATCAAAGGTTGGATTTTCGCATTCAGCGGGTCGAAATACACCCAGAAACTCACCCATCAAAGTCCGATTTCGATTCTGAAAAAAAATATTTTCGATCATCTCTTTTTCGTTCCATGCGGAATAACTTCTCTCCAGGTGTATTTTCGTGTAACAAAGGTTGGATTTTTGAATTCAGCGGGTCAAAATACACCTATAAACCCACCCATCAAAGTTCGATTTCGATTCTGGAGACAGATATTTTCGATCATCTCTTTTTCGTACCATGCGAAATAACTTTTTTCCAAGCATATTTTTGGTCATCGATGTTCGGATTTTCGGATTCAGCGGGTCGGAATACACCTAGAAACTCACCCATCAAAGTCCGATTTTGATTCTGAAAAAAAATATTTTCGATCATCTCTTTTTCGTACCATGCGGAATAACTTCTTTCCAGGTGTATTTTCGTGTAACATAGGTTGGATTTTTGGATTCAGCGGGTCAAAATACACCTATGAACCCACCCATCACAGTTTGATTTTGATTCTGGAGACAGATAATTTCGATCATCTCTTTTTCGTACCATGCGAAATAACTATTTTCCAAGCATATTTTTGGTCATCAAAGGTTGGATTTTCGCATTCAGCGGGTCGAAATACACCCAGAAACTCACCCATCAAAGTCCGATTTCGATTCTGAAAAAAAATATTTTCGATCATCTCTTTTTCGTTCCATGCGGAATAACTTCTCTCCAGGTGTATTTTCGTGTAACAAAGGTTGGATTTTTGAATTCAGCGGGTCAAAATACACCTATAAACCCACCCATCAAAGTTCGATTTCGATTCTGGAGACAGATATTTTCGATCATCTCTTTTTCGTACCATGCGAAATAACTTTTTTCCAAGCATATTTTTGGTCATCGATGTTCGGATTTTCGGATTCAGCGGGTCGGAATACACCTAGAAACTCACCCATCAAAGTCCGATTTTGATTCTGAAAAAAAATATTTTCGATCATCTCTTTTTCGTACCATGCGGAATAACTTCTTTCCAGGTGTATTTTCGTGTAACATAGGTTGGATTTTTGGATTCAGCGGGTCAAAATACACCTATGAACCCACCCATCACAGTTTGATTTTGATTCTGGAGACAGAAAATTTCGATCATCTCTTTTTCGTACCATGCGAAATAACTTTTTTCCAAGCATATTTTTGGTCATCAAAGGTTGGATTTTCGCATTCAGCGGGTCGAAATACACCCAGAAACTCACCCATCAAAGTCCGATTTCGATTCTGAAAAAAAATATTTTCGATCATCTCTGTTTCGTTCCATGCGGAATAACTTCTCTCCAGGTGTATTTTCGTGTAACAAAGGTTGGATTTTTGGATTCAGCGGGTCAAAATACACCTATAAACCCACCCATCAAAGTTCGATTTCGATTCTGGAGACAGATATTTTCGATCATCTCTTTTTCGTACCATGCGAAATAACTTTTTTCCAAGCATATTTTTGGTCATCGATGTTCGGATTTTCGGATTCAGCGGGTCGGAATACACCTAGAAACTCACCCATCAAAGTCCGATTTTGATTCTGAAAAAAAATATTTTCGATCATCTCTTTTTCGTACCATGCGGAATAACTTCTTTCCAGGTGTATTTTCGTGTAACGAAGGTTGGATTTTTGGATTCAGCGGGTCAAAATACACCTATGAACCCACCCATCAAAGTTCGACTTCGATTCTGGAGAAAGATATTTCCGATCATCTCTTTTTCGTACCATGCGAAATAACTTTTTTCCAAGCATATTTTTGGTCATCAAAGCTTGGATTCTCGGATTCAGCGGGTCAAAATACACCTATAAACCCACCCATCAAAGTTCGATTTCAATTCTGGAGAAAGATATTTTCGATCATCTCTTTTTCGTACCATGCGAAATAACTTTTTTCCAAGCATATTGTTGGTCATCAAAGATCGGATTTCCAGATTCAGCGGGTCGAAATACACCTAGAAACTCACCCATCAAAGTCCGATTTTGATTCTGAGAAAAAATATTTTCGATCATCCCTTTCTCGTACCATGCGAAATAACTTTTTTCCAAGCATATTTTTGGTCATCAGAGGTAGGATTTTCGGATTCAGCGGGTCAAAATACACCTATAAACCCACCCATCAAAGTTCGATTTCAATTCTGGAGAAAGATATTTTCGATCATCTCTTTTTCGTACCATGCGGAATAACTTTTTTCCAAGCATATTTTTGGTCATCAAAGCTTGGATTCTCGGATTCAGCGGGTCAAAATACACCTATAAACCCACCCATCAAAGTTCGATTTCAATTCTGGAGAAAGATATTTTCGATCATCTCTTTTACGTACCATGCGAAATAACTTTTTTCCAAGCATATTGTTGGTCATCAAAGATCGGATTTCCAGATTCAGCGGGTCGAAATACACCTAGAAACTCACCCATTAAAGTCCGATATTGATTCTGAAAAAAAAAATTTTCGATCATCTCTTTTTCGTACCATGCGAAATAACTTCGTTCCAGGTGTATTTTCCTGTAACAAAGGTTAGATTTTCGGATTCAGCGGGTCAAAATACACCTATAAACCCACCCATCAAAGTTCGATTTCGATTCTGGAGACAGATATTCTCGATCATCTCTTTTTCGTACCATGCGAAATAACTTTTTTCCAAGCATATTTTTGGTCATCAGAGGTTGGATTTTCGGATGCAGCGGGTCGAAATACACCTAGAAACTGACACATTAAAGTCCGATTTTGATTCTGAAAAAAATATTTTCGATCATCTCTTTTTCGTACCATGCAAAATAACTTCTTTCCAGGTGTATTTTCGTGTAACAAAGGTTGGATTTTTGGATTCAGCGGGTCAAAATACACCTATGAACCCACCCATCAAAGTTCGATTCCGATTCTGGAGACAGATATTTTCGATCATCTCTTTTTCGTACCATGCGAAATAACTTTTTTCCAAGCATATTTTCGGTCATCGATGTTCGGATTTTCGGATTCAGCGGGTCGGAATACACCTAGAAACTCACTCATCAAAGTCCGATTTTGATTCTGACAAAAAATATTTTCGATCATCTCTTTTTCGTACCATGCGGAATAACTTCTTTCCAGGTGTATTTTCGTGTAACAAAGGTTGGATTTTTGGATTCAGCGGGTCAAAATACACCTATGAACCCACCCATCACAGTTCGATTTTGATTCTGGAGACAGATAATTTCGATCATCTCTTTTTCGTACCATGCGAAATAACTTTTTTCCGAGCATATTTTTGGTCATCAAAGGTTGGATTTTCGCATTCAGCGGGTTGAAATACACCCAGAAACTCACCCATCAAAGTCCGATTTCGATTCTGAAAAAAAATATTTTCGATCATCTCTTTTTCGGACCATGCGAAATAACTTCTTTCCAGGTGTATTTTCGTGTAACAAAGGTTGGATTTTTGGATTCAGCGGGTCAAAATACACCTATGAACTCACCCATCAAAGTCCGATTTTGATTCTGAAAAAAAATATTTTCGATCATCTCTTTCTCGTACCATGCGAAATAACTTTTTTCCAAGCATATTTTTGGTCATCAGAAGTTGGATTTCCGGATTCAGCGGGTCGAAATACACCCAGAAACTCACTCACTAAAGTCCGATATTGATTCTGAAAAAAAAAATTTTCGATCATCTCTTTTTCGTACCATGCGAAATAACTTTTTTCCAAGCATATTTTTGGTCATCAAAGCTTGGATTTTCGGATTCAGCGGGTCGGAATACACCTAGAAACTCACCCATTAAAGTCCGATTTTGATTCTGAAAAAAAATATTTTCGATCATCTCTTTTTCGGACCATGCGAAATAACTTCTTTCCAGGTGTATTTTCGTGTAACGAAGGTTGGATTTTTGGATTCAGCGGGTCAAAATACACCTATGAACCCACCCATCAAAGTTCGACTTCGATTCTGGAGAAAGATATTTCCGATCATCTCTTTTTCGTACCATGCGAAATAACTTTTTTCCAAGCATATTTTTGGTCATCAAAGCTTGGATTCTCGGATTCAGCGGGTCAAAATACACCTATAAACTCACCCATCAAAGTCCGATTTTGATTCTGAAAAAAAATATTTTCGATCATCTCTTTCTCGTACCATGCGAAATAACTTTTTTCCAAGCATATTTTTGGTCATCAGAAGTTGGATTTCCGGATTCAGCGGGTCGAAATACACCTAGAAACTCACCCATTAAAGTCCGATATTGATTCTGAAAAAAAAAATTTTCGATCATCTCTTTTTCGTACCATGCGAAATAACTTTTTTCCAAGCATATTTTTGGTCATCAAAGCTTGGATTCTCGGATTCAGCGGGTCGAAATACACCTGTAAACCCACACATCAAAGTTCGATTTCAATTCTGGAGACAGATATTTTCGATCATCTCTTTTTCGTACCATGCGAAATAACTTTTTTCCAAGCATGTTGATGGTCATCAAAGTTTGGATTTTCAGATTCAGCGGGTCGAAATACACCTAGGAACTCACCCATCAAAGTCCGATTTCGATTCTGAAAAAAAATATTTTCGATCATCTCTTTTTCGTACCATGCGAAATAACTTTTGTCCAAGCATATTTTTGGTCATCAAAGGTTGGATTTTCGCATTCAGCGGGTCGAAATACACCCAGAAACTCACCCATCAAAGTCCGATTTCGATTCTGAAAAAAAATATTTTCGATCATCTCTTTTTCGTTCCATGCGGAATAACTTCTCTCCAGGTGTATTTTCGTGTAACAAAGGTTGGATTTTTGAATTCAGCGGGTCAAAATACACCTATAAACCCACCCATCAAAGTTCGATTTCGATTCTGGAGACAGATATTTTCGATCATCTCTTTTTCGTACCATGCGAAATAACTTTTTTCCAAGCATATTTTTGGTCATCGATGTTCGGATTTTCGGATTCAGCGGGTCGGAATACACCTAGAAACTCACCCATCAAAGTCCGATTTTGATTCTGAAAAAAAATATTTTCGATCATCTCTTTTTCGTACCATGCGGAATAACTTCTTTCCAGGTGTATTTTCGTGTAACATAGGTTGGATTTTTGGATTCAGCGGGTCAAAATACACCTATGAACCCACCCATCACAGTTTGATTTTGATTCTGGAGACAGATAATTTCGATCATCTCTTTTTCGTACCATGCGAAATAACTTTTTTCCAAGCATATTTTTGGTCATCAAAGGTTGGATTTTCGCATTCAGCGGGTCGAAATACACCCAGAAACTCACCCATCAAAGTCCGATTTCGATTCTGAAAAAAAATATTTTCGATCATCTCTGTTTCGTTCCATGCGGAATAACTTCTCTCCAGGTGTATTTTCGTGTAACAAAGGTTGGATTTTTGGATTCAGCGGGTCAAAATACACCTATAAACCCACCCATCAAAGTTCGATTTCGATTCTGGAGACAGATATTTTCGATCATCTCTTTTTCGTACCATGCGAAATAACTTTTTTCCAAGCATATTTTTGGTCATCGATGTTCGGATTTTCGGATTCAGCGGGTCGGAATACACCTAGAAACTCACCCATCAAAGTCCGATTTTGATTCTGAAAAAAAATATTTTCGATCATCTCTTTTTCGTACCATGCGGAATAACTTCTTTCCAGGTGTATTTTCGTGTAACGAAGGTTGGATTTTTGGATTCAGCGGGTCAAAATACACCTATGAACCCACCCATCAAAGTTCGACTTCGATTCTGGAGAAAGATATTTCCGATCATCTCTTTTTCGTACCATGCGAAATAACTTTTTTCCAAGCATATTTTTGGTCATCAAAGCTTGGATTTTCGGATTCAGCGGGTCAAAATACACCTATAAACCCACCCATCAAAGTTCGATTTCAATTCTGGAGAAAGATATTTTCGATCATCTCTTTTTCGTACCATGCGAAATAACTTTTTTCCAAGCATATTGTTGGTCATCAAAGATCGGATTTCCAGATTCAGCGGGTCGAAATACACCTAGAAACTCACCCATCAAAGTCCGATTTTGATTCTGAGAAAAAATATTTTCGATCATCCCTTTCTCGTACCATGCGAAATAACTTTTTTCCAGGCATATTTTTGGTCATCAGAGGTAGGATTTTCGGATTCAGCGGGTCAAAATACACCTATAAACCCACCCATCAAAGTTCGATTTCAATTCTGGAGAAAGATATTTTCGATCATCTCTTTTTCGTACCATGCGGAATAACTTTTTTCCAAGCATATTTTTGGTCATCAAAGCTTGGATTCTCGGATTCAGCGGGTCAAAATACACCTATAAACCCACCCATCAAAGTTCGATTTCAATTCTGGAGAAAGATATTTTCGATCATCTCTTTTACGTACCATGCGAAATAACTTTTTTCCAAGCATATTGTTGGTCATCAAAGATCGGATTTCCAGATTCAGCGGGTCGAAATACACCTAGAAACTCACCCATTAAAGTCCGATATTGATTCTGAAAAAAAAAATTTTCGATCATCTCTTTTTCGTACCATGCGAAATAACTTCGTTCCAGGTGTATTTTCCTGTAACAAAGGTTAGATTTTCGGATTCAGCGGGTCAAAATACACCTATAAACCCACCCATCAAAGTTCGATTTCGATTCTGGAGACAGATATTCTCGATCATCTCTTTTTCGTACCATGCGAAATAACTTTTTTCCAAGCATATTTTTGGTCATCAGAGGTTGGATTTTCGGATGCAGCGGGTCGAAATACACCTAGAAACTGACACATTAAAGTCCGATTTTGATTCTGAAAAAAATATTTTCGATCATCTCTTTTTCGTACCATGCAAAATAACTTCTTTCCAGGTGTATTTTCGTGTAACAAAGGTTGGATTTTTGGATTCAGCGGGTCAAAATACACCTATGAACCCACCCATCAAAGTTCGATTCCGATTCTGGAGACAGATATTTTCGATCATCTCTTTTTCGTACCATGCGAAATAACTTTTTTCCAAGCATATTTTCGGTCATCGATGTTCGGATTTTCGGATTCAGCGGGTCGGAATACACCTAGAAACTCACTCATCAAAGTCCGATTTTGATTCTGACAAAAAATATTTTCGATCATCTCTTTTTCGTACCATGCGGAATAACTTCTTTCCAGGTGTATTTTCGTGTAACAAAGGTTGGATTTTTGGATTCAGCGGGTCAAAATACACCTATGAACCCACCCATCACAGTTCGATTTTGATTCTGGAGACAGATAATTTCGATCATCTCTTTTTCGTACCATGCGAAATAACTTTTTTCCGAGCATATTTTTGGTCATCAAAGGTTGGATTTTCGCATTCAGCGGGTTGAAATACACCCAGAAACTCACCCATCAAAGTCCGATTTCGATTCTGAAAAAAAATATTTTCGATCATCTCTTTTTCGGACCATGCGAAATAACTTCTTTCCAGGTGTATTTTCGTGTAACAAAGGTCGGATTTTTGGATTCAGCGGGTCAAAATACACCTATGAACTCACCCATCAAAGTCCGATTTTGATTCTGAAAAAAAATATTTTCGATCATCTCTTTCTCGTACCATGCGAAATAACTTTTTTCCAAGCATATTTTTGGTCATCAGAAGTTGGATTTCCGGATTCAGCGGGTCGAAATACACCCAGAAACTCACTCACTAAAGTCCGATATTGATTCTGAAAAAAAAAATTTTCGATCATCTCTTTTTCGTACCATGCGAAATAACTTTTTTCCAAGCATATTTTTGGTCATCAAAGCTTGGATTTTCGGATTCAGCGGGTCGGAATACACCTAGAAACTCACCCATTAAAGTCCGATTTTGATTCTGAAAAAAAATATTTTCGATCATCTCTTTTTCGGACCATGCGAAATAACTTCTTTCCAGGTGTATTTTCGTGTAACGAAGGTTGGATTTTTGGATTCAGCGGGTCAAAATACACCTATGAACCCACCCATCAAAGTTCGACTTCGATTCTGGAGAAAGATATTTCCGATCATCTCTTTTTCGTACCATGCGAAATAACTTTTTTCCAAGCATATTTTTGGTCATCAAAGCTTGGATTCTCGGATTCAGCGGGTCAAAATACACCTATAAACTCACCCATCAAAGTCCGATTTTGATTCTGAAAAAAAATATTTTCGATCATCTCTTTCTCGTACCATGCGAAATAACTTTTTTCCAAGCATATTTTTGGTCATCAGAAGTTGGATTTCCGGATTCAGCGGGTCGAAATACACCTAGAAACTCACCCATTAAAGTCCGATATTGATTCTGAAAAAAAAAATTTTCGATCATCTCTTTTTCGTACCATGCGAAATAACTTTTTTCCAAGCATATTTTTGGTCATCAAAGCTTGGATTCTCGGATTCAGCGGGTCGAAATACACCTGTAAACCCACACATCAAAGTTCGATTTCAATTCTGGAGACAGATATTTTCGATCATCTCTTTTTCGTACCATGCGAAATAACTTTTTTCCAAGCATGTTGATGGTCATCAAAGTTTGGATTTTCAGATTCAGCGGGTCGAAATACACCTAGGAACTCACCAATCAAAGTCCGATTTTGATTCTGAAAAAAAATATTTTCGATCATCTCTTTCTCGTACCATGCGAAATAACTTTTTTCCAAGCATATTTTTGGTCATCAGAGGTTGGATTTTCGGATTCAGCGGGTCGAAATACACCTAGAAACTCACCCATTAAAGTCCGATATCGATTCTGAAAAAAAATATTTTCGATCATCTCTTTTTCGTACCATGCAAAATAACTTCGTTCCAGGTGTATTTTCCTGTAACAAAGGTTAGATTTTCGGATTCAGCGGGTCAAAATACACCTATAAACCCACCCATCAAAGTTCGACTTCGATTCTGGAGAAAGATATTTCCGATCATCTCTTTTTCGTACCATGCGAAATAACTTTTTTCCAAGCATATTTTTGGTCATCAAAGCTTGGATTCTCGGATTCAGCGGGTCAAAATACACCTATAAACCCACACATCAAAGTTCGATTTCAATTCTGGAGACAGATATTTTCGATCATCTCTTTTTCGTACCATGCGAAATAACTTTTTTCCAAGCATGTTGTTGGTCATCAAAGTTTGGATTTTCAGATTCAGCGGGTCGAAATACACCTAGGAACTCACCAATCAAAGTCCGATTTTGATTCTGAAAAAAAATATTTTCGATCATCTCTTTCTCGTACCATGCGAAATAACTTTTTTCCAAGCATATTTTTGGTCATCAGAGGTTGGATTTTCGGATTCAGCGGGTCGAAATACACCTAGAAACTCACCCATTAAAGTCCGATATTGATTCTGAAACAAAATATTTTCGATCATCTCTTTTTCGTACCATGCGAAATAACTTCGTTCCAGGTGTATTTTCCTGTAACAAAGGTTAGATTTTCGGATTCAGCGGGTCAAAATACACCTATAAACCCACCCATCAAAGTTCGATTCCGATTCTGGAGCCAGATATTTTCGATCATCTCTTTTTCGTACCATGCGAAATAATTTTTTTCCAAGCATATTTTTGGTCATCAGAGGTTGGATTTTCGGATTCAGCGGGTCGAAATACACCTAGAAACTCACCCATTAAAGTCCGATTTTGATTCTGAAAAAAAATATTTTCGATCATCTCTTTTTCGTACCATGCGAATTAACTTCTGTCCAGGTGTATTTTCGTGTAACGAAGGTTGGATTTTTGGATTCAGCGGGTCAAAATACACCTATAAACCCACCCATCAAAGTTCGATTTCGATTCTGGAGACAGATATTTTCGATCATCTCTTTTTCGTACCATGCGAAATAACTTTTTTCCAAGCATATTTTTGGTCATCAAAGTTCGGATTTTCGGATTCAGCGGGTCGAAATACACCCAAAAACTCACCCATCAAAGTCCGATTTTGATTCTGAAAAAAAAGTTTTCGATCATCTTTTTTTCGTACCATGCGAAATAACTTCTTTCCAGGTGTATTTTCGTGTAACAAAGGTTGGATTTTTGGATTCAGCGGGTCAAAATACACATATGAACCCACCCATCAAAGTTCGATTTTCATTCTGGAGACAGATATTTTCGATCATCTCTTTTTCGTACCATGCGAAATAACTTTTTTCCAATCCTATTTTTGGTCATCTAAGGTTGGATTTTCGGATTTAGCGGGTCGAAATACACCCAAAAACTCACCCATCAAAGTCCGATTTTGATTCTGAAAAAAAATATTTTCGATCATCTTTTTTTCGTACCATGCGAAATAACTTTTTTCCAAGCATATTTTTGGTCATCAAAGCTTGGATTCTCGGATTCAGCGGGTCGAAATACACCTGTAAACCCACACATCAAAGTTCGATTTCAATTCTGGAGACAGATATTTTCGATCATCTCTTTTTCGTACCATGCGAAATAACTTTTTTCCAAGCATGTTGATGGTCATCAAAGTTTGGATTTTCAGATTCAGCGGGTCGAAATACACCTAGGAACTCACCAATCAAAGTCCGATTTTGATTCTGAAAAAAAATATTTTCGATCATCTCTTTCTCGTACCATGCGAAATAACTTTTTTCCAAGCATATTTTTGGTCATCAGAGGTTGGATTTTCGGATTCAGCGGGTCGAAATACACCTAGAAACTCACCCATTAAAGTCCGATATCGATTCTGAAAAAAAATATTTTCGATCATCTCTTTTTCGTACCATGCGAAATAACTTCGTTCCAGGTGTATTTTCCTGTAACAAAGGTTAGATTTTCGGATTCAGCGGGTCAAAATACACCTATAAACCCACCCATCAAAGTTCGACTTCGATTCTGGAGAAAGATATTTCCGATCATCTCTTTTTCGTACCATGCGAAATAACTTTTTTCCAAGCATATTTTTGGTCATCAAAGCTTGGATTCTCGGATTCAGCGGGTCAAAATACACCTATAAACCCACACATCAAAGTTCGATTTCAATTCTGGAGACAGATATTTTCGATCATCTCTTTTTCGTACCATGCGAAATAACTTTTTTCCAAGCATGTTGTTGGTCATCAAAGTTTGGATTTTCAGATTCAGCGGGTCGAAATACACCTAGGAACTCACCAATCAAAGTCCGATTTTGATTCTGAAAAAAAATATTTTCGATCATCTCTTTCTCGTACCATGCGAAATAACTTTTTTCCAAGCATATTTTTGGTCATCAGAGGTTGGATTTTCGGATTCAGCGGGTCGAAATACACCTAGAAACTCACCCATTAAAGTCCGATATTGATTCTGAAACAAAATATTTTCGATCATCTCTTTTTCGTACCATGCGAAATAACTTCGTTCCAGGTGTATTTTCCTGTAACAAAGGTTAGATTTTCGGATTCAGCGGGTCAAAATACACCTATAAACCCACCCATCAAAGTTCGATTTCGATTCTGGAGCCAGATATTTTCGATCATCTCTTTTTCGTACCATGCGAAATAATTTTTTTCCAAGCATATTTTTGGTCATCAGAGGTTGGATTTTCGGATTCAGCGGGTCGAAATACACCTAGAAACTCACCCATTAAAGTCCGATTTTGATTCTGAAAAAAAATATTTTCGATCATCTCTTTTTCGTACCATGCGAATTAACTTCTGTCCAGGTGTATTTTCGTGTAACGAAGGTTGGATTTTTGGATTCAGCGGGTCAAAATACACCTATAAACCCACCCATCAAAGTTCGATTTCGATTCTGGAGACAGATATTTTCGATCATCTCTTTTTCGTACCATGCGAAATAACTTTTTTCCAAGCATATTTTTGGTCATCAAAGTTCGGATTTTCGGATTCAGCGGGTCGAAATACACCCAAAAACTCACCCATCAAAGTCCGATTTTGATTCTGAAAAAAAAGTTTTCGATCATCTTTTTTTCGTACCATGCGAAATAACTTCTTTCCAGGTGTATTTTCGTGTAACAAAGGTTGGATTTTTGGATTCAGCGGGTCAAAATACACATATGAACCCACCCATCAAAGTTCGATTTTTATTCTGGAGACAGATATTTTCGATCATCTCTTTTTCGTACCATGCGAAATAACTTTTTTCCAATCCTATTTTTGGTCATCTAAGGTTGGATTTTCGGATTTAGCGGGTCGAAATACACCCAAAAACTCACCCATCAAAGTCCGATTTTGATTCTGAAAAAAAATATTTTCGATCATCTTTTTTTCGTACCATGCGAAATAACTTTTTTCCAAGCATATTTTTGGTCATCAAAGTTTGGATTTTCGGATTCAGCGGGTCGGAATACACCTAGAAACTCACCCATTAAAGTCCGATTTTGATTCTGAAAAAAAATATTTTCGATCATCTCTTTTTCGGACCATGCGAAATAACTTCTTTCCAGGTGTATTTTCGTGTAACGAAGGTTGGATTTTTGGATTCAGCGGGTCAAAATACACCTATGAACCCACCCATCAAAGTTCGACTTCGATTCTGGAGAAAGATATTTCCGATCATCTCTTTTTCGTACCATGCGAAATAACTTTTTTCCAAGCATATTTTTGGTCATCAAAGCTTGGATTCTCGGATTCAGCGGGTCAAAATACACCTATAAACCCACCCATCAAAGTTCGATTTCAATTCTGGAGACAGATATTTTCGATCATCTCTTTTTCGTACCATGCGAAATAACTTTTTTCCAAGCATATTGTTGGTCATCAAAGATCGGATTGCTAGATTCAGCGGGTCGAAATACACCTAGAAACTCACCCATCAAAGTCCGATTTTGATTCTGAAAAAAAATATTTTCGATCATCTCTTTCTCGTACCATGCGAAATAACTTTTTTCCAAGCATATTTTTTGTCATCAGAAGTTGGATTCCTGGATTCAGCGGGTCGAAATACACCTAGAAACTCACCCATTAAAGTCCGATATTGATTCTGAAAAAAAAAATTTTCGATCATCTCTTTTTCGTACCATGCGAAATAACTTTTTTCCAAGCATATTTTTGGTCATCAAAGCTTGGATTCTCGGATTCAGCGGGTCGAAATACACCTGTAAACCCACACATCAAAGTTCGATTCCAATTCTGGAGACAGATATTTTCGATCATCTCTTTTTCGTACCATGCGAAATAACTTTTTTCCAAGCATGTTGTTGGTCATCAAAGTTTGGATTTTCAGATTCAGCGGGTCGAAATACACCTAGGAACTCACCAATCAAAGTCCGATTTTGATTCTGAAAAAAAATATTTTCGATCATCTCTTTCTCGTACCATGCGAAATAACTTTTTTCCAAGCATATTTTTGGTCATCAGAGGTTGGATTTTCGGATTCAGCGGGTCGGAATACACCTAGAAACTCACCCATTAAAGTCCGATATCGATTCTGAAAAAAAATATTTTTGATCATCTCTTTTTCGTACCATGCGAAATAACTTCGTTCCAGGTGTATTTTCCTGTAACAAAGGTTAGATTTTCGGATTCAGCGGGTCAAAATACACCTATAAACCCACCCATCAAAGTTCGATTTCGATTCTGGAGACAGATATTTTCGATCATCTCTTTTTCGTACCATGCGAAATAACTTTTTTCCAAGCATATTTTTGGTCATCAGAGGTCGGATTTTCGGATTCAGCGGGTCGAAATACACCTAGAAACTCACCCATTAAAGTCCGATTTTGATTCTGAAAAAAAATATTTTCGATCATCTCTTTTTCGTACCATGCGAAATAACTTCTGTCCAGGTGTATTTTCGTGTAACGAAGGTTGGATTTTTGGATTCAGCGGGTCAAAATACACCTATAAACCCACCCATCAAAGTTCGATTTCGATTCTGAAAAAAAATATTTTCGATCATCTCTTTCTCGTACCATGCGAAATAACTTTTTTCCAAGCATATTTTTGGTCATCAGAGGTTGGATTTTCGGATTCAGCGGGTCGGAATACACCTAGAAACTCACCCATTAAAGTCCGATATCGATTCTGAAAAAAAATATTTTCGATCATCTCTTTTTCGTACCATGCGAAATAACTTCGTTCCAGGTGTATTTTCCTGTAACAAAGGTTAGATTTTCGGATTCAGCGGGTCAAAATACACCTATAAACCCACCCATCAAAGTTCGATTTCGATTCTGGAGACAGATATTTTCGATCATCTCTTTTTCGTACCATGCGAAATAACTTTTTTCCAAGCATATTTTTGGTCATCAAAGTTCGGATTTTCGGATTCAGCGGGTCGAAATACACCCAAAAACTCACCCATCAAAGTCCGATTTTGATTCTGAAAAAAAAATTTTCGATCATCTTTTTTTCGTACCATGCGAAATAACTTCTTTCCAGGTGTATTTTCGTGTAACAAAGGTTGGATTTTTGGATTCAGCGGGTCAAAATACACATATGAACCCACCCATCAAAGTTCGATTTTTATTCTGGAGACAGATATTTTCGATCATCTCTTTTTCGTACCATGCGAAATAACTTTTTTCCAATCCTATTTTTGGTCATCAGAGGATGGATTTTCGGATTCAGCGGGTCGAAATACACCTAGAAACTCACCCATTAAAGTCCGATTTTGATTCTGAAAAAAAATATTTTCGATCATCTTTTTTTCGTACCATGCGAAATAACTTTTTTCCAAGCATATTTTTGGTCATCAAAGTTTGGATTTTCGGATTCAGCGGGTCGGAATACACCTAGAAACTCACCCATTAAAGTCCGGTTTTGATTCTGAAAAAAAATATTTTCGATCATCTCTTTTTCGGACCATGCGAAATAACTTCTTTCCAGGTGTATTTTCGTGTAACGAAGGTTGGATTTTTGGATTCAGCGGGTCAAAATACACCTATGAACCCACCCATCAAAGTTCGACTTCGATTCTGGAGAAAGATATTTCCGATCATCTCTTTTTCGTACCATGCGAAATAACTTTTTTCCAAGCATATTTTTGGTCATCAAAGTTTCGATTTTCGGATTCAGCGGGTCGGAATACACCTAGAAACTCACCCATTAAAGTCCGATTTTGATTCTGAAAAAAAATATTTTCGATCATCTCTTTTTCGGACCATGCGAAATAACTTCTTTCCAGGTGTATTTTCGTGTAACGAAGGTTGGATTTTTGGATTCAGCGGGTCAAAATACACCTATGAACCCACCCATCAAAGTTCGACTTCGATTCTGGAGAAAGATATTTCCGATCATCTCTTTTTCGTACCATGCGAAATAACTTTTTTCCAAGCATATTTTTGGTCATCAAAGCTTGGATTCTCGGATTCAGCGGGTCAAAATACACCTATAAACCCACCCATCAAAGTTCGATTTCAATTCTGGAGACAGATATTTTCGATCATCTCTTTTTCGTACCATGCGAAATAACTTTTTTCCAAGCATATTGTTGGTCATCAAAGATCGGATTTCCAGATTCAGCGGGTCGAAATACACCTAGAAACTCACCCATCAAAGTCCGATTTTGATTCTGAAAAAAAATATTTTCGATCATCTCTTTCTCGTACCATGCAAAATAACTTTTTTCCAAGCATATTTTTGGTCATCAGAAGTTGGATTTCCGGATTCAGCGGGTCGAAATACACCTAGAAACTCACCCATTAAAGTCCGATATTGATTCTGAACAAAAAAATTTTCGATCATCTCTTTTTCGTACCATGCGAAATAACTTTTTTCCAAGCATATTTTTGGTCATCAAAGCTTGGATTCTCGGATTCAGCGGGTCGAAATACACCTGTAAACCCACACATCAAAGTTCGATTTCAATTCTGGAGACAGATATTTTCGATCATCTCTTTTTCGTACCATGCGAAATAACTTTTTTCCAAGCATGTTGTTGGTCATCAAAGTTTGGATTTTCAGATTCAGCGGGTCGAAATACACCTAGGAACTCACCAATCAAAGTCCGATTTTGATTCTGAAAAAAAATATTTTCGATCATCTCTTTCTCGTACCATGCGAAATAACTTTTTTCCAAGCATATTTTTGGTCATCAGAGGTTGGATTTTCGGATTCAGCGGGTCGAAATACACCTAGAAACTCACCCATTAAAGTCCGATATCGATTCTGAAAAAAAATATTTTCGATCATCTCTTTTTCGTACCATGCGAAATAACTTCGTTCCAGGTGTATTTTCCTGTAACAAAGGTTAGATTTTCGGATTCAGCGGGTCAAAATACACCTATAAACCCACCCATCAAAGTTCGACTTCGATTCTGGAGAAAGATATTTCCGATCATCTCTTTTTCGTACCATGCGAAATAACTTTTTTCCAAGCATATTTTTGGTCATCAAAGCTTGGATTTTCGGATTCAGCGGGTCAAAATACACCTATAAACCCACACATCAAAGTTCGATTTCAATTCTGGAGACAGATATTTTCGATCATCTCTTTTTCGTACCATGCGAAATAACTTTTTTCCAAGCATGTTGTTGGTCATCAAAGTTTGGATTTTCAGATTCAGCGGGTCGAAATACACCTAGGAACTCACCGAACAAAGTCCGATTTTGAGTCTGAAAAAAAATATTTTCGATCATCTCTTTCTCGTACCATGCGAAATAACTTTTTTCCAAGCATATTTTTGGTCATCAGAGGTTGGATTTTCGGATTCAGCGGGTCGAAATACACCTAGAAACTCACCCATTAAAGTCCGATATTGATTCTGAAACAAAATATTTTCGATCATCTCTTTTTCGTACCATGCGAAATAACTTCGTTCCAGGTGTATTTTCCTGTAACAAAGGTTAGATTTTCGGATTCAGCGGGTCAAAATACACCTATAAACCCACCCATCAAAGTTCGATTTCGATTCTGGAGCCAGATATTTTCGATCATCTCTTTTTCGTACCATGCGAAATAATTTTTTTCCAAGCATATTTTTGGTCATCAGAGGTTGGATTTTCGGATTCAGCGGGTCGAAATACACCTAGAAACTCACCCATTAAAGTCCGATTTTGATTCTGAAAAAAAATATTTTCGATCATCTCTTTTTCGTACCATGCGAAATAACTTCTGTCCAGGTGTATTTTCGTGTAACGAAGGTTGGATTTTTGGATTCAGCGGGTCAAAATACACCTATAAACCCACCCATCAAAGTTCGATTTCGATTCTGGAGACAGATATTTTCGATCATCTCTTTTTCGTACCATGCGAAATAACTTTTTTCCAAGCATATTTTTGGTCATCAAAGTTCGGATTTTCGGATTCAGCGGGTCGAAATACACCCAAAAACTCACCCATCAAAGTCCGATTTTGATTCTGAAAAAAAAATTTTCGATCATCTTTTTTTCGTACCATGCGAAATAACTTCTTTCCAGGTGTATTTTCGTGTAACAAAGGTTGGATTTTTGGATTCAGCGGGTCAAAATACACATATGAACCCACCCATCAAAGTTCGATTTTTATTCTGGAGACAGATATTTTCGATCATCTCTTTTTCGTACCATGCGAAATAACTTTTTTCCAATCCTATTTTTGGTCATCAGAGGATGGATTTTCGGATTCAGCGGGTCGAAAGACACCTAGAAACTCACTCATTAAAGTCCGATTTTGATTCTGAAAAAAAATATTTTCGATCATCTTTTTTTCGTACCATGCGAAATAACTTTTTTCCCAGCATATTTTTGGTCATCAAAGTTTGGATTTTCGGATTCAGCGGGTCGGAATACACCTAGAAACTCACCCATTAAAGTCCGATTTTGATTCTGAAAAAAAATATTTTCGATCATCTCTTTTTCGGACCATGCGAAATAACTTCTTTCCAGGTGTATTTTCGTGTAACGAAGGTTGGATTTTTGGATTCAGCGGGTCAAAATACACCTATGAACCCACCCATCAAAGTTCGACTTCGATTCTGGAGAAAGATATTTCCGATCATCTCTTTTTCGTACCATGCGAAATAACTTTTTTCCAAGCATATTTTTGGTCATCAAAGCTTGGATTCTCGGATTCAGCGGGTCAAAATACACCTATAAACCCACCCATCAAAGTTCGATTTCAATTCTGGAGACAGATATTTTCGATCATCTCTTTTTCGTACCATGCGAAATAACTTTTTTCCAAGCATATTGTTGGTCATCAAAGATCGGATTTCCAGATTCAGCGGGTCGAAATACACCTAGAAACTCACCCATCAAAGTCCGATTTTGATTCTGAAAAAAAATATTTTCGATCATCTCTTTCTCGTACCATGCGAAATAACTTTTTTCCAAGCATATTTCTGGTCATCAGAAGTTGGATTTCCGGATTCAGCGGGTCGAAATACACCTAGAAACTCACCCATTAAAGTCCGATATTGATTCTGAAAAAAAAAATTTTCGATCATCTCTTTTTCGTACCATGCGAAATAACTTTTTTCCAAGCATATTTTTGGTCATCAAAGCTTGGATTCTCGGATTCAGCGGGTCGAAATACACCTGTAAACCCACACATCAAAGTTCGATTTCAATTCTGGAGACAGATATTTTCGATCATCTCTTTTTCGTACCATGCGAAATAACTTTTTTCCAAGCATGTTGTTGGTCATCAAAGTTTGGATTTTCAGATTCAGCGGGTCGAAATACACCTAGGAACTCACCAATCAAAGTCCGATTTTGATTCTGAAAAAAAATATTTTCGATCATCTCTTTCTCGTACCATGCGAAATAACTTTTTTCCAAGCATATTTTTGGTCATCAGAGGTTGGATTTTCGGATTCAGCGGGTCGAAATACACCTAGAAACTCACCCATTAAAGTCCGATATCGATTCTGAAAAAAAATATTTTCGATCATCTCTTTTTCGTACCATGCGAAATAACTTCGTTCCAGGTGTATTTTCCTGTAACAAAGGTTAGATTTTCGGATTCAGCGGGTCAAAATACACCTATAAACCCACCCATCAAAGTTCGACTTCGATTCTGGAGAAAGATATTTCCGATCATCTCTTTTTCGTACCATGCGAAATAACTTTTTTCCAAGCATATTTTTGGTCATCAAAGCTTGGATTTTCGGATTCAGCGGGTCAAAATACACCTATAAACCCACACATCAAAGTTCGATTTCAATTCTGGAGACAGATATTTTCGATCATCTCTTTTTCGTACCATGCGAAATAACTTTTTTCCAAGCATGTTGTTGGTCATCAAAGTTTGGATTTTCAGATTCAGCGGGTCGAAATACACCTAGGAACTCACCAATCAAAGTCCGATTTTGATTCTGAAAAAAAATATTTTCGATCATCTCTTTCTCGTACCATGCGAAATAACTTTTTTCCAAGCATATTTTTGGTCATCAGAGGTTGGATTTTCGGATTCAGCGGGTCGAAATACACCTAGAAACTCACCCATTAAAGTCCGATATTGATTCTGAAACAAAATATTTTCGATCATCTCTTTTTCGTACCATGCGAAATAACTTCGTTCCAGGTGTATTTTCCTGTAACAAAGGTTAGATTTTCGGATTCAGCGGGTCAAAATACACCTATAAACCCACCCATCAAAGTTCGATTTCGATTCTGGAGCCAGATATTTTCGATCATCTCTTTTTCGTACCATGCGAAATAATTTTTTTCCAAGCATATTTTTGGTCATCAGAGGTTGGATTTTCGGATTCAGCGGGTCGAAATACACCTAGAAACTCACCCATTAAAGTCCGATTTTGATTCTGAAAAAAAATATTTTCGATCATCTCTTTTTCGTACCATGCGAAATAACTTCTGTCCAGGTGTTTTTTCGTGTAACGAAGGTTGGATTTTTGGATTCAGCGGGTCAAAATACACCTATAAACCCACCCATCAAAGTTCGATTTCGATTCTGGAGACAGATATTTTCGATCATCTCTTTTTCGTACCATGCGAAATAACTTTTTTCCAAGCATATTTTTGGTCATCAAAGTTCGGATTTTCGAATTCAGCGGGTCGAAATACACCCAAAAACTCACCCATCAAAGTCCGATTTTGATTCTGAAAAAAAAATTTTCGATCATCTTTTTTTCGTACTATGCGAAATAACTTCTTTCCAGGTGTATTTTCGTGTAACAAAGGTTGGATTTTTGGATTCAGCGGGTCAAAATACACATATGAACCCACCCATCAAAGTTCGATTTTTATTCTGGAGACAGATATTTTCGATCATCTCTTTTTCGTACCATGCGAAATAACTTTTTTCCAATCCTATTTTTGGTCATCAGAGGATGGATTTTCGGATTCAGCGGGTCGAAAGACACCTAGAAACTCACTCATTAAAGTCCGATTTTGATTCTGAAAAAAAATATTTTCGATCATCTTTTTTTCGTACCATGCGAAATAACTTTTTTCCCAGCATATTTTTGGTCATCAAAGTTTGGATTTTCGGATTCAGCGGGTCGGAATACACCTAGAAACTCACCCATTAAAGTCCGATTTTGATTCTGAAAAAAAATATTTTCGATCATCTCTTTTTCGGACCATGCGAAATAACTTCTTTCCAGGTGTATTTTCGTGTAACGAAGGTTGGATTTTTGGATTCAGCGGGTCAAAATACACCTATGAACCCACCCATCAAAGTTCGACTTCGATTCTGGAGAAAGATATTTCCGATCATCTCTTTTTCGTACCATGCGAAATAACTTTTTTCCAAGCATATTTTTGGTCATCAAAGCTTGGATTCTCGGATTCAGCGGGTCAAAATACACCTATAAACCCACCCATCAAAGTTCGATTTCAATTCTGGAGACAGATATTTTCGATCATCTCTTTTTCGTACCATGCGAAATAACTTTTTTCCAAGCATATTGTTGGTCATCAAAGATCGGATTTCCAGATTCAGCGGGTCGAAATACACCTAGAAACTCACCCATCAAAGTCCGATTTTGATTCTGAAAAAAAATATTTTCGATCATCTCTTTCTCGTACCATGCGAAATAACTTTTTTCCAAGCATATTTCTAGTCATCAGAAGTTGGATTTCCGGATTCAGCGGGTCGAAATACACCTAGAAACTCACCCATTAAAGTCCGATATTGATTCTGAAAAAAAAAATTTTCGATCATCTCTTTTTCGTACCATGCGAAATAACTTTTTTCCAAGCATATTTTTGGTCATCAAAGCTTGGATTCTCGGATTCAGCGGGTCGAAATACACCTGTAAACCCACACATCAAAGTTCGATTTCAATTCTGGAGACAGATATTTTCGATCATCTCTTTTTCGTACCATGCGAAATAACTTTTTTCCAAGCATGTTGTTGGTCATCAAAGTTTGGATTTTCAGATTCAGCGGGTCGAAATACACCTAGGAACTCACCAATCAAAGTTCGATTTTGATTCTGAAAAAAAATATTTTCGATCATCTTTTTCTCGTACCATGCGAAATAACTTTTTTCCAAGCATATTTTTGGTCATCAGAGGTTGGATTTTCGGATTCAGCGGGTCGAAATACACCTAGAAACTCACCAATTAAAGTCCGATATCGATTCTGAAAAAAAATATTTTCGATCATCTCTTTTTCGTACCATGCGAAATAACTTCGTTCCAGGTGTATTTTCCTGTAACAAAGGTTAGATTTTCGGATTCAGCGGGTCAAAATACGCCTATAAACCCACCCATCAAAGTTCGATTTCGATTCTGGAGACAGATATTTTCGATCATCTCTTTTTCGTACCATGCGAAATAACTTTTTTCCAAGCATATTTTTGGTCATCAGAGGTTGGATTTTCGGATTCAGCGTGTCGAAATACACCTAGAAACTCACCCATTAAAGTCCGATTTTGATTCTGAAAAAAAATATTTTCGATCATCTCTTTTTCGTACCATGCGAAATAACTTCTGTCCAGGTGTATTTTCTTGTAACGAAGGTTGGATTTTTGGATTCAGCGGGTCAAAATACACCTATAAACCCACCCATCAAAGTTCGATTTCGATTCTGGAGACAGATATTTTCGATCATCTCTTTTTCGTACCATGCGAAATAACTTTTTTCCAAGCATATTTTTGGTCATCAAAGTTCGGATTGTCGGATTCAGCGGGTCGAAATACACCCAAAAACTCACCCATCAAAGTCCGATTTTGATTCTGAAAAAAAAATTTTCGATCATCTTTTTTTCGTACCATGCGAAATAACTTCTTTCCAGGTGTATTTTCGTGTAACAAAGGTTGGATTTTTGGATTCAGCGGGTCAAAATACACATATGAACCCACCCATCAAAGTTCGATTTTTATTCTGGAGACAGATATTTTCGATCATCTCTTTTTCGTACCATGCGAAATAACTTTTTTCCAATCCTATTTTTGGTCATCTAAGGTTGGATTTTCGGATTGAGCGGGTCGGAATACACCCAAAAACTCACCCATCAAAGTCCGATTTTGATTCTGAAAAAAAATATTTTCGATCATCTTTTTTTCGTACCATGCGAAATAACTTTTTTCCAAGCATAGTTTTGGTCATCAAAGTTTGGATTTTCGGATTCAGCGGGTCGGAATACACCTAGAAACTCACCCATTAAAGTCCGATTTTGATTCTGAAAAAAAATATTTTCGATCATCTCTTTTTCGGACCATGCGAAATAACTTCTTTCCAGGTGTATTTTCGTGTAACGAAGGTTGGATTTTTGGATTCAGCGGGTCAAAATACACCTATGAACCCACCCATCAAAGTTCGACTTCGATTCTGGAGAAAGATATTTCCGATCATCTCTTTTTCGTACCATGCGAAATAACTTTTTTCCAAGCATATTTTTGGTCATCGAAGCTTGGATTCTCGGATTCAGCGGGTCGAAATACACCTGTAAACCCACACATCAAAGTTCGATTTCAATTCTGGAGACAGATATTTTCGATTATCTCTTTTTCGTACCATGCGAAATAACTTTTTTCCAAGCATGTTGTTGGTCATCAAAGTTTGGATTTTCAGATTCAGCGGGTCGAAATACACCTAGGAACTCACCAATCAAAGTCCGATTTTGATTCCGAAAAAAAATATTTTCGATCATCTCTTTCTCGTACCATGCGAAATAACTTTTTTCCAAGCATATTTTTGGTCATCAGAGGTTGGATTTTCGGATTCAGCGGGTCGAAATACACCTAGAAACTCACCCATTAAAGTCCGATATTGATTCTGAAAAAAAATATTTTCGATCATCTCTTTTTCGTACCATGCGAAATAACTTCGTTCCAGGTGTATTTTCCTGTAACAAAGGTTAGATTTTCGGATTCAGCGGGTCAAAATACACCTATAAACCCACCCATCAAAGTTCGATTTCGATTCTGGAGACAGATATTTTCGATCATCTCTTTTTCGTACCATGCGAAATAACTTTTTTCCAAGCATATTTTTGGTCATCGATGTTCGGATTTCCGGACTCAGCGGGTCGGAATACACCTAGAAACTCACCCATCAAAGTCCGATTTTGATTCTGAAAAAAAATATTTTCGATCATCTCTTTTTCGTACCATGCGGAATAACTTCTTTACAGGTGTATTTTCGTGTAACAAAGGTTGGATTTTTGTATTCAGCGGGTCAAAATACACCTATGAACCCACCCATCACAGTTCGATTTTGATTCTGGAGACAGATAATTTCGATCATCTCTTTTTCGTACCATGCGAAATAACTTTTTTCCAAGCATATTTTTGGTCATCAAAGGTTGGATTTTCGCATTCAGCGGGTCGAAATACACCCAGAAACTCACCCATCAAATTTCGATTTCGATTCTGAAAAAAAATATTTTCGATCATCTCTTTTTCGTTCCATGCGGAATAACTTCTTTCCAGGTGTATTTTCGTGTATCAAAGGTTGGATTTTTTGATTCAGCGGGTCAAAGTACACCTATGAACCCACCCATCAAAGTTCGATTCCGATTCTGGAGACAGATATTTTCGATCATCTCTTTTTCGTACCATGCGAAATAACTTTTTTCCAAGCATATTTTCGGTCATCAAAGTTCGGATTTTCGGATTCAGCGGGTCGAAATACACCCAAAAACTCACACATCAAAGTCCGATTTGGATTCTGAAAAAAATATTTTCGATCATCTTTTTTTCGTACCATGCGAAATAACTTCTTTCCAGGTGTATTTTTGTGTAACAGAAGTTGGATTTTTGGATTCAGCGGGTCAAAATACACATATGAACCCACCCATCAAAGTTCGATTTTGATTCTGGAGACAGATATTTTCGATCATCTCTTTTTCGTACCATGCGAAATAACTTTTTTCCAATCCTATTTTTGGTCATCTAAGGTTGGATTTTCGGATTTAGCGGGTCGAAATACACCCAAAAACTCACCCATTAAAGTCCGATTTCGATTCTGAAAAAAAATATTTTCGATCATCTTTTTTTCGTACCATGCGAAATAACTTTTTTCCAAGCATATTTTTGGTGATCAAAGTTTGGATTTTCGGATTCAGCGGGTCGGAATACACCTAGAAACCCACCCATCAAAGTTCGACTTCGATTCTGGAGACAGATATTTTCGATCATCTCTTTTTCGTACCATGCGAAATAACTTTTTTCCAAGCATATTTTTGGTCATCAATGCTTGGATTCTCGGATTCAGCGGGTCAAAATACACCTATAAACCCACCCATCACAGTTCGATTTCAATTCTGGAGACAGATATTTTCGATCATCTCTTTTTCGTACCATGCGAAATAACTTTTTTCCAAGCATATTGTTGGTCATTGAAGATCGGATTTTCAGATTCAGCGGGTCGAAATACACCTAGAAACTCACCCATCAAAGTCCGATTTTGATTCTGAAAAAAAATATTTTCGATCATCTCTTTCTCGTACCATGCGAAATAAGTTTTTTCCAAGCATATTTTTGGTCATCAGAGGTTGGATTTCCGGATTCAGCGGGTCGAAATACACCAAAAACTCACCCATTCAAGTCCGATATTGATTCTGAAAAAAAAAATTTTCGATCATCTCTTTTTCGTACCATGCGAAATAACTTTTTTCCAAGCATATTTTCGGTCATCAAAGCTTGGATTCTCGGATTCAGCGGGTCGAAATACACCTGTAAACCCTTACATCAAAGTTCGATTTCAATTCTGGAGACAGATATTTTCGATTATCTCTTTTTCGTACCATGCGAAATAACTTTTTTCCAAGCATGTTGTTGGTCATCAAAGTTTGGATTTTCAGATTCAGCGGGTCGAAATACACCTAGGAACTCACCAATCAAAGTCCGATTTTGATTCTGAAAAAAAATATTTTCGATCATCTCTTTCTCGTACCATGCGAAATAACTTTTTTCCAAGCATATTTTTGGTCATCAGAGGTTGGATTTCCGGATTCAGCGGGTCGAAATACACCTAGAAACTCACCCATTAAAGTCCGATATTGATTCTGAAAAAAAATATTTTCGATCATCTCTTTTTCGTACCATGCGAAATAACTTCGTTCCAGGTGTATTTTCCTGTAACAAAGGTTAGATTTTCGGATTCAGCGGGTCAAAATACACCTATAAACCCACCCATCAAAGTTCGATTTCGATTCTGGAGACAGATATTTTCGATCATCTCTTTTTCGTACCATGCGAAATAACTTTTTTCCAAGCATATTTTTGGTCATCAGAGGTTGGATTTTCGGATTCAGCGGGTCGAAATACACCTAGAAACTCACCCATTAAATTCCGATTTTGATTCTGAAAAAAAATATTTTCGATCATCTCTTTTTCGTACCATGCGAAATAACTTCTGTCCAGGTGTATTTTCGTGTAACGAAGGTTGGATTTTTGGATTCAGCGGGTCAAAATACACCTATAAACCCACCCATCAAAGTTCGATTTCGATTCTGGAGACATATATTTTCGATCATCTCTTTTTCGTACCATGCGAAATAACTTTTTTCCAAGCATATTTTTGGTCATCGATGTTCGGATTTCCGGATTCAGCGGGTCGGAATACACCTAGAAACTCACCCATCAAAGTCCGATTTTGATTCTGAAAAAAAATATTTTCGATCATCTCTTTTTCGTACCATGCGGAATAACTTCTTTACAGGTGTATTTTCGTGTAACAAAGGTTGGATTTTTGTATTCAGCGGGTCAAAATACACCTATGAACCCACCCATCACAGTTCGATTTTGATTCTGGAGACAGATAATTTCGATCATCTCTTTTTCGTACCATGCGAAATAACTTTTTTCCAAGCATATTTTTGGTCATCAAAGGTTGGATTTTCGCATTCAGCGGGTCGAAATACACCCAGAAACTCACCCATCAAATTTCGATTTCGATTCTGAAAAAAAATATTTTCGATCATCTCTTTTTCGTACCATGCAAAATAACTTTTTTCCAAGCATATTTTCGGTCATCAAAGTTCGGATTTTCGGATTCAGCGGGTCGAAATACACCCAAAAACTCACCCATCAAAGTCCGATTTGGATTCTGAAAAAAATATTTTCGATCATCTTTTTTTCGTACCATGCGAAATAACTTCTTTCCAGGTGTATTTTTGTGTAACAGAAGTTGGATTTTTGGATTCAGCGGGTCAAAATACACATATGAACCCACCCATCAAAGTTCGATTTTGATTCTGGAGACAGATATTTTCGATCATCTCTTTTTCGTACCATGCGAAATAACTTTTTTCCAATCCTATTTTTGGTCATCTAAGGTTGGATTTTCGGATTTAGCGGGTCGAAATACACCCAAAAACTCACCCATTAAAGTCCGATTTTGATTCTGAAAAAAAATATTTTCGATCATCTTTTTTTCGTACCATGCGAAATAACTTTTTTCCAAGCATATTTTTGGTGATCAAAGTTTGGATTTTCGGATTCAGCGGGTCGGAATACACCTAGAAACTCACCCATTAAAGTCCGATCTTGATTCTGAAAAAAAATATTTTCGATCATCTCTTTTTCGGACCATGCGAAATAACTTCTTTCCAGGTGTATTTTCGTGTAACGAAGGTTGGATTTTTGGATTCAGCGGGTCAAAATACACCTATGAACCCACCCATCAAAGTTCGACTTCGATTCTGGAGACAGATATTTTCGATCATCTCTTTTTCGTACCATGCGAAATAACTTTTTTCCAAGCATATTGTCGGTCATCAAAGATCGGATTTTCAGATTCAGCGGGTCGAAATACACCTAGAAACTCACCCATCAAAGTCCGATTTTGATTCTGAAAAAAAATATTTTCGATCATCTCTTTCTCGTACCATGCGGAATAACTTTTTTCCAAGCATATTTTTGGTCATCAGAGGTTGGATTTCCGGATTCAGCGGGTCGAAATACACCTAGAAACTCACCCATTAAAGTCCGATATTGATTCTGAAAAAAAAAATTTTCGATCATCTCTTTTTCGTACCATGCGAAATTACTTCGTTCCAGGTGTATTTTCCTGTAACGAAGGTTAGATTTTCGGATTCAGCGGGTCAAAATACACCTATAAACTCACCCATCAAAGTTCGATTTCGATTCTGGAGACAGATATTTTCGATCATCTCTTTTTCGTACCATGCGAAATAACTTTTTTCCAAGCATATTTTTGGTCATCAGAGGTTGGATTTTCGAATTCAGCGGGTCGAAATACACCCAGAAACTCACCCATTCAAGTCCGATTTTGATTCTGAAAAAAAATATCTTCGATCATCTCTTTTTCGTACCATGCAAAATAACTTCTTTCCAGGTGTATTTTCGTGTAACAAAGGTTGGATTTTTGGATTCAGCAAGTCAAAATACACCTATAAACCCACCCATCAAAGTTCGATTTCGATTCTGGAGACAGATATTTTCGATCATCTCTTTTTCGTACCATGCGAAATAACTTTTTTCCAAGCATATTTTTGGGCATCGATGTTCGGATTTTCGGATTCAGCGGGTCGGAATACACCTAGAAACTCACCCATCAAAGTCCGATTTTGATTCTGAAAAAAAATATTTTCGATCATCTCTTTTTCGTACCATGCGGAATAACTTCTTTCCAGGTGTATTTTCGTGTAACAAAGGTTGGATTTTTGGATTCAGCGGGTCAAAATACACCTATGAACCCACCCATCACAGTTCGATTTTGATTCTGGAGACAGATAATTTCGATCATCTCTTTTTCGTACCATGCGAAATAACTTTTTTCCAAGCATGTTGTTGGTCATCAAAGTTTGGATTTTCAGATTCAGCGGGTCGAAATACACCTAGGAACTCACCAATCAAAGTCCGATTTTGATTCTGAAAAAAAATATTTTCGATCATCTCTTTCTCGTACCATGCGAAATAACTTTTTTCCAAGCATATTTTTGGTCATCAGAGGTTGGATTTTCGGATTCAGCGGGTCGAAATACACCTAGAAACTCACCCATTAAAGTCCGATATTGATTCTGAAACAAAATATTTTCGATCATCTCTTTTTCGTACCATGCGAAATAACTTCGTTCCAGGTGTATTTTCCTGTAACAAAGGTTAGATTTTCGGATTCAGCGGGTCAAAATACACCTATAAACCCACCCATCAAAGTTCGATTTCGATTCTGGAGCCAGATATTTTCGATCATCTCTTTTTCGTACCATGCGAAATAATTTTTTTCCAAGCATATTTTTGGTCATCAGAGGTTGGATTTTCGGATTCAGCGGGTCGAAATACACCTAGAAACTCACCCATTAAAGTCCGATTTTGATTCTGAAAAAAAATATTTTCGATCATCTCTTTTTCGTACCATGCGAAATAACTTCTGTCCAGGTGTATTTTCGTGTAACGAAGGTTGGATTTTTGGATTCAGCGGGTCAAAATACACCTATAAACCCACCCATCAAAGTTCGATTTCGATTCTGGAGACAGATATTTTCGATCATCTCTTTTTCGTACCATGCGAAATAACTTTTTTCCAAGCATATTTTTGGTCATCAAAGTTTAGATTTTCGGATTCAGCGGGTCGAAATACACCTAGAAATTCACCCATTAAAGTCCGATTCCGATTCTGAAAAAAAATATTTTCGAACATCTCTTTTTCGTACCATGCGAAATAACTTTTTTCCAAGCATATTTTTGGTCATCAAAGCTTGGATTCTCGGATTCAGCGGGTCGAAATACACCTGTAAACCCACACATCAAAGTTCGATTTCAATTCTGGAGACAGATATTTTCGATCATCTCTTTTTCGTACCATGCGAAATAACTTTTTTCCAAGCATGTTGTTGGTCATCAAAGTTTGGATTTTCAGATTCAGCGGGTCGAAATACACCTAGGAACTCACCAATCAAAGTCCGATTTTGATTCTGAAAAAAAATATTTTCGATCATCTCTTTCTCGTACCATGCGAAATAACTTTTTTCCAAGCATATTTTTGGTCATCAGAGGTTTGATTTTCGGATTCAGCGGGTCGAAATACACCTAGAAACTCACCCATTAAAGTCCGATATCGATTCTGAAAAAAAATATTTTCGATCATCTCTTTTTCGTACCATGCGAAATAACTTCGTTCCAGGTGTATTTTCCTGTAACAAAGGTTAGATTTTCGGATTCAGCGGGTCAAAATACACCTATAAACCCACCCATCAAAGTTCGACTTCGATTCTGGAGAAAGATATTTCCGATCATCTCTTTTTCGTACCATGCGAAATAACTTTTTTCCAAGCATATTTTTGGTCATCAAAGCTTGGATTTTCGGATTCAGCGGGTCAAAATACACCTATAAACCCACACATCAAAGTTCGATTTCAATTCTGGAGACAGATATTTTCGATCATCTCTTTTTCGTACCATGCGAAATAACTTTTTTCCAAGCATGTTGTTGGTCATCAAAGTTTGGATTTTCAGATTCAGCGGGTCGAAATACACCTAGGAACTCACCAATCAAAGTCCGATTTTGATTCTGAAAAAAAATATTTTCGATCATCTCTTTCTCGTACCATGCGAAATAACTTTTTTCCAAGCATATTTTTGGTCATCAGAGGTTGGATTTTCGGATTCAGCGGGTCGAAATACACCTAGAAACTCACCCATTAAAGTCCGATATTGATTCTGAAACAAAATATTTTCGATCATCTCTTTTTCGTACCATGCGAAATAACTTCGTTCCAGGTGTATTTTCCTGTAACAAAGGTTAGATTTTCGGATTCAGCGGGTCAAAATACACCTATAAACCCACCCATCAAAGTTCGATTTCGATTCTGGAGCCAGATATTTTCGATCATCTCTTTTTCGTACCATGCGAAATAATTTTTTTCCAAGCATATTTTTGGTCATCAGAGGTTGGATTTTCGGATTCAGCGGGTCGAAATACACCTAGAAACTCACCCATTAAATTCCGATTTTGATTCTGGAGACAGATATTTTCGATCATCTCTTTTTCGTACCATGCGAAATAACTTTTTTCCAAGCATATTTTTGGTCATCAGAGGTTGGATTTTCGGATTCAGCGGGTCGAAATACACCTAGAAACTCACCCATTAAATTCCGATTTTGATTCTGAAAAAAAATATTTTCGATCATCTCTTTTTCGTACCATGCGAAATAACTTCTGTCCAGGTGTATTTTCGTGTAACGAAGGTTGGATTTTTGGATTCAGCGGGTCAAAATACACCTATAAACCCACCCATCAAAGTTCGATTTCGATTCTGGAGACAGATATTTTCGATCATCTCTTTTTCGTACCATGCGAAATAACTTTTTTCCAAGCATATTTTTGGTCATCAAAGTTCGGATTTTCGGATTCAGCGGGTCGAAATACACCCAAAAACTCACCCATCAAAGTCCGATTTTGATTCTGAAAAAAAATTTTTCGATCATCTTTTTTTCGTACCATGCGAAATAACTTCTTTCCAGGTGTATTTTCGTGTAACAAAGGTTGGATTTTTGGATTCAGCGGGTCAAAATACACATATGAACCCACCCATCACAGTTCGATTTTGATTCTGGAGACAGATAATTTCGATCATCTCTTTTTCGTACCATGCGAAATAACTTTTTTCCAAGCATATTTTTGGTCATCAAAGGTTGGATTTTCGCATTCAGCGGGTCGAAATACACCCAGAAACTCACCCATCAAAGTCCGATTTCGATTCTGAAAAAAAATATTTTCGATCATCTCTTTTTCGTTCCATGCGGAATAACTCCTTTCCAGGTGTATTTTCGTGTAACAAAGGTTGGATTTTTTGATTCAGCGGGTCAAAATACACCTATAAACCCACCCATCAAAGTTCGATTTCGATTCTGGAGACAGATATTTTCGATCATCTCTTTTTCGTACCATGCGGAATAACTTTTTTCCAAGCATATTTTTGGTCATCGATGTTCGGATTTCCGGATTCAGCGGGTCGGAATACACCTAGAAACTCACCCATCAAAGTCCGATTTTGATTCTGAAAAAAAATATTTTCGATCATCTCTTTTTCGTACCATGCGGAATAACTTCTTTACAGGTGTATTTTCGTGTAACAAAGGTTGGATTTTTGTATTCAGCGGGTCAAAATACACCTATGAACCCACCCATCACAGTTCGATTTTGATTCTGGAGACAGATAATTTCGATCATCTCTTTTTCGTACCATGCGAAATAACTTTTTTCCAAGCATATTTTTGGTCATCAAAGGTTGGATTTTCGCATTCAGCGGGTCGAAATACACCCAGAAACTCACCCATCAAATTTCGATTTCGATTCTGAAAAAAAATATTTTCGATCATCTCTTTTTCGTTCCATGCGGAATAACTTCTTTCCAGGTGTATTTTCGTGTATCAAAGGTTGGATTTTTTGATTCAGCGTGTCAAAGTACACCTATGAACCCACCCATCAAAGTTCGATTTCGATTCTGGAGACAGATATTTTCGATCATCTCTTTTTCGTACCATGCAAAATAACTTTTTTCCAAGCATATTTTCGGTCATCAAAGTTCGGATTTTCGGATTCAGCGGGTCGAAATACACCCAAAAACTCACCCATCAAAGTCCGATTTGGATTCTGAAAAAAATATTTTCGATCATCTTTTTTTCGTACCATGCGAAATAACTTCTTTCCAGGTGTATTTTTGTGTAACAGAAGTTGGATTTTTGGATTCAGCGGGTCAAAATACACATATGAACCCACCCATCAAAGTTCGATTTTGATTCTGGAGACAGATATTTTCGATCATCTCTTTTTCGTACCATGCGAAATAACTTTTTTCCAATCCTATTTTTGGTCATCTAAGGTTGGATTTTCGGATTTAGCGGGTCGAAATACACCCAAAAACTCACCCATTAAAGTCCGATTTTGATTCTGAAAAAAAATATTTTCGATCATCTTTTTTTCGTACCATGCGAAATAACTTTTTTCCAAGCATATTTTTGGTGATCAAAGTTTGGATTTTCGGATTCAGCGGGTCGGAATACACCTAGAAACTCACCCATTAAAGTCCGATCTTGATTCTGAAAAAAAATATTTTCGATCATCTCTTTTTCGGACCATGCGAAATAACTTCTTTCCAGGTGTATTTTCGTGTAACGAAGGTTGGATTTTTGGATTCAGCGGGTCAAAATACACCTATGAACCCACCCATCAAAGTTCGACTTCGATTCTGGAGACAGATATTTTCGATCATCTCTTTTTCGTACCATGCGAAATAACTTTTTTCCAAGCATATTGTCGGTCATCAAAGATCGGATTTTCAGATTCAGCGGGTCGAAATACACCTAGAAACTCACCCATCAAAGTCCGATTTTGATTCTGAAAAAAAATATTTTCGATCATCTCTTTTTCGTACCATGCGGAATAACTTCTTTCCAGGTGTATTTTCGTGTAACAAAGGTTGGATTTTTGGATTCAGCGGGTCAAAATACACCTATGAACCCACCCATCACAGTTCGATTTTGATTCTGGAGACAGATAATTTCGATCATCTCTTTTTCGTACCATGCGAAATAACTTTTTTCCAAGCATGTTGTTGGTCATCAAAGTTTGGATTTTCAGATTCAGCGGGTCGAAATACACCTAGGAACTCACCAATCAAAGTCCGATTTTGATTCTGAAAAAAAATATTTTCGATCATCTCTTTCTCGTACCATGCGAAATAACTTTTTTCCAAGCATATTTTTGGTCATCAGAGGTTGGATTTTCGGATTCAGCGGGTCGAAATACACCTAGAAACTCACCCATTAAAGTCCGATATTGATTCTGAAACAAAATATTTTCGATCATCTCTTTTTCGTACCATGCGAAATAACTTCGTTCCAGGTGTATTTTCCTGTAACAAAGGTTAGATTTTCGGATTCAGCGGGTCAAAATACACCTATAAACCCACCCATCAAAGTTCGATTTCGATTCTGGAGCCAGATATTTTCGATCATCTCTTTTTCGTACCATGCGAAATAATTTTTTTCCAAGCATATTTTTGGTCATCAGAGGTTGGATTTTCGGATTCAGCGGGTCGAAATACACCTAGAAACTCACCCATTAAAGTCCGATTTTGATTCTGAAAAAAAATATTTTCGATCATCTCTTTTTCGTACCATGCGAAATAACTTCTGTCCAGGTGTATTTTCGTGTAACGAAGGTTGGATTTTTGGATTCAGCGGGTCAAAATACACCTATAAACCCACCCATCAAAGTTCGATTTCGATTCTGGAGACAGATATTTTCGATCATCTCTTTTTCGTACCATGCGAAATAACTTTTTTCCAAGCATATTTTTGGTCATCAAAGTTCGGATTTTCGGATTCAGCGGGTCGAAATACACCCAAAAACTCACCCATCAAAGTCCGATTTTGATTCTGAAAAAAAAATTTTCGATCATCTTTTTTTCGTACCATGCGAAATAACTTCTTTCCAGGTGTATTTTCGTGTAACAAAGGTTGGATTTTTGGATTCAGCGGGTCAAAATACACATATGAACCCACCCATCAAAGTTCGATTTTTATTCTGGAGACAGATATTTTCGATCATCTCTTTTTCGTACCATGCGAAATAACTTTTTTCCAATCCTATTTTTGGTCATCAGAGGATGGATTTTCGGATTCAGCGGGTCGAAAGACACCTAGAAACTCACTCATTAAAGTCCGATTTTGATTCTGAAAAAAAATATTTTCGATCATCTTTTTTTCGTACCATGCGAAATAACTTTTTTCCCAGCATATTTTTGGTCATCAAAGTTTGGATTTTCGGATTCAGCGGGTCGGAATACACCTAGAAACTCACCCATTAAAGTCCGATTTTGATTCTGAAAAAAAATATTTTCGATCATCTCTTTTTCGGACCATGCGAAATAACTTCTTTCCAGGTGTATTTTCGTGTAACGAAGGTTGGATTTTTGGATTCAGCGGGTCAAAATACACCTATGAACCCACCCATCAAAGTTCGACTTCGATTCTGGAGAAAGATATTTCCGATCATCTCTTTTTCGTACCATGCGAAATAACTTTTTTCCAAGCATATTTTTGGTCATCAAAGCTTGGATTCTCGGATTCAGCGGGTCAAAATACACCTATAAACCCACCCATCAAAGTTCGATTTCAATTCTGGAGACAGATATTTTCGATCATCTCTTTTTCGTACCATGCGAAATAACTTTTTTCCAAGCATATTGTTGGTCATCAAAGATCGGATTTCCAGATTCAGCGGGTCGAAATACACCTAGAAACTCACCCATCAAAGTCCGATTTTGATTCTGAAAAAAAATATTTTCGATCATCTCTTTCTCGTACCATGCGAAATAACTTTTTTCCAAGCATATTTCTGGTCATCAGAAGTTGGATTTCCGGATTCAGCGGGTCGAAATACACCTAGAAACTCACCCATTAAAGTCCGATATTGATTCTGAAAAAAAAAATTTTCGATCATCTCTTTTTCGTACCATGCGAAATAACTTTTTTCCAAGCATATTTTTGGTCATCAAAGCTTGGATTCTCGGATTCAGCGGGTCGAAATACACCTGTAAACCCACACATCAAAGTTCGATTTCAATTCTGGAGACAGATATTTTCGATCATCTCTTTTTCGTACCATGCGAAATAACTTTTTTCCAAGCATGTTGTTGGTCATCAAAGTTTGGATTTTCAGATTCAGCGGGTCGAAATACACCTAGGAACTCACCAATCAAAGTCCGATTTTGATTCTGAAAAAAAATATTTTCGATCATCTCTTTCTCGTACCATGCGAAATAACTTTTTTCCAAGCATATTTTTGGTCATCAGAGGTTGGATTTTCGGATTCAGCGGGTCGAAATACACCTAGAAACTCACCCATTAAAGTCCGATATCGATTCTGAAAAAAAATATTTTCGATCATCTCTTTTTCGTACCATGCGAAATAACTTCGTTCCAGGTGTATTTTCCTGTAACAAAGGTTAGATTTTCGGATTCAGCGGGTCAAAATACACCTATAAACCCACCCATCAAAGTTCGACTTCGATTCTGGAGAAAGATATTTCCGATCATCTCTTTTTCGTACCATGCGAAATAACTTTTTTCCAAGCATATTTTTGGTCATCAAAGCTTGGATTTTCGGATTCAGCGGGTCAAAATACACCTATAAACCCACACATCAAAGTTCGATTTCAATTCTGGAGACAGATATTTTCGATCATCTCTTTTTCGTACCATGCGAAATAACTTTTTTCCAAGCATGTTGTTGGTCATCAAAGTTTGGATTTTCAGATTCAGCGGGTCGAAATACACCTAGGAACTCACCAATCAAAGTCCGATTTTGATTCTGAAAAAAAATATTTTCGATCATCTCTTTCTCGTACCATGCGGAATAACTTTTTTCCAAGCATATTTTTGGTCATCAGAGGTTGGATTTTCGGATTCAGCGGGTCGAAATACACCTAGAAACTCACCCATTAAAGTCCGATATTGATTCTGAAACAAAATATTTTCGATCATCTCTTTTTCGTACCATGCGAAATAACTTCGTTCCAGGTGTATTTTCCTGTAACAAAGGTTAGATTTTCGGATTCAGCGGGTCAAAATACACCTATAAACCCACCCATCAAAGTTCGATTTCGATTCTGGAGCCAGATATTTTCGATCATCTCTTTTTCGTACCATGCGAAATAATTTTTTTCCAAGCATATTTTTGGTCATCAGAGGTTGGATTTTCGGATTCAGCGGGTCGAAATACACCTAGAAACTCACCCATTAAAGTCCGATTTTGATTCTGAAAAAAAATATTTTCGATCATCTCTTTTTCGTACCATGCGAAATAACTTCTGTCCAGGTGTTTTTTCGTGTAACGAAGGTTGGATTTTTGGATTCAGCGGGTCAAAATACACCTATAAACCCACCCATCAAAGTTCGATTTCGATTCTGGAGACAGATATTTTCGATCATCTCTTTTTCGTACCATGCGAAATAACTTTTTTCCAAGCATATTTTTGGTCATCAAAGTTCGGATTTTCGAATTCAGCGGGTCGAAATACACCCAAAAACTCACCCATCAAAGTCCGATTTTGATTCTGAAAAAAAAATTTTCGATCATCTTTTTTTCGTACTATGCGAAATAACTTCTTTCCAGGTGTATTTTCGTGTAACAAAGGTTGGATTTTTGGATTCAGCGGGTCAAAATACACATATGAACCCACCCATCAAAGTTCGATTTTTATTCTGGAGACAGATATTTTCGATCATCTCTTTTTCGTACCATGCGAAATAACTTTTTTCCAATCCTATTTTTGGTCATCAGAGGATGGATTTTCGGATTCAGCGGGTCGAAAGACACCTAGAAACTCACTCATTAAAGTCCGATTTTGATTCTGAAAAAAAATATTTTCGATCATCTTTTTTTCGTACCATGCGAAATAACTTTTTTCCCAGCATATTTTTGGTCATCAAAGTTTGGATTTTCGGATTCAGCGGGTCGGAATACACCTAGAAACTCACCCATTAAAGTCCGATTTTGATTCTGAAAAAAAATATTTTCGATCATCTCTTTTTCGGACCATGCGAAATAACTTCTTTCCAGGTGTATTTTCGTGTAACGAAGGTTGGATTTTTGGATTCAGCGGGTCAAAATACACCTATGAACCCACCCATCAAAGTTCGACTTCGATTCTGGAGAAAGATATTTCCGATCATCTCTTTTTCGTACCATGCGAAATAACTTTTTTCCAAGCATATTTTTGGTCATCAAAGCTTGGATTCTCGGATTCAGCGGGTCAAAATACACCTATAAACCCACCCATCAAAGTTCGATTTCAATTCTGGAGACAGATATTTTCGATCATCTCTTTTTCGTACCATGCGAAATAACTTTTTTCCAAGCATATTGTTGGTCATCAAAGATCGGATTTCCAGATTCAGCGGGTCGAAATACACCTAGAAACTCACCCATCAAAGTCCGATTTTGATTCTGAAAAAAAATATTTTCGATCATCTCTTTCTCGTACCATGCGAAATAACTTTTTTCCAAGCATATTTCTAGTCATCAGAAGTTGGATTTCCGGATTCAGCGGGTCGAAATACACCTAGAAACTCACCCATTAAAGTCCGATATTGATTCTGAAAAAAAAAATTTTCGATCATCTCTTTTTCGTACCATGCGAAATAACTTTTTTCCAAGCATATTTTTGGTCATCAAAGCTTGGATTCTCGGATTCAGCGGGTCGAAATACACCTGTAAACCCACACATCAAAGTTCGATTTCAATTCTGGAGACAGATATTTTCGATCATCTCTTTTTCGTACCATGCGAAATAACTTTTTTCCAAGCATGTTGTTGGTCATCAAAGTTTGGATTTTCAGATTCAGCGGGTCGAAATACACCTAGGAACTCACCAATCAAAGTCCGATTTTGATTCTGAAAAAAAATATTTTCGATCATCTCTTTCTCGTACCATGCGAAATAACTTTTTTCCAAGCATATTTTTGGTCATCAGAGGTTGGATTTTCGGATTCAGCGGGTCGAAATACACCTAGAAACTCACCAATTAAAGTCCGATATCGATTCTGAAAAAAAATATTTTCGATCATCTCTTTTTCGTACCATGCGAAATAACTTCGTTCCAGGTGTATTTTCCTGTAACAAAGGTTAGATTTTCGGATTCAGCGGGTCAAAATACGCCTATAAACCCACCCATCAAAGTTCGATTTCGATTCTGGAGACAGATATTTTCGATCATCTCTTTTTCGTACCATGCGAAATAACTTTTTTCCAAGCATATTTTTGGTCATCAAAGTTCGGATTGTCGGATTCAGCGGGTCGAAATACACCCAAAAACTCACCCATCAAAGTCCGATTTTGATTCTGAAAAAAAAATTTTCGATCATCTTTTTTTCGTACCATGCGAAATAACTTCTTTCCAGGTGTATTTTCGTGTAACAAAGGTTGGATTTTTGGATTCAGCGGGTCAAAATACACATATGAACCCACCCATCAAAGTTCGATTTTTATTCTGGAGACAGATATTTTCGATCATCTCTTTTTCGTACCATGCGAAATAACTTTTTTCCAATCCTATTTTTGGTCATCTAAGGTTGGATTTTCGGATTGAGCGGGTCGGAATACACCCAAAAACTCACCCATCAAAGTCCGATTTTGATTCTGAAAAAAAATATTTTCGATCATCTTTTTTTCGTACCATGCGAAATAACTTTTTTCCAAGCATAGTTTTGGTCATCAAAGTTTGGATTTTCGGATTCAGCGGGTCGGAATACACCTAGAAACTCACCCATTAAAGTCCGATTTTGATTCTGAAAAAAAATATTTTCGATCATCTCTTTTTCGGACCATGCGAAATAACTTCTTTCCAGGTGTATTTTCGTGTAACGAAGGTTGGATTTTTGGATTCAGCGGGTCAAAATACACCTATGAACCCACCCATCAAAGTTCGACTTCGATTCTGGAGAAAGATATTTCCGATCATCTCTTTTTCGTACCATGCGAAATAACTTTTTTCCAAGCATATTTTTGGTCATCGAAGCTTGGATTCTCGGATTCAGCGGGTCGAAATACACCTGTAAACCCACACATCAAAGTTCGATTTCAATTCTGGAGACAGATATTTTCGATTATCTCTTTTTCGTACCATGCGAAATAACTTTTTTCCAAGCATATTTTTGGTCATCAGAGGTTGGATTTTCGGATTCAGCGGGTCGAAATACACCTAGAAACTCACCCATTAAAGTCCGATATTGATTCTGAAAAAAAATATTTTCGATCATCTCTTTTTCGTACCATGCGAAATAACTTCGTTCCAGGTGTATTTTCCTGTAACAAAGGTTAGATTTTCGGATTCAGCGGGTCAAAATACACCTATAAACCCACCCATCAAAGTTCGATTTCGATTCTGGAGACAGATATTTTCGATCATCTCTTTTTCGTACCATGCGAAATAACTTTTTTCCAAGCATATTTTTGGTCATCGATGTTCGGATTTCCGGACTCAGCGGGTCGGAATACACCTAGAAACTCACCCATCAAAGTCCGATTTTGATTCTGAAAAAAAATATTTTCGATCATCTCTTTTTCGTACCATGCGGAATAACTTCTTTACAGGTGTATTTTCGTGTAACAAAGGTTGGATTTTTGTATTCAGCGGGTCAAAATACACCTATGAACCCACCCATCACAGTTCGATTTTGATTCTGGAGACAGATAATTTCGATCATCTCTTTTTCGTACCATGCGAAATAACTTTTTTCCAAGCATATTTTTGGTCATCAAAGGTTGGATTTTCGCATTCAGCGGGTCGAAATACACCCAGAAACTCACCCATCAAATTTCGATTTCGATTCTGAAAAAAAATATTTTCGATCATCTCTTTTTCGTTCCATGCGGAATAACTTCTTTCCAGGTGTATTTTCGTGTATCAAAGGTTGGATTTTTTGATTCAGCGGGTCAAAGTACACCTATGAACCCACCCATCAAAGTTCGATTCCGATTCTGGAGACAGATATTTTCGATCATCTCTTTTTCGTACCATGCGAAATAACTTTTTTCCAAGCATATTTTCGGTCATCAAAGTTCGGATTTTCGGATTCAGCGGGTCGAAATACACCCAAAAACTCACACATCAAAGTCCGATTTGGATTCTGAAAAAAATATTTTCGATCATCTTTTTTTCGTACCATGCGAAATAACTTCTTTCCAGGTGTATTTTTGTGTAACAGAAGTTGGATTTTTGGATTCAGCGGGTCAAAATACACATATGAACCCACCCATCAAAGTTCGATTTTGATTCTGGAGACAGATATTTTCGATCATCTCTTTTTCGTACCATGCGAAATAACTTTTTTCCAATCCTATTTTTGGTCATCTAAGGTTGGATTTTCGGATTTAGCGGGTCGAAATACACCCAAAAACTCACCCATTAAAGTCCGATTTCGATTCTGAAAAAAAATATTTTCGATCATCTTTTTTTCGTACCATGCGAAATAACTTTTTTCCAAGCATATTTTTGGTGATCAAAGTTTGGATTTTCGGATTCAGCGGGTCGGAATACACCTAGAAACTCACCCATTAAAGTCCGATCTTGATTCTGAAAAAAAATATTTTCGATCATCTCTTTTTCGGACCATGCGAAATAACTTCTTTCCAGGTGTATTTTCGTGTAACGAAGGTTGGATTTTTTGATTCAGCGGGTCAAAATACACCTATGAACCCACCCATCAAAGTTCGACTTCGATTCTGGAGACAGATATTTTCGATCATCTCTTTTTCGTACCATGCGAAATAACTTTTTTCCAAGCATATTTTTGGTCATCAATGCTTGGATTCTCGGATTCAGCGGGTCAAAATACACCTATAAACCCACCCATCACAGTTCGATTTCAATTCTGGAGACAGATATTTTCGATCATCTCTTTTTCGTACCATGCGAAATAACTTTTTTCCAAGCATATTGTTGGTCATTGAAGATCGGATTTTCAGATTCAGCGGGTCGAAATACACCTAGAAACTCACCCATCAAAGTCCGATTTTGATTCTGAAAAAAAATATTTTCGATCATCTCTTTCTCGTACCATGCGAAATAAGTTTTTTCCAAGCATATTTTTGGTCATCAGAGGTTGGATTTCCGGATTCAGCGGGTCGAAATACACCAAAAACTCACCCATTCAAGTCCGATATTGATTCTGAAAAAAAAAATTTTCGATCATCTCTTTTTCGTACCATGCGAAATAACTTTTTTCCAAGCATATTTTCGGTCATCAAAGCTTGGATTCTCGGATTCAGCGGGTCGAAATACACCTGTAAACCCTTACATCAAAGTTCGATTTCAATTCTGGAGACAGATATTTTCGATTATCTCTTTTTCGTACCATGCGAAATAACTTTTTTCCAAGCATGTTGTTGGTCATCAAAGTTTGGATTTTCAGATTCAGCGGGTCGAAATACACCTAGGAACTCACCAATCAAAGTCCGATTTTGATTCTGAAAAAAAATATTTTCGATCATCTCTTTCTCGTACCATGCGAAATAACTTTTTTCCAAGCATATTTTTGGTCATCAGAGGTTGGATTTTCGGATTCAGCGGGTCGAAATACACCTAGAAACTCACCCATTAAAGTCCGATATTGATTCTGAAAAAAAATATTTTCGATCATCTCTTTTTCGTACCATGCGAAATAACTTCGTTCCAGGTGTATTTTCCTGTAACAAAGGTTAGATTTTCGGATTCAGCGGGTCAAAATACACCTATAAACCCACCCATCAAAGTTCGATTTCGATTCTGGAGACAGATATTTTCGATCATCTCTTTTTCGTACCATGCGAAATAACTTTTTTCCAAGCATATTTTTGGTCATCAGAGGTTGGATTTTCGGATTCAGCGGGTCGAAATACACCTAGAAACTCACCCATTAAATTCCGATTTTGATTCTGAAAAAAAATATTTTCGATCATCTCTTTTTCGTACCATGCGAAATAACTTCTGTCCAGGTGTATTTTCGTGTAACGAAGGTTGGATTTTTGGATTCAGCGGGTCAAAATACACCTATAAACCCACCCATCAAAGTTCGATTTCGATTCTGGAGACAGATATTTTCGATCATCTCTTTTTCGTACCATGCGAAATAACTTTTTTCCAAGCATATTTTTGGTCATCAAAGTTCGGATTTTCGGATTCAGCGGGTCGAAATACACCCAAAAACTCACCCATCAAAGTCCGATTTTGATTCTGAAAAAAAATTTTTCGATCATCTTTTTTTCGTACCATGCGAAATAACTTCTTTCCAGGTGTATTTTCGTGTAACAAAGGTTGGATTTTTGGATTCAGCGGGTCAAAATACACATATGAACCCACCCATCACAGTTCGATTTTGATTCTGGAGACAGATAATTTCGATCATCTCTTTTTCGTACCATGCGAAATAACTTTTTTCCAAGCATATTTTTGGTCATCAAAGGTTGGATTTTCGCATTCAGCGGGTCGAAATACACCCAGAAACTCACCCATCAAAGTCCGATTTCGATTCTGAAAAAAAATATTTTCGATCATCTCTTTTTCGTTCCATGCGGAATAACTCCTTTCCAGGTGTATTTTCGTGTAACAAAGGTTGGATTTTTTGATTCAGCGGGTCAAAATACACCTATAAACCCACCCATCAAAGTTCGATTTCGATTCTGGAGACAGATATTTTCGATCATCTCTTTTTCGTACCATGCGAAATAACTTTTTTCCAAGCATATTTTTGGTCATCGATGTTCGGATTTCCGGATTCTGCGGGTCGGAATACACCTAGAAACTCACCCATCAAAGTCCGATTTTGATTCTGAAAAAAAATATTTTCGATCATCTCTTTTTCGTACCATGCGGAATAACTTCTTTACAGGTGTATTTTCGTGTAACAAAGGTTGGATTTTTGTATTCAGCGGGTCAAAATACACCTATGAACCCACCCATCACAGTTTGATTTTGATTCTGGAGACAGATAATTTCGATCATCTCTTTTTCGTACCATGCGAAATAACTTTTTTCCAAGCATATTTTTGGTCATCAAAGGTTGGATTTTCGCATTCAGCGGGTCGAAATACACCCAGAAACTCACCCATCAAAGTTCGATTTTGATTCTGGAGACAGATATTTTCGATCATCTCTTTTTCGTACCATGCGAAATAACTTTTTTCCAATCCTATTTTTGGTCATCTAAGGTTGGATTTTCGGATTTAGCGGGTCGAAATACACCCAAAAACTCACCCATTAAAGTCCGATTTTGATTCTGAAAAAAAATATTTTCGATCATCTTTTTTTCGTACCATGCGAAATAACTTTTTTCCAAGCATATTTTTGGTGATCAAAGTTTGGATTTTCGGATTCAGCGGGTCGGAATACACCTAGAAACTCACCCATTAAAGTCCGATCTTGATTCTGAAAAAAAATATTTTCGATCATCTCTTTTTCGGACCATGCGAAATAACTTCTTTCCAGGTGTATTTTCGTGTAACGAAGGTTGGATTTTTGGATTCAGCGGGTCAAAATACACCTATGAACCCACCCATCAAAGTTCGACTTCGATTCTGGAGACAGATATTTTCGATCATCTCTTTTTCGTACCATGCGAAATAACTTTTTTCCAAGCATATTGTCGGTCATCAAAGATCGGATTTTCAGATTCAGCGGGTCGAAATACACCTAGAAACTCACCCATCAAAGTCCGATTTTGATTCTGAAAAAAAATATTTTCGATCATCTCTTTCTCGTACCATGCGGAATAACTTTTTTCCAAGCATATTTTTGGTCATCAGAGGTTGGATTTCCGGATTCAGCGGGTCGAAATACACCTAGAAACTCACCCATTAAAGTCCGATATTGATTCTGAAAAAAAAAATTTTCGATCATCTCTTTTTCGTACCATGCGAAATTACTTCGTTCCAGGTGTATTTTCCTGTAACGAAGGTTAGATTTTCGGATTCAGCGGGTCAAAATACACCTATAAACTCACCCATCAAAGTTCGATTTCGATTCTGGAGACAGATATTTTCGATCATCTCTTTTTCGTACCATGCGAAATAACTTTTTTCCAAGCATATTTTTGGTCATCAGAGGTTGGATTTTCGGATTCAGCGGGTCGAAATACACCTAGAAACTCACCCATTCAAGTCCGATTTTGATTCTGAAAAAAAATATCTTCGATCATCTCTTTTTCGTACCATGCAAAATAACTTCTTTCCAGGTGTATTTTCGTGTAACAAAGGTTGGATTTTTGGATTCAGCAAGTCAAAATACACCTATAAACCCACCCATCAAAGTTCGATTTCGATTCTGGAGACAGATATTTTCGATCATCTCTTTTTCGTACCATGCGAAATAACTTTTTTCCAAGCATATTTTTGGTCATCGATGTTCGGATTTTCGGATTCAGCGGGTCGGAATACACCTAGAAACTCACCCATCAAAGTCCGATTTTGATTCTGAAAAAAAATATTTTCGATCATCTCTTTTTCGTACCATGCGGAATAACTTCTTTCCAGGTGTATTTTCGTGTAACAAAGGTTGGATTTTTGGATTCAGCGGGTCAAAATACACCTATGAACCCACCCATCACAGTTCGATTTTGATTCTGGAGACAGATAATTTCGATCATCTCTTTTTCGTACCATGCGAAATAACTTTTTTCCAAGCATATTTTTGGTCATCAAAGGTTGGATTTTCGCATTCAGCGGGTCGAAATACACCCAGAAACTCACCCATCAAAGTCCGATTTCGATTCTGAAAAAAAATATTTTCGATCATCTCTTTTTCGTTCCATGCGGAATAACTCCTTTCCAGGTGTATTTTCGTGTAACAAAGGTTGGATTTTTGGATTCAGCGGGTCAAAATACACCTATAAACCCACCCATCAAAGTTCGATTTCGATTCTGGAGACAGATATTTTCGATCATCTCTTTTTCGTACTATGCGAAATAACTTTTTTCCAAGCATATTTTTGGTCATCGATGTTCGGATTTCCGGATTCAGCGGGTCGGAATACACCTAGAAACTCACCCATCAAAGTCCGATTTTGATTCTGAAAAAAAATATTTTCGATCATCTCTTTTTCGTACCATGCGGAATAACTTCTTTACAGGTGTATTTTCGTGTAACAAAGGTTGGATTTTTGTATTCAGCGGGTCAAAATACACCTATGAACCCACCCATCACAGTTCGATTTTGATTCTGGAGACAGATAATTTCGATCATCTCTTTTTCGTACCATGCGAAATAACTTTTTTCCAAGCATATTTTTGGTCATCAAAGGTTGGATTTTCGCATTCAGCGGGTCGAAATACACCCAGAAACTCACCCATCAAATTTCGATTTCGATTCTGAAAAAAAATATTTTCGATCATCTCTTTTTCGTTCCATGCGGAATAACTTCTTTCCAGGTGTATTTTCGTGTATCAAAGGTTGGATTTTTTGATTCAGCGGGTCAAAGTACACCTATGAACCCACCCATCAAAGTTCGATTTCGATTCTGGAGACAGATATTTTCGATCATCTCTTTTTCGTACCATGCGAAATAACTTTTTTCCAAGCATATTTTCAGTCATCAAAGTTCGGATTTTCGGATTCAGCGGGTCGAAATACACCCAAAAACTCACCCATCAAAGTCCGATTTGGATTCTGAAAAAAAATATTTTCGATCATCTTTTTTTCGTACCATGCGAAATAACTTCTTTCCTGGTGTATTTTTGTGTAACAGAAGTTGGATTTTTGGATTCAGCGGGTCAAAATACACATATGAACCCACCCATCAAAGTTCGATTTTGATTCTGGAGACAGATATTTTCGATCATCCCTTTTTCGTACCATGCGAAATAACTTTTTTCCAATCCTATTTTTGGTCATCTAAGGTTGGATTTTCGGATTTAGCGGGTCGAAATACACCCAAAAACTCACCCATTAAAGTCCGATTTTGATTCTGAAAAGAAATATTTTCGATCATCTTTTTTTCGTACCATGCGAAATAACTTTTTTCCAAGCATATTTTTGGTGATCAAAGTTTGGATTTTCGGATTCAGCGGGTCGGAATACACCTAGAAACTCACCCATTAAAGTCCGAACTTGATTCTGAAAAAAAATATTTTCGATCATCTCTTTTTCGGACCATGCGAAATAACTTCTTTCCAGGTGTATTTTCGTGTAACGAAGGTTGGATTTTTGGATTCAGCGGGTCAAAATACACCTATGAACCCACCCATCAAAGTTCGACTTCGATTCTGGAGACAGATATTTTCGATCATCTCTTTTTCGTACCATGCGAAATAACTTTTTTCCAAGCATATTGTCGGTCATCAAAGATCGGATTTTCAGATTCAGCGGGTCGAAATACACCTAGAAACTCACCCATCAAAGTCCGATTTTGATTCTGAAAAAAAATATTTTCGATCATCTCTTTCTCGTACCATGCGGAATAACTTTTTTCCAAGCATATTTTTGGTCATCAGAGGTTGGATTTCCGGATTCAGCGGGTCGAAATACACCTAGAAACTCACCCATTAAAGTCCGATATTGATTCTGAAAAAAAAAATTTTCGATCATCTCTTTTTCGTACCATGCGAAATTACTTCGTTCCAGGTGTATTTTCCTGTAACGAAGGTTAGATTTTCGGATTCAGCGGGTCAAAATACACCTATAAACTCACCCATCAAAGTTCGATTTCGATTCTGGAGACAGATATTTTCGATCATCTCTTTTTCGTACCATGCGAAATAACTTTTTTCCAAGCATATTTTTGGTCATCAGAGGTTGGATTTTCGGATTCAGCGGGTCGAAATACACCTAGAAACACACCCATTCAAGTCCGATTTTGATTCTGAAAAAAAATATCTTCGATCATCTCTTTTTCGTACCATGCAAAATAACTTCTTTCCAGGTGTATTTTCGTGTAACAAAGGTTGGATTTTTGGATTCAGCAAGTCAAAATACACCTATAAACCCACCCATCAAAGTTCGATTTCGATTCTGGAGACAGATATTTTCGATCATCTCTTTTTCGTACCATGCGAAATAACTTTTTTCCAAGCATATTTTTGGTCATCGATGTTCGGATTTTCGGATTCAGCGGGTCGGAATACACCTAGAAACTCACCCATCAAAGTCCGATTTTGATTCTGAAAAAAAATATTTTCGATCATCTCTTTTTCGTACCATGCGGAATAACTTCTTTCCAGGTGTATTTTCGTGTAACAAAGGTTGGATTTTTGGATTCAGCGGGTCAAAATACACCTATGAACCCACCCATCACAGTTCGATTTTGATTCTGGAGACAGATAATTTCGATCATCTCTTTTTCGTACCATGCGAAATAACTTTTTTCCAAGCATATTTTTGGTCATCAAAGGTTGGATTTTCGCATTCAGCGGGTCGAAATACACCCAGAAACTCACCCATCAAAGTCCGATTTCGATTCTGAAAAAAAATATTTTCGATCATCTCTTTTTCGTTCCATGCGGAATAACTCCTTTCCAGGTGTATTTTCGTGTAACAAAGGTTGGATTTTTGGATTCAGCGGGTCAAAATACACCTATAAACCCACCCATCAAAGTTCGATTTCGATTCTGGAGACAGATATTTTCGATCATCTCTTTTTCGTACTATGCGAAATAACTTTTTTCCAAGCATATTTTTGGTCATCGATGTTCGGATTTCCGGATTCAGCGGGTCGGAATACACCTAGAAACTCACCCATCAAAGTCCGATTTTGATTCTGAAAAAAAATATTTTCGATCATCTCTTTTTCGTACCATGCGGAATAACTTCTTTACAGGTGTATTTTCGTGTAACAAAGGTTGGATTTTTGTATTCAGCGGGTCAAAATACACCTATGAACCCACCCATCACAGTTCGATTTTGATTCTGGAGACAGATAATTTCGATCATCTCTTTTTCGTACCATGCGAAATAACTTTTTTCCAAGCATATTTTTGGTCATCAAAGGTTGGATTTTCGCATTCAGCGGGTCGAAATACACCCAGAAACTCACCCATCAAATTTCGATTTCGATTCTGAAAAAAAATATTTTCGATCATCTCTTTTTCGTTCCATGCGGAATAACTTCTTTCCAGGTGTATTTTCGTGTATCAAAGGTTGGATTTTTTGATTCAGCGGGTCAAAGTACACCTATGAACCCACCCATCAAAGTTCGATTTCGATTCTGGAGACAGATATTTTCGATCATCTCTTTTTCGTACCATGCGAAATAACTTTTTTCCAAGCATATTTTCAGTCATCAAAGTTCGGATTTTCGGATTCAGCGGGTCGAAATACACCCAAAAACTCACCCATCAAAGTCCGATTTGGATTCTGAAAAAAAATATTTTCGATCATCTTTTTTTCGTACCATGCGAAATAACTTCTTTCCTGGTGTATTTTTGTGTAACAGAAGTTGGATTTTTGGATTCAGCGGGTCAAAATACACATATGAACCCACCCATCAAAGTTCGATTTTGATTCTGGAGACAGATATTTTCGATCATCTCTTTTTCGTACCATGCGAAATAACTTTTTTCCAATCCTATTTTTGGTCATCTAAGGTTGGATTTTCGGATTTAGCGGGTCGAAATACACCCAAAAACTCACCCATTAAAGTCCGATTTTGATTCTGAAAAGAAATATTTTCGATCATCTTTTTTTCGTACCATGCGAAATAACTTTTTTCCAAGCATATTTTTGGTGATCAAAGTTTGGATTTTCGGATTCAGCGGGTCGGAATACACCTAGAAACTCACCCATTAAAGTCCGATCTTGATTCTGAAAAAAAATATTTTCGATCATCTCTTTTTCGGACCATGCGAAATAACTTCTTTCCAGGTGTATTTTCGTGTAACGAAGGTTGGATTTTTGGATTCAGCGGGTCAAAATACACCTATGAACCCACCCATCAAAGTTCGACTTCGATTCTGGAGACAGATATTTTCGATCATCTCTTTTTCGTACCATGCGAAATAACTTTTTTCCAAGCATATTGTCGGTCATCAAAGATCGGATTTTCAGATTCAGCGGGTCGAAATACACCTAGAAACTCACCCATCAAAGTCCGATTTTGATTCTGAAAAAAAATATTTTCGATCATCTCTTTCTCGTACCATGCGGAATAACTTTTTTCCAAGCATATTTTTGGTCATCAGAGGTTGGATTTCCGGATTCAGCGGGTCGAAATACACCTAGAAACTCACCCATTAAAGTCCGATATTGATTCTGAAAAAAAAAATTTTCGATCATCTCTTTTTCGTACCATGCGAAATTACTTCGTTCCAGGTGTATTTTCCTGTAACGAAGGTTAGATTTTCGGATTCAGCGGGTCAAAATACACCTATAAACTCACCCATCAAAGTTCGATTTCGATTCTGGAGACAGATATTTTCGATCATCTCTTTTTCGTACCATGCGAAATAACTTTTTTCCAAGCATATTTTTGGTCATCAGAGGTTGGATTTTCGGATTCAGCGGGTCGAAATACACCTAGAAACACACCCATTCAAGTCCGATTTTGATTCTGAAAAAAAATATCTTCGATCATCTCTTTTTCGTACCATGCAAAATAACTTCTTTCCAGGTGTATTTTCGTGTAACAAAGGTTGGATTTTTGGATTCAGCAAGTCAAAATACACCTATAAACCCACCCATCAAAGTTCGATTTCGATTCTGGAGACAGATATTTTCGATCATCTCTTTTTCGTACCATGCGAAATAACTTTTTTCCAAGCATATTTTTGGTCATCGATGTTCGGATTTTCGGATTCAGCGGGTCGGAATACTCCTAGAAACTCACCCATCAAAGTCCGATTTTGATTCTGAAAAAAAATATTTTCGATCATCTCTTTTTCGTACCATGCGGAATAACTTCTTTCCAGGTGTATTTTCGTGTAACAAAGGTTGGATTTTTGGATTCAGCGGGTCAAAATACACCTATGAACCCACCCATCACAGTTCGATTTTGATTCTGGAGACAGATAATTTCGATCATCTCTTTTTCGTACCATGCGAAATAACTTTTTTCCAAGCATATTTTTGGTCATCAAAGGTTGGATTTTCGCATTCAGCGGGTCGAAATACACCCAGAAACTCACCCATCAAAGTCCGATTTCGATTCTGAACAAAAATATTTTCGATCATGTCTTTTTCGTTCCATGCGGAATAACTCCTTTCCAGGTGTATTTTCGTGTAACAAAGGTTGGATTTTTGGATTCAGCGGGTCAAAATACACCTATAAACCCACCCATCAAAGTTCGATTTCGATTCTGGAGACAGATATTTTCGATCATCTCTTTCTCGTACCATGCGAAATAACTTTTTTCCAAGCATATTTTTGGTCATCGATGTTCGGATTTCCGGATTCAGCGGGTCGGAATACACCTAGAAACTCACCCATCAAAGTCCGATTTTGATTCTGAAAAAAAATATTTTCGATCATCTCTTTTTCGTACCATGCGGAATAACTTCTTTACAGGTGTATTTTCGTGTAACAAAGGTTGGATTTTTGTATTCAGCGGGTCAAAATACACCTATGAACCCACCCATCACAGTTCGATTTTGATTCTGGAGACAGATAATTTCGATCATCTCTTTTTCGTACCATGCGAAATAACTTTTTTCCAAGCATATTTTTGGTCATCAAAGGTTGGATTTTCGCATTCAGCGGGTCGAAATACACCCAGAAACTCACCCATCAAATTTCGATTTCGATTCTGAAAAAAAATATTTTCGATCATCTCTTTTTCGTTCCATGCGGAATAACTTCTTTCCAGGTGTATTTTCGTGTGTCAAAGGTTGGATTTTTTGATTCAGCGGGTCAAAGTACACCTATGAACCCACCCATCAAAGTTCGATTTCGATTCTGGAGACAGATATTTTCGATCATCTCTTTTTCGTACCATGCGAAATAACTTTTTTCCAAGCATATTTTCGGTCATCAAAGTTCGGATTTTCGGATTCAGCGGGTCGAAATACACCCAAAAACTCACCCATCAAAGTCCGATTTGGATTCTGAAAAAAAATATTTTCGATCATCTTTTTTTCGTACCATGCGAAATAACTTCTTTCCAGGTGTATTTTTGTGTAACAGAAGTTGGATTTTTGGATTCAGCGGGTCAAAATACACATATGAACCCACCCATCAAAGTTCGATTTTGATTCTGGAGACAGATATTTTCGATCATCTCTTTTTCGTACCATGCGAAATAACTTTTTTCCAATCCTATTTTTGGTCATCTAAGGTTGGATTTTCGGATTTAGCGGGTCGAAATACACCCAAAAACTCACCCATTAAAGTCCGATTTTGATTCTAAAAAAAAATATTTTCGATCATCTTTTTTTCGTACCATGCGAAATAACTTTTTTCCAAGCATATTTTTGGTGATCAAAGTTTGGATTTTCGGATTCAGCGGGTCGGAATACACCTAGAAACTCACCCATTAAAGTCCGATCTTGATTCTGAAAAAAAATATTTTCGATCATCTCTTTTTCGGACCATACGAAATAACTTCTTTCCAGGTGTATTTTCGTGTAACGAAGGTTGGATTTTTGGATTCAGCGGGTCAAAATACACCTATGAACCCACCCATCAAAGTTCGACTTCGATTCTGGAGAAAGATATTTCCGATCATCTCTTTTTTGTACCATGCGAAATAACTTTTTTCCAAGCATATTTTTGGTCATCAAAGCTTGGATGCTCGGATTCAGCGGGTCAAAATACACCTATAAACCCACCCATCAAAGTTCGATTTCAATTCGGTAGACAGATATTTTCGATCATCTCTTTTTCGTACCATGCGAAATTACTTCGTTCCAGGTGTATTTTCCTGTAACAAAGGTTAGATTTTCGGATTCAGCGGGTCAAAATACACCTATAAACCCACCCATCAAAGTTTGATTTCGATTCTGGAGACAGATATTTTCGATCATCTCTTTTTCGTACCATGCGAAATAACTTTTCTCCAAGCATATTTTTGGTCATCAGAGGTTGGATTTTCGGATGCAGCGGGTCGAAATACACCTAGAAACTGACACATTAAAGTCCGATTTTGATTCTGAAAAAAAATATTTTCGATCATCTCTTTTTCGTACCATGCGAAATAACTTCGTTCCAGGTGTATTTTCGTGTAACAAAGGTTGGATTTTTGGATTCAGCGGGTCAAAATACACCTATAAACCCACCCATCAAAGTTCGATTTCGATTCTGGAGACAGATATTTTCGATCATCTCTTTTTCGTACCATGCGAAATAACTTTTTTCCAAGCATATTTTCGGTCATCGATGTTCGGATTTTCGGATTCAGCGGGTCGGAATACACCTAGAATCTCACTCATCAAAGTCCGATTTTGATTCTGACAAAAAATATTTTCGATCATCTCTTTTTCGTACCATGCGGAATAACTTCTTTCCAGGTGTATTTTCGTGGAACAAAGGTTGGATTTTTGGATTCAGCGTGTCAAAATACACCTATGAACCCACCCATCACAGTTCGATTTTGATTCTGGAGACAGATAATTTCGATCATCTCTTTTTCGTACCATGCGAAATAACTTTTTTCCAAGCATATTTTTGGTCATCACAGGTTGGATTTTCGCATTCAGCGGGTCGAAATACACCCAGAAACTCACCCATCAAAGTCCGATTTCGATTCTGAAAAAAAATATTTTCGATCATCTCTTTTTCGGACCATGCGAAATAACTTCTTTCCAGGTGTATTTTCGTGTAACAAAGGTTGGATTTTTGGATTCAGCGGGTCAAAATACACCTATGAACCCACCCATCAAAGTTCGACTTCGATTCTGGAGAAAGATATTTCCGATCATCTCTTTTTCGTACCATGCGAAATAACTTTTTTCCAAGCATATTTTTGGTCATCAAAGCTTGGATTCTCGGATTCAGCGGGTCAAAATACACCTATAAACCCACACATCAAAGTTCGATTTCAATTCTGGAGACAGATATTTTCGATCATCTCTTTTTCGTACCATGCGAAATAACTTCTTTCCAAGCATATTTTTGGTCATCAGAGGTTGGATTTTCGGATTCAGCGGGTCGAAATACACCTAGAAACTCACCCATTAAAGTCCGATATTGATTCTGAAACAAAATATTTTCGATCATCTCTTTTTCGTACCATGCGAAATAACTTCGTTCCAGGTGTATTTTCCTGTAACAAAGGTTAGATTTTCGGATTCAGCGGGTCAAAATACACCTATAAACCCACCCATCAAAGTTCGATTTCGATTCTGGAGCCAGATATTTTCGATCATCTCTTTTTCGTACCATGCGAAATAATTTTTTTCCAAGCATATTTTTGGTCATCAGAGGTTGGATTTTCGGATTCAGCGGGTCGAAATACACCTAGAAACTCACCCATCAAAGTTCGATTTCGATTCTGGAGACAGATATTTTCGATCATCTCTTTTTCGTACCATGCGAAATAACTTTTTTCCAAGCATATTTTTGGTCATCAAAGTTCGGATTTTCGGATTCAGCGGGTCGAAATACACCCAAAAACTCACCCATCAAAGTCCGATTTTGATTCTGAAAAAAAAATTTTCGATCATCTTTTTTTCGTACCATGCGAAATAACTTCTTTCCAGGTGTATTTTCGTGTAACAAAGGTTGGATTTTTGGATTCAGCGGGTCAAAATACACATATGAACCCACCCATCAAAGTTCGATTTTTATTCTGGAGACAGATATTTTCGATCATCTCTTTTTCGTACCATGCGAAATAACTTTTTTCCAATCCTATTTTTGGACATCTAAGGTTGGATTTTCGGATTTAGCGGGTCGAAATACACCCAAAAACTCACCCATCAAAGTCCGATTTTGATTCTGAAAAAAAATATTTTCGATCATCTTTTTTTCGTACCATGCGAAATAACTTTTTTCCAAGCATATTTTTGGTCATCAAAGTTTGGATTTTCGGATTCAGCGGGTCGGAATACACCTAGAAACTCACCCATTAAAGTCCGATTTTGATTCTGAAAAAAAATATTTTCGATCATCTCTTTTTCGGACCATGCGAAATAACTTCTTTCCAGGTGTATTTTCGTGTAACGAAGGTTGGATTTTTGGATTCAGCGGGTCAAAATACACCTATGAACCCACCCATCAAAGTTCGACTTCGATTCTGGAGAAAGATATTTCCGATCATCTCTTTTTCGTACCATGCGAAATAACTTTTTTCCAAGCATATTTTTGGTCATCATTGCTTGGATTCTCGGATTCAGCGGGTCAAAATACACATATGAACCCACCCATCACAGTTCGATTTTGATTCTGGAGACAGATAATTTCGATCATCTCTTTTTCGTACCATGCGAAATAACTTTTTTCCAAGCATATTTTTGGTCATCGATGTTCGGATTTCCGGATTCAGCGGGTCGGAATACACCTAGAAACTCACCCATCAAAGTCCGATTTTGATTCTGAAAAAAAATATTTTCGATCATCTCTTTTTCGTACCATGCGGAATAACTTCTTTACAGGTGTATTTTTGTGTAACAAAGGTTGGATTTTTGTATTCAGCGGGTCAAAATACACCTATGAACCCACCCATCACAGTTCGATTTTGATTCTGGAGACAGATAATTTCGATCATCTCTTTTTCGTACCATGCGAAATAACTTTTTTCCAAGCATATTTTTGGTCATCGATGTTCGGATTTCCGGATTCAGCGGGTCGGAATACACCTAGAAACTCACCCATCAAAGTCCGATTTTGATTCTGAAAAAAAATATTTTCGATCATCTCTTTCTCGTACCATGCGGAATAACTTTTTTCCAAGCATATTTTTAGTCATCAGAGGTTGGATTTCCGGATTCAGCGGGTCGAAATACACCTAGAAACTCACCCATTAAAGTCCGATATTGATTCTGAAAAAAAAAATTTTCGATCATCTCTTTTTCGTACCATGCGAAATTACTTCGTTCCAGGTGTATTTTCCTGTAACGAAGGTTAGATTTTCGGATTCAGCGGGTCAAAATACACCTATAAACTCACCCATCAAAGTTCGATTTCGATTCTGGAGACAGATATTTTCGATCATCTCTTTTTCGTACCATGCGAAATAACTTTTTTCCAAGCATATTTTTGGTCATCAATGCTTGGATTCTCGGATTCAGCGGGTCAAAATACACATATGAACCCACCCATCACAGTTCGATTTTGATTCTGGAGACAGATAATTTCGATCATCTCTTTTCCGTACCATGCGAAATAACTTTTTTCCAAGCATATTTTTGGTCATCAAAGGTTGGATTTTCGCATTCAGCGGGTCGAAATACACCCAGAAACTCACCCATCAAAGTCCGATTTCGATTCTGAAAAAAAATATTTTCGATCATCTCTTTTTCGTTCCATGCGGAATAACTCCTTTCCAGGTGTATTTTCGTGTAACAAAGGTTGGATTTTTTGATTCAGCGGGTCAAAATACACCTATACACCCACCCATCAAAGTTCGATTTCGATTCTGGAGACAGATATTTTCGATCATCTCTTTTTCGTACCATGCGAAATAACTTTTTTCCAAGCATATTTTTGGTCATCGATGTTCGGATTTCCGGATTCAGCGGGTCGGAATACACCGAGAAACTCACCCATCAAAGTCCGATTTTGATTCTGAAAAAAAATATTTTCGATCATCTCTTTTTCGTACCATGCGGAATAACTTCTTTACAGGTGTATTTTCGTGTAACAAAGGTTGGATTTTTGTATTCAGCGGGTCAAAATACACCTATGAACCCACCCATCACAGTTCGATTTTGATTCTGGAGACAGATAATTTCGATCATCTCTTTTTCGTACCATGCGAAATAACTTTTTTCCAATCCCATTTTTGGTCATCTAAGGTTGGATTTTCGGATTTAGCGGGTCGAAATACACCCAAAAACTCACCCATTAAAGTCCGATTTTGATTCTGAAAAAAAATATTTTCGATCATCTTTTTTTCGTACCATGCGAAATAACTTTTTTCCAAGCATATTTTTGGTGATCAAAGTTTGGATTTTCGGATTCAGCGGGTCGGAATACACCTAGAAACTCACCCATTAAAGTCCGATCTTGATTCTGAAAAAAAATATTTTCGATCATCTCTTTTTCGGACCATACGAAATAACTTCTTTCCAGGTGTATTTTCGTGTAACGAAGGTTGGATTTTTGGATTCAGCGGGTCAAAATACACCTATGAACCCACCCATCAAAGTTCGACTTCGATTCTGGAGAAAGATATTTCCGATCATCTCTTTTTTGTACCATGCGAAATAACTTTTTTCCAAGCATATTTTTGGTCATCAAAGCTTGGATGCTCGGATTCAGCGGGTCAAAATACACCTATAAACCCACCCATCAAAGTTCGATTTCAATTCGGTAGACAGATATTTTCGATCATCTCTTTTTCGTACCATGCGAAATAACTTTTCTCCAAGCATATTTTTGGTCATCAGAGGTTGGATTTTCGGATGCAGCGGGTCGAAATACACCTAGAAACTGACACATTAAAGTCCGATTTTGATTCTGAAAAAAAATATTTTCGATCATCTCTTTTTCGTACCATGCGAAATAACTTCGTTCCAGGTGTATTTTCGTGTAACAAAGGTTGGATTTTTGGATTCAGCGGGTCAAAATACACCTATAAACCCACCCATCAAAGTTCGATTTCGATTCTGGAGACAGATATTTTCGATCATCTCTTTTTCGTACCATGCGAAATAACTTTTTTCCAAGCATATTTTCGGTCATCGATGTTCGGATTTTCGGATTCAGCGGGTCGGAATACACCTAGAATCTCACTCATCAAAGTCCGATTTTGATTCTGACAAAAAATATTTTCGATCATCTCTTTTTCGTACCATGCGGAATAACTTCTTTCCAGGTGTATTTTCGTGGAACAAAGGTTGGATTTTTGGATTCAGCGTGTCAAAATACACCTATGAACCCACCCATCACAGTTCGATTTTGATTCTGGAGACAGATAATTTCGATCATCTCTTTTTCGTACCATGCGAAATAACTTTTTTCCAAGCATATTTTTGGTCATCACAGGTTGGATTTTCGCATTCAGCGGGTCGAAATACACCCAGAAACTCACCCATCAAAGTCCGATTTCGATTCTGAAAAAAAATATTTTCGATCATCTCTTTTTCGGACCATGCGAAATAACTTCTTTCCAGGTGTATTTTCGTGTAACAAAGGTTGGATTTTTGGATTCAGCGGGTCAAAATACACCTATGAACCCACCCATCAAAGTTCGACTTCGATTCTGGAGAAAGATATTTCCGATCATCTCTTTTTCGTACCATGCGAAATAACTTTTTTCCAAGCATATTTTTGGTCATCAAAGCTTGGATTCTCGGATTCAGCGGGTCAAAATACACCTATAAACCCACACATCAAAGTTCGATTTCAATTCTGGAGACAGATATTTTCGATCATCTCTTTTTCGTACCATGCGAAATAACTTCTTTCCAAGCATATTTTTGGTCATCAGAGGTTGGATTTTCGGATTCAGCGGGTCGAAATACACCTAGAAACTCACCCATTAAAGTCCGATATTGATTCTGAAACAAAATATTTTCGATCATCTCTTTTTCGTACCATGCGAAATAACTTCGTTCCAGGTGTACTTTCCTGTAACAAAGGTTAGATTTTCGGATTCAGCGGGTCAAAATACACCTATAAACCCACCCATCAAAGTTCGATTTCGATTCTGGAGCCAGATATTTTCGATCATCTCTTTTTCGTACCATGCGAAATAATTTTTTTCCAAGCATATTTTTGGTCATCAGAGGTTGGATTTTCGGATTCAGCGGGTCGAAATACACCTAGAAACTCACCCATCAAAGTTCGATTTCGATTCTGGAGACAGATATTTTCGATCATCTCTTTTTCGTACCATGCGAAATAACTTTTTTCCAAGCATATTTTTGGTCATCAAAGTTCGGATTTTCGGATTCAGCGGGTCGAAATACACCCAAAAACTCACCCATCAAAGTCCGATTTTGATTCTGAAAAAAAAATTTTCGATCATCTTTTTTTCGTACCATGCGAAATAACTTCTTTCCAGGTGTATTTTCGTGTAACAAAGGTTGGATTTTTGGATTCAGCGGGTCAAAATACACATATGAACCCACCCATCAAAGTTCGATTTTTATTCTGGAGACAGATATTTTCGATCATCTCTTTTTCGTACCATGCGAAATAACTTTTTTCCAATCCTATTTTTGGTCATCTAAGGTTGGATTTTCGGATTTAGCGGGTCGAAATACACCCAAAAACTCACCCATCAAAGTCCGATTTTGATTCTGAAAAAAAATATTTTCGATCATCTTTTTTTCGTACCATGCGAAATAACTTTTTTCCAAGCATATTTTTGGTCATCAAAGTTTGGATTTTCGGATTCAGCGGGTCGGAATACACCTAGAAACTCACCCATTAAAGTCCGATTTTGATTCTGAAAAAAAATATTTTCGATCATCTCTTTTTCGGACCATGCGAAATAACTTCTTTCCAGGTGTATTTTCGTGTAACGAAGGTTGGATTTTTGGATTCAGCGGGTCAAAATACACCTATGAACCCACCCATCAAAGTTCGACTTCGATTCTGGAGAAAGATATTTCCGATCATCTCTTTTTCGTACCATGCGAAATAACTTTTTTCCAAGCATATTTTTGGTCATCATTGCTTGGATTCTCGGATTCAGCGGGTCAAAATACACATATGAACCCACCCATCACAGTTCGATTTTGATTCTGGAGACAGATAATTTCGATCATCTCTTTTTCGTACCATGCGAAATAACTTTTTTCCAAGCATATTTTTGGTCATCGATGTTCGGATTTCCGGATTCAGCGGGTCGGAATACACCTAGAAACTCACCCATCAAAGTCCGATTTTGATTCTGAAAAAAAATATTTTCGATCATCTCTTTTTCGTACCATGCGGAATAACTTCTTTACAGGTGTATTTTTGTGTAACAAAGGTTGGATTTTTGTATTCAGCGGGTCAAAATACACCTATGAACCCACCCATCACAGTTCGATTTTGATTCTGGAGACAGATAATTTCGATCATCTCTTTTTCGTACCATGCGAAATAACTTTTTTCCAAGCATATTTTTGGTCATCGATGTTCGGATTTCCGGATTCAGCGGGTCGGAATACACCTAGAAACTCACCCATCAAAGTCCGATTTTGATTCTGAAAAAAAATATTTTCGATCATCTCTTTCTCGTACCATGCGGAATAACTTTTTTCCAAGCATATTTTTAGTCATCAGAGGTTGGATTTCCGGATTCAGCGGGTCGAAATACACCTAGAAACTCACCCATTAAAGTCCGATATTGATTCTGAAAAAAAAAATTTTCGATCATCTCTTTTTCGTACCATGCGAAATTACTTCGTTCCAGGTGTATTTTCCTGTAACGAAGGTTAGATTTTCGGATTCAGCGGGTCAAAATACACCTATAAACTCACCCATCAAAGTTCGATTTCGATTCTGGAGACAGATATTTTCGATCATCTCTTTTTCGTACCATGCGAAATAACTTTTTTCCAAGCATATTTTTGGTCATCAATGCTTGGATTCTCGGATTCAGCGGGTCAAAATACACATATGAACCCACCCATCACAGTTCGATTTTGATTCTGGAGACAGATAATTTCGATCATCTCTTTTCCGTACCATGCGAAATAACTTTTTTCCAAGCATATTTTTGGTCATCAAAGGTTGGATTTTCGCATTCAGCGGGTCGAAATACACCCAGAAACTCACCCATCAAAGTCCGATTTCGATTCTGAAAAAAAATATTTTCGATCATCTCTTTTTCGTTCCATGCGGAATAACTCCTTTCCAGGTGTATTTTCGTGTAACAAAGGTTGGATTTTTTGATTCAGCGGGTCAAAATACACCTATACACCCACCCATCAAAGTTCGATTTCGATTCTGGAGACAGATATTTTCGATCATCTCTTTTTCGTACCATGCGAAATAACTTTTTTCCAAGCATATTTTTGGTCATCGATGTTCGGATTTCCGGATTCAGCGGGTCGGAATACACCTAGAAACTCACCCATCAAAGTCCGATTTTGATTCTGAAAAAAAATATTTTCGATCATCTCTTTTTCGTACCATGCGGAATAACTTCTTTACAGGTGTATTTTCGTGTAACAAAGGTTGGATTTTTGTATTCAGCGGGTCAAAATACACCTATGAACCCACCCATCACAGTTCGATTTTGATTCTGGAGACAGATAATTTCGATCATCTCTTTTTCGTACCATGCGAAATAACTTTTTTCCAATCCCATTTTTGGTCATCTAAGGTTGGATTTTCGGATTTAGCGGGTCGAAATACACCCAAAAACTCACCCATTAAAGTCCGATTTTGATTCTGAAAAAAAATATTTTCGATCATCTTTTTTTCGTACCATGCGAAATAACTTTTTTCCAAGCATATTTTTGGTGATCAAAGTTTGGATTTTCGGATTCAGCGGGTCGGAATACACCTAGAAACTCACCCATTAAAGTCCGATCTTGATTCTGAAAAAAAATATTTTCGATCATCTCTTTTTCGGACCATGCGAAATAACTTCTTTCCAGGTGTATTTTCGTGTAACGAAGGTTGGATTTTTGGATTCAGCGGGTCAAAATACACCTATGAACCCACCCATCAAAGTTCGACTTCGATTCTGGAGACAGATATTTTCGATCATCTCTTTTTCGTACCATGCGAAATAACTTTTTTCCAAGCATATTGTCGGTCATCAAAGATCGGATTTTCAGATTCAGCGGGTCGAAATACACCTAGAAACTCACCCATCAAAGTCCGATTTTGATTCTGAAAAAAAATATTTTCGATCATCTCTTTCTCGTACCATGCGGAATAACTTTTTTCCAAGCATATTTTTAGTCATCAGAGGTTGGATTTCCGGATTCAGCGGGTCGAAATACACCTAGAAACTCACCCATTAAAGTCCGATATTGATTCTGAAAAAAAAAATTTTCGATCATCTCTTTTTCGTACCATGCGAAATTACTTCGTTCCAGGTGTATTTTCCTGTAACGAAGGTTAGATTTTCGGATTCAGCGGGTCAAAATACACCTATAAACTCACCCATCAAAGTTCGATTTCGATTCTGGAGACAGATATTTTCGATCATCTCTTTTTCGTACCATGCGAAATAACTTTTTTCCAAGCATATTTTTGGTCATCAGAGGTTGGATTTTCGGATTCAGCGGGTCGAAATACACCTAGAAACTCACCCATTAGAGTCCGATTCTGATTCTGAAAAAAAATATCTTCGATCATCTCTTTTTCGTACCATGCAAAATAACTTCTTTCCAGGTGTATTTTCGTGTAACAAAGGTTGGATTTTTGGATTCAGCAAGTCAAAATACACCTATAAACCCACCCATCAAAGTTCGATTTCGATTCTGGAGACAGATATTTTCGATCATCTCTTTTTCGTACCATGCGAAATAACTTTTTTCCAAGCATATTTTTGGTCATCGATGTTCGGATTTTCGGATTCAGCGGGTCGGAATACACCTAGAAACTCACCCATCAAAGTCCGATTTTGATTCTGAAAAAAAATATTTTCGATCATCTCTTTTTCGTACCATGCGGAATAACTTCTTTCCAGGTGTATTTTCGTGTAACAAAGGTTGGATTTTTGGATTCAGCGGGTCAAAATACACCTATGAACCCACCCATCACAGTTCGATTTTGATTCTGGAGACAGATAATTTCGATCATCTCTTTTTCGTACCATGCGAAATAACTTTTTTCCAAGCATATTTTTGGTCATCAAAGGTTGGATTTTCGCATTCAGCGGGTCGAAATACACCCAGAAACTCAACCATCAAATTTCGATTTCGATTCTGAAAAAAAATATTTTCGATCATCTCTTTTTCGTTCCATGCGGAATAACTTCTTTCCAGGTGTATTTTCGTGTATCAAAGGTTGGATTTTTTGATTCAGCGGGTCAAAGTACACCTATGAACCCACCCATCAAAGTTCGATTTCGATTCTGGAGACAGATATTTTCGATCATCTCTTTTTCGTACCATGCGAAATAACTTTTTTCCAAGCATATTTTCGGTCATCAAAGTTCGGATTTTCGGATTCAGCGGGTCGAAATACACCCAAAAACTCACCCATCAAAGTCCGATTTGGATTCTGAAAAAAAATATTTTCGATCATCTTTTTTTCGTACCATGCGAAATAACTTTTTTCCAAGCATATTTTTGGTGATCAAAGTTCGGATTTTCGGATTCAGCGGGTCGGAATACACCTAGAAACTCACCCATTAAAGTCCGATCTTGATTCTGAAAAAAAATATTTTCGATCATCTCTTTTTCGGACCATGCGAAATAACTTCTTTCCAGGTGTATTTTCGTGTAACGAAGGTTGGATTTTTGGATTCAGCGGGTCAAAATACACCTATGAACCCACCCATCAAAGTTCGACTTCGATTCTGGAGAAAGATATTTCCGATCATCTCTTTTTTGTACCATGCGAAATAACTTTTTTCCAAGCATATTTTTGGTGATCAAAGTTTGGATTTTCGGATTCAGCGGGTCGGAATACACCTAGAAACTCACCCATTAAAGTCCGATCTTGATTCTGAAAAAAAATATTTTCGATCATCTCTTTTTCGGACCATGCGAAATAACTTCTTTACAGGTGTATTTTCGTGTAACAAAGGTTGGATTTTTGTATTCAGCGGGTCAAAATACACCTATGAACCCACCCATCACAGTTCGATTTTGATTCTGGAGACAGATAATTTCGATCATCTCTTTTTCGTACCATGCGAAATAACTTTTTTCCAATCCCATTTTTGGTCATCTAAGGTTGGATTTTCGGATTTAGCGGGTCGAAATACACCCAAAAACTCACCCATTAAAGTCCGATTTTGGTTCTGAAAAAAAATATTTTCGATCATCTTTTTTTCGTACCATGCGAAATAACTTTTTTCCAAGCATATTTTTGGTGATCAAAGTTTGGATTTTCGGATTCAGCGGGTCGGAATACACCTAGAAACTCACCCATTAAAGTCCGATCTTGATTCTGAAAAAAAATATTTTCGATCATCTCTTTTTCGGACCATGCGAAATAACTTCTTTCCAGGTGTATTTTCGTGTAACGAAGGTTGGATTTTTGGATTCAGCGGGTCAAAATACACCTATGAACCCACCCATCAAAGTTCGACTTCGATTCTGGAGACAGATATTTTCGATCATCTCTTTTTCGTACCATGCGAAATAACTTTTTTCCAAGCATATTGTCGGTCATCAAAGATCGGATTTTCAGATTCAGCGGGTCGAAATACACCTAGAAACTCACCCATCAAAGTCCGATTTTGATTCTGAAAAAAAATATTTTCGATCATCTCTTTCTCGTACCATGCGGAATAACTTTTTTCCAAGCATATTTTTAGTCATCAGAGGTTGGATTTCCGGATTCAGCGGGTCGAAATACACCTAGAAACTCACCCATTAAAGTCCGATATTAATTCTGAAAAAAAAAATTTTCGATCATCTCTTTTTCGTACCATGCGAAATTACTTCGTTCCAGGTGTATTTTCCTGTAACGAAGGTTAGATTTTCGGATTCAGCGGGTCAAAATACACCTATAAACTCACCCATCAAAGTTCGATTTCGATTCTGGAGACAGATATTTTCGATCATCTCTTTTTCGTACCATGCGAAATAACTTTTTTCCAAGCATATTTTTGGTCATCAGAGGTTGGATTTTCGGATTCAGCGGGTCGAAATACACCTAGAAACTCACCCATTAAAGTCCGATTTTGATTCTGAAAAAAAATATCTTCGATCATCTCTTTTTCGTACCATGCAAAATAACTTCTTTCCAGGTGTATTTTCGTGTAACAAAGGTTGGATTTTTGGATTCAGCAAGTCAAAATACACCTATAAACCCACCCATCAAAGTTCGATTTCGATTCTGGAGACAGATATTTTCGATCATCTCTTTTTCGTACCATGCGAAATAACTTTTTTCCAAGCATATTTTTGGTCATCGATGTTCGGATTTTCGGATTCAGCGGGTCGGAATACACCTAGAAACTCACCCATCAAAGTCCGATTTTGATTCTGAAAAAAAATATTTTCGATCATCTCTTTTTCGTACCATGCGGAATAACTTCTTTCCAGGTGTATTTTCGTGTAACAAAGGTTGGATTTTTGGATTCAGCGGGTCAAAATACACTTATGAACCCACCCATCACAGTTCGATTTTGATTCTGGAGACAGATAATTTCGATCATCTCTTTTTCGTACCATGCGAAATAACTTTTTTCCAAGCATATTTTTGGTCATCAAAGGTTGGATTTTCGCATTCAGCGGGTCGAAATACACCCAGAAACTCAACCATCAAATTTCGATTTCGATTCTGAAAAAAAATATTTTCGATCATCTCTTTTTCGTTCCATGCGGAATAACTTCTTTCCAGGTGTATTTTCGTGTATCAAAGGTTGGATTTTTTGATTCAGCGGGTCAAAGTACACCTATGAACCCACCCATCAAAGTTCGATTTCGATTCTGGAGACAGATATTTTCGATCATCTCTTTTTCGTACCATGCGAAATAACTTTTTTCCAAGCATATTTTCGGTCATCAAAGTCCGGATATTCGGATTCAGCGGGTCGAAATACACCCAAAAACTCACCCATCAAAGTCCGATTTGGATTCTGAAAAAAAATATTTTCGATCATCTTTTTTTCGTACCATGCGAAATAACTTTTTTCCAAGCATATTTTTGGTGATCAAAGTTCGGATTTTCGGATTCAGCGGGTCGGAATACACCTAGAAACTCACCCATTAAAGTCCGATCTTGATTCTGAAAAAAAATATTTTCGATCATCTCTTTTTCGGACCATGCGAAATAACTTCTTTCCAGGTGTATTTTCGTGTAACGAAGGTTGGATTTTTGGATTCAGCGGGTCAAAATACACCTATGAACCCACCCATCAAAGTTCGACTTCGATTCTGGAGAAAGATATTTCCGATCATCTCTTTGTTGTACCATGCGAAATAACTTTTTTCCAAGCATATTTTTGGTCATCAAAGCTTGGATTCTCGGATTCAGCGGGTCAAAATACACCTATAAACCCACCCATCAAAGTTCGATTTCAATTCGGTAGACAGATATTTTCGATCATCTCTTTTTCGTACCATGCGAAATTACTTCTTTCCAGGTGTATTTTCGTGTAACAAAGGTTGGATTTTGGGATTCAGCGGGTCAAAATACACCTATAAACCCACCCTTCAAAGTTCGATTTCGATTCTGGAGACAGATATTTTCGATCATCTCTTTTTCGTACCATGCGAAATAACTTTTTTCCAAGCATGTTTTTGGTCATCAAAGGTTGGATTTTCGGATTCAGCGGGTCGAAATACACCTAGAAACTCACCCATCAAAGTCCGATCTTGATTCTGAAAAAAAATATTTTCGATCATCTCTTTTTCGTACCATGCAAAATAACTTTTTTCCAAGCATATTTTTGGTCATCAAAGGTTGGATTTTCGCATTCAGCGGGTCGAAATACACCCAGAAACTCACCCATCAAAGTCCGATTTCGATTCTGAACAAAAATATTTTCGATCATGTCTTTTTCGTTCCATGCGGAATAACTCCTTTCCAGGTGTATTTTCGTGTAACAAAGGTTGGATTTTTGGATTCAGCGGGTCAAAATACACCTATAAACCCACCCATCAAAGTTCGATTTCGATTCTGGAGACAGATATTTTCGATCATCTCTTTCTCGTACCATGCGAAATAACTTTTTTCCAAGCATATTTTTGGTCATCGATGTTCGGATTTCCGGATTCAGCGGGTCGGAATACACCTAGAAACTCACCCATCAAAGTCCGATTTTGATTCTGAAAAAAAATATTTTCGATCATCTCTTTTTCGTACCATGCGGAATAACTTCTTTACAGGTGTATTTTCGTGTAACAAAGGTTGGATTTTTGTATTCAGCGGGTCAAAATACACCTATGAACCCACCCATCACAGTTCGATTTTGATTCTGGAGACAGATAATTTCGATCATCTCTTTTTCGTACCATGCGAAATAACTTTTTTCCAAGCATATTTTTGGTCATCAAAGGTTGGATTTTCGCATTCAGCGGGTCGAAATACACCCAGAAACTCACCCATCAAATTTCGATTTCGATTCTGAAAAAAAATATTTTCGATCATCTCTTTTTCGTTCCATGCGGAATAACTTCTTTCCAGGTGTATTTTCGTGTGTCAAAGGTTGGATTTTTTGATTCAGCGGGTCAAAGTACACCTATGAACCCACCCATCAAAGTTCGATTTCGATTCTGGAGACAGATATTTTCGATCATCTCTTTTTCGTACCATGCGAAATAACTTTTTTCCAAGCATATTTTCGGTCATCAAAGTTCGGATTTTCGGATTCAGCGGGTCGAAATACACCCAAAAACTCACCCATCAAAGTCCGATTTGGATTCTGAAAAAAAATATTTTCGATCATCTTTTTTTCGTACCATGCGAAATAACTTCTTTCCAGGTGTATTTTTGTGTAACAGAAGTTGGATTTTTGGATTCAGCGGGTCAAAATACACATATGAACCCACCCATCAAAGTTCGATTTTGATTCTGGAGACAGATATTTTCGATCATCTCTTTTTCGTACCATGCGAAATAACTTTTTTCCAATCCTATTTTTGGTCATCTAAGGTTGGATTTTCGGATTTAGCGGGTCGAAATACACCCAAAAACTCACCCATTAAAGTCCGATTTTGATTCTAAAAAAAAATATTTTCGATCATCTTTTTTTCGTACCATGCGAAATAACTTTTTTCCAAGCATATTTTTGGTGATCAAAGTTTGGATTTTCGGATTCAGCGGGTCGGAATACACCTAGAAACTCACCCATTAAAGTCCGATCTTGATTCTGAAAAAAAATATTTTCGATCATCTCTTTTTCGGACCATACGAAATAACTTCTTTCCAGGTGTATTTTCGTGTAACGAAGGTTGGATTTTTGGATTCAGCGGGTCAAAATACACCTATGAACCCACCCATCAAAGTTCGACTTCGATTCTGGAGAAAGATATTTCCGATCATCTCTTTTTTGTACCATGCGAAATAACTTTTTTCCAAGCATATTTTTGGTCATCAAAGCTTGGATGCTCGGATTCAGCGGGTCAAAATACACCTATAAACCCACCCATCAAAGTTCGATTTCAATTCGGTAGACAGATATTTTCGATCATCTCTTTTTCGTACCATGCGAAATTACTTCGTTCCAGGTGTATTTTCCTGTAACAAAGGTTAGATTTTCGGATTCAGCGGGTCAAAATACACCTATAAACCCACCCATCAAAGTTTGATTTCGATTCTGGAGACAGATATTTTCGATCATCTCTTTTTCGTACCATGCGAAATAACTTTTCTCCAAGCATATTTTTGGTCATCAGAGGTTGGATTTTCGGATGCAGCGGGTCGAAATACACCTAGAAACTGACACATTAAAGTCCGATTTTGATTCTGAAAAAAAATATTTTCGATCATCTCTTTTTCGTACCATGCGAAATAACTTCGTTCCAGGTGTATTTTCGTGTAACAAAGGTTGGATTTTTGGATTCAGCGGGTCAAAATACACCTATAAACCCACCCATCAAAGTTCGATTTCGATTCTGGAGACAGATATTTTCGATCATCTCTTTTTCGTACCATGCGAAATAACTTTTTTCCAAGCATATTTTCGGTCATCGATGTTCGGATTTTCGGATTCAGCGGGTCGGAATACACCTAGAATCTCACTCATCAAAGTCCGATTTTGATTCTGACAAAAAATATTTTCGATCATCTCTTTTTCGTACCATGCGGAATAACTTCTTTCCAGGTGTATTTTCGTGGAACAAAGGTTGGATTTTTGGATTCAGCGTGTCAAAATACACCTATGAACCCACCCATCACAGTTCGATTTTGATTCTGGAGACAGATAATTTCGATCATCTCTTTTTCGTACCATGCGAAATAACTTTTTTCCAAGCATATTTTTGGTCATCACAGGTTGGATTTTCGCATTCAGCGGGTCGAAATACACCCAGAAACTCACCCATCAAAGTCCGATTTCGATTCTGAAAAAAAATATTTTCGATCATCTCTTTTTCGGACCATGCGAAATAACTTCTTTCCAGGTGTATTTTCGTGTAACAAAGGTTGGATTTTTGGATTCAGCGGGTCAAAATACACCTATGAACCCACCCATCAAAGTTCGACTTCGATTCTGGAGAAAGATATTTCCGATCATCTCTTTTTCGTACCATGCGAAATAACTTTTTTCCAAGCATATTTTTGGTCATCAAAGCTTGGATTCTCGGATTCAGCGGGTCAAAATACACCTATAAACCCACACATCAAAGTTCGATTTCAATTCTGGAGACAGATATTTTCGATCATCTCTTTTTCGTACCATGCGAAATAACTTCTTTCCAAGCATATTTTTGGTCATCAGAGGTTGGATTTTCGGATTCAGCGGGTCGAAATACACCTAGAAACTCACCCATTAAAGTCCGATATTGATTCTGAAACAAAATATTTTCGATCATCTCTTTTTCGTACCATGCGAAATAACTTCGTTCCAGGTGTATTTTCCTGTAACAAAGGTTAGATTTTCGGATTCAGCGGGTCAAAATACACCTATAAACCCACCCATCAAAGTTCGATTTCGATTCTGGAGCCAGATATTTTCGATCATCTCTTTTTCGTACCATGCGAAATAATTTTTTTCCAAGCATATTTTTGGTCATCAGAGGTTGGATTTTCGGATTCAGCGGGTCGAAATACACCTAGAAACTCACCCATCAAAGTTCGATTTCGATTCTGGAGACAGATATTTTCGATCATCTCTTTTTCGTACCATGCGAAATAACTTTTTTCCAAGCATATTTTTGGTCATCAAAGTTCGGATTTTCGGATTCAGCGGGTCGAAATACACCCAAAAACTCACCCATCAAAGTCCGATTTTGATTCTGAAAAAAAAATTTTCGATCATCTTTTTTTCGTACCATGCGAAATAACTTCTTTCCAGGTGTATTTTCGTGTAACAAAGGTTGGATTTTTGGATTCAGCGGGTCAAAATACACATATGAACCCACCCATCAAAGTTCGATTTTTATTCTGGAGACAGATATTTTCGATCATCTCTTTTTCGTACCATGCGAAATAACTTTTTTCCAATCCTATTTTTGGACATCTAAGGTTGGATTTTCGGATTTAGCGGGTCGAAATACACCCAAAAACTCACCCATCAAAGTCCGATTTTGATTCTGAAAAAAAATATTTTCGATCATCTTTTTTTCGTACCATGCGAAATAACTTTTTTCCAAGCATATTTTTGGTCATCAAAGTTTGGATTTTCGGATTCAGCGGGTCGGAATACACCTAGAAACTCACCCATTAAAGTCCGATTTTGATTCTGAAAAAAAATATTTTCGATCATCTCTTTTTCGGACCATGCGAAATAACTTCTTTCCAGGTGTATTTTCGTGTAACGAAGGTTGGATTTTTGGATTCAGCGGGTCAAAATACACCTATGAACCCACCCATCAAAGTTCGACTTCGATTCTGGAGAAAGATATTTCCGATCATCTCTTTTTCGTACCATGCGAAATAACTTTTTTCCAAGCATATTTTTGGTCATCATTGCTTGGATTCTCGGATTCAGCGGGTCAAAATACACATATGAACCCACCCATCACAGTTCGATTTTGATTCTGGAGACAGATAATTTCGATCATCTCTTTTTCGTACCATGCGAAATAACTTTTTTCCAAGCATATTTTTGGTCATCGATGTTCGGATTTCCGGATTCAGCGGGTCGGAATACACCTAGAAACTCACCCATCAAAGTCCGATTTTGATTCTGAAAAAAAATATTTTCGATCATCTCTTTTTCGTACCATGCGGAATAACTTCTTTACAGGTGTATTTTTGTGTAACAAAGGTTGGATTTTTGTATTCAGCGGGTCAAAATACACCTATGAACCCACCCATCACAGTTCGATTTTGATTCTGGAGACAGATAATTTCGATCATCTCTTTTTCGTACCATGCGAAATAACTTTTTTCCAAGCATATTTTTGGTCATCGATGTTCGGATTTCCGGATTCAGCGGGTCGGAATACACCTAGAAACTCACCCATCAAAGTCCGATTTTGATTCTGAAAAAAAATATTTTCGATCATCTCTTTCTCGTACCATGCGGAATAACTTTTTTCCAAGCATATTTTTAGTCATCAGAGGTTGGATTTCCGGATTCAGCGGGTCGAAATACACCTAGAAACTCACCCATTAAAGTCCGATATTGATTCTGAAAAAAAAAATTTTCGATCATCTCTTTTTCGTACCATGCGAAATTACTTCGTTCCAGGTGTATTTTCCTGTAACGAAGGTTAGATTTTCGGATTCAGCGGGTCAAAATACACCTATAAACTCACCCATCAAAGTTCGATTTCGATTCTGGAGACAGATATTTTCGATCATCTCTTTTTCGTACCATGCGAAATAACTTTTTTCCAAGCATATTTTTGGTCATCAATGCTTGGATTCTCGGATTCAGCGGGTCAAAATACACATATGAACCCACCCATCACAGTTCGATTTTGATTCTGGAGACAGATAATTTCGATCATCTCTTTTCCGTACCATGCGAAATAACTTTTTTCCAAGCATATTTTTGGTCATCAAAGGTTGGATTTTCGCATTCAGCGGGTCGAAATACACCCAGAAACTCACCCATCAAAGTCCGATTTCGATTCTGAAAAAAAATATTTTCGATCATCTCTTTTTCGTTCCATGCGGAATAACTCCTTTCCAGGTGTATTTTCGTGTAACAAAGGTTGGATTTTTTGATTCAGCGGGTCAAAATACACCTATACACCCACCCATCAAAGTTCGATTTCGATTCTGGAGACAGATATTTTCGATCATCTCTTTTTCGTACCATGCGAAATAACTTTTTTCCAAGCATATTTTTGGTCATCGATGTTCGGATTTCCGGATTCAGCGGGTCGGAATACACCTAGAAACTCACCCATCAAAGTCCGATTTTGATTCTGAAAAAAAATATTTTCGATCATCTCTTTTTCGTACCATGCGGAATAACTTCTTTACAGGTGTATTTTCGTGTAACAAAGGTTGGATTTTTGTATTCAGCGGGTCAAAATACACCTATGAACCCACCCATCACAGTTCGATTTTGATTCTGGAGACAGATAATTTCGATCATCTCTTTTTCGTACCATGCGAAATAACTTTTTTCCAATCCCATTTTTGGTCATCTAAGGTTGGATTTTCGGATTTAGCGGGTCGAAATACACCCAAAAACTCACCCATTAAAGTCCGATTTTGATTCTGAAAAAAAATATTTTCGATCATCTTTTTTTCGTACCATGCGAAATAACTTTTTTCCAAGCATATTTTTGGTGATCAAAGTTTGGATTTTCGGATTCAGCGGGTCGGAATACACCTAGAAACTCACCCATTAAAGTCCGATCTTGATTCTGAAAAAAAATATTTTCGATCATCTCTTTTTCGGACCATACGAAATAACTTCTTTCCAGGTGTATTTTCGTGTAACGAAGGTTGGATTTTTGGATTCAGCGGGTCAAAATACACCTATGAACCCACCCATCAAAGTTCGACTTCGATTCTGGAGAAAGATATTTCCGATCATCTCTTTTTTGTACCATGCGAAATAACTTTTTTCCAAGCATATTTTTGGTCATCAAAGCTTGGATGCTCGGATTCAGCGGGTCAAAATACACCTATAAACCCACCCATCAAAGTTCGATTTCAATTCGGTAGACAGATATTTTCGATCATCTCTTTTTCGTACCATGCGAAATAACTTTTCTCCAAGCATATTTTTGGTCATCAGAGGTTGGATTTTCGGATGCAGCGGGTCGAAATACACCTAGAAACTGACACATTAAAGTCCGATTTTGATTCTGAAAAAAAATATTTTCGATCATCTCTTTTTCGTACCATGCGAAATAACTTCGTTCCAGGTGTATTTTCGTGTAACAAAGGTTGGATTTTTGGATTCAGCGGGTCAAAATACACCTATAAACCCACCCATCAAAGTTCGATTTCGATTCTGGAGACAGATATTTTCGATCATCTCTTTTTCGTACCATGCGAAATAACTTTTTTCCAAGCATATTTTCGGTCATCGATGTTCGGATTTTCGGATTCAGCGGGTCGGAATACACCTAGAATCTCACTCATCAAAGTCCGATTTTGATTCTGACAAAAAATATTTTCGATCATCTCTTTTTCGTACCATGCGGAATAACTTCTTTCCAGGTGTATTTTCGTGGAACAAAGGTTGGATTTTTGGATTCAGCGTGTCAAAATACACCTATGAACCCACCCATCACAGTTCGATTTTGATTCTGGAGACAGATAATTTCGATCATCTCTTTTTCGTACCATGCGAAATAACTTTTTTCCAAGCATATTTTTGGTCATCACAGGTTGGATTTTCGCATTCAGCGGGTCGAAATACACCCAGAAACTCACCCATCAAAGTCCGATTTCGATTCTGAAAAAAAATATTTTCGATCATCTCTTTTTCGGACCATGCGAAATAACTTCTTTCCAGGTGTATTTTCGTGTAACAAAGGTTGGATTTTTGGATTCAGCGGGTCAAAATACACCTATGAACCCACCCATCAAAGTTCGACTTCGATTCTGGAGAAAGATATTTCCGATCATCTCTTTTTCGTACCATGCGAAATAACTTTTTTCCAAGCATATTTTTGGTCATCAAAGCTTGGATTCTCGGATTCAGCGGGTCAAAATACACCTATAAACCCACACATCAAAGTTCGATTTCAATTCTGGAGACAGATATTTTCGATCATCTCTTTTTCGTACCATGCGAAATAACTTCTTTCCAAGCATATTTTTGGTCATCAGAGGTTGGATTTTCGGATTCAGCGGGTCGAAATACACCTAGAAACTCACCCATTAAAGTCCGATATTGATTCTGAAACAAAATATTTTCGATCATCTCTTTTTCGTACCATGCGAAATAACTTCGTTCCAGGTGTACTTTCCTGTAACAAAGGTTAGATTTTCGGATTCAGCGGGTCAAAATACACCTATAAACCCACCCATCAAAGTTCGATTTCGATTCTGGAGCCAGATATTTTCGATCATCTCTTTTTCGTACCATGCGAAATAATTTTTTTCCAAGCATATTTTTGGTCATCAGAGGTTGGATTTTCGGATTCAGCGGGTCGAAATACACCTAGAAACTCACCCATCAAAGTTCGATTTCGATTCTGGAGACAGATATTTTCGATCATCTCTTTTTCGTACCATGCGAAATAACTTTTTTCCAAGCATATTTTTGGTCATCAAAGTTCGGATTTTCGGATTCAGCGGGTCGAAATACACCCAAAAACTCACCCATCAAAGTCCGATTTTGATTCTGAAAAAAAAATTTTCGATCATCTTTTTTTCGTACCATGCGAAATAACTTCTTTCCAGGTGTATTTTCGTGTAACAAAGGTTGGATTTTTGGATTCAGCGGGTCAAAATACACATATGAACCCACCCATCAAAGTTCGATTTTTATTCTGGAGACAGATATTTTCGATCATCTCTTTTTC